>CM060943.1:764726837-767226837 GCA_030765085.1 Allium cepa
AATGAAATTGCTTTGCTTTCTAAACCAATAAAACTGTATTCATAAAAGTAACTTGTTGAGTCAACGGGGTCAAATCGACTCAAAACCATCTAATCACTACTTGAGATAGTGGAACCATGCTTAAGTACGCCCCATCTACCCGCCGAGTGGGCGGAAGCAAATCGACTCAAACCGTTGGATCGATGTAGCTCGGTCCCTAGCTTTTGAGAATCGGTATTGCTCCGGAAACACCGGGAAAGCCCAAATAAAAACCACACACTGCCTCTTGGATTATGAAATAAAATTAAAATATACACAATTACCTAAGCCGCGCATTGCTTCTTGGTTCGCAAAAATGGGACCAGGCAAGCCTCGATCCTATTGTGCGCATTTTGTAAGTCGCATACTACTATCTGGATAGCAAAATTACATCAAAAGACGAGGAACTCTCATATTACAAAAATCACGTACCGCCCCCGGAGCCAAGAAAATAGCACTCCAAGGAGCGCGATAGCTTGAATGTTAGCATCATGATGAAATCACTTAACAAGTAATCAAGTAATCGATGCTGCTCCGACATCGCCAACCATTTAAGTACGTAAATCACTTGAGCGCATAAACTACTCACCCTGAGGCTATTAAAAAGCTTCACAAATATCTCAAGCCAAAAGTTTCCAAAGATAGGAGTTTCAATATTGAATTGAAGAGAGGTATCTGGAAGCATCCGGAAGGCTACCAAGGGCATCCGGTCTCTTATCAAGTGTCTGGAGTAAATAGTCCCCTGAACTAGGGGGCACACACCAACACTCAACCAAAGTAGCAAATACTTCACATTTTTGTTACTGCAAACAAAGAATTTTGGCAGTGATTATGGGACTAAATAAGACAGTGATGAATAAAAAAAGAGTGGCATAAAAAGGCAACAGTGCATGGAACATAGATAAGTAACAAGTGAAGTTACAATCAAAATTTCAATAGTTTTATTTCTCATAATGTTTTTCATGTACAACAAAAAAAGTGGGGGCTGTGCTTGCACAACATCGGCCAAGAATAGGGAATACAAACATCACTGTTACAACAATAAGAAAAGGTGCTAAGTGCAAACTCTGCACTTGTACAAAAAGCAACCAAAAAAGCAAAAGAAAAATCACGACTTCTTGTCACCGCTTCCCCTGTTGCCTTTCCACTAATCAGGCTTTTCCCCTCCTGAGGTGGTCTTACTCTCTGAAACATGGCCACTGTAGACCCTCTTTTGCCTTTATGCTTACGAGATCTGTGAGAACTCTTTGACGGCCTTTTCTGCTCTTCAACCTTCTACTTCTTCACCGGTATCATCTGCTGCTCGATCATCGGCTGCTCGGTCATCGACTGCTCGGTCTCGGCTTTGTCTACTTATCTAGCTTAATCCACCTGCTCTCGTGTATCAGTAGTTTCCAAGCCTTACTTTTGAGAAAAAGAGGGGTAATCCAAACCATGCAATGCTGCAATTAACTTGGAGTGCGAACCAAGCTGGGAGCTAGATGCAGAAATGACGGTTCATGTGGCCAAAATGGTAGCAAATCCAGCATCGTGACGAGGAGGTAACTTGGTAGGAAGAGAGGGTTGATCTATAATATCAGAATAAAGGGTGGTTATCTCGGCAATTTCATCAGGCGTAAATTGGAAGTCTTCAAACATGGGAGAGATAAGAAAATTACTTGTTATGGGGGTATGTTCATGCACCACAACTTCGAAGCCTTTGCTGCTTCCCTCCTTTAATGGCTGCACAATTATGTTAGAAGTAGAAACAATCCACTCATAAGCACAAAGATGTGAAGATGGCTCACAAGGCCTGAAGGAAAATGCCCTGTTGCACCTTTAGCGACGACCACAGCATCTATAGCTTCCTGTTCCCTCTCCTGTCTCAAGATTTCCTGGCATTCCACTAAAGCTTAGCGGGATTCTTCATTCAGATATACCCAAACCAACTCTTCTACGATATAACTGCCACCCATGTCTTGAAATTGGGTCAGAATCTCTTCCTAGACTATGGTAAGCGTATAAGGGAACAACAGACCCAAGTAGCTGAGACTCCCCTGATGCAGCACAGAGTTGACACAAAAGCCCAAAATAGTAGCATCCAAGCTTTCCATCTTCTTCGCAAAGGTATCTTAGAGTTACGAAAGGCTAGCCTCCGTGCTAACCTTCTCTACCGCTGGCTACTTTTTCTCAGCATCCATACTCGAAACTTGTTCGCGAAGAGAGGCTATTTCTTGAGCCTGTTCGACGATAATTTTCTTATTCATCTCAACCATCATGTCGCATATCCTTAACATTTTTTTAAAGCCACCACATCGGTGTGACACTTCTTTATTTATTCTCTAAATATGAGTGAGGTATGGTTGGTGTATTCTTTTAGCTCCTTGAACAAAGAAGCACTTTTGCTCTCTCTCTTGAGGGCATCATCCCTCTCTTTCTTCAGCCCCTCAATCTCCGCATCACAATCCACGGGTTGCTTCTTGTAATTATCCTTTTCGAACTTGAACAAGATAATTTCTTGGTAGTTGTTTCGATTAACTGGGGATAGCTGCATGCATAATTTTTCCAACCCTTAGCTTGCCCCAAATTGCTTCGAATCACATGGAGATGGGGTGAATAAGATTCAGCATGAACCGACTTCAAATTAGGATTAACGAAAACAACACCCCTCAAGAACAATTTTGGGAAAGTAGCTTGCAAATGCAGGGGACCAACGGGGAAAATGTAAGGCACTCGCCTAGAAATTAGGAGAGAGGCGGTCATAACAGCATGAGTGGTGGAGGTCATGACACCTAAAGCAGGAACGTTTGTCCCAGTAGAAGCAGGAAGCCATGAAGTGGGTTCTTACACTTGGTCTCTTTTTAGCCTCTTTGACGGATCTTCCTACTCAATCGACTCTCCTCTTCTCATAGCCACTTCCTCTATCATGACCCTGATCTTTCTTGACACGGTGATACTCTTCCGCCTCCCTATCCTTCCTCCTCTTTCTCTCCTCGCTAGTCTCTCGGGGAGCATGGTACCTAAAAGAGTGTCTCCGTGAACATTGAGACTCCAAAATTCGATCAAGATTGCTATAAAAACCGTAAGACATGATTTCTGCAGTAAGCGATAAAATGGCTTTAGGAAAGAGGCATTTTATGAACTAAAACATCCTAGAAAATAATAATAATATAAAGTGCGTGATCCTAGTAAAGTGTGTGCTGTAGTTTAACGACCCCGGTAGAATACACAAACCAGATCGATTATCGACTAATGCCAGGACATTGATTCCTATAGGGATGATCTAAGTAAGCTGGGAAGAAAACCCTTCCAAAGTGAAGTCATCCATTGAGTCACTCATATTCACAAAAATGTCACCCATATCTCCCAAATCAATATCAACACCTTCTGGCAAAGAGCTGGATACAGGTTCATTTTTAGGAGAAGCTCTTTGAATGTGCTCTTTCAAAGGAGGTAAAGGAGCATGCCCATAGCTCAACCCAAGGCCTTGTCACCTAAGTTGACATCACCCCTCGTCAGTGTCCCAATCTATTTCTTCCTTATTTAGAGGATGCTACTCAGTGATATGTCATTCCTCCTTCCCTTAAATCAATAGAGCCTTGCCTTTCATTGAGTGAACTCTTCTTCTTTCTCTTCTGGGATCGGTGGCATTTTTGAGTAGACTATTGACCCCGACTTGAGTTTGGATCTCCCCAAGGGTCTTCTCTGATCCATCAGATGGGTCACTTTTTTTCCTTACTTTTCGTCGTCGTCGTCATCTTCACTAGAGTCATAGGTAGAGGAAACAAAATGGGTCCGCGCTCTAGAATGGAAAGGAGCACTGATGAATAAGACGAACCTCCCAGGTTGTAAAAGCCTACATTGGTAAAGATTTTCATCTGTGAGCAAGAACCTAATTGTGTGCTCTTGAGCTTTGACCGCTTTCAAGGAGCTAAGAACATGTCGAGTGCCGGTCGTTCAGAAGACTTGTAGCAATTAAAGAAAACTCCAAGCATGATGAAAGAGACTTACCCGTTATGGTACATAAATGGGCGAATCCCTTTGGATATTTAGCCAAAAAAACTGATTCTTGAATGAAGGAACTTTGCTGGGAAGTTCCAATATAAGTTTTCGACCACGTTGCACCTCGATATAGGCAAGTGATGGGTTAATCTATCTCTTTTTGAATAATATAAGATGTTGCAACTCAATGAAATTCGGGGCATGATTGAGCGCCTGCATAAACAGAACATATAAGCACGTTAGCATGACTTATCCATTTGGAAGAATCTATAAAGGGGCCATCCTTATGTTTCGAGGTGTTGTTATTAAGAAGTGATTGAATGGAGGAACTTCACCGTACATACACATATCGATGGAAATCCACGTAACCAGAAGATGGTCTATGAACAAAATTTCCTCTTGATGGCAGAAGCCCGTCGTCTTCTAGGATACAATAGTACAAGCAAATGATTTACAACATCCTGTGTGTAAGGATTGAAGGAGCTTTTTCCAAAGGATCAAGCAATACTCTGAAGCTAGGAGGAGTGTGATGGACGATGGGGCCGAGTGGAATCAGGCGACTATATTGACTTGAATTCATGGAAGCAGCGGATCTAGCTAGGATCCACGATGACTCTGCTTTAGAAAGTGGTGAGTTCCCCTCAACTAATTTGCATCGAGAAGATTTGCACGTCTTTCTATATAAGAAAGCTTGTGTTCAAAATGGTCATGTATGCCTAATCTCTAAATTATAAACTCTAGCATAGTTGATACTTGAAACCAAAAGATAATTTATGTGCACCAACCATCGATCGGATTCCAAGTATTAAATGGCGGTGTGTGTGATGTGTAAACTAGGTGAGAATGGATTTGATATCTTGAACACTGTGAAAAAACCATTCCATGTAGATGGATCACTCACACTGGAAAGAGCGATTCGTATCACCTGTTAATTTCTTTTCTATACTTACCATAATGAATCCACTATCCAAAACAATACGAAAACCTCTATCTATTCTAGGTACATCGACTGTGCAATGACGGAACCAATCCAAAGCGATCAACTATAGATTAATGGGTCTAAATCAAATAGAGAATTCTTAGCATAGGTCGATTTTAGTTCTTTGGAAAGTGATAACGACATGAGTTGCATACAAGACACTACCCTAAGATATTATCACCTCCTATAAACACCAAAATCAATCTGCAAGAGACTGTGCTGTGTTTGACTGTGTAAATTGGTGCAAGTTAATTCTGACTCCGTGGATAATGATAGCAAAATATGTTAGCACTAGAACAAAACCCTAGCTTCGTCCTGTGAAGAATTCAAGACTAGATTTACTATCTTCTTCCATAAAGTCACAATCAGCTCGAATCTTCCACCGCATCCATCGCCAACAAAACTCCATCACCAATCGTTAATGTAGTAATATGCCAAAATCCACATCACCAACCTTCAAAATGGAGAAAAGTGATTTGATCTCTGATTCAAGACAACCCAAACTAGGGTATTGGATGGATCAGATTGGCAACGCCTTGCAACGGAGGAGATCAAGATAGTGGGACCTGCTTAGAATGAAGGTAGTAGCTCCAGGAAGCAGCAACTGATGGCGTTGGTAGGGGAGATCGACAGCGCCAGCTCCTAAATAGATGGAGAGCTTGGATCGGCAGGCAAGGGCTTGAAGAGATCAGATCGGCTAGAGGACAAAGGATCGAATCGAATGGAAATGAAGTGAAATATGGGGGTTGGTTCACATAAAAGGAAAGAGAAAGGTGAAAAAAATTGTAAAGTACCGGATCGGTACCGGTCCGATCCAATTGGATTAGTACCGATCCAAATTTACTCCTTCAAATGATCTTGAATTTTTCCTATTCGACCTCCTTGATGTTTGTATTCATTCTGAAAATTATCAAGTCAAGATCACTCTGTAGTTATGAACAATGGAGATTCACATTAAGGATCAGATAGTTAACCGGTGTAGTATAGATAGCTTTCAAGTTGGCCAGATACGACTGATGAAACTCCCTAAAACATAAACCCAAAGTTAAACATTTCTAAACACACCTTGTTTTTGAAGAAAGCATACTTTGAAGGGCAAATATTAACTAGGTTTTTAACCAGAAGAATCCAATGGGAGTTAGAACATTCAAATTAAACCAGAACCACTCGAAACTTGATCAGAAGGCCTAAAAATATGAGAAAAAGGACTCCAGAAAGTTTGATTGAAAATTATGCTACCTTTTCAGATCGGCACTGATTCGATCCAATTGGATTGGTACTGATCCGAATTGATAGTTCTTTGTGGCCCCAATCCTTTTGTATGGTCACTTTATGCCTTAACCAAGCTCACCCAACAAGTTGGTAACATTCCAAGAATCTGAGTTCAAGAAGTGAAGGTTCATCTGATTCATAATATAGTTCAATCTAACCCACCGGAGATCATGATCAAAATAAGTCAACAAGATACGAAATTATACGGAGAGTATCACTATGATGTAAGAAGCTTGACCAAACAAATTGGAGCCAAAAATTGGCTAAGGATTTGGATCGATACCGATCCAAAAAGTTGGAAATTTTTTGCACCAAACTTCATGAGCTCTCTCTGCATGATGACTATGGGCTTCTTACAAAACAATTCTCGGCCCAAGAGCTTTCCAACCCGTATAAATACCTTCTCATCTACAACAGAAGAGGGATCTTCTCTGAACTCTAAACTCTGATGAAACTCTGCCATAGTTTCTTCACTCTTCTTCTCCCTCACAATAGCCATTAAAGGGAAAATATGATCCTTTTGGTTGTCTCTAACAATGATGGCTTGATCAAACTTAGGAAAGAAGAATCATATTGTAATCCAAACTCCTTTGTAATATCAATTGATCAACAAAAGGTATAAAGTGGACATAGGCTTCGTTCACAATTGAACCACTATTAAAATCTCTTGTCTCTTTACTTTTTCTACGATTTACTATTGCTTTTTATATTTTATTTACCTTGATAAATAGAATGGTGCTTTCACACTCAATCTAGGATGTTTATCTCCTTTTTGTGTTACCACTAATTTTGGACCTAAAAACTATAAAGAAGCATCAAAAGACGATTCTTGGATTATCGCAGTGCATGAAGAACTTAATCAATTTGAAAGAAATAATGTATGGGAACTTGTACCAAAACTAAATGATCAATCCGTAATAGGAGAAAAATGGGTTTTTAAAAATAAACCAGAAGGAATTGGAAACATTGTTTGTAATAAAGCAAGATTAGTTGCTCAAGGATACAACAAAGAAGAAGAAACTGATTATGAAGGAACATTCGCTCTTGTAGCATGTACAAACAATACTTGCTTTTTCATGTCATCACAATTTTAAATTATTTCAAAAGAATGTTAAGAATTCATTTTTAAACGGTTTCATAAAAAAGAAGATTTATGTTGAACAACCACCCTTATTTGTTCATGAGAAATATCCGAACCATGTTTTCAAACTTAAAAAGGCATTATTCAAATTAAAACAAGCATCCCATGTTTGGTATAGAGACTAAAAACACATTTGCTAAATTCCGATTTTCAAATTGGAAAATTGATTCTACATTATTTATAAAAAGCGAAGAACGTTATATACTAGTTGCACAAATATATATTAATGATAACATATTCAGATCAACTAATGAAAAACTATGTAACGATCTCTCTAACATAATGAAAAACGAATTTGAAATGTCGCATATGAGAGAATCAAATTTCTTTTTGTAATATATAGCTTATAATGTTTGTACGTTTATTATGATGATTCTATGAAGATATTCAATTAAAATAAAAAAAATTCAAACAACAAACTTAAAAAATCACCTCTGCCTCTCTCCAACGTATATGAAGAATAGATAGAGATCTATCAGATTCGTCGGGAAAATAATCCTGAGTAATCTTAGATGTCTCACTCTTCCTCAAACGTCTGAGCCAAGTTTTGGATGTTATCAAAAGGCACTTCAAATATATTTTAGCCAACTCTTATACTATTCACCAATCTACTTCAAATCTAAAATTCCAACTCTAAAACCCTAACTTCACAAAACCCTAATTCATCAAAAATGGCTCCCAAAGCGAAAAATCCCGTTAACAAGAGATCAAAGAGAGGTAATTCTTCTTCTTATCACACTCATCTTGTCACCGATGGGAATAATGAAGAATGGCTTCGAAATAGTCCATTTGCAAATAAAAGATTTGAAGAACTGAAACATATAGACTTCATCCTGGTCTGTTCTACTGGTTATGCTAATTTGGAGAATATGGCCTTCATAAACATACCATCGCTTCTGGTTGTCAAGAGTTAATCAGTTTTGATGATGAGGTACAAATTGATCAATTGAACATCTTTCTTTTTTATGCGAACTTATGTAGTAACGATATTTGGACACCTAAAAATGAAGATTGTTGGTTATGGACTAGTGTGTACGGTCATATTTTGAAAATTAGCATAAACATAATTGGTCATTTACTAGGCTACTCCTCTACTGGACTTGATTTAGAAGAAATTCCTAACCAATGGAATCTGCCATGTGACGAAGTGACCCATGAAATTTGGGAAGATAAAATGCCGCAATGGAAATCCATTTATCTATGACCAAAAGCTAGGCTATTAAATCATATGACAATCAATACAATAATTCTCCATCTAGGTAGTCATGAACAAATTTATAAAAATGATCATAAAGCCTTATATGCTATATTTGGTGGAATTCAAGTAAATTGGGCTAAATTTATTCATGACAAAATTAAAAGCTTTTGGTCTCACTACTCCTCCTCCACAGGCAACAACAACAAATGCATTCGAACCCTCCTCAATAGGCTCAAAATACTCCTCCTCCACAACAAACTCAGTCACCTCATCCTCCACAAAAAACTAGTTCCTCTCATTACACTACCAAATATTACTCTGATTTGAAGATTTACGAAGCTCGCACTGAACCGACTCAAAATGAATCCATCCATGATTTAATGCTTTGAAATCAAAAATTAATCATGGTCAATCAGAGAGCTTTGGAGAAAAGTCGAAAAAATTTGTACACTAAAACGGCCAATTTGGAACGATCTTTTCTACAAGAATGATTAAAATAGAGAAAATTTGGAAAAGGTTGTTTCCACTTTAGGCAAAGTAATGAGAAAAGTTCGTGGCAGATCATCTTCTAGGTCATCCTTCTCTCCTTCTCCAACACCACCTCCTTCAACGTAAACTCCAGTCTATCGTCCTTATAGATCATCATGTTATGGAGGCAGTTCTCAACAAGATCGAAGAATGACTATAATGCAGGAAGAACCAGAAGAAGAACAAGAAGATAGCGATGATATGTCTTGGCCTGATTCTTTAGCACTACAACAAACGAATCTTTCAATTTCAAGGATTGTCTATTCAAGAAAATGAAGAATATATGCAATGGCCAGAAAATTATCATTCTACTTCATCCACCTACCATGAATATTCTGATAATTATGGTGATTTCATTAATTATAGCTATTGTGACTATCAATAACTTTTCCTTACAATTTTAGGATTGTTTATTTTCTACTTGTTATTGTTCAAGTGTACTAGTACTAATGTTGATATTTCCATAACTATTTCTTTTGACTTTTATTGTTCACGATTTTTATGGCTTTGTCTTTAATCCATTTATGCAATTCTTACTTTTGATAATGCCAAAGGGGGAGATAAATATGCATATATATAGAGGGAGATAACTTTCAAGGGGAGTTATCTTTTCATTACTTATTACTAACCATTGTATAGTTGTCATCGTCAAAAAGGAGGAGAATGTTAGAACCTCTATTGTAAGATTTCAATGACAACACTATACAATCACATATACATGATATATCTAATCATATTGTAGTTATATATATTAAAAAAATATCATGGTGCACAACATGATTATGGCCCATAGATAATTGAAGAAAGATGGATCATACTATTCAAAGCCATACTTTTGTATATAGTCATAAATACATGTTGTACAATCTCCTTGAGTGATCAAAAAACATATAATTTCACATTGACAAAATCTCACTAACAAATACACTAATTTTATAATTCACAATATGGTAGACGTCAGTCACTTAGTCACATACATCTGTGATAATTCTCTTTTTATTATTTCCAAAGTTTCACAAACATCTGTGACAGAATGATAGACGTTTGTAAACTGTCTCGGCCAAACAAATGCCAATTACAGCTATTGTTTTTTGAAGGGACGCTTCTCTCTGTTTTGAACAAACTTCTTCCTCCTTTAACAATTGCAATCATCCATCAAAGAGTGATCTTTCAAGAAGTTATAACTTTTCAAAAACAACACTTTGATTCTATAAATACTTCAATCGATTGAGATTCTAATTTAACTTACTTTAATATTATCTAACTTCTATATTCAGATTCTCTTGTGCTACCATTAACTTGATATTCTCAATCACTTCCAACCAAAATCTATATATTTTGGTTAAACAATTTCCTTCTAATCCAAGCAGCTCACACTTATTATCATTCAAAGGAGATTGTAGAAAGAATTGTACTAGCAATCAATATCTGTGTTATATCGAACATAAGATTTTCAAAGGGATACTATTTGTATAAGTCTATTCCTCCAAGCAAAGCGTGGGTTATTGTTTAGTGAAATATTGAAAGTGAGCTTGGGTAATAGACGTAAGACAGGAGGTTCAAACCAGTATAAAAACTTTGTTGTGCTCGTTTTTATACTTTACGTTTTATTTTGTAATATTACAACATTTAGCTCATATATTGGTATACATTCACATTATAATACACTGGTCATATTAGATACAATCCACTAGACTATCATTTTCACCTTCTTCGTCTCTTCGTTCATCGCGACTTCTCTTCTTCTCCAAACGATGTGTCTTATTCACCAATGTGATCGTAGTATATTTTTCTCCGATCTGGAAATATTATGTCATAATTTCTAATGAACTCCAACTTGATACTGTAGTTCCATATAAGCCATCCAAACCCCACTTACAACTTCATATTCCAAGCAATCTCGGACATTACACCACATATACTTAACCAATGAACTTCAGCATGGTCATCATCTATTACACTTTGTTGTTGAAATCTGACAACACCACTACCCAAAAACAAAGTGTTGAAAGTACCATCTCCATGTAAGTAGGACATACCAGTATCTCCAATGTCTTAGCGAAAGCAAATGTCTCCATCAACTAACTCACTCTTCCCATGAGCCACCGGATGGAATTGGCCCGTTTTGCAATGGATGAAATAGGTGAATTTCAAAAATAAAATCCTAAATTGGGTCTTAGTGGGCCAACGAAGTCTAATATATTGCTAGATCCAATCAAATTATTTTAAATAAAACCATATTTTCTTTAATTTTCTTGATTTAAATAATTATTGTATGTTAGTTAATTTAACATATATATGTTTCGAGTATATTATTATAAACTCGTGTGTGTATGTTTTATGTATTGTGCAACATAACATAGTGTACATAGTTAATGCATACGTATATAAATTATAGGATTTATATCAACTATGCATACATTTGCTATTTATATATGCATTAATTTTCTCAAAACATTATGTAATATATATATACATATATAATTTGAAATTAATTGCGTATATTAAATCATAAATACTAAAATATCTAATTTGATTTTGATTAATTCAATAAAATTTAAATTCAATTTTTATATTTTAAATATTTAATTGATCCATGGTAAACATTTAAAATTCAAATACAGATCTTTAAAATATTTATTAAAATATCTTCAGTAAACTTAAATATTGTGTAATATAATAAACAACCAAAAAATGTCATTATAATATATATATTTTTTAAGACTTAAAACGATTTAAATTGTATAATAAATTAATATATGTATTTTATTATAAAATTAATATTTAGATATTGTATATGTTTGCAGCTAAATTGTTCACAAACACCGAAGAATAGTTTTTATAGAGAAGCAAGTGAAGAAATACAAAGTTAAACCGAGTAAATGAATTAGTAAGCAACAAAGAATAAGCTATAATCAAAGACACGTAAATTTATAGTGGTTCAACGTTGTTTGTCTACGTCCACTTTAAAAATTATCCTTTAGTAATCATTTATATATCCAATTACAGTAGTTAAAAATAGCAAGTACTTAATTACATGGAGTATAAAGTAACAAGCAACGTAAAGATCCCTAGAATGACTCATCAGGCTAGTATTTATAGATGAAGATGACCAAACATCTCTCTGAAATCTCAACTAAAGGACTTTCTAAACCATATGGGCTCACTAAGGGAATCGCTATGCCTAATTCCCAAAGAGAAGGGATCGGTACAGATCCCTTCTTTTGTCGAATTTTGGAGAGCGAACCCTTTGATGGCTTCCTTATGTGAAAATATGTTTAGCCTCCAATTTTCATGTCATTTGGATCATTGGAGCTTGAGTTATTGCTTGATCTTTGATTCGACATGGGTTGCATGCTGCTTTCTGCCGATCCCTTCCAAGGGATGTGTGTCGATCCCTTCAACCTTGTCTTTTTGATGTGCGATCCCTTGGGTAGGTTCCCTAGGGACCTTATATCTTGCTTCTCAAATTTCATATCCATTGGACTTACAGATCTTGAGAAATTGATTGCCTTCCACAAGAATGCTCTTGTACCTTGAAACACGTCAATCCCTCTAGTTGGAGCCAATTTATTCTGATCCCTCATATGTATTGATCCATATTTGATGCTTCAAACATCCTACATTACAAATCTATTAATTCCATTCAATCCAGACTTCATATGACCATCTGTACTTGAATTCTGGGCCCCACAATCAATACTCTGGAATCGTCGGCCTTGAAGGCAGTTGAATCTAACTCGTGCAATTAGTTCAATATAGCTGAGCTAGAATGCCGGATAACACTTGCCCCCGAAAGTATTTCTTGTAATGAACATGATTGTGCTTTGAATTGAAGTAAGTTTGAATTTTCGAGAAGAGATGAATCTAGCTTCCTGAATGGTTGCTATTCCTCTGTCAAGTCATTTTTCCAAGGTGTTGAATTTCTCATTGATCGTCATGACCCTTGGTCAATTTCCCTTAGTATAAATCAAGGGTTATATTCTGTCAGTTGATATATAAGTCCAGTTCCACGAGACTAATAAGCTTTTGTTATCTGGTCCATCCTCGAACTTGAAGGTTTCAGGTTTGATTTCCGTTTCCTTTGATTCCAAAAATTGAACTTTTAGTTCATACACATGCATGCTTATATATATGTTTTTGTTGTTGGCTCCCAGACGTGTTCGTACACTGACGGGTCATCGCCAATTTTCATGGCATTTTGTATGTATATGCTTCAAATAATTTCTATGCTTATATTTATTTATGTACATACTTATAGTTGATCGCTATCATTTTTTTTTAAAAGTGTTTGCAGGGATCGACATATGTTAAGCGGACCCCTCCTTTCCATTTCTTATATTTACAGGGATCAGTATACCCCTAGCTGATCCCTCTTTCTTTTTATATGCATATACACCTGCTCGTATGGATCGGCATCTTACCGACCCCTCTTCTTTCTTTCTTTGTTTTTGAAATTTATAGGGACTGGTATAGGTTTAACCAATCCCTCCTCTTTCTTTTAAGGTTTAGATGGGTTGGCATATTTCTTAACCAATCCCCCCTATTTCATATAACCTTGAAGACACGTGCCGACCCCTAGTTCCCATATGTAAGCCCGCACTTCCTTCTTTCCACCCTTGCTTGCATTATTTTCCACACCATCCTCCAAAGCACCGAACCCTCTCATTCCTTTATTCAGACTGAACCTTCCTTCCATTCTTCTCGCTTTAATTTCAAAAAAAAATCTTCTTGTACTTCAATCCACCTTTTCAAACCATCTTCCCCATACCTTTCATTCGATCACCTTTGAGTTACTTGCCAATTCCTTTAACATATATATGCATAAGTGATATTTCTTTCCTTTATCTTTTGGTTTCATGATGATATAAGGGATTTTGGAGTTTGACGCAATAATGGAACAACGTTCAATTTTTTTTGGGAGAGATAAAACGTAGGATATAGATGGGTTCGGTAGAGCAAAGAAGGAGGAAGGAAGTAGAAGATAGAGTGGAGGAGGGATCAGTGCCGGAGGTTAGGATCTATATCAATCCCTCGGCGTAGAGGCTTGATGAGTGGAGGGTGAAGTAGAGGGATCAGTCATGTAGCTTTAGGGTAGGGATCGATGTCTGTGATCGGCCTGGTGGGATTGACAATTTTTATTAAAGGAAAGGGATCGGTAGGCTTTGAAAAGAAAACGGGATTGGTCATGCGGCTTTGGTATAGCGATCATAAAATATAGATCGCATTTAGGGATCGACATATGTTCACTTCGAATTAAACCTAATCCACAATCACCTATTCACAATCAACCCTATTTAACGAACTTGAATGTATAATGACGATGAACAATAGAACTAACATGTTCACTACTGAACTTAAGATTGAACAATCAAATCCTCATAACTTTCTATATAAACTAAAACTTAGCAAACGGGCTTGAATGGAATAGTTCTCACTCCAATATGCCGATATTTGATCCCAAAACTTGCACAACCGATCAATCTCTTCGTCGGGTGAGATGGTAAGCGGTGATGGTCACTCTAGTCGGAATCCAAAATCTCGTCATTTAACTTCGCTTTCTTATTTAAAAGCTTTTTATTTCTGTTATACATTGTAGTAGCTTACACTTAGCATGGGGGAGCAGGTAAAATTTTCTAACCACGATTATATACTGAGTATTGTTAACATGGACTTTGGATGCTTAGAGCATTTAGCTGCAATGCCTTCTGGATCGGCCTTGCAACATAGCAATCCCGAAGCAGAGTCGAGTTCCATGACCATATCTGGCAAGTTTCTCTTAGTCGTCAAACTAAACAAACGGATATTTTTTGCCCTTAAAATAAACTTTTTTCTGATGTTCCTATTATCCTGGCGGAAGATATAAGTCTCGCACTCGACGTTGTAGAAGGTACTATATTTTTAGACAATCCGATAGACTCTCAAGCCTTTAGAATAGGCGAGGCTGCCCTTCGCAAGCTATGTTCAATACATGGAATTCCATTTGAAGACATCCTTGCTCCTTCAATATATGACAGGGCTTACTTTCCCCCAAGGGGTACACAACATGCAATAAATTAATGCGCTAGGCTAGATGCGTGCCGCCCTTCAATTTGTTCATTTGAGAAATGCTTTGATATCTTAGAATAACTCCCACTCAATTTCACCTGAACAGCTACGCCTTCCTCCATGGAACTTTTCTACTATTCATGAGCGTTATTTTTTTCTCGCCAAATCTTGAGGACATAAGGTTCATTTATAACTTTAAACAATGATCAGAAAGTCCTTCCTATGTTTTCTATGAGCCTTCACCCAACTGGCAAGTCTTAACGGGTGTTTGGAATAAACATTCTCTCTTTAAACACAAGTGGTTCTATGTTTGGCGTCTGCCTGGCTTCGCATGGTCATGGTTGGAAGGACGTAAGTGTTATCTTCATCTCACTCTTAAATCTATTAATCCAAGTCATACTTTTGAATCAACTAACATCCTTAATATCCACTGCTGTCCACCCACATCATGAGGGCATTAGTTTTTCAAGAGTGATCTTTGCTATTCTTGCCATTACTATCATAGACATGGACGTTAGACTTCTCGTAACTGATGAGTTATTATCTCTATTCGGGCTGCTAGAAGAGGGTCGTAGCATTGGGCTCCCTAGAAGTGCAGCATTAACGAGAAATGCCATAAAGCAAGAAAGGGATGTCAAAATCCTATCGTGCCCCCGGTCGAGGGTACTCAGGATGACGTTGAAGGAGGAAAAATTAGGGATGTCCAGACCAATGAGCCTGGTGACCTTGATGTAGGCCCAGGCAAGGTGCCTGTGCTTGAATCGTCACAAGGTACGCAATCCTAAGCATGAACTAATAGAAGGAAGAAACTTGTATGTAAACTTCATAGAATAAAACTGCTAAGGATCTAAAATTTGTTATCACTTTTTTTGATGAAGCGTCATCTTCCCAACAATTAGTAAGTTCAATGAATGGATTTTCAATTCTCCAGATTCCCGATGACATTATGACCTATGACTTTCTAAACATCAATATCGAGGGGCTTAATTCTCATGCTATAAGTGGTGAAGGCATTCTTCCTACCGACAGAGGAGAGAAAACACCTATAAGCAAGGCTACAGCTACTAGTTTGTCAAGGAGGAACACTAGGACACTCATAATCACGTGCACTCCACTACACACTCTTCATCAATCTTTTGCATAACGGTTACTTACATATTCTCATTTAGTCTTTGCAGGTGCAATGACTCAGTCTTCGGCTTTTGATCGCCTAAGGGGCTCTTTGATGCTTATGGATCCAGCCGTGGCTCAAAACCCGGCAGGCGTAGGGAAAGAGACGATGGATGGGAAAAAAGCTATCATTCAAGGGAATCGTCTTCTTCTTCCAAGCATAAGTTCCAGTCTTAGTTATTCCACTAAGGGGACCAGACCAATCTTCATGTTTATAGTGGAGATCAAACTCCCTTCCCTTTCATGGATCTCAAATTGCCATATCACACGAGCAACACTCTGGTTCTTCTAGCTCTAGGAAATATCACGACCGTGGACTGAGCAAGCATGCAATTGTCACTTCCGATCCATCCTTGCCGACCGCTGCTCCTGATACTTCAACAGGGGAAAAATTGGAGGAACTTAAGGCCACTTTCCTAAAAAACTGTTTTAAAGGTTAATTTTTCCCATAATTCATATGATCCCAGGCACACTAAAGCAAGCTCTCTTGCATGTGTTAATGATGTTTTCGTGCATTATGAGTCATTCCAGCACTTAGCGAAAAAATCTTCGAGGTGTCAATCGAGCGACAATATGAAATTGATCGTCTCAAGCTAAAGGCGATCCACGATAAATATATAATAAAGCACCAAGAGAGTGAGATATCAAGGTTGATAATCTTGCCGAGGCAAAAAAAGTGCAAAGGAAACATCGACAGTAGTGAATCTTTTGGAAGCTGCCCATAAGAAAGAACTCGATGCTGCTCTCAATCGCAACGGCACACTCCTTTGGAAAAGGATTCCTTGCAAAAGGAGAAAGATATCTTGGCTCGCGGAATTGAGAAGCTTGAAGAGCTTCTTATGACAGAAACGGAAGAGAAAATTAAGGCTTAGGAAGAATCACAACAGTATTGCAAGGAGGCTGTTGAAGAAAGGAGTGTGAAAATCAAACTTGACGAGCAATTTGCTAAAATAGAAGCTATTAAAGAAGAGGCACGAGAGGAAGGCCTCAACGATATGATGGAAAAAATTGAAGCCCGGGTGGATAATGCTAAAGAATCTACTCGGAATAAAATTAAAGACATGTTTGATCCACTGATCATCGAAAACAATGCTAAAGTCCTCATCCACCGTGACTTGAGTTTTCTGGGCGAAGGTTATCTTGAGTCACTCGCTGAAAGTATATAGTCGAGACGAAAAAGAGGAGGATGGACGAAGCCAATTTAGATGAAGAGAAATTTGTGCAGGAGACCCTTCACCGTGATAAAACTCGGTTACTAATTTAAAAAGCTGACCCCTATTTTAGAAGGGGGCACTCCGGCGACAACCAAGTGCCAGCCGAGTGCATATATTCTACTTTACATGCCAATCTTCAAGAGGTTTTGTTATTCATGCCTAATGGTTTTAGGCTTATCTCCTTATTTTGACAAATTAGCAGGTCCTTTGGATCCCGACCAATCTCCTAAAAGTGACGCTGCCATGGAGCAACAAGAGAGATCAACAGTGATTCTGGCTTCCACCGATCTTCCAGGGCTCGATGCTCAAGTCATCGAGGCACTCGATGATGATAAGGCTAAAGATCCGCTGCCCGTGGATGAATCTGATGATGTTTTGATTATTGGCATTTTCGAACGCACTGATGAGATTAACCTAAAGGAGCACATTGAGAAGGAGGAGTTTTTAAAGAGAAAATCCAAAGCCGAGCCCACCGAGGTGGACAATGATGATCCATACCTTGTCCCACCACAAGTCGTTTTTCTTAGTGGGTCGACTCCCAGAGAACTCCCTCCAAGCTTCGAACGCTCTCCTGCCAAAGGCGGTAAAGGATCAAGGAAGTGAACATGCGAAAGTTTAGACAGCCCTTGTAATGGCCCATTTATCCATACCCTTTGAATCGACAATAAACCATACATGTCTAACTTAAATTGCATGAAAAGACGGATCATTAAGGGTAGAAAGAAAATAAAGACAGAACAGAATCTCATACGAATGGAATAACATATATTATTTCAATAACAATCTTTACAGCAGAAAATTTTAAAATACAATATCAGTGTTTAACCTAGATTCAGCCTAGACAGTTATAACAAATACCCTTACAAATGCTGAAAAACAACAAAACAAATGAAATATGTGCAGCGGATAATAGAATATGTCCATACGATGATGAAGATCTCCAGCTCTCTCTGGAAACTCCAACCATCTTCAACCAAACCATTCTTTTAAAAATTCACAAAATATTTAGGAAAGAATTGTTACGTTTAAACTCATATTCAAAAGGTTATAGAATTTGCTGCTTAAAAGTGCTGTGAAAAGTGCTAATAACCGAGTTTAAACTTAACGATTTTTCCTAGAATCAATTATGAATGTTTTTAAAAGGAAAATTAAGAGTTTAAAAGATAATTTGGAATCTTATAATAAACTCCAAAATGAAGCTAATAACTGAGTATGCGAAAACAAATAGTACATTTGTCCCGCCTGTGAGATATAGAAGATAAAACAAGGTGTTTAACTAAGGCTAGGGATGGAGCAACCAGTGCCCTGAACTTACCTGGCCTATGTTTTCTCTTCTTAGGCGAGAGTTGGAACAGATTGAAAGGAAGGCCCAGATGCTCTAAAAGATCATATTTTAGTTTTTCCAAAATAAAAGAAAAGAAACAAATTCTTAGAATGTTAATTAACCACTTAACATCTTTTATTCGATGATTGGTATGAAGAAACCGAGTTTGAATTTGGGTGATTCTTATTCGAAAATCACTTCAAACTAATTTTTGAAATAGAATATATTGAGGACAATTATCATTGATGACGAAGATCTTCATGATGTAGGATTACTTACCACTAGTCCTTGGAGGTGAAATTTACCATATCTAAGGTGGCAGTAGTACTCTATTATGAAAATCTTCGATTTGCAAGAATATGATTTAAAGTTAAGAAAGAAATATTTGATTAAGATTTAATGAATGATTTGGAAAGGTTTTCCTAAGTGAAAGAGAATTTTTTTTAGGATTATTCCAAGATTTAAGAAAGGGTTTAATAAGTCAAATGATTTAATAAATGAGGCTTAATGATTCCATACACTCTTGAAAGAAAATGGAATAAATTGAAGAGAATATATCTAAGAAATATATTTTATAAAAGATGAAGTAATTGATTGATGATTGATATCCACATATGAATTTAACATCTTTTAAATCGATAATTGGCTTTAAAGGAACCGAGGTCGGATTTAGGTGATTCCTATTCGAAAACCACATCAGACCAATGTATACATTCGAAAGTGAAGACATGTTGAGGATGATGATTATTAAAGACTAGGGATCTTCATAGCGTGAGGACTGCTTGTCGATATGATCTGGGTCACTCCCATTATAGAGTTATTTATAGTAGTGGTCTCCTCATTGTGGTGATTTTTAGGATTGCAAGGGCTTCTCGCCTAGTAATAGCCGAGGAAAGTGCCTTCGATTTCATTTAATCCCAGAACGAACTTGTATGGATGTTTGTGTGACTTGTGTTCTAAATCAAATTTGAGTGGTTTTTATAAATGTATGTCAGTTGGTCGTAGAAAAGGCAATTTCTCTTAGCTTAATACCCTTCCCGAGACATACGAGCTCAGGAAGTTATGCTTTTTTAGAAATCAGTCTTATGACGTGGAATGACAATGTGGCATTCATTGATGTGATATGTGATATGTGAAAGGTAATCGTAGCCTCGCGGGCCTCACACCCCGGTTATGATGGGATTCTATGTGGTCGGATGTATGCTCGCATTTTGGATAGTGTAGATTTGGGTTATCAAATGTTCTGAGCCGTCGATACCAGATACATCTAGACCTCATGGTGGGGATGCGTGATGTCTGAGTCCTTGGATGTTATTCGAAGATTGTATCCCCTTTTAGCCATTTGTGTTGTTGTATAACAGCGTCTGAGTCTTGGACGTAAAACGTAGATACAGATTGATCTTTCCCTAGTTTCCTAACTTGTTGGAAAATCTAATTCCAAAACGAGATTTACGGTTTTGATTGTATTCCCAAAATAGCTATAACAACTTGCAAACATTTTAGCTACCCCTTTTGGTATCATATATTTTGTTCGGTATATTCCGTTGACCCAGTCTGGATATATTACCTTAGACTTCGTCCGGATATTGATACCTTATTTGAATAAGTTTATTTGAAAAGTGTTTTCAAAGGAATTTCATTAAAAATAATATCAAGTGTATTTTGTTATAAAAGTGTTTTGGCTATCATAAGGTAAAAACACGTCTATGTTTACGTATACGAGTGGTCTTATGACATACCCTTCTTTTCAAAGTTTTTGATAACAACTTCGTGATCTATACATTAAAAATTTCGAGTATCTCATGTTAGTTTATCAAGTATGATCTAGGTATTTTTTAATTCTTGGGTCAGATCCAATTAGTTTCAGGTTTAGTTGAAGACGATTGGAGTTTTCGAAGGAGAGCTGGAGATCTTCATCATCGTATGGATGTATTCTATAATCTGCTGCATTTATTTCATCTGTTTTGCTGTTTTTAAGAATTTGTAAGGAAGGCGTTATAAATGTCCAGGCTGAATCTAGGTTAGACTCTGATATCATATTTTAAAATTTTCCTCTGTAAAGATTATTATTGAGATAATATGTTATTCCATTCGTGTGAGATTTTGTTTTGTCTTTATTTTCGTTCTGCACTTAATGATCCGTCTTTTCATATAATTTGAGTTAGACATGTGTGATTTATTATCGATTCAAATGGTAATGAAAAATGGGCCGTTACAGCCCCACTACTGAAAAATCCAAAAAGGAGAGAAGATCGAAGAAGTAGCCGTCGCTTCGGCTTGGTGTGTACAGAGTTTGCGTAGCTGTTTGTTCGTTGTTTTTTTGTCATGGTTGTACGGGTACGACCCTCAGTTTATTGAATAAATTTGTACTACAATTTTGAAAATTATCATGTGAATAAAAGTTGTTATTTTCTATTGAGATCACCTGTGAACTATTATTTAAGTAGTTGAACTATTACTTTCTATTCAATGTAGTTGTAATCCGTTGTTTGTTAATTCTGATAACAATCCACTAGCTCCATTCTAAGGCCTCCATGCGATCGTGGACTTTAGTCGCATCAAATGCTAGGCTTGAGCCTTAGTGTTACGCCATCAAATTTAGTGTTTTGAGTAATTATACTCCTGCACCTAGTCTTGGGTTAGTGGGGTTAGACGTTGGATGGTCGATTTCCATCCTTAGAGAGTTTATACTCCTCCTGTCGGTTTCAGGCCGGAGTTCATGGAATAGTGAATGGTCAAACTGCACTCATCTATCTTTTTATACCCATATCCGCATTTTGGGGATAAGAGTTAGTTGATGGGTAGTCCAATCACACCCAATTTATGCTTATACTCTAGTTTGCACTCTAGGGACTTAGAGTTATTTTATGGGTGGTCGATTCACATCCGATTTATGTCTATACTCTAGTCCACACTCTGGGGACTTAGAGTTATTTCGCGATGGTCGATTCACGGCCAATTTATGTTTATTCTATTGTCCACACTCTGGGAACTTAGAGTTATTTTGGAGAGCAATCGGATCATACTTCCTTAGTTGATTGATATGCCCCCAAGGTCTAGGGTTTGATTTAGCGAATGATCAGTCGTGTCACGATGACTCTTATTTTATTTCAGTCCTATTGCTCGACGAGATTTATTCGATTATTAGATGGTCAAGTCATACCCATTCCTTATTGTGTATCCCGTTCATTGGATTATGAATGGGAGTTGTCAAATGGACAATCAGACCATGCTCATCTTATTTAGTCCCATTGGGAACTAGTGTAATTGATTAATTCCAAACTCTATGAACCTGTTCGGATATATCGACATCAATTAGTTTCATCATGTAACTACTACGTAATGCTACAGTAAATATAAATATAAAGGAAGTTCAAAACTTTATTCGCTAAATCAAAAGGAATGATATAATCTATCTTATTATATATATATATATATATCTAGAAAGTCAAATGCTAAAAAATATATGAAAGCAAATAAACTAAATGAAAAAGAAATAAATTTAAGTGAAATAGCATCATAAATGCCCGCTATTCCATGCCCTTGGGAGTGTGATGCCATCAAAAGTCGCTAGCTTGAAAGTTCCCTCTACAACCCACTGTTCAATGACATACAGTCCTTTCTAGATTGGATTCATGTGTGACGGGGTAGGAAAAACTTGTTTCAAGACAAGATCGCCGGTTTCAAAGGTTCTAGGTCGGAATTTAATGTTGTAGTATCGGATGACTCAGTGTCGACCCGCAGCTGCCCTCAAATCGGCTTCCTTGCACTTCTCATCTATAAAGTCGTGAGATTCCAAGAAAAGATCTTTATTCACTTTGGGATCATAGTAAATCACTCGATGAGAAGGAAATTTGAGCTTAATAGGAATGATGGCTTCCGAACCTTAGGCAAGGATGAATAAAGTATGGTCGGTCGTGGACTTATGGGTGGTCCTGTAAGCCCACAGTGCTATCGGGGGTTCATCCACCCACTTACCTCTAGCCTTTTCCAAATGCTTCTTTAGAATGGACTTTATAATTTTTTTATAGCTTCAACCTGTTTATTTTTCTTGAGGGTGAGCGACTGCTAACAACCACTTTTCAATATGATACCTTCGAGGAAGTCTTTGAATTCAACACTATCGAATTGAGTCATATTATCTGTTACAATAGTTTGTGGAAGACCGAAATGACATATGATGTTCCAGACAATGAAGTTGATTACTTTCTTGGTTGTGATCGTGGCTAATGGTTCTGCTTTGGCATATTTGTGAAGTAATCAACTGCGGCTATAACATACTTTGTAGCACCTTTAGAGATCGGTAAGAGATCGATAATATCTATACCCTACATAGCAAATGGCCATGGGCTGACCATTTGTGTGGTTTTCCTCGGTGGAGCTCTTAGAACTTTTGCATATCTCTAGCACTTGTCACATCATCTTACATAGTCAGCGGTATCTCAATTGACCACTGGCCAATAATACCCGTAACGGAGTACTTATTTCTAGATTCTGACCCCCAATGTGATCGCCACATTCGCCTTCATAAACTCCTTTTAGGACCCATTTTATCTCATCATGAGCAATACATCATAGTAAGGGAACACAGAAACCCTTTCTGTACATGATTCTTTGCGAAGGTTTATGAAGGATTCGTTGCTTTTTATTCCTTTTTTAGGTAGGTCTCCCTGTAGCAAATAATTTTTAATCAGAGTCATCCACAATTCCCTCGCAGGCCCCACCTCTAGCACCTGGTCGATTTCTATCAGGTTTATACTCAGGTCATTTAAAACTTCAATCAGAACCAAGCCCATCTATTATGTGTCGCTGGTGCTAGAAAACTTTACCAATGAATCAACCTCTCTGTTTTGACCCAATGGAATATGCAAAATGTCATAGTACTCAATTCAGTTAACAACTCTTGGACTGGGGTAAGGTATGGAGCAAGTCGTTGTCCTTTAGCATGATAATCTCCCCTGATTTGGTATACTACCAACTGTGAATCAAAAAAGATTTTAAGAGACTTTATTCCCTATTCTCTAGCGAGTTTAAGTCCAGCAATCAAAGCCTCGTACTTAGTTTCGTTGTTTGTCGCTCGAAAATCAAACTTTAAAGCATAACAGATCGATTGATCCTCAGGAGCTATGAGCACAATTCCAGCTCTAGAATAATGATCATTAGATGCTCCATTAGTATACAATTTCCACCGTATGGTAGGGTTTCGCCGCTCAATCATCCTGCATAGTGAATTCTACTATAAAATATGGCAGTGCTTGCCTCTGAATAGCCCTCCGAGGGAGATAAGTGATATCGAACTGATTAAGCTCGATATTCTACTTAAGTAATCTTCCAGACATCTCGGGTTGCTGTAGGACCTGTTGTAGTGGTTGATCGGTGTAAATACTGATCAGATGAGCTTGGAAGTATGGGTGGAGCTTTCTTGGTGCCCAAGCTAAGGCTTAGGCGCTAGTTGTCTATCTTCGGTATCTTGGATACGGACAGTCTTGTGCACACCCTTACCTTTCTCTTTGCGTTGAGCATCCCTCAACTCAGCTACATAACATGCACGTCTAGTCGCCTGATTACCGTGAACAACTCCAATACCACTGTATGTCGGAAACTACAAAGTCAAACACCATAGGGAAAGGGCTATCCGGTATTCGGCTAGGGTCGGTCGGCCTAGAAAAATATTGTAAGGGGAGTCAACATCCAAAACAACGAACAGCAAGATCCGCACTCTGTTATTGTCACCTTCTGCCTACTCTATAGGTAATTCAACATAACGAACATCTTCAGTTGCCACACCATTAAAACCGTGTATGCAGTATTTAGATGGCTTTAAGTCCTGGGCTTCGATTTTCATATGATCATAAGCTTTTTTGAAAATTATATTTACTAAACTTCTGCATTTAATCAATATCCTTCTCACCAAAGTGGGGACGATCATGGCCGAAATGACCATTGGGTCAATCATCGAAGCCTCCACCTTGTCCGCATCTCTATTTCTAAACACAATATCATCCATCATTGTACGTTGTTGTTTTTCCAGAGCTCCATCTTCTGTATTCGAACAATATTCAAAATCCACATGCTTAATCGTGCAAGCATAAAGCTCTATCCCATGCCAACTCTTATCTGCTAGGTGCGGTTCTCTAACTATCGTATTTATTACCAATCTTCCTCTAGTTTGTGAAGGCTCCTCAGTCCTGCATGGTACTTATCCTCGGTTGGGGTCGGATGTCCCCTATCCACCATCCTATGGGGTTTTACAAATTGTCGCAACTTCCTTTCTCGAATCAGCTTTTCAATAATGTCTTGAAGATGCTTGCATTAGTTCGTGCCATTTCCATAACATTCATGGAACCAACAATCTTTTCCAGTTTATTTTTGCTTCTTAGCTGATTCTTTTGGAGGTGGCTTCCTGTATTGCAGGTGGACAAATAGATATTCTCCAAGGACGTATTCAACGGTGTGTAAGTATCGTATATCGAATGTAACGACCCAAAATTTCTATCAATTAAAATTCATATATTTAATTGATTTTAAATATTAATAAGTGAAATTAAACAGTCGAATAAATTTTATTTCGAATAATTGGATTTAATTGGGTAATTAAATCGATAATTTAATAGTTGAAATTACGTAAATAATTGAAAATTGGGTTTAAAATGACTAAAAATGATTTGTAAAATTTTAATAAATCATATTGGAGTTAGAATGATGTTATAGAACTTTTAAAATCTAATTAAAAGTTAATTTGTGAAAATTTAATATTTTAATATTTAATTGACGAGTTAAAATAGCCATTTTTCAAACAGTCTCGGATTTCGACGAAACTAGTTTCATCGGATCCGTAATGTTATATTATTGTATGGTTTCAAATTTCGTGTCAATCGGATTTACCGTTCGTCCGGGGCAAGCCAAAACGTCTAGAAAATAGTTTAATCGATTTAATTTAAAATCGATCGTTTATTGCCATAACTCGCACAGATGATTGAATTAGCCTCCGAAAAACGTTCCATTGTGTTTGAAACGCGGGGTAAACCTTAGAAACGCCAACCGGCACGCTTCGTTTGGAGTTCGGAAAATTTCGGATGAATAGTAATTCGTGAATTTTCTATAAAAGCACCTTTAACATTCACTTTTGCAAAATAAACTAAACCCTAGGGTTTCTGAACCGGCTGCTACCTTCATAATTCAATGGCCGAAAATCACAAATCTTCCTCCCTCAATTTCTTCAAATCCAAACATCAATTCGAGAAACTTCCAACATAAAAGATGTAGAGCTCTCCAAGATCTTGCTATCCAACGGTTAAGATCGTGAATGGAGCATAGAATCGATGGCAATTGGAGCTGGAAGGCGCGGCGGTCGGCATGAGTTTCGAGGCAAAATAGGAGGCCGAGCTTCACTATCTTCTAGCCTACGGTGGAGCTTCGAATGGCGGTTCGTATGGTGGTGGTTTGATGAACTCTCGATACTCGTGGAGGCCGTGGTGATAAACCCTAGAACGTGAGTCATGGGTTCGGTTTACGTTCGTTGCCTGGAGCAAAATCGCGTGATGAATGGGAAGATAGCGTGCGGCCACGATCTGGTCTCAAAAGAAATGCACGGCTTGGATTAGATTATGGTATAAATTATAAAAGAAAATAGTAAATAATTATATTATGGTGTGTACCCACTTTAAAAATTGATAATTTTTTCATACGAGGTCGAAAACGCACGAAACAAGTTGCGTTGGATTCGTATAGACGAACACTACGCTATGGAACTGGATTGGAGTCGTTTGGAGTTATTGAGAATTTCGGGTAAAATTAAACGCGTGTTTAATTTTATTCGAAATAAAAGCTGAAAACGAAATTGAAACCAAGGTGAGAACTTCTCACTCAATCGAATCGGTTTCGATTTTAATTTTAAATGGTTATATTTAAAATTTCTTGATTGTATGTTTGAATGATGATTGTTACCTATTGATTGTTAAAATAGACAATATATGCCGTTAGTAAGCAGAGGTTATTTGTTAAAAACATATACCGCGAATATTTCACAGTACAGTGAAATTGGTATTATTTATGTACTTGGAGTTGATTTCCCGCATTATATAGCAGATGAGACCCTATTGCGCCGTGTAATAGCGGATAATATTTTAAATCCTATACACCGCGATATTCCGTATTGGAACAAAATTGGTATTGTGCTAATGTTTGTGGATGCAGAGAAACAGGTTGGAGGGATCCAACTGGATTCCTCAACAGTATTTATTTGATTATAGATATTTTGATATTTGTTGATTATCATATACAGATATATGATGTCATTGTTGTCGTGATTGGCTATTTGGTGTGTAGCATCATTGGGCCAATTTTGTAATCTTAAAAGGATTTTTAAAGTGATTTTTGAAAGTATACGTTTTATAAAATATTTTTGGAATTGATTCATTTTAAATAAATAAACATTATAATTTTAATGTTATAAAAATTATGATTTTTGAGAAATATAGTTAAAAGTTGATTTTTGAAAATATAGGGTTAATGATTTTATAAAATAGTTTAAATTGGGATTTTTGAATTTATTGTAAAAAGTTTAAATATAGGATTTATAAAATTTGATTATTTTATAAATCAAAATGATGAAACTTCCAACATGAAAGATGTAGAGCTCTCCAAGATCTTGCTATCCAACGGTTAAGATCGTGAATGGAGCAAAGAATCGACGGCAATTGGAGCTGGAAGGCGCCGCGGTCGGCATGAGTTTCGAGGCAAAATAGGAGGCCGAGCTTCACTATCTTCTAATCGAAGGTGGAGCTTCGAATGGCGGTTCGTATGGTGGTGGTTTGATGAACTCTCGATACTCGTGGAGGCCGTGGTGATAAACCCTAGAACGTGAGTCATGGGTTCGGTTTACGTTCGTTGCTTGGAGCAAAATCGCGTGATGAATGGGAAGATAGCGTGCGGCCACGATCTAGTCTCAAAAGAAATGCACGGCTTGGATTAGATTATGGTATAAATTATAAAAGAAAATAGTAAATAATTATATTATGGCGTCGTATAATAGCGGATAATATTTTAAATCCTATACACCGCGATATTCCGTATTGGAACGGAATTGGTATTGTGCTAATGTTTGTGGATGCAGGGAAACAGGTTGGAGGGATCCAAATGGATTCCTCAACAGTATTTATTTTATTATAGATATTTTGATATTTGTTGATTATTATATACAGATATATGATGTCGTTGTTGTCGTGATTGACTATTTGGTGTGTAGCATCATTGGGCCAATTTTGGAATCTTAAAAGGATTTTTAAAGTGATTTTTGAAAGTATACGTTTTATAAAATATTTTTGGGTTTGATTCATTTTAAATAAATAAACGTTATAATTTTAATGTTATAAAACTTATAATTTTTGAGAAATATAGTTAAAAGTTGATTTTTGAAAATATGGGGTTAATGATTTTATAAAATAGTTTAAATTGGGATTTTTGAATTTATTGTAAAAAGTTTAAATATAGGATTTATAAAATTTGATTATTTTATAAATCAAAATGATGAAATTATAAAGGAGTTTAAAGATGTTTTAAAATAATAATATAAATTGATTTATATAAAAGATTTATAAAATTGATATTTATAAATTAAAATATTGGAATTATAAAACGAGTTTTTATAAATGTTAGGATGAAGTGTAAATGGATTTCATAAGTGAATGAAATTATAGAATTATAAATGGTGAAGTTATAAATGGAATTTATAAGTAGTAAGATTTAAAATTTTGTAAAGTTATTAAAAGGATAGATTTGGGTAAATAAATGAATCTTATAAGCTATAAGATTTATAATTTGGGAAGTTTAAAAGAACGATTTTGTAAACAAATAAATTATAAGTATTTAACTTATAATATGGACTTTTGGTATATAATTGGGTTATAAATTGAATAGGTTAATAAAGGAGATTTATAAATTGAAGTTGTTATAAAATAAATAGAATTAGAATTTATAAACATTGTTTTATAAATCCAAATCGATTGAATTTGATAAAGTAAATGTAGAAATTATTAAAGGAGTTATATCCACGATTTGGGGACAATGGATAATCCTTTAAAATAAAATCCATAGAAATGATGAAATTGGTTAATGAAGTATATTCACGTTTTTGGATAGTGAATAATATGTTAAAGAAATTGTTTTGGATGTGATATTTTAAATAGAATTAAAACGATTTAACGATGTTTTAAATGTGTTAAGGTTCGAAACCATAGATTTCAACATTCATTGTTGAAATAGACGTTTTTGAGAAATAGAAGGACATGGTGGACTATAACACTGTTGTTATAGTAAATGATTTCCGGAAGGAAATGTTTTATATAGTATTGGGATTTATATATCTATCTTAACTTCGAATCCCTATACTAGTGATTTTGAGTTGTCGTAACAATGTTTTACGTAACATTCGTTTTGACTCAAATAAATGTGTTTAAAAGAACACTTTCCTTAAAGAATAAAATATATACTTAATTGTGATTTACGTATATTGAATATTTTTCCAAGTGTTGAAAATAAATAGATTTGTGAACTACTTATTTTTAATAAGTATGGAAATGCTTTTCCAATATGAAATGAAACATTTTTTAGAATTTATCTTTGTAAAGATAAATTGAAAATGAATATTTGAAATCTATTGAAAACCGTATATAAGTAGATATTTTGAAATATAAATTCACTATGGAATTTATAAAAGAAAGGGGATTTTGTTTAAAAAATAAATATTGATTTATTTTTGAAGTATTGAAATTATATATCCTGTAAAGATAATTTTGGAAAATAAATAATTTGGAAAATTATTTGGAATCTGGTGATGTTGTGCATATCCATTGATAGTTCAATAACCGACTATCAATAATTACCTTTGAATGGGTATTTGTTGTGATTTGCTTGAATTTGAATGCCACACTTATTTTTGAATAAGCGCTCACTATTCGGGTTAGCCGAGAAAGGACCTATGGGTCGTATAACCCATTCCGAATATGTGATACGTCGTTATGGATTGCATTTGAAGACCGATGTTGAAGACCGGGTATTTTTGAAAACGGAAGGATTACCGTCGAATGTCTCTGCACCGAATGGCCCCGGTATTGAGATTCCATATGTGATGGGAAGTCCGGACGTGATTAGCGAATATCCAGATTGCAAGGACTTCTTTGTAAGTGCCTTAGGTTCCGTTCGATCCCGGAACGGACTTGTATGGATGTGTGTCTGACATTACAATTTGAGATGTAAAGCTGGTTTCTATCAAATATATTTCTGTTGGTGGCGGAGAATTTATTCTCTTAGCTTAACACCCTTCTCTGAGACATATGGCTCAGAGGTTATTTGGTTGATGGTTACTAGTGATACATTCCCAAATTAGTAATGTGGCATATGAGTGATGCTGATCATTGGTTGATCGAAGCATGGCTTTGTATAAAGCGTATCTTTGTGGACGAGACTGCGTCGGACCTCACACCTCGGAAATGGTCAAAACAGGAAGGATGCAGCAAGGTTATCGGGGGTAGCGCCCTTTAGTGTATGTCATTCCTTCTGGATAGAGGTGGTATCATAGTATCGAGTCCAGATACTTAACCTATGTTGTTGCTGCAAACTTATTACTTTGTGGTTGTTGGAAATCGAGGATCCTCGGATATAGATCGGTTACGATCGGGGGATGGCATATTCATGTCAGTAGTTACCCAGTTTGAAGGGTAACCCGGCCTTGTGTTGGCAGAGATCCGGTTAGGTTCTCGGGACGTCATTCCAGAGGCGTTTCCATGTGGCAATGGGAAGTTCCTTGGCCTGACCATTTGTTGGAAATCCAAAGAAACAATACGAGCCTTGTACGGTTTTAGTTGTAGAACCTGCCATTTAATATGGTAGCTATAGTAGGCATAATATAATGGTACCTATGCTGGCTAAGATTTATATTCTACTTTCGAAATGTTTTCTACACTATGCACTAATAATAATATCAAAAATGATTTGATTTTGCATAGTAAGAATCTTTGACTATCATCAGGAGAAATCTCCTCCAAGTCTGCGTTTGCATTGTGTGTGTGCCGGGAGGCCTTACGGTAGTTTCATTTTTAAAAAGAATTTCGAATTGACTTTAAAAATATTCCTCTCCTTTGTTTTAAAAAAATAAACTGTTTTAAAGTTCTCACACCAGTCACATGACTGACTCGGAGTTTATTGTTTTCCTTCCGAAACTCTGGATGCCCACCAATTTCCACACGGGCAGTCTAGAGTCAGGTTATCAGGATATTCTGGAATTCGGGAGTTGCTGGAGGCAAGCTGGATGGTATGGCGTATTCACTAGTATATAGTATTTCTTTTCCGCTGTTTGTAGTTGTTTGTTGTTGTGAACTCTGATAATATAATGTAATGTGATGTAATGTATTAACTGATATAGTTCTTTGTTTAAAGATTGTTCATTTATTTATTTTATGTTGTTCCGCTGCGATTGTGAGATTCTGATATTGTTTTGTTGTTTTTTTCTTCTCTCTTCTTCTACCTTTTCTTCTTCTTTAACCATAATGGTTTGTATTTCCGTTCATCTTGAGTTAATCAATGGAGATTAGTGTCTATTCAAGGAGTACGGATTTGCGGACTATTACATCGAAATCCTAGGCTTCGCTCTTCCAAAATCCCTCTTTCATTCTCCAGCCCTATCTTCGCCTTTCTTTTGCTGATTCGGCTTGTTTTGGACATTCACTTGAATTTTTCTAGAGCTATCATCAAACTGCTTTACTGCGACATTACTTTGTACTCCCTCTCCACTCGGTCTCGCAACATTCTTTTTCCTAAAGGACATGTCTTCCTCCTTTCTCAAATACTGAGCCGCTTTGCATAAAAGTGCTCTAATGTTATGGGTGACTTTCCAGCTAACCAATCGCCAAAATAAAATTCTGGATCTATCCCTCTCGTCATGGCCATCAATATCGCATGGTCATTCGGATTATTGATTTCTATAATATCCGTATGAAATCTCTTTAAATAATCTTTCAATGATTCTCTTAGAGCCTGAATCATGCTGGACATGGACATTACATCCTTGAGACGAGTTGCGTGCATTCAGAACTCTCCACAAGCTCTGTTGCCAAATCATCGAACCTAGAAATTGATCATGAGGATAATCTTTTGAACCACATCGTTGCTATTCTAGAGAGAGTTATGGGAAATCATCTACACTTGGTTGCATCATCCGCTCGTGCTGAATCAGTTCAGCCATCCATATCTTATGATATGCTGCTTAGGGTTGGTTTTTCTCATTTTGGTGGGCATTGATGACATGTTGAACCTCCTTGGATACTTCGCATGTAGAACATTATCAGTGAACGAGGTACGGTTTCTCGAGGTTCCTCACTCATCATTGGTCAACCCCTAGCTCTTTCTCACTAACTGTCTGACCAATGCTAATAAGTCCAGCATTTAGATGATTGGTGCCAAGCGGTGGTCATGTTCCACCTCACATGAATGGTCCGCTCGATGCCTACAGGCCATTCCACGCCTTCTTGGTTCACCATCTTCCCAATGTGTATCTTGTAAATTCACTTCATCTTTATTCCGAGAAAGGACTTGGTCAAGATTTAACTGAACTCCAGCATCCAAACCAACCAAGGCAGCTCCAACTTGATTGCTATAATGCATAGGTGGATAACCTCTTCTGGTGGAGGGTTCAGTATTGATCCCAATGGAGGGATGGTCACCGATCGACCCTGGCAGACCATGATGGTCTGCTGGTAGACGCCCTAAAGTTTCTGCATGATATTTGTCTGTTTTATGACGCCTATGCCCGTGATACTCGTTTGATAAGCTAGATCTCTCTGATGCCGAGTAAGAAGTGGGGTCCCTTCTATCTTTCCCTTACTGCTGCTGATTGTGTTGGTTCATCAAGTTGATATTGGTCTAAATCTGTTGATCTAATTGTCTATGGCTCTCCATTAGCTCTTTCATTAAATTATGAAATTCTACTGTTGTAATAGAATCAGTGGGATTCTGAACTTCAACTGGTTCAACATTCACATCTATTGGTTAATTGCTTGGGTCTCCTCGCTGGATGCTAGTGTGCTCATTTGCTTCCATGTTACGACAAGTGAATCTAGTATTCCTCACCACTATTAATAGCTCTGCTTAGATTTCTACAAGTCAGAGTAGTATGAGCAACTTCCTGAAGATAACTGCATATCTCCTTTGGGGGATTTATCCAATCCAGTAGCAAAAAAGGGATCCTAATAAGTTGAGAATCAAGGTTCTCAGTGAAAGCACCAAAATAATTGCAACCAAATTGGTTGTAAACACCCAAGAATAGTTTTTGTGGAGAAGTAAGTAAAGAAAAACAAAATTAAACCGAGTAAATGAATTAGTAAGCAACATAGAATAAGCTATAATCAAAGATACAAAAATTTATAGTGGTTCGGCATTGTATGCGTATGTCCACTTTGAAGATCATCCCTTATTAATCACTTATAAAACTGATTACAGCTGTAGAAAATAGTAAGTACTTGATTACAATGGAGTCTAGAGTAACCAGCAGCATAAAGATCCCTAGAACGACCCATCAGGCTAGTATTTGTATACGAAGACGACCAAATATCTCTTTGAAATCTCAGTGAAGGACCTTATAAATCATATGGGCCCACTAGATAGATCGCTAGGCCCAAGCAATTAACCAATGTCATTTCGATCGTTAGAGCTCGAGTTATTGCTTGATCTACGATTCGACATGGGTTGCATGCTAATTTCTTCAAAACCCTTCCAAGGGATGTGCGTCGATCCCTCCAACCTTGTCCTTTTGATGTGCGATCCTTAGGTTAGGTTCCCTAGGATCCTTATATCCGTCTTCTCAAATTCCATATGCATTGGACTTGTAGAACTTGAGATATTGATTGTTTTCCTTAAGAATGCACTTTTCCTTGAAACATGCTGATCCCTCTAGTCGGAGCCAATTTATGTCGGTCCCGCTTATGTATTGGTCCATATTTCATGCTTTGAACATCATACATTGCATATCTATTAATTACATTCAACCCTGGCTTCATATGATCATCTCTACTTAACTTTTGGACCCCACGATCATCACTCTGGAATCATCGGTCTTGATGGTAGTATGCATATTTAAAATATTGAATAATATATATATTAAATAGATTTGGAAAAATTAATTTTATTTCAAAGCTGAATGTAAATTTTTATTAATATAATTTATGTACATATATGTTTAAATATACATATTTCATTCATGAATTTTGATTTTAAATTAGCATATAACTATTGAAATTAAGTATAATATTTATGATATTAAAAACATTTATATGAATATATATAGGGCTGAAATAAAATTATTTGTACATACATATATGGTTGTGAACTTGGATTAATAAATAATATCAAGCAATATATTATTTAATATGATCTAATATATATATATATATATGTATGTATGTATGTATGTATGTATGTATGTATATGTATATATAATATTGCTGAGACAACAACACATATATAAAATCATTATATAGGTGCTAGGATAACTTAGATAAGAATATAAAATAGTATTATACCTTGAAGATATAGCCTTTGACTTCACGTTGAATAAAGAAATCTCCTAGATTTAATGGAACCGATCACTAGACTTTGCGACGATCATGTGGATCACTGTTTTTATTTTATTTTAATGTTAATCTATGGTGTTGATACCCGACTATAGGGTGGAAAGGGGGAGTAGCTCGTGGTCGAAGATAGAGGGAGAAAGAGAAAAAATATAAGGTTTAGGTTGGTTTATGTAGGGAGAGAAAGAGAGACAAATTCTCCACCTTTTATTGTTTCTTCTTTTACCAAGTTATCCAGTCCAAATATGAAATTTAAACCTCCATCCTTATAGCTGGCCAAAAAATTTCACCTATAAAGGCCAATAAAAATTCAAACATATTTAATAATTATTGTCATTTAAATCACATTTAAATATGTATCTATATTGTGTATCGATATACACATGTATAACTTTTATACGCTTCCAGTTAATTGCTAATGGCACCCAGAAAATTACTAACAAAACCAAAAATATCAAATATAAAAATAATTAATATCATGTAAATATTAAGTATTTAATTAATTTAAAACACTTCATAAACTAATTAAATCGTGTAGTTTTTCAAAGAATTCACTAACATGGTTGTGTGGCCCACCGGTGTAAATTCAGTCTGCAATCAATATTAAGCAATTTGAATGTTAATGTTCACACATAGCCTTAGCTTGTAGTGTGATATTTTGGTCAAATTTATCTCTTATCAATCTTCATTGGTAAAATCCAGTTTTACATTTTAAGCAGTACACTTTAATAACGATTATTTACACATGTTCTCTTTATCAAACATTATAGCTTTTGAATGTATGTAATTTGGTTATGATCAGAATTCCAATATTATCCATATTCAACTTGGTTAATCCATAAACAAAGTTCTTGTTTAATAATAACTATTATTCATCGTACTACTTTGGCTAGCTATTTTGATTTTGAGTTTGACCGTGATACTAACATCTTACAACCGAGGAGACGAATTCTCTATCGAAATTTTTTTCACTTCCTATATTTGTACTCAGACCTAACTACTGTGCTAGATTGTTGTTATACCATGAGTTAATTATAGTCAAAGTAGAGTATCCACACGGAAGATTCATAGTATTCTCAAGTCAAGAGAACCGTGTAGCATTGCACTAAGGTTTCTTATTTGACTAGTTGTTATTAACTAAAAAAACTCTCAAATGAGTCATTCTATAGTTATTCAATAATTATGAGTAAGTAACCCTTCATTGCACCCAATAGCTAGGAATAGTGCACTGCCCAACATTTAAAGACCGCTAAGTACTCTGGCATCAACGAATGTATCAGTATTTTTTCCTGAAACATCTTGAGGAAGAGTGTTTAAAACAAAATTATTTGTGTTGAAATTAATTACTCATGATTATGACTATTTGCAGTTTTAAAGACATACTGTAACATCCCCCACTTAGAGGTACAAAACTAATGGCTACGGATGCTACAATCATTCATAGTTATTAATCTTCAACGACCGAATACGGTAATGTTAGATACATTGACATAACAGAAACACATGGATATGGAAAATTTATTAAATCATAAAACAACTTTCACGTTCCATTTGAATTCATTTCAAATTTGTTACAACCAATAGGAGAACCACGTTCAAAGAAAATATAATTATTACAACATACGCCAAGAGCAACAAATGAAGATGCCCCTTTGGATGATCAGAGTATAATATAGGCAATTAGAAAACTTTTCCTTTACAACAACAACATAGTGGAATCAAAAATAGAAAAGAACTCTAAATAATTATCATGCCTCCTACACGTCTCTAGAAGCTTACTCTTCTAACAAGGTACCCGAAAACCTCAACAAATTACTCAAAATTAATTGAGAACCCATGAGTTCGAGTGAAAAACATAAACTTCGAGTCAGACATAAAGCCTGGTATGAATAATAATCTACCATCTCAAACCATTTGATATATAGTGAGACCATGCCGCTAAGCGAAACAAGTTTTCCCTTTATTGGTATCTAATTCAAAACTTTATAAAACCATATACCATGCTCCTGCATCATCAATGGTTAAAAGATAGCAATTCAAAATATCATGATGATATGCAAATAAGTAAATCAATTCTAGATTACCCATCCAAATTTATTTTTGACTATTTGTCTCAGTTATAGTTTCTAGGGTCACTATTAACCTAATAGCTTTCATGGGCTGACTAACAACATGTTTAATAGTTATGGACTCCCTGCAGATTTCATAGTTTTCATGGGATCACTAAGAAATTATTGGCCCCTGCCAATAACTTTATTGTTTCATGGGTTCTCCCTGAATCAATTGGTATCTCCAATAACTTCCCTTTTATCTTAGTTTTCATTAGTTAACTAAGAATATATTTACATCTGCCAATGACATAATCCGGATATAGTTTTCATGGGTTCACTACAGACCTATTAGCCCATGCCAATAACTCTTTCTAATCATAGCTTTTGTGAGTTTACTATGATCATATTGGCCCCTGCCAATAACTTTTCCTATATATAGTTTTCATGTGTTTATTACGAACTTGTTTATCTGAAAACTTCTTTAATCAGTGTTTAGGTATCCAACATTCTAGTCTATCTGACCTCCTGAATGCAGTTCCACTCATTCAGGAGTTAACTCAATTTATATTCACTATTGGGTCAACCTAGCTGGTTATTCTTCCCTTTTTTTCCCAAACTACAATTATGGATCCATATTAAAGTGAATATGCAAACTAGAAGAAGCAAACATAATAATATAATAATCACCAACATATGTGGTTTAATATCCTTGAAATCATTTTCATATAAAACATGGTTAATCCTTTTAACCTATTATTTTATCAAGGGAAGCTTCTTCAAAAACTCTAATTTAAAAGCATTTAATAGCTCTTTTATAGTGCCATGGGTTTTACCTTTAAAATTTTGTGATTGGGTTCTTTGTTTTGAAGACTAAGGCTTTCAAAACCTTTTGTTAACCTGCTTTTCGGCAAGGCTGTAGGCAGACGGATTTAACTAAGTCGATTTCTCAGTTATCGAAGATGGAATGCGGTAGGTTTGAGTCGACTGGATGGATAGGTAACGCAGCTATGGAAGTCGCTTGGCATGGAAGTCGTTCGGCATGGAAGTCATTCAGCATAGAAGTCGTTCGGCATGGAAGTCGCTACATAAAGTCGCTACAGCAGGAAGTCGCCACTGGAAGCCACCACAGGAAGTCACTACAGGAAGTCGGCTTAACTGGAAGTCGCTACAAGAAGTCGCTATAGGAAGTCATGCCATTCGGCATGGAAGTCGTTCGGCATGGAAGTCGTTCGGCATGGAAGTCGCTCGACATGGAAGTCGCTACAGGAAGTCACTCGGCATGGAAGTAATTCGGCATGGAAGTCGCTCGACATGGAAGTCGCCATAGGAAGTCACTCGTACCATAATGAAGGATGTTGGCTCGGCTATGGCCCTAATGGGCCTGCACTTCTAAGGAAGCCTAGTAACTCGAGATTTGCCTATAAATACAGCTTGAGGGGGTTCAGAAAGGGGATCTTCCTTCGGTTCTCTGGTTTTTTATTTTTCTAAGGCTAGGACTACTTTGCAGTGTTGTAACTGTAATCGATTATTACAACAATAAAAAGTAAACTTCTGGAGTGGACGTAGGTCGGAGTTAACCGAACCACTATGAAATATGTTGTTCTCTACTACTTTCATTTCAATTTTGAATGTTCTTCATATTATTACTCTCTACATACATTCTATATGTTATATGTGACTGATAGTTGGTGCTTTCTTTTACATTTGAGTGTTAGTGACCAATTTTGGTGCTAACATTTTGGTGCTTTTACTGAAAAGGCGAGCACTCAAGAATTTTGAAGCTAGGAACTTGGATTTTAGGAAACAATGGTTAGGCCATCAGCAAGGAAGCAAGTGATAGAAAGGAGCAATCATGAGGGAAGTCAAGAGGCTTCCTCAAGAGATGAAGCAGGTGGAGCATCCATCTACATCACCAAAGAGGAGATGGAAGTGATGATGAAACAACAAGAGGAGATGATGCAGGCTCTTCTTAGGCAATTTAGACAATCGAGAACTATAGGTGCTCAAGATCTTGGACCTGGACTAGGGAACTCAACCAGCAGGAGGATGGAGTGATTCAGCAAGGGGTTGCTCCCAATCAACAAACAACTAACAATTTGGATGGAACTAGGCTCTGGGGCACAATACCAGGAAATGCTGGACCAATCCACCAAGGGATACCAGATGACACTATGCAGCTCAGCGCCAATAAGAATACTAGAGTACGTGACGAGGAGTATGTGCCAGGATTCCCTCGTGAACTCGGTGGACAGATCAAAGGCAGCGGAAAAGGATTATAGCTTGGCAACAACGATATATTAGCAGAGATGGTTAGATGAGCTATGACAGGTGGATTGGTAAATAAAGACATGGAGGATGTGAATAGGAGTCCCTTTACTCCTACTATCAGGCGAGCTAGGAACACAACGGATTTTAAGCCACCAGTATTGAAGATGTATGACGGGAGAACAGATCCTGCCATTCATTTGACAAGGTACATGAGGCATACGGAGGTACTAGGGGCATCAGATGAGGTCATGGCTCGATGTTTCCCTTTGTATTTGACGGATATCGCAGCTATGTGGTTCAGACAGCTGGAGAGTGGTTCTATTGACACTGGGACCTAACAAATTGAAAGGTTTATGAGGAAGTTTCAAGTCCATATAGTCAGACCCAAGAACGTAATGACCTTGACATCGATGAAGCAATGGAAGGGAGGGTCCCTCAGGGACTTCTTAACCAGGTTCAACGCAGCGGTAGCCTCAGTGGATCGACCTGATCTGTTAATGGTTTTGATGGTAGTATTCTCAGGAATCGTGGATAATTCAAATTTCAAGATATCATTGGAACAAGACCCACCGAGGGATCTCGGGGAGTTCTACCATGAGCCGGAAAGGTTCCTAAGACAGGAGGATGCGTAGGCTGAGAGAGTAAGGAGAGAGGCTGAAGCTTATGCAGTAAGGGATGGAGGTCCACCCAGGAGGATCCAAGTAAAGGCGATAAAGGAAAAAGGAAAACAGATGGCAACAGTGGCACTTCGAAGAAGCCTCAAAGGGATTCAATGTTTTCTTCTTACATAGATATAGCTGAGATTCTAGAAAGGATTTACTTGGATACTCAAGGGCGCCTCAAATATCGAAGGCCGGCAAAGAGAGAGCCTTCTGAATACGAAAAGACATCGGGAAAGCATTGCCTATTCCATGAGCTGGATGGGCATAACACAAACGACTGTAGGCATTTGAGAGATATCATTGAGGAGCATGTAAGGAATGGTTATCTATAGCAGTATGTATGGAATCGAGCCGTGGCAATGGGATAGGAGTGACCACCGCCTACCTCGAACGAAGATGGCACTAGGCCTAGGCAACGTCAGCTCATTATAACTAAACGGATTTATGGTTTTGAATAAGTAATAGAACTTAAAGTAATACGGTTAGGTCATTTAAACACGTACAGGATCGAGGACCGTCCCTAGGCGTGCTCTGAGATGATGTAAAACCATACTACTTGAGTCTATGAAATCCTATTTTCTTTCTATTTTTCTGCAAACTATGGTTTCTTCTGTGGCAATGTGGAAATTTAGTTCCTTTCTTTTTACGAACTTCTGCTTTGATAACTGAATTCTATATTGGATCTGGATCAGTGTAATAAATAATACAGGTCTCGCGATCACGGTCCCGACCGGTGTGACAGGGCAGTGATCGCTAGTTACGACTCCCTTGGCCGGAGAGCGATGGAATGGACTCGGAGAGAATATAAAAGTCCTTGGCCGGAGAGCCGAGGTTGGAGAATATGAAAGTTCTTGGCCGGAGAGCCAAGGCCGGTGAATATCAAAGTCCTTGACCGGAGAGCCGAGGCTGGTGAATATCAATGTCTTGGCCGGAGAGCTGAGGCCGGAGAATATGGAAGTCCTTGGCCGGAGAGCCGAGGCTGGAGAATACGAAAGTCCTTGGCCGAAGAGCCGAGGCTGGTGAATATCAAAGTCCTTGGCCGGAGAGCCGAGGTCGGAGAATATGAAAATCCTTGGCCGGAGAGCCGAGACCGATGAATATCGAAGTCCTTGGCTGGAGGACCGAGGCCGAAGAACTTACAAGCCCTTGACCGAAGAGCTGAGGCTGGAACAGGTAACGCGACCCGGCGAGGTCTACGGATTCAAGGTTAAACCCAGAGAGGTCATGAATGTAATAATACAGTCATGAACGGGATATTTACTTCGGATATCGGATTTGAGGCTATTCAAAAAACACCTTCCAATAGCAAGGCATGTTTTGGAGGGCAAAGTGTTAACCTGCCTTTTGGCAAGGCTATAGGTAGGCGGATTTAACTAAGTCGATTTCTCAGCTATCAAGGATGGAATGCGGTAGGTTTGAGTCGACTGGATGGATAGGTAACGCAGCACATATGGAAGTCGCTCGGCATGGAAGTCGCTTGGCATGGAAGTCATTCGGCATGTAAGTCGCTCGGCATAGAAGTCGCTCGGCATGGAAGTCGCTCGGCATGGAAGTCCCTCGGTATGGAAGTCGCCACAGGAAGTCGCTACAAGAAGTCGCTACAGGAATTCGCTACAGGAAGTCTCTATAGGAAGTCGACTTAACATGAAGTCGATATAGGAAGTCGCTACAGGAAGTCATGCCATTCTATATGGAAGTTGCTCGGCATGGAAGTTGTTCGGCATGGAAGTCACTATAGGAAGTTGCTACAGGAAGTCACTATAGGAAGTCGCTCGGCATGGAAGTCGTTCGGCATGTAAGTCATTCGGAATGGAAGTCGCTCGGCATGGAAGTCGCTATAGGAAGTCATGTCGTTCGGCATGGAAGTTGCTTGGCATGGAAGTCGTTCAGCATGGAAGTCGCTACAAGAAGTTGCTTTAGGAAGTCGCTAAAGGAAGTCGCTACAGGAAGTCGCTCGGCATGGAAGTTGTTCAGCATGGAAGTCGCTCGGTATGGAAGTCGTTCAGCATGGAAGTCGCTACAGGAAGTTGCCACAGGAAGGCGCCACAGGATGTCGCCATAGGAAGTCACTACAGGAAGTCGCTCGTACCATGATGAAGGACGTTGGCTCGGCTATGGCCCTAATGGGTCCGGACTGCTAAGGAAGCCCAGTAACTCGGGATTCGCCTATAAATACAGCATGAGGGGGTTCAGAAAGGGGAGCTTCCTTTGGTTCTCTAGTTTTTTATTTTCTAAGGCTAGGACTACTCTACAGTGTTGTAACTGTGATCGCTTATTACAGCAATAAAAAGAAAACTTCTAGAGTGGACGTAGGTCGGAGTTAGCCAAACCACTATAAAATCCATTGTTCTCTACTGCTTTCATTTTAATTTTGAGTGTTCTTCATATTATTACCCTCTACATACATTCTATATGTTATCTGTGACTATTAATTGGTGCTTTCATTTACATTTGGGTGTTAGTGACCAATTTTGGCGCTAACAACTTTAATCTTCACTTTTGAAACCATTGAAAAACCTAATTTCGAAAGCATTCAAATCTTTTTTTCAAAACACTAGGCACCTGCCTTTTGAAACACATTAAAATCTTTCTTTCAAAATCTTTCAAATGTATAAAAGTAATACCATTCAATTATAGAAGCATATCTTGAAACCATTTAAAAGTACCCCTTTTCGAAATCATTTGGGTTTAATTTAAAACATATCTTATTGGGTCTAGGTGAATACATGCGAAAGTACCCCTTTCGAAACCATTAAAAAGAGTTTGGAAAAAAAAGATGGCTTCGGCACCATCCTTTTCGAAAGCTCAAAACATTTAAGTAAAACATTTGAAGGATAGCTTCGAAACCCCAATCGAAGCCATTGCCTTCGAAACCCTTGAATCCTTTCAAAAGCTTTAGGAAGTGGCTTAGTAGAGGTTTAAAACAAAAGCTACCTTTCGACTGGTTGATGATTTCAATCCATTCGAAAGACATAGGGACGGCAGAAAGGTTTCGACTTGGTCTAAAGTAACTTTTCGAATGCATTGATTTTAAAACCAAGTAGCTCATTTGGAAGCTACACTTAAACATAAAGGTGGAAACCCCTTCGAAAGCCATTTAGAAGACCCTTTCGAAAGCATCTATTTTGAATCCTTTGAAAGCATTTATTAAAAACAAGCAAGCGCATTTCTTTGAAAGTAAAACAAAGGTTTCGACCCTATCGAAAACTATGTTTCGACACCATGCCTTCTGCACTTCTCCAATCCACAACATTCAGCTTAGTTGCCGACCTGGTAGGTTTTGAGACTTGGTTGAGGCGGAAGCATAGGGTCGAAAGGTGGCTTCTAAAAGGGGCGGAACCTACTTTTCCGTGCAAAGACTAATCCAATGCCAATTAAAGTAATTATTTTATAACTAACTTGCATGTTTGTAAACATTTAATTGGTTTCCATAAACTTTTCAAATTCTTTACCAAAATAACTGCCGCATAATTTTAGATCTAAGCATAGATTAATTTAACAAATAAGTACTTCCATTAAGCAAAACCAACAAAACAATTAAGTACTTCATCTAAAATAATTTAATTTCCACAGTAAATTACATAGGAAAAATCCCCAAAAATTACATAAATTCACTTTTAACATGTTATCTAACATATATGCTTCAAAAATTTTTTTATCACTTAGAAAATAATTTTGTGTTTAGTTGTCCACTAGTGCTTTAAGAATAAATGTAAGCATTAAAAGATGAGATGCGGTCCTATTAAACTTAATAGGACTGCATCTCATCTTTTGAAGCTTACATTTAGGAATATCGTGCAATTGCACGGTCTCCAAAAATCGATTGGGAAGTGCTACTCTATAAGCCATAGGACTGATACACTCTGTATAGCAAGCTGTGACGCTCCTAAACAGCCCTATTCTTTACACTAGCAGATGGTATTACCTAGTAATACTCTTTGTTAGTATGGGTCTTGGGATGGGGCGTCACAGCTAATAAATTTCATATCCAAATTCTCAATATAATTTCCGACATTAATTTATAAACCCAATTGTTCATATTTTCCTTTGAGAATTCATAATAAACTTTCCATAGTTTGGAAAATTATAAAAATTAAAACCCATCTCCAAAATCATGTTTTACATAAAATTCCTCATGGCATTTGAAATTCAATTTTAACGATTTTACCCTAAAAATCATGTATAAAAAATTATCAAGAAATCTTATTTGAATCAAATATATTATAAAATCCAAGCATATCATCATCAAAATCATCATAATGGATTTAATCGTAAACCCGAAAAATCGAATGATCATAAAAGCAAATAGAGATCTTTTTTATTATTATTCACCTTGATTAGGATACGGACTTTGAGATTTGATTAAGATTAATTACCCTTACTTTAATTTGATTTCCTCCTCTTTTCTCCTAAGTAATGGCCGGCTTCTCTCTTTTGTTTGCATTTTATGTTTTGAGAAAGATGAACGTGTATGTGAATGAAACGAGAATATAAGGTAATGGTGTGAAAATTTCCTGATAAGCCCTTGCGTTAATTGATTCCTTGTTAATTAACAATTAAAACATTTATGAGCCCACTTATATCATTAAGCTCGGCCTCTAATTTATTTTCAAATCTCAATCCCCTTATCACTCTATCATTTACATTATTCTATTTAATTTATCTAATTAAATCTCCAGAATAATGTTATTAAAAATTAAGGATGTTACAGGGTCCCCTCCTTAATGAATTTCGTCCTCAAAATTCAGTAAGGACTAAATGCTAATATAGCAATCATCTGTAACCACTCCCACAACCATGTTGGCCTAGTTGACTAGCAACTATCCATATAAATCTAATATAGACATACCCTCAAAGCAGATCGAGATAAGTATCTCTAATATTGTCTTCTATCTCCTAAGTACAGTCCTTCTCATTGTATGTCCACAGAACTTTCACCAACTTGACTATCTTGTTCCTCCACCTTTCCTCATCTCTTGCTACAACCTGAATTGGTTGTCTAACAAATTTCAAATTATGCTCTACTATGAAATCTTCCAGCCCTATCGGAGGAATAGTAGTTTCTGGATCATGCACATGCTTGCGAAGATGAGACTCATGAAATACAATATGGACACCTGCCATACTGCTTGGCAACTCTAATCTATAAGCAAGCTATTAGATCCTCTTCATAACTAGGAACTGGTCAACACATCCTCGTGCTAGTTTCCCTGACTTTCCGAATCGTACCACATCCTTCATTGGTGATACCTTAATGAAAACCCTATCTCCAACTGATAATTTTAGGTCTTTGCACCTCTTATCTGTGTAACTCCTATGTTTGGACTGAGCTTTCTTCATCCTTTCTCGGATTAACTCAATCTTCTTTGTCGCCTCTCTAACCCGATCTGGATCTAAGGCTAGTCTATCTCCAGTCTTCAACCAACATGCTGGTGATTTGCATGACCTTCCATACAAAGCCTCAAATGGCACCATTCCTACACTAGTCTTATAACTATTATTATAGAAAACTCCACTAAGTGTGGTAGATCTTCCCAAGATCCACCAAAGTCCAATACACAAGCTCTTAGTAAATACTCGAGTACCTTATCGACTCTCTCTGTCTGTCCATCCGTCTAAGAGTGATACGCAGTACTCATCTTAAGCTAGATACCTAATACATCCTGTAGACTCTTCCATAATTCACTAGTAAATGAAGCATCTCTGTCACTGACTATACTACTAGGAATCCCATGTAGTCTAACTATGTTCTTCATGAACAACTTAGCTAAAACAGGTGTCGTCCTGTTTGACTTAACTGGAATGAAATGGATACCCTTGGTCAACCTGTCCACTGTGACCCGTATACTTTCATTTGCTCTATTTGACCTTGGCAGCCCGTATATAAAATCCATGGATATCGAATCCCATTTCCAAATTGGTACCTCCAAAGGTTGAAGCAACCCACGTGGCTTCTGATGTTCGGTTTTCACTTGTTGAAGTTTGCACACTTCCTAACCCACAAGCCAACATTCCTCTTTGTACCTTCCTAATTGAAGCTCCTCTTCATTTCTTGATACATCTTGGTTCCTTCAGGATGAATTAAAAATTTGGATCGATGATATTTTCCAAGAACTTCTTTAAGTCCTCAACATTCGAAAAACAGAACCGTCCCTTCTTTCTCAACCATCCTCTTTGATCAAGATTAAAATCCTTTAAATCATCGATCTCAGTTTCAATCTCAAGCCTTCTAATCCTCTAATCTAATACTGAATTCTCTTTCTGCTTAGAAGCAATCCTTTCGATCAACACTGGTCGAACTTCTAAACAAGACAACATAGCAGTACTCTGGCTAGAACTAGCAGTCGATCTTAACTACACACTACAAGTAGTCAAAACTTTTAAATCTTTCCATTCTTCCAACACAGCTAACACCACATTCTGATGTCTTCTGCTAAGAGCATCCGCTACTTTATTTCCTTTTCCAGGAGTATACTTTATACCAAAATCATAAGTATCTAACAACTCTAGCCACCTCTGCCATCTCATATTCTACTCCTTCTGAGAGAATAAGTTCCTTAAAGACTTATGATCTTTGTATAGCTCAAATCTCTCCCCTAAGAGATAATGTCTCCAAATATTCAATGTGAAGGCCACTGCAGCCAACTCCAAATCATGGATAGGAATCTAACTTCATGCGCTATAAGCTGTCGTGAAGCGTAGGCAATTACTTTACCCTTGTGCGTCAACATAGCTCCTAATCCAGATCCGCATGTATCGGTATACACCGCCAACCCTTGGTTTCCATCAGGAACTACTAACATAGGTCCATTTTTCAACAAATTCTTTAACTTCAGGAACGCTTCCTCACATTTGTCATCTCACAAACTTCACATCCTTCCTGGTTAACGTAGTCAACGGTGCTGCTATCTGCGAGAAATCCTTGATGAATCTCCGATAATAGCCAGCAAGTCCAAGAAAACTTCTAATCTCCGTCACCGTCTCTGGTCTCTCCAAATTATTAATAGCTTCGATCTTATCTGGATCGACTGACAACCTTTTCGCTGAAACCACATGTCCAGGAAACTTGACCTCTTTCTTCCAGAAATGTCATTTGGAAAACTTTGCTTTCATCTCATGCTGCCTCAGCATCTCAAGCACTACTCCAAGATGATCTTCATGCTCTCTTTCATCCTTAGAGTATACTAAAATGTCAACTATAAACACTAATATGGACTTATCCAAGTACTCTTGAAAACTCGGTTCATCAAATCCACGAAGAAAGTAGGTGCATTCGTTAACCGAATGACACTACTAACCACTCAAGCGAACCATACCTACTTCGAAATGCTGTCAAAGGAATACTTTCCTCTGCCACTCTTAACTGATGGACACCTGTCGCCAAATCAAACAGGGAAAACCCCCTGGCTCCACACAACTTATCAACTAGATCATCTATTCTCGACAAAGCATACTTATTCTTAATCCTCCTCTTGTTCAACCTATGATATTCGATACACATCCTTAGCGACCCATCTAGTTTATTCACGAACACTATGGCCGCTCCCCAAGGCAAACTGTTTGGTCTGATAAAAATTCCTTCCTTCTAGATCCACTAGATGCACCTTCAATTCATTCATCTCGATTAGTGTCATCTTGCTAGGTGGTCTACGACAGGTTCAGCTCCTGGCACAAGATCTATCCAAAATTCAATAGCTCGTTTTGATGGTAGTCCTGTAACCGGCACAAGGATATCAGCAAATTCTCTTGCTACTCGAACCTGACTTAAATCTTCTTCTACTTCCATAGCACTTAACAAAGCACAACTACTACGGTCAGAATTTTGCACTGAGAATATGATTCAGTTATGACCATCAGGATGTCTCAATGATATTTCCCTATCCTGACAAAATATCCTAGCCTCATACTTACCCAACCAATCCATACTCAAAATGATCTCGAAATCAACGGATTCAAAAACATACAGACAACATGCAAATTTATGACCTAACAAATCAAGCTTTAATTGGTAACATCTTATCCCTAGAGTTTCAGGCCTCCTATTAGATTCGCAACCCTTAAGAAAGTAACAAGGTATGTGGGTTCTAAGCATAACCTATCTACCAAACGTTGAGATATAAATGAATGTGATGCACCAGTATCAAATAGTACCCTACTAGTATACAATGAATCAAAAGCATACCTTCCATCACAGTCTTTCCTTTTTCAGCTGTAGTTGGCCTAGAAGACGATGGTACAACATCAAAAACCATTCCCTTGTTCTCCTTAACTGGCTTTTGACACTGATTCTTATAATGTCCAACTTGGTCATAGTTAAAGCACTTCACATTCTTCTTTTCTGCAGCCTTTTCCCCTTACCTGACCGGCACTGATGAGCATAATGACCTTTTTTTATCACACTTAAAGCAAACTAAATCAACCTTTGCCTTCTTGGCAGCCTCTCCCTTCTGGGCTCCCTTCTTCTTAAATAACTTTCTCTTCTTTCCCTAAGAACTCTGGGTTTCAACAGGCTTTTCTCTCGCACAAATAGCAAGCATCTCTTTATGGCGGATTTCCATCTCCACAACTACATTACAAGGATCACGGATATGTGTCAGGGTTGTCCTGACAATCTCAGGCCTCAATCCCCGAATGAACCTCTCATACCTTTTGATGATGGTGTCTATAGTAGCATACCCATATCAAGACAATTTATCAAACTTATTAGCATACTCAACTACCGACATCTCTCCTTGCACCAAATCCATAAAATTTCTCAACAATGCCAACTTGGAAACTTCTGACAAAAACCTTTGCTCAAATCTCCTGCGAAACTCTGCCCAAGTCGACTCTTCCTCAGGAACTTCGGTAGTAACACTTTTCCACCAATGGAGTGCTGCGCCTTGCAACTGCCTAGAAGCCAGCCTCCTCTTTTGCTCATCATTCAATGCCAAATAAGTGAAGATTCTCTGATAGTGCAACAACCAATTCTCAACTTCTATAATATCCTCTGTTCCCGTAAATGGCTTCCCACCAAGATTGGAGTAATTTCTGCTTGGCTCAGCATAATTATTCCCAACTAAAGCAACACGATTAGCTCCTCCAACATTCACAACAACTCCAGCGGCAGCTTCAGCTTTCATCAGATTGACGAAGAACTGATACATTGTCCCCATATCCACTGGTGGATTTCCAGGACCTACATTGGCATCTTTATTTTGGTTAGCATTAGCCTAATGACCCGAGTTCCTCTTGGTGGGTCGAGCATTTCCATTTGTTGTGGTGCTTCCTCCATCGAGATTTCCTCTTCTGTTTCTTGCCTCCATATCTTCTTTCTCATAAACCTACATACGAGCCATAGTAAGATACAGAAGAATGGTCTAAGAGAAAGGGGAATACGTACTTATATATATGTATATCTCAAATACAAGTATGTTACTATAGTGTTAACCCAAACCCTGATCTTATGTTCTAGTTCACTGGATGATGTTTTGAAAAATATTTTAAGTTTCTTCTAAGTTTTCATAAACCTATGCTCTGATATCAACTGGTAATATCCCCCATATGGAGGCCCAAAACTAATGGCTACGGATGTTACAGTCATCCATAGTTATTAATTCTCGACGATCAAATACAGTAATGTTAGATACATTGACATAATAGAAACACAAGGATATGGAAAACTTATAAAATCATAAAAAACTTTCACGTTCCATTTGAAATCATTTCAAATTCATTACATAATCCCAATACGAGAACCATATTCAGAGAAAATATAATTATTACAACATACACCAAGAGAGACATAAGAAGATGCCCCTTGGATGATTAGAGTATAATATAAGAAATTAAACAACTACCCCTTCATAATAACACAGCGGAATCAAAAATAGAAAAGAACTCTAACTAGTTATCATGCCTTCTACACGTCTCAGAAAGCTTGTTTTTCTAACGAGGTACCTGAAAACCTCAACCCCTAAACTACTCAAAATCAATTGAGCACCCGAGAGTTTAAGGGGAAAACATAAACTTCAAGTCAGACATAAAGCTTGGATGAAAATAACCCACCATTTTAAACCATTTAGATATCTAACGAGACCACGGCGCTAAGCGGAATGGGTTTTCCCCACACTAGTATCTTATTCAAAACTTTATAAAACCATATACCATGCTCCAACATCCATAATTGTTAAAACATAGCAATTCTAAATATCACGATGATATGCAAATAAGTAAATCAATTCTGGATTACCCATCCCTATTCATTTTTGACTATCTATCTCAGTTATAGTTTCTAGGGTCACTATTAATCTAATAATTTTCATGGGCCACTAATAACCTGTTTAATACTTATAGACTCCTTGTCTAGTTTTATAGTTTTCATGGGATCACTAAGAACCTATTGGTCCCTGCCAATAACTTCATTGTTCCATGGGTTCTCCCTGAACCTATTGGTATCTCAAATAACTTGCCTCCTACCTTAGTTTACATGGGTTAACTACGAACTTATTAACATCTATCAATAACTTAATCCGGATATAGTTTTCATGGGTTCACTACAAACCTATTGGCCTCTGCCAATAACTCTTTCTAATCATAGTTTTCGTGGGTTTACTATGAACCTATTGGCCCCTACCAATAACCTTTTTCATAGTTTTCATGGGTTTACTATGAACCTTTCTATCTAACAACTTCTTTAATCGGTGTTTAAGCATCCTACATTCTATTCTATCCGACCTTCTGCATGCGGTTCTACTCATTTAAGAGTTAACTCAATTTATATTCACTACTGGTTCAACCTAGCTGGTTATTCTGTCCCCTTTTCCCCAAATTACAATTATAGATCCATTTTAAAGTGAATATGCAAACTAGAGGAACCAAACATATTAACATAATAATCACCAACATTCGTGGTTTAATATCCTTGAAATCATTTTCATATAAAACATGGTTAATCCTTTTAACCTATTATTTTACCAAGGAAAGCTTTTTCAAAAACTCTAATTCTAAAAGCATTGAAAAGCTCTTTTATAGTGCCATGGATTTTACCTTTAAAAATTTGAGATTGGGTTCTTTGTTTTGAAGACTAAGGCTTTCGAAACCTTTATTCTTTACTTCTGAAACCAATGGAAAACTTCCTTTCGAAAGCATTCATCAAAAAACTATGCACCTGCCTTTCGAAACACTTTAAAACCTTTCTTTCGAAACCTTTCAAATGCATTAAAGTAATACCATTCAATTATAGAAGCATACCTTCAAAGCCATTTAAAAGTACCCCTTTCGATACCATTGGGTTTAATTTAAAACATATGTTATTGGCTCTAAGTGAATAAATGCGAAAATATCGCTTTAGAAATCATTAAAAAGAGTTTATGGAAAAACAGTTGGCTTCGGCACCATCTTTTCGAAAGCTCAAAACATTTAAGTAAAACATTTAAAGTATAGCTTTGAAACCCCTTTCGAAGCTATTGCCTTCAAAACCCTTGAATCCTTTCGTAAGTTTTAGGAAGTAGCATAGTACATGTTTAAAACAAAAGATACCTTTTGAATTGGTCGATTACTTCAATCCATTCAAAAGGCATAGGGATGGCAGAAAGGTTTCGACCTGGTCGGAACTACACTTTTCGAAAGCATTGATTTTAAAACTAAGTAACTCATTTGGAACCTACACATAAACACAAAGGTGGCAACCCCATGGAATGCCATTTTGTAAGACTCTTTTGAAAGCATTTGTTTCAATTCCTTTGAAAGCATTTATTAAAAATAGGCAAGTGCATTTCTTTAGAAAGTAAAACAAAGGTTTTGACCTAATCGAAAGCTAAGTTTCAACACCAAGCGGTCCGCCCTTCTCCAATCCACTACGTACCAACATTGTGATAGCTTATGTATTGGTTTTGGTTTAGTTGCTTTTGACCTAGTAGGTTTTAACTTGGTTGAAGGCGGAAGTGTAACAACCTTAGATTTTGACTATATATTTAAATTTGACTTTATTTCATTTTGAAATTATTTTAGTTTTTTTTTATTTGTGTGATATCATTTCTAAACATTTTTAAAATGATAATATAATTTTTCCAAAATTTACTGTATTTATTTCCTATTTTTAAAGGCTGTTTTCTAATTTTCTGCCATTTTCTTCATTTTTAAATTTCTTTATTTTATTTTAAATTTGTTTTATTTGTGAAAATTCATCTCTAAATATTTTTAAAATAATAATAGAATTTTTCGAAAAATTACTGTGTTGATTTCCTATTTTTAAGGGCTGTTTTCCCATTTTCTGCTATTTTATGCATTATAATTTTATATTTAAATTAAATTTTAAATATTTATTTTGTGAATATATTTGTGTTTTATGTTATTATTTATGTTTAAAAATACTTTACAAGCTTATATGAATTTTCTAAAAATTATTTCATTTAAATTCAAATTTTGCTAGTCTAGTTCACTATTTTAACTATTTTCCTTAATTTTACTTTACATAATTGATAAATATTATATATATTTGTATATTGGTTGAAAATTTCGAAATATTATTTGATATTATTATTATATTAGCTACATAAATCTATATAAATAATAAAAGGTAAATTGAAAGGGTTTGTGACCTTTTGTTTCCTATGGCTTTTGATTTTCCCACCTTTTCACATTTTAACGTTTCTTTTCACTCAAATGGCCATATCTCTTCATTCTTTCAGCTGCCACCCTCATTTCTCATTCACATACTTTATTTTTTCTCTCATTTCCTTAAAAAATTTCGGCCATAGCTTTTGAAGAAAGTTTGGTAAACTTTATTTCCTTTTTCCATTTGTTTATGCTTGAATTCATGGTTTTTGCACTTGTTCTTCTTCATCATAGGTTCGACCTTACTCCTCCACCACCATAGACGCCTCCACCATCACCACACCAGGTCACCATCTCCTCCAGCCCACTGACCAAGCCATGCCATGGTCATCTATGACTAGATCCACCAAAGTTTATGCAAACACTCCACTTGTTCAGCCTAGCCGAACCATTTATGCACATACCCTTCACTTTTCACCTAAACCACCTCCTTGGCCGCCGCCGCCAGTCCCTCCACCACCTTTGGCCGACACTCCAGACCCCACCTGACCTTTACCTTGTAGGGGCCGAGCCCAATGGTCCTTTGGTTGAGCCATGGTTACACAAAAGCCACTTATTTGCCTTAAACCCTTTGTATTCACACCTTGTAACTTCCACCACTTCACCACACCCTTAGCCGCCCTTTGCACCACCTTCTCCAGCTCATACCTGAACCAAAACCACTGCCACACCATCTCCTAGCCTCCAGCAGGTCTGTCCATGCCATTTGTAGCCTTGCCCGATGCTTGAAATTGCACAAAAATCCACTTGTTTGCCTTGTACTTGTATTTTCATACATAGCAACTTCCATACCTTCACTACCCTTGCTAGGCCGACCATATATGACCCATACCTGACCAAATACACCCCATGGCAGTACCTTATCACCCTATAGGCTGAGCATAGTGATGGTGGAAGCAAGTGCAAGTGTTTGATTAATTGTTGTTTTTTAATTTCTAGCATCGTTTATCGTATTTTTGGTCTGAAACCTTATAATTGTTATATTGTTTGTTTGATTTGTATTCAAGGGAATTAATCCTTGGCTCCTCCATTTCGTATCTGTATCGTGCTTTTGTGCTTGTGTAGATCCCGTTGTGCAATTCGTCGTTGTGTCATCAGCTCAAAACAGTGAGTAAATCTCACCAGACTAATATGTACTTATATAGGGATAAACTGACATCACCTGAATCTGTAAATGCATATCATCCTGTTATAACTGCTATATTACATTCATATGAAGTTCACACCTATATTTACACATTTTATACCATATGTTACTGTTATTTCATGCTATCTGTTATTTTCATCAGTTTATCGCACTGCAAGTTCCCTGTAGACTAGAATCACTATGGGTTGAAATGATACATACCCGAACGGACTTTAGAATAGGAGAAAATCGTTATGGGCTGAAATAATAGGCCTGAATGATTTTCAATTATTTTCTTTTACTTGGGATTGCGGGTTTGAAACGATCAAACCCGGGTTTTCTTTGTAAATTACGGGTTGAAATGATATATTACCCGTATCACTTCATCTAGGCTAGAAAATGAAATACAGACCCGTTGTTAAAATATGTTTTTCTAAAAAATTTAAATTATTTTAGAAATGTAAATATTATAATATTTTGATTTAAATTTGATTAAAAATGATTTTTGTAAAGCATTATTGATTTTCTGAAAATTTATAAGTGAAATAAATAAATGGTAAAGTTAGAAAATCTGAAATGTAAGTTATTTTGGAAACTAGAATTTGGTGATAAATGGAATTTAAATTAAATATGAAAATATGATAAATTTATGATATTTTGAATTAAATGAATTTAAAATGATTTTATAATATATTAATGATTTTTGAATAAAGTTAAAATGTGAAATGAATGAATATTTAGGTTGAAATTTGGAAATATAACTAAAATTGGAAATTTGTGAATTTGGCTTAAAGGTGAATTTTAAGTTAAGTAAATAAAAAAATGAAATTAAGTTATATTTGAAAATTTTAAACTTAAATGTTAAGTTAGATTTAATATAATGAATTTAAAATTTAATGTTGGAATTTAATAAGTGAGTTATTATTAAATTTTGATTTTTGAATGGAGATTTAACTTTATAAAATCATGAATATAAGAGTATTTGAATGACTGTTTTAAAAGTGAAATTATATGATTTTATAAGCTAAAAATGATTTAAATAAAAATATAATTGTTTGTGAAATTATATTGAATACTTGAAGTTAATTAACTGCATTTCTGAAATGCTATTAATTCTAATGTAAATGATAATACAACATTTGTAAATGCTGTAGTTGACAATAATGAACCAAATGGCTAAGTTTAATTAAAGGTTATTATATCATTTTTGTAAATGCTATAATTATTGAATTTAACTAAGTTTTATTTGAAACTAATGTAACCCTATTACAACCTTTTTAAATGCTATCTTTTATTAAATTGAACTGTTTTGAATGTAACTTTCCGTAGCAATTTCTAAATGCTGCGAAATTTGAATTTTCATCTGTTTTAATAAATTAAGTGGATAAATGAATTTTGAAAGACTAAAATTTTGTAAATTTAATAATTTAATTATTAAATATAATAACTTCATTTTATGATTTAAAATGAAGTAATTTGTTTCAAAATATAAACTATTTTGAAATGTGTTTTGTAATAGTATTTAAATTAAATAAAAATGAATGTGGTTTGGAAGATATTATATTTTGATATTATGAAATGGATTTTGAATGATATTGAATTTTGAAATGATATTTTATTTTGAAGTATAAAATACCATTTTGAAATTTTAACCACGGGATGTATTTAATTTATAGTTTAATTGATTCTTAAAGGATGGGCGATCCCAAGCATCCTTTAAGTTATTGTGCATTTCTACTACAGTTCACTTGAGTTAGTTTACATTATATAAGTATATATTGTCCTGACTCGAGTGTTTTGTGTTTTACTTTACGCTCGGGTCAGCCTGAGTATTTACAGCTTAGCTTTGGATTTCTTTCTGGAGCTAGGAATTGCTGGAGATTCTGCTTGTCTAGTTATTTATCCCTTCAGTTTCAGTTGTTCTATTTCAGCTTTGGTATTGATAAACTGCTATGTAATTGAGATTTCTATTGTATATGTTTTTCAGATTGATATTATGTATTATGTTTTGAGAGTTTGTTATAGTAGCTTCATGAACTACTATGGTATTTTAATTTCCGCTGCGAGTTATTCTGATATTTCTGTGTCTGTGATTCTGTGATTGTATTTCATTTGCTCCAAATTTATTTACAACGCGGTATTTTGAGCAATTCAAGTCCGACATGTGCGGATGCGAATGACTGAAAATATCGGGTTGTTACAGTTGGTATCAGAGCTTAGGTTTTAGGCAAACCTTAGCCTGCGGAGCAAAAACTCATTAGAGATAGGGTAGAAATACCCTAGAATGAGTGAAATCAATCTCAGAATCCTTTCTTTGTGAGAGAACGTATTTTCGAAGTATAAAATGATTTTTAAAAGATTTTTAAAAGATTTTTCAAAGATTATTTTGGTATAAAAATGTTCTTATTTCGAAATCAAGATTTTCTAAACTTCATCTCTTCGTTATCCACCATGTTAGAAATCTTTTGGTTAAGATTCTTAACGACTAGGATTCCTTGAACTTTGGAACCCTCCCACTTGTTCTGGAATCCAGTCTTGTTTTCCCCATTTTTCCTTTTAATTTTGGAGCATTCGTAACTCTACTTTGGAATGACCTCTCTAAAGAGCGATGATTCCGTAAATCTTTAAATGATTTGTAAAGGGGTGAAACTCCTTTACAATTGGCATTGATTCACTGAAGATTTTTATATCCTCGGATGTCGATGCTATCTATCTCCTGCTCTACCCGGATTCTATCTCTGGCGATCGAAGGTCGATTTGCCTTAGATTTGCGTATTGATTATATTCCTAAAGTCTCGGTTGACCGGTTAAGTCCGCCCGCGATTTATATAGGCTTATCTATCCTCTATTTGGTAATTAAATTATCTCATCTTCGTTTGAGTTTATCTTCGAACTAGAATTCTATTTGATTAGAGTCCCTCTAATTTTGAATCTTTGTTTGTTTGAAATCCTTCCCTGAATCATCCTTTGGAAATTTGTATTTGGTTGTATTTTGAAATTGAGCATACATCGAAATTATTAAGGATGGCCATATTTTTATATATAAAAGTGAAATGTTTTCGATAAGGATTATATACCTTTCGAAAATGAAAATTTGAAATTTCGAAAGAATTTGAAATTTTCAAAATTTTATAAGAACTTGATTTATACAAAAATGATTTATAACTGAAGGGTTTTGAATTTGAATTTCGAGAAATCGAATTCCGGTATTTTGAAATCGGTTTTAAGATTTTGGAAAATATATATAGTAATATGATTTAAAGATATATATATATATATTTCAAATAAGAAATGTTCAAATGTATTCGAATGAATTTCAATGATTTCGAAGGAATTTCAAAGAAATTTTTCAAAGTTAATTGAAGTCCAGAACTCACTTATGTCGCTGGAAAATAATTTCGGTGATGAATGCATGCATCATCGACATTGATTTTCGAGTTTCTGAGTGAGGGAGAGGCCACTCTAGTAGCTTTGCTATGCGAGTGATTTCGTGAAACCAATTTTGATTTCAGATTTCGAAGTATGGTTTGATATTCGAAAGATAGATCCGTGTATATATATACATATATACATACATACATACATATATATATATATATATATATATATTTGAAAAGATTTAAAGTAAGCCGGTGTTCAGTTCTCGAGTTTCAGATTTTGAAACCTAACTTTTGAAATTGATTTACTGATTTAGTGTTGATTTTCAACTCTTGGATTGAAAATATGACTTCTTCGACTATTTTAAGATTCGAGCACTTCCAAATCAAGGTTAATTTTTCAAAGCTAAATTTTTTGAAAGGTATAAGGTATTTGATAAAGAATATAAGTTTAGTTTGTATGTTCAAGTATGAAATAATATGGTTTTTTTATAAGTTGAAATTGTTTTGTTAAGTAAATAAATAAGACTATTTTGAATTATACTAATATGAAATTTAGTTTTGAAATATGGTATATTTAAGCCTTGAAACATATTTAAGATTTAATAGTTTATTTTGTAAATCAAATCTATATTTGAAATTGATAATATTTGAAATGGTTTTGTTGGAAAACTAAATTGAAACTGATGGTTTGAATTGAATTAAAATTGGAAATTTTAGATTTTGGTTTAATTGAAAAAAATTGAAATGAAAAGAATTAAGGGCATGTTTTATGATTTCAAATGCATGATTTCTAAATGTTATGATTTTCAAAGTGTAATGATTTCAAGTATTTTAGTTTCGAAAGATTCATAACTTTGAAAGTATTATGACTTTTGAAGTGAATACATGTTTGAAATGGAAATGAATTTATTTGACCTAAATTTTGTTGATTTGGAAATTTGGATTATTTTCTAAACCTATTGTTTTAAGAAATTTTGAAACTGAATATGTATAACTTGAAAGAAATGATTTGGTGAAATCATATATGATTTTTAAACTGAAATACTATTGAAATGAATTAAAATTGAGAACCTGTTTTATTAAATACTTGATTTGGGAGCTATCGAACTTATATAAAAATGATTTGTATAAGTAAACTATTGATTTGAAAACTGTTGATTTGAAAAGGTACTCAATTTTGAAAAGTGAAATCTTATATAATCGAAATCTATATAAGTGTGATTTGATATACTAGTATTTTGAAAAGTATTTGATTTGAAATGAAATCTTATATAAAATGGACTTTATATAAGTATGATATTTGAAAGTGATTTTGAAGGGTACTATATGATACATATTTTCGAAGTAAAGATATGGAAAGTGCCTTCTTCTTGATATCCGCTTTGTGGCCACACTGTGGATTCATTCTAACGATATTATTCTCTCTCTTTGATTTGGGTTTTCCGGATATGATACTCGAGTGTCCATCGAATTCCACGGCGATCCCCGTGGTCTTATGTCGCGACTACATAGCGCAACTGCCTGGCTGAGTCTTGCCTAGGGGTACGGATTGTTTCCTGGGGGATCCAGGCGTAACCATTGTGTATCCTGCAATCTGTGTAGGTCGCGAAGGGTAGCGCAAGTGTCTGGCTGAGTCTTGCCTAGGGTTACGGATTGTTTCCTGGGGGATCCAGGCCTAACCATTGTGTATCCTGCATTCTACTCGTCATCATGGCGTAACTCGCAGGGCTGAGAAAGCTTACGGATACGGATTGTTTCCTGGGGGATCCAGGCGTAACCATTGTGTATCTGCGATCCATGGTTAGACAACTGTTTCGGTTTGGTTGATTTGTTTGGATTGTACTTTCCATATCTGTTTTTAAAAGTGTTTTCATTATTTTCACTGGGTGTTGAAACAAGTATACTAAGTACTTTGAGAATTCTAGCTTTGCGCCTGATCAACGCATAGCCAGAGTCTGCAGGAACGAAAGTAAACTTGTTAAGACATCGAGTTATAAAAGTATTTTGATAAAGTACTATATAAAGAATATTTTGATTAGTTATTTTCCCTTCTAAAAATTTAAAATGTTTTAAATATTGTTTACTTTGAACCATCAGATTTGAATCAAATGACTATTCATCATAAAAAAAATTGAAATGTATAATGGTTCAGATAATGGTTCATCCTTGTCTTTCAACCTACTTTACCTCCTAGCTATCTTTTTTTCCCTACCTTCTTTCGGGGATGCATTCCAACCTATTGCTCTTTCTTGTTGTTTCTCCGCTTCCTTCCTTTTCGAGGACGAAAAGATTTGAGTGGGGGAGAGTGTAACAACCTTAGATTTTGACTATATATTTAAATTTGACTTTATTTCATTTTGAAATTATTTTAATTTTTTTTATTTGTGTGATATCATTTCTAAACATTTTTAAAATGATAATATAATTTTTCCAAAATTTACTGTATTTATTTCCTATTTTTAAAGGCTGTTTTCTAATTTTCTGCCATTTTCTTCATTTTTAAATTTCTTTATTTTATTTTAAATTTGTTTTATTTGTGAAAATTCATCTCTAAATATTTTTAAAATACTAATAGAATTTTTCGAAAAATAATTGTGTTGATTTCCTATTTTTATGGGCTGTTTTCCCATTTTCTGCTATTTTCTGCATTATAATTTTATATTTAAATTAAATTTTAAATATTTATTTTGTGAATATATTTGTGTTTTATGTTACTATTTATGTTTAAAAATACTTTACAAGCTTATATGAATTTTCTAAAAATTATTTCATTTAACTTCAAATTTTGCTAGTCTAGTTCACTATTTTAACTATTTTCCTTAATTTTACTTTACATAATTGGTAAATATTATATATATTTGTATATTGGTTGAAAATTTCGAAATATTATCTGATATTATTATTATTTTAGCTACATAAATCTATATAAATAATAAAAGGTAAATTGAAAGGGTTTGTGACCTTTTGTTTCCTATGGCTTTTGATTTTCCCACCTTTTCACATTTTAACGTTTCTTTTCACTCAAATGGCCATATCTCTTCATTCTTTCAGCTGCCACCCTCATTTTTGATTCACGTACTTTATTTTTTCTCTCATTTCCTCAAAAAAATTCGGCCATAGCTTTTGAAGAAAGTTTGGTAAACTTTATTTCCTTTTTCCATTTGTTTATGCTTGAATTCATGGTTTTTGCACTTGTTCTTCTTCATCATAGGTTCGGCCTTACTCCTCCACCACCATAGCCGCCTCCACCATCACCACATCAGGTCACCATCTCCTCCAGCCCACTGACCAAGCCATGCCATGGTCATCTATGACTAGATCCACCAAAGTTTATGCAAACACTCCACTTGTTCAGCCTAGCCGAACCATTTATGCACATACCCTTCACTTTTCACCTAAACCACCTCCTTGGCCGCCACCACCAGTCCCTCCACCACCTTTGGCCGACACTCCAGACCCCACCTGACCTTTACCTTGTAGGGGCCGAGCCCAATGGTCCTTTGGTTGAGCCATGGTTACACAAAAGCCACTTATTTGCCTTAAACCCTTTGTATTCACACCTTGTAACTTCCACCACATCACCACACCCTTAGCCGCCCTTTGCACCACCTTCTCCAACTCATACCTGAACCAAAACCACTTCCACACCATCTCCTAGCCTCCAGCAGGTCTGGCCATGCCATTTGTAGCCTTGCCCGATGCTTGAAATTGCACAAAAATCCACTTGTTTGCCTTGTACTTGTATTTTCATACATAGCAACTTCCATACCTTCACTACCCTTGCTAGGCCGACCATATATGACCCATACCTGACCAAATACACCCCATGGCAGTACCTTATCACCCTATAGGCTGAGCATAGTGATGGTGGAAGCAAGTGCAAGTGTTTGATTAATTGTTGTTTCTTAATTTCTAGCATCGTTTATCGTATTTTTGGTCTGAAACCTTATAATTGTTATATTATTTGTTTGATTTGTATTCAAGGGAATTAATCCTTGGCTCCTCCATTTCGTATCTGTATCGTGCTTTTGTGCTTGTGTAGATCCCGTTGTGCAATTCGTCGTTGTGTCATCAGCTCAAAACAGTGAGTAAATCTCACTAGACTAATATGTACTTATATAGGGATAAACTGACATCACCTGAATCTGTAAATGCATATCATCCTGTTATAACTGCTATATTATATTCATATGAAGTTCACACCTATATTTACACATGTTATACCATATGTTACTGTTATTTCATGCTATTCTGTTATTTTCATCAGTTTATCGCACTGCAAGTTCCCTGTAGAATAGAATCACTCTGGGTTGAAATGATACATACCCGAACGGACTTTAGAATAGGAGAAAATCGTTATGGGCTGAAATAATAGGCCTGAATGATTTTCAATTATTTTCCTTTACTTGGGATTGCAGGTTTGAAACGATCAAACCCGGGTTTTCTTTGTAAATTACGGGTTGAAATGATATATTACCCGTATCACTTCATCTAGGCTAGAAAATGAAATACAGACCCGTTGTTAAAATATGTTTTTCTAAAAAATTTAAATTATTTTAGAAATGTAAATATTATAATATTTTGATTTAAATTTGATTAAAAATGATTTTTGTAAAGCATTATTGATTTTCTGAAAATTTATAAGTGAAATAAATAAATGGTAAAGTTAGAAAATCTGAAATGTAAGTTATTTTGGAAACTAGAATTTGGTGATAAATGGAATTTAAATTAAATATGAAAATATGATAAATTTATGATATTTTGAATTAAATGAATTTAAAATTATTTTATAATATATTAATGATTTTTGAATAAAGTTAAAATGTGTAATGAATGAATATTTAGGTTGAAATTTGGAAATATAACTAAAATTGGAAATTTGTGAATTTGGCTTAAAGGTGAATTTTAAGTTAAGTAAATAAAAAAATGAAATTAAGTTATATTTGAAAATTTTAAACTTAAATGTTAAGTTAAATTTAATATAATGAATTTAAAATTTAATGTTGGAATTTAATAAGTCAATTATTATTAAATTTTATTTTTGAATAGAGATTTAACTTTATAAAATCATGAATATAAGAGTATTTGAATGACTGTTTTAAAAGTGAAATTATATGATTTTATAAGCTAAAAATGATTTAAATAAAAATATAATTGTTTGTGAAATTATATTGAATACTTGAAGTTAATTAACTGCATTTCTGAAATGCTATTAATTCTAATGTAAACGATAATACAACATTTGTAAATGCTGTAGTTGATAATAATGAACCAAATGGCTAAGTTTAATTAAAGGTTATTATAGCATTTTTGTAAATGCTATAATTATTGAATTTAACTAAGTTTTATTTGAAACTAATGTAACCCTATTACAACCTTTTTAAATGCTATCTTTTATTAAATTGAACTGTTTTGAATGTAACTTTCCGTAGCAATTTCTAAATGCTGCGAAAGTTGAATTTTCATCTGTTTTAATAAATTAAGTGGATAAATGAATTTTGAAAGACTAAAATTTTGTAAATTTAATAATTTAATTATTAAATATAATAACTTCATTTTATGATTTAAAATGAAGTAATTTGTTTCAAAATATAAACTATTTTGAAATGTGTTTTGTAATGGTATTTAAATTAAATAAAAATGAATGTGGTTTGGAAGATATTATATTTTGATATTTTGAAATGGATTTTGAATGATATTGAATTTTGAAATGATATTTTATTTTGAAGTATAAAATACCATTTTGATATTTTAACCACGGGATGTATTTAATTTATAGTTTAACTGATTCTTAAAGGATGGACGATCCCAAGCATCCTTTAAGTTATTGTGCATTTCTACTATAGTTCACTTGAGTTAGTTTACATTATATAAGTATATATTGTCCTGACTCGAGTGTTTTGTGTTTTACTTTACGCTCGGGTCAGCCTGAGTATTTACAGCTTAGCTTTGGATTTCTTTCTGGAGCTAGGAATTGCTGGAGATTCTGCTTGTCTAGTTATCTATCCCTTCAGTTTCAGTTGTTCTATTTCAGCTTTGGTATTGATAAACTGCTATGTAATTGAGATTTCTATTGTATATGTTTTTCAGACTGATATTATGTATTATGTTTTGAGAGTTTGTTATAGTAGCTTCATGAACTACTATGGTATTTTAATTTCCGCTGCGAGTTATTCTGATATTTCTGTGTCTGTGATTCTGTGATTGTATTTCATTTGCTCCAAATTTATTTACAACGCGGTATTTTGAGCAATTCAAGTCCGACATGTGCGGATGCGAATGACTGAAAATATCGGGTTGTTACAGGAAGCATAGTGTCGAATGGCGGCTTCTAAAAGAGGCGGAACTTACTTTTCTGAGTAAAGACTAACTTATTGCCAATTGAAGTAATTACTTTATAACTAACCTACCTAATTGTATACATTTAATTAGTTTCCATAAAATTTTTAAATTCTGTACCAAAATAACTGTCGCATAATTTCATATCTAAACATAGATTAAATTAACAAATAAGCCCGTCCGTTAAGAAAAATCAATAAAACAATTAAGTCCTTCATCTAAAATAATTTAATTCCCATAGTAAATTACATAAAGAAAAATCCCCAAAAATTACAGAAATTCACTTTTAACACGTTATCTAACATATATAAATATCGGACCCAAATTCTCAATATAGTTTCTAAAATTAATTTATAAACCCAATTGTTCATATTTTCCTTTGAGAATTCACAGTAAACTTTCCATAGCTTGGAAAATTATAAAAACTAAAAATCATCTCCAAAATCATGTTTTGCATAATATATAAATTCCTCATGGCATTTGAAATTCAATTTTAACGATTTTATGCTACAAACCGTGCATAAGCAATTATCAAGCAATCTTGTTTAAATCAAATATATTACAAAATCCAAGCATACCTTCATTAAAATCATCATAATGGATTTAATCCTAAACTCGAAAAATCAATTGATCTTAAAAGCAAAATAAAGTGATTACATTCACCTTGATTAGGATAAGGACTTTGAGATTTGATTAAGATTAATTCCCCTTGCTTAAATCCTTAGCTTTAATTTGATTTCCTCCTCTTTTCTCCTAAGTAATGGCCGGTTTCTCTCTTTGTCTACATTTTATGTTTCGAGAAAAATGAACGTGCATGGGAATGAAATGAGAATATACGGTAATGGTGTGGAAATTTCCTAATAAGCCCTTGCGTTAATTGTTTCCTTGTTAATTAACAATTAAAACCATTTATAAGCCCATTTATATCATTAAGCTTGGCCTCTAAGTTTTTTCAAATTCAGTCCCCTTATCACTCTAGTATTTACATTATTCTATTCAATTTATCTAATTAAATCTCCTAAATAATGTTATTAAAAACTAGGGGTGTTGCACATACTATTTTATCTAAGGGGTTTCTTATAAATATACATAAATTAAGTACTTATTAATCATACCATAACATTACAAGCATATATAAGAAATCAAACACCTTTTATTATGAATGAGATTTATTATACAGTTAGGTAATTTACAATAAATTATAGAATTTTCACTAGGACATTCCCCTAACTCACTCAATCTCCCACTTGAACTTAGGTCCCATTATGAAATTTTAGTTCCATCCCTTCGACCAGGTTGCTCAGAAGTAATCAAAGTAGCCCTTTCATGAATAGGCCTACTATGTTGTCCTTACTATCTATTACGTTAATCGTCACTTCTCCATTATCGATAAATTTCTTAGCAGGTGGAACTTCTAAAGTATGTGCCTCACTTTCTTGTAAGATTTTAGCTTTTTTCATTATCTGCAGTGGGGCATTATTAGCACACAACAATGTTATCAGATTCTCAATGTTTGGAACCACCCTTATATCAGCTATAAATTTGTGAATCCAGACTGCTACTTTAGCTTCTTTATGTAGGGTGATGTATCAGCCTTGAACTTTGAATCAACTATAACTTCTAGCTTGGAACTTTCCCACCTTACCACTCGACTGCTTAATGTGAACATGTAACCTGATACCGATTTATAATCCTTGATATTACTTTGGAAGCTCGAATATGTATACCCCTTCATAAGGAGGTCATCATTTCTACATATAAGGGATAAGTCTTTTGTATTTCTTAATACTTAAAAATACATTTCACTATTGTCCAATTTTTTTCTTCGGGATTTAACTGGTATTGACTAATATCCTGATTCATAAGCCACATTCGGTTTAGTACATAACATAGGGAGCGTAATGGATGGATGGTTGATGCAACATGATCCTTTTCATATGATGTCTCTCCTCATCATTATGAGGAGCATCCATTTGAGAAAGGAGAATTCCAAATTGCATCGAAAAAAACTCACACATGGAATTCTATATACTAAATCATTTTAGTATAGTGTTTGCATACAAGGATTGGGATCTACCTCTTAGATATATCTCTATAAATTCAATAGCAAGTATATGAGTTACTTGTTCAAAATCCTTTACGAAGAAGTTTTTGATGGAACAGAGATAGTCTGTAGATGGCGAAATAGGTGGATTTCAAAAGAAATACTATAGGGACCATATTGGGACAATGAAGTCAAAAAGGTAGTATTAGACCTAATCCAACTAATTTAAATAAAATCGTATTTTATTTAATTTTTCTAATTTAGTTAATTTATAAATATAATCAATTTATATAGTCAATGAGTATATCATTCTATACTCATAAGTGTATGGCGTGCATGTGTAACATAGCATATGATGTACATGGCTAAGTATATATATAAGTAGATATTGTGATTTACGTCTGCTATGTATATACACGGCTTTTACATATATGTTAATTGTTAGAATCAAATATGTAATGAACTGCCTTTCTTACTCCTAAAGACGACACTTAATACATATATGATATTCACGTGCCGATCAACTAAACTACAAAAGAAAAGTCATTGGGAAAAAAGAAAAGACAAGAAGCAAGAAACACAGAACCTCACAACACATGGAAATAATATATAATAGTACATAAGATAGTACACACAATCATTTCCAAAATAAAATATTAGAGTTACAATGGGTACTAACTTAAACTAGGGACAGTTATAACTACCTGCCCCCACAATTATAATGCAAACAAATACACACAGTGGAAATAAAATAGATAACTAGATAATGACGAAATCTCCTGCTTTATGCTCCTTCAAAATGCATCCGTAAGAACTTGGGCCACTTGACTACTCAAACATTAGAGTACCCATGAGTTTAAGGAAAAGAAAGAAATAATCCAGGTCGGACATGGGTCTGGTGTGAGTAAACTTAAAACAACTGAATTGTTATACTTATAAAACCCTTCAAAAATAAAGGTCATAATACTATGTCGCACATAAACACGGATGTGTTTTTTACCTTATGATAAACAAAACCTTTCTATAAGAAATTCTATGATATTATAATAATGTATACGTTTAAATCAGATATTTAATCGTAGCCAAAATGGTAACATTAATTACATTCTAGCATACTAGGTATACATCCAAGTCTGTAAGCATGTAGTGGAAAATGGATTACATACAATGGTAAGGTAACGGACTACCTTTCGTATAATATGTCTCTAGACAAAATGTACCGTGGCTGCAAAACATTTGCCCCTCTTCTAACATAGAACCGACCTACCTTTCTTGGATAGTACCAAATATAATCATCCCTCTGTTGCGGTCAACAACTGCATTGGGCCCCCAAGCATACATCTAAAGTTATCGACCTAGATCAGGGATGATCATATCCTAATAGGAGCGACCCACTTAGTCCTACTGCATCTCTCATGTTTTAGTCATTCCTTCGTGCAAGGATCAAGATAACAGTTACCTTTTTCTTTAGTTAATCCCTCATGGAATTCTAACACTGCCCTTCAGGCAATAATGCAATGCCAACATTCATCCATACAAGTTGTTCAGGACATGAACAAATTAAAGGCACTACTTCTACTACATCCTTTTAGGAATGACACTCGGTATTAGTAGCAAGTAGCCCTTACACTTCAAAGAATTCCATCTTCAATCCAATCATCACTAAGATGTATCCAATTCGAATGCTTATACCAGTTTGAAATGGTTTTCGGATAACTTATGCTTATCCGATCCTGATCTCTTCGAACCAACAAATGATAGTTTCAAAACTGGTCAAGTAATCGATTGTGGACAAACCACTATCTGGGTGTAAGTATAGTTTACATATGAAAAATAGGACATCCTATGCTCATGACCACTTTTTGATTTTAAACAACACAATCCCTTGATTAATAATGAAGCCAGACAAGTTAGAGAACCATCCTTGCCTCGATATACATTCTTACTTCTTGGGACGAGTTTCCATACCTTAGATTTGGTGTCATGTATAAAATGAAGTATCTTCTATGTACTTAATTAATCTTAACCCATTTATCAAAATTAGCTCTTTCATGCTAATCACGTTTCAAACATTTCAACATCTCTATCCCTCACCTAGAAACTCTGGTTCTAGATCTCATAGATAGAGGAAAGTCTACTCACTGTCTTTTAGTGCTAAATACAAGATGATTTACTTTCCACAAACGTGTCAATATTTTGGCACAACTTATCATAATTTTTTTAAGGTTGCTTAATGGCACAAACAAAGAAATCCCTTGTGTTTACATTTTTTTAAAAGATAATTACTTTTAAATAAAACCCGATCTAACAACTCACATTTTTAGATAATTAAAAATATTAAATTAAACAAGATTTTGAAATTTAATATTGTTAGAAATTAAAATTTATGATCTATCAAATGGAAAAGATGATTAGAATGCGATTTTATAATGTTGGTTTAATGTAATTTGCAACTATGTTAGTGTAACATCAATAAATTGAAATAATTGTAAAGTTAGTTTGGTTATAATTGTAAATAAGGAAATAAATTAAATGTTTGTATTTAATTTGGAAATTAATGGAATTAATGAAATTGAAATATTACAGTTAATATGAGTTTAGATGATAACTGTAGAATTTGAATATAATAAAACGTAAACGAATGTTATTATATTCGTAAGGTTTTGGTTGATTTAAAAATAAGAATGTAAATCAAATAAAAGAGTTTATTGGAATTTAAATTGAAATTAATGAATTTATTACAATTGCATTTGAACGCTGAAATTAGTGTAATATTTAAATATTGGATTTAACATGGAAACTGTATTGTAAAAGATTATTAATTTCTGTGTAATATGAAATTATGAAAATTGTTAACTATTGAATTTTGAATTCAAAAGTGATTAAATCAATTTAATAATAATTTATTTAATTAACGTGAAACTAGCCATTTTGGCCACTGTCTTGGATTTTGACGAAACCAGTTTCATCAGATCCGTAACAGTGAATTATTATAGGATTTCAAGTTTCAGGGCAATCGGGCTTATCGTTTGATTGTGCGAGCTCAAAACGCGTAGAAATCAATTAATATAATTTAAATGAATATAATTTGATTTTTGAAAGTTAACTTCTGTATACAATGGAATTAGGTTTTGAAACTAATTTCATTAAGTTTAAAAATATCAAAAACATTAATTTCGATATATTAGACGACCTACTTTCGTTTTGGAAAAGAAACGGGCTTTTCGGGTCATCGTTAACGTTTCAATCCAATTCGATTTGTCCATTCATTCTTATCTATCTTTGTCCATATAAATAAAAATAATTCTCTAAAACCCAGTAGCCTTTTTCTTATTTTTGTATATACTAGTATTTCCATCTTCTTATTCCTATCTCCTCTCTCTAATGGAAGAAAACCTAATCCCAAATTCAATTCCAAATCAAAATCAAATCGAAAAATGTAAACTTCTTAAACTATATTGAATTATATATCGTTAGAAAGATCTCAACGAGCACAATCGACTGATGTAGTTTGCTTTTTGATTCAAGTCACAGTTTGGCCAGAAATTGTGAAGTTCGCTCGGTCGTTCATTTTTAGGTTTTCGATTTCAACGGTGGATTTGCAGTGATATGGCGATCGATTGGTGCTGCGGCGAAGAGAAAGGCAAGAGCTTTCGATCGGTGGTATCAATTCATTCATAGTCGTCGAAGTTCGCCAAAATTGGCCGATTAAGTTTTGGTGGTAGCGATGGCAATATGGGATGGCGGAGATCTCGTGGTGGGGTCGGAGGGTGCATCTCGGCGTGGGCTTCAAGGTGGCGTTGGCTGATTTGGTTGAAGAGGGTCATGGTAGCGTGCGTCATGGGTTTCAAATGGCGGCCGTATGTGGTTCTTGTTCGTGTCGATGCGTGCTAGGGTTTCCTGAGAGATGAATGTGTTTATTTATTTTATTATTTTATTTATTGTATAATATAAATCATATAACTTCTAATTTTAGTATCTTTTGCATACGAAATCAGATTTGGGTGCGGTTTTCTCTGTTACGATCGTATCAAAATTTCAGACGTTATGGAACTAGCTTGGCAACATTCTTAGACTATTAGAATTTTGGGCTTTATTTGGAGTTTAAATCAACTAAAAATCAAAGGTGAGTGTTTAAATCCACTCACAAATACTAACCATCTTATCTTGGTTAAATTAAATTTATGATGCGATTTGAAATTTATTAATTTTTATATGGTATATTTAAATTGTCAGTAAAATTTAATTTGAATTTATATTGAATTTAATTTCCATTTGAATTAATATTGGAATTGAATTGCTAGTTAAATACCTGATAATGACAACCAGTTTATTGTTGTGATTTATTGGTTGAGTTGAATGATGATTGTGATGGATGCTTATTTATTGATATTTTTGGATTATTGGATGCATGTTTATTTATATGTTGTTATCGCACTGCAAGTTACCTTAGTTTGCTATTAGGAAAAAATCACTATGGGTTAAAATGATACATACCCAAATGGTCTTATAGATTAGAGAAAAAATCGTTGTGGCTTGAAATGATAAACCCGAGCGATTTTATGGATTTGGAAAATTATGATTCGAGATATGGGTTGAAATGATATATATCCGAAAATTTAAATTTGTTGCGGTTTGAAATGATGTATATCCATATCAGTTGATTATGGGGTGAAAAATTATATATGGACACCAGATTGGTTAAATTAAATGGTTTTAAAATCTTCAATTTGGATTTTTGATTAAATGTTATTGTTTTAAAGGAAATAGATTATAGATTTATATGGATTTAATTTTTTTCTAATTCAAGCATTAAAAGTTGAAATTGAAAAGGTTAAGAAGGATTTGTTTAAGAACTAAATTGAGAATGTAAAGTTAAAATCGATATATGACTTTAATTCGAAAATATGAATTATTATGAAAATTTTGGATCTTAAAATTTAACAATGAAGTTAAAATTGAATTAAGTGGTTTTAATTAGTAAATTGAAATTTGATTTGAAATTGATATGAGTTGAAATGGTTCTAAATAAGAATGGAATTGAATTTAAATCATTGATTTGAATTGTTGAATTAAAATCGAAGCTAAAAATGAATGTTTCGAAAATTGAAGTTATTTCAAATTTAAATTGAAATCATATTGATTGGGAACTAAACCGAAACCGAGTCTTTTGAATTGTAAGATTTAAAAATGAGTTTTGTTGATTTGAAATCTGGATATGGTCTAAATTTATTGAAATGGAAGAAATAGTTGGCGTGATACTATTTCAAAATAAAACTATTTTAATATAAACTGTTTGAAAATCTATTATTTTAAAATTTAGATTATTTAAATTTTCAAAATTATTTACTATAGAAAGCATTTCCAATAATCAAACCATTTTATATAAAACTTTTTTAACTATTTTAAAATCCTTACACTATTAAAATTATTAAAACTAATTCAAACTATTAAACTATTTTAAATTATTAAAACTACTAATAAAATTATATTAAACTATTTACGACTATCCAAACTATATTTATGTATAAACTATTTTTAATGTATAACTATTCCTATATATAAACTAATTTCAATATTTAAACCGTTTAAAGTTGGAACTATTATGATTTAGATCCACTTGATTGAAACGCGAATATTTTGATATGATGGTTTAACCTATTTTAGCGGTTATGATTTTGAAAACGAATATGATTTAAAGTAAATAATGATTTCAAACGTGAATATGATTTTGAAATATTATGATTTGGAAGTGAATATGATTTTGAAGTAAATAATGGTTTCGAAAGTGATATGATTTTGAATGAATATGATATATTAATGCAATATCCCGGAATTTTTGACAATATCAATTTAGTAATCTGTATTAAAAATTAAATTGATATTGATAATTTTGTTAATAATAATTCAAATTGATTTGATAATTTTCCTTTAATAAATATTTAATTGGTAGATTTTATTTTTTATAAATTGGTTTCTATTTATAATATAAATATATTGTTTATATTTTAAATAGATTAGCTTTATTTTAAATTTAATAAATAAAGCATAGTTTCTAATTCTAGTATTTGTAGTAATTTGAAAATTAGTTTTTATTTAATATAAAGCTTTTCAAAGTTATTAAATAAATAATCTTGGTTTAAACTTAAAAAATGAATCTTGATTTAAAATTCTAATGTATATATATTAATTTGGAAATTTGATTTAATTTAATATTAAGTTTTCCAAAACTATTTAATAAATAAGTATATAATTTTAAATTGTTAAGAAAGATGTTTAAATGTTTAAAATGATTTTGGCTTAAGTTTTAAATTTAAAATTTATTAACAAAAAGGTTAGTTTTGTTTTCTTTTTAAAATATAGCTTAAATAAAATAAGTAATTTATTAATAAAGAAATAATTTCTTTTATAATTATTTTAAATTGATAATGAGTTATTTCTAAAAAACAATATTAATAATGTATTGTTTTACAATTGGATTTTGAATAACAATAGCATTTGTTATTTCAAATTTAATTTGTATATATAACTTGATTTTTAATATTAGATTTTTTAATTTGATTTGATTTTGAATATAAAGTTTTAAAATCCAAAGTATAGTTTTTTAATTGTTTTGATTTTTATATGCATGAGCTTTTATTTAGAAGTATAATTTGTTTTTATTTCTTTTAAAAATTTATATACATATAAAATACTAATTAACTAATTTATTTAGCATAATTTATATATTAACATGTAAATTAAAATACAAATTACTTTTAAAGGGACAAGTGTGTCTTCCTATGCATCATTTAACAAATGTTAAAAGATAACAATTCCAATTTGACAAATGTTGAAATAATTTACAAGTGCCACATTTTGTTTTCATTTTCTAAAATTTAATAAAATCTGAAAATTTTGCCTATTTAAACATACATTTTTCACCATTATTTCTTTTCCTCATTTTTCTATCAAAGAAAAACTTCAACTTGCTAATTTTGTCAAATCTGAAACCACTTCCCTGTAAACAATTCTTCAAATAAAAGAATCCAGTTCAAAACAAATTCAGTTTACAAAACTCTTCAGATCAAAATCCAAATTTCCAGTAAACATCTTCAAAACCAAAAATCAGTTAAAACTCCTCATATCAAAGCAATACCAATCCCTGTACATATCAGTAGCCTATACATTTCAAAACAAAGGAAAATTTGAAAATCTATTCTAAAATCTTGAAGCCTGCAATCAGTTTTAAAATCAAACAAAAAGCAAATCTGCATTTTTATAAAATATGGAAAATGGGCTCTGCATGCAAACCTGAAAAAAAAACTAAAGGAAGCTTGGGATCAAGCAGCATCTGTTTGCAAGCATTTCAGTTGCATGTAGATTAGCAATTCAACTTCTAAAAACAAAGGAGCAAAGATAATTAGTCTTCAGCAAGTTCAAAGCTTTTCAATCAGAGGCTCTGCTTTCTTATAAATCAGCGAGTAACTTTTTAAAATTTAATGTTTTAAAAATTGGTTGCATGCTTGTATGTTGAGATGATTAAGTACTGCATGAGTTTTTAAGTAAATGTCTGATTTGAATTTTTATATGTATGCATGCTGTGTATATGAGATATGTGCTCTGCTTGTTCCCGGTCTCTTTTTTTAACTTAAATCCCTGACCATTTAGTTTAGTTGTTGTTAGGGTCTGATTATTAAACAAATGTTGTTTGGTTCAACTTAAATTATAGTTTAAAATTTTAATTAAGTTAAATTAAAACTTGATAGCCTTTGGAAGTCTTAAAATATTAGTGCATGTTGTTATAAACCAAAATTCAAACTGTGTAAATTATTAATTCAGTATTATAAATCAAAAGCATTAACTAAAACATGATTTTTAAATCAATAATCAAGATTTTTAAAAATAGGATGAGGGTGCAATTTGAGTTTTGACTAGAAAGGGAAATACTTGGTTTTCTGGTGATCTTTGTATCTTGAGGGCTCGGGGTTCTTCCAGGTGATGGAGGAGGGTTAGGAGTTGTTAGGAAAAATTATTACTGGTGATGGAAATCATCGTGGAAGTTGCAGTAGTGAGAGATTTGCTGGAACCCTAGTTTTTAACCAAGAATGATGAATCGAGCTCCACGGTTCTTAGAGTTGATCGCGTGTTATGATATTTTGGGTAGTGGTAGTTGGGTCATAGTTGAAGTCTTAGCCGAAGTTGCTGACCTGCAGATGGTCGGAGCGGCGAGAACGAGCTTTTGACAGGTTTTGAGATGGTGAGGCTTTTGCATTTCCAGGTTTGGGTTTAAGGTTCTCGAACTCGAATTCGAGGGTTGAAGCACGAATCGATGATCGAGGTAGGTTGCTGTGTTGATTTCTGGTGTGCAGCGATCATCGCTGATGATCAATGATGGCCGGAGTCACCGTGCATATGCACGGTGAAGTAATATGTCTGATGATGTTTTGATAAAGCAGAGAAGGACCTCGAGTAATTTTGGGTTGGACTCGAAGTTGTGGGGTCGTTTACTGGGGGAGGATGGGTTGTAGACTCGAAGTAAATTTTAGGGTGTCTCGGGTTTTAAGGGTTGTTACGGGGTTTAACAAAACCTGTACTGTTGTTTAAAAATTTTAAAAACTGAAGTTTTTATATGTAAAGCAAGAGTTGAACTAAGTTTTAAATTCCAGTTTGAAAACTAGAATCCAAGTTTAAAATTTAAATCTTAGTTTTCAAATAAGTAAAGATTTTTTTTTAAATTTGAATTGATTTAACTACTTTAAAAAGGGTTAAGTAGTTTGTATTTTAAAAATGAAGTTTTATATTGTAAATAGGTTTTAAATCTAAAAATTTATCTGGAATCAAATTTAATATGCATTTCAATTTTTAAATAAAAAGAAGTTTTCAAATTTAAAATGTTTTAAACAAGTTGAATATTAAAGTGTATTTTTAACCATGGTTTAAATTTAAACATAAATTTGGTTTTAAATTTCTTTTAAACTTCTTTATAAAATGAATATTTCTTTAACTTGTGAATTAAAGGTTTTGAATTGTCTTTAAGCTTTGTTTAAAGTCAATTTGTATTCATTTTTAAATCTTAATTTAAAATGAAATTTAAAGAGAAGTTTAAAGTAAATTGATTTCAAATAAATTTGTTAATGACAATTTAGTCATAATTAAGAAATGTTTTTATCTTAAATTTAAATTAAGATTTAATGTTTTGAAATTTATTAAATTAATAAGGTAATTAAGGAATAATTAGTTAATTTAATCAATTAATGATTAGAGATTAATAAATAATTGATTAAGGGTTAATCAATTTGTAATTAAGATCATAATTAGATTATTAATTAATAATTAAAGATTTATTAATTAAACAATTAATTTATAATCATGGTTAAATAATTAAATAATTAAGGATTAATTTAGTTACAGTTAACACTTAATTAATTAAATAATTAGAGATTAATTAATGAATAATTAAAGATAAATTAATTTGTAATTAATAATGGTTAATCTAAGTTAATTACTTAAGGAAGTAATTAAAGAATGGTTAATGAAGGTCATTAACTAGGATTATTTAATAATTAATTAATGTGATTAATTTTAATAATTAATTAGATAATTAATTTAATGATAATCATTTGTGAATTGTTTAAGTATAATTACTTAATGGAAGGAATTAATTACTTAATGCAATTAATTTAGTTTAATGGGATTAGTTTGAATTGATTAATTAAGTTTAATTAATTTTAAACACTGAATGATTTGATGATAATTACTTAATGTAATTAAAGGATTGAAATTACTTAGTGAAGTAATTGATTGGTAATTATAGGATGTAATCAATTGAAGATGTTTTAAGAATGGAAGTAATTTGAGTTAAATTACTTGTAATTAATTAAGGGATTAATTAAGAAATTAATTAAGGAATAATTAATTTATTTTAATAAAGTAATTAAGGTTAGTTAATTACTGAATGTGATTAATCTGGAATGATTAACAATTGTGGTTTAATTTAAATAAAGTAGTTAATTAAAATATAATTAGGGATCATTAATTTATATAATTAACGATGTAATTAAGGATTAATTAATTAAGATTAATTAATCAATGATAAGTGATTAAAGATAATTAATTAATGTAATTAATTAAGGATTAATGTAATTAATTATTGTTGATTAATTAATTGAAGTAATTAAAGGTTAATTACTGTTTCTGGTTGAGGATAATTAATTTGTGAAATTAATTACATGAATGTAATTAAAGGATAATTAATCAAGGGTGATTAATTAAGGTGATTAATTTGAATGATTAATTAATTGACTTGTAATTAATTAATGGTTAGATAAGCAAGATTTATAAAGATGAAGTAATTAATTTAATTTATTTTAATTTAATTAAAGATGAAGTAATTAATTTAATTCACTTTAAATTAATGAGAGATGGAAGTAATTAATTTAATTCATTTTTAATTAATTATAGTGTGATTGAGTAAATCATTGCTTATATATGAATGGATGATATTGATTGCCTTGAATGGTTGTGATCTCAGAAATGAGATAAGTAAGGCTATGTGGTATGAATGCTTTGGTTGCATTTGATGATAATGTAGATTATCTATTTTGATGATAGTATGGATTATCTGTTTATAATGATAATGTGGATCATCTGTTTATTATGATAATGTTGATTATCAATTATGATTGGTGAGTTATCTGTGTGTATATAGATACTGAATTGAATTGTTTTAAACTTTAAAACAACTTGCCATAAAAGACACGTTTTGGATTTCGATGAGACCGGGATCGGGTTTCCATATTTGGATATCCGAAAACCACATCGATCCAAATTAATGGTAGCTCGTGAATCTCAAGTGAAGATGAAGATTCAGAGTGCAAGGGTTATCGTCGTTAACTCTGAGGGTGATTCCAAATTGAGTGCAACGAGATAATGCCTTCGGTTTCGTTCGAACCCGGAACGAAATTGTATGGATTGAATGCTTTCAGAACATCGTCAGGTGGACGATGAGCATTCTAAGTGATTTGTTCTATAAAGGTAATCGTAGCCTCAAGACTCATCAACCGGGAATGGCTAAAACATGAGAGGTGCAGCAAGGCTAAGTGGGTCATGCCCAAGTAGGACGAGATTTTCCCATGTCTAGAGGTCCCTTTTATTTCGGCTGTGTGGACGGTTGTGAGCTCCAACTGTCGGGATTGTCTTGTTCGGGACTGTCCAGTAAGGGATGGTTCCGGCCTTGTGTTGCAGAGGATTGGGAGTGATCCTCGGTACGTTGATCTAGGCCACGTACTGTGACGGGCGGTACCCCAGTAGCCCTGCCATTGTATGGAATCCAAAATCCAATAAGTGCCGTACGTATTAGTTGTGCCCAACTATGTTGGAACGTGAGATGTAAGCATTCCAGCTATTTCTTATTTTACTTGAAAACCCTAGGCACTATTATAATATCACCGGATTTCCTATCAAATGTTTTGGTTAGCGCAAGGTAAAAACTTTTCCATGTTTATGTGTGGGAAGTCTTACGTGATACTTTCTTTTCAAAAGGTTTTTGAAACTTAAGCAACCTTAACCTGTTACTCACACCAGACCCATGTCTGACCCGGAGTTTATCTTCTGTTTTCTTAAACTCTTGGGTACTCAAATTTTTACGAGTAGCTAAGGGATTCAGGTTAGCTTTGACGAATTATGGAGGAGCAATGAAGCAGGAGGCTTCTGCGTTATAGTTATATAGAGTGTTCCGCTGTGTTGGTTTCTCTGAGTAGTTTCCTTGTATTGTATTGAGTTGTATAACTAGACATGTGTTTATAACTGTCTAGTATGTGATGTATAATCTGTGTAACTCTGATAATGGTTGTAAACCATGTAATATTTATGTTATTAATACAATTTATTCGTTCCGCTGTTGAGATTCTGATGTTGTTTCTTCTTTCTCTTCTTTCTTTTCTCTTTTCTATCCCTTTCTTTCTTCAGGATGATGCGATTTTCTGTGGTGAGAAAGTCGGGTCGTCTCAATTAATATGAAGTATGAACTATTTGAAATGTAAAAGAACCATCCACTGTGAATAAGCATTTGGTTGTTAAAAAGTCCGGGATCGAATATTGTCATACTCTTTGCCAATACCGAAACTGCTTTAACAACTATGCACGTGGTGGAGAATCTAGAATGAAGTAGGATGGTTTGGCGAACGCTACTAGAATGAAGTAGGAGAACGATGATGGATAGCCTTGGCTTTTAGGTCAAAATTAAAATGACAAGTACAAGAGCTATACCGGTCCAAGTAGGGTCGCTCCCCTTATCGGGCATATTTCTTCGATGCCATATCTGTTACTTTGTGATTGATTGGTGGCCACCCCTCGATTTTGGTTATGGAAGTGTGTCCCGAGGTGGGCGGTAGTAGCTGCTATGCGTTACCACCAATTCGGGGGTGCAAAACGATAGAATCCTACCCTGGGCATTGCCTCACGTGCCTTGTCATATTTATCCTGATCGAGCCCACTATGACTTTGGTTTATGTTGTACACTATGGAGTGCCCTATGATAGCTCTTCAATTTATAGAGGAATTACGATACTGTATAGACTATGAAATTTATAAAAACGTGTTAAGGGGGATACAGGTAATGCCTTAACGCTATTTTAATTCGTTACTTTACTGTAGACATATTATAATAACATATTGTATTACATATGTAGATAGTTTAACGGATCCTTAGAAGATGAATCCCGAACATCGCTTAAGTTATTGCATGCACGTTAGACAACGGATAAGGGATGTAAAATCCTGTAAACATCTTTGAAGCCGTTATACTCATACTGTTGATTTAACCTATACAAGATCTTTTAGTTTTGACTCAAGTGTTTTGTCTTTTCATTAAGCTCGGATCAGCCTGAGCATTTCAGTGTTGAAGACCTTATTTCTAGATGACGATGGCGAGGATTTACATTATCACTATTTATTATATTTATTCCACTACATCATGTTGTTCCGCTGCATTATTTATTTATTCCTGCTATATGTATGACTCTGATCTGCATTGTAAAAATGTAATCAAATGTTATTTGTAAAACAACTTCATGAACTGTTTATTTGATTATTGTATTTTGTCATTCCGCTGTAAGATTCTGAGTTTGTTTTTCTTTCTTTTCTCTTATTTTCTTATTTACCTCATTAACTATCCTCCCTTTTCAATGGTTTGAGTTGACACATGCGGTTTATTGTCTATTTAAACCGTTCAAAAAGGTGGTTGTTATGTTTGGTATCAGAGCTTTAGTTTAACGATAACCTTATCTTTGTGGGGTTTGACTCATCAAAGATAGGGTGATAATACCCTAGAATGAGTTGTTTGAGTGTGTATATATGAGAGAGCATACTTGTTAGTGTAATAAAATTTTCCAAATTATGTTCATTTGTTTTATTTAGTATTTATAAATTCCGGTTGGTACGTAGAACGCTATGGCATCGATAGGGATTTCTAAACACTTAATAGGACAGACCAACATAATATTGTTTTTGAAATATAGGTGGATGAAATAATTTTACCTAGTATTATATTTGTACATATAAGAATAAGTTTAGAAATGGGTATAGTTGTATGTGATATGTGTGTTAGGAAGTGAATTTTATAACTATTAGTTGCAAAATAGGATTTACGAATAAAGTGAATATGAATTGAAAATTTGAGAACTTAAGTTCCGAGGTCTTGAAATTGGTTTTCAAAGATTTTGGAATATAATATTAGTATTATTTGGAAGTATTTTTGGACATAAATATTTTTAATGTGATTTGAAAGAAATGCTTTAAAGGAATTTTAAAAGGAAATAAGTTTTTACTCCCCTCTTTTGTCATTGGAAAATAATTTCAGTGATGACGGCCGCATCATCGACATTTATTTTCGAGTCTCAAAGTGGGAAGGCTACTGTAGTAGCTTTACTACACATTTGTTTTGATAAAAAAATCTTAAAATTAAAATTTTAAATATGATTGGATATATATAATATATGAGTGTGTGTGTGTGTGTATTATTCTAAAATGATTTGAAATGAAACCCGGTATTTAGTTCTTAAATTTCTACAAATTAGGGATTTCAATCATTGTAATGAAATGATATCTTAATTATTTTAATAATTGAAACTTCTAAAATGAAAAATAAGAAATTGAAAGATAAGTGCTTAATGAAAATATAAAGAAATTGGAGATTTGTAACTTGTAAATTTAAAAGATAGTGAAAATTTAGAAGATTATAACTACTGAACATTTTGTTAACTAAATTGAATGAGATGTACTTGTGTAACACTCAATTACATTCTATAAACATATATAAAACTTACCTGAAATATTTAAAAAAAAGTTAAAATGTTAAATTTGGGTATGTAGTAGAATGTTATACAAATGAATGCTTAACACCAAAGGTGTTTGAAAATGAACAAAAGATTATAAATGAAAAACTAAGATATACAATGAATGTTATAAACATAAGTTAATGCTTTGAAATGCTAATAATTAGATTGAATAGTGAAAAGTGAATATTATCTAAGAAATTTTTTATAAGCTTAAGAAATGACTAAAATGATTCATAAACAAGTTTATTATTAATTGACACTATAAAAGAAAAGGATAAATGTGAATTGAATGGTAGAAACACTTAAATATGAAATGTTTTATTCATGAATATTCATATTAAATGGAATCAAGTTATATAAGTAAATGCATGTGAATTTACCTACAGGGAAATTTATATAATGTTTCAAGAAAAATAATTGATTTATTGATGACTTCAGATATTGAATGTGAAATAATTTATGTAAGTAAAGGAATGAGAAAAAAAGAGACAATGTATATATGAATGAAAATAAATAAAAAGTAAATAATGATGTAAAAAGGAACCAATCGAATAAACTTAAATAATATTTAAATTTTGTATTGTTTAGCTTATGGGAAGTTTGAGAAAGGATACTTTAAATTGGCTTAGGTTATATGAATAATCTATTAGGTAATTATTTAAGGCTGTTGAGTGTAAGAAACAGTTATTAGTTTATTTGTCATCCTTGTACGATGAAAAGTTTCTAAACCTGAACAAACCATTAAGTTTTGTTTGCTATGGGTGTGTGGTTGATTCCTTTGTTACATATAATGGTCGGGCTGTTTTGTTTGCATATGTTTATTATTTGTGTTGTATTGCTTTTGTTATTGATGGTAGTAATTAAAATATTAATCTTTTATATAATTTTAACTCTTTTGGATTATATAAGTGAAATACAGGTTTAAGGAAGCAATAGCTACTACTTTTGGTTTCACAAATAAAGTTGTTTGCCCGACAAATAGTTACGTTTTTGGATTACGATTTTGGAATGATATTTTAGTTGTTTTTTCCATGGTTAGGATATTTTATTTTCAAATATATATATATTGTAATTATTGATATTATTATTTTTTTGGACCTATCCATACAAAGAAAACTCCGCCAATTTTTTTTCAAAAATTTAGGATTTAGAAATTTTTTGTGAAAGTGAAAATATTTTCAAACTTTTATTTGACTTGGATATGAAAGATTTAATTGTTACAAAATTGATATATTTTATTTAGAATACTTAATTATGCAAGTCTAAAGTGTTTATAAATTGATTACTTTGAACGAAAAAATTTCAAGTTTTTAATCCCTTCTTGTCCCTTTTCAGGGATGGAAAGTATTGAGTGGGGGGAGTGTAACAACCCATATTTTTCGATAATTAAAAATATTAAATTAAATAATATTTTGAAATTTATATAGTTAGAAATTAAAATTTATGATCTACAAATGGAAAAGATGATTAGAATGTGATTTTATAATGTTGGTTTAATGTAATTGACAACTATTTTAGTGTAACCTCAATAAATTAAAATAATTATAAAGTTAATTTGGTTATAATTGTAAATAAGGAAATAAATTAAATGTTTGGATTTAATTTGGAAATTAATGGAATTAATGAAATTGAAATATTACAGTTAATAGGAATTTAAATGATAACAGTAGAATTTTAATGTAATAAAATGTAAACTAGTGTTAATTATATTCATTAGGTTTTGGTTGATTTAAAAATAAGAATGTAAATCAAGTAAAAGAGTTAATTGGAATTTAAACTGTGATTAATGAATTTGTTACAGTCGCATTTTGAACGCTGAAATTAGTGTCATATTTAAATATTGGATTTAACATGGAAACTATATTGTGAAAGATTATTAATTTCTGTGTAATCAGAAATGATGAAATTGTTACCTAATAGATTTTGAATTTAAAAATGATTAAATCAATTTAGTAATAATTTATTTAATTAATGTGAAATTAGCCATTTTGGCCACCGTCTCAGATTTTGACGAAACTAGTTTTATTGGATCTGTAACAATGAATTATTATAGGATTTCAAGTTTCGTAGTGATCGAGCTTATCATTTGATCGTGCGAGCTCGAAACGCATAGAAGTCAATTAAAATAATTTAAATGAATATAATTTGATTTTGAAAGCTAACTTCTATGTACAATGTAATCAGGTTTTGAAACTAGTTCCATTTAGTTTAAAAATATCGAAAACATTAACTTCGATATATTGGATGACCTACTTTCGTTTCGAAAACGAAACAGGCTTTTCGGGTCGTCGTTTCGACCCAATTCTATTTGTTCACTCATTCTTATCCATATTCGTCCATATAAACAGATTTCTTTCCTGAAACCATAGCAACCTTTTTCTTATCTGTACGTACAAGTATTTCCATCTGCTTATTCCTATCTCTCTCTCTAATGGCAGAAACAGTAACGACCCAAAATTTCGACCTCGAAAACTCGACATCAATACACTCATTGTAGAAATGTCAAGCAATCGAACGCCCAAAATTTCAGATTGTTAAAGAAAAGAAGAAACAAAGTAGAAGAAGAACAGAAAAGAATAACATCTCACATTCGCAGCGGATCAAAATATAATATCAAATAATAGTATTTACAAAAGAAAAGCTGTAATTGTAACTTTACATTTAATACACCAGAGTTACAACCATATACACAAAACAGGACAGTTATGTCAACCTGTCCCAGACTACTATCAATACAATTCTAATATTCAACGGTCAACTCCATACATTCCTGCCATCCAGCTCGCCTCTTGAGCTCCACAATGTCCTAACCTAAAATTTTGTAATACTCGGTCTGACCCGAGCATTACATCAAACTAACACCCGGGTCAGGCTGGAAACCAGTGTGAGCAAACCCATCTAACATGAAATACTAATAAATAAAACTTATTTAAAAAAAAACCGGGGTAACTCGCACTTCACTACAGGTTCTTAACTTGTTATAGTCAACACTTATTTCACCAGTCAACCTCTAAGTACCCTTACTTAGTTTCAATTATCCAGTTCACTTAAATTATTTCATTCCAGCCTATAGATTACACATATCAAATCTATAAAGAATTATAGAAGATTTCAAATCAAAATGGTTTTGGGTATTTACTAATACCCGACCCCTGTCTCTATGAGTCTCATGTCATCTTAACCCAAGTTATTCAAATGAAACACAAATCAAACTTTAAATACAGGATGTCACTATTCAATCCAAAACATATCACAAAACATTTCATATCAGAAATATCAAATAATCCAAGGCATTCAGTATCATTCAATCATCCATAAGCAAGATTAATTAGTCACACCATTCCAATTAATTTAAATAAATGAAATTAAATTCTTTAATCACTTTTAATCCTGCTTACTTAACATTAATTTATTACAAAGCATTAATTAATCATCCCTTAATTATCCTCTTTAACTACATTAAGTAATTAGCCTTTAATTAATAACACAAATTAATTAACCTTCACCCATTCACATTAATTACATTTATCCTTAATTAATTACTCAAATTAATTATCCTATAATCACTTACATCGATTAATTATCCTTTAATTAATCACACTCGTTAATAACTAACCCTTAATTAATTTCCTTAATTAATCAATCCTTTAATTAATTGCACTAAGTAATTAATCCTTAATTACTTCCCTTAAGTAATTTACCTTTAATTACTTTCATCAAGTAACTATCCCATTGGTTAATTATCCTCAATTAATTAACCTTGATTATTAATTAATTTAACCTTTAGTTGCTAATTAAATTAATTAACCCTTAACAGATTAATCCTTTAATTACTTACATTAAGTAATTATCATTTAAGTAATTAATCTCTAATTACTTAATTAATTTATCCTTAATTACGAATTAATTAATTCCTAATTAATTAACTCATAATTAATTAAGTTAATTAACTACCTTTAATCATTAATTAATTAAATAAATTAATTACTCTTTAATTACTTTATTAATTTAATTAATCCTTAATCATCCAAGGTCTTAATTAACCTTAAGATAAACCATATATCATTATTTAATTTCTTAATTTTCATAATCATACTTAAAACGTTTATCTTTATAATTAACTTACTTAATTAAATCATTTAATTTAAGTTTTAAAATAACTTAAGCATATAACTTAACAAAACTTAAGTTAAACAAATTATATAATTTCCTTAATCAAATAATTTAAAACATTTATTATATAAAAGTTTAAACTAAATTTATTTCAAATTTAAAAAAAAATGTTAAAATTCAACTTCGGGTCCATGCCGCATAGTACTCGAGCCTTGACCCGAGAAAAACACTTTCCTTTTTTTAGGCTTAGTTTAGTTTAAATTTTTAAACCAGGAAACATGTTACACTCACACTAACCCGAAGGCAAACCCGAGCAAACCTGCCTCCTTTTCCGAGTATTCCTTTGAGGCAAAACTCATCGTTCCAGGACCAAAACTTAGGTGCATAGGAAAATCTGTGCACATGCATCGATCGCCGGCGATGCTCCTACATCCACGACCACCACCAAGAAGTTGCCTACAATCTCCTCAAGCCATCAGACTAACCAGTTTTTTCTGATCGATCTTGAAATCGAAATCGAACCCCTCAGAACCACACTAGAACCCAACCATCAACCAAGAACCGCCTCGCCCCGACGATGCCGACCTCCAGGATTCACGAAACTCCATCCAAAGGTTCGCCGCAACCCCACGTTTCATTTTCCCCTCGATCGGACAACTCGATGCACTGACGACGGCGCGACAGCACGATTGTCCATCTCGATCAAAACCAGTGCTAAAACCCTAAATCGACGATCTCCCATCGCCACGGTGGTAGTAAAATCCAAAGACCATTTTTACCATGACCTTCGACCATCGATCTTGCTTCAGAAAAAGCCTCGACCACCCAGATCAACCCGATCACCATAAATTGACTCAAATAAGATTCCCGTTCATCCCTCGATCTCTCTTGAATTACAACACTAAAAATCATGATTTCTTTTCTAAAAATCATGGTTTGCGAAAATGAATCAGGTTATAAACATGAATCCATAAGTTATTCAAGTTGGAATTTTGATGTATACAAATTTTTACTGTAATATTTACATCCTGGTAAAAATTGTATTCAATTCTTATTTAAAATATTTTTAAAATCTAATCTTGTTGTTTCTAACAATTTTTGTTTAAACATCATAACATATAACAAATCGGGGGATGATCAATTGATTTTTGAAATTTTATTTAGAACCTGAGAATATGAACTGAGCAACATATTCATTCCAGACATGCATACAAACATCCATATACATATAAACAGGAAATCTCATTTATACAACCATGCAAAGCACATCATATATCTTACGTTCCAGGATATTATCATGCATCGGATTTTTATTAACTTAAATCTTTAAGAAAGATGTTTGCTCACAGTTAAAAGATAAACAGAGGATCCTGGAAGATGATTTTTGAAACCGGAATTTGATTTGAATTAGGATGAACTGCTATAAGATTTTGATTCTTCTTTGTTGAGCTTCAGGTTTGAGATTTGTGAAGAAATTGTTTTGAATTCCTTTTCTCTAGTTTATGTTTACAGGCTTTGTTTTCTTATGTTTGAAAATGAAGAGATAAAAAGAAAGTAAAGAGAGGGATGGAGAAATATATAGCCTAGCTTAAACATTTATTAAAAATAAAAAGGAAAAAAATAAAAATTAAGACACTTGGTAAATAGGCTTACAAATGTCATATGCATGTTAAAATTAATTTACATTTGTATTTGCATATAACAAGAGGTTTACATTTTTAATTTGACATGAGCTAAATTGTTTTTATGTTTATATATATTTCAATTTATTTTTATTTTTGTTAATGTCTTATGTATTTATTAATTACTTAAATCTATGTAATACATTTATACATGTATGTTTTAAATCTTTATATATAACTACATTTGTCTCAAGTATAACTTTTTAAAGAAATACATGTACCTTTACCATATCTTACTTTAAGCTAAAATACTTTTTAAATTAATAAGCATATACATAGATACTATTTTAGTGTTTAAAATATAGAACTCAACTTTAAATAAATTTTGAAAAATTATTATATTAATTTCAAAACATAACTTCCAATTCAATTTATATATATATACATGATTATAAAAATCATTGTTATTGGCTTTTGAAAAGATAAATTTTGCCAAACTAGATTATTATATAAATATATTTACTATTTCATAATGAATTTATATACACTTAAGATTTTCAACATTATGGAGTTTTGAATATATCCATATATATATGTGCGTGTGTGTGTTAATTTACTTTAAAATTTATTATTTCTAGATATTTATATTTCAATATTTATTATAGTTTCAAATTTATTTATATTTCCAGATATCTTTTATCATCAGAATTTATTTGTTTAATTTTACAAATTAGTATTTTAATAAATTTAACCCCGTTAATTGCCAATTAACAGATGTCTAAAAATCCGGGTTATCACATTCCTCCTCCCTTTAAATCTTTTCGTCCTCGAAAAGGAACGAAACCAGAATTTAAAATTGTCCTTTAAATATTTTAACTATAAACTTCTTTTTTATTCAAAACTTAAAAATACTTTAAAACCTATATAATACTATCAAAATAGCTATATAAAAATACTTTTTATAACTCGATGTCTCAACCAGTCCATCCTTATTCTCACAGAAATTCGGTCATACGTTGATTAGCCGTAGGACTGAAAATCTATAAGTACTTAGCAGACCTATTTTCAACACCTAATGAAAATATTTGGAAATCTTTTTTCGAAAACCTTATGAAAACATAGAAAACAGTTTTGAAATAGAGGAAATATTTTTGGTGAGAATGCTCTGGAAATCATCACCCCCTCCATGGTCGTAGTTAACCTGATGGTTACGTTGCCATCCTGGCAAAATCCATAGATAACTGTAGGCACTCTGCGTCCCTCGATTTCGCCATGGAATCCACCACAGATTGCAGTTACATCCCGAGTTACGTTGCCATCATGGCAAAAGTCCATGTAACTTTAGGCATCAGTGCCCTTGATTTTCGCTGCCAATTGAAACTTCACTACTCATACATAGATCGCAGACTACATCAGTCAAGTCCCAGTGTAGCCTTAGGCTCTCATGGCCTCTAGACTTTCACTATGTCACCATAGGTCGCAGTCTACCGATGTTACGTAACCATCGCAGCAAAATCAAACGTAGACTGTTGGCTCTCACTGCACACACGACATCCGCTATGATCCATAGTAGATCGCAGTGACATCGAGTTACGTTGTCATCACAGCATAACTCAAATGTCTTTGTAGGCATCAACGCCTCGACTTTCGCTACTCACTACACATAATCCTCAGGAACTTCAGTTTGTCCGGACTCCCTCCTAGGATTCAATTTAGAGCCTTCCTCTTAGGGCTCAAGGCAGACCCACCCCGTGGATCTCATAGTGAAGTTCATTCCAATGGGAGCGCCTTCCCCCTAGAGCCAAATCTCAAAAAATTTATACTATACATTTAAAGTATCTTTCAAATCATACCCTTTATGATTTACAAAAATCTCCTTTATACAAAATCGATATCTCAAATCGATAATTCTAAACTTGGCTTTCCAAACTCCAAAATTGATTTTCCCCAAAAATAAAATGCCTTTTCTAAAATTCATAGGTTCCAAAACCTTTTTCCCAAAATCATTTTCATAAAATCATATATATATATATATATATATATAACTTATCCTTTCCAACTTGAAAATAATCTTTTGATTACTTATATAGACCCCTCTTTTTTTAATTTTTTACTTCAAGTATTTTTTCAAAAACCTTTCTTCTGGCTATAGATTCAACAGGGGGAGTTTATCATATATAACAAATATATATAACTTTAATCATACCAAATCAAATATTCAAGTTTTATTCCCTTAATAAAATTATTCACCATACCGCTTGCTTTTCATAAAGTGAAATTCAAAAGATATCCAACTCCCACTTTTATTCATATATATTTCTCAAAACATACTTTTCTTTTCACAAATCATCTTTCATTTCTTTCAAAATTTCAATATCAATTTCATTAAAGCACGTACGATGTACACATATCATCCGTACGTAATTTCAAATCTGATCGCTCACTCGATCACACAATTCCACTTCCGAACTAGTATCGTCCACCCAACTTCCTAGTGCGGATTGAGATCTAGTTTCTTGATTAGAAACCGTCATTCTCCTTGCATAGTCATAACTATGATAGAGAATATCCAGAATCAATCAAAAATCCATATCCAGGGTTCGCTGTCGAAAATCGAGTGAAAAATCCTTTCTCGGATCGATATACTATCTCGAAATTCTATGCTTGAATGTGGATCAAATCATTATACGAATATAATAATATACGTACATCCTACGTATTTATCTTCATTGATCATTAGCTAAATCAATTCTCTTTTCTATCCACCTTAATTTTGATTTTATTCACTTATCCACTATTACTCCCAATTTCCATTTGGGTTAACACTTCAATTTCTTATCTCAATCGGTATTCAATTATAGATAGTTTGCACTCTGACCAACTTGAATTAAGAAAATAGCTTGAAATTTTTAAAAATAGATAAGTAGTTGTAAAATAATTATTAGTCGCAAAATAGCAGTAGAATGGTTAAGTAATCTTAAAATAGTTGTAAAGTAGTTAAATAATTGTAAAATAGTTAGATAATTGCAAAATAGTTATAATATAGTAATTAGGTTATAAAACAGTTGTAAAATTGTTGTAAAATAGTTAAATAGTTCCAAAAGTAGTTGTAAAACAAGTATAAGATAGTTTTGGGTTTTTAAAAAGTAAAGTTGTATAGTAAATAGCTAGGAAAAATAGATTTAAAAACAGTTTTATTAAAATAATTTATTTGGAAAAAATAGTTCAGAGCCAAACTGTTCGATCCCAATCTCCATTTCCAATTAGTTCCCAATTTCCTCTTCCATTTAAATTGATTCAATTTCAGTTCAATTTAAATTAACTTCTATTTCTATCCCAAATTCAAATCAATTCTCCATTTGAATTTAAACTTATTCAACTTCAAATTAATTCAATTCAAATTTTCCATTTGAATTTTATGCTTATCCATCTTCAATCATAATTTCAATTAATTCAAATCAAATTCAGTTTGAACTAATTTCAATTCTAATCTCAACTTTAAACCATCTCAAATTATATAAATTCGAGTTAAATTTTAAATGTTGATTTAATCTCTTGAATCAAATTAACCTTTATTTTTAAATCAACAATCTAAATCTTTAAACAATTTAACTCTGAGTCCAAATTTCAAAATTCCATTTTAAATTACCTTTACTTAACTTATTTCAAAGTTTAAATAAGACTTGAAAAACTCTTTAAACAATTAAATTTTCAAGATCCAATTTATTACCCAATTTTTAATTTTGAAACCAATCCTTAACAAATTTTCAGCAAGCTCACTTCTAACATTTAAATCTTTAAGTTCAAAGTGATTCCCTTTTTATAAGTTCAAATATTATTTCTATTTTATTTCAATAATGGATGTATATTACCTTAATCCAATTCACAGTTTCATGGATTATTAATAACAACAAGATGATTTCAAGATAAGCCAAAGTAAATAAACATCCAAATAATTTAAAACATTCACCCAAAGCATCCATCAATAGCACACGTTACTCAATTCCAGATCTCAAATCCATTTGAGGTCACATATAACTCCATCTCAAATCAACCCATTTAACTTCCCTAAGTTAAATTTAATTCAATTTAATCCAGTCAACTTTACCCAATTTGAATTCTCATTTCAAATTCTTAAACTTCTTATTAATACCTCTTCTCACTTATAAGTTCAAAGACTTATTTTATTTTGAGTTTTCACATCATATTCCAATTTAAACTCAACACTTAGAGTTTATTTCAAATCATCTTTGATATTATGTATGTCCCTCATTTTACATATTCATTTCCTTTGCTCACTAAGATATATTTTTAAATTTTAGACCATCCTTGGTCTTAATTCAAAACAAATTTCTTTAAAATTTTCAAACAACTCTTGTTTGAAACAGGACCCTTTCGTTCAAACAATACTATATATTATTTCTTTTAGCACTTTGAAACAAATGCCAAATTTTCTGGACTTAGATTTAAAACTTCACAATTTAAATTCTTTTCAATTTATAAGTCATACTTATCTAAATATTTATTTCCCTAAAACATTTCATTTTTCTTAATTAGTTACAAATATTTCATTATTAAACATAATAACCTTTTATGATAATAACCAAGATTATCATACCTGGATACCAATTCATTATTATCTTATTCTGAAAACACTTCTATAAATTCAAAATTTAATTTCAGTTTTGGATCCATTTCAAAATTATCCCCATTCACTTTCAATTTGGTTGTATTTCTATCACCACTTAATTATTATTATTATTATTATTATTATTATTATTAATTTCAACGATTCATCAACCAATTACCTTAATATATTAGAAAAACTATTGATTTATATATCAAAATATAGATTTATATAAAAAATAATTTTAAAACCCGTTTTAAAATCTTTTTATAAGAAAATAACAAATACGCCCTCATATATACTACACTCAACTCATTCTAGGGTACCATTGACCTATCCTTAATGAGTAATCCAACCAGAGCCAAGGTTCTCAGTTAACCTTCTACTCTGATACCAAATGTAATGACCCAAAATTTTGACCTTGAAAACTCGACATCAATACACTCACTATAGAAATGCCGAGCAATCGAACGCCCGAAATTTCATATTGTTAAAGAAATGAAGAAAGAAAGTAGAAGAAGAACAAAAAACAATAGCATCTCACATTCGCAGCGGTTCAAAATATAATATCAAATAATAGTATTTACAAAAGAAAAGCTGTAATTGTAACTTTACATTCAATACATCAGAGTTAGAACCATATATATATAACTGGATAGTTATATCAACCTGTCCCAAACTATATCAATACAATTCTAATGTTCAGTGGTCAACTCCATACGTTTCTGCCATCCAACTTGCCTCCTGAGCTCCATAACGTACAAACTTAAAATTCTATAATACTCAGTCTGACCCAGCATTACATCAAAGTAACACCTGGGTCAGGCTGGAAACCAGCGTGAGTAAACCCATCTAACATGAAATACTAATACATAAAACTTATTTTTTTAAAAACCCGGGGTAACTCGTACTTCACTACAGGTTCTTAACTTGTTATAGTCAACACTTATTTCACAAATCAACCTCTATGTACCCTTACTTAGTTTCAATAGTCCAGTTCACTTAAATTATTTCATTCTAGCCGATAGATTACACATATCAAATCTATAAAGAATTATCGAAGATTTCAAATTGAAGTAGTTTCAGGTATTTACTGATACCAGACCCCGATCTCTTCGAGTCCCATGTCATCTTAACCCAAATTATTCAAATGAAATAATCAAAATTTAAATACAGGATGTCACTGTTCAACCCAAAACATATCACAAAACATTTCATATTAGAAATATCAAATAATCCAAGCCGTTCAATATCATTCAATCATCCATAAGCATGATTAATTAGTCGCACCATTCCAATTAATTTAAATAAATTAAACTATTTTTTTAATCACTTTTAATCACGCTTACTTAACGTTAATTTGTTACAAACCATTAATTAATCATCCCTTAATTATCCTCTTTAATTACATTAAGTAATTAGCCTTTAATTAATAACACAAATTAATTAACCTTCACCCATTCACATTAATTACATTTATCCTTAATTAATTACTCAAATTAGTTATCTATAATCACTTACATTGATTAATTATCCTTTAATTAATCACACTCATTAATTAACTAATCCTTAATTAATTTCCTTAATTAATCAATCCTTTAATTAATTACACTCAGTAATTAATCCTTAATTACTTCCCTTAAGTAATTTACCTTTAATTACTTTCATCAAGTAATTATCCCAATGGTTAATTATCCTCAATTAATTAACCTTGATCATTAATTAATTTAACCTTTAATTGCTTATTAAATTAATTAACCCTCAACAGATTAATCCTTTAATTACTTACATTAAGTAATTATCATTTAATTAATAAATTTCTAATTACTTAATTAATTTATCCTTAATTACGAATTAATTAACCTCTAATTAATTAACTCATAATTAATTAAGTTAATTAACTACCCTTTAACCAGGAAATATATTACATTCACGCTAACTGAAGGCAAACCCAAGCAACCCTGCCCCCTTTCTCGAGTATTCCTTGGAGACAAAACTCATCGTTCCAAGACCAAAACTCAGGTGCATAGGAAAATCTATGCACATGCATCGATCGTCGGCGATGCTCCGGCATCCACAACCACCACCAAGAAGTTGCCTACAATCTCCTTAAGCCATCGGACCAACCAGTTTTTTCCGATTGATCTCGAAATCGAACCCCTCAGAACCCCACTGGAACCCAACCATCAACCAAGAACTGCCTCGTCCCAACGATGCCGACATCCAGGATTCACAAAACTCCGTCCAAAGCTCCGCCACAACCCCACGCTTCATTTCCCCCTCGATCGAACAAACCGATGCACTGACGACGACGCGGCAGCACGATATCCATCTCGATCAAAACCAGTGCTAAAACCCTAAATCGGCAATCTCCCGTCGCCATGGTGGTAGTAAAATCCAACGACCATTTTTATCATGACCTCCAACCACCGATCTTACTTCAGAAAAAGCCTCGACCACCCAGATCAACCCGATCACCAGAAATCGACTGAAACAAGATTCCCATTCATCCCTCGATCTCTCTTGAATTACAACGCTAAAAATCATGATTTCTTTTCTAAAAATCATGGTTTGCAAAAATGAATCAGATTATAAACATGAATCCATAAATTATTCAAGTTGAAATTTTGATATATACAAATTTTTACTGTAATATTTACATCCTGGTTAAAACTGTCTTCAATTCTTATTTAAAATATTTTTAAAATATAAATCTTGTTTGTTTTAACAATTTTTGTTTAAACATCATAACATATAACAGATCAGGGGATGAGCAATTGATCTTTGAAATTTTATTTTGAACCTAAGACTACGAACAGAGCAACATATTCATTCCAGACATGCATACAAGCATCCATATACATATAAATAGGAAATCTCATTTATACAACCATGCAAAGCATATTATATATCATACATTCCTGGACATTCTCATGCATCAGATTTTTATTAACTTAAATCTTTAAGAAAGATGTTTGCTCACAGTTAAAAGATGAACAGAGGATCCTGGAAGATGATTTTTGAAATGGAATTTGATTTTAATTAGGATGAACTGCTATAAGATTTTGATTCTTCTTAGTTGAGCTTCAGGTTTGAGATTTGTGAAGAAATTGTTTTGAATTCCTTTTCTCTAGTTTATTTACAGGCTTTGTTTTCTTATGTTGAAAATGAAGAGATCAAAAGAAAATAAAGAGAGGGATGGAGAAATATATAGCCTAGCTTAAACATTTATTAAAAATAAAAAGGAAAAACAATAAAAATTAAGACACTTGGTAAATAGGCTTACAAATGTCATATGCATGTTAAAAATTAATTTACATTTGTATTTGCATGTAATAAGAGGTTAACATTTGTAATTTGGCATGAGCTAATTTTTTTTAATGTTTATGTATATTTCAATTTATTTTTATATTTGTTAATGTCTTATGTATTTATTAATTACTTAAATCTATGTAATACATTTATACATGTATGTTTTAAATCTTTGTATATTACAAACTACATTTGTCTTAAGTATAACTGTTTAAAGAAATACATATACCTTTACCAAATCTAACTTTAAGCTAAAATAATTTTTAAATTCATAAGTATATACATAGATACTATTTTAGTGTTTAAAATATATAACTCAACTTTAAATAAATTTTGAAAAATTATTATATTAATTTCAAAACATAACTTCCAATTCAATTTATATATATATATATATATATAAATGATTAGAAAAATCATTTTTATTGGCTTTTGAAAAGATAAATTTTGCCAAACTAAATTATTATATTAATATGTTTACTATTTCATAATGAATTTATATATGTATACACTTAAGATTTTCAACATTATGGGGTTTTGAATATATATATGTGTGTATGTGTTAATTTACTGTAAAATTTATTATTTCTACATATTTATGTTTCATTATTTATTATAGTTTCAAATTTATTTATATTTCCAGATATCTTTTATCATCAGAATTTATCCGTTCAATTTTACAAATTAGTATTTTATAAATTCAACCCTGTTAATTGCCAATTAACAGATGTCCAAAAATCTGGGTTATCACAGAAACCCTCAAAATCAATTTCAAATCAAAATCAAATCGAACAAATTTAATCTTCTCAAACTATATCGAATTATATATCGTTGGAAAGCACTCAACGAGCATAATCTATTGCTATAGTTCATTTTTCAATTCGAGTCATGGTTTGGCCACAAATTGATGAAGTTCTCTCAGCCGTCCATTCTAGGTTTTCGATTTCAACGGTGGATTTGCAGTGATATGGCGATCGGGTAGTGCTGTGGCGAAAAGGAGGGCAAGAGCTTTCGATTTGTTAACGATAAAAATTGGTTTAACGCTAACACCCGATGTATCTCGTGATGAAGTGAAAGCACCACCCGTTTATACGGGAAACAAAGTAAAAAGAAAAATATCAAAAAAGTAAAAGAGATAGAGATTTTTATAGTGGTTCGGCTTCTAGTAAGCCTACATCCACTTTACATTCTTCATTATCTTCTTTGTACACACTTCTACAAGATTACAACACCTTTACAGCATGATCTCCCAATTACAACACATTTACAACACGATCTTACAATTACAACACGAACGGAGAAAGAAGTTAGAACGTTGATGGTGAATTGCCCTTCGAATCTCTCTTGGATGAAGTAGATCTCTTGATGAAGAATCTTCGATGGTTGAAGTGTTTGAGGAGTGGAGAAAACTGTAGAGTATCGGCGTCTTGGAATCCGAAAAGTCCCCTTCTAGTTGGAGTAAGTGGAGTATTTATAGGAGAGTTCGGAGTTAGGTCGGCAGGGACGACCTAAGGGTTAGGTCGTAGGTCGGTAGGGACGACCTAAGGAGATTGGTAAGCAGCTTAACATGTTGAAGTACTAGGAGCGACCTAAGGAGTTGGTAGGTCGTAAATGACCTAAGGAAGTATGGTTCACGACTTAAAGAAATGGCAATCTAAGGGAGTCGGTAAGTAGTAGGTCGTTAGGTCTTAAGTCGCTAAGTCATTAGGTCTTAGGTCGCTAATTCGTTAGGTCTTTGGTCGCTAAGTCGTTAGGTCTTAGGTCGCTAAGTCGTTAGGTCTTAGGTCGCTAAGTCGTTAGGTTGCAACCTTTAGGTCGGCAGAAGTGTTAGGTCGGGAACTAGTTAGGTCGTGAACAGGTTAGGCCGCATGAGTTTCTGAGTGGGTAGGTCGCTCATGCCTTTAAGCAATTAGGTCACTGGAAGCTCTAACCCGTTAACTCGCTGGAAGTTTTAGCTCGTTGGATACTCCATGCCCTAGGTCGCATACCTTTTTGGACGGGGCGCTGCCCCGCACCCTGCCGGGACGCTGCCCCCTGGACCCCTACGACCTGATCGAGCAGGTCGAACGCCGTAGCGGTGGCGTTGCCCCCGCACCCCCACCTTGGGGGGTTGGCACCCCCCTGGAACCCCCTCCGTAGGGGATCTTAGATGAAAAATCATTCAACAGAACTTGCTTTGTTGAGATGTTGAGTTGACCATTCTTCGAGACGAGCTATCTTTGGCTTCTCCCGGTCGATTTTTTGATATCACGGCCTTGCTGAAAAGGCGGGATAACACGATTGATGGTATTCGTTCATGCCATAGTTGTCGAAGTTTGCCAAAATTGGCTGGTTAAGTGCGGCGGTTGGGCTGGCAATATGGGGCGGCGGAGAACTCGTGGTAGGGTCGGAGGGTGCGCCTCGACGTGGGCTTTAAGGTGGCATTGGTTGATTTGGTTGAAGAGGGTCGTGGCAGCATGCGGTGTGGGTTTCAAATGGCAGCTTTACGTGGTTCGTGCTCGTGTCGATGCATGCTAGGGTTTCTTGAGAGGTGAAAATATTTATTTATTTTATTATTTTATTTATTGTATAATATAAATCGTATAATTTATAATCTTAATATCTTTTCATACGAACTCGGATTCGGGTGCGGTTTTCTCCATTGCGGTAGTATCGAAATTCCGGACATTATGGAACTACTTTGGCTGCATTCTGAGACTGTTGGAATTTTAGGCTTTATTTGGATTTTAAATCAAATAAAAATCAAAGGTGGGTGTTTAAACCTACTCACAAATGCTAAACCTTCTTATGTTGTTTAAATTAAATTTGTGATCTGATTTGAAATTTACTACTTGCTGTTTGGTATATTAAATTGTCATTAATAATTAATTTGAATTTAATTGCCATTTGAATTAATATTGGAATTGAATTGCTATTTAAATACTAGATAATGGTAACCAGTTTATTATTGCGATTTATTGGTTGATTTGAATGATGATAGTGATGGATGCTTATTTGTTGATATTTTTGGATGATTGGATGTATGTTTATTTATATGTTGTTATCACATGGCAAGTTACCTTAGTTTGCTATTAGGAAAAAATCACCATGGGTTGAAATGATACATACCCGAATGGTCTTATAGATTAGGGAAAAATCGTTATGGGTTGAAATGATAAACCCAAGCGATTTTATGGATTTGAAAAATTGTGATTTGGGATATGGGTTGAAAATGATATACATTCGAAAACTTAAATTTGTTGTGGGCTTAAATGATATATATTCGTATCACTTGATCATATGGTAGAAAATTATATACGGACACCGGATTGGTTAAATTAAATGGTTTAAAAATCTTGAGTTTGGATTTTTGATTAAATGTTATTATTTTAAAGAAAATAAATTATAGATTTATACGAATTTAATTATTTTTCTATTTCAAGCTTTGAAATTTGAAATGGTTAAAAAGGAATTATTTAAGAATTAAATTGGAAATGTAAAGTTAAATCGATATATGACTTTAATTCAGAAATTTGAATTATTTTGAAAGATTTGGATCTTAAAATTTGACAATGAAGTAAAAATTGATTTAAGTGGTTTAAATAACTAATGAAAATTGGGCTTGAAATTGATATAAGTTGAAATGGTTTTAAATAAGAATGGAATTGAATTTAAATTATTGATTTGAATTGTTGAATTGAAATCGAAGTTAAAAATGAATGTTTCGAAAATTGAAGTTATTTCGAATTTAAATTAAAATCACATTGATTTGGAACTCAACTAAAACTTAGTCATTTGAATTGAAAGATTTAAAATTGAGTTTTGTTGATTTGAAATGTGGATATGGTCCAGATTTGTTAAAATGGAAGAAACAGTTGATTTGATACTGTTTCAAAATAAAATTATTTTAATATAAACTCTTTAATAATCTATTATCTTAAAATTCAGATTATTTAGATTTTCAAACTGTTTACTATATAAACCATTTCCAATAGTCAACCATTTTATATTAAACTATTTTAACTAATAAAACTAATTTAAACTTTTAAACTATTTTAAATTATTAAAACTATTTTAAACTACTAAAACTATATTAAACTATTAAAACTATTTTAAACTATTTAGACTATTTATGACTATCCTAACTATATTAATGTATATACTATTTTTAATGTATAACTATTCCAATATATAAACTAGTTTCATTATTCAAACTGTTTAAAGTTGGAACTGTTATGATTTAGATTCACTTGAATTAAACGCTAATATTTTGATATGATGGTTTAACCTATTTTAGTGGTTATGATTTTGAAACAAATCTGATCTAAAGTGAATAATGATTACAAAAGTGAATATGATTTCGAAATGATTATGATTTGGAAGTGAATATGATTTCAAAGTAAATAATGATTTCGAAAGTGATATGATTTTGAAGTGAATATGATATTTTGATATGAAGTATGAACTGTTTGAAATGTGAAAGAACCATTCGGTGTGAAAGAAGCATTTGGTTGTTAAAGAGACCGAGATCAGATATTGTCATACTCTTTGCCAATACCAAAAACGACTTTGACAACTGTGCACGTGGTGGAGAATCCAACATGAAGTAGGATAGTTTGGCGAACGCTACTTGAATGATGTAAGAGAACGATGATGGATAGCCTTGACTTTCGGATCAAAATCAAAATGTCTAAAATAGGAGCTATACAGGGCCAAGTGGGGTCGCTCCCCCTATCGAGCATATTTCTTCGATACCATATCTGTTACTTTGTGATTGATTGGTGGCCACCCTTTGATTTTGATTATGGGAGTGTGTCTCGAGTTGGGTGGTAGTAACTGTTATACATTACAACCAGTCAGGAGTGCAAAATGGTAGAATCCTACCCTGGGCATTTCCCTGCTTGCCTTTTCATATTTATCATGATCGAGCCCACTACAACTTTTATTTATGTCGTGCACTATGGAGCGCCTTTGATTGCCCTCTAGTTTACAGAGGAATTACAGTACTGCATAAACTATGACATTCATAAAAAAGTATTAAGGGGGATATGGGTAACGCCTTAATGCTATTTTAATACTTTACTTTACTGTAGACATATTATAGTAGCGTATTGTATTACATATGTACATAGTTTAACGGATGCTTAGGAGATGAATCCCGAACATCTCTTAAATTATTGTATGCACGTTGTATACTGGATAGGAGATGTAAAATCCCTTAAACATCTCTAAAGCCGTTACATTCATATTTATTTACTATTGATTCAACTTATATAAGATCTTTTAGTTCTGACTCGAGTATTTTGTCTTTTCATTGCGCTTGGGTCAGCCTGAGCATTTCAGTGTTGAAAACCTTATTTCTGGAGGACAAAGGCGAAGATTTACTATATTATTACTATTTATTCCACTGTATTATGTTGTTCCGTTGCAGTATGTATTTATTCCTACAGTATGTATGACTCTGATCTTTATTGTAAAAGTGTAGTCAAATGTTATTTGTAAAATAGCTTTATGAACTGTTTATTTGATTATTGTATTTTTTCATTCCGCTGTGAGATTATGAGTATTTTTTTTCTTTTCTCTTATTTTCTTATTAACCCTATTAACTATCCTCCCTTTTGAATGGTTTGAGCTGATACATGTGGTTTATTGTTGATGTAAATCGTTCAAAAAGGTGGGTCGTTACACCTGACCTATCAAAACAAAGCAATTAAAATTAATTTTTTATTTAAATAATTAAATATAATTTTGAAAGTATTTTTAAAATTTAAAATTTTATTTTTAATACTTATAAAAATATTTAAAAGACTTTTCTAAAATATACGAAGTAGGAACCCTTTTCCTTTTATGCAAAAATTATCGATTTACAAAATACATCCACATCGACTATCGCTATATGAACCATAATTTTTTAAAACTTGTTTTGTAGGTCACAATAGCTTTTGAACACTTTCTTTTTATACTTTAAACCACTTTAATAACTTTGTAAAAAGGTTTGAAAACAAAATTTAAGTTCAAAAATATTTGGAAAACATTCTTAGAAAACAAAGTAGTAAACTAGTGTAATGAAACATGAGATTTTCAATGTCGAATAAAAACCAATCCTAGTATGTTAACTATACTAAACAACATTTAAAATTTATATACATATGCACACATATATAAAATTATAAATAACATCTGTAATGCAAGGAAAAATTATCACTTGATAATTATTACTTAAGCAGTTCGAAGTGTGTCATCGCGACCTATTCATTGCGTACACTTCGACTTCATTTCTAGTCCGTTGCAAATTATCACCTATGCCATCTGCTTTCAAGCGGGAACCAAACCATACAATAATCATTCCAAATACATATAAACATAAGTATTCAACCAAGACTATTATAACAAACAATAAAGTTTTAATATTGATTTTTAAAGTGAGCTCTACTCACATAAACCACATGAGTTTAAATCAAAACTACAACTTTTTCACTGACACACGGCCCTATCTTCCTCTTTACAAAATTTGCTTTTTATGGCCTAGGGAATTAAATGGGTTCAACCTTGGCTAGGGGAGGGTATGGCCTTCATGAGAGGTGGATTTTTAGATTTTTTTTGAATATAAGAGATGTAGGGAAGGATGGAAGTGATTTTAGCTACTTGTTTATGGATTAAAAGTGAAAAAGGAGGGACTTTTAATGTAATTTTTTTTGAGAATACATGGAAGAAGTGGAGAAAGGTATGGAAAGGAAGAAGATAATAATTAAAAAATGAAGAGAAATGAAGTAAAATAAGAAATGATAAAGTAGAATTATTTTTATAGATAATGGAAATGGAAAATTACTAAAAAACCCTCTTATTAAAATAAGAAATACCCTTCACCAAAATTTTGACAACTCACCCTCCTCCTTCCTTGCAACAAATACCCCCCTCTTTCACACTTCCATTACTTCATATTTTTTATGTTAATGTACTTTGTGTCTTAGCTTTTGTGCCTTTTCTTTCTAAATTATAAAAGAAAACGCAAATTCTACTTTATTAGCTTAAATATATATTTAAACTTATTTTAACCTAATCACTTCATTAGACAAAAGCATATGTTATTCTTACATATGTGTACATATATACTCTAATGTGTACATCTTATTCCGACAACTTTTAAACGACGAAATGTCGAAAATCCGAAAAACGATTTTCGATCACATTTTCAATTTTTCTCCGAACTAATTATTTTCGTAAACCAAATTTTTAAACAAATTTACTGTCATTAGTTATTACTAAAAAGAGGTACATCTGAGTCATAAAATTTATTATTTATTTAAAAATAATATCAAATAACCATATTTAAAGCAATTAAATTACGGGTGGTTATATTTTTCCCACTTAAAATAATTTCGTTCTGAAATTAACATACAAAGATGATAACTCAAAAAGAACATATATCATATACAGTGCAACACATAAAAAATAGATACATACCGAGCAACTACCACAAGTGGCGAGTACATTAGCTACACAATAAGCGAACTACTAATCTATTATCAACTCGGTATAAGCCTCTCTCATGCTATCTTCTGTTTCCCAAGTGTAGCCTCTAGAATCTTCGATCTATTGAACTTTAACCAATCTTATGACTTTATTCCACAATTGTTTCACATCTCGATCGATAATGTGAACTAGATGCCTTACGGTCAAGTTCAGTTCCACTTCCAAATCTTCTTGAATAGTCAGCTCAACAATCATTGACCAACCATGCGCATATCTCCTTAAATATGATACATGAAAAACATTATGTACCCCTAACAATCTTTTCGACAACTCAACTTAATAGGAGAGTGATCCAATCCTCTCAAGAATCTGAAAAGGTCCAACTTATCTAGGTGCCAACTTCCCTTCTCTTTCAAACCATACAACTCTTATCGGCGAAATTATCACAAATGAAAAGACTAAATTCCTACGCCTTCGATCGACATAGCTTTTATGTTTATCTCGAGCTTCCTTCATCTTCCTTTTAATCATAGCTACCTTCTCTATGACCTCAAGAATTATATCAGGACCAAGCACTACTCGATCTCTAATTTTCATTCAACTTTACAGTGATTTGCATGGCCATCTATACAGAGCTTCATAGGGTGTCATACCAATACTTGCCTAATAACTGTTATTATATGATAATTTCATTAACTGAAGGTGATCCTCCTATGAACCTCTAAAATACAAGATACAAGCTCTTAAAAGATCTCCCAAGAGACGATTCACCCTTTCTGTTTGCCCATCCATTTGAGGATGATATGTTGTGCTCAATCTTAGCTTTGTTTAAAAAGCTACTTGCAATGCTTCCCAAACCTGACTGGTAAAAATTAGATCCCAATTTCTTATATACTACTTGGACCTCCATGCAATCGGAAAATCTCCTCCATATAAATTTCTGCCAAACTTGTTGCAGTCCTAGTCGGTTTCACTGGAATAAAATGTGCGCTCTTGGTTAGCTAATCGACAATAACCCAAATGCCTTCATTATCTTTCCTTAATTTATGAAAACCATCAATAAAATCCATCGATACTTGTTCTTATTTCAAATTCGAATCTCAAGTGGTTGTAGTAATCTAGAAGTCCTTTGATGATCAATTTTGATTTGCTGGCAATTCGCACATCTACTAACATGGATAGAAATATCCCTCTTCATTCCCTTCAATCAGAATACTCGTTTCATATCTCAATGCATCTTCGAAACACCAAGATGAATACTTAGCTTGGATTGATGGCATTTTGATAAAATGTCTTACCTAAGACATCAAAATTTTGAACACATATCCTTCCATTCATCCACAATATACTACGATGATCGATCTCAAAGCTCGAACAATGACCTTCCCCTACATCCTTAATGATTTCCATTAAGAGATTATTTTACCTTTGCCTATTGGCAATCCTTTCGAGGAGAGTTGGAGTAATTTCCAAAAGAGAAAAAAAAATCGCATTTCCACTTAGAGCATCTGCTACCATATTGGCTTTTCTCAGCGTATATAAAATTTCCCAGTCATATGCCCTCAGAACTTCCAACTAACATTGCTGCCTTGTATTCAAATTCTTCTGCATGAAAAGATATTTCAAGGACTTTTGATCCGTGAAGAGCTCGAACTTTTCACCTAACAAGTAATGCCTCGACATCTTCAATGCAAGCACATAAATCATGTGTTGTGTAATTACGCTCATGAGGCTTCAGCTTCCTACTAGCATAAGCAATAACTCTTCCGTGCTGCATCAATACCGCACCCAAACCTACACTACAAACATTCTTATACATAGTCCACCCTTCACCTCAATCGGGACAGCTAAGCCTGGAGGGCTGGTTAAGCTCTTCTTTAACTCAATGAACGCTTCTTCACATTTTGAAGTCCAAATAAATTGTACATCCTTCTTTGTCAACTTTTTTAGGTGTGAGGCAATCTTGGAGAAGTCTTGATGAATCTCCTATAATATCCTACAAAGCCTAAGAAGCTTCGGACTTGCGTTGGAGTCTATGGTGTCTTCCAATCTCGAACAACTATTACCTCTTTTGGATCAACCAAAATACCATTCTCCGACACAACATGTCTGAGGAATCTTACTTTTGACTGCCAAAAATGACATTTAGAAAATTTAGCTCTTAAAATGTGTTTTCTTAATGTTTCAAGCACAACCCCAAGGTGACATTTGTATTCTTCCTCACTCTTAGAATAAATAAGAATATCATTTATAAAGATCAACACAAATTTGTCAACCACATCTCTAAAAACTCGATTCATAAGATCCATAAACTAAGTTGTTGTATTAGTCATCCAAAAAGGCATAACCAACCACTCAAAAAAATAATCCAGTCCCCTGAATGCTGCTAAGGGTATACTATCTTTTGCTATTCTTAACTGGTGAAATCCTGTAGCAAGATCCATTTGAGAGAATACTCGAGCACCATGAAGTTGGTTGAACATGTCGTCTATATGGGGTAAGGGATACTTGTTTCGAATTGTCTGTTTGTTTAGCTCACGTTAATCCACACAAAGTCTTAATGATCCATTTATAACAAAAACTATAGCTGCTCCCTAACTTGAGCGAATTGATCTAATTAGTCCCATATTTAATAAATCATCTGTTTGATTCCTTAACTCCAGCTTCTCTCTCGAATTCATCTTACGGATAGGGTGAATAACAGGTTTCCAACTAGGAATTAAGTCAATATGAAACTCAATCTCTCAATGTGGAGGTAGACTATTAACGTCTTCAAAAACATAAGGGAAATCCTTAACAACCAATATCGATTGCAACTTTTCCTAGGACGAACCCAGTGCATACAACAAACTACTCATTCGCTTGCTATTCTCTTCACATGATATTTCAATAAATTTCCAAAGTTTACATCTTAAAAATACTAAACTCCTACCATAATCTAGGACAACATCATTCCTCGATAGCCAATCCATACTAAGTAAAGCATCAAGCCCATAAAACCAAGAACAAACAGATCACATGAAAAATTATAGGTAAGGTAAACAATTTGTATATCTTCACAAATCATGCACGTATTTGTTAAGGGGCCACAATCCTTGGGGTAGGTTCTAATCTATCAACCAATTCTTTAGAAATAAAATTATGGAAAGCCCCAAATGTTGCTCAAAGTTAAATGCCATTAACAATTTAAGTACCTTCAATAATTCCTTTACCTTTCACATCTCCTAAGGTTGATGATTCATTCTTGGTGGCATAAACCTTGGCTTGCTCTCCTTTTTTCATTAGTGGACAATCCTTTATCATATTCCATGGATAGGGACAATTAAACTAGAGTGTCTTCTGAATCATCGAAGAGAGAGGCTTTGCCTTCTGAACCCTTGGATTTCTTTAGAATCTGGTAATGCCACCATTCTGATTATAATTGTTATAAGAAATATTCTTGTACCAATTCTCTGGGCCCCTCCTCCTGCCTTCCTTCCGTGTTGATTGAACTTTCTCTTGTTTGGGTTGTTGTTATCATTGCTAGGAGCTGCTGTCGGCTTCTTCTTCTCAAGTACTCCATACCGCAAAGCCATATGTACTAAGTCCATAAATGATCCCTTCAGATGGGCAGTCATATTCTCATGAAATCCCTCATCTCAATCACAAACATTTCAGTCTTTTTTAGAATGGTATCAACCAATCCCGAACCAAATCGCGATAACTCATTTAATTTGGTTTTATATTCAGCTAAAAACACACAATAGAAATAAAACAGATAACTAGATAATGGAAAATCCACTTACTCCTCCAAAATGCATTTTAAGAACCTAGGCTACTTGGCTACACAAAGCTTAAAGTACCTAAGAGTTTAAGGGAAAGAAAGAAAAATTATGGATCAGACATGGGTTTGGTGTGAGTAAACTCAAAACAACTGAATTGTTATACTTATAAAACCCTTCAAAAATAAAGGTATCTCATCAGACCATGCCAAATATAAACATGGATGAGTTTTTACCTTAAAACAACCAAAAGCTTTCTATAATAAATTCTGTGATATTATAATAATATCTAGGGTTTGAATTAAATATTTAATCATAGCCGAAATAGTTACATTAATTACTTTCTGCATACTAGGTTGTCCAAGTTCATAAGCATGTAGTGGAAAATGGATTCCATACAATGACAAGGTAAAATACTACCGTCTGTACAGTACATGTCTAGATAAAATGCACCGAGGGTGCAAATCATTTGCCCCTCTACCAACACAGAACCTGCCTAACCATTCCTAGATAGTATCAAATATAATCATTGCAATTAACAACTGCACTTGGACTCAAAGCATACATCCAAAAATATCAATGTAGATCAGGGATGATCATATCCTAATGAAAGCGACCCACTTCACCATACTGCATCTTCCATGTTTTATTCATTCCCGGATGCGAGGATCGAGGTAACGATTACCTTTTTATATAGAAAATCCCATTTGAAATTCTAACACTGCCTTTCAGACAATAATGTAATGACAACATTCATCCATACAAGTTGTTAAGGATATGAACAAACCAAAGACACTACTTCTACTACATCCTTTTTGGAATCACCCTTGGGATTAGTAGCAAGTAACTCTGCAAAGAACTTTGTCTTTAATCCCATTATCTCCAAGATGCCTCCAATTCGAACGCTTATACCGGTTCAGTGTGGTTTTTGGATAATTTATGCTTATCTAATCGTGGTCTCTCCAAACCAATAATCGATAGTTTCAAAATTGGTCAAGTTATCGATAATAGACAAACCACTATATTGGTGTAATTATAGTTTGCACATGAAAAATAGGACATCCTATACTCATCGCCACTTTTCAATTTCAGACATTTCTATCCCTAGATAACAATGAAGTCAGATAAGTTAGAAAACTATCTTTGCCTCGACATGCATTTTTACCTCTTGGGATAAAGACGAGTTTCCATACCTTGTAACTTGGTGTCACGTATAAGATGAAGTTTCTTCCATATACTTAATTAATCATGACCCATTTATCGAAATCAACTCTCTCATACTTATTATATTTTCAAATTTTTAACTTCTCTATCCCTCACTTAGAAATTCTGGTTCTAGATCTCATAGATAGAGGAAAGTCTACTCGTCAGCTTTAGTGCTAAATACAAGATGACTTACTTTCCACAAACATGTCAACATTTTAGCACAACTTATCACATTTTTTCGATGTTGTTTAATGCACAGATAAAGAAATTCCTTATGTTTAAAACATTCTTTTAGAAGATAATTGCTTTTAAGTAAAACCTAACCATTGAAATAAGGTGGTTAAAATTTAAACCTCTTATTTAAATAATTAAATAAGTTTTTGAAAATATTTTTAAAATTTAAAACTACCCGTTTTATACATATAAACATATTTAAAAGACTTTTTAAAAATATATAAAGTAGAAACTCTTTTTATATTACGTAAAAATTATCGATTTATAAACCGCATCCAAATCGACTATCGCTATGTGGACCATAATTTCTTAAAACTTGTTTTGTAGATCACAATAGCTTTTAAACCCTTTCTTTTCATACTTTATACCACTTTAACAACTTTGTAAAAAGTTTTGAAAAGAAAAGTTAAGCTCAGAACTCTTTGGAAAACATTATTAGAAAACAACGTAGTAAACTACTTTAAAGAAATAAAGGATTTTCAATGTCGAATAAAAACCAATCCAAGTATGTTAACTATACCAAAATTTTTTTTAACATTTATAAAATTAGTACACATATATAAAAATTTAAATAACATCCATAAGGCAAGGAAAATTTATTACTTATAAATTATTACCTAAGCACTTCGAAGTGTGTCATAGCGACCTATTCGCTACGAACGCTTCAATTTCATATTAAATTACGGGTCGTTGTTAAATATTTCATAATAAAATATGTATGTATACACTAATTTTCATAGAATTAATCAAATTATTTATAAATTGATATAAAAAGTTTGACTAAGTCTTTGATTTCAAATTTCAAACATCTAATCCAATTTGACATGGCAAAACAAGACCCAAATATAAAGTGATCTAAAATTGAAAATTTCGAAATATCATAATATGACTTTTTAATATTTAAATTAATATATATATGTGTGTGTGTAAAACTAAATTTGAAAATAAATTTATTAATTAAATGATATATAGGAATGCAAAAGTAGATTAGGAATACAAAAGTAGATTTCATATTTGTATAAATATATATAGATATATATATTGATATAAAGTAAATATATATATATATATACATACACACATATGTTTTACGAAATAATTTATTTTAATCAAATTTTTTATTCATAAATTACATAATTAAGCAAATGTTTTTATTTTATATCTAATAATGATATAACATAATTAATTCGATGGAAAGTTTTTTTATTTCTGAAAACATTTTAATAAAAATAATTTTATAATATTTTACAAAATTTTATTATTTGTAAAATAGATGATTATGAAAATGTATTTATTCTATACAATATATATATATAATAATTTTATATTATAATTAATTCGGTCGCAAGTTTTTAATTTTTAATTTTCTAAAGTATTTCAATAAAAATAATTACAAAATATTTTAACTTAATTTTATTTAGTTGCAAACCATTTAAATTACCAAACTATGTTTAAAAATAAATGATATATATCAAATTAATTTAAACCATAAGTATATTATTTTTTAATTTTGGCTGAAACATTTTACATACAATTTTTTATATCAACTGCATATTATAATAATAAAATGATTCACATGGATTAAATATTATATATTAAACCAATATAACAATAACACATAATACAAATGTGATATGACATATGCAGTGCATAGATATCATTATATAATATAGATGGAATGATACCTTGAGAGATAAAGTCGTAGAAACACACTTTGATCTATTCTATCTCCTTGATTTGTCAAATCTGCACCTACTGCTACAAATTTAGGACATGCCAACACAGAATCTATTAGTATTTAATTGTTTGGATGTAAATGAATTGAGAATAATGGAGATGGAAAGGGGAGCTTGTGGCCTAAAGAGAGGAAAGGAAGAGGGAAAATACCGTAAATAAAATGGAGGCTCATGTTTGAATTTATAGGGAGATCTCGAGAATGAATCTCCACATATCTCTCTTACCAATTCCAAATCAATAGCTCCTTTATTTGTCCCTTCTTTGGTTGGCCATGGCATGATCCTTAATGGGCCAAAACTCCATTCAACCCATTTTGTAATTTGCTTAAATTTTTATCCAATTTAAATCCTTATCGATATCGTACATTAATATGCACATATATAACTTTTATATACACATCCAATAATTACTAATGGCACCACAAACAATTCTAGAGGACACTCTACTTTACATAATACAACCCATATAATAAATACAATAATATTTAATATTTCACACATATAAATTTATTTAATTAATTTATAGCTATTATAAATCAATTAAATCAAGCAGTGTTTCGAGACCGATCAAATTCAATTGTGTGACTCATATGTGTGAATTTAGCCATTGAAAAATGCAAATACTAATTTTCACACATCATCTGAACTACTGGTGGAAAGTCTGATTTAATTTATTGGTTACAAACCACATCTATAAACTCCAACTTTACAAACTCAAGCGGCACCCTTTAGTAAGGATTATTTACACTAATTCTCTTTGTCGATACTATATCATATTAGGACTTATAGCATTTGGTTTTGGTTATAATTCCAACATCGTCTACATTCACCTCAATTAGACCATGAATAAAGCCTTTGATTCAATAATAGCACTTATTATTAACTGTACTACCCTGGCCAAAGATTTTGACTTTGATTTGACTATAGTTGATCGTGATACTAAGCATATATAATCGAGGAGACAAATTCTCTGTTGAATAGTGTTTCACTTCCAATGCTTCAACTTCGACCTATCTATAGTCACTCAATGGTCGCTGTGCTATGATTTTAATGGAGCTAGGCTAATCAAAAGCAGGTTAAATGGGTGAATTTAAAAATGAATATTTCCATTTTAGATCTTTATCAGGCCTATGAAGTTTAAATGCATTTTAGGTTCATTCTAAAACATTTTAAATAAATTCTTCATTTTATTTAGTACGTTTACAAGGTTTTTTTCATTAAACTATAGTTTACAAGTATATCGAATATACTTGTTTATGTGAAGTGCACATGCTATATATAAGAAGATCACATACATAATGTGATCGTATGTTGGTGCTAGGATTTACACCACAATAGACTCATTTCCCCTTTACTTATGCCTTTGTTGTCCAAGGTTTTGAATTAAGATTGTATACAAAGATACACATACATACAAAATAAAAGAGTGTAAGTGTAAGTGTGTATCAGACAATCTTATATGATTTGAAATATAAAATTACCAATAGCGAGTTTGGTTTCAATAAAAGAAATGTTAAATATTAAATATGATATTTATACACACGATTCATCTTATGATTCCAAATAAAAATAATGCATGCATGTTACCATATGCGTGTGTGTGTGTTTTTGTGTATGTATTAGATTTTAAAGTTAACATTTAAATTAAGCTTTTAGTTTAGATAGAAAATGCAAAAACTCTAAAGTTGGAAGGGAAATAAAGGATATAGAATTTACACAAAAGTCCATTCACAAATTTTGGATTAAAAGAATTTTTTCAAACAATGATAAAAAAATAATCATATCCAAAATATCAACCTTTTAACAAAAGGAATTAATTATCAAGACGAAAGTTAATTAATTAACATGAAATATTTATTACATTTATGTATATAAATATTATAAAATTCTAAATATATCTTAATCAAAAATAGGTTTTTTAAATTTCAGTGCAATAGAGAAAAAATTGTATAAGTTAGGCATATCTAAATTCGTGATAATAACTTACAAATCTAAACAACGCAAAAAAAATCACAAAGTTAATAAAGGAGAAGGGTGGACTATATCATACCAATAATAATAAATATATTTTGAGATGAGATGAAGAGTAAAAATAGACCTAAATTAAATCAACTTAATTTAAATAATTTAAACAGAGATAGAAATAAAGGGGTTTGAATTACTTGGTACCAGATAAACCATAAAACAACAGATGAATCATATAGGATCCAAATATATGAGTAATGTAAATAAATTAAATTAGATAAATACCTAGGGATGTTGCCAAAATCACACCTTGAAACGATGAATCAACCCTTCTATACTCAATAGAATCAATCTTCGAAATTTGCACGAATCAAGAGATGAGAACCACCTTATATTTTGTATTTTATTTTATTTTTAATTTTGGAAATTTTTAGACCCAATGGCCATTAAATTTTTTGTCCATAATAAATGGGAGGGGAAGAGAAAAGAATGGCTGAATTAAGTCTTCTAAATGAGGAAATAAAAATGTAATAAAAGATAAAGTAATTCACCTTCATATAATTAAGTTTTTTCTTTTTCATTTCAAATTCAAAATTCCTACCCTCCACTTATTCTATGCCGGTCATAACATAAGGTTGTGGCCTTAAAAGATTCCAAAATCCTATTAATATTAGTCTTATTTAAATGTTCTACCTATATTGTATATTGCTTCGTGCATTTTTAACTTTTATGCATTCACTTTATTAAAATATAAATGACATTCAAACATCAACTAAAATTTAATAATAATTAATATTTCATAAATACTAATTGATTTAATAAATATAAAGACATACTTAGTGTTTATTCTTATTTAAATCCAATTTAAATATTATATCGACATCATATATCGATACACACGTTTATAACTTTTATATACATACATTATTAAATACTAATGGTATTTAAACAAATCAAAGAAAATTTAATAATTAATATTTCCTAAATATTAATTGATTTAATAATTCACAACGGTTATAAATTAATTAAATTACATGGCGCATTTGGAATATTCATCATTTTAGTTGTGCGACTCAAAGGTGTAAATTCAGTTAACAATTAATATCAAGCGATTCAAATATTAACATCCACACATCAACTTAGCTAGTGGTGTGAAACTTTGGCTGAATTTATCGCTTACACAGCTTTCAGTAAAATCAATTTTTACTTATTATAATTGGTACCTAGTAGTAACAATTATTTGCACCAATTCTCTTTGTCAAACTATATCACAATAGGACTTGTGGAATTTGATTTTGATAAAATTCCAAAATCTTCCATATTCAACTTTGTAAGTCCAAACACAAAATCCTTGATTCAATAATAATAATAATAATAATCAATCATATTACAATGGCCAAAGACTTTGACTTTGAGTGGAGTACAGTTGACCGTGATACTAACCTCATATAACCGAGGAAACGAATTCTCTATTGAATAATACTTCAGTTCAATCCTTCAAATCAGATTCAACTATAGAATTTGAGGAAAGCCATGCCATAATTTAACTAGCTTGAATTTCCATAGTATTCTCAAGTCGAGGAAACCATGTAAAATTAACACTTTGAGATTGTTTGTTTGATCTTAGTTATACTAACCAATAGAGAATCACATAATTATCCAATAATTATCAGTATGTAACCCCTTGGTGGCTCTAACAGCCATGAGCAATGCACTGTCCATAGAAAGCATACATACTCTAGCCTCAATGGATAAATCGACATACATTCTCGAAACTTCTTTACTTTGTATATTAAAAAAATATGTTATGTTTCAATGTGATAAAATTCTCATGATTACAACACATTGTAATTACTATCACATAACATATCATTTAAGGATTTACTATTTAGTACAATTTAAATTAATTACTTAATCAATTATATCACAATATAATATATACAATAGAAAGAAAACACCTTTTATTTTGAGGAAAATTAATTACTGATTTAGAAGTATGCAACAAATTATATAATCGTCCCTAGGGCACAACCCTAATTCTATCAATCTTTCACTTGCAATTGAGGTCAATTATGGAATCTTATTCCAACTTCTTCGATTGGTTTTCTCAAAACCAATCTGGTCAGTCCCTTAGTGAACGATATTCTATTTTGTTTTAATTATTCACTCTATCAATCAATTCTCTCCATCATTGATAAACCTTCTTTTTCATGTAGAACTATTCAAAGTATGTCTCTCGACTTCTATTGAGCCCTAGGTTCAAATACGAACTATATCACAACATTGTTATCAATAACAATGTCATGAGATTCTCAACATTTAGGTTCACCCTTAACTCAGTTATATAATCATGCATTCATTTGTACTTATTTTATTGCAACGTGATTCAAAACGATGCACCTAGCCTTTAGTTGTATTAGCCACTACTTATTGTTTTGAACATCTCCAACTTAAAGTTATTAACCTAAGATTGGACAAGAACTTAGGATTAACACACTTCACTTGATATTACTTACGACGTTCCAGTCTGCACAATCCTTCATAAGAAGTTCGCTGCTTCTATAAACTATTCTTAAGTATTTCGTAAATACTCGAGAACTTTATCAATTTTCATATAGTAATCTTTATTTAGATACTTTATCTATATATTAAATACATAAGTGAAGTGTGATATTGTAGACAATATAACATGTATGATAATTCCTATTGCAGATGCAAAAGGAACCCATGTTACATGCTTCATATTAAACAATTTTAATATTGTGTTTGCGTATATCATTTGGGATGAACCCAATATCCTTTTATATTGATTGTAAAAGATGTCATTTTCAAATATAATATCGAGTGTTAACCAACCAAAATAACATGGTTTTTACTTAAATGCATCATTAACAATCATAAGTTTGTTGTTGACATATAGTTTTAGAAATATTTTAGTATCTTTAATATTCTTTCTTACATGCACACGCTTTCTCTACATTTAGAGTGAAAATCAAACTATTTGATTTCTCTCTTAACTCTAAGCTTATCGAATAATACTTTCTTATCATTTCTTTGAACATATCCAATAACCCACAAAACTCAAAATTGCTCTCACTGCTTTGAAACACTTCGGTTATCAAGCACAAACAACATAATCGAAATCATTATTTACAATTTCTGCTTCACATGCCAAAACTCAAAATCGTACCAAATGATAATTTTATGAGTAAAATCCAAATTAACTTGCGTATGTCGAATGGTGAATCTGTTACGTTAATTCCAATAATTAAAATTTATGATGTCATTCCATTAACGTAACTTACCATAATCAAACTACGTTAGGCTCATCTCTGTAATGACGTGGAAATTTTAATGATTTTTATAACGTAATTAACTGAAATTTTGCTTGAAAATAAATAATAAAATTTTAAAAAATATATTTGATATTTGGAATACGTCTACATAACGTAGCAAATGTTAGATTTTCATCAAAGAATATATAAGTTAGTTCTGTTGTATAATTTTCAATTTCAATTTAAATCGGTTAAATTTGATGAAAATAAAATATTATTGAAATCTGGATATTTTTACATAATAAAAATGTAGATCATTTTCTGAATAAGTCGTCGTAATTCGTTTTGTCAAATTCGAACTATCATAGCTCCGTTTATCTTATTTTCTTTGTTTAAGCAGCATATTCGACAGCGAAAAATCGAATTTTATAACTTGATCATATCTCTAATATCCGTGTACTATTTTGTTTATCTCATCGTGCTGATCTTCGTAGTATATTCATTTCTGAAATTTGGTGTCTGGTACGTCACGGAAACAACAAAATAGTTTGTCGTATCTGTATTGTGTTTGTGTCATTTTGTTTCTCCTATACCTTTCCAAATTTTCAGCCGAGTGAAACAATCAGTCGTTGCTTTAATAATTTCTGAAAAACAACATTTGACCCTTCATATTTCATCGATTATCATATATATTTGCGTGTCTTTCCATTTTTGACCACATTTGTTCATTCTAAAAGAAAAATAAAAGGTAAGCTTCACTTTCATCTTTGTCTCTTCTTAAATTGTTCTTCTTCTTCAATTTGGCCGAGCTCGTACAAATTATTTTGAGAGAAAAATTGAGATCTGCACGCCTCTTTTCCCTTGTCCGATAATTCCCTTTGAAACCTAATGCCACCTCCATGAGTTCCCCTCCCTGACACGAAGGCGGACTGCAAGCGACCCAAGCCAACTTTCTCCTATGAACCAAGCGCTACCCTATCGCCTATCACCGAAGCAAACCCCTTAATCCTAAGCACGCCACACCAGATCCAAATCCTAACATCGCCTCCATCGCCCGACCCAAGCGCACCCTCCATAAAACTCGAAGCTGTCCTTGAGTCCTTCCCTGGCCAGACCCAAAGTCAGAACCAGGCGAGCTCCATTTCCCCTGAACCCATGCCACACCCGAGAATTCCTTCCACTGACTCGAAGCAGACCCGGGTCTTTGCCTCTCCTGACCCGAAGCACCACCCAAAGCTAATATTTTGTTGCGACCTGCTTATGTTATTTTCAGTTTTTGATTTCTTCATCTTGCTTGAACTTTTTCTTTCCTTGTTTGCTGTGCGTGTAAAGCTAATATATATATATATATATATATATATACATATACATATACATATATATATATTTATTATATACATGTTTCATGTGCAGTTGATTTTGTTTGGGTGGCAGAGAGAATTTGCATTTGTTTAAATCTGAGCCTATATAAATTATATATATATAACACATATATACATTGTCGACAAAAGTTATATATGTCTCTTTTAAGATTTTACTTATAATTTTATTATTTTAAATATATAAGATAAGATTTAATATAAAATAAATTTAATAATAAGATTTAATTTAATAAAATTTAATTTAATTTCATCTTGCTTGAACTTTTTCTTTCCTTGTTTGCTGTGCGTGTAAAGCTAATATATATATACATATATATATACATATATATATACATATATATATATATATATTTGTTATATACATGTTTCATGTGCAGTTGATTTTGTTTGGGTGGCAGAGAGAATTTGCATTTGTTTAAATCTGAGCCTATATAAATTATATATATAACACATATATACATTGTCGACAAAAGTTATGTATGTCTCTTTTAAGATTTTACTTATAATTTTATTATTTTAAATATATAAGATAAGATTTAATATAAAATAAATTTAATAATAAGATTTAATTTAATAAAATTTAATTTAATTAGTTTATATAATATTATAGTATTTATATAAAATTATATTAATATTTTGAAAATAGATTTTGTAATACTATAATAAAGTATGATTGGAAAGATAAATTGAAATTGATTTGAAATATTATTTGTTTAAGAATCAGATATAAGGAAGAGTTGATTTGAACTTATTGATTTTTGAGGTTTTTAAAGATATGATTTTATGACTTAATAACTTGATTTTGATAAAGGTAATTTAATGAATGTTTCAAATTTAAATAAAATTTTAATGGAATATTAAATTTTGATTTAAATTTGTAATTTTAGATTTATTTAAATATTTATAAAAAGATGATTAAGTGAATAATTTCAAATTAAATATAATTAAATTAGATATTTAATTTTGATTTAAATTGGTAATTTGAGATTTTATTCAAATGTATTAAAATGATTAAGTGAATGTTTCCGAATTTAGATAAAATTAAAGTTGAATTTTGAAATATAAATGAAATTTGTCATATTAAGTTATTGTGAATTATTTGAATATTTAAAACTTTGAAACCTATTGCATTGGAAGTGGTTTAAATTTGTAGTTCGAATCTGGATTTGAAATCGATTAAAAATGATTTTAATGAGAATTTAAATTGGGATTGATTGAAATTGAGTTTTTGGAACTTAAATTGATTTGAATTGATTTTTGAATTGGAAGATACAATTCTAATTGAAACTATTTTTGATATATATATATATATATATATTTTAATATATAAACCATTTTAGTATATAAACACTTTTTCATATATAAACTATTTTAGTTTATAAATTATTTTTAAATATATAAACTATTTTTATTTAATAACCATTTCAATATATATAAAATATTTTCAATATTTAAACTATTTAAGTTGGAATTGTTATAATTTAGATATAATGGATTTAAATGTGAATATTTTGATATAATGGTTTAACCTATTTTGTGGTTAAGATTTCGGAAATTAATATGATTTTAAAACGAATAATGATTGCAAAAGTGATATGATTTTGAAATGGATATGATATTTTGATATGAAGTATGAACTGTTTGATTATAAAATGAACACGATGTGAAATAAGCATTTGGGTGTTAAAGAGACCGGGATCGGATATTGTCATACTCTTTGCCAATACCGAAAATCACTTTAACAACTATATACATGGTGGAGATTCCACAACGAAGTAAGGCGGTTTCACGACGATTCTGTATGAGGTATTAACGCAGCCCAGACTCCCGCGAGTCAGCTTGATATGGCTAAACAGGAGCTATACCGGGCCAAGTTGGGTCGCTCCCCCTACCGGGCACATTTCTTCGATGTCATTCTATTGCTCTTGAGATTCTATTGGGTGCACCTTTGATTTTGGAGTGTGTCTCAAGGTGTGCGGTAGTGGCTGTTATGCGTTACCACCAGTTCGGAAGTGCAAATGGTAGAATTCTATCCTGGCATTGTCTCGCACGCCTTATCGCGCCTTCTACGAGTTTGGTTTGTACCGTACCTATGGAGTGCCCTCTGATAACCCTCCAGCTTACGGATGAATTACGGTATTATATAAAGTACGAGAATATATAAAAATGTGTTAAGAGGGTTATGGGTAACACCTTAATGCTATTTTAATAGTTTACTTTACTATAGACATTGTATATGTAGCATATTGTACTATGTATGTAGATAGTTTAACTGATCCTTAAAGGATGGAATCCTAAACATCCTTCGAGTTACTTTGTATTTCACCGACATTTTACTTGACTTGAATTTACTAGTATATGAATGTTAATCCTGACTCGGGTATTTTGTGTTTTGCTTTATGCTCGGGTCAGATTGATTGTCACAACATTTAACTCACCTTTGGAGTTTGGAGTTTAGCCTGGAGAACTATCTATTCAGCTTTCAGATATTTCAGTTTTTTCTAGTTATTTATGTTCAGACTTGTCATCTGTCTATGTATTCGAGACTACTTTGTATTTGATATTTCCGCTGTATTCGTTTCAGACTCTAATGTTTTTATAATAGCTTCATGAACTACTATTTATCTTTTCCACTACTTGTTGTTATATTACTCTGTGTTTGTGATTCTGTGATTGATTTATTTACTATGTATGATAAGTTTTGCCAAACATAAATTAACTATCTGTTGTTTTAGGCAATTCAAGTCTGGCATGAGTGGATGATTGTCGATTTGAATGGTTCGAAATAGTAGGTCCTTACAAGTGGTATCAGAGCTCTGGTTTAAGCAAAACTTAGCATATGGAGTGAAACTCATTAGAGATAAGGTAGTAATACCCTAGAATGGGTAAAAATTAATTACAAAATCATATTCATTCTAGCTTGAAATTCTTCATCCTGGATTAGGATTTCTTTTGAATCTTGGAATTATCCCTTTGTTCTGGAATCCATTTGCGTATTTTCTTGTTCATGTTCTTTTGATACTGGAGCATCCCATAGCTTCATTTCTGTTGATCTCTATAATGAATTTGAGCCCATCTTGCAATCTCAATTTGCAACTTCGTCCTTTTGTGTGACTCGTTCCATCAGCAGTTCCGCCAATTTTGGTATGATTTGTAAAGGGGGCGAAACTCCTTTACAATAGTCATCGATTCACCGGAGATTTCTACGTCCTCGGTTTTGATGCTGCTATTTATTGCAAAGCCCGAACGGTTTCTCTAGTAAACGACCAGGGTAATTCTCTTATAATTGAATGTCAGTTGCCTCAAGATTTTGTAGGCAGTTCTATCTATTGCTTGATTCTCACCCTAGTGATCTCGACTCCACCTCTATTGTCTAACTATTTCTAGATGTCTTTGGTGAAGTCACTCCTCTTCCTCCTAAGCGTGAAATTGAATTCCGCATCGATCTTACTCCTGGAGCTCGACCTGTTGTCCTTCCTCCCGAACGAGTGGTTTCTATAAATGGTTAGTCATGCCTTTTGTATTAACCAATGCTCAAGTCTTCTTCGTCAACCTCATGAATTGCGATTTTTGTGATGTTCTTAGCAAGTTTTTCCTACTTTCGCTGATGATATTTTCATTTTTCTAAGTCTCGATTGACCCGGTTAAGGTCGTCGGAATTAATACAAGTCTATCATTTTTCCTCTTTTGTAATTTAATTATCTTATCTTCCTTTCGAGCCTCTTTTCTCATATAGAATTCCCTCTGATTTGGATCACCATAAATTTGAATACCTATCTTGTTCTAGATCTATTCTGGATCATTCTATAAGGAGTGTATTTGTAGTTAATATAAAATATTTTATATCATGTTTTTTGAATTGTTAAGTTGATTTGGGATTTCAATCGATTCGTCTGGCCAACGCTATCGATAGGAATTCCAAAACACTTGAATAGAACAAATTGACACAATATTGTTTTCGAGATTGGTAAATAAAATGATTTTGTGTATGGTTATAATTCATTATAAAAGTATAATTTTCTGAAATTAGATTTCTAAACGAATTAGTTATTGGAAATGATAATACTAGATTATCATTTATTGTTTTGTCAACATTCCTAAACTACTAGTTATTGTTGTACAATTTTTAAAACATGGTTTATGAATCTGATTTGCAAATGAAATGAATTTAAATTAATAATTTGAGAATTTAATTTTCGATGCATTTCTAAATTTGGTTTTCAAAGTTTTGAAATACATTATTTGAAAGTATTTTCAAATGGAAATTGTTTTTAAAGAATTAAAAGAAGTAAATCAGTATTCTCCTCTTTGTCGCTGGAAAATAATTTCGATGATGACTGCAGCATCATCGATATTCATTTTCGAGTCTCAAAGTGGAGAGACCACTTAGTAGCTTTGCTACACTTTGGTTTGGAAAATGGATTTTTATTTAACTTTTCTTGAATATGATTTGACATATAAAATCTTTATTTGTATATAATTTTTCAAATAGTATGAAGAGAAACCGGGATTTAACTCTTAAATTATGTTAAGTGATGGTTTCAATTGTTGAAATAAAGCAAAAAAAAATTGAATAGTTGGAGTGTTTAAAAGGAGAATTGAAATTTAAACAACTTGAATCAATTGAACTAGGATAAAATTTATTTGTATAATTCTTCATTTCGTTTTTTTAAAACATATATATCTTACCTGAATATTCAAAAAGTTAAAATGTATTGTAAATTTGTAATTAAAGGTTATACAAGAGAAATTTTTGTAATAAAATGTTCAAACTAAATTTGATTAATAGAAATGCTATAAATAAAATAAAATTTTGTATAGTGTTTAATTACATTCGAAACATTAATAAAAACTTAACCGGAAAGGTTTGAATGTAATTGAATAGTATACAGTATCAATGTAAGTAATAAGATGTTCAAAAATGAAATTTTGTTAAAGGAATTTTATATAAAATTGAGTTATTATGATGAATGTTTAATTTGTGATTATGAGAAATATAATTGAAATAAATTGAATAATAAAAGAGAATGCTATCTAAGTAAATAAATATGAACTTAAGAAACTAAACAGGTAATAAATAAATTTCATGTTGTAAACTGTTTTTGGTAAAATGTTTATTGAATTATAAGAGGAAGTAACTTAAGTGGTGGAATGGATTAAATAAATAAGTTAAATAAAATAATTTTGTTTTGAAAGGAAATCATGTAACAAATGTTAGTAAATTGAAATCAAATCTATTAATTGAAATACATTGAATTGAAATCAACCAATTTGAATACAATGAGTATTTATTGATTAGATAAAATGAATTGAAACCAAATTTGTTGAATATTAATCAATTTAAAAAATAATGAAATTTTATGGTCTTGAATTAATTATTGTATATAGTACTATGTATTTCGAATCTATCTTTCCTTTCTGTTGTTTCTATTCTCCTATCTCGTTCCTTTCCGAGGATGAAAAGGTTTGAGTGGGGAAGAGTGTAGCAAACCGGAAATTTTAACGATTTTTACAACGTAATTAACTAAAATTTTGCTTGAAAATAAATAATAAAATTTTGACATGAAAATTTGATATTTTGAATACTTCTATTTTAACTTAGCAAATGTCAGATTTTCATAAGAGAATATGTAAATTAGTTTTGTTGTGTAATTTTCAATTTCAATTTAAACCGGTTAAATTTGATGAAAATAAAATATTATTTAAATCTGAATATTTTTACACAATAAAAATGTAGATCATTTTTTGAGTAAGACGTCATAACTCGTTTTGTCAAATTCGGACTGTCATAACTCCGTTTATCTTATTTTCGGCGTTTTAGCAGCATTTTCGGCAACGAAAAATCGAGTTTTATAACTTGGTTGTATTTTGACATCTAGGTACTATTCTATTCATCTTATCATGCTGAACTCCGTGATATATTCATTCCTATAATTTGGTGTTCGGTACGTGACGGAAACGACAAAATAGTTTGTCATGTCGGTACCATATTTGTGTCGTTTTGGTTTTCCGTGCCTTTCCAAATTTCCAACCGAGTAAAACAATCAATCATTGCTTTAGTAATTTCTAACAAACAACGTTTGACCCTTTATATTTCATTGATTATCACATATATATTTACGTGCCTTTTCATTTTTGACCTCATTTGTTCATTCTGAAAGAAAAATAAAAGGTAAGCTTCACTTTCATCTTCATCTCTTCTGAAATTGTTCTTCTGCTTCAATTTGGTTGAGCTCGTACAAATTACTTTGAGAAAAAAATTGAGATCTGCACACCTCTTATCCCTTGCCCGAGAGTTACCCTTTGAGACCTGAAGCCACCTCCGTGTTTTCCCCTCCCTGATACGAAGGCTGACTGCAAGCGACCTAAGCCAACTTTCTCCTATGAACCAAGCGCTGCCCCATCGCCTGTCAATGAAGAAAACCTCCTCAAAATCCAAGCATGCCACACCAAATCCAAATCCAAACATTTCCTCCATCGCCTGACCCAAAGGCACCTTCCATAAAACTCGAAGTCGTCCCCGAATCCTTACTTGGCCAGACGTTTTCGTCAGACCCACGCGAGCTCCATTTCCCCCGAACCCATGCCATACCCGAGAATTCCTTCCACTGACTCGAAGCGGACCTAGGACTTTACCTCTTCTGACCCGAAGCACCACCCAAAGCTAATATTTTTTTGCGACCTACTCATGTTGTTCTCAGTTTTTGATTCGTTCATCTTGCCTGAACTTTTTCTTTCCCTGTTTTTTATATGTGCAAAGCTAATATATACTTGTTATATATATATATATATATATGTTGCGTGTGTTGTTGATTTTTTTTAGGTAGCAGAGAGAATTTGCATTTGTTTAAATCCGATTCTATATACATGCTATATATAATACATATATACATTGTCGATAAAAGTTATATATGTCACTTTTGAATTTGTCGACAGAAATTATACGCATTGTATATATATTTGTTTTTCATCAAATTATCGTGCTAAATCTGTTTTGCTTGTGCAGCTCTTTGAAGTGTCGTGCCGTGTCTGTATTCATGCCAGTTGCTTTTCAATTCCATCGTTCTCTAGCCATGAAAGGTGAGAAATCACTCACGAATAACATTATTAGATTTTGTAAATTTAATTCATACGAAATGACAATTGAAATATGCTGTTAAATTTGTATTGTTAAGTTATTTAATTGTTAAATCTGATATGTCATTCTCTGCAATTGTTTACCTATGACATATGACACCATAACTTGTTGTATATATTATATTTAAATTTGTTACCGATGATATATGCATGTTGTTGATATGTTATATTATTATCATATTTGTTCTCACTATGCAAGTTCCCTGTTATTTTAGAATTCCCTATGGGTTAAAATAATACATACCCGAATGATTTATAGATTATAGGAAATTCGTTATGGGTTGAAATGATAAATCCAAGCAATTTACATTGATTTTGAAATTTTGGGATTGCGCGTTGAAATGATATAAACCCGTAAATTTAAAATAATTATAGATTGAAATGAGAAATATCCATACCATTTGACCATAGGATATAAAACTATATACGGATACCGTTAGTTTACTTTTGAAAATGATTTTCATGGTTTGAAAGGAAATATATGGATTTTAGTAAATACTATTTTTTGGCAAGGCTGGCCGGTTTTAAAGTGGACCGTCCACTTTTATTACAAACATAATAAAAAATTGAAATATAGGAGTAAGGTAAAAGTACCTTAACTACTAAGAAAAAGAAAATACAGCACAGGAGTGTGACAAACATGCCACAACTACTAAAAGATTAACCAAGACTAGGTCTCTCCCGGAGAGGAAGAATCACCAACATTCGCTAAAACCTGGGAAGATTCCAAAGGGGCATTCCCACAAAGACCAGCAAAGGGGTGGAAAAGGATAGCAAGACGAGGATCATAATCCACAGCATCAGAAGAGAATATAGAAGATCGATCCCAGGCAGAATCAACAAGCATGTCAGATTTCGAGTTCGCATAATGACCTCCATATCAAGAACCAAGGATTCACCAAAAGGTCTGTAGTAAAGCATCTAAGGTCTAGATGATCATCAGAAACAAATCTAAAGAAAGAATAATTCAAGGGGTTAAATCTCATACCAGATTTGAGATCAACCCAACACTTCTCAGGCTCGACCCAAATAACAGGCAGACGAGGCAGAACAGGAACTGGAACAGGTACGGGAATTGCTAAATCATTACAAGGGACTACCATAGCAGTAAGGGAGGCAGACCTAACAACAGAATATGGAGGCGGACCCGAGACAGATAAAGGAACTACTGAAGGAGGAGCAAACTGAGAGACAGAGGATGAAACCTTGGGAACCCATTTCCTGAGCGGGGGTGAGGCAGAGGGATCTTAGGAGCAGCAGGAGAGACATCAGAATGTGTGCAAGCAATAGCCAGGTGGCCAAAAGATTAACAGGTGGAACAAATATCTGGAACCTAACCGTAGCGAACACGGACTTCCACTACATGCCCAACAGCTAGCTGAACAGGAATAGAGGAAGGGAGAGGCTTATCTGAGGGAAATCTCTATCAGTGCCTTAGCATACACCAATTTTTCACCTGCAATTGTATTTGAGTCAAAACACTTCAATTTTCCTACGTTACAAGCTAGCCAATTCAAACCAAGTAAAGGTTGCAGAGCAGAGGGAATTTGCGAAAAGTACACCCAAACGGGGATAGAAAGAACTTGTTCAGGAGCACTAGCCACAGTTGGAGACCAAGGAGTAATAATAAAAGGTTGTCCATCAAAAAAAGAAGGCTCAGCCTCAAGAACTATACATCGTTCGTCGGAGGAGGAAAACTTAAGGAAATACATGGAGTCAACCAGCTTAACACGTAAATCGCCACGGAGCTTCCAAGCCCTTCGACAAACTGCATCTTGCAGGCTGTGATTTGGTTCCAAAAAGAAACCAACCAGATAATCTGACGAATAGTCCATACCGGCTTGCAAAACAATTGGAGGAGGGATCATCACTCCATTTATTTCAACGATATCGAACACAATCGGTTTGTAATCACCCGCATTATGGAGCAGAGATGAGAAAAGAGAGGACCAAGGTTTGGAGCAAGCCAGGGAAGGAGTAGTAGGACAAGGACCAGAACACTTATCACTGTGATTGGGAACACAATTCTCACTGGCATAAACACAAACACCAGAGGAGCGTCGTTCAAAGCTAGATATACCAGCAGATTCTATACGCTTAACACTTCCAAACTGACCAACAACAGAACCAATATCGTCAGAGACTTCAAACACAACACTCGAGTCAAAAACTTCATGCACAGAACCAGATTTCCCCAAAACACTATTCGTTTTCTCAATTAAATCCGACACAACACCGCAAGCATTGTGAGAAATTGGCACCTTGCCAATCGCAGTAGAAGGCAACGCGCCAGCCTTAGGAAGAAAGACAATAGAAGGCAAAGAAATCGAAACCCTTGGACATGAGCTAGGGCTAGCAACAGTGGCATGGGTTGTAAGATTTAATGCGGGAAGAGGAGGAAAGTCAGAGGCAGAAAGAAGGAGAGGCGAAGGCTGACGGGGCGCCAACGGCAGGACTTTGAAGGGACGTCTAGATCTGGTGGAAGAGAGTGAAGGGGAAGGAGCAGAGGGAATGGGGAGAAGAGGAGGAGATACATGCATTGGATGGGGAAGGAGCAGCGTGAAGAGGACGGAGCGTGAAGGGAAGTCAACGGGAAGAGATACATGACGTATGAGAAAGGATCGTACAAGATAGGGTCGCCATTAAGAACTGAGCTTTTGAAAATTAGATTTAGATTTAGATAAGGAGGAGATACTATTTTTAAAATATAATATATATTCTATTTTTATATATGTAAAATTTAAATTTAAAATATATATATATATTTGAAAATTTTAAATTTACAAGTTAGTTTTGAAAATGTAAATTTTAAGATTTTACTTATAATTTTACTATTTTTGAATATATAAGTAAGATTTAATATAAAATAAATTTAATAATAAGATTTAATTTAATAAAATTTAATTAGTTTATATAATATATTTAGTATTTTTATAAAATTATATTAATATTTTGAAAATAGATTTTGTAATAACTTTAATAAAGTATGGTTGGAAAGATAAATTGAAATTGATTTGAAATACTATTTGTTTACGAATTGATTTAAAATTATTGATTTTTGAGATTTTTAAAGATATGATTTTATAACTTAATAACTTCATTTTGCTAAAGGTGATTTAATGAAGGTTTTAAATTTAAATAAAATTGCAATTGAACATTAAATTTTTATTTAAATTTGTAATTTTAGATTTTATTTACATATTTATAGAAAGATGGTTAAGTGAATAATTTCAAATTAAATATAATTCAAGTTAGATATTTAATTTTGATTTAAATTGGTAATTTGAGATTTTATTAAAATGTATTAAAATGATTAAGTGAATTTTTCTAATTCAGATAAAATTAAAGATGAATTTTGAAATATAAATGAAATTTATCATATTGAGTTATTGTGAATTGTTTGAATATTTAAAACTTTGAAACCTATTGAATTGGAAGTGGTTTAAATTTGTAGTTCGAACATGGATTTGAAATCGATCAAAAATGGTTTTAATGAGAATTTAAATTGAGATTGATTTAAATTGAATTTTTGGAACTGAAATTGATTTGAATTAATTTGTGAATTGGAAGATACCATTCTAACTTGAAACCATTTTCGATATATATTTTCTAATATATAAACTATTTTAGTATATAAACTCTTTTCAATATATAAAATATTTTAATTTATAATTTATTTTTAAATATCTAAACTATTTTTAATTCAGAACTATCTTAATACATACAAACTATTTTCAATATTTAAACTGTTTAAGTTGGAATTGTTATGATTTAGATTTAATGGATTTAAATGCGAATATTTTGATATGATGGTTTAACCTATTTTATGGTTAAGATTTTTGAAATAAATATGATTTTAAAGTGAACAATGATTATGAAAGTGATATAATTTTGAAATGGATATGATATTTTGACATGAAGTATGAACCGTCTGAAATTGTAAAATGATCACGATGTGAAATAAGCATTTGGTTGTTAAAGAGACCAGGATCGGATATTGTTATATTTCTGCTAATACCGAAACCACTTTAACAGCTGTATAGGTGGAGGAGATTCTAGAACGAAGTAGGACGATCTAGCGATGATTCTATATGAGGTATTAACGCAGCCTTGACTTCCACGAGTCAGCTTGATGTGGCTAAAACATGAGCTATACCGGGCCAAGTGGGGTCGTTTCCCCTATCGGGCATATTTTTTCGATACCATTCTATTGCTTTTGTGATTCGATTAGGTGCACCTTTGATTTGGGAGTGTGTCTCGAGGTGGGAAGTAGTAGCTTCTATGCGTTATCACCAGTCCGGGATTGCAAGCGGTAGAATCCTACCCTGGCATTGCCTCGCGTACCTTGTCACATGCCTTATCGCGCCTTCTATGAGTTTGGTTTGTACTGTACCTATGGAGTGCCCTCTGATAGCCCTCTAGTTTATGAAGGAATTACGGTACTGTATAGACTATGTGAATATATAAAAATGTGTTAAGGAGGATATGGGTAAAGCCTTAATGCTATTTAATAGTTTACTTTACTACAGACATTGTATATGTAGGGTATTGTACTATGTATGTAGATAGTTTAACGGATCCTTGAAGGATGGAATCCTAAACATCCTTTGAGTTACTTTGTATTTCACCTGACTTGAATTAACTGGTATAAGAATGTTAATCCTGACTCGAGTGTTTTGTGTTTTGCTTTATGCTCAGGTCAGACTGAGTGTCACAACATTTGACTTACCTTTGGAGTTTGGAGCTTAGCTTGGAGAATTATCTATTCAGCTTTCATATATTTCAGTTGTTTCCAGTTATTTATGTTCATAATTGTCGTTTGTCTATGTATTCAAGACTACTTTGTATTTGAGATTTCTGTTGTATTTGTTTTAGACTCTGATGCTTTTATAGTAGCTTCATGAACTACTATTTATCTTTTCTGCTGCTGGTTGTCATATTACTCTGTGTCTGTGATAATGTAACTGATTTATTTACTGTGTATGATAAGTTTTTCCAAATATAAATTAACAATCTGTTATTTTAGGCAATTCAAGTCTGACATGAGTGGACGATTGTCGATTTGAATTGTTCGAAATAGCAGGTCGTTACAATCTCGGAGACGCTTTTATAGTCAAAGGGTCATATCCCTTTGGGTACAACTATCAAAATAATATTTTGATATTGTACATGGAATCTACATTGGATTTGTGCATCATGCCATATGATAGAGTCAATGCTCTTAATGGTTTGTTGACAACTAAGGAGATTCTTGTCTCGACATCTATAAGAAAATTATAGTTTTTCTTTAATGTGTGAACCCAATAATTAGACACTCTAATGTATCGTGTTTATTTGATTTGTTTAATTCCATATCATATTGTAATCAATTCTATCTTTGGATCTTATTCAAATTCATTTTACTATCAATAATTTCCAAAGGAAATTCCTACATCATGAAGTCGACAATTTTTGAAACAATGACTGCTTTTTAGTGTAACGAAATTGGTATTCATAAACATATCTTATATATCTATATAAGACTGCTTTGGTTTTATGTTTACTCAACTTATGTTGGTAACATAAACCAGTTAATCAATATTGGACGGGCCCAAACTCCTTTGAGGTGCTCCATACAAGATCCCTCATGAAACAAGTATTACATGAAGTATCTAAGTATTACATGCAGTCTCTCGACTCACACAACTTGCTATGTCCTTGACCTAAGATATGTAGGGGTTTCTTATAAACTTTTATCTTATAGAACCTCGTAAACTTTACTTTAGACAAAATTAATTTTAATATTATGTACTTACTCTTAAGTACATGATCTTGTAGAAAATTATTAACCCAACTTCACTCATCATCAATCGTACTTTGTCCAACAAAGTAAATTACTCCTTATCGATACACCATCATGTATCATAGGGAGGAGTGACTTCTGAGATTGAATCTTATTTATCTCGAGGTACTTTTGGAACTGTTTTCGTATATACTAACATATTCGATCAAATCGAATTTTTCTTTTTTTTCTTTTGTACATTATGTTTTTGACTTATGTTTTATCTTCAATAAACTTATCATAAATGCATTACTTGTGTATAAAATACATATGTTTAATTTATGAAAAGTCATTTGCAAATTAAACAAGGTATTTGGAAGCGTTTTGGTATCACTAGACTTTTGATTACAGACGTCTTTATATATCAATTCGAAGAGTTCACCAACTGTTATGTTGCTCCTACTAAATTGGTGTTTTATCCTCAATTCCAAAATAATTGTGAAAATTTTAGATACTTTTGTATTTACTTATGCGCCACTTTTGTTATGAAAAAAATATGAATATTGTAGTTTTTCATTATAATGAATATTCATAATAATCCTCTTGAAAAAACTATGTCATTTTCAGTTAGTACTGAAAATTGTTATTATTTCATATAAATAAGATTGGTGTATTTATTGAAATAGAAATTCATGACTTATTCCATCAACTAAGAAGTGTTATATGGTATGCCCTCGTTGTTTCTTCCATTACTATGAAATAAGAATCTCAATTCAACCACTTATTGTGGAACTTTATTTCTTACACTGTAACTAGTTTATGATCATGAGTTTTAGATCAAACTATCTTAAACCCGAAGAAATAAATTTCATAGAAGACAATTTCTATACGAAAATACACTTGGAACAATAATCATATTTCTCATACTATATTAAGTATCCTTTAAAAAAATTAAAAAAAAATCATGTTTCCAATGTTCTTTATGAAGGAGAAATGACAATTCACTCCCATTTTCCCAACTATGATTACTTTGCCTCTACTCTCAAACATTCACTTTTTGTTCAAATGGTCGAACTATTTAAAAGAAAACTTTACTATAAGACTGCAATAATTTCTTTACAAAAATGCATTTGGATAACATTTTCAAATATCATATAAGTTAAACTTATGTAAACCGATCGAAACTAACAATTCAGTGATCGAATTCCTTGGTCGATCTTTAGTGCTTGGTTCTTTCTTCTTTACCAAATTCATATTGGAATCAATCATATTGTTTACATGATTTTGCACTATTGTTTAATTGCTTATTTAGAGTGAATTAACTTCATCGACATTTCGTACATTACGAGCATGAATGTTCGCTATACAACTTTTATATGTGATCTAATACGGCTCAAACATCTATATTGTTATATTATCTTAGGGTTCAAAACTCATAGAAGACAATATACATTCAGAAAAATAAACTTACATGACCAAGGCATGAATGTTTTTAGTAGTTGTATAACTATGACATTTGTGTAGGTCTTGAAGTAACAACGTGCTAAAGAATTTAAAGGTGAGTACAATTTATATTTCTTTATCAATCTTTAATTTAGTTTATTTTTGTATCTAAGTTGATATACATTATATCAATTTTATTAGTTACACAAAATTATAGATGTAGATTATTTTAACTTTATATAGCAAATGTTCTTAATATATTAAAAAGGTTAAATGTTAACATTTCATTTTTCTAAGAAGGCTCCCACTAGACTTTATGTTGCTTAAAACTCTAAGAAAAAATAGAAATTTCTATTTCTCTAGTGGTTGTTAGGAATCGCTTGCCTTGGGATTCTGACCTTAAAGAAATCTTAACAAACTGTAGCCTACAAGCAGTGGATAACGCCTTAACGATTTTATCATATACGACTCCTAATCTGTGGTATTTGTCCTAATCTTACCTCAATCTTGAGGATATCTCAACAAATCAAGAGAAATTATTCACTTGTACCCACCATTTCACGATAATCTGAGTATAATGCACGTACCTTGAGGAAAGCTCAACATGTACACGGATGTATCTTACCTCATTTGGTCGATATATTAATAGTACTACAAATAAGCATTGCTAACTTGAGAAAAGCTCAACAACTAAAGACATGCAAGAAATCTATTAATATAAATTGTAGAGAATAACTTATATATATTATAGATTCATAATCTTTAAAATATTTTTGTTTTGAGTAATATTGATTTAGATAACAATGTATTTTTTTGAAATACCCTCACGATTTAGGTGTCGGCCACATCATAAATCATGATCTATATACAATATGTATGTACTCAATCCTTAAATCTTATTTGGGTTTCTTTCTAATTCTACTTAATTTTATACATATATAGTTATATAAGTATTAACTTAATTACAACTTTTGTAATTTAATTCACTTATATAATATATACATGCATCTTATTAATGACTATAACATTTGTAGTTTGTTATGTATAGATATCAATATATGTATACATTTTAATTAATTAATTTTATTTAATTTTTTTACTTAATTAAACATTTTAATTAATTTGAAATTTCAATTTAATTTATCATAAACAATTTTAAGTAAATATATAACTACAACATTTATAGTAATACATATATGCCAATATATATGTTTAATCAATTAACATTTACTTAATTATTTAATTTAATTTATCATGTTAACTATATTTTAATTTTCAAAATTTCAAAATTAATTATTAATTTCTCAAAATAATTTTGAAAAACATGATTCATTTTATAAAATTTATAAAATTTCCTTTTATATTTTTAACTTAGTTTTTATATCTAAAATATCTTTTTACATTTTCAAATAAATTTTACCAAGGCCCAAAATCAATTTAGGCCTTTATATTATGGATAACCTTTAGGTTTACTTCATCGTTCAATTTAGCCTAGTAAATAGGTAAGGAAAAATACTTAATTAGTCAAATCCAACCTTCGACGCTACATTTCTAGACACCCTACAAATGGGCAGGCTTTAATCAGTTAGCTCTAATGTTGTTAATTTAAACTGCATAGACTATTTAGGCTCTAATACCATAGATGGAACCGAGCCAGTCGGAAGCAGGTTAAATCAGCGGATTTAAAAAAATCATTTTATATCTTTATTAGGCCTATGAAGTCTAAATGAATTTTAGATAAATTCTAAAATATTTTAGATAAAATCTTTATTTTAAGTAATAGTTCTAAAGTTTTTTATGTTAATCTTTCAGTTTATAGGTATATCAAATATAATTGTTCGCGTGAAGTGCACATGCTACATATAAGAACTGTACATATTAATGTGAGCATATGTAGGTGTTGAGATTTACACCGCAACAGACCCATTTCCCCTTTATATATGCCTTTGTTATCCAAGGTTTTGTATTAAAATCATATATATATATAATAAAAGAGTACAAGTGCATATTTATATGTATATATATTAAAATATACTAGACAATCATATATGATTGGAAATCTAAAATTGCCAATAGTGTTTTCTGTTTCAGTTAAAGAAACAATAAATATGACATTTATTACACAAGATTCATTTTGTTATTTCAAATTAGAACAACATATGTATATTACCATATATATAAACTTAAAATAATTATTTGTATGCAAACATTTGTAATTTAACATATATATATTAGAATCTAAAGTTAACATTTAAATTAGTCTTTTTTTCAAAGAGGAAATACACAAAACTTTAGAGTTGGAAAGGAAATAAAGGATTTAGAATTAACACAAAAGTCCATTTGTAAATTTTAGATCAAAAGATTTTTTTTCTAAACAATAATAAAAACATTCGTATCCAAAATATGAACCTTTTAACAAAATGAATTAATTGTTAAGGTGAATGTTAATTAATGAACTTGAATAGTCTATTTACTTTTATGTATTTAATTATTGTAAAATTCTAAAATTGATCTCAATCAAAAATTAGTTTTTTAACAAAATTTCAATGTAATTAAAAAGATTTGGACAAGTAAGGTGTATGTAAATTCTCGATAATAACATAAAAATATAAAAAAAACATAAAAGAAATCAAGAAATTAATAAAGGAGAAAGGAGAACTAAATCATATTAATAATAATGAACATATTTTGAGATGAGATGAAGTGCAAAAATAAATTTGAATTAAATCAACATAATTAACATACTTTTAACAGAGATGGAGAAAAAAGAGTTTGAATTACTTGTTACAAAACAATAGATGAATCATATGGGATCTATATACCTAAGTATGATAAACAAATCAAATTAGATAATTACCTAGGGTTGTGGCCAAACATCGCATCTTTGAAACGATGAATCAATCCTCCTAGACTCGATAAAATCAATTTTTGGAATTTGCAAGAATCAAGAGATGAGAATCACCTTATGTTTTTTATTTTATTTGACTTTTGATTTTGGAATTCTTAGCCCCATGGCCAATAAAATTTCGACCATAATAGATGAGAGAAGAAGATAAAATAATGATCGAATCAAATCTCTTAATGGAGGAAATAAAAATATAATTAAAGATAGGGTGGTTCATCTTCCTATAATCATAGTTTTTCCCTTTCATTTCAAATTCAAAACTCCTCCTCTCTCCCTTATTCTTAGTCGGCCATAACATGAAGGTGTGGGCCTTGAAAGGTTCCAAAATCCCACTAATATTAATCTATTTAAATCTGATGTAAATGTTCTACCAATATCGTATGTCAATGCGCACATTTATAACTTTTATATATGCGCTTCATTAAATACAAATAGCATTCAAACATCAAATAAAACTTAATAATAATTAATATTCATACGTATTAATTAATCTAATTAATTTAAAAACACACTTAGTATTTATTCTTACTCAAATCTAGTTTAACTATTCTTTCGACATCATATATTGATATGCATATTTATAAATTTTATATACGTACATTATTGAATACTAATGGTATTTAAACAAAACAAATAAAATTTATTAATTAATATTTCATAAATATTTATTAATATAATTAATTTATGATGGTTATAAATTATTTAAATCGTGTGATTCATTTGGAGTATTCATCATTTCCGTTATGCGACTCAAAAGTGTAAATTCAGTCAGCGATTAATATTGAACCATTTAATATCAACATCCACACATGACCTTTCCTAGCGGCGTGACATTTTGGCTGAATTTATCGCTTACTCATCTTTTGGTAAAATCAACGTTTACATATTATAAGGGGTACCTAGTAGTAACAATTATTTACACCAATTCTCTTTGTCAAAACTATATCATAATAGAACTTATTGGATTTAATTTTGGTCAAAATTCCAACATCGTCTACATTCAACTTTGCAAGTCCAAACGAAAATAAATGATTCAATAATAACAATTGTTACTAGTCATATTGCTCTTGCCAATAATTTTGGCTTTGAGTGGACTATAGTTGATTGTGATACTAACCTCATATAATCGAGGAGACGAATTCTCTATTGAACAGTGTTTCACTTCCAATGCTTCAACTCACACCCAACTTTAGTCGTTCAATGGACCTTATGCCACAATTTAACTATAATCAAAGTAAAGAGTCCATTTTGAAGTTTCACGGTATTTTCTCTAGTCGCAGAAACTATGTAACAACGTAACTTCAAGATTGTATGTTTGACCTTAGCTGTAGTAACCAACATGGAACCCTCGAGTGAGTCGTTTCATTATTATTATATAACTATTAGTACATAACCCTTTGGTTCTTCCGATAGCCATGAGTAATATACTACCCAATATTTAGAGAGCTTTACTAACTATAGTCTCAATATATTTATCGATATCCTTTCTCGAAACATCTGACTAGGAATATTTAAAACAATATGCTATTTTTCAATGTGATAAAGTACTCATGATTACATAACATTGTAGATACTATCACATAACATATCATTTAAGAATTTTCTATTTAATATACTTTAAATCAATTACTTAATCAATTATATCATAACAGAACAATTATATAATAGATAGAAAACACCTTTTATTTTGAACAAGATTGGTTGTCGAGTTAGATATGTAACAAATTACATAATCACCCCTAGGGCATTCCCTTAGCACTATCAGATTTAACTATATTAAAATATAGTGTCCATATTGAAGTTCAACGGTACTCTTAAGTAGAGAGAACTGCGTAATATCGTGACTAGATAATTCATGTTTGAGCTAGTTATTATTAACCAATAGGAAACTCTTTGACTAGTCTTTCCATAATTATCTAATAAATATTAATACATAAACCCTTGGTTCCCCCAACAACCATGAGTAAAACACTACCCAATATTTGGAGAGCTTTATGTGCTTTGGTCTGATGGATGTATTGATACCCTTTCTTAAAACATCTAGACCAAGGTAATTTAAAATAATATATTAATCAATCTTATGATAATTTTCTCATGATTATGACTCTTTATAATTATTACCACACATAATATATCATTTAATGACTTTTATATTAATACTTAGATTAATTATTTTAGCAATATACGCAATGTAACAAGTACATAATGAAAAATAAACATGCTTTATTTCAAATAAGATTTTATTACAAAGTTAATAATTTAAAATAAATTAAAGAATTGCCCCTAGGGATACCCCTAACTCTCTCTGCCTCTGACTTGAACTTGGGGCCAATTATGGAATCTCAATTTCATTCCTTCAATATGTTTGTTGCTTGAGCTAGGCGCTTTATGAATGAATCATCTATGTTATCCTAATGTCTACTTTCATAACATTTTTATTACTAACAAACTCTCATATTAGGTGGAACTCTCGAAGAATGTGCCTTGACCTCTTGTGTGCTCTTGGTTCTTTTGCGATCTTCATTATGATGCTGTTATCATATAAAAATGTTAGGATTTCTTAAAGTTTGGAACACACCTAGCTTAGTCATAAACTTATGCATCCAGACAGCTTCTTTAGCTACTTCATTGAGGGCAACATACTTGACCTCCATCGTTGAATCAACAATTTTCTATAGCTTGAAAATTTTCTAACTGACCGCTCCACTGTTCAATGTAAATACATTACTAAACACTGATTTATTACCATCGTTATCACTCTAAAAGCTAGAATATGTATACATCTTCAAAAGGAGGTCTTCATTTCCATATATAAGGAATACGTTTTAATATTTCTCGAATACTTAAGAATACATTTTATTGCGGTCCAATGTTTTTCTTTGAGATTAGACTAATATCGGCTTATGCATCCTAATGCATAAGCCATATCAGGTCTAGTACATAGCATAACATAAAATATGGAAATGATCATGCATGCACACGATATCCTCTTCGTATGCTCTTTTTCCTCATCAGTATGAGGTGTATCCTTCTTAGAAAGGATGATTCCATATTGTGTTGGAAAATTTCCGCTCTTGGAAATCTCTATACTAAACCTTTTCATTATGATGTCTATGTATATGAAAATCCCAATAACCTCTTAGGTCCATCTTTATATAGCCTTATACCAAGTATATAGGTCGCTTCTCCCAAATCATCCATGGAGAAGTTCTTGGACAACCATGCTTTCATTGGTTGCCATAATGCAATGTCATTGCTAACCAGGAGCAAATCATTGACATGTAAGACAAAAAACACTATAGGACTTCCCTGTTCTTTCCAATATATGCGTGCATCCTGTGTATTCTAATCAAAACCAAACTGTTTGGTTACTTTACCAAAGCACTTATTCCAACTCCTTTTAGCTTGTTTAACACTAGTCATCATTACAATTTTCATGTGCTTCCCCAGCTCCCACTGACCTTAAAACCCTCGGGATGTGATTAGTAAACTGTTCTTTTAAACTAACATTTAGAAATTCCATTTTTACATTCAATTACCATATTTCTTAGTAGTAGAACATGGCGATAATAAGCATTATCGATGGACTTAAGCATGACTATAAGGAAATTTTTTCATTATAATCAATGCCTTGAAACTAACGAAAACCTTTAACAACCAGCTTTGCATATAGGTCTTTACCTCTCCTTCTACGTATAACTTTTTTTTAAAATCCATTTGCAACTGATGGGTTTTATCCCCTTGGGTATGTCATCCAAAGCCACAACTTCGTTGTCATCTCTGGAATCCATATTGGGTTTCATATCATCAAGCCAAAGTGAAGAATCCTTACACTATAGTGCTTTTTGGAATAAGAAAATAGCATTATCTTCTTAGATGGGGCCCACTTTTTTCATTCGCAAGAAAATCATAATATCTCTCTGGTGTGTGAGATTCCCTATTAGACCTTCTAATTAGTTGCATGTCTTCATATAATGGTGCATTTGATTCTTTCATTAGCTCATCCTCTGTTGATTTCTTAGATTTCATCCAAATCAACCACTTCACTATTAATTTGTTTTAATAGAATTTACTTTTTTTAAACAATGTGGTGAGAAATAATAAATTTTTGTTCCTTGATATTGCAAAAAATATATCCTTCAGAATTTTCAGGATATCCTATACACTTACTCAGTACCGATCTTGCCTCAAATTAATTAGGGCCAACGTTCATAACGTGGGCCAGGAAGCCCCACACCTACAAATACTTGAGGTGGAGTTTCTTCCCATACTACATCTCATAGAGCGTCTTAAGCACAAATTTAGTATGCATCAAATTCAACCTATGCGCTGTGGACTTTAATGCATATCCCTAATAGCGAAGAGGTAACTCTGCCCCACTCATCATAGATTGAACCATATTTAATAGGGTTCAATTCCTTCATTTTAAAACACCATAGTATTGGGGAGTATAGGATAGAGTAATCTAAGAGATAATCTCATTATCTTTACTATTAGAGCTCTTTCCTAACATACTCACTTCTTGAATCAGATCGAGGTATTTTGATTTTATGGTTTTGCTTGATTTTCAACTTCATTCATATACTTTTTAAATTTCTCAAAGACATCGGATTTATTCTCCATAATATATACATATCCTAGTCTTAAATAATCATCGGTAAAACTTACGAAGTAAGTGTATCCTTGTTCATTATAGGCATAAGGCCATAAACATCAGTACTGTAATATCCCGGAATTTTGGACAATATAAATTTGATAATTTTGATTTGTAAATTTAATTTGAAATTTAAAATACAATCTAATATATGAAGCATGTATTCATTAAGTTACAAACTCTTGTGTAAATTTATTTTAATTGTTTAAAAGTTTTTTTTTTCAAATAATTAATTTGTATATTGTTTTCATAATACTTTGTCTTGTTCTTTAAAAATAATTTACTAAGTTTAAACATTTATTAACACTTAATTTAAATAACAAAAACATTTAAAAGACATATGTAAGCATAAGGATACAAGTGTAAATATATTAAAGCTTAAACTAACAAATGTAAACTTATCACCAATTTTAAATGACAAGTGTCAATTTTATTTTATTTTTTTTTTAATTCATTAAATCTGAAAATTACCTTTATATCAACTTGCTTCTTCATTCATATTTATTTTTTTCATTCCTTAATAAAAAGTAAAACCAAATTTCATTTTTTCCACATCCATAAACAAATCTGCATCTCCAATTTTAATCAAGAAAACTGCATGTTCTTGTAAACTACAGCATGCATGTCACTCCCTGTAATCAACTTTCAAAATGCACAGCATATCTCAAATTCCTATCCACTTTCAAAATCTACTGCAATTTCAAATATGAGGCCTGCATTTTTTTCAAAACAATCTGGAAATTTATGCAAAACAGAAACTGCATGCTACAGACTATAACATGCATTCATGTTTCAAAAACAATCTGAGATTTTGAAACTGTAATGTCAAGTTACACCTGCATTTCATCTGGAAGCATGTATAAATCAAGATTAAAAGCATAAAATCTGAGGGCTGCATTTCTTAGCATTTGGAATCAAGGAAGCCTGCATGCTAAAAATCTGGAACATGCAATTGAAATGGTGCTCTGCATTTTAGTCCATGTGAGTAACTCAACTTTTATAAACTGTTTTAATAGGTAAGTTGTGCATGCTTAAAAATTATAAATGAATATATATGAAAGTACCTGCAAGTATGGATCTGTAAACAAGATGATGACTGTGCATGTGTGATCTTCAAAATTTCAAATTCATGTTTGATTCCTGAATTTTTTCCTTTGACTTGTTTACTGATTAGGACTTAAATTTTTGAACAAATCATGTTTGTTTTAGAATGGTGTAAGTCTAATTATATATGAACTACATATGGTTGTCTTTAACTTGAAAAATAAAGTTACACAGAACCAAATTGCTTAGAGTAAAATTCAGATGTTATAATTTAATGTTTTAGGATTATTAATAGAATTATTAAGTGAATTCAAGAATTTTAAAACTAAAATTAAAATTTACAGTGTTAGAAATAAAGAGTAGTTTCAAATAAACTGTATTTTACACTTTGGACAAGTTCAGTTGATCCTTGTAATTGAACTGGTTGAATTTGTTTCTGGTGATAGTTTATCTATCATAGATTATAGGAAAATTTCTGAATTGGTTTGCAATTCAAGTTTGAGATTAAAATTTGGGATTTTTGGTTATGAACCCTAGTTTACTGGGTTTAAAGAAATTTTGGTGCTGCAGCTTCAATAGTGAATCGAGTTCAAGGGTCTTTTGGGTAATGATAGATGATGGGTTGATGGAGTGGTCACCGGAGTATGGATGTTGATGATGGTCGGGAAGAGGAGATATTGATGTTGACAGGTTTGATTTGGTTGTGGTCACTGTGTTTTCAGGTTTTGACTTTATACCTGAATTCAAACTCGAGGTGGATGTTTTGGGATCTGGGGTTTAAAGTTGAAGTGTAGTCGCTAATCGATGGGGGATGGCCAGAGATGATGGCAGAGGTGGCCTGAGATGGTTCAAGTGGTGCACAGGAAGGAGTTGTGCAGGTTTGGGGTTGATTTTTGGTTGCATGATTTTTGTCTCGGGGTGGTCTCGGGTTATTGGAGGGAAAACTCGAACTAAGTAGGGTACTGACCCGAAGTAAAAAATAGGGTTGCTCGAGTTTGTTTTGCTTCAGGTTTTTCATTTAGAACAGAAACCTGTTACAGGTTTAAAAATTAAAAGTAGTAATAAAGTTTTTAAAAAGTAAACTAAAATCTGAACCGAGTTAAGACCAAAATTTAAATAAGAATTCAAAAAGTTTGTATTCTGATTTTGTAATAATTTGAGTTTTAAAAAAAAAGTAAGTAAGTATTTCAGGTTTTAGTTTTGACAGGAACTTGTTTCCAGTTTTTTTTAAAATAGAATTGAGGTGTTAGTAGGAATGCAAACTAAAACTTTTACTAGTATTTTAAAACTGAATTTAACAATGAATTTAAATAAGTTTGAATTCTGTTATTTTTTTGAAATAATTTAAATTCAGGAAAATTTCAAAGTTTGGTTTTTAAATAAAACAGAAACTGTTTCTATTTTTAAAAGTAAAGATAAAGTTTAAGTTGCAAATGGAAATTGATACTGAGTTTTTAAAATCTGAAATTTGGATATGAATTCAAATTTGTTTGTCAGGCATTTAAATTCATTTATGTTTTTAAATTTAAATTTGATTTTCAAACTTACAAGTGTAAATGCATATGTGTTTTGCATTTGAATTGGAAGGTTAAATATTTAAATTAGAAAATCAAGGTGAACTCAAATCTGAGTTTTTAAATCTGGAAATAAATTTAAACTTCAGTTTTTAAAATAAAGGTTTAAATTTAAATTGCTTTTAGATGATTAAAATGATATGCATTTGAATTGAAGTTGTAGATTGTAGGAAGAGTTTTAAAGAGTTAAAACTAAAATGAGTTTGGAAGTTGTATTTCAATTTTGAAATTTTAAAGTAATTTTTAAATTGATTTGAATTTAAATTGAATTGAAATTTAATTTTTTTTAACTTATTGATAAGGTAGATGTTTTAACATATAAGATTAAGTTTTGTATTGTTTAAGATAAATTTGAGTCTTAAGTTAAAATAAAGTTAAATGGAATTTAAAGTAAATTTAAAAACATTTTTGTGTTTTTAAATGCTAGATTAAATAAGAAATGTTTATCTAAAAGATAAATAAAAATTTACTAATTGGATTCATTTAATTATTAAGGTAATTATGATGAAAATTAATTATTTAATTCATTAATAATGTGGATGTTTAATCAAGTTAATTAATTAGATTTGAGATTAATTAATTAAGGTTAATTAATCTATAATTAAGGATGATTAATTAAATTTTAATTTATGATTAGGATTTATTTAATCAAGTGATTAGAGATAATTTAGATTTTAATTAACACTTAATTAATTAATAATTAGTGAATAATTAAGTTGTAATTAAATATTATTTAATTGATAATTAATAATGATTAATTTAAGTTGATTCTTAATTAAGTAATTAGGAAATGTTAATGAGGGTCATTAACTTAATATTATTTAACAATTAATTAATGTGATTAATTTTGATAATTAATTAGATTAATTAATTAATAATAATCAATTGTTTAAGTTTTAATTACTTAATGAAAGTAATTAATGAATTAATTACTTAGTGTAATTAAATTGATTAATGTGATTAGTTTAGATTAATTAAGTTCAATTAATTTAAACATTTGTGGATTATTGATAATTACTTATGTAATTAATGAATTTATAATTACTTAAGGAAGTAATTAATTAATAATTGCAGGATGTAATTTAAGATATTCGATATAGAAGTAACTGGATTTAAATTACTTTGGAATTAATCAAGGGGATTAATTTAGATAATTAATTAAGAATAATTAATTATGGGATGAGTAATTAAAGTAGTTAATTACTGATGGTTATTAATCCTGGGTGGTTAATATCTATATGTAGATTAATTTCAGATTAATTACTTATGTAATTAATTTATATTTAGAGATTTATTAATTGATTAAATGTAATCATTAATTAATTAATTAATGATGTAATTTGGAATTGATTAATGAAGGTATAATTAATAATGAATAATTGATCAATTAATTTAGTAATTACAAGTTAATTATTTGCAGGGTTTAAGTAATTAACTTGTGTGATTTACTTATAAGCTGATTACTTATTGTAATTAGAGATAGTTAATCAATATTAATTGAAATATTGAGATGATGATTTATAAATTGATTTGAAATCAATGAATGGTTAAGTTAAGCAGAATTTGAATGATGAAGTAATTAATTTAATTCATTTTAAATTAATTAGAGATTGAGTAATTAATTTAATTCATTTTAAATTAATTATAGAAGTGTGATCATTAGATCATTGCTTATGTTTGATGAATGGTATTGGTTGCTTGGTATGGTTTGTAATCTCAATTATGAGATGAGTAGTGTATGTGATATGGATGCATTGGTTGCTTTTGGATGATAATATGGATTATCTGATTTTGATATGAATTATCTATTGATAATGATAAGGTTGATTATCTGTTGTGTTGTGAATTATCTATCTGTGTATATTCAGATAATGAATTGAATTGTTTTAAACTTAAAACAACTTGGACCTAAAAGACGCGCTTTGGATTTCGATGAGACCGGGATTGGGTTTCCATATTTGGATATCCAAAAACCACATCGATTCCAATTAAACGTTAGGTCGATAATCCAAGTGGAGCGAGTGAAGACTCGAGGTGTAAGGGCTATACGTCAGTATAACTCTGTGGGTGATTCCGTAATGAGTTTGACGGAATAGTACTTATAGATTCGAGATGGTGATTCAGAGTGCAAGGGTTATTGTCGTTAACTCTGAGGGTGATTCCAAAATGAGTGTAACGAGATAATGCCTTCGGTTTCGTTCGAACCCGGAACGAACTTGTATGGATTGAATGCTTTCAAAACATCGTCAGGTGGACGATGAGCATTCTAAGTGATGTGTCCTATAAAGGTAACCGTAACCTCAAGCCTCATCAACCGGGAATGGCTAAAACAGGGGAGGTGCAGCAAAGCTTCGTGGCTCGCACCCACTTGAGAGTAAGATTTACCCCTGTCTAGAGGTCCCTTTATATTTCGGCTGTGTGGACGGTTGATCATGACAACCATCGGGGTTGTCTTATTTGGAACTGTTCAGTAAGGAATGGGTCCGGCTTTGTGTTGCAGGGGATTGGGAGTAATCCTCGGTACGGTGATCTAGGCCACGTACTGTGATGGGCGGTACCCCAGTAGCCCTGCCATTGTATGGAATCCAAAATCCAATAAGTGCCAACGGTTTTGATTGTATTACCCACTTTTGTGGCTAGTAGCTGGAATTTAATAAATGTAACAATTTCGGCTATTTCTTATTTACTCGAAAACCCTAGACCCTATTATAATATCATCAGATTTCCTATCAAATGTTTTGGTTAGCGTAAGGTAAAAACTTTTCCATGCTTATGTGTGGGAAGTCTTACGTGATACCTTTCTTTCAAAAGGTTTTGAAAATTAAGCAACTTTAACCTGTTACTCACACCAGACCCATGTCTGACCCGGAGTTATTTCTGTTTTTCTTTAACTCTTGGGTAATCAAATTTTTATGAGTAGTCAAGGGAATTCGGGTTAGGATTGAGGTTAGCTTTGACGAATTGTGGAGGAGCATATGGAGCAGGAGGCTTCTGCGTATAGTTATATAGTTCCGCTGTGTTGGTATCTCTGAGTGTTTCTGTATTGTGATTGAGTTGTAATAACTAGACATGTGTTTATAACTGTTTAGTATGTGTTGTATATGTCCGTGTAACTCTGATATTTGATGTATACTATGTTATACTTATGTTATTAATATAATTTATTCGTTCCGCTGTTGAGATTCTTGTGTTGTTTCTTCTTTCTCTTCTTTCTTTCTCTTTTCTATCCCTTTCTTTCTTAATTCATGATGCGATTTTCTGGGAGTAGAAAGTCGGGTCATGACAAGTACGTATGAGATCCAAGGGTTTACCAACTCTTTCATTACTCCTACTCAAGGGGTGCTTGGTCATTTTCGCTTTGATACATTGTGTCAAATGATTTATAAAAAAATGGAAGAAAACTATGGCAACTTCCCTACACCTCCAGCACCAAATATACCTTAATAGTGTGCTGCTAAAGTTCCCAACCGATGTAAGGCGATTGTCAAGGGCTGTAAAGTAAATATAAACAATGAGAGAAACTATCATATATCTCATAGCGTATCGAATAAAATATAATAATCATCATAGACATAAAATAGGCGAGATAGTAAAAACTAAATAAAGCAAGAATGTTCAAGTGCATAGGTTCGTAGAGTTATACAAAATAATAGGAGAGATTATACAATTGGAAAAAACTCAAGATAACTGTTTTTAGGTAAAATATCTAACACTATCTAGGCTGCACAGTGTCGCACAACAGAATAAAATATAGAAAAACCTATATAAATATGAGAAAGCACCACCTCCTGCGCGTCTGTTTGCACAACACCATAGATTTCCCTATCTCGTCTACTTATTTAAGAGTACCCAAGATAATAAGAAGCAAAGCATTAAACCTCGAGTCGGACAACAGTTTGATGTGACAATCTTAAAATACCATACAAGTCGATATAGTAAGGAACAAAGGTCATACTAGACTTGTTCCTGGATCTAAAAAGTAGCACATAATGGTTATAATATGCTACTGTACTATCAGCATCATAAATTATACAAACATCCTGGCATACTATTGGGTGTTCGCATCGATCTCCTAGATACCTACATCATGTGACATCCCTACAGTGACAAACAACAATAATAACAATCATGGTAAACATAGCAGCAATCGAACAATCCTAATTGACACTCAGTGTGTAACGTCCCGTAATTTTTCGATAATTAAAATAGTTAATTTAATAAGATTTTGGCAATTTAATATTGAAAGAAATAAAAAATTGGGATTTATTAATGAAATAATAACTAAGATGAAACATAAAAATATTAATTGAAGTTAATTATTAGAAAATTGAATGAAATTCCAATCAATTGAAATAATGTGAATGTTATACTTGGTTATAAATTGAATATAAGAAAACAAATGTAAATATTTAAATAACTAATGAAATAATATATTGTTAATGGTAATTGAACAAAATTAGCGTTATGAAAGCAATTGTAACATTGGTTATAAATAATAACTTATAAGTGCGATTAAAGGTTAATAGTAACAATTATTGTATGTTACATATTTAATTAGTCTATTAAATCTAATTGGAAATCAATTGAAATTAGCATAATTAAAGGTTACTTTAGTGAGAACTAAGGCAATAACTGTAATCTGTGAATGCAATAAAATATATATAAATGTAAATTAAGTCCATAAGAAAATAATTTATATAATAAAAAATTGGAATCAAGATAGATAAATCATTTGGGATCTTAAATTTTAATTTACGTATAAATTTGACAAAAATTCAATATATATGGAAATATGGTTGTTACACAAATAAAGATGGAAATTGGAGAATATTAAAGTAATGAAACACAAACAGATATTAACTATGTTAATTGAGTAATAATTGATTGAATATAAAGTCTGAAATCAAATTTAAACAATTTATTGAAATTAAGTTATAATTAGTTGGATTTAATTACAGTTGAAATTGAACACTATAACTAGTAAATTTCCAAACACTGAATTGATGTGTAAACCTGTTTGAGTCATTATAAATGTCTAAGTAATCAAAAATGATGAAATTTGTTAGTTAATAAATATTGAATTAAAAAGTGAATATATTTATTTAATATTAATTTATTTAATTAATGCGAAAATAGCCATTTTGATCACATTCTAGGATTTCGATGAAACCAGTTTCATCGGATCCGTAACAGTGAATTATTATAAGATTCTAAGCTTCGTAGCGATCAGACCTGTCATTTGATCGTACGAATTCGAAATGCCTAGAAATCAATTTAATTGAAATCAATTTGAAATAAATTTTTTTAAGTTAACTTCTTCATACGATGGAACTTGGACTTGAAACATCTTCCATTGAATTTAAAAATATTGAAAACGTATATTTTGATATATGGGATGACTCATTTACATTCCGAAGACAGAACGGGGTTTTTGGATCATTTAGCATTCAACGTGTAAATCAATCTCGTCCATTAATTCTACTTTTCATCTTGGCCTATAAATAGCCCATTTTAAACCCCAGCTACTTCTTATTTTTCATTTGTCTGTACATACAATTCTCTCTAGCTTCTTCTTCTCAATGGTAGACAAACCAAACAAATTCCAAATTTAATTGCGAACCAAAAATCAAATCAAAAATCAAACTCCTCCAACCCTAACAAATCATATATCAATTCGAAGCTCTCGAAAAGCGTAACCTACTGGTGCAGTTCGTTTTTCAACTAGACGCACCGTTTGACCAGAATTCGTCGAAGAACCTCAACCGTTCATATTAGGGTTTGGACGATCCATGGGTGGATCGTCGTCCGATTGACGATCAGGAAGCAGCGTTGGGAAGGTGGCGTCGAGCAGGTCGGTTTGGTGTTGTTCGTTTTTCGTAATAGGCCACGATTTTGCCAGAAAATGCCTTAGAAGCATGCGGCGGCAGCGAGTGACTGGACACGATGGAGGACACCATGAGGGGTGATGATGGGCGGCTTGAAGCGAGGGAGTGGATGGCGTTCATGGATCGGGGTCATGGCGTCTGTATCGGTGGCGATCAAGTCACAAGGGCGGCGGATTATTTAGGTTCGAACGAGACAAGGGTTCGAATGCGGCTTTAGGACGTCAGCTGGAAGGTACGCGTGGGCATGACGTGACCGTTAGGTGATAATCGTTTTATTTTATTATTATTTATCTAAATTTCGATTTTTCAACGTTTTAACATACATAACTTTTAAATACGAGGCCCGTTTCACGCGCGGTTTGTTCCACTGGGATCGTATCGAAATTTCGAACATTTTACCGCTAGTTTGGACGAATATTGAGACTGTTTAAATTTGGGCTGTAAATTGGATTTTAGTTCGATTTAAAAACGAAGGTGAGTGTTTTGACCCATTCACAACTTCTAAAATTTATTATGTTAGTTAAATTAAATTTATTCTGTGATTAGAAATTTATTTATGGCTGTTTGGTATATTTAAATTTCTATTCCTGTTATTTTGAATTTATGTTGAATTAAATTGTCATTTAATTTATTATGGAATTTAAATTGCCAGTTAATTACTGTATATAATAACCTATCAATTGTTGATACTTATAGGTTGAAATTGGATGATGATTGTGATGGATGTTTGAATTTATTACTGGATGATTGGATGCTATATTTGATTTATGAAATGCTATCACTCTACAAGCTTCCTTAGTTATTATTAGGATAACCAGTATGGGTTGAAACGATATATACCCGAAGAATCTATAGATTAGGAAAAATCGTTATGGGTTGAAATGATGAACCCAAGCGATTTTAAGGATTTTTACTTAATTGGAGAATGCGGTTTGAATTGATATATAACCGTAAAATTGTAAATTGCAGATTGAAATGATAAATATCTGTATCACTTGACCCTAGGGTAGAGAATTATATATGGACACCAGATTGGTTAAATTAAATGATTTTTAATCCTTATTTTTTTACCCTGTTAAATGATATTTTGAAATAAAATTTGATTATATAAATTGAATTATTATCGAAATTCAAGTTTTATGTTAAAATTGGATTGGGTTTAAAGAAATTGTTAAAAAGATTTAAATTGAAAATTTCAAAGTTGAATTTGGAACATAAATGAAATTTATTAGAATTGAGTTATTTGAATTATTGAAATATAACTTTGTAATGTATTGAAACTGGAATAATTTAAATTGATATTTCAAATACGGATTGAAATCGATATAAAATTTAATAGTCTATTTAAAATTCGAATTGAAAGATTTGAAATTGGGATTTATTGATTTGGAAATTGAAATAGTCCCAGTGTGTTGAAATTAAATATATAGTTTAAATTGATATCAGTTCCAAATTCATATTTTTATATATACTATTTAAAAATATATTATTTTAAAATTTCTAATTATTAATATTTTCAAGCTATTAAACTATTTTAACTTATATTAACTACATTAAATCATTTAACCTATTTTAAACCATATAATTTACTTTAAAACTAATTTAACCCATTTTAACTTATTTTAAATTTAATTAATCTATTTTAAAGCTATTTAATATATTTTACTTATATTTGATCCATTTAACTACCTTAAACTAATTTAAAATTATTTTTAATACATTTTAAATATCTTAGAGTATTTTAACTATTTAAAAATCTATTTAAACTATTTAAAACTACCTAAACTACTTTCCTAAAATTTTAAAGTAAGTAAAGTGGATGTGTTTATATTCCAATTTATTGATTTAAAAGCAAGTACGGTTAAATGATGTTATAACATAAGTTGGGAATTAAATGTTATAAGTGGTTGAATGAAATGATTTTGAAGTAAGGATTTAACCTATTTGGAAATATGATTTTTGAAAGAAATTATGATTTCGAAAATGATATGATTCAAAGGTGAAGATGATTTCAAAGTGAATATAATTTGGAAAGTGATATCGTTTGAATCGAGTATGGTATTTCGATATCAAGTATGAAATGATATTTTTGAATTTTTAAAAGAAACATCCGTTGTGTAATAAGCATTTGGTTGTTAAAGTGACCGGGATCGGATATTGTCATACTCTCTGCCAATACCGAAAACCACTTTAAAAAATGTGTATATAGTGCATATTCAAGAAATGAAGTAGGATGCTTTGGAGAATGATTTCTGTATAAGGTATGATGTGACCTTCACTCCCGTGTGTCATCTTAGATGTGACTAAAACAGGAGCTATACCTTGGCCAAGTGAGGTCATTCCTCCGATCGGACATGCATCTTCGATACCTTATTATGACATTTGTGATGATTTGGTGGCCACCCCATGATTTTTATTTTGGGAGTGTGTTCCAAGGTGGGTGGTAGTAGCTGTTATGCGTTACCACCAACCCAGTTCTGCAATTGGTAAATCCACCCTGGTATTGGCTCGAGTGTCGTGTTCACATGCCCCAGACCGCCTTCTACGAGTTTGTTTTGTACCATACCTATGGAGTGTTGTTTTGTACCATACCTATGGAGTGCCCTCTGGGTAAATCTTACAGAGGAGCGTATGATACTGTATAGACTATGGGAAAATATAAAATGTGTTAAAAGGGACATGGGTAACACCATAACACTATTTTAATACTTTTACTTTACTGTAGACATATTATAATAGCGTACTGTACTACGTGGTAGATATTTTAACGGATCCTTAGAAGATGTGAATCCCGAACATCTTTTAAATTACTACACTCATGTTAGACACTGTATAGGAGTTTTAGGAACTAGAGATAGTGGTTTTGATGACAACAACCTTTGTAACTTATTTTATTATAACTTATATACTAACAGTATTGTCTATATATATATATATATAAATGTTATTATGCAGGATATATGGAAGGCAAGTATTGATTATTGAAGACAGTACAACATAAAGATCAAGAATAAAGAAATCAAGTTTGAAGACTCATGAGTATCAAGATCAAGATTTCAAGATAAGTTTCTAGTTTTGTTAAACTTCATAATAGCATGGAAATATTCACTCCAAATTTCATTTGGGACGGAACCCATTTCTATCTTCTTAGTGGCTTACAAACCCACGACAAGTAGCTTACAAACCTACGACAAGTGGCTTACAAACCCACGAACATCCTGGTTTTGTACATATTCTCGAGTCCTGATGTGATGAAATATTTTGCAGGAAGAAGCTTGCAAAACTACTTCAAAATGGTTTTTCAAAATGATTTTCAAAACTTCTTTTCAAAATATTTTAGCTTTAAAAATTATCTTTTCAAATGATTTTCAAAAAGATGTTCTAACCTTAAAATATTCTTTGTTTTTGTTTTTAAATAAACTCTTGTTTTAAAATTTGTATGTTTTTAAAACTATCTTCTGATTTTTAAGTATTCTTTATAATATGTATACTTGAGATTTAAAATCAAATTTATATATACATTCTAAAAATATATATACTACTCTTTTTTATTTTACATCATAGGAAAATTAGTTTATTTTACTCCAAAATCATTTCATCTTGTTTTCCTTTCACTACCATTTTCAAAATAAATTTTATATGGTTTTTAACTAAGGGATGTTGACATCATGGGATAACCCATGTCGACATGGTGGCTGTTAAATTCAAAAAGTTTCAATTTTCAAAAGAAGTGTTTATTCGTTTAAATCTCTTCACAAATGGTTATGACTGCTACTGGTCTATAAATAGCCTTCACAAATGAATTTTTTAACTAACTAGTTTCTTCACTTCTTCTCTATAAATCCATGTTATAAAATTTTCATATTTTTAAGATTGTGCCGAAATTCTGCCGCATTCTGAAGTGAATCAAATTAGAATCTCGTTCTTGTTTGATTCTCTGCCCTCTCTCGAAGATCAAAGTGCTATTCAGAGTTATAGGACCAATTTGTAATCAAAAGTTTATCGAGTCTCTCTATAAGGTGTGGTTATGCCTGAAAATAAATTTAGTGATCTTATGTCACGTAAATCAAGAGAGTTTACTTCAGACTCAAAGACAGAAGGGTACCTAAAGGCCTTTAGAAATTGAGGATTGTAATGTTGGCATTGGTATAATAAAAATCTGTACGAGATGTTTGCCTTGGTGCAGGATTGGATGTAGGGTAACTCCGAATCAGTATAAAATCTGGTGTGTTGTTTCATTTTACTGCTTTTTATTTACTTTATGCACATGTGTTTGATTTTGTGATTGTTCTGTGATTAAGTTCTACATTTTTTTATGTCATAATTTTAATTTAGTTCATATATGTCTTAGAATCCATTAAACACTATTCACCCCCCTCTAGTGTTAAATTAACCTTAAGATCCTTAATCCACACTCCCTTTTAATTGGCATAAGAGCGTAGGTTTTCATAGTTTTCATAATCTGAAACTTGAAAAGTAAAAATTGACATTTTTAGGAAATTTTGTTAATACTAGTTTGAATTTATGCATTTCATCAAAGTATCATAAATTTGCATATTGTTTTAATGAAAAATCAAGTTATCTACCGAATTGTTTGTTATGCAGGAACAAACACGTTACATGGCTTTTGAAGAATCAACAACCAATGGACAAACTGCGCAAATTGAGAAAGACAAATGGATACTTGATAGTGGTTATTCAAGGCACATGATTGGAAATCCCGAGATACTCAATGACATTATATATCAAGATGGTGGATTGGTCAACTTTGGAGATAATTCAAAAGGACATGTGATCGGCATTGGCAATGTCGGTAATTCTAAAACTCCTCTTATTTTTGATGTTTTGCTAGTTAGGAATTTAAAACATAATTTGCTTAGTATAAGTCAACTATGTGATAAAGGATTTAAAATTAAATTTGAAAAAGATAAGTGTCACATCGAAAATAATCAGTCAAATATTATCTTTGAAGGAATTAGGAAGAAAAAACATTTACATCCTTAGTATGAAAGTTTCAAATGATAACTTATGTCTTTTGGCTAATACAAGTGTCCCTTGGATTTGCATAAAAGTTGTGGTCATTTAAATTTCAAACTGTCATTTAGGTTATCAAAACTTTGACTTAGTTAGAGGTCTTACCAAGTTAAAATTTAAAGTAAATAGTATTTGTGATGCTTGCCAATTATGAAAACTTAAGAAAAGTTCGTTTAAATTAAAAGATATGATTTCTACTTCTAAACCTCTAGAATTACTTCATTTAGATTTATTTGGTCCATCTTAAGTTCAATAATTAATCACAATAAATATGTTTTTGTAATTGTAGATGATTATTCTAGATATACTTGGACAATTTTTCTTAAACTTAAAAGTGATGCTTTTGAATTATTTAATAATTTTGCTAAAAGAATTCAAAATCAACTTTCTTTAAAAATAAAAACTATTCGTAGTGATCACGGTGGAGAATTTGAAAATGAAAATTTTGAGAATTTCTGTAATCAAAAAGGAATTACTCGTAATTTCTCTTTTCCAAGAACTCCACAACAAAACGGAGTGGTAGAACGTAAGAATAGAACGATTCAAGAGTGTGCTAGAATAATGCTTTATGATAGTAACTTACCTAAAAACTTTTGGGTTGAAGCAGTCGCCACAGTTTGTTATATATTAAATAAGATTTTAATTAGACCATTAACTAATAAAACACCATATGAATTACTTTCCAATAAGAAACCCATAGTAGCTTATTTTAAAAAATTTGGTAATAAGTGTTTTATTCTTAATACAAAAGATAATTTAGATAAATTTGAACCTAAATCCAACAAAGGTGTCTTTATCAGATATTCTAATAGAAGTAAAGCATTTAGAGTTTATAATTTAAGAACTAACACTATTAAAGAAACAATGCATATATCTTCTGATGAAAATTTTAAAGATACTGTAAAAATAGAAGATGAAGAAGATTTTGTAACTTTAAATAATGAACCTAACGAAACTAAGTGTGAAATCATTCAACCTAATAAAAGAATTAGGTTATTAAAAAATCATCCTATAGAAAATATACTAGGAAATATTGAATCTATAGTTAAAACAAGAAATCAACTAAATAGTATGAGTAATGTAGCTTTTCTATCAACTATTGAACCTAAAAATCCAAAGAAAGCATTATCTGATGATTCATGGATTCTTTCCATGCAAGAAGAATTGAATCAGTTCACCAGAAATATTATTTGGTAACTTGTTCCTAAACCTGAGGACAAAAGTATAATTGGAGTAAAATGGGTTTATAAACATAAAATTAATAAACTTGGTGAGGTCGTGAGAAATAAAGCTCGTTTAGTCACGCAAGGTTATTGTCAAGAAGAAGGAATTGATTATGATGAAGCCTTTACACCCATAGCAAGACTAGAAGCTATCAGGATTCTACTTACTTTCGCAAACTACAATAATTTCAAGTTATATCAAATGGGTGTTAAAAGTTCTTTTCTAAATAATTTTGTAAAAGAAGATGTTTATGTTGAACAACCTCCACTTTTTGAAGATAATAAATTTTCAAATCATGTATATAAATTAAAGAAAGCTTTATGTGGTCTGAAACAAGCTCCTAGAGCTTGGTATGAAAGATTATGATCTTATTTACTACAATCTGGTTTTGAAATTGGTAAAATAGATACAACTCTTTTTATTAAAAGAAACAAAAATGATATTTAATTAGTATAAATATATGTAGATGTTATAATATTTGGGTCAACTAATAACATAATGAATAAATAATTTTCGGATATAATGACTAAAGAATTTGAAATGAGTCATATGGGAGAACTAAGTTTCTTCTTAGGACTTTAAATCAAACAATTAGATAAAGGAATTTTCATTGGTCAAGAAAATATGCTAAGGATTTAATTAATAAATTTGGATTGATCACTTCTAGTGGGAAACCAACTCCAATGACAATTAATGTAGCTTTTAGTACAGAAGATAAATCAAAAGATGTTGATCAAAAATTATATAGGGGAATGATTGGTTTGCTGCTTTATATAACAGTAAGTCATCCTGACATCATGCATAGTGTCTGTCTCTGTGCAATATACAAATCTCAACCTAAAGAAACTCACTTAAAAGTTGTTAAAAGAATTATAAGATACGTAAAACATACTTTAGATTATGGTTTATTTTACCCTAAAAACAATGTATTTGATTTAATTTCATATTGTGATGCTAATTACGCTGGTTGTAAAGCAGACCGAAAAAGTACAAGTGGAACTTGTCACTTTCTAGGATATTTTCTGGTTTCCTGGTTTAGTAAGAAGGAAAATATTGTATCCTTGTGTTTCTGCCATTGAGAAGGAGAAGTGGAAAGATGAAATTGTACGTACAGTAATGGGAAATAAAAAGGCTGTAAGGGTTTGAACAGAACTATATATACTAACGAAGCCCGATAAGAAATATAAACAATACCCAAATTGATTTGAAACGACAAATACGTCCCGAAAAGCCTGTTCTCCCTTCGGAATGAAAGTAGATTATCTTATATATCAAAATATATATTTTCAATAATTTTAAACTCACTGGAACAGGCTTCAAGTTCAAATTCCATCGTGTAAAGTGTTAGGAACTGGAGATAGTGGATTTGATGACAACAACCTTTGTAACTTATTTTATTATAACTTATATACCAACACTATTATCTAGATATATATGAATGTTATTATGTAGGATATATATAAGGCAGGTACTGATTATTGAAAACTGTACAATATAAAGATCAAAAATGAAGAAATCAAGTTTAAAGACTCATGAGTATTAGGATCAAGATTTCAAGATAAGTGTCTAGTTTTGTTAAAATTTCATAATAGCATGGAAATCTTCATTCCAAATTTCACTTGGGATGGAACCCATTTCTACCTTCTTAGTGGCTTAAAAACCCACGACAAGTAGCTTACAAACCTACGACTAGTGGCTTACAAACCCACGAACATCCTGGTTTTGGATAAGTTCTCGAGTCCTGATGTGATGAGATATTCTGCAGGAAGAAGCTTGCAAAACTACTTCAAAATGGTTTTTCAAAATGATTTTCAAAACTGCTTTTCAAATGTTTTAGCTTTAAAAATTATCTTTTCAAATGATTTTCAAAAGGATGTTTTAGCCTTAAAATATTCTTTGTTTTTGTTTTAAAACAAACTCTTGTTTTAAACTTCGTTTGTTTTTAAAACTACCTTATGATTTTTAATTATTCATTATAATATATGTACTTGAGATTTAAAATCAAATTTATATATACATTCTAAAAATATATTTTCTACACTTCTTTATTTTACATCATAGGAAAATTAGTTTATTTTACTCCAGAATCATTTCATCTTGATTTCCTTTCAATACCATTTTCAAAATAAATTTTACATAGTTTTCAACTAAAGGATGTCGACAACATGGGATACCCCATGTCAACATGGTGGCTATTAAATTCGAAAGTTTAAATTTTTAAAAGAAGTGTCTATTCGTTTAAATATCTTCATGAATGGTTATGACCATTACTAGTCTATAAATAGCCTTCATAAACGAATTTTATAACTAACTATTTTCTTATTTTCTTCACTCCTTCTTCTCCACAAACCCATATTCTAAAATTTTCATATTTTTAAGATCGTGTCGAAATTCTGTCGAATTCTCAAGTGAATCAAATTAGAGTCTCATTCTTGTTTGATTCTCTACCCTCTCTCAAAGATCAAAGTGCTATTCAGAGTTATAAGATCAATTTGTAATCAAAATTTTATTAGTCTCTCTATAAGGTGTGGTTGTGCTTGAAAATCAATTGGGTGATCTTATGTCCCGTAAATCAAGAGAGTTTGCCCCGGACTCAAAGACAGGAGGGTGCCTCAAGGCCTTCAAAAATTGAGGATTGTAATCTTGACATTGGTATAATAAAAATCAGTACAATGTGTTTGCCTTGGTGCAGGACTGGACGTAGGTGTGATATCCCGGAAATTTTAGCAATATCAATTTAATAATCCGTAATTAAAATTAAATTGATTTGATAAAATTTTGTTAATAAAAATTAACTTGATTGAATAATTCAATTAAATAAATGTTTAATTGATGAATTTTATCTTTTAAAAGCTAATAAAATGTTTTCCTATTTATAATGTATGTATATATATTTATATATATATGCTGTAAATAGATAAGTTTAATTTGAAGTTAAATGAACAAATAAAATATGTGTTTTTAAATTTCTAATATTCATTTGATAATTTGAAGATTTATTATTTTATTTAATAAATGACTAATTGGTTTAGAATACTTAAAGTAATTGTTTAAAATATTTGTTTCAAATTGTATAATTGTATTTTTATAAGATAAACAAAAGTTTACTTTATTTCTTTTTAAAAATAGCTTAATTATAAATTGGAATTATTTGAAATTTAAATACAAATTGTTTACTAAAACATTAATGGAATTAAATATGTTCAATAAGACATGTAATTTATAATTTCTTTTATAAATTATTTAAATTTGTCAATTGTGTTTTTATTTATTTTAATAAATGTAGAGATGTTTTAAAAAGACAATTTTATTTTTGTCAAATTAAATATGTTAATATAAACTAGTTTTAAAATTTGATTTTAAATATATAAATGGCATTTGAATTTGAATTCATTTTGAAATTCAAGTGAATAACTATATTTAAATTTTGTAAGTAAGCTTTCATGTTTTTATAAATTGTTTTATTTCATTAAAAAGAAATACATATACATTTATTAATGAAACTACTTATATGTATATTTAATAAAGAAAAAGGGGTTTTTTATTTATCTTTAAATTAAAGAATAAAACAAATGTTAACATTATAATCAATTAATAAGACAAGTGTAAACCATTAAACTACTTAATTTGACAAGTGTTAGAAGATTTTTACAAGTGTCCTTTTATTTTGATTTTCTTTTATAATTTTAAATAAAACATTTACACTTATATAAAGCATGTTTTCTTCATCTCTATTCTTTTCAAAATCTTCATTTTTTTTCAAAAGTAAAAAGAGAAAAACTTCTCAGTTGAAACAAATGACAGCCACTACATTTTTAAAATCTGGAAATTCTTTCTAAACCAAAACCTCAAGTTCATTTCAAAAGCATTTTTCAACCTGTAAATTCCATTTCCAAATGCAAGCATCTGCCTACATGTAAAGCCTGCATTGAAAATTCATTCAAAAGGAAAATGAAAGTCTGCATCTGGAAACCAAAGCCTCTGCATCTGGAGATCAAGCTTTAAATCATCAAAGCAAGATTAATTGGGCTCTGCATTTTTGAATCAGTAAGCAAGTATGTATACATGCAAGTTCAACAGCAAATCTGCAAGATAAATCAAGCTTAATGTAAAAGCCTGCATTTGGGAATCAAGCATTCATGGCCATCTCAACATGCAACTGCAACTTAAAGGTTTTTCAAAATTTAAGATTTAAACTCATATGAAATCAAAGCCTGCATGCAAGTTAAATCAAAGCTCTGTTTCATAAAGTTCCAGGTGAGTAACATTTTTTTTAAAATTTAAATAAATTGGTTGCTTAAATATATATGTTGTGTGTGATATTTTGATTGTATGATGGATTTGTATGCCTGTGAATATGATTTGAAGAGTATTGCTGAGTTGAATGTTTTGTGACTGTGCACATATGATTCAAGTTCCAGATTCTTTTACATATAAATTAAAAACAAAATCCTCTTGTCCTTGTCTAAGTTTTGTTAGAATTAAGTTCTGAAGCAAATGTGTAAATTTATAACACAGCTTAGTTCAAAAATTTATTTAAGTAAAATAAGTAGGGTGATGCCCCTGGAAATTGTAAAACAACAGAGTATGATTGATAAACTTGAAAACTCAAACATTAAAAATTTTAAATACAGTATTATAATCTGGAAGCTTAAACAAAAGAATGAATTTTGAAACTAAAATCAAATGGTTTAGTTTGGGATGGACACTGCAGAACCCATTTAGACTGAAATTGGGTTTTGGCCAATCTCTGATGACCTAGTTGATTTAAGTGTTTGGGATTCTTGGTGATGGTAGAGCAGTGATCAAGGGATGTGGGAAAAATACTAGATGGTGATGTTTTTCATCGAGGAGGTAGCGGTGATAAGATTTAATCTGTAAACCTAGTTTTAGGGTACTGCAGTAATTTTCTTTTGTATGGAAGATTTAGGTGACCGAGTGTTAAGATCTTCGGGGTGATGGCTGCATTGGTGTAGAAGAGGTGATTGGCGGCGGTGCTTGGCTTCCTATAGCCGGAGGTGATAGGGAGAATGATTTGACAGGTTTGGGTGGAAGTGTCGTGCCTGTTGCAGACAGATTTTGATTTGGGGAAACTCGAATCTGATTTCGAGGGTGTTGAGGGATTGTGATGATTGCGAGGTGATGTAAGGGAGGTCGGCGACTTGTTCATGGCCTGGGTGGTGGCCGGAGGTGGCTACAGTCATCGTGCATATGCACGGGGAAGAAGGAGTATCAGGGAGGTAGTGGGTTTTGCAGTAGTTTTGTACTCGAGTTATACTCGAGTGAAATCAAATTTTGCTCGAAGTAGCCGATGATTTTACTCGAAGCAAACTAAGGGGGTACTCGGGTTTGTTTCTGAAGTTACAGGTTTATGAAAACCTGTAGTTTTAACTTTAAGATTGGTTTAAAAATCTAATACAGGATTTTGAAAACAGAATTCAAATCAAAATCTAAGGTTTGAATTTCAAATGAATTTGGGATGCAGGTTTGAAATTTAAATTTAAACTTTAAAACAAAATGTTTAGAACAACTTCAAAGAGTTTAAATATTTTAATTTTGAATAAAGCTTTAAATATAAGTAGAGATTCAAACATGGTTTAAATCTGAAAAGCAAACTCAATTTTGAAACAATGTTTGAGAATTAAGAAAGTTTTAAAAGAAGTTTAAATGTTTAAACAAATTTGTTGTTCAAACATATTTAAATATGATTTGTAATTTTAAATGAGTTTGGAGTTTAAATTTCTTATAATTTCTTTTATAAAATAAGAATAAAGCTTTAAAAGATTTTAGAATGTTTTATAAACTTTGTTTGAGTTAAATTTGTTTTCTTTTTAAATTTTTAAATTTAAAAATATAATTTGAAAATAATTTTAAGTTAATTGTTTTAAGTTACTTTATGTATGATAAAGTAACCATGAATAAGTAATGTTTTATTTTAAAATGTAAATTTAATGATATTTGTTTCATTAAATTAGCAAGATAATTTAAATAATGTAATCAATTAATTTGTTTAATTAATTAAAGATTTGAAATAAATTAATTAAGGTTAATTAAATTGGTAATTAATTTAAGTTAATTACTTAAGAAAAGTAATTAAGAATTTAATGATAAGTTAATGAAGGTCATTAACTTGTGATTATTTATTTATTAATGTAATTAATTTTGATAATTAATTTGATTAATTAATTTAAATAATCAATTAGGAATTTAATTAAGTATGATTACTTTTTGGAAATAATTAATGATATTAATTACTCTTTGTAATTAATTTATTAATTGGATTAATTTAAATTAATTAATTAAGTTTAATTAATTTAGAATAATCATTAAATAAGTTGATAAGTAATCATTGAGAAATAATTACTTAGAGAAGTAATTAAGTTAAGTAAATTACTGGAAGTAATTAATTAAAGTTGAGAAGAGTTTTGAGATTAATTACTTTGTGTAATTAAAGTTAACTACTTTGTGAAAGTAATGAATAATTAATAATTACTTAGTGTAATTAATTTAAGTATTGATTAATTAATTCTTTGAAAATAATTAAGTAATGTAATTAATTAAAGGTAATTAAGTACTAATGAGATTAATCAAATATGATTAATATAATTAATCATTAAATGTAATTAAATTATAAGTAATTAAGAAAGTAATTAAGGTTAGTTAATTACTAAAAGTGATTAATAATTTTAGTTTAATTAAGGATAATTACTTAATGTAATTAATTTAAATAAGTAATTAATTTAAATATAATTAAGGATCATTAATTAAGATAATTAATGATGTTAATTAAGGATTAATTAATTAAGATTAATTAATCAATGATAAGTGATTAAGAAGTAATTAATTAATGTAATTAATTAAGGATTAATGTAGTTAATTATAATTAATTAATGGAGTAATTAAAGGTTAAATACTTTAGATGGTTAAGAATAATTAATTTGTAAATTAATTAAGGATAATTACTTGAATGTAATTAAAAGAATAATTAATCAAGAATGATTAATTAAGGTGATTAAGTTGAGGATAATTATTAATTGATTTGCAATCAATTAAGGGTTAAATAAGCAAGTTTTAAATTGAGGAAGTAATTAATTTAATTCATATTAAATTAATTAAGGATAAGTAATTAATTTAATTCACTTTAAATTAATTAGAGATAGAAGTAATTAATTCAATTCATTTTAAATTAATTATATATGGAGTGATTATAGATCCTTGCTTATGAATGGATGTTATGGTTTATCTTGAATAGTTTGGATCTCATATATGAGATTACTATTGTGTGATATGGATGCATTGGTTGCATTGTGATGTATGAGTTATCTATGGGTGATGATAATATAGATTATCAATTTGTGATGATTACCTGTTTATGATAATAATGTTGATTATCTATTGTGATGATATTATCTATCTGTGTGTTTATAGATAGTTTAAATTGAATTGTTTTAAACTTAAAACAACTTGGACCTAAAAGACACGCTTTGGATTTCGATGAGACCGGGATCGGGTTTCCATATTTGGATATCCGAAAACCACATCGATTCCAATTAACGTTAGGTCGTGAATCTAAGTGGAGCATGTGAAGACTCGAGGTGTAAGGGCTATACGTCAGTATAACTCTGTGGGTGATTCCGTAATGAGTTTGACGGAATAGTGCTTATAGATTCGAGATGGTGAATCAGAGTGCAAGGGCTATGGTCGTTGACTCTGAGGGTGATTCCAATAATGAGTGCAACGAGATAGTGCCTTCGGTTTCGTTCGAACCCGGAACGAACTTGTATGGATTGAATGCTTTCAGCACATCGTCAGGTGGACGATGAGCATTCTAAGATTTGATGTCCTATAAAGGTAATCGTAACCTCAAGCCTCATCAACCGGGAATGGCTAAAACAGGGGAGGTGCAGCAAGGCTTCGTGGGTAGCCCCCACTGGAGAGCAAGATTGATCCCTGTCTAGAGGTCCCTTTTTATTTCGGCTGTGTGGGGCGGTTGAATCGCGACAACTGCCGGGATTGTCTTGTTCGGAACTGTTCAGTAAGGAACGGGTCCGGCCTTGTGTTGCAGGGGATGAAGGGAGTAATCCTCGGTACGGTGATCTAGGCCACGTACTGTGACGGGCGGTACCCCAGTAGCCCTGCCATTGTATGGAATCCAAAATCCAATAAGTGCCAACGGTTTTGATTGTATTACCCACTTTTGTGGCTAGTAGCTGGAATTTAATCATGTAACAATTTCGGCTATTTCTGTATTTTATTTGAAAACCCTAGACACTATTATAATATCATCGGATTTCCTATCAAATGTTTTGGTTAGCGTAAGGTAAAAACTTTTCCATGTTTATGTGTGGGAAGTCTTACGTGATACCTTTCTTTTTAAAGGATTTTGAAAGTTAAGCAACTTTAACCTGTTACTCACACCAGACCCATGTCTGACCCGGAGTTTATTTTTGTTTTTCATAAACTCTTGGGTACTCAAATTTTTACGAGTAGCCAAGGGATTCAGGTTAGGATTCAGGATTAGCTTTGACGAATTGTGGAGGAGCATTGGAGCAGGAGGCTTCCGCGTTGTAGATATAATAGTCCGCTGTGTTTAGTATCTCTGAGTTATTTGTGATGTTGTATTGAGTTGTAAATACTAGACAGGTGTTTATAACTGTCTAGTATATGTGATGTGTATGCTGTGTATCTCTGATAGATATTGTATATTATGTAAATACTTTTGATTATTAATATAATTTATTCGTTCCGCTGTTTAGATTCTGATGTGTTGTTTCTTCTTTCTTCTCTTTCTTTCTATTCTCTATCCCTTTCTTTCTTATTAGCGATGCAATTTCCTGGAGCTAAGGATTTGGGTCGTCACAGTGGTATCAGAGCATTAGGTTGAGCGAATACCTAGGCTCTGTAGTGGTGTCTTTCTTGAGAGAGCGTATTTGTAGTTTTGATATATATCTATATATATTTATTCTACCTATCTGTTGGATTACCTAAACGGGTTTTCCCAATATAGGTTATAAAGGTAGATAAGGTAGTGGTGTGTGTAACACGATGACTACCATTGGTTGGAGTTTGAATGTTTGAGGTTGGAAGTGTATTTGTTGAGACTGTAGACCTAATACCGTCTCAAGTGAGTTATGCAGTGTGTAGAGATTTCATCGATCCCTGAAGGTAACCTGTTAAGGTTGAGAGTTCATCTTTGAAGATGGATGAGTAGAGTTTGGATCGATTGGTTGGCAGAAGTGTGTGATGGTATTTTGATAACTCAGAGAGTAGTAGCTGCGTGATGAGATGCAGTGAATACGGATGTCTCCGAAGAAGCTTTCTTTGGAAACAAGTTTTGGGAAGTGAGTTTGCTTGGTGTTGTGGCTGAGTTCAGCTAGTTGTTTGTGTTTGGCTTTGAGGCCTGAGTTTCTTGAAGAACTTTGGATCAGGAAGTTGACTGGCTGGGTAGTTTCTGAAGCTGGAGTTCAGAGGCAGTAGAGTGGATCTGTTTCTGCGATGGATTGACTAGTTAAGAGTGAGCTGTTCTGTTTGGTAAAGAGAGAACAGTTTTCTTTGGAATTGGTCTTGATTGATCGCAAAAGTGACTTGCGATAGGTTGAGTGTTCTTTTGAGGCATTGAAGGATTTCTTATGATAGTGTTTGGTGAATCAACTCAGGATAGATCAGAGTTGTGCAGCGGAAGCAGTTGAGAATGTTTCTGTTTGTCTTTTCCTAGAAGAAGTGAGTTTGTTCTTCTGATGTTTGAAGAGCAGAGTTGGTAATCTTGGACTTGTTTGATCTTGAGGAGATCGTTATGTTGGATTGTTTTTGGTCCTGCCTGTTTCTTTTGGGGTATCAGCAAGAGTTAAACCGATCAATTTGGATGTAGGTAGCCCAGGATCGTTAGAAGATTTTGTGGTTAAGAGACGAAGGAATTTGGATTCCGGAGTCGGAGATTTGATTTGGTTAAGTTTTCTCCGATCCAGGGAGCTATAAGTTTTGGGTGAGTCTGAGAAGCTAGCTCCAAAGTGTTTTGGGATCTCTTTTGTGATTTGGTTGGATTGGTGTTTAGATTTCAGGAATTGAATTGCCCGTTTGGATAATTGGATTTAATGAGTTTCACGTATCTCTGAGGGAGTACGTATATGAGTTATCTCTGGAAGTGGAACCAGTTGTTCAGGAAGGTTTGGTGATTGAGTCAGACTCGTTTGTAGTCTGATATCTTGTCTAGTTCTGTAGATTTAGATGAGTAGAAGATCTATAGCTTCGTAGTTTTGATTGTTTAGATTCTGTAGGGCGAGTATCCCGGTATATATATACTTGGGGAAACTCGAGAAATTTTATCCATAATTTTATCTGGATAATTAAATTTGTTTGATTAGATAAATTGGTTGTTATGGTTGTTAGCATATGATTGATGTATGTTTGTGAATTAAAATCTATAATTTTAAATGGGTTATTAAATTACTTTTGCTTTTAAATTTCGGGGACGAAATTCTTTTAAGGGGGGAGGAATGTGATATCCCGGAAATTTTAGCAATATCAATTTAATAATCCGTAATTAAAATTAAATTGATTTGATAAAATTTTGTTAATAAAAATTAACTTGATTGAATAATTCAATTAAATAAATGTTTAATTGATGAATTTTATCTTTTAAAAGCTAATAAAATGTTTTCCTATTTATAATGTATGTATATATATTTATATATATATGTTGTAAATAGATAAGTTTAATTTGAAGTTAAATGAACAAATAAAATATGTGTTTTTAAATTTCTAATATTCATTTGATAATTTGAAGATTTATTATTTTATTTAATAAATGACTAATTGGTTTAGAATACTTAAAGTAACTGTTTAAAATATTTGTTTCAAATTGTATAATTGTATTTTTATAAGATAAACAAAAGTTTACTTTATTTCTTTTTAAAAATAGCTTAATTATAAATTGGAATTATTTGAAATTTAAATACAAATTGTTTACTAAAACATTAATGGAATTAAATATGTTCAATAAGACATGTAATTTATAATTTCTTTTATAAATTATTTAAATTTGTCAATTGTGTTTTTATTTATTTTAATAAATGTAGAGATGTTTTAAAAAGACAATTTTATTTTTGTCAAATTAAATATGTTAATATAAACTAGTTTTAAAATTTGATTTTAAATATATAAATGGCATTTGAATTTGAATTCATTTTGAAATTCAAGTGAATAACTATATTTAAATTTTGTAAGTAAGCTTTCATGTTTTTATAAATTGTTTTATTTCATTAAAAAGAAATACATATACATTTATTAATGAAACTACTTATATGTATATTTAATAAAGAAAAAGGGGTTTTTTATTTATCTTTAAATTAAAGAATAAAACAAATGTTAACATTATAATCAATTAATAAGACAAGTGTAAACCATTAAACTACTTAATTTGACAAGTGTTAGAAGATTTTTACAAGTGTCCTTTTATTTTGATTTTCTTTTATAATTTTAAATAAAACATTTACACTTATATAAAGCATGTTTTCTTCATCTCTATTCTTTTCAAAATCTTCATTTTTTTTTCAAAAGTAAAAAGAGAAAAACTTCTCAGCTGAAACAAATGACAGCCACTACATTTTTAAAATCTGGAAATTCTTTCTAAACCAAAACCTCAAGTTCATTTCAAAAGCATTTTTCAACCTGTAAATTCCATTTCCAAATGCAAGCATCTGCTTACATGTAAAGCCTGCATTGAAAATTCATTCAAAAGGAAAATGAAAGTCTGCATCTGGAAACCAAAGCCTCTGCATCTGGAGATCAAGCTTTAAATCATCAAAGCAAGATTAATTGGGCTCTGCATTTTTGAATCAGTAAGCAAGTATGTATACATGCAAGTTCAACAGCAAATCTGCAAGATAAATCAAGCTTAATGTAAAAGCCTGCATTTGGGAATCAAGCATTCATGGCCACCTCAACATGCAACTGCAACTTAAAGGTTTTTCAAAATTTAAGATTTAAACTCATATGAAATCAAAGCCTGCATGCAAGTTAAATCAAAGCTCTGTTTCATAAAGTTCCAGGTGAGTAACATTTTTTTTAAAATTTAAATAAATTGGTTGCTTAAATATATATGTTGTGTGTGATATTTTGATTGTATGATGGATTTGTATGCCTGTGAATATGATTTGAAGAGTATTGCTGAGTTGAATGTTTTGTGACTGTGCACATATGATTCAAGTTCCAGATTCTTTTACATATAAATTAAAAACAAAATCCTCTTGTCCTTGTCTAAGTTTTGTTAGAATTAAGTTCTGAAGCAAATGTGTAAATTTATAACACAGCTTAGTTCAAAAATTTATTTAAGTAAAATAAGTAGGGTGATGCCCCTGGAAATTGTAAAACAACAGAGTATGATTGATAAACTTGAAAACTCAAACATTAAAAATTTTAAATACAGTATTATAATCTGGAAGCTTAAACAAAAGAATGAATTTTGAAACTAAAATCAAATGGTTTAGTTTGGGATGGACACTGCAGAACCCATTTAGACTGAAATTGGGTTTTGGCCAATCTCTGATGACCTAGTTGATTTAAGTGTTTGGGATTCTTGGTGATGGTAGAGCAGTGATCAAGGGATGTGGGAAAAATACTAGATGGTGATGTTTTTCATCGAGGAGGTAGCGGTGATAAGATTTAATCTGTAAACCTAGTTTTAGGGTACTGCAGTAATTTTCTTTTGTATGGAAGATTTAGGTGACCGAGTGTTAAGATCTTCGGGGTGATGGCTGCATTGGTGTAGAAGAGGTGATTGGCGGCGGTGCTTGGCTTCCTATAGCCGGAGGTGATAGGGAGAATGATTTGACAGGTTTGGGTGGAAGTGTCGTGCCTGTTGCAGACAGATTTTGATTTGGGGAAACTCGAATCTGATTTCGAGGGTGTTGAGGGATTGTGATGATTGCGAGGTGATGTAAGGGAGGTCGGCGACTTGTTCATGGCCTGGGTGGTGGCCGGAGGTGGCTACAGTCATCGTGCATATGCACGGGGAAGAAGGAGTATCAGGGAGGTAGTGGGTTTTGCAGTAGTTTTGTACTCGAGTTATACTCGAGTGAAATCAAATTTTGCTCGAAGTAGCCGATGATTTTACTCGAAGCAAACTAAGGGGGTACTCGGGTTTGTTTCTGAAGTTACAGGTTTATGAAAACCTGTAGTTTTAACTTTAAGATTGGTTTAAAAATCTAATACAGGATTTTGAAAACAGAATTCAAATCAAAATCTAAGGTTTGAATTTCAAATGAATTTGGGATGCAGGTTTGAAATTTAAATTTAAACTTTAAAACAAAATGTTTAGAACAACTTCAAAGAGTTTAAATATTTTAATTTTGAATAAAGCTTTAAATATAAGTAGAGATTCAAACATGGTTTAAATCTGAAAAGCAAACTCAATTTTGAAACAATGTTTGAGAATTAAGAAAGTTTTAAAAGAAGTTTAAATGTTTAAACAAATTTGTTGTTCAAACATATTTAAATATGATTTGTAATTTTAAATGAGTTTGGAGTTTAAATTTCTTATAATTTCTTTTATAAAATAAGAATAAAGCTTTAAAAGATTTTAGAATGTTTTATAAACTTTGTTTGAGTTAAATTTGTTTTCTTTTTAAATTTTTAAATTTAAAAATATAATTTGAAAATAATTTTAAGTTAATTGTTTTAAGTTACTTTATGTATGATAAAGTAACCATGAATAAGTAATGTTTTATTTTAAAATGTAAATTTAATGATATTTGTTTCATTAAATTAGCAAGATAATTTAAATAATGTAATTAATTAATTTGTTTAATTAATTAAAGATTTGAAATAAATTAATTAAGGTTAATTAAATTGGTAATTAATTTAAGTTAATTACTTAAGAAAAGTAATTAAGAATTTAATGATAAGTTAATGAAGGTCATTAACTTGTGATTATTTATTTATTAATGTAATTAATTTTGATAATTAATTTGATTAATTAATTTAAATAATCAATTAGGAATTTAATTAAGTATGATTACTTTTTGGAAATAATTAATGATATTAATTACTCTTTGTAATTAATTTATTAATTGGATTAATTTAAATTAATTAATTAAGTTTAATTAATTTAGAATAATCATTAAATAAGTTGATAAGTAATCATTGAGAAATAATTACTTAGAGAAGTAATTAAGTTAAGTAAATTACTGGAAGTAATTAATTAAAGTTGAGAAGAGTTTTGAGATTAATTACTTTGTGTAATTAAAGTTAACTACTTTGTGAAAGTAATGAATAATTAATAATTACTTAGTGTAATTAATTTAAGTATTGATTAATTAATTCTTTGAAAATAATTAAGTAATGTAATTAATTAAAGGTAATTAAGTACTAATGAGATTAATCAAATATGATTAATATAATTAATCATTAAATGTAATTAAATTATAAGTAATTAAGAAAGTAATTAAGGTTAGTTAATTACTAAAAGTGATTAATAATTTTAGTTTAATTAAGGATAATTACTTAATGTAATTAATTTAAATAAGTAATTAATTTAAATATAATTAAGGATCATTAATTAAGATAATTAATGATGTTAATTAAGGATTAATTAATTAAGATTAATTAATCAATGATAAGTGATTAAGAAGTAATTAATTAATGTAATTAATTAAGGATTAATGTAGTTAATTATAATTAATTAATGGAGTAATTAAAGGTTAAATACTTTAGATGGTTAAGAATAATTAATTTGTAAATTAATTAAGGATAATTACTTGAATGTAATTAAAAGAATAATTAATCAAGAATGATTAATTAAGGTGATTAAGTTGAGGATAATTATTAATTGATTTGCAATCAATTAAGGGTTAAATAAGCAAGTTTTAAATTGAGGAAGTAATTAATTTAATTCATATTAAATTAATTAAGGATAAGTAATTAATTTAATTCACTTTAAATTAATTAGAGATAGAAGTAATTAATTCAATTCATTTTAAATTAATTATATATGGAGTGATTATAGATCCTTGCTTATGAATGGATGTTATGGTTTATCTTGAATAGTTTGGATCTCATATATGAGATTACTATTGTGTGATATGGATGCATTGGTTGCATTGTGATGTATGAGTTATCTATGGGTGATGATAATATAGATTATCAATTTGTGATGATTACATGTTTATGATAATAATGTTGATTATCTATTGTGATGATATTATCTATCTGTGTGTTTATAGATAGTTTAAATTGAATTGTTTTAAACTTAAAACAACTTGGACCTAAAAGACACGCTTTGGATTTCGATGAGACCGGGATCGGGTTTCCATATTTGGATATCCGAAAACCACATCGATTCCAATTAACGTTAGGTCGTGAATCTAAGTGGAGCATGTGAAGACTCGAGGTGTAAGGGCTATACGTCAGTATAACTCTGTGGGTGATTCCGTAATGAGTTTGACGGAATAGTGCTTATAGATTCGAGATGGTGAATCAGAGTGCAAGGGCTATGGTCGTTGACTCTGAGGGTGATTCCAATAATGAGTGCAACGAGATAGTGCCTTCGGTTTCGTTCGAACCCGGAACGAACTTGTATGGATTGAATGCTTTCAGCACATCGTCAGGTGGACGATGAGCATTCTAAGATTTGATGTCCTATAAAGGTAATCGTAACCTCAAGCCTCATCAACCGGGAATGGCTAAAACAGGGGAGGTGCAGCAAGGCTTCGTGGGTAGCCCCCACTGGAGAGCAAGATTGATCCCTGTCTAGAGGTCCCTTTTTATTTCGGCTGTGTGGGGCGGTTGAATCGCGACAACTGCCGGGATTGTCTTGTTCGGAACTGTTCAGTAAGGAACGGGTCCGGCCTTGTGTTGCAGGGGATGAAGGGAGTAATCCTCGGTACGGTGATCTAGGCCACGTACTGTGACGGGCGGTACCCCAGTAGCCCTGCCATTGTATGGAATCCAAAATCCAATAAGTGCCAACGGTTTTGATTGTATTACCCACTTTTGTGGCTAGTAGCTGGAATTTAATCATGTAACAATTTCGGCTATTTCTGTATTTTATTTGAAAACCCTAGACACTATTATAATATCATCGGATTTCCTATCAAATGTTTTGGTTAGCGTAAGGTAAAAACTTTTCCATGTTTATGTGTGGGAAGTCTTACGTGATACCTTTCTTTTTAAAGGATTTTGAAAGTTAAGCAACTTTAACCTGTTACTCACACCAGACCCATGTCTGACCCGGAGTTTATTTTTGTTTTTCATAAACTCTTGGGTACTCAAATTTTTACGAGTAGCCAAGGGATTCAGGTTAGGATTCAGGATTAGCTTTGACGAATTGTGGAGGAGCATTGGAGCAGGAGGCTTCCGCGTTGTAGATATAATAGTCCGCTGTGTTTAGTATCTCTGAGTTATTTGTGATGTTGTATTGAGTTGTAAATACTAGACAGGTGTTTATAACTGTCTAGTATATGTGATGTGTATGCTGTGTATCTCTGATAGATATTGTATATTATGTAAATACTTTTGATTATTAATATAATTTATTCGTTCCGCTGTTTAGATTCTGATGTGTTGTTTCTTCTTTCTTCTCTTTCTTTCTATTCTCTATCCCTTTCTTTCTTATTAGCGATGCAATTTCCTGGAGCTAAGGATTTGGGTCGTTACAGTAGGGTAACTCCGAACCAGTATAAAATCCAGTGTGTTCTTTCCTTTTACTGCTTTATTCACTTTCTGTTTGATTCTGTGTGTTCTATGATTAAGCTCTGCATTTGTTTGTGCCATAATTTTAATTTAGTACATATAAGTCTTAGAATCCATTGAACACTATTCACCCCCTTCTAGTGTTAAATTAGTCTTAAGATCCTTAATCCGCACTCCCTTACAAGGAGATGTCAAACCCCATAAATATCTCTGACGCCGACGCACTCATATTTACCGTTGATTTAACTTACATAAGATTTTTTAGTTCCGACTCGAGTGTTTTGTCTTTTCAATTCGCTCGGGTTAGCCTGAGCATTTCATGGTTGAAGACCTTGTTTCTGGAGGGCGAAGACGAAGATTTGTACTAGTATTATTTATTATATTCCACTGCATCATGTTGTTCCGACTGCATTTATTTACTTATCCCTGTTTATGTAACTTTGATGTTTGTGTTGTAAAGAATAATTAAATGTATTTTTAAACAGCTTCATGAACTGTTATTTGATTATTATATTTTGTAATTCCATTGCGAGATTCTGTATTTTTTTTATTTCTTTCTCTTTTCTTATTTACCCCATAACAATCTGCCCTTTTAAATGGTTTCAGTCAGACATGTGTCCACTTAAAACATCTAAAAAGGCAGGTCGTTATAGTTGGTATCAGAGCTTCGGTTTAGCGATAACCTTAGCTTTGTGGGGTTTGACTCATATTAAATAGGGTAGTAATACCCTAGAATGAGTCGCTGTGTGTGTATATATATATGAGAGAGAGCGTATTTATTTATGTTATAAAATGTTTTTTGTTGTGTTAATTTGTTCCGTTTTGTATTTATAAATTCCAGTTGGTGCATAGGACGCTATGACATCGATAGGGATTTCTAAACACTTAATAGGGCAGACCTACACAATATTGTTTTGAATATAGGTGAATGAAATAAATTTGCCTATTATATATTTTGTATATAAAATAATAATTTTATAAATGATATATTTGGCTGTAATATATTTGTTGTAAGGTAGTGAGATTTATAAATATTGGTTGAAAATAAGATTTGTAAATAAAATAAACATAAATTGAAAATTTTAGATATTAAATTTCGAGATTTTGAAAATCTCTTCAAAGGATTTTGGAATATAATATTAGTATTATTTAGAGTATTTTGTTATAAATATTTCTATATAATTAAAAGAAATGTTTTAAAAAGGAATTTCAAAGGGAAACAATTTCTGTACTCCCCTCTCTGACATCGAAAAATAATTTCGGTGATGAGTGCACGCATCATCGACGTTCATTTTCGAGTTTCAAAGTGGGAAGGCCACTGTAGTAGTTTACTACCCTTTTGCTTTGATAAATAAATATTAAACTTTATTTCTATATATGATTTAATGTATATATAGATATGGCTATATATATTATTTTAAATAATTTGAAATGGAACATGACATTTAGTTCTTAAATTTCCATAAATTAGGGATTTCAATTATTGTAATGAAATGGAATTTTAACTAATTAATAATTGGAACTTCTAAAATGAAAATAATAAATTAAATACTAAGTAATAAATGAAATATACAGAATTGAAACTTGTAACTTGTAAATCAAAGGATATGAAAATCCTATAGATATGATTATTGAACCTTTTGTTAATTACAAATAAATGAGATAAACTTATGTAACATTTAATTGCATTCTTAAATATATATATATATATATATATATATAACTCATCAAAATAATAAAAGTTGAAATATTTAATAAGAATATGTAATAGAATATTATATAAGTGAAAATTTAAGTAATTAAAATGTTCATTGGAATTACTTTATAACTAAGAATTTTGATATTATAGTAGTTATAAACTTAAGTTATAATTGAAATGCTACTAAATAAAATGTAATAGAAAAGTGAGTATTGTAAGTAACTGATTCTAAACTTAGGTTAATATTGAAGCTATTTATAATTAAAGTAAATAGTAAACTGAATACTGTACTAAGTTAACGACTATAACTTCAGAAAGGTTGAAATGATTTAGAAAATAGATTCAATATTCAATGACACTATATATAAGGAAGGTTGAATGTAAATTAAAAGGTACAAAAATTGAGAATTAATTTATGCACTAATGAATACTATTATCTAATGGAAATCAAGTATATAAATTTATAAATGTAAACCAAACTGCAATAAAATGTATGAAATACTTGAATAATGAATTCATTGGTTATTACAAACAAGTGAATTGAAATAATTTACGTAAGAAATGAACGTAAAGTATGAGAGGAAATTTTGCATCATATGAATAAATGAGAAAAATTAATTTTGTAAGTAACGAATGGAGATAAATGAAATAAGTACTGAATGAATGAAGGTGAAATTATTTACAAAGAAACCTATAAAGTAATTTAAAAATTGATTTACGTATGTTTAAAATAATGTGTATGAGTGACATATGTAAGAAAATGTAAATAACATATATGGAAATGGATGTAAATAAATGGAATTAAGTATTGAATAAATAAATGGAAATTGAATTTGCGAGAAATAATCGTAATCAAAGAAATAACCCTTGTACGTATGAAAAATAAAAATAAATTGCAAATGTTGTGATGGGATTAATAAGAATAACTTAAATAACATTTTAATTTATTGTTTTTTTGACTTGTTTGGGCAAGGATACTTCTAATTGTTTGGATATATGAATAATCTGTTGAGTTTTATCTAAGACTGTTGAGTAGTTGGTGTATTTAGCAGTTTATTTGTCATTCTATGCGATTAAAAGTGTCTAATCCCGAACAAACCATTTGTTTTGCTTGATATGGATGAATGGTTGATTTTATTAATTTTATGTGATGATTGTATGCTTTTGGTTGCAAGTGATTGTTGTTATGTTATACTTATTGTTGCTATTAATTGAAACGACTTAAACATTTCATGTTTATATAATTATTAACTTCTTTAGATTATATGAGTGAAATATAGGTTATGGAAGCAATTACTACTACTTTTGGTTTTATAAATTAAGCGTTGTTTGCCCGACAAATAGGTACGTTTTCGGATTACGGTTTATAGCGATATTATATTATTATTCATGCTGTTGGGATATATTATTTTGAAACATATGTGATGTATATTGATTATTTTTGATATTATTATTTCCCCAAGACCTCTCCATACAAAAGAGACTCTGCCGAAATTTTGGAGTTAGAAAAATTTTGTGAAATGTTTTCCGAATTTTATTAACTTGAAATTAAAGGATTTAATTGTTATAAACTGATATATTATATTTAAATTATTTAATTTTGTAACTTTATTTGTTATAAGTTTAATATTTTGAATAAGATATATTGATTTCTAAATTCCTTCTTTTCCCTTCTTTTCCTTTTCGGGGGCAAAAAGTTTTGAGTGGGGGAGAGTGTAATGACCCGTAATTTTCGATAATTAAAATAGTTAATTTAATAAGATTTTGGTAATTTAATATTGAAAGAAATAAAAATTTGGGATTTATTAATGAAATAATAATTGAGATGAAATGTAACAATATTAATTAAAGTTAATTATTAGAAGATTGAATGAAATTCCAATCAATTGAATAATGTGAATGTTATACTTGGTTATAAATTGAATATAAGAAAACAAATGTAAATCTTTAATTAACTAATGAAATAATATATTGTTAATGGTAATTGAATGAAATTTGGTGTTATGAAAGCAATTGTAACATTGGTTGTAAATAATAACTTATAAGCGCGATTAAAAGTTAATGGTAACAATTACTAAATGTTACCTATTTAATTAGTCTATTAAATCTAATTGGAAATCAATTGAAATTAAGCGTAATTAAAGGTTATATTAATGAGAATTAAGACAATAACTGCAATCTGTGAATGTAATAAAATATATATAATTGTAAATTATGTCCATAAGAAAAAAATTGATTTAATAAAAAATTGGAATCAAGATAGATAAATCATTTGGGATCTTAAATCTTAATTTACGTATAAATTTGACAAAAAATTCAATATATATGGAAATATGGTTGTTAATACAAATAAAGATAGAAATTGGAGAATATTAAAGTAATGAAAGACAAACAGATATTAACTATGTTAATTGAGTAATAATTGATTGAATATAAATTCTGAAATCAAATTTAAACAATTTATTGAAATTAAATTGTAATTAATTGGATTTAATTACATATGAAATTGAACACTATAATTAGTAAATTTTTGAACACTGAATTGATGTGTAAACTTGTTTGAATCATTATAAATGTCTAAGTAATCAAAAATGATGAAATTTGTTAGTTAATAAATATTGAATTAAAAAGTGAATTTATTTATTTAATATTAATTTATGTAAATAATGCGAGAATAGCCATTTTGACCACAGTCTCGGATTTCGACGAAACCAGTTTCGTCCGATCCGTAGCGGTGAATTATTGTAAGATTTCAAGTTTCGTGGCGATCGGACCTGTTATTTGATCGTACAGACTCGAAGCGTCCAGAAATCAATTTAATTGAAATAAATTGAAATCAATTTGAAATAAGCTAATTTTAAGTTAACTTCTTCATACGATGGAATTTTGACTTGAAACCTATTCCATTGAATTTAAAAATATTGAAAACATTTATTTTGATATATGATATGACTCATTTTTGTTACGGAGACAGAACGAGCTTTACGGATCATTTAGAGTTCAACGTGTAAATCAATCTCATCCATTCATTCTATTTTTCAGCTTTTCCTATACATAGCCTGTTATAAACCTTTGCTACTTCCTATTTTTCATTTGTCTATATGTATAATTCTCTCTGTCTTCTTCTTCCCAATGGTAGACAAACCAAACAGATTCCAAATTCAATTCCAAACCAAAAATCAAATCAAAAATCAAACTCCTCCAAACCCTAACAAATCATATATCAATTCGAAGCTCTCGATGAGCGTAACCCACTAGAGTGGTTCATTTTTCAACTGGATGCACCGTTTGACCAGTATTCGTCGAAGAACCTCAGCTGTTCATATTAGGGTTTCGACGATCCAATGGTGGATCGTCGTCCGATCGACGATCGGGAAGCAGCGTTGGGAAGGTGGCGTCGGGTAGGTTGGTCTACTATTGTTCATTTGTCATAATAGGCCACGATTTCGCCAAAAAATGCCTTAGAAGCATGCGGTGGCAGCGAGTGACTGGGCATGGCGGAGGACGCTGTGAAGGGCGATGATGGGCAGCTTGAAGCGAGGGAGTGGATGGCGTTCATGGATTGGGGTCATGGCATCTGTATTGGTGGCAATCAAGTCGCGAGGATGGTGGCTTCTTCAGGTTCGAACGCTGCTTTGGGACGTGAGCCAGATGGTATGCGTGGGCATGACGTAACCGTTAGGTGATAATCTTTTTTTAATCTAAATTTCGATTTTTCAACATTCTAATATACATAACTTTTACATACGAGGTCCGTTTCACACGAGGTTTATTCCATTGGGATCGTATCGAAATTTCAGACATTATGATTCTAGTTTGGAAAAATACTAAGACTATTCAAATTTGGGCCTTAAATTGGATTTTAATTCGATTTAAAATTGAAGGTGGGTGTTTTGACCAACTCACAACTTCTAGAATTTCTTATGTTAGTTCAATTAAATTTATGATGTGATTAAGAATATATTTGTGGCTGTTTGGTATATTTAAATTTCTATTCCTATTATTTTGATTTATTTTGAATTAAATTGTCATTTAATTTATTATTGAATTTAAATTGCCAGTTAATTACCTGTATACAATAACCTGTTAATTGTTGATATTTATTTATTGAAATTGGATGATGATTGTGATGGATGTTTGAATTTATTACTGGATGATTGGATGCTATATTTGATTTATGAAATGCTATCACTCTGCAAGTTTCCTTAGTTATCATTAGGAGAATTATTATGGGTTGAAATGATATATACCGAATGATCCATAGATTTGGAAAAATCATTATGGGTTGAAATGATAGACCCGGGCGATTTTATGGATTTTTACTTAATTCGAGACCGTGTCTTGAAATGATATATAACCGTAAAATTGTAAGTTGCAGTTTGAAATGATAAATATCCATATCACTTGACCCTAGGGTAGAGAATTATGTACGGACACCCGAATTGGTTAAATTAAATGATTTTAAATCCTTATTTTTTATCCTGTTAAATGATATTTTGAAATAAAATTTGATTTATATAAATTGAATTATTACCGAAATTCAAATTTTATGTTAAAATTGGAATGGTTTAAAGAAATTGTTAAAAAGAATTAAATTAAAAAATTTAAAGTTGGAATATAAGTGAAATTTATCTGAATTGAGTTATTTGAATTGTTGAAATATAACTTTATAATGTATTGAAATTGGAATAATTTAAAGCGATATTTCAAACACGGTGAATTTAATAGTTTATTTAAAATTTGAATCGAAAGATTTGAAATTGGGTTTTGTTGGTTTGGAAAATGAAATAGTTTTGATGTGTTGAAATAAAATAAATTATTTAAATTGACGTTAGTTCCAAATTCATACTTTTATATAAACTGATTAAAAATATATTATTTCAAAATTTTTAATTATTAAAATTTTCAAGTTATTAAACTATTTTAGCTTATATTAACTACATTAAATCAATTAACCTATTTTAAACAATATAATTTATTTTAAAACTAATTTAATCCATTTTAACTTATTTTAAATTTAATTAATCTATTTTAAAGCTATTTAATCTATTTTACTTATATTTAATCTATTTTTAAATCTATTTAACTATCTTAAATCAGTTTCAAAATATTTTTAATCTATTTTAAATATCTTAGAGTATTTTAACTATTTAAAAATCTATTTAAACTATTTATAACTACCTAACTACTTTCCTAAAATTTCAAACTAAGTAAAGTTGATGTGTTTATATTCCAATTTATATTAAAAGCAAGTATGGTTAAATGATGTTATAACATAGGTTGGGATTTAATTGTTATAATTGATTGAATATAATGATTTTGAAGTAAGGATTTAACCTATTTGGAAATATTATTTTTGAAAGAAATTATGATTTCAGAAATGATATGATTTCAAAGGTGAAGATGATTTCAAAGTGAATATAATTTCGAGAGTGATATGGTTTGAATCGAATATGATATTTTGATATCAAGTATGAAATGATTTTTTGAAATTTTAAAAGAACCATCCGGTGTGTAATAAGCATTTAGTGTTAAAGAGACCGGGATCGGATATTGTCATATTCTTTGCCAGTACCAAAACAACTTTAACAACTGTGTACGCGGTGGAGATTCCTGAAATGAAGTAGGATGGTTTGGCGAATGATTTCTGTATAAGGTATGACGTGACCCTGACTCCCGTGAGTTAGCTTAGATGTGACTAAAACAGGAGCTATACCTGGGCCAAGTGAGGTCATTCCTCCGATCGGACATGCTTCTTCGATACCATATTGTGAAATTTGTAATGATTTGGTAGCCACCCCTTGATTTTGATTTTGGGAGTGTGTTTCGAGGTGGGCGTAGTAGCTGCTATGCGTTACCATCGGCACGGTTCTGCAATTGGTAAATCTGCCCTGGCATTGCCTTGAGTGTCGTGTTCACATGCGCTAGAGCGCCTTCTACGAGTTTGTTTTGTACCATATTTGTGGAGTGCCCTCTGGGTAAATCTCATGGAGGAGCGTATGGTACTATGTAGACTATGAGAATATATAAAATGTGTTAAGGGGGATATGGGTAACGCCTTAATGTTATTTTAATACCTTTACTTTACTGTAGGCATATTATAATAGGGTATTGTACTACATAGTAGATAGCTTAATGGATCCTTAGGAGATGTGAATCCTGAACTTCTTCTAAGTTACTGTACTCACGTTAGATACTTGATAGGAGATGTCAAACCCCGTAAACATCTTTGACACCGACGCACTCATATTTACCATTGATTTAACTTACGTAAGATCTTTTAGTTCTAATTAAAGTGTTTTGTCTTTTCAATTCGCTCGGGTCAGCCTGAGCATTTTAGGGTTGAAGACCTTGTTTCTAGAGGACGAAGACAAAGATTTTTACTAGTATTATTTATTATATTCTGATGCATCATGTTGTTCCATTGCATTTATTTACTTATCCATGTTTATGTAACTCTGATGTTTGTGTTGTAAAGAATAATCAAATGTATTTTTAAACAGCTTCATGAATTTTTATTTGATTATTATATTTTTTCATTCCACTGTGAGATTCTGTATTTGTTTTATTTCCTTTTCTTTTCTTATTTACCCCATAACACTCTGCCCTTTTGAATGGTTTGAGTCAGACATGTGTATCTGCTTAAAACGTCCAAAATGGCATGTCGTTACACAGTGTGCCTTATGTATATGATAAATTATATGAACATTCCTCTGCTAGGGATTAATGGAAAAATCTTTGTTTTTTATATACCCGAACACCAGCCCATAGCTAACATTAGACCCCTTCCTCAATCTAGGGTATGTGGATCCCTTCCTTGATGTAGGGTATACGGATCCCTTCAACGATCCGAGATAACCATCCAACTACCCAATGAGCGTCCTCATTACGAGGACATCATTAAATACTCTAAGAATCAACGATCCCTTAGCACCTGTATTCGATCCCTCCATTGCTCTATCCATTCCATTCATCATTATAGAACCCTTCAACATTCCATTCTCCACAATAGAACCCATATCGACAAGTTTGCTTCCTCAAACCTGTCCTGATGGATAATCATCATCACGACTCCATCGATCGAGTCACCATTTTCGAATCACTTCTAGACATCTACATTGATCATAGAATCAACACATTAATGTCCCGAAGCTAACATATCAAAGCATCTCAACATTGTTTCATCAATCATCATCCTTCATTGCACACCGCATTGCGACCAAACATCGAATGAATGAACAAACACCTCTAGCATGACCTCTAGGACCCCTTTAACATACCTTAGGAGTTTAGAAAAATTTGGCCAACCTCCATTCATGCCGACATCAACATGAATTGCTCATGTCGGTTTTGATATGTAGTATATATCTAAAGGGCTAAGTATTTCCATATCGACTACTTTCCTCCTTTAGCTCACTTGTAGTCCTTCCTTTCGTGGCCTAAATCCTTTGCTCTAACTTTACTGATGAAAAATCATGTTGGTATTGAGTCGTTTCGTCTCAGTATTGAGTTGTTTCCATCTCTTCAAAATTCAATTAAGTCCCTAGAAACTCCAACTCATACTCTAACTCATTCTTACTCCAAAGTTTCCTTTCCCATGTCTCAAAGATGCTAGCTAAGTGGTTCCAAATCATCTCATCACCAACCTTTTTTTCCTGGTGCTGAGAAATTTTCCAACCTAAATTTCGATCACCAAATCAACTCCAACCAACCTAAAATTTTTAGTGCGTACCCCCCAAAAACTCTAACATACCATATCCAAACTCCATCACATTTTGACAAGTTCGATGCCATTTACATCGATAGACGTAGCACTTTCCTAACTATTTAAAACCCTATCAAACATATTAAAACAATCCATACGAGGGCAAACATCATACAATATCATTTATTAGCATTCGAGCAACATATCCAATCCATTTAAACATGATTTAAGAACATAATATTACTTAGATCTTGTTTCATATTAAAATGACAACATGATTAGAAAAAAGGGTGCAAACGAATTAAAATACATTTCTATCGTTTTAAATTTGGCTTAAACATGTTATTAAAGATAGATCTAAGTTTAAAATCCTTTTTAATGCTAAAATGATCTTAAAATCATCATTTTGACCATATCTACTTGTATAGAATAATAGGAGGCATAATCACTCACCTTGCACCAAAACTACCAACCTTATCCCCAAAATCCAAAGTGAACAGGCAAATCACGAACCCCAAGGCAGAAAAATAGTGGATCTAAGGTTTACTGCTTACTAATTACTTTTTAATGATGACTTAAGCTAACTAAAATGTAGAAAAGATGATATTTCTGATAGAAAATGAGTTATTGGAGGTTTAACCTTGCTTTGGGAAGTGGGAAAAGTGATTAGATATGTCCCATCATCCCTTATTAGGCATAAATCCTGAAATGGCTTAATGATATTAAGTATAGACTTATTTAATTACCCATTAATTTGGTCAACGGCTTCCCTAACTTAAAGCAACCATATCTCTTAAACGTTAATTCTTTTTTCCTATTATAACACTCTATATAAAGGGAAACCATCATCCTGATCTAATAGAAGTGGTTTCAGACACTAATTCAGCTCCTACCAAAAGTTACAGGCTTTACAAAATTTTCAAGGATTATAAAAATTCCGAGGATGGAAAACGTCCATAGTAGTCATTGTTTGCCCAAAATTGGTCACAAACACCCGATAGTTGATAATTCACAATCACAGATCTCAGATGAATAACAAATATGGAGATCACTCAGAAAATTCAAAAGAAAGCAGTAAACAACACATAATTTATAGTGGTTCGGCGATCTAGCCTACGTCCACTTTGAACTTGATGACTTTATTGATATTCATTTGGTGATTTCAGTTAATTACAGCAGATTACAGTAGATAATAGCTCTGAAATTCGAGTACAACTATAACGGTGAAGTGTGAAATGGAATCCGGCAGAGTCTGGATGCTTTAGAGTTGAAAGATCCTCTTTATGTAGGCTTCAGAGGGATATTTATAGGTGTAGGAGGCTGATATCTCGCTCAAACTTCGGGAGACTCCTTCTGGCACGTGAGTGGCCCACACGATCGATCACCAAGTTTCGACTCGATCTGTGATTGATAGAACCGATTTCGTATCGATCAAGGAATGGTCCAATCGGTCTGAAACTTGGCAGGAACATTCTTTAGCTTGTCCGTAAGCTCCTGTGAAAATTTCATGGCATTTGGACTAGTGGATCTCAAGTTATGACCGATACAAGATGTTGTTCCTCGGAGTACTGTTTTGTACGAATCCATGGCTTCGAATCGACCCACTTCGAATCGATAATGCACGTGACCATGCGGCGACATGGCACGCTCTTCTCGCACCGATCCACTTTTTGCTCCGAGTTGACCGTGTCGTATCCATGAGTTTCGCCTCGTTTGTATCGAGTGTCGTTACACAGTTCGAATCAATCAACCATGTGCACCTCGTATCGATTCGCAGTATGTTTACTTCGAATCGAGATAGATGGCTTAGCTCGTATCGATGGTGGATTTATAATGGATACGAACTTAAGCTACCTAATGGATTCGAATAAACATCTCCTTCACAGGTACGGACTAGACATTGGGCGAATCGATACGAAGCGCGTTACTGGTTGATGGATGCGGAGTTGATCGATACGAAACAATTGCTTGAGGATGGATGCGAAACTGATCGATACGAACGAGGACACAAGGAGGGGTACGAATATGATCGATTCGAAATATGGCCCAGCGATGGATACGAACAGTATGGACACGAAATCAGAGCTTATTGATGGATACGAAACCAAGGCCGTTTCCTCCAAATTGTATCGATCATAACTTGAACATACGAACTCGGATTGACCTAAAATTTGAAATGCTGATTTCCTTGGCTTCGCTTGTCGTGTCTTGTCAGTTGTAGCCTAATCCGAACTCGGACAAAATTCATCGATATCCATAGCGAATCTGCATATAATCCATCTTTGTGACGAACTGTCTTTGGTTTTTGGGTAATCTTTTGGTATCACGGCCTTGCTGAAAGGCGGGATAACAGTCATTTCCCCAAGCTATAGGGTCATGCAATCTCAAATGAATTAAATAACGATATTTTACAATCCTTTGATATGTAAAATTTTGATTGTTACAAAAACCTTCAGCTTTCAATTTGTGCAGTATTTTGTACTTATATGACCTTGCCTACATTGCCATAAATAACTATCTTTAATGCTAATCATGGAAGGATCATTAACATCACATATATGATTAAAATTAAGTACATAAATGCCATTACCTAAAACACCTTTGTCGACTTTATTTCGATCAAATAATATGTTCATAATTTCCATTGTTATTACAATGGAAACTAAATCTCGTCTATGACAATTATCCCACAAATAAAATTTTCAATGTAATGGTAACTATTCAAAACCAAATCAAAACCATTAGGAAAAATTAAATGATAGTCTCCAATGGTGGTTGCATCCATAATAGATCCATCATCAATTTGAAGGTACTTTCTCCTTTTGCCATATGTCGTCGGCCCCTAAGTCCTTGTAACAAATTATATATATGAGTTCCAGGTCTAGTATTTAAAACCCTAAAATATCTATTGATTGCAAAAAAATCTGAATCATAAACGTATTTTTAGGAGTGGAGGAATCAGATTCCTTTTGCTTCTCTTTCACTATCTTTTGGTAGTCCGGACAGTTCCATTTTGAGTGCCCCTTCTTATGATAATGGTGGCATTCACCCTTGTCATTGGTGAGGGACTTTTGCCATCTTATTACCATGCATATGCTTCTTCAAACCTTTTGAAAACGATGCCTTTCCCTTTACAGCAAACACTACAGCGTCAACGAGCAAAGGTCGAATCACTTGCAGTTCATCACTTATTGCAATAATTAACTTTGAAAACCTATCAATATAGCTTTTAATCATTATGTTAAAGTCCTCAACACATTACTCATCTTTATCTAGAATAATTTTTTAATGATCTCCCACCTTATGGAATGATATTTCTCGTTAAATAAAGTTTTGAGATAGTCTAAGATTTTGTGGGTAGACATGTTTTCATGTCACCTTTGCAATGACTTATCTAAGATAGACAGCACACGTGCTTGGTTTACCTCACAATCACCAATCCAAGTGTTATAAACTTTTACTGCCTCAGGGTCAGCATTTTCAATAATTTTTTTTAAAAAGGTTTAGTCATTTTGGACCGTAAACATTCATATGGGAGTGCTATTTTAATTTTCCTTATCTAAGGGTGGCAATTAGACTTGACCCGATAGACCCGGACCTAACCCAACGTCTTGGTTCTAGGCCGGTTGGATTTTTTTATATCTAAACTAGACATTTCTATACCTAGACCAACAAGATCGAAGGTTTAGTTAGGGTCGTGTTTGATCGGGTCTTTATGGTATTTTCAATCACCAAGATCCAACACGAAATCCATCGGCTTCGGTTCGGGTCTACTCAGGTCGGGTCGATTTGGTTTTATGGTTCTCGGTTCTAATTGCCAGCACTGCCCTTATCCAATAAATGTAGTATGGTCCGACGAGCTTACCTTTTTCAGAATATAACCTTAAGTTGGTCGTTATATTGGAAATTACAATTAAGTAGAAGTATTGTTACAAGTATATGTTCTTATAATATTAGAAAGACTTAATGCATTCTAAATGCATTCATTTTATTCTTCCATTAAGCTCCTACTAGATTTTCATATTCCTCCAAACTCTATAAGAATAAATAAATCTTTTAATTTCACAAGCGTTAGGACTTGATTGCCTTAGGGTTCAAACCTTGAGTTTGCTCAACAAATCATAGGCCTACAAGTGACGGGTAACTCCTTATCGGTTGTATCATATATAACTCCTAACTGTTATCTTTGCATTAATCTTGGCCTCAACCTTGAGTTTTCTCAACAATTCAAAATAGATCATTCACACTTACCTACCATTTCACGATAGCCTAAATATAATGCATATACCATGAGATTTCTTAACAAATACATGCATGTATCTTACCTTGTATAGGCAATATATTAATAGTACACAAATAACAACCCAAACTTGATTTTACTCAACAATTGTGCATATGGAAGTGATTTATGAATATATGAATTGCACATATGCGTGTGGAGGGGCAAGGATCGACCACACCTCATTTTTGGTACACCTCAAATCCCTCTTGATTTTAACCACATGTTCCCATTTAAACAATGTAATGAAGTGATAAGAGAGAGAAACTATAGTTATTTTGATGGGAAGATATGTTTGAAATCGAGAAGAGGATTCGAGGTGTAGCAAAAATGTGGTGTTGTCTACCCTTGCCCTATACACACACATTAAGTGATATCGATTTAAGAAATTATATGTTTCTTATGAAATACCTCATGATTCAAGTGCAAACACATCTGAAATCACGGTATATGTACCATACATATGCACTTACCCAAAATATCTATTTAGGGTTTTATTTTCGCTCTACTTATATTATTTTACACATATATAGTTATATAAGTTTAATTTGTTTATAGCTGTTATATTTAGTTAACTTATATAATGTGTGTGTGTGTTTCTTATTAATTTAATCATGTTTAATCAATTTTAATTTAATTTTAATTCATATTAATTATATCATACTTAATTAATTTCAATTTATTGAAAATTTCTCAAGACATTATATTATTCATCTTTACTATTTAAGATAAATAATTAATTATAACATTTATAGTTTATTTATATACACATATTAATATATGTATACATTTTATTAAATTTTAATTAATTTTATTTATAAATACATTTATTTGATCGAAAAAATTAATAAATATTTCAATTAATTTGAAATTTTAATATAATTCATCTTAAACAAATTTTAGGTAGATATATATATGTATAACAATTATAGTTACACACGCATATATATTAATTATTTTATTTAAATTAATCAATAAAATTAAATGAAGAAATATATACATATATATTAAAAGTCCTAAATAATTTTGTATTTTTGAAATGTTTTCTTAACATTAAACTTATTTTATAACCTTTATGTAATTACTTTTTATATTTCTCGTTTATCATTTAAATTTAAAATATTTTTTAATTTTTTATGTCTTAATCTCAAAATTAGCCCAAGGCCCAAATAATTCTAGGTCTTACTTCTGGGCTAACCTTTTGGACTTATACCACCTATTGTGTCGGGTTGGTAGTCAGGAATGGGAGAATACTTGATTATTTAGTGCTAAGCCTAGATGCTACTTATCAAGAAACCCATCAGATGAGTAAGTTTAATTAGTTGGCCTTAAATGCCGACTAATTAGAAAAATATAGAGCGTTTACGCTTCAATACCATTGGTGGAACTGGCTCGATCTACGGGGGTGAAATGGGTGAATTTAAAAAAAATCGTATTTGAATCTTAGTGGGCCTATGAAGTCTAATATATACACTAGATACCATTAAGTTATTTTAAATAAATTTTTATTTAATTTAATTTTATTGATTTAGTTAGCGTGTGTTAATTTGTTTAACATTTATATATTTTGAGTATATCAATGTTTACTAATGTGTATATATAGTGTGCGATGTGCCATATAGCAAAATGTACATAGTTAATGTATATGTATGTAGATGTTATGATTTACATCTATTACGTATACATTTTCCATTCACATATGCATCCGTTGTCGTAAAGTAAAGTTATATATATATATATATATATATATATGAAATTATTTATGCATATTAATTAAAATAAAATATTTAGATATCTAAGTTGATTATGTCTAAGTCAACAAGATTCAAATTCAAAATTTATATTTAAAATATCAAATATGTCATAGTAAAAAATTTAAAATTCAAATTTAGATCTTTAAAATATTAATTAAAATATATTTAATAAATTTAAGTATTTTATAATATAATAAACAAACGAAAATAAAAATTATTAAAATTTATATATTTTAATACGTAAAATTATGTAAATTGTATAAATAAATTAATATATGTATTTCATTATAAAATAAATATTATAAAATTATATACATATGTAATTTATTTTTCAGCCATAATTTATTTAAAATCGAAGGCTATTTTATAATAAATAAATAAAAATATATATTATAATTAAATGAAATAATGTTTGAAATATTAATGTTCATATATTTATTTACATATTATATATGATTATGCAAAATTCATTTTTTTAGTCGAATGTAATTTATCTAATATAATTTAATAAATATTTATATATATATATATATCCATGTTTGTTTATATGTATATACTGTTAACGAATTTTGATTTAAAATTAGTTGACAATTATTTAAAAATTATTAAAATTTGGTTCGGTTAGAATCTTAATCCTATGTCCACTATCAATTTTATTTCAGATGATTTTTGCGATTATAACCAAGTTTACAATGGTTTCGGATCTAGAAATAAGTTAATTTTGAAAACGACCTCAATTCAATGCATAATCCAAAGAGAGCTCAAAAGGTCCTCTTTTAATGGATAAAGGTTCTCTATTTATAGACGAATTCGAGAATGAAAATCACTGGATCCAGTTTGAATAAGTAAATTTCTCTAGTCGGAAGTTCAGCCGTAAGAACAGGCCAAATCGCATGAAGTCAGCAATCAATATGGTTTAGTACCGATTGATATGGGTTGGTGCTGACCTATCTCTTGGATTTTTCTTTTATCTTTTTCCTTGGCGTATCACAAGTCCTCAAATTCGAAAAACTTAATTTCTCAAAACTCCATTTGAATCGGTACCAACTAACATGGTTTTGTACTGACCTATATCACATCATGCGCTTACCTCTTTTCATCTTTGAACTTTGGTTCTCACAGGAATAAGGTTACCCCTTCAATACTTTAAAATTTAAATCAGTACCGACGGATATGACTTGTAGTATTCTTGGGCTATTTTCTTGAGTTCTTTAATCTTGATATTCTTCAAGCTTCTTGATTCATTGCTCCACCATTTCATAGTCCAGATCTATCGAAATGTTGCCTGGTTTAAATACCAGATAACACTTGATTCCAAAGTGTGCTTCTGTGATAGAAAGCATGCTTTGGATCGGGAAAAGCATTTAGATCTAGTTTTGTAGAGATGCTTCCATTATATGAACTTTTTTCATGAAACGTTGCATCTTCTCTTAGAATGTCAACGCATCGCTCCAAAAAAATTTAAATTGCATCTCTTTGGCAGATATAAATATTCGAGTCTTTTTTCTGAAGTCTTTGCTCATCACTGATAATTTTTGAAAGCTATTCCGTCAGTTGGTCACGTAGAATTCCTTCTCTTCATTGTTCATTCCATTTCTCTTTTCATTTTTTTTCAAAATAATTCATCACATCGTTCGGGGCCAAATGACATTCTAATCTTCATATAAATGAATATTTAGGATTTTTTCGCCTCGTTACTTTGACATTTCAGCCTTAATATACTTTTCTGCCTTGTGACTGCTTATTCCTCATGACTCCATCACCGTCACGCCTACTTTCAATCGCCATAGCTATTAAAACTTGGTTAAATCTCTTGTCACTGATCCACACTAATGACTTTGATCCAGAAGAACATAAATTTCAAGATTCCTTATTTCTTCCATGCCATCACTTCTTTATTCTTCGGTGTCGACTCCTTCATCATGTAGGTGGGCACCACTGTAATCTTAGAACTTCCATCATCATCGCAACATCAAAGACATCTCACTTCCACACTCATGTTGTCCGATACCATTGTTGCCCCTAATTCGTCGAAACGTTGCTTGTTATAAATACTAGATAATACTTTCCCCTTAAAGTATGCTTCTATGATAGCAAAGTATGCTTTGGATCAAGATGAGCGATTGGATCCAGATCTACAGAGACGCTTCCTTAAATGAATGGTTTTCATGAACATTGCATCTTCTTTGAGAATATTGGCACATTACTTTAAACATTTATAAATTGCACCTCTTTGGTGGATATAAATATTGGAGTCTACCATCTAAAGTCTTTGCTCATCACTAATAGTTTTCGAAAGTTATTCCATATTTTGGTTAGCTAGAATTCCATCTCTTCATTATTCATTTCATTTCTCTGTTCATTATTTTTCTTTTTTAAAATTTGGTACCCAACAACATTCTAGGTTCATATAAATGAATGTTTAGGATTTTTTTCACCTTATTACTTGACATTTCCGTCTTTATCTATTTTTGTGCCTTGTGACTTGTGAGTGATTCTTCCTCGCGACTCCATTACCATCATTGCCTACTTCTAATCACCATTGCTATGAAAAACTTGGTTACATCTCTTATCGCTAATCTAGATTAACAACTCTGATCCACAAGAACATGAATTCAAGATTCCTTAAATCTTCCATGCCACTACTTATTTATTCCTAAATCTCGACTCCAACATCATTTAGATGGGCGCCATCATGCTCTCAGAACTGCCACCGCCATCTCATCATCATTGCCATCCCAGTTCCATACTCACGTCGTCCTACACTATTACTTCCCCTAATTACAATCCTAAGAATACCAAAAAACCATACGGTGGAGATGGTGGAATAAAGTTAGGCACTATTCTAGATTGACAATAAAGATGGATTGGGTTTGATGCACGATTAAGTAGATTTGCAAAGTCTCCTCATCATATACATTAGATATTATGTCTTCTATGCCTAGGGTGGCCTAAGCTACATAAGTTGTCCAAGAGGACGAAATTGATCCTCGGCCCCCTCTCCCATGCCTCAAGACCTACCAAATGTAGCAGAGGGCATCCACGGTTTCGAGGATAAGGAGGATGAGAGGAATATAGGAAAATGGAAAGAAATAGGAGGAGAGAAAGAAGAAGAGGAAGAAGATAGAAAAGAGGGAGAAGAGGAAGGAGATGATGATGAGGAAGAGGATGAAGATGACATCGGTGGAAACAAAAAAACAGGGTCAATTAAGGAGACTAACCTGAGAGAAGAGACCACTCCACCTACCTCAGGCCCCTCAAAGTAGAAATTATAACTTCAAGGAAGGTAACTTAGTCCAAACGGAGCCCAATTAGAGGATCCTTCGATCGCCTAACTATTGATGACATCTATAGTGACTTATCCAATCTTGACTATGTTCTTGACTTCACTAGGACTAAGTTTGACGTTAAGGACTTCCCAACCCCTGACTTCTCATCTAGTGTTGATGTAATTCATGGGGAAGTTACTCTAATCACTCAACCCCATGAACATGGTCTATAGAACCAATAAGGTGTACCAACACTCTACACAACACCTATGACCACAAACGTGTTCACTTTACTCATATTCTTATCCAATCCCAAGTTTTAATTCACTCCTCTTCTTTTCAAGTTCATGGGATGTTCTTTATATGAAGGTCCTGGAAGGAAATCAAGCTACTTTGGCCATAGGCAATCCAGCTCCTTATAGTACCATTACGAATCTAAAGAAGAAAGGGTAAGAAGGAAAGAATGATAAAAAAGGCAAGAGATGGAAAGGGAAAGAGGCTCCTGGGTTGATCGAGACTCCAGAGATTGTTTTGGCTCCAAGAGGGGGCCATGCTCTCCCTTATGCAAGCAGTCCCCTCTTTCAATGTCCCAAGACCCTCACTATGGAAGGTATGATTCTCTTCCACCAATCTTTAGGCCTTCAACTACTTTTAATCATGCACCTCCCCGATAAGAAGACTTAATTATTTCATCCCATAAATCCAAATCTGTCAGTCAACAGGCCCATTTTGGTACCTTGGCTCCACTTCAAAGGCATGGCAAGGCAGATCTTACTCAAGCTACATCGACTTAAGCTGATTTTTCTTTAACCCAAGCCGTGGGTTCCATTCTATGGACATGCTATGAGATTACACCAATCTTTTATTCATTAGGGTTAAATTTAATTACCACTTGAGGAACATCCCTCTAGATGCTTAAACCCATGTTGTAGCCATCATGAATGACATCATTAACCAATATCATGTATGGAAAAGGCTATTCCATGCCATATTAGACACAAAATGGCCAATCAACTCCTTCTTCGACAGGCTGAGTCTGAGAAGAAAGATGTCGAACAGATCCTAGAAGCATATATCAAAGAGCTCGACGAAGTTGAAAAGATTTTCAAAGAGAAAGATCGAGGTATGGAGGAGGTTGAAAAGTAGCACAGAGATGAAATTAAGGCCATGGAGGCCAAATTAAATATGATGGTGGAGTAGATAAAGAATGTCTATGTAAAGAGTGACGAACTTGCCAAAGCTAAGGCTATGCTCCAACATACCATCAAAAAAATAAGCACTCTCCATCACAAATTTGTAGATTAAGGTTGTAAAATAAAAGGAAACTAGGAAGCCCTGGCCTTTATAGTGGCTCATAGACTAGAAATCATTCCAGCCAGGAAAGAAAAGAAAGCCCACGAGGGCAAAGTTAGAGTATCAAAAGCTCAAACCATCCCAACCAACACCGAAAAAGATGAACTCAAAAGCAATATCGAGACCACTTTGGTAGGCTTCTACGCTAACATCACTAGATTCAAAGACCTCGGGCGGCTTGAGGAAGAATACCCCTTAGAACTATCTTGGTTGGGATGAAATTTTGAAACAAGACTTAGAGTTCAATGACCAAATAGACGAAGAGAAACTCAAAGTCAACCTACTTGATCACGAGGACCTTGAGGCTATAGAAAAGGATCATGCAAAGAGGGTGTTTGAAACTTCCAGCTTTGCCTAGATGACCATCGAGGTTCCTGACGAATCCAGCTTTAAGGAATTGGTAACATGCACTACTCTTATTCTCAAGGAGCCTCAAATGGATGAAACAACACTTTTGATGGCTAGCTCTGAAGTTGCCAATTCTATTCACTTGAACATTTTTTCCATCCCTCACACTCCTACTTCTCTATAACAACATCCACTATTGCTCTAGCTTCACGATCCTATGGACACAATTCAAAGGAACCTTGGTTTATGCCACCTACGGTTGCTCCCACTCTTCCATTCATGTCTCCAATTCCAAAAAAAAAATCAAGTTGAGGCTTCTCTATATACTTTGATATCAACTCCAAGAGATATATCCCTTACCTCATCCATTTTCAAGAAGCTTTAAATATCTTATAAAGATGTTTCTAATTTTCTTGTCTCTATTTGCAATCTTACAAGTTAGCCTACTAATATGGAGCTTCCAGCTTCATCTCCCGTAAAGATTCCTCTAGTGAGTACTGCTGTCACATGTTTTGTCGTCATCCCAATTTCATCCCTAGTCACCATCTCCTCCACTGGGTCAGCCTCGGTCCTAAAGTTGAGAAGATTAATGCTTAAGGAAGGAGGCCTTAGACAAAACTGATGTGGCCAATGACGACGACGAAGTGATCATTGAAAAAGTCATGACCTGGACCTTCCTTGGCAGCATGACAAGTTAAGAATGCCTCCAATTAAAGATTATAAGACTTGAACAAGGCCGTGAAAAGATTCTTCCACCTTTATTTATGCAATTGCCACTCCTTAATTTCAAGTCCCAACTTCTGCCACACTTGTCACTGAAGATACCCCTACAAAGACTACCAAAATCCAATTGATTGTTAGAAAGACTTTGATCGGAATGGCTTCAATGACAAGGGAATACCTCCATTCGGGGATGTGGGCAAAAAGAAGAACAGAAAACCCTTGACTTTCAAGATAATGGGGAAGCATCCAACAAGGAGCCGAAAGTGATCTAATCTTGCCACCTTCTAAAGAATAATTTTATTTTTGTCCATCTTTTGCATTCTTTTGTACATAGGTCATTATTATCAAGTATAACCACTGCGATTTTTTTACTAAAAAGTTGATGTAGATAAAAAAAACATTTTTTATTCAACTTTTATCGTATCTACTTTAACAAACCTTTATTTTCTTGCAGATGTAATTTCCTCAATGCATAAATATATAATTATCTACATTATAGTTATATACATATATCAATCCTTCTAGTGTTTGTGATTCTTGTAGGGCTTTTATTTATTTTAACTTTGTACATATAAACAATATCTGCTATAGCCCAATGTCATTCTATTACTTATTTTTATCTATTATCGATCAACCATTTCTCGTTTAACTATACAAAATTGTATCTCATTAATCAACCCTATTTACTATCGGTTGAACATATCTCGTTTGACTATAAACAAGGTTGTGTTTTATCGATGTGGCTGAGTTTATATAGCTTATCCTCCCATGTCAACAAAAGCATCGATATAATTCAGTAATATACTTGCAAAAAATTTAATTATACACCAATTCCTATCTTTGGGTATCGGTGCTTATGATGCCTATCTCCGACTATCCAGTTTGACCTTGCCTATCTCCAGGTGTTGATCAAAGATAAGATGTGTATGGGTGAATCATCTGATCGACCCTGGTTTAAATATGCTACATAGATTGGATCATGTACCAAAGGAGTTAGTCAGTACCTCTTTCCAAATACCTTGACATCCAATTATCAAATCACAGAATGTAATGCTCTAGCAACAAAAAGTCAGACTGTAAGATTTGGTTCCATTGATTCAAAAAGATAACTTCATTCGTAAAGATACAAATGGCAACAATCGCCTAATCTTTATGAATATGATGCCTTATTTACAAAAAGAAATCAAGCGAAATAGCTGCGCAAATGCTTGTTATTCCATTTCTACGGAATTGAGATCCCATCGACCATTGCTAGTTAAAAGTGTCATCTCCAAGCTTCTATCATATCACATAGGGTCCTTCGCAGTTTGTACTAAGTGCCCTTATACATGGAAAAACCTATTTTAAAATGAGATCGTCTAGTTTGAAGGTATTGTTTCTGACTTAGCGTTGAACTGTCTTGCTACTCTTTATTGGTGAAAAGCTTCCCATAGGTTAGCCCTTTCTCATTTCTCTTTCATTAAGTCGAGGGACGATAGAAACATCTCCTCATTCATCTTGTAAGGGTAAAAATGCATTCTTCTGTGAGAAGGGACTTCAACTTCAATCAAAATCATGGCCTCAGTTCTATAAGCTAAAACAAAAGGAGTATGATTGGTCGTGGCTATCTAGATTGTCTGATAAGCCCATACACCAATGGTTTCTTATCACCTAGTTGCCATTGGCTCGTTTCAGTCGCCTCTTAATGATGGATTTAATGATCTTGTTCACCGCCTCTGCAAACATTTGCTTGGGAATGTGCTACTTGTGCAATCTCTTCTTAATTAAATATCAATCACAGAATTCATGAAATTCCGCACTCCGGGTTCCATTATTAATGATGATCTTCCGTGGAACTCCAAATCTTCACAAAATGTTATTTACCATAAAGTTGATCACTTCCGCTAAAGTGGACGTTGTAAGGGGTTCTGCTTTAGCTAATTTTTTGAAGTAGTTCACAACCACTATCGCATACTTTGCTCCTCCTAAGGCAGCGATAACACTTAGATGATATTGATTCCTTTAATCGCAAATGGTTAAGGGCTAATCATATAGTAAGTTTGTTGGATGTGACTCTTGGAATCTTTGCAAACCTCTGACACTTATCATATTTTCTCAAATATAAGCCGAATCTAGATTGATTGTTGGCCATAAGTATCCATATCAAATAATCTTCTTTGCTAAAGTCTGCCTCAAGTATGATTGATATAGCTTCCTTTGTGTACATCCATGAGGATCTACATCTTAACCTTATCTTTTTCGACATATCTTAGCAAGGAGGTAGAGAATCATCTCCTATATAACACTTCTCCTTTCATAATGAACCAAGGTACCTTAAGCAGGAGTTTCCATCTTTCGTTTTGACTTTTCGAGGGGGTCCTTTTAGAAAATAATCTTTAGTTAAAGTCATCTATGGCTCATTTTCCTCTTCAACATTCAAAATCCACTCGTTGTCCATCTTATCAATGCTTGGAGTCTTCAACACCTCAACTGGCACGATTCTCAATAGCTATGCATCTCTAGAGCTTGCTAACTTGGCTAATGATTCAACATTCGTATTCTCATCTTGGGGGATGTGCGTCATCGTGTAATGCTCATTGCCATTTAGTAGTTCTAAAACCTTTGACAAGTAAAGGGCCAACCACTCACCCTTAGCCTAAAATTCATTTTTCACTTGGCAAACCAATAATTTGGAGTCACTAAAGATATGCAATGTTTCCACTCCCAATTCCTTTGCTATCTTGAGTCTTGTAATCAGAACGTCATACTCTGCTTCATTATTTATCAAACAAATTCACGCTTTAATGCACAACGGATCCTTCGACCTTCCAAAGTTATCAAAATTACTCGAGCTTCGAAATCGTGGTCAATGAATGCTTTATCAGCATATAATTTCCATTGAGAAAGCTTGACCAATTCTTCTTCTACTTCATCTTTCTGGATGGTGAATTCAACATTAAAATCCTCCAATGTTTATCTTGAATTGCCCTTCTACGAAGATAAGTAATGCCATGCCGACTCATCTCAATATTCCATTTTATTAATCTCCCTGAAATCTTGGGACGATGTAATACTTGTTTGAGTGGTTATTTTGTCAACACCTTTATCGAATGAGTTCGAAAGTATGGTCTCAACTTCCTCGATGTTATCAACAAGCAAAACGCTAACCTTTCTAGCTTCAGATATTGCTCTCCGCTCCAATGAACCGTTTGATAATATAATAAACTGGCCTTTGGATTTTACACTCCTTACGCACCAATGATGCACTCGATGCATGTTTCACGACTGCTAGGTAGATACAAAGATCTTTTCGATATTGTTAAGGGTATGCCCTAAAGGCAATTTTGTAATTTTTTACATGTATCTAACCCTTTAATCAATCTTGTTCATAATAAAGGGGTTTTATTTTCTATTATACACTTTTTATGTTGTGATATAGTAATTAGTCTAAGTATACTAAAATAGAAAATCCTTAAACTATATGTTATGTTATAATAATTAAAAGGATCCATATCATGAGAAAATTATCACAATGTAAAGTAACATATAATTTTAAATATTCTTAATCAAAATTTTTTAAGAAAGAATATCAATACATCTGTTGAGACCGTGCATAGCACTCTCTAAGCGTTGGGTAATGTATTACTCATGGATGTTGGGGGCACCAAGAGGTTATGTGCTTATAAATATTAGATAACCATGGAATGACTCTTTAAAGAGTTTCTTGTTGGTTGATGACAGCTAGGTTAAATAGGAAATCTTGATGTGATGACATCACACAATTTTCTTTGAGAATAACATGAAACTTTAGTATGAATGCTCCACTTTGATCATAGTAAAATTATGTGATGGCGATTCATCGAGGGACTATAGTTGGATGAGTCGTGCTTGTAATTATATATCCATTTACATCAACCTCTTCACAACCTTCAAGCAATTCGATAAGGTCTTAGTCTTCGTTCTGATATATTGAATTCAATTATTCTTTCATGGCATCTAACCATTTAGCAGAACCATTAATTGATTCTTAGGTCAAATTCCGGTGTTTACAAATAAACCACATAATCATTAGAAATAACAGATCTTCTTTCTCTATCAGATCTTCTTAATGTGATTTCTTATGGTTCATCTATTATTGGTTCACTTATGATGTAATTTTGTAGCGTTTGACCATAAGTTTGTTGTTCTTGCAAGCCTTAAACATGACCGACACAAATATGAAAAGCAATATGAGAAAGAAGCCATAAGCAAAGGAATTTGCATCCTGAATTCTTGAATTTTCACTTTACGTGATTCCAATCTCCAACACACTTCACCATTCTCAATGAATCTAGCATTTCTAATTCCAACAATTCTTGTATTATGGTCAAGGCACTAAAACCTGTACCATTTAGATTTTTTTGGACTACATTGAAGAAACCACTAGTTGTTTTTGAATCCAGTTTACTTTCTTATGGATTATAAATTATTGCATCCATCAGGCAACTCCGGGCATGTAGACTCCTTCAATAGAGTTTCTTTCCTTCCCATATTTCGAAAGGTGTCTTTGGAAGTACCTTACTCGGAACCTTATTTAACAAATATACAACAGTCTGTAAAGCATGCATCCATGGTGTTTTGGGTAAAGATAAATTGGTTAACATGTGTCTAACCATATACATTAAAGTACGACTATACCCTTCTACAATACCATTTTGCTGCGGTATTCCTAGCATTGTATATTGGGCACATAGACCATGACTTTCTAGGAATTTAACAAATGGACTAGGCCATTACGCACTGGATCTAGATCGGTCGAAAATGGGTAAACTACGTAGATTTCAAGAAAATTCCTATTCAGGATCTATTGGGACTATGAAGTCCAAACGTTGAATTGGATCTAATCTAAATTAATTAAAATCATATTTTATTTAATTTTTTAAATTTAACTAATTAATTTTTTTGATAAAAGTGATTTATATAATTTATGAGTATATCATTATATACATATTTCTGTATAATATGCATGTGCAACATAACATAGGGTGGTAATGGTTAAATATATACATAGATAGATGTTAGGATTTGCATCTACAATGTATATACTTAGGTTTTACATATATGTTAATTGATTGAATAAAACATTTCATAAAATATATTTTTATATATTAATTTTTGAATATTTATTAAAATTATTTATAAATAAATATAAACAGTATTTGATCAAATGTTTAATTTCAAATTTCAAATTCAAAATATCTAATTTGACTTAGCAAACAAGATTTAAATTTAAAGATAGATCTAAAATTTTAAACTTAAAATTTCAAATTATAGTTATTTTGACTTTGCAACATTTAAAAATAACATATCTATATAAAACTAAATTTCAAATTTCAAAAATAAACATGTTTTAGAATATCCATATAAATAATTTTATAATTAGTTTGATACGCACATATATATAAAGGGTTTTTAAGCCCAAGGAAAAAGTTAGAGAAAAATTTAGCTTCAGGGATAGAGAGTTTGTTTTTTAGGCTGAAGGACACTTTTTAGTGTAAACCACAGAATGATAGTTGTAACTATCATTTTCAGTTTACACTAAAAAGTATCATTCGGACTAAAAAACAAACTTGTTGTGCATGAGACTAAATTTTCTTGCAACTACTTTCTTATGGCTATTTACCTATATATATAAGTAGATATTTAATATATATACATATATATGTATAAATTTAAAATTATATATATATATATATAATATAAGTATATTTCGATAATAAAGTATTTATTTAAAAAAAATATTTTATTATTTATAAAATGCATAATTGAAATAATCGTATTTATTTAAATAATATATAGATATTTCATTTAAAATAATACAATTGAAAATAACTATTTTTTAAACTTAAATTTCATAAATATCTTGAATAAAATATTTACTTAATATTTTTTTCTTAATTTTAATTTACAAGTATCATATTTAAAATCTCTAGATTATGTATTAAATTGAACAAAAAATATTATATATATTTCTCTTAAAATAATTTATAAAAAATTTATATCCTAAACATTTTACACCGAAATATTTTTTTTTAATCATTTGCTAATTATAATAACATTATGATGATTTACATAGATCAAATATTGTGTATATGAAGTAATATAATTCGATAGCCTATAACATATATGAAAAAGGTAATATATAACATATTTGATATATAACGATCATTATATATAATTAAATGGGTTAAATGATTTATACATATATAACGATCATTATATATAATTAAATGGGTTAAATGATTTATACCTTAGAGAAGAGGCCATAGACATGCACATTGATCCAAACAGACTCATTAGATCTCTTAGATATGCACCTTATATTGCAAGAGATAGGCGTACAAATGAGTTAATAATATTTAATTGATTGGATGTGTTTAACGCAAGAAAGATGGAGATGGGAGGGGAGCATACGGCCTAAGATTGGAACGGTGGAGGCAAAAAACCTATCCGAAAAAAGGAGGCAGAAGTACGAATATATAATGTGGCGTAGAGAGAAATAACTTGCATACTTCTCTCTTACAAGTTCAAACACAAAGTCGCTCTTTTCTCTCCACTTCATGTCACATGGATCAAGGTATTTAATAGACCAAAATACCCACTCAAGCCATTAAACAATTTATTGAATTTAAATTGTTATCAATATCGTATATCGATACACACATATACAACTTTTTATATGCACCCAATAAATTACTAATAGCACCCTGAACATTTATAGAGGCAACTCCATTTAAACATACCCTATAAAAAAAATACAATAATAATTAATATTTCATAAATATTAATTATAATTTAACTATTATAAACCAATTAAACCAAGCGTTGCTTCGGAGATCGAATAGATTCAGTTGTGTGACTGCTTGGTGTAAATTTGGCTTGCGATTAATATTTAAAAAATTTAAATACTAATGTTCCCATGTCGCGTTAGCTAGTAGTGTGACAGTTTGACTTAATATATAGCTTACAAATGTCATTGGTAAAATTTAATTTTACAAATTCAAGTGGTATCTTTTATTAACAATTATTGTAATAATCTGCTTTTCCGTACCTCTTGAATATACACTAATCTCCATAGATTAACTCAAGATGAACAGAAATACGAACCATTAGGGTTTAAGAAAAAGAAAGAGGTAGAAGAAGATAGAAAAAGATAGAACAGAACAGAAGAAATAACAGAACAACATCAGAATCTCACAATTCGCAGCGGAACAACATATAATAGATAAATGAATAATCTTTAAACAAAGAACTATATCAGTTATTACATTACATTTTATTTCATTACATCATATCATCAGAGTGTACAACAACATACAACAACAAACAATGCAGCGGAAAAAGAAATACTATATAAATTAGTAATACGCCATGCCGTCCAGCTTGCCTCCAACAACTCCTGAATATCCTGAATAAACCTTAACTCTTGACTGCCCGTGTGGAAATTGGTGGGCACCCAGAGTTTAGGAAGGAAAACAATAAACTCCGAGTCAATCATAAGACTGGTGTGAGAACTCAAAACAGTTTATTTTTCTTTAAAATCAAAATAGAGGAATATTTTTAATTCAATTCGCAATGCTTTTAAAAAAATGAGACTACCATAAGGCCTCTCGCACACACACACACATGCAAACGCAGAATCGGAGGAGATTTCTCCTTATGATAGTCAAAGATGCTTGATACGCATTAAAAGAACATTTGATATTATTACTAGTGCATAGTGTAGGCAAAATTCATTTCGAAAATAGAATATAAATCTTAGCCAACATAGACATTTCGAACTATGTCTACTATAGCTACCATCCAAACAGTGGGGCGCCACCATAAGTGAATGGCAGGTTCTACAACTAAAACCGTACAGGGTTTCATATTGGGAATTGGATTTCCAACAAATGGTCAGGCCAAGGAACTTCCCATTGCCACATGAGAATGCCTCTGGAAGGACATCCCCGAGAACCAAACCGGATCTCTGCCAACACAAGGCCGGGTTACCCCTAACTGGGTAACTATTGACACGAATATGTCATCCCCCGATCGTAACCGGTCTATCCGAGGATCCTCGATTTCCAACAACCACAAAATATGCAGTAACAACATAGGTTAAATATCTGGGCTCGATACCATGATACCACCTCTATCCATAAGGAATGACATACACTAAAGGGCGCTACCCCTAATAACCTTGCCGCATCTTTCCTGTTTTGACCATTTCCGGGGTGTGAGGTCCGACGAAGTCTCGTCCACAAAAACATACTTTATACAAAAGCCATGCTTTGGGTCCACAAATGATCATAGAAATGATCACAAAGATAAACGATCAAATAAATGATCCTATCACAAATGATCAACACAATGATCATTTCACAGCAACACTCTGCATGCCACACTACCAAATTGGGAGTATATCACTAATAACCTTCAACTATATAACCTCTGAGCTCATACGTCTCAGAGAAGGGTGTTAAGCTAAGAGAATAAATTCTCCGCCACCAACAGAAATATATTTGAAAGAAATCAGCTTTATATCTCAATTTGTAATGTCAGACATACAATCATACAAGTCTGTTCCGGGATCGAACAGAACCGAAGGCACTTACAAAGAAGTCCTTGCAATCCGGATATTCACTAATCACGACCGGACTTCCCGTCACTAAGGGTGATAAAACCTCTATATCGGAGATCAGCCGATGTAGAGTAACTCGATGGTAATCCTTCCGTTTTCATAAACATCCGGTCTTCAATACCGGTCATCAAATGCAATCCATAACGACGTATCACATATTCGGAATGGGTTATACGACCCCATGGTCCTTTCCCGGTTAACCCGAATAGTGAGCGCTTATTCAAAAATAAGTGTGGCATTCAAATTCAAGCAATTCACAACAAATACCTATTTAAAGGTAAATATTGATAGTCGGATTATTTAACTATCAATAGGCATGCTCAACATCACCAAATCCAAATAATTTCCCAAATTATTTACTTTCCAAAATATCTTTACTAGAATATATAATTTTCCACACTTCAACCATTTGAAAACAATTCTTCAAATCACTTTTCCTTACTCGGAAATATTTTCATTTCAAAATGGTTCATTTAAACCAATTTAAATAAATCCTTAACGATTTACTTTTTATTTACATTCCAAATTCGTAAATTTATTCCCACACTTTAAAAATAAATCAACGTTTATTTTTAAACTAATTCCCCCTCTCTTTTATAAATTCCATAGTGAATTTATAATCCCAAAATATTTATGATATACGATTTTCAATCGATTTTCAATATTCACTTTCAATTTATCTTTAAAAAGATAAATTCTAAACATTCATTTCACATTGGAAAAATATTTCCATACTTATTAAATAATAAGTACATCACAAATCTATTTATTTTCAACATGTGAAAATATTCAATATACTTAAATCAAAATTTAGTATATATTTCATTCTTTAAGGAAATCATTCTCTTAACTCATTTATTTGGGTCAAAAACGAATGTTACGTAAAACATCGTTACGACGACCCAAAATCACTAGTATAGGGATTCAGAGATTAAATAGATATATAAATCCCAATACTATACAAAACATTTCCTTTCGGAAATCATTTACTATAACAACAGTGTTATAGTCCATCATTTCCTTTTATTTCTCAAAAACGTCTATTTCAATCAATAAATGTTGAAATCTATGTATTCGATACTTAATGCATTTTAAAACGTCTTTAAAATCATTAACTTCATTTCATAATGTTCCTTCCCCAAAACATATCCATTTTATTTAATAATATATTCACTGTCCAAAATCGTGAATATAATTCCTTTCATCATTCCTATTGTTATCCCGCTTTTTGGCAAAGCCGCGATACCAAAAAATCGATCGAAAACGAAGGACAGTTCGCCTCAGAGGTTGATCGTACTTCATTTCGCCATGGATATCACTGAATTTTATCCGAGTCCAGATTGAGCTACAATTGATAGGACACGGCAAGAAAGGCCACACGAGTCAGCATTTCAAATTTCAAGTCGATCCGAGTTCGTATGCTCAAGTTATGATCGAGGCAACTTGGAGGGAACACACTGGTTTCGAACCCATAATGGTGGTTGTCTTCGAATCCATCGTCACGCCCCAGTTCGAAACCATCTCCTTCGAACCCTTCGAATCCCCCACGGGTTCGACCCCATTACTTTCGAACCCATCGGATCCATCCATACTCAACTGCCTTATTTCGAATCCACCGGACATGCATGCTTCGAAACCATCCATAAGCTTCGTTCGAACCCATACCTGAAGTCATGTTCGAACCCATCACAGAGGCCTTCTTCGAACCCATCCGTGATGCCATGTTCGAACCCATCTTGTGTTACCTTGTTCGAACCCACTGGGTCAACCAGCCACGATGACGTGTCTTCCATCGGTTCGAATGCGCCGAGATACATGGAGTCGAGGCGGTCAACACGGAGTGAAATCCGGATCGATTCGAAGTTTGCGCTCCACGTCACCACGAAGCCGCGTGCCCTGATGGATTCGAAACCATCTTTTCGAACACATGGGTTCGAACCAGACAGCCATGCCATGAACTCAATTTCGAATCCATTATATCTCCTAATCTACTGATCCAACTGCCATGAAATTTTCACAGATGCTAGCATACATGTTGAAGAATGTCCACGCCAAATTTCACCTCGATTGGATGAATTCTTGATCGGTTCGAATGGAGTTCGAACCGATGCCAAAGTGGGCCCAAACTTCCCGAGACCGTATGTGTGGGCCCCCTCACGTGCCAGAAGAGGTCTCCCGAGTTTTCAGCGAGATACCAGCAGCCTATGCCTATAAATAGAGCTCCAGAGCCAGCAGAAAAGGGATCTTCTGACTCTGAGACGCCGAGACTCTGCCGGATCAAGATCTCCATCATCCTATATCATAATTTGATTGTTGATTTCGAATTTCCAGTTGTAACTTGCTGTTGATCGCTGTAACAACTTGTAAACATTGAAAGGGAATCAATAAAATATCAAAGAACTTCACAGTGGACGTAGGCAACATGCCGAACCACTATAAATCGATTGTCTACGCATTTTCTTTACTGTTGATTGGAGTTTTTGTTAGATAATATCTGTTTTGAACTTGCATTCTTGACTATTATCTCTTCAACGACTCCCGAAGAGTGTTGTGCCCAATTTTGACACAAACACTTTGGTGCTTTCACTGAGAAAACCCAGATTTTCTCCTGCTCGTTGGATCTGTCATCGATACCGGATTGAATAAATCTAAGAGAGAGATCCAGATCGTTAAACCAAACTTCCTTCCTTTCTATTCAGATTTGCATAAAGTCTAGGAAAGGAACTCAACTGTAAGGATGGTTAGCACAAGAACCACCTCAAACGCCGTCAATCAAGAAGAACAGGATAGACAGAATCCTGCCCCTCTACCTCCATCTAATCAAGATGCCGCTGGGCACTCAGAACCGTCGGGTCCGGTTACCCGACAAGAATTGCAGTTGTTACTTCAAGAGCTGACCCAGAGTCGGCGACAACTAGAAGAACAGCTACGCGCTAACGCTGAACTAATCAACAAATTGGATCGCCAGAAGCGAAAGAGATCCAAGAGAGACCACGTGTCTCATTTCTCCAGCGAGAGTTCTTCATCTTCTGATTATCACAATCGACCTCCACGACCCCGGCTAGATGGGAATCGCATGCCAACTGCTGGAGATCAACCAACACTGACTGTCGGACAACTGAGAGCTGGTCCATCGGCTAGTTTCCAAACCGGACCCTCCTCCCGAGGAGGTGCCATCCCTCACCACGCTACAGAATACCGCACTACTGACGTTGCGGTGGAACCAGGGGTCGACGTTCAAGATCAGTCGGACCTGAACCGTCGTCATGACGGACGCACTCCTGAACCATACGTCCCAGAAGACTATGTGCTAAGAAGGCAAAGCTTGGACCGTCGACAATATCCGATCCAACCCCAAAGCATGGGACGTAATCGCACTCCGGCACAAGCCGCACAGAACGCGCAAATGCCGGATCTTTCCACTATGATACGTCAAATGATCCGTGAGAGTTAGGGATTTACGAATGACGATTGGGGGGTTACCCGAAGTCACACCCCTTTTACGGACGATATCCTTACTGCTGAACCCCCACGGCGATTCCGGATGCCAACTTTACCCATGTACGAAGGAAACTCCGACCCCAACCAACATATCCTAAAATATGAATGGTCGATGACTGCAGCCCGTGCCGACGATGCAGTAAAGTGTCGAAGTTTCCCCATATCCTTGGGGGGCATCGCTACCATGTGGTTCACTCGATTGCCACCTCGATCCATCTCATCATTCGACCAGTTAGCCACAAAATTCGTTGAGCAATTCCGCATGCATGTCGCAAGACCCAAAGATGTTAACACTCTGTCTAGCGTCACTCAGGCTCCCGGAGAGACACTCAGACACTACTTAGAGAGATTCCATACTGCATGCGCGGAGATCAGCAATCCGAACGACAATTCCAACCTTATGGCGCTGACTAAGGGGATCGACCCCGATTCTGAGTTCGGCAATTGGTTAGCCGGAAAACCACCTGCATCGTTGGACCGTTTCCACGCCAAGGCGGCTCAGTTCCTGAGACGAGAAGACGCGAAACAGTCTAGGAAGCAAACCGATGCAAAACCAAGTACGGAAGGGATCCAAAGCAACGTTGCAATCAAACAATCCGGTGAGAGCTCCGGAAAAGTTCAGTTGAACGTCAAAAATAAGCAAGCTCGGCGAAGAGAGAGCGTGAATCAAATTAAAAAACAAGATCAAAATCGTGGCCCGCCACGCAAACATCCGATGTTCGATAACTATACTCCTTTGAATACTTCATTGGAGGACTTGTATTTACAAACCCGTAGTACGATTCAATATGAAAAACCTGCTCCGAGACCGTCGTCAGAGAGACAAATCCAAACAGGAAAGTTTTGCAGGTTCCATGAAAGCTACGGGCACGATACGAACGAGTGTCGTCACTTACAGGATCTCGTTGAAAAACTGATCAGGGAAAGGAAGCTTGATCGATTTGTGCGGACACCGCAACCCAGGGAAGCAGGTCCATCAAATCAAAACAATGAACCCGATCGACCGAGGCATGAGGACTCCAATGGTCCTCGCGGGAGATTGGTGATAAACGCCATCAGTGGCGGACCGACTTTCTCAGGAGCCTGGAACGACGAGGATCTTCGTCACTGTCACACATGACAGGCTCATTCAATCTATGAATATTTTGCAATTTCATTTACATTCTGAAATTTGATTTTGTAATAAGGCACTGACTTTGCCATATTTTCTCATTTCAGCAATAAAACATTATCTCTTCAAGCTAGAGCTGTGATGCATCGAATACAACGTTCAACAATCACGACACACGAAGAGCTAACTTCCATCGAACAATGGAATTTATTCAAATAGCAAGTGACTGCGTTACAACCGGCCACTCACTAAGTGAAACCCCAGCTCGGGGGCAAGCCAACACATCGAAGGCTGAACTGGACCAACACACGACAGTCCATTCCATAATTCGTTCCCGGAGTGCGAACGGACTCCAACTTCCCACAGCGCGAATTGGAGTATAAACATTTAACAATTCGTTCCCGGAGTGCGAACGGACTCCAACTTCCCACAGCACGAATTGGAGTATAAACATTTAACAATTCGTTCCCGGAGTGCGAACGGACTCCAACTTCCCACAGCGTGAATTGGAGTATAAACATTCAACAACTCGTTCCCGGAGTGCGAACGGACTCCAACTTCCCACAGCGTGAATTGCAGTATAAACATTCAACAACTCGTTCCCGGAGTGCGAACGGACTCCAACTTCCCACACCGTGAATTGGAGTATAAACATTCAACAACTCGTTCCCGGAGTGCGAACGGACTCCAACTTCCCACAGCGTGAATTGGAGTATAAACATTCAACAACTCGTTCCCGGAGTGCGAACGGACTCCAACTTCCCACAGCGTGAATTGGAGTATAAACATTTAACAATTCGTTCCCGGAGTGCGAACGGACTCCAAATTCCCGGAGCGCGAATTGGAGTATAAACATTTAACAATTCGTTCCCGGAGTGCGAACGGACTCCAAATTCCCGGAGTGCGAATTGGAGTATAAACATTTAACAATTCGTTCCCGGAGTGCGAACGGACTCCAAATTCCCGGAGCGCGAATTGGAGTATAAACACTTAACAATTCGTTCCCGGAGTGCGAACGGACTCCAACTTCCCACAGCGCGAATTGGAGTATAAACATTTAACAATTCGTTCCCGGAGTGCGAACGGACTCCAACTTCCCACAGCGCGAATTGGAGTATAAACATTTAACAATTCGTTCCCGGAGTGCGAACGGACTCCAAATTCCCGGAGCGCGAATTGGAGTATAAACACTTAACAATTCGTTCCCGGAGTGCGAACGGACTCCAACTTCCCACAGCGCGAATTGGAGTATAAACATTTAACAATTCGTTCCCGGAGTGCGAACGGACTCCAACTTCCCACAGCGCGAATTGGAGTATAAACATTTAACAATTCGTTCCCGGAGTGCGAACGGACTCCAACTTCCCACAGCGCGAATTGGAATATAAACATTTAAAATTCGTTCCCGGAGTGCGAACGGACTCCAACTTCCCACAGCGTGAATTGGAGTATAAACACTCAATAACTCGTTCCCGGAGTGCGAACGGACTCCAACTTCCCACAGCGTGAATTGGAGTATAAACATTTAACAATTCGTTTCCGGAGTGCGAACGGACTCCAAATTCCCGGAGCGCGAATTGGAGTATAAACATTTAACAATTCGTTCCCGGAGTGCGAACGGACTCCAAATTCCCAGAGCGCGAATTGGAGTATAAACACTTAACAATTCGTTCCCAGAGCGCGAACGGGCTCCAAATTCCCGCAGCGTGGATTGGAGTATAAACATCAATTCAAAGTTCCTGAAGTACGAACCCAAACATACATGTTTTATCCAAGCTCCCGGCGTATGAATTGGAGCACCAACACCAAGTCAAAGTTCCCGTAGTGCGAACTAAAGCGTTAATACTAACTCCGAGTTAGTAGAGTGCAAGTTGGAATGTGAACACCATTCCCAAGTTCCCGGAGCGCGAACCATGTTACAAGCATCAATAACACTTGAACTCCTGGAATGCAAACCAGGTTATCGATCTCAAATTACTCTAAGTCCCCGGAAGGCGGACGTGTGCTCAAGACTTGCAACAAGTGCGATCAACCATCACAAATACAAATGTTGTTCCCCAAAACTGGGGGGCACGAAAGCTAAATATTAATCACTAACCGAAGTGATGCAACGTCCGAAGTTCAACTCATTCATCAATCACGACGTGTGACCAAGATCTTCAGACTTGGTAAATGAGATGAACTCTACTTACACAATAAAAACACCATAAGTACACTGGACCGAAAACAAGACACTGCAAGTACTTAAGCACAAATGAAACAAGAGTTGAAACAAAGAAATAAAATTTTATTTCAACTAACTTAAAACAAGGACTTACACGCAGATAAGTTCTTCCAAAAAAGAATGCCTACTAGCAGGGGCCGAACCTGCATCTATACACGACCTACTGACAAGAAACGAAGACAAGTACCTATCTACCAAAACATCTACTTAAGAAGCTGATTTATTTCTTCTTTTTCCTTCTTACTAGTGGCACATCATCAGTGTCACTAGGGATAGAGATTCTTCGTTTTGAATGTCTCCTCTCCGGCGGTGGCTCTTCGGCTGGGGGCATGATGTCAATATCCTCCTCGGAGCTTGAGTCTACATGGAGGCTACCTGCCGGAGGAGTAGGGGGAACTGGATCCGTAACGGAAGTTGAGACCGTGCCACCCGATGGTGCTACCGTAGCAGGTGCTAGACTCTGCGCCGCCGTACTGCCCCTGACGGTACCGCTATGCCCCGCAGCCTCTATTTCGGCGTTAATCTCAGCTAAAATTTCTTCATCACGAGTCGCATGGGCTTGGTTGGGGGCATCTTCGGCCTGCATCGAAGAACTTGAAGACGGCGGGAGGCTACTAACGATGATAAATGGCAAGTCAGAGAAAGAACCACCCTGCTCACCGAGCAGTTCACTCACCATTTGTTCGTCAGCAGATAAGGATCCCCCCTGCGTCGTCTCAGCAGATACTGCGGTTACAACAGTAGTCTCGGTAGCGATGGCCTTATCTCCTCTGCTTGATTCTTCAGCCACAACAGTCGGCGCAACTCCAGTCACTAGGCAAAAAATAAGAAGTTATTAAAAACTGCTACAAAACAAACACTCTATTCAGAAAATGCTTGAGATAACTTCGGAATACCTTCCCCAGTTTGGCTCGCTGACCGCTGAACGGCCTCGGAAGTAAGCTCATGGATAGGAGATAAGCGCGGTTGTTCCGGGTCGTAAGCAGGAACAGGTTGCAAACTGACCACAGATACAGGCATCGACGAAGATGGTGTGGTGACTTCAGTGACAACAGAATGGTGCTCAACGCCTGACCCCTCTCCGACTTCCAGGGAACGACCACCGATCATTTCCTTCTCATGGGCGATGATAGCGTCATGAAGAACCTTTTTCTCATCGTCTGTGAGCAGCCGATTCTCAAGTTCGAATCGATCGACTGCCTCACCTGGGCGCGCTTCCTCTTCCTCCTCAACCAATCGTTCCCAAGCACTGCGGAGATGCACTGGGTAGTCCTGAAGCCAAGCCAAGTTTCTGTATTTCAATACATTGGCATTGTACGTAATAAGCAGGTCTTCAATGTCAGCTTCTAGCCTGGCCTCGGCTTGCTGAACTCTCTCCCCAATCTCCGCCTCAACCGCCTGAACTCTCGCCACCGCCGCATCCCTGTCGGTGCGGAGAATCACAGCTTGTTCACACGCCTCTTGGGCTGCGCTATTCGCATCATCCCTTTCCTTGGCGATTTCGGCGAATTTTGACTTAAGCTCGTTCAACTCCTTCAGGGCTGCGTCCCTCTCTGCAGTAACCAAGGTGTTTCGATGGCCCATATCCTCAACCGTTGCGTAGTGCTCGCGTTTCATCCTATCCATGATTGCCTGGGCTTCATCGGCTCTCTTGGTGGCCTCTATTTCAGATTTACGAGATGATTCAGCCTCAGTGTTCAGCACTTGAATGATGCGATCTCTTTGTGCTAACTCGGCTTGCAATTTTTCAATGGTGGCCGCTCGTTCGAAAGCCAAGGCCGATGCTTTTTCGGCCGCCTTGTACCACACCTTGTATTGTGCGTAGAAATCGTGCACATAATCAAGCGCCCACCGCTCGGCCTCCGGTGGGATTCTTTTCAAGTTCGGGGGAAAGACATAATTGTCGAAGCAGATATTCGGGAACTCTCTCTTCAGCTGCGCAAGCCTAATCGCTCCTTCTCCCGTGATTTCAGTAGGAGGTTCCTCCGCAACTATCGGCGCCGTCACCTCAGATCTAGAAGCTTGAGAAACCGACACGTGTCGAGAAGAATCACGAGGGACACGAACGGGAGGTTGTACGGAATCTCTGGGAGGAGGAGGGGTACGCGATCGAGATCGACGCCTATGCCCCTTGTCCGAATCATATCTCTCATGACTAGAATATCCGGAACGTCCCTGGTCATAATACCCGGAGCGTCCTTGGTCATAGTCTCTATCCCCCTCTCGTCTACGCGAATCGTAGTACGAAGACCTGCGGGCGTGTCGAAGACTCCTAAGCATTGAACCTCGCTTAGACATAGTATCTGCAAAGTAAGATAAAATCGAATTAATCACTCTTCGAAACAGGTAATTTACAATCAAAGGTTATGCAGTGTCGTGAAGTGTGTATGAATATGCATTCCCCCCGACCAACCAGAAATGTCGACCTCGCTAGTAATAAGAGGCTCGCTCAATTCTAGATTACGATGGAACTCCTCCAACCCGGCATCATGTTGAAAAGACACATCTTCCGGGATTGGAAGGTCGGCAAGCCCTTCGTAGAGACTTTCAGTACGCGGAGGAGACATCTCAGAGATTCTAACTCCGGAAGAGGACCGGGCAGTGACAACCGATTTCCGTCTCCCCCGCTTAGTTGACTTAACCATGGCAGCCTTGCCTTTTCTCTACTCCGCGACATCCGGAGCTACATCCGTAGGCTCAGTCAGCGGCTCATCGTCAGTATGAGTTCTTTCAGAATCAGCCTCCTCGGCTATGACAACTTCGGGCTTCTTATGTTTGACTCGTTTCTTAGGAACGATCCTTAGTGCCACCTCAAACCTTATACTCTGACCTCGTTCAATCAGCCCAAAGGTCCGGAGATTCCTATCGGTCAAAAGCAACTCGATGTCCCTATCTTCGCTCGGGACTTCTCGAAGTACTCGCACCGTCTCCTTAAACCCTTCGCCTTCGGGTCGCGGGATCGTTGCCGTGAAAAAGAAGAAATTAACATAAGTTCCACTTCGGCTGCAATTGCCGTAGTAATTATCTACAAACTCGGTTATACTCACGTCTGAATAACCATCGTCGAGCAAAGCCTGGAGGGCATCTGACATAGAACCATTCTGTCCTATAGTAACTCAGCCTTGTCCAGGATCCGGTGACCACTTGACAATTTCTCACCGCTTCCAGAAATGTGAAAGAAGGATAATCACCCCGAGTTTTGAAGTTGAACAAGTATCTAATTTCGATTGGAAGCGGCGGTCGATGGAGACATTCCATAAATGCAATGAACAAGCTATTGATCGATGCATATCCGTTCGGATGCAGCTGAGATGGGGCGATCCTAAAAAACGACAATACTTCTCTTATATACTCGTTGAATGGGGGAAGTGTCCCGGCCGCACACGCGTGGCGATTAAATGCTGTATACCCTTCTGGCGGATTATGTGGTCTGTCATTCGGCCCCGGCAATAGCACATCATCCAACGACAGGCCGTGTCTCAAACATATTCTCCCCAACATGTCTTCAGAGATATTGGACGGAACGGAATCTGATGGATTGGCAATGAACGATGCATCGGGAAGTTCATCCGGAGCTGGACCAATAATCTCAGGATCAATATCCGGAATCTCTAGCCTAGGAGAGACGGTAACTTGAGTCTTCTGCTGCTGTGAACTTGACGATTCCATAACTAGCTAACTCATGAGAAACCATCGTTAGACGACAAAGAACCCGTGCGTTCCCCAGTGTAAAGTGTATGAATGTGTGTGGTACCGTGCCATGCATTACTTGAATAAATGTTGCAGAGTTAAAGTAAATATGCAAACGACAAAGCTGTGGAGTCCAGCTATAATGATCGTCATCGCTGACCGTCATCATTAAATCACTTATATGATGGAAGTCGGTTCGAATAGAAGTTGTTATAGTTCCATCGACGAACTTCAAAAGGCAATCAAATATGCAGTTCAATATTCAAGTCCAAATATGTAGGAATGAAGCTCGTCGGAGTTATGCTTGAAAAATTTCGAATTTTGGAATCCATCATGTAGGGTTCGAAACCATCACAGAGACTTCGTTCGAACCCAACCGAACACCTCTTTGTTCGAACCCATGCGTTCGAACCCATCCTGACGTAGTTTCGAACCCATGCGTTCGAACCCATCCTGAATTCGCTTCGAAACCATGAAGTTAAACGCGCTTCGAACCGATAGACAGACGGCAAGTTCGAACCGATCACTGCTTGATGAGTTCGAACCGATAAGGAAACTTCAACTCCACATCATCCACTTTCGAAATGATCCGCTTCATATCGATACGAAGTTGTGGACTTCGAAGCGATAGCCTATGGGTTCGAATCCATCGATTCGAATGGATCCCTCGAATCCCCCAATCGGTGCGAACTGCGCATCCAAATAAAGACTTTCCAAGGATCGATTCGAAATCTAATAAAAAGACGCCACCGTCATCGATTCGAACTCTACCCTACGCATCGGTTCGAATCCTTCCCAAACCAGATTTGGTTTTGTCAACCTCGAGGCCATGCAATCGATAAACAGAAATGGGTTCGAAATCACTTCGCCGTTTGAATCCGAGGATAATTACCTAATTTGAACGATGGATTCGAGAGACTGAAGGCTTGAATCTGGATTGATTCGATGATATGACAGAGTGTTTTCCCTTTTTATGCTTCGAAACGATACACTGCGCAGTAGAAAGCAAGCGAGAGTAAAAGTAAAAAGTGAAAAAGTGACAGGCCCACTGCTATTTATATGGGGGGTTGGTGATGACCGCATCGATTCGAGTTCCGGTAAAGTTGACCGATTACAACAGGTCAGAAGGCAGAATCGTTTCGAAATCTACTTTCGAACCCATACGCTTGAGGCTCCATCGTGTGAAGCACACTGACCACTGCCGTGAACAAAAGTTTCGTACCCATCCAAATCATCGATTCGAAGACCAGTTTCGAACCAACGAAACGAACTACTAGTTCGAAACCATCCTCTCACATCGTTTCGAATGTCAGTTTCGAACCCATCACAGCACAAGTATACTCCATCCTTTCAGACCGGTTCGAAAGTCAACTTCGAATCCACCATAGCACGAGTATACTCCATCGGTTCAAATGTAGATTTCGAATCCATCAATGCTCCAACGCATCGATTCGAAGTCTCATATTCACGCAACCCATCGTTGCACGGGCATATTGCATCCATACAAACTTGGATTTCGAACCCATCAATGCTCGAACGCATCGGTTCGAAACATTACACTCGCGCAATGCAAATTCGATTCCTTTAACCTTCTACATCGGTTCAGGAGAGGATCGATACGAAGGAACCTTTCAAAACAACCATCAAGCATTGTCTCAATTCAAATTTCAAGATCGATTCAGGAAAGAATCGATACGAAATTCTATAGCAAACCAAACTGACAACGACTCGTGGACGCACGACGTTTACAAGGTTCAAATCAACATATGTGCATACATGTCGGACTAACATTCGATTTTGAACATTCACAGGGATCAAACACTCATCCTATTACAAATGCGACAGCCAACGGCTAAGCACTATTATACAGCAATCAATCACATCAACGCAAGGTTACAGCAGTACAGCATACGAGTTTCAACGAAAAAAGAGAGCAATGATTGTTCAGATAGAAATGGAAGCTATTCAAAGCACGTCATGTTCCCACAAGACGTACTTTGGGGGGCAAAATGTTATCTCGCTTTTTGGCAAAGCCGCGATACCAAAAAATCGATCGAAAACGAAGGACAGTTCGCCTCAGAGGTTGATCGTACTTCATTTCGCCATGGATATCACTGAATTTTATCCGAGTCCAGATTAAGCTACAATTGATAGGACACGGCAAGAAAGGCCACAGGAGTCAGCATTTCAAATTTCAAGTCGATCCGAGTTCGTATGCTCAAGTTATGATCGAGGCAACTTGGAGGGAACACACTGGTCTCGAACCCATAATGGTGGTTGTCTTCGAATCCATCGTCACGCCCCAGTTCGAAACCATCTCCTTCGAACCCTTCGAATCCCCCACGGGTTCGACCCCATTACTTTCGAACCCATCGGATCCATCCATACTCAGCTGCCTTATTTCGAATCCACCGGACATGCATGCTTCGAAACCATCCATAAGCTTCGTTCGAACCCATACCTGAAGTCATGTTCGAACCCATCACAGAGGCCTTCTTCGAACCCATCCGTGATGCCATGTTCGAACCCATCTTGTGTTACCTTGTTCGAACCCACTGGGTCAACCAGCCACGATGACGTGTCTTCCATCGGTTCGAATGCGCCGAGATACATGGAGTCGAGGCGGTCAACACGGAGTGAAATCCGGATCGATTCGAAGTTTGCGCTCCACGTCACCACGAAGCCGCATGCCCTGATGGATTCGAAACCATCGTTTCGAACACATGGGTTCGAACCAGACAGCCATGCCATGAACTCAATTTCGAATCCATTATATCTCCTAATCTACTGATCCAACTGCCATGAAATTTTCACAGATGCTAGCATACATGTTGAAGAATGTCCACGCCAAATTTCACCTCGATTGGATGAATTCCTGATCAGTTCGAATGGAGTTCGAACCGATGCCAAAGTGGGCCCAAACTTCCCGAGACCATACGTGTGGGCCCCCTCACGTGCCAGAAGAGGTCTCCCGAGTTTTCAGCGAGATACCAGCAGCCTATGCCTATAAATAGAGCTCCAGAGCCAACAGAAAAGGGATCTTCTGACTCTGAGACGCCGAGACCCTGCCGGATCAAGATCTCCATCATCCTATATCATAACTTGATTGTTGATTTCGAATTTCCAGTTGCAACTTGCTGTTGATCGCTGTAACAACTTGTAAACATTGAAAGAGAATCAATAAAATATCAAAGAACTTCACAGTGGACGTAGGCAACATGCCTAAACCACTATAAATCGATTGTCTACGCATTTTCTTTACTGTTGATTGGAGTTTTTGTTAGATAATATCTGTTTTGAACTTGCATTCTTGACTATTATCTCTTCAACGACTCCCGAAGAGTGTTGTGCCCAATTTTGACACAAACACCTATATCCAACTTATCAAATTCAATTGATTTCGGATTTATAAACAACGTTTATAAACTCCATTTATATTTTTATAAACTTCTATTTATAAAAAAACTTTTTATATCTCATTTTAAATGCCAGAATCCGATTTATAAGTTAATCTCTTATAAATCTTTTATTTTACAAAACTTATTTATATTTATAACTTCACGATTTATAAATCTATAAATCTTCATTCACTTATAAAATCCATTTATATTTCCTTTTAACACTTATAAAACGGGTTTCACAATTCCTATATTTTTAATCCATAAATATCAATATTTTTAAATCGTTTATAATAATTCAAAATTCCCAATTTAAACCATTTTATGAATTAATTAACTATTTATTTCCAAAAATCTCATTTATGTTATATTTCTCAAAAATCTTAATTTTTATAACATAAAAATTTATAACGTTTTAATTGTTTAAAGTGAATCAATTCAAAATTTAATAAAACATATACTTTGAAAAATCACTTTAAAAATTCCTTTTAAAACCAAAATTATTATTTTAAAACTCCAAAAATGGATCCGATGATGCAGCAGCACCAAATAGTCAATCACGACATCCAAATATCATATATCGATATGATAATCAACAAATATCAAAATATCTGTAAATAAATTAATACAGTTGAGGAATCCAGTTGGATCCCTCCAACCTGTTTTCCCTGCATCCGAAAACATTAGCACAATACCAATTCCGCTCCAGTACGGAATTATCGCGGTATATGGGATTTATAAATATTATCCGCTTAATAGACGGCGCAATAGGGTCTCATCCGCTAAAAAATGCGGGAAATCAACAACTGCAATATATACATATGCCAATATATATATATTGCTATTATATATAATACCAATTTCGCTGTTTATGAAATATTCGCGGTATATGTTTTTAATAAATAACATCCGCTTACTAACGGCGTATAATGTCTATTTTAACAATCAATAGATAATAATTATCATTCAAACATGCATTCAAATATTTTAAATCTAACTATTTAAAATAAAATCGAAACCGATTCGATTGAGTGAGAAGTTCTCACCTTGATTTTTAATTTCGTTTTAGCGATTTATTTCGAATAAAATTAAACGCGCATTTAATTTTACCCAAAATTTTCACTAACTCCAAACGACTCTAATCCAACTCCATCGCGTAGTGCTCGTCCATACGATTCCAACGCAACTGGTTTCGCGCGTTTTCGACCTCGTATGAAAAAGATATGAATTTTCTAAGATTACACGATTTTTAATATATAAATTACAACTTAAATTTTCTATTTATAAACCTATTCAATCCTAGCCCTTGGATCCAACCCCAAGCTATCTAGGCCGCATGACCCTTCTCTTCCCCCACGTCTTCTTTCCAGGTCGAGCACGTATAGAACCGAACCCATGAGCTTCACTTAGGGTTTGATTTCCAAGCCTCCACGACGCACTAGAGGTTGATCAGGAACTTGCAACACGAAGCTCATCTCCTCCTCTACCCACGCCTACCTCCCCCTTGAGCTCGGCCCCCCATAGCTTGTGGAATGTCGTGCGCAACCCAAGGCCGACGGCCCCTTTTATCACCCTCCACGTCGCTCCAAAACCCATCATAGCCGTATAGATCTGAAGATCGTTGCGTGCTCTTCAACTTTGATGTCGAACGATCTTTGAATCGATGAATGGATTGAAAGAAATTAATGAATGTAATTCGAAACTTTCTGGCCTTTGGTTTCTATGGTGGCGGCTAGGTTTAGGAATTAGGGTTTATTTTTATTTTTATTTTAATTTATGTGAAGAGAGGGGCTATTTATAGGAAATAAAACGACACTATTCATTTCGATTTTCCAAACTCCGATTTACGCGCAGTGACTGACATTCCTAGGGTTTATCCCGCGTTTCGGACACAATGGAAAGGTTTCGGAAGCTAATTCGGTCATCTGTGCGAGATATGGCAACAAACGATCGATTTATATTAAACCGATTTAAACGATTTTCTAGGCGTTTTAGTTTGTACCGGACAAACGGTAAATCCAATTGACTTGAAATTTGAAAGCTTACAATAATATCACATTACGGATCCGATGAAACTGGTTTTGTCGAAATCCGAGACTTTTTGAAAAATGGCTATTTTAACTCGCCAAATTAATATTAAAAACAATTCGATGCGTTTCGAGCTGCCACGATCAAACGATAACTCCGATTGCTACGAAAATTGAAATCCAGTAAAAACTAACTATTACGGATCCAATGGAACTAGTTTCGTTCAATTCTGAGACTGTTCAAAAATTGGCTATTTTCACTAGTCGATTAAATATTAAAATATTCAATTTTCACAAATTAACTTTTAATTCGATTTTAAAAGTTCTAAAATATCATTCTAACTTCAATATGATAAAATAAAATTTTACAAATCATTTTCAATCATATTTAACCCAATTTTCAATTATTTCCATAATTTAACATATTAAATTATCGATTTAATTATTCAATTAAATCCAATAATTCAATATAAAATTTATTCGACTTATAAATTTCACTTATTAATATTTAAAATTAATTAAATATTCAAATTTAAATTAATAAAAATTCTGGGTCGTTACAATTATTTATACCAATTCTCGTCATTAGCACAATATCATATTAGGACTTATGGAATTTACTTTTGCCCAAATTCCTGTGTCGTCCACATTCAACTCGGTTTGTTTATCAACAAAGTCCCTAGTTAAATTATAACATTTATTATTAGCCATTCTACTATGGCCAACGATTTTGACTTTTAGTTAATTATAGTTGACCATAATACTAACCTTATACAATCGAGGAGACAGGTAGTCTATTAAATAGTGTTCCACTTCAAATGTTTCATCTTAGACCCAACTGTGGTCTTTCGATGGATTCTATGTCACTATTTAACAATAACCAAAATGGGATTTCCACTTGAAGCTCAATAGTATTCTCAACTCGAAAAAATTGTGTAATATAGTCACTTCGAGATTCCTTGTTTGACTTACTTGTTATTAACCAAAACGAAACTTTCAAACAAGTCATTCCATAATTATCCACTAACTATCAGTAAGTGACCTCTTGGTACCCCAGCAGCCAAAACTAGTACACTACCCAACGTTTGAAGAGTATTAAATACTCTGGTCTCAACGGATATATCGATAGCTCGAACATTTTGACTAGGAATATTTAAAATAATATTTAATTAATATTGTAATAATTTTCTTATGATTACAACTCCTTTTAATTGTTATCACATAATATATTATTTAACGATTCTCTATTAAATATATATAAAGCAATCATTTAATTAATACATCATAATGTGATAAATATATAATATTAAACAAACACCTTTTTTTGAAACGAGATTTTATCACAAAATTAAAATTTTATAATAAGTTACAGGACTTCCCCTAGGGCATATGCCTAACTCTATCAATCTCCACTTGCTTATGGAATCTTAATCCCACCCCTTCGATCGGTTTGCTCAGACCCAGTCAAGTTAGTCCTTTAGTGAATAGATCTGATATGTGATCCTTAGTATATACTCTTTCATTTACAACTTCTTTATTACTGACAAATTATTTATCACGTGGAACTTTCGAAGAATGTGCCTTGATTTCTTGTAAGATCTAGGTTCCTTGGCGATCTCAATCACTACATTAACATCACATAACAATGTTACGGGTTTCTCAATGTCTGTAAACACTCCTAGCTCAACTATCAAATTGTGCATTTAAACAACTACTTTTGCTACTTCGTTTAGAGAGATGTATTCAGCCTCCATCGTTGAATTAGAAAATATCTTTCATTTTCCAACCGATCTCTCCTATATTCAATGTGAATACATAATCAGTCATCAATTTACTATCATCGATATCATTCTGAAAGCTTAGATCCATATATCCCTTCATAACGGTCTTCATTTCCATATATAAGGAAGAAGTCTTTCATATTTCTTAAATATGTAGGAATGCAATTCACTGCCATCCAATGTTTTTCTCTGGGATTACACCGATATCAGCTTACGCATCCTTATGCATAAGCCACATCTGGTCTAGTACAAAGCATAGCGTACATAATGTAATAGGTCGTATATGCAAATGGTATCTTCTTCATACGTTCCTTCTTCTCATCAGTATAAGGAGCGTCCTTCTTAAAAAGGATGTTTCTATATTTCATCGGAGCATTTCCATTCTTGGAATTCTCTAAACCGAACCTTTTCAACAAGTCTATGCATAGGGATTGGGACAATATTAGCAACCTCTTAGAACCATCCCTATAAATCCTTATACCAAGTACATGGGTGGCTTTCCCAAATCATTCATAGAGAAGTTTTTGGATAACTAAGCTTTTACTGTTGAATATGCGCTTATATGATTTTTGTTTCATGATAATAAACATATATACATTCGTTTAAATGTATTTGTTAATGTACTATTTTATTTTTCATAGATTAAATAAATATTTGCTGAATAAAATTAAATAACACGGAATTTGAATTTAAACAGAAATTTTATTCAAACAAATATTTATTACAATTTTGAATAGTACAAATTCAAGCTCTCACTATTCACTATACAACTTTGATTACAATTACATCACAATTTAATTTACATAAATTCCTGACTACATATCACTCACACTCGTATTTTATCTTCAACTTCATTCCAGTTAGAATCCAGCATCTGAGCAATCTGTAAAAATATTCACTAACGCAGTAAAATTGAAAAAGAAATATTTTTGCAATATAAAATAAAATATGGATTTTGAAAATAATATTTGCCTCAGTTATTTGGGTTGTTCGTCATGATTTATATTTGAATTCATCATACACGAACAATGTGACATGCACAATGTATCACTGTACATGCCACAAGGCCGTGCACACCAATATACACTTGATAATGCTACAGGGACAGGTGAGCACAAGGTCAAACCCAAATAAAAAGACGGGTTCAACTTAGGTGCAACATGAATAAAATCTCGACTTCAGCACAAGGTCAAACCCGAGTTGTGAAACTGGATTCAACACAGGTGCAAATGGCCAAAACTCAAGAATCAAGTGTCGACTAGTCCAATATAAACAAGACCAGTATAATCACAAATGAACAAAACAATTTGCAAACTGAATCAGACTAAAATACCAGACCAAACTGCATCAAGAAAACAAATCCAGAAATGTACATCAAACCAACACATGAAACAAGACCAACTACAGACCAAATGCCAAGCATGATACAGGTATGACCAGAGAATAAGGCAACATGAAGTATGCAAGCTCGACTAACAGGCCACCAGTAAAACAACTCATATACACGAACCAGTGAATAGCATGGGAAAAGTCAAGGGCACATGAAGACCAACAGGCAACAATGAATGACCAGTTTCAACCAAGAATGTAACCAAGTGTACAACTGCCCAGGCTCAAAGTAATATGCACAGTGCACAGAAGACTCAAACTAAAACAGTCGAAGTCAGGAAATGCTCAAGACCAAGTATAAGACTTGAATGGACAGAGACAATAACAATGAACAAAGATGGACAAAAACATTGCAACAGGCCCAGTTACAACAGACTCAAGGCAACAGTGAATGGGAAATGCAATATGAATGAACTTGCATATTCATAACAACCAGCAATATGAAAAAGGGCAGGTGGACAGTGAAGACAGCATCCACAAGACTCAGTCAATACATAATGATGAACAATGTCATCATATGTTCATGAGCAAACAAGTGAATCAAGATACCAGACTCAAACAAGCAATCAAGATCAAATGACTTCAAGCATGCAAACAGAAAAAACCAAACCAGTGCACCAAAGCAAACTACAAGATGTAGAGCAGAAATGCACAAGTATCAATATATAATGATCAAGATGGTTCACAGTACAACATACAAAATAAATCATACAGTTTCAATGCTAACTGCTCAAGTAAAGTGAAGGAACAAGACCGAACAGGCATCAATATGGTAACACAGCAGCAACATGCACCAGTAAACCAAGCAATCAATATCGAACAAATTCTTACAGGCGAATAGCAAATCAATTTTATCAAGGCCAGAGTCGAAGCCGACCATTAAAGTCATGGAATGGCATATCCAAGTCCAAGACGAAATCATGGAAACATACAGAAGTCAAGAAGTGGATTCGTGTATGTATACTGTTAAAAAAATCAAAAACGTATCTTTGAAAAAGTCACAAACAAAAAGAGGAAAGTTTTTTTTTCTGCTGTATCGATCAAATCGAACGTTTCATAATCAAAGCCGTGTGCATCAAGTCAGGAAAGAATGAAATAGGAAAGTACAGAATTCATATAAATACATCACTCAAATCATCATCGGCAAGTGTGGAAAAATCGATCGAGTTCAAGCATTAAAATCCCAATCATCATCATCGGCAATTTAAAAGGCATCAGAGTTCGAGCAAACGATCGAGTTCAAGTAAGCATCGAACCAGCAAAGCAAAAGGAGAAAAGTACATACTGAAATCGTATACGAACTCGATTCAATTGAAGTGCCGTGAGCTACTCAGAGAAATAGAGCATCAATATCAATCGACAAGAGCAACGAAATAAATTGGCATCCGAAAACCCTAATTTTGATCGAAGGACAAAAGCCCTAAATTGTGATCGAAGAAGCCGCCATTTTCCCAAAGGAATGAATAGAAAAGGATCGGGTCTAAATAATAAAAGTGGCCGGCCATTAAGTATTTGGGTTTTAGTGTTTTAAATAAGGGCTTTAGTTTTTAAAATGAGGGCTTTATCTTATTTTTTGTTTTAAATTTGTTTTTAATTCGTATTTTCTTTTCAAACCGTTGTATTTGCTAGTCATGTGACTAGGGGACAAGCTATGTGGCGTAGCTTAAGAATTCGCAACTCAGTGGCTGAGTTGCGGCAGGGTTTTGAGCGTAGAGTTAGGTTAGTCAGTAGCGGGTGTCGCGAGTTTACGTGTGTAAGCGTGTGACTATCTAATTTCTAGTAGAAACCTTGGGGGCAGCACGTAGGCAGGTTTTTGCCAAAGCTGGGTAAATTCTGTGTCGTTCTATTTCTGCATTTATTATTCTGCTTTTATCTGTGCTGCTACTATTCTGTGATCTGTGTTGAAATTATTTTATAAGCTTCCGCAATTAATTTTTATAATTAATACTATCACCCTATTCACCCCCCCTCTTGGGTGAAATCGATCCTACATTTACTACTTGCAACAACACATTGTCATTGCCAATCAGGAGCAAATCGTCGACATATAAGACTAAGATTACTATAGCACTGTAACAACCTTCTTTGAAACGGACTTAATTTTCGACCTAATAAAAGCCCATCGAACCTTAGGTCCGTTTTTCGAGTTGGTTGTTGGTTGGTATAATTGACAAAACATTGTGCATAGCTATCAATCTATGCTTTTAGAGTCTCATAATGGAAGGAATAAAATATAATAATAAAATAAAGTACCCATCTCATAACACCAGATCACAAAAGTACAATGTCACAATAGTTCATAAAATGTGTTAGATACATAGTCTAGGTACATCAAAATAACATAAATATATAACTAGTATAGATAACTGCTCGCCAAGTCTTCACCATCTTTTAAACACTCACCGCTGTCCCTAACTTGTATGTTGTAATAAGGAGGGGTTAGATTATAATAATAACTATGCGCGGTAACCATTCAGATAGTATTGTGTATTGCGTATTTATTATATTTTTCCACATATACCTCCAACTATAGGCTAATCCTACTCCATGACTATAATAGCTAGTGCAACACAATTATGGAGTGTACCAAGTTCAATAACCCATCTCCCATCCAACCATATCTTAACGATGTGGGAGGAATTACCTGGGCTAGTTAATATTCTTATATTATGAAATAGCCTAATCCTCATGCCATTTAATACCTCACCCTAGGCAAACCCTTCATGGTACTCCCTATCTATCATCGTACCAATCCTCTTGCAGGCCACTTAATACTTTTTGGATAGGAAAGAGGTAGACCCCCAACGTTGTTTAAAACCTCAACCCCAAAGCAGACCTGCCCAAGGGATTTTTACTAACGCACATTAAGGATAATCTCGACCTTATGGCCCGTAACCCAATTTTGGCATATTATATTAGTTCGACTATTTGTAGATGTTGATGGCAAGACTAGCTTGGCAGACAAATCCTACAAAATTGGGACCGACCTCGCATCCAACATGGGTACTTATTATAAGAGTTATGTCACACTATTAGTAGCCAAATTAGCCGTGCAGATTTCTATGTGCTTTCAACCGAGCTCACATCCCTATAACTTAGCCATATTTCCACTCTCCAGCATTTAATATAGAACTATGCTTATATATATATATATATATATATATCTGTGTGTGTATACTGTAATACACATATACACACATGCACACCACACACACACACATAAATTGTATATACACCTCACCCATATTTATTCTTTAAAGGCCTCATGAGGGAACTCCTTATTCCATCTTTATTTAAGGATTAAATTCCATAATTTTCCTTAACTCGTTTTATTGATTATTAATTGTTACTTATCACATACGTTATGGTTTAAAATTATAATTATCAATTTAAAAGTTTGAAGGAATAAGTTATTATTATATTTATACCTAATATTAAATTATACCTAATTATTTTTTATGCGTATTTAGGTGACTTGTTCATTTCTTATTTAAGTTGTTATACTATTTTAAAGTTCACAGCTACATTTACTAAACAAGTCAAAATTTAACAAAATAGTCACATAAGGGCAATACCATAAAACATTATCTACATAAAAATGGGGTTGTATACAATTAAGTTGGAATTAGTTAATATAGTGGAATTATAATCATTCTTTCGTAAGAAGTACATTTACAATACAAATATTTTATATTCCATTCAACATTTAAACAAATAGCATTGGAATGGAAAAGAAATTACACTATTTTAATGGTAGAAATAGGTAGCGCAAACTATGAAAAAGAGGAAATATCATTTTTTCCTGCTTTGCACACCTCTTTCTGTTCGCTTGTTTTGGAGTTCTCTATTATTTTAACCACAAATTGAAAAATAGAATCAAATACAGTACGTAATATTTTATTTTAAATATTAATGAATCAAATCCAACTATATTAAAGTAAACAAATAAATTCCAACAATTCAAGATTTATATTATTGGGTGATTTTGGGGTTTAAATTGATAGATTTTTGCATAAAAATCTCCCAAGGGATAATACAAATCCAAACTTCAAACTACACGATATACTATCAGGGAAAAATTAAGATTTCTACTCACGGATAATTTCCAATGAACCAGCTTGGATTTTCTTAGTGCGCTAGGCTTTCCCTTTCTACAATTTTCTCCTTTTTATTATAAAATAACTTGTTTACATGTATTTGATTTAGAAATTATAGATTAGGGAAGAAGATATATATATAATATCTTTCGCTAGATTTCTTTAAATCTTCCTCTAATCCTTGCACGAATATATTTAATTTTGAAATTGGAGTTTAAGAAATTTTATTATAAAGAAAAAGGGCAGAGTATTAGTGGCGGCTTAAAACTTACATGAAAAAAAATAAGAGGGCTAGCCTCTTATTTATAGTTGCTTGTTTGAGTCAAAACCATTGGATTAAGAATATCTTAAAAAGTTTAAATTCGGGTTGTTCAGGCCGCTCAAAACCCTAGTTGACATTTGGGAGCGGTCAACCGGACCCCTTGAGGCAGTCGACCGGTTATGGTCTTGGCCGCTTATTAAGTTAATTTTCACGTTTTAAATATTTCTTTCCTATTTTTAGTTTCATGTTCATTTTTACTTTAACATTAATAATATTTGTTACTTTAAATACGTTTCGAATTATTTTCTATTTGAATTTTCCTAACATCGATAACTTCTTTATTTGAACTCCGGTCGCTAAGCTCTATATATCAAATCTCTTAGATACTCTTCATGAACATAATGTTGCAAATTTCGTGGTCAAATTTTGACGTTGGGAAAATTTTCATCTTTAGCGTCAATATTAATTAATTGATTTTTATTACTTAATTCCTTATTAATTTTACGGAATGTTACAAGAACTTCCCCGTTTTTTCCATCACATGCATGCTTTCTCTGTACTCTGATAGAAACCAAACTATTTGATAACTTTATTAAAACGTTTATTCCAACTCCTTGAAGCCTGCTTAAGATCATAAATTGATATTAACAATTTCCTTGTCTTTCCCTCGTCCCATTGGCCTTGAAACCCATAGGCTATGACATGTAAATAGTCTCTTCTAAATCACCATTTAGTGATGTTGTTTTGTCATTCAACTTTCATATTTTGTAGTTATAGAACACGATGATATCAAGCAATACGCATATGGACTTAAGCAAGACTACAGGCGAAAATGTTTCGTCATAATCAATGCTTTGAATCTGATGAAAAACTTTTGGAACTAGTTTTGTTTTATAGGTCTCTATATCTCCATCTGCATTTAGCTTTTCCTTAAAAATTCATTTGCAGCTGATGAGTTATATCCATTTGGGTATGTTATCCAAACTCCATATTTTGTTGTCATACATGGTATGAATCTCGGATTTCATTGCTTCAAGCCAAACTTCAGAGTCCTTACTTTGTATAGCCTGTTGGAATGTGATAGGAGTGTCATCTTTTAAGACCCTATCATCTTTCTCAATAAGAAAACCATAGTACTCCTTAGTGTGTGAGATTCTCAATTTGACCATCTAATAAGTTGCATGTTTTCGTATAACGGTGAATTTGATTCTTCAACCGGTTAAGCCTTTCTATTTATTTTTTGGATATCCAAGCCAACAACTTCGACGTTAATTTCTTTTGATAGAAATTCCTTTTCTAAAGACAATATGTTTCGAAATAATAACCTTTTGTTCCTCTGTTTTATAGAAAATATATCCTAGAATTCTTCGGATATCCTATAAATTTATGTAATGCCAATCTTGCCTCAATTTTATTTAGGCTAACATTCTTAACATAGACTGAAAAAACCCAACACCTTCAAATAATCGAGTTAGGTTTCTTTTCATTCACAAAGTAGATTCATATTTAACATATGCACTATGGTTTCTAGAGCATTTCCCAGTAGGAAAGAGGTAACACTGGCTTATCATCAAGGAACAAGCCATATATATTAGAGTTTGATTCCTTCTTTCTGAAACGCCATTGTGCCATATAATATAGGGTAAAGTAATTTGAGAGATAATCCCATTATCTTTTGTGTACCGTAGGAGCTCTTGTTTAACACACTCACCTCCTTGACCTAGTTTAAGTATTTCAATTTTATGGTTCATCTAATTTTTTACATCGTTTTTATAGTATTTAAATTTTTCATAGACATCGGATTTATCCTCCATAAGATATACGTATCCTAGTCTCGAGAAATCATTAGTAAAAATTACAAAATAAGTTGAATTGTTCTTTATCACTATAGGCACTGGGCCATATGCATAAGTATGAATGAGACCCAAGAGTTCGTTAACTCTTTCATTGCTCCTATTGAAGGAGTGTTTGTTCATTTTTCCTTTGAGACATAAGTTAAATGAGGAGTATCAAATGATGGTAGAGATCCTCCAGTTTTCGGTTTGTGTAGTATTTTACTGATATGATCTAGCCTACAATGTCATAAGTAACTATTATTAGTGTCAATAGAATATCTATTAATAGATACGATTAAAATTAAGTACATAAATACCATTATCTAAAACAACATTGCATATATTGTTTCTATTAAGCACAATCTTTTAACCAAGCAGTATGTAGACAAACCCGACAAGTCAGACTTCGTGGTTATCTAGGCAAGAAACCTAAAGAGATTACTACAAATCTCAAAACTCAAGTATAATCAAGACCGTAGAGTGGAGGCAAACAATCCTAAAAAATTCCAAAGTTAGAAAATCACTAAGTGTGGGATAGGTACCGATCCCACACCTAGAAGGTACCAACCCCGCACGCTATAATTAACTAAGTATAGGATAGTTATCAATCCCCAACCTAGGGAGTATCAATCCTAAATGCCAGAACATACTAAGTGCTTAACCCTAGGGGATCGATACTGATCCCTAACAGTGCATCTAGAGTGGCCCCCACTTCTATAACACTCTTAACTAGCTACATGGAGCCTGATTCATGTTTTGTTCCAAAGTTTCTATGCATCATATTGACAATCCCCATATACTGTCTGAAGTAGCAATTCAACATTCTATAGATCCATCGCTTGGGCCAAAAAACATCTAGACGACCATGCAAAACAACCTTAGAAATACGAAGCCAGCAACAAGACAAACAACCTAAAAAGTTTCAAGACCCGTACCTATGTATTTTAGGATCGGTACAGATCCCCATATAGGGATTAGAATCGATCTCTAACCCTAGAGGATTTAAGGCTGAGATTTTTTTTAGGACATGGTCTTGGCGGCGAGATTCTACAGGAGAAGTTTCAGTAGGATATTTGGTCGTCTACCCCTATAAATGAAGAAGGCATGGTTCATTCTAAGGATCTTCTTTCTCTTCTTCCCTGGTTACGTGTAACTACCCCACCGCGATACCATATTATTAAAAAACATTATAAATAATGTTGTCTAATGATACAGAGAATACGGCTTATTAAGGGAGACCAAATGTGAATATGACTTTAAACTAATACTGACGCATCATACTTACCTTTTCACTAAATCTTTGGGATAAAATTTGACATGTACAGTCTCAGTTCAAAGTGATAAACATATTTGTTTCCCAGAATCAGAACAGTAAATCATATAAAATGGAAATCACAACTCATAGCGGAATAATAAATCTCATACATATACAAACTGTGGGTTTACAAACTAAAATACTAGACTCACATAATATACAAGCATCATAATTCTCTAATCTCAAATATACATCTAAATATAAATATACACACACACAAGAAATCCTAGATGAGATAAACTAAAAGAAAAATAGCTTATCTCCCAACTAGCCCAACCATCCAAAGGTCTACCTGTCTTATAACCTGAAAAGTCTTGCCTTGGCCCGAGCATTAAAATAACACACATGCCAGACTATCTCTTAATATCCAAAAGAGTGAGAATAAGATGTAACGCCATAACAAATAACATATAACTAAATTTAGATGTCCACGATATAACAAGTCACATAATTAATTTATCTCATAATCTACTTCATGGCACGGATATAAATATATTTGGTTACAAAAACATATTAGCCACTAAACACTAATTCATAGAACAAAACACAATAACTCTAATACAAATGAACCGATTCCATACCGATTACCTATCTGATTGTATATACCAATCTTACCGATTGTCCATACCGTGCAAACATTTTGGCATCGCTCATACCGATCTGATATTAAGGATTGTCCATACCGTAACACAGAATCTCGATCGATCACAAAGATCGAGAAAATCCCAAATCTCGACCGATCAAAACGATCGAGGCAACCATGACTCGAAAACTTTAGTTTATTATCTATTTAAGTTCGGAAAGAAATCCAGAAGTATACCTCTTAAGGATTTATCAGCCGCATCGAACCCTAAAAGGAATATACTCTAAAGTGCCAAATACTATCACTTTCAGTAATTACTAGAACTTAACCAAAACATCCCATGCCATATGGTGAAATTATAGTATTTACTAGAGGCTAGTAAATTTCACACTTTACAGATACCATTGGAAAACTTGAACTATATTCTCCTAAGGATCTAGCAACCCCATGTCGCACACCAAAAGAGAATACAACTCTAAAGTGTTAAATACTTCCTAATAGCAATCATAAGAATTTAACCAAAGCATCTCATACTACCCGGTGAAATTAAAACATTCGCTAATAGGCTAGTAAATACCACTCAAACATTTTGTTCAATGAGTTGTACCGTATTCAATGAAGCGTTACTTAAGAGCATTTAAACCAATTGGTAACACTAAATCGATTATTAGTATTTCCCATGTTATAGAATCAAGGTTCTCAAAACATTTTTGTCTTCTAAATTTTATAGTATAGAATGCAGCATTTTAATTTTCCAAAAATCTTTATTATTTATATTTATATAAATATTTGCTATTTGATAAAATCTTCCACGAATCCGAATTGTTCCAATATACACAAAGTTGTCTCAAATTTTCATATATTTATATTATTCCCAATCCAAATTCCAAGACATGTATGTATATATATATATATATATATATATATATATATATATATTTAACTAGCCATTTAATTCGAAAAAAATTATATTATTGCTCTTCTAAACTTATGTTGACACACACACACACATATAACTATTTTATTTTAAAAATACATTAAGTTAATATTTCCTAAAACCATATTTCCAAATCCCACGTATACTAAACCATTTATTTAATGAAACTAAAATACTAATATTCCAAACCATAACCACTTTAAGTAACATTACTTAATATAATAAATACTCATTTATAAAGGAGAACAGGATTGATTAGAAAACCGATTTAAATCTATAGTTTATAATAAACTTCATCTATAAAATTAATTGTTTTATAATTTACATATAATAAGTAATTAAACTCCAAAACTTTAACTCCAATGAGAATTACCAAGACACTAAATAGAACTCCAACAATTAGCAAACAAAACACTTGGAAATTCATGAAAAAAGTCATAGCAAACTCGGGTTCAAATGACGTGTCGGAGAGGGGCTTGCAGTCATATGGAACTCACGTTCCAGGCGACGACCGGTGCACTGGTCTGGACGATCAGTCCACCGACAACGGATCTGGAACATAAGTTCCAGGTGTCGTTTCCCCCTTCGACTAACTTCATCAATCTTCGACACGACTCCAGTTCGTCCCAACGACTGATAGCTGCCATATGACCTCAGAAACTAACATGCGTTCATATAGGCAACTATAATTATCAACCAAATGAGATCAAAAACTATGGTTTCAACATTTTTAGAAATTGATCCAAATAAAAATGAACACTACAATCAATATTCATCCAATTTAAGCCAAATAGCAACCAACAATCACATACACATGAATTTATATATAGTTGGTGGGATAAACTCACCTTTATGGACTTGAATTGAAGCTAAGAACTTGAATTCATCTAGCCTATACCATTCAGCAATTAGACCTAGGTTGATTTCAGAAAGTTACAAAACAAGATCAAACCTAAGATGAAAAATATGAAACGAATTATTCCAAGAATGCAATATGAGGTGGATGAGATTGCATTGTCTCTATTTCTTTAATTATTAGTTGATTTCCCTTTGAATTTAGCTTTTGATTTGAGATTAATTGGCTCTAGGGTTTTCAAAATAGGAGATGTGTATTTTCAAATTTTTGCTGAAGTAAAAATTAGAAAAGAGAATAAATGTATATCTCTTTCTCACCTTGCTAATTTTCTTAGTAAATGGGCATAGGGTTGAGTTATGGACCCAATAAGGAGAATGTTACCATTTTATTTTGTTTTGCTCTTTATAAAGCACCAATTTATACTATAAAGAATGGTAATAAAAATAAACATTAATTTCACTAAAATTTTTCAAAATCAACATTATGTCAAAATTCTCGTTCTTTTTAGTATTGGATTTTTTTGTATAATTAAGTACAAATTTTGAAAATAAAAGTTATCTTTATTATTTTGATAAAATAAACTATTAATTGTAAAATCTATTTTCAACACTTACTGTACTAATTTAAAATAGGAATTATCTATCACTATTTCCATTTATTAATACATAAATGAATAAATTATTATTTTTACTGTCATTTAATTTACAAAGTTATCTTTATTTATTTAATCAACTCAATTTCCTAAACTTATCCTTATAATATCAAATATAAGAATTAAATCACACAAAAGGATATTCATTGAATTTCCAATTTACTTAGTCCCAAATCCATTTTAAATTTGGAAATTATAACTAATAAAATTCCCAATTTTTATCTTAAGATTAATTAAAATAACCCAAATCATATTTTTAAGTTTAATTCCAGGTAATCTTGACTTGGGTTGTTACACTATGGTCTGCCATTTTTCATAACTTCAAAAATTTATACAAATCCAAGCAAATTGTACTTGTAATCTATAGTATAAATAAACAAATCGTTGTAGTGGATGTGGGTTGGAGTACGCCTAACCATTGTAAAACCTTGTATGTTTATTTCCTTCTAGTTTTTTATTTGTTTTCTTCACCTTTTACTCTCTTCTACTTTCTATTAGGTATTTGTGTCATTTTTGGTTTAATCATTTTGGTGCTTTCATTGAGAAATACTTAAATTCGCTAATAAAAGGTTTGAAAATGATTCTAAATGGCTAGACAATCAACTAAGAGGACTATTACTAATGGAAATCAATAAGGAGGCAACTCGACGGCATCCTTAGGAGCTAATCCCCCATCAATCTACATGATCAGGGATGAGATGAAGACCATGATGAATGAGATATAGGCTGGGATGATTATCTGTCAGAAGGAAATGATGGAAAACTTTTTCATAAGAATGGGCTTAGTAGGAATAACTAGAGCAACTGCACATCCGAATCAAGGAAAAGAAGTAGGAGCACAAGTAGCTATAACTCAGGAATAGAGGCAAGGAACGAGAGCAAATGCATCAAGAGACGGAGTGAAGCAGTCAAAGCCAAACCCCGAGAAAATGCTAAGGGTCAGTTCTGATCCCCAATGGTTCGGTACCGATCCCCAAAGCCTCAAGGGAATGGCCTAGGTCAACCTTGGAAAGAATGCTTAGCATCTAGTGAATAACACGGAACACTAGAATCTGAACCGAAATACGAACATGTTGTCAAAAAAGTACATGCTAGATTTTCCCTGTATGAACGGGAGGCAGGACGAAGTTATGAATCATAGACTTTGATTAGATGATAACCCCAATTTTGGTATGACTTGGGGTCAGGTTCGAATCAACCCTAGGCGCATCTTGAGTGGGAAGTTTGAATGTGACCTTGATGGGTTTAGATGTCTACTAAATGCCCTGACTTTGACCCTATGAGTGATGACCAAAACTGTGACCACCTGGAATTTTTAACAACTTAAATGGGAATAATAAATTGATTTTTAAATATTAAAAGTTAATTTTAAACTTAAATTCTGAATATAAATATTTACTTGATAATTAAATTATAGAATTATACAACTGAAATTGGGCAAAATGTTGAACCTGAAGTTTCAAGCCTGTTTAAAATAAGTTGAAGGCTTATAAAATTTATAATGATGATACTGAGATAATAGGATGGTTGAAATTTAATTTAAAGGTGATTTGTTCAGTTTTGAAATTTTATTGGCTGAATTGAATTTAAAAATAGCCTTTCGAGGCACAGTCTCGGAATTCGACGAAGCCAGTTCCATTGAATCCGTAATAGTTAGTTATTATCGGATTTCAATTTTCATAGCCATCGGAGTTCTCGTTTAACCCTGGCAGCTCGAAACGCTTAGATTTATTTTAATCGATTTAATTTAAAATTGATCGTTTTCTTCTGTAACTCGCACATACGATCAAATTAGCCTCCGAAACATGTTCCATTGAGTTCGGAATGCGGGTAAAACTTTATAAACGACTGTCGGCATATTTGATTCGGAGTTGGGGATTTCTCGTTATGGAACACGAGATATTTCCAATATTCGATTATATAAAATCAATTAAGAGTCTAAATTGCATCACCCTACTCACGTGATTTCACTCTAGCTTGCAACCGAAGCCACTTTAGGGAAATATCTTCCTCCTCTCCCTCATTTTTTTGGATCAGAAATCAAACCGTAAAATAAAAAAAAAAGGGAAGAGGAAAATGGCCGCTACCACGAATTCATAATTTTACAATCTTAAACCGATCTATTCGATCGAGATGAAGGCAATCTCGGACAAGATGCGGTGGTGACGTCGCGACCGAAACCAGGGTTTCGCGGTGGTTTGAAGGACGAGCCCGAGGTCGAAATTTCTCGATGGTGATGGTTCGCGTACGCGCGCGTGAAGCCAGGTGGGCAAGGAAGTGTCGAGATTGCCGATGGAGGGAGGGCTCGATGGTATCAGTGCTCGTGATTTTGGCTTGCTCGGGGCGGCGACCTGGGTTTACAGTTAGGGCAATGTGGGGTTTTGTTCGAGACGGCGGCGGCTCGATTTGGGAAGTTCGTCGAAGTCGGGTTGTTGGATTTTGGATCTGCGATGGTGGAGGCAGCATAGCAGTGAGGTACACATTATCTTCTTTTGATTAATCTTGAAAAAAATAAAAATAAATGTGAAACGAAATGAATATATGTATGGGTTTTTATATGCAGTAAAGATAAACAGTGATATAACTATAAATACATATTTATCTTATTAGTTTAAATTTAAATAGTTGTTTAAATTAAATGACTTGTTAAAATGAGAACTATTAAATTAAAATCTCTAGTGAATTAAATTTATCAAATGGACATTTAATTTTTCGATTTGGTTCGAATGTTAATGATAATCATCAAATGTTTATGCAAGGTCAATAATTGTGAAGAAACATGTCAGGATAGGATGGAATTGCAAATAAAACAAAGGTGAGTAAACTTCACGTTCTGAATTTCTATTTAAATTTAAATGTTAAAATTTAAATGATTGGTTGAATGGTTGAATTGGATTGATGTGTTATATTATATATAGTACTATATAGTTCATACTGGAATGATTGATATTCTGTAATGAATATTTTAGGTAATTGGACTGCTGAATGTCGTGGATTGCTTGAATTTTTCGGTACCCTGAGTTACCGAAATATATAAATTGGGTTTTGGAAGAAATATAAAGGTGACAAAAATGGATAATTAATTAATTCAATTAATTATAGTTTGGGTTAATTAATTTAGTATTTAAGGGTTTGAATTAATCAATAAATTAAGTTATAAGTTAATTAATTAATTAAGTGAGTAATTTAGAATAATCATCTGATGACTTGATAAATAATTGTTTAATGACGTTAATAAAATACAATTACTGTGTAATTAAACAAGAGATAAATTAAGATAAATTAATTAAGGATAAATTGATTTATTTAATGAAGAAAATAAATGGATAGTTAATTGCAGGGTAAGATAAATCAAGAATGATTAATATGGTATTTTAAAATTTATATAATTAATAAAGTAATTAAAGATTTGAATAATTGAGATTCATTAATTCATAATAAGTGACTTATGAGAAGTTAATTAATATAAGTAATTAAGAATACTTAGTGTAACTGATTATAGTTAATTAATTTGTGGAGTAATTAAAGATTTCTTATTGATTACGGGTTAAGAATATTTAATATTGTGAAATGAATTAAAGATAATCACTTGGATATAGTTGAAAGAAAATTAATCCAAGGTGATAAATTAAAATGAATGGATATGGAAGAGTTGATTAATTAATTTATTTGGAATTAATTTGTAACGACCCGCTATTTTGGACCATTCAAATCGACAATAAAACCGTACCTGTCCGACTTGAATAATTCAAAATACCGAATTGTTAATAAAATTTGGCAAAACTTAAAATATACAGTAAATAAATCAATCATAGATCACTTACACAGAGTAATACAATGCAGCAGAATAGATAAAGAATAGTAGTTCATGAAGCTACTATATACCTCAGAGTTAGAAATAAAATACAACCAAATAATTCAAATGCCATGAAGTCTCCAATGCAACAGATGGCTTCTCTGAACCAATCAACTGGATGACTGAAGGGATAGATAGCTGGATCTTCAAGCAAAGCTCCAACTTCGAAGATGAGTCTCAAATGCTGTATCTCTCAGTCTGACCCGAGCGTAAAGCAAAACACAAAACACTCGAGTCAGGATTAACATTCTTATATCTATAAATCTAACTCAAGTGAAATATCAACTGAAATATAATTAACTTAGAGGATGTTTGGGATAACCATCCTCTAAGGGTCCATGGAACTATCTACAAGGTAGAAATATACACTATAACCCATGGTCATTTATACTTCAAACAAATCATTTTCATTTCGAATATCTCTATATTTCCCAAGAAAGTATTTATATAAATTAAATAGTTTATACAGTAAAGTATTTCAATCCCCTAAACTTAACAAAGTCATCAACCCGACCTTCCCATTTTAATTAAATTCAATCTCAATTTATTAATTTAAATTCAACTCAATTTCTAAAATAACCACTTCAATTTTATCGATCTCAAATTCGGATTTGAAATCACAAAATACCCTTTATGTTCAATATATTTCAAAACATTAAGTATTCAACGTTTCAAACTAACTTTTTAATCAATTTAGTTTCTAAATAATAAATTCAACTATACTGATTTCAAATACATGTCCGAATCTCAAAATAAACCATTTAAATCCCAATATAGTTCAAAGCTTTAATATTTAATTAAATGTTCAATTTAATAGCTCCATATAGATCTCGATTTAACCTCATTATTATCTAGTCTTAAAATAATCCCTCATTAGATACAATATCATTTAAGTAACCTTAAAATACATTTTACTCAATATTTTCTTTAATTTATTTAAACGTGAAATATTCATTAAATCACTTAAATAAAAATCCAGTTACAAAATCATACCCTTAAATTTCCCATTCAAAAATTTCAAATTGATTTAATTGAATAAATCCTTATTTAAATACCATTTAGATAAACCCACATTTATCTCTTAATCTTAGTAAATTGCAGAATACTTTTGGAATAAAATTTACATAAATATTTAGCATAATTTATGTATTAAATCAAATTTTGACTAAATTAAATATTATTAAATCTATATATCATTACCCTTTATATAAAAAAATTTAGGGATTAACATTTAATAAGACCATATATTTTTTTCCAAAACAATGAATTAAATTTCAAAATATTTATATATATGGACCAACGATGTCTGTATATATTTCTTATCATATGGTCAAGTGTTACAGATATTTATCATTTCAATCCGTACACTAAATGTATACGGGTGGATAGCATTTCAACCCGTAATCCCAATTCAATTAAATGAAAATCGCTTGGGTTTATCATTTCAACCCATAACGATTTTCTCCTATTCTAAAGTCTGTTCGGGTATGTATCATTTCAACCCATAGTGATTTCTATACTAACAGAGAACTTGCAGAGTGATAACAGATATGTAAATAATAATAACAACAGACATATATCATCAAAATAAATATATAAACAATAGGATATGGTGTCATATCCCATAAGTGAATAGTTACAGATAATAGCATATATAACAATTTAAATAACTACAGCCTCATATTTCAATTGTCGTCTCAATTGAAATCCAATTTAGTAAATAAAAGAATGTTAATCGTGAGTGATTCCTCACCTTTCGAGGCCAGATAGATTTGACAAAGAAATTGAGTTACGAATCCAGGCACACACATTCAAAACGAAGCAAGATTGACACGCATTCGATGGACAAGCTGATGACAAAGATTTGATGAAGTCAAATCGGAATTGGATCGATGACGATAGACGGGCATAAGTGAACTCAAAAATATATTCAATGAAATGAATAGTCGTATGCCTTAATATACTAATATATATATAGACCAAGTTTAATAATATGTACTTTAAAAATGAGGTTTAAATGGACCCAGACTAATATATCTACATATGCAGACTTGACTATATGTACTGCCAATGCAAAACAATGTATACCGAAACCCAAAAGATTTATATAAATTAGTAACATATTATATGTATTAGAAGTTTTTAAATCAAATAAGTTTCGAATGGATTTAATAAAATAAAATTCTTAGTTTTAACTTTAAATCAAAAATGCATTTATACAAAATTTTAAAATAATACATTTAAAGATTTTCATACTTTTAACACAAAGCATAAAAAACAACTTATATAAACCACCCTTTAAATTAATCAAAATTTAGTCTAGGTGAACATTTATAACTTATATAAGTTTATAAACTTGTAACTGTAAACATACATAATAAAATTTAATACTACGCCCTCAATAAAATTTAATGCCCGCAGCATATATATATATATATATATATATATATATAGACACACCTTACCTATATATATATAGCTTGCTATTCCTAAAGTACAACTACATGAACAACCACACATATTGAATCCCAGTTGCTGTGTAAACTAAAAATTTAATATATGTCAAAGCTAATATACAGTAAATGTATAGTTAACAGGAAACCCGAACCTGTTATAGGTACTCTAACAATACTTGTAAACAACGTATGAAATCAGTTTTCATAAATAATTTTTTTTTTCACAAACCACTATGCTTTCCAAATAAGAGAAGCAAGATTTATTATACGTAAATTATATGCAAACTACATATATAAAAATAAATACTCCCATGCTTTCAAATGAAACAACACCTAACTTTGCATAACTTTATATTACTAATAGAAATGCAGACACTACCAACTTACAAATATAATACAAATAATATAGAAACTACTATATACAAATAAAATCCCAATATATACCTTATGAAAACAAGGGTGCTACTGCCCCAAGGCTCGACACTGATGGTGGAAGAGGCCGATAAGTGCAGAGGTGAGGTCGCTTGCATGCGTTGCTGAGAAAAGCAATAGAGGGAAAGGAGAAAAAAAAGATGAGGGTGGAGGAGTTGGCTTCAGACAAACGAAAATGAAGAAGGAGCAGGCAGCTACATGCGGTTGTTATCGGAGAAGCTACAGGTAATGGATATAAGGAAGGCGAAGATAGCGGGTAGAGATGGAGCAAGGGTAGAGGAAATTGATAAGAGGAGAGAAAGCAACCAAAAAGAAAAGACAGTACTACATTTATATAATAGGCTATAAGAGGATGCGTAGTGCCTAAGGTTAACAATGAAAAAGGTAAATTAATATACCAGCAATAGATTAAGGTGATTAAAAAGGCAAGGACCAATCAATAGTCAAAGCTTTCAAATTTGAGCCGTTTGAAATAAGGAATAGAACGTTAGCATTTAATTTGGAATGGTGACCGCCCCTTAAATTATTATGGAATAATAAAAGTAACGTATCTCAAAAAAAAATTCCAAAACTGATGGCAACAGTCAAAATGCACGTTTAGGAAATAATAGAATATGTAAGTAAGAAACTCAAAATGATAGGCACAGATACGTGAAATCAAGGGAAGCAAGTGATCTTACGAATTTATAAGGTTGGAAATAAATATAAAATAAATGAAAATTAATAGATGGATGCTTGATTTTCGAAACAATAGTAACGGCTAAAAGGAAAAGAATAAGGAAGGAGAGAAGGAATAGATCTGAATTTAGGGATGAATGGTCTATGAAGAGAAATTCTAAAATAAATTGTATCCACTGTCTAAAATATAAAGTGGGCAATTAAATGTAGAGCGAAAGAAACGGCAAGTCACCCATCTTTTGAGCTAAAAATAAATGAAATTAAATGGTTTGGTTGAATAGCACGTTTCAAATTTTTGAAATGCAAAAGAAACGTACACTATAAATATAAAGTTTTCAAAAGCAAAAGAAACGTAAAGCTGTCCATTGATTCATCAAAACGTTATTAAGTAATAAATTAAAATGAATATAAGAATAATGGTCAATAGTTGATTTAGCTATACACTTAAAGCAATAAATTTTTGTTTGTTTGTACAACACAAAATGAGTTTTGAAAGTCAAGGATATAAAAATGGATAAAAGGAAAGAAATCAGGAAATTTTGTGAGCAGTAGCTTTCTAAGGAAAGGTAGGCTTACATTATATATATACATGCTGAGATGATTAGGCACGTTTAAAAATTTTGAAGCAAATGAAGGAATTGGAAATAAATATAAAATGAAAGAAATTTGAAAAGTCCGTAGCTATGATTTAGCCAAAATTTATTAAAGCCATTTACTAGGAAGGTTGGAACCGAAATAATAGGAAGAGGAAGGCACATTAAATTTGATGACAAAGTTGTGTTCAGATCTATAAGCAAGTTGTTTATATATTATAGGCCTTATGAAAGCGAGGGAAGGAACGGATGCTACTAGCTTGATGATTTGAGATTCTTTCGAGCGTTAAAAACAAAAACAAAGGGAGACTAGACTAAACGCACCACCATAAATAAAAATATACGCTTCAATTGCAAAAGAAACGTATAGAGAAAATTATGGGTAGTGGGAAAAGTAAAGTCAGTGCACGAAACTACAAGGAATAATAAAAGCAAGGTCGATGATCTCAAATTTATTAATGGTTACGAATGGAAAAGTCTACCTGAATTGGAAAAGTATTAAGCAATAGAAATCTTTAACGGTAGTAAAAAGAAACCGTTACGCACTAATTCAGAAATCAATTAAAGCAATTAATAGCTTGAATTGGACAGCACGTTTTCTCAATTAAATAAACTTCCATAAATTTTTTTGAAAATTTACAATCTGCTATATTTAAATATACGTATTCTAAATATATAAACATTTTATTTAAAAATTCAATTATTATAAGATTTCACAAATATTCAATTAAATACGTTATAGAATCAATTAAAAATTGTTAAAATTTTCCGGGTCGTTACACTCTTCCCCACTCAAAACTTTTCGTCCCCGAAAAGGAAGGAGGTAGGAGAATAAAACAACCAGAAAAAAATAGATTGAAAGCCAAGATAAACAATAAATTTTAAAACTATATAAATTTTATTTAAAATATTTATTTGAAAACTTCATTTGAAATTAAATTTTCTTTAATATTTAATACTTCTCAAACTCCTTTGCAAACAATTATTTACATTATTACTTCTATTTACAAAGACTATTGAAAATATTAAATCCAAAATTTATGAAATTTTTAATTTATCTCAAGATACCTTTCAAATATTATCAATAAATTAATAATCATTTTCTTTAAAGATGTTTTATTTAATTTATAACTTCAAAAATATTTATAACACTAAAATTTTATATAAAACAATGTAGTATGCAAATAAGCAATATTTAAAAGATTTATTCAAAAAGGAAAGGAAGGTAGATTCCGAAAATGGAATATAGGTGAAAAATAAAGCTGGGCAGATGAGGTAGATTCAAAAGAATAGAATCGGGCACGAATAATTAATATCAAACCAAAAGAGTTTAAATTTCAAATATTAATTCAAAATTTCCCTGTTGGGAATACTTTTAAAATAAAATACTTTTATATCGAAACCAATTTTTCTTTCGAAAATACTTTTATAACTCGATGTTTTAACAAGTTTATCCTCGTTCTTGCAGACTCTGGCCATGCGTTGATCAGGCGCAAAGCTAGAGTTCTTCAAGTACTTAGTAGACCTGTTTCAACACCTAGTGAAAATATTTGAAAAACCTTTTAAAAAAAGATATGGAAAGTACAATCCAAACAAATCAACCAAACCAAAACCTTTGTCCGATCATGGTTCGCAGATACACAATGGTTACGCCTGGATCCTCCAGGAAACAATCCATATCCGTAAGCTTTCTCAGCCCTGCGAGTTACGCCATGATGACTAGTAGAGTGCAAGATACACAATTGTTACGCCTGGATCCCCCAGGAAACAATCCGTACCCCTAGGCAAGACTCAGCCAGGCACTTGCGCTACTGTTCGCGACCTACACAGATTGCAGGATACACAATGGTTACGCCTGGATCCCCCAGGAAACAATCCGTACCCCTAGGCAAGACTCAGCCAGGCAATTGCGCTATGCATTCACGAGAGAGAAAAAAACCATGGGTTACGCCACGGTGGGAACACTCGAGTATTACATCCGGAAAACCAAAAATCAGAGAGAATAATATCGATAGAATGAATCCACGATGTGGCCACAAAGCGGATATCAAGCAGAAGGCACTTTCCATATCTTTACTTTGAAAATATATATCATATAGTACCTTTTCAAATCACTTTCAAATATCGTACTTATATAAAGTCCATATATATAGGATTTCATTTTTCCCAAATCAAATACTTTCCAAATCAATAGTAGATCAAATCATACTTATATAGACTTCGATTATATAAAATCTCTTTCCAAATTGAGTACCTTTCAAATTAATAGATTTCAAATCAACTTCATACCTATACAATCCATTTTATATAGGTTCGACCACTCCCAAATCAAGTCCTTAATAATATAAGGTTCTCAAATTTCAAATCATTTCAATATCAGTTTCAAAATCATATATGATTTCACCAAATTTTCTTCCAAATTAAATATCTCAATTTCAAAGTTCCCATAATAATAGGTTTAGAAAATAATCCCAGTTTCCAAATTAAAATAATTCAAGTCAAACAAATTCATTTCCAAAATCACCATATAAGTACTGGTTTTAATTTCAATTAAATTTCAAAACCAAATATTTTCTCAAAATCAATTATACTAAAAATAGTTTCCAAATTTATAAGTATCCCTTTAAAACTTTTAAACTATCTATTTCTATTTGAAATATCCAATTTACCTTTCTGAAAACCATTATTCAACTATTTTTTCTTTTCAAAACATTTCAAAACTAAATTTATATTCTTTATCAAACATTTTATACTCTTCGAAATTTCTTAGCTTTGAAAATTTAATCTCGATTTGGAAGTGTTCGAACACTCAAAAATAGTTAGGGAAATCAAATTTTCAATTCAAGAGTTGAAAATCAACAATAAACCAATAAATCAATTATTAAATCTGAAACTCGAGGACTGAACACCGGTCTCATTTTAAATTGTTTCAAATATATACTTATATCTTTCTAAAATATCAATTTATACTTCGGAATTTGAAATCAAAAACAGTTTTACAAAATCACTTGCATAGCGAAGCTATTAAAGTGGCCTATCCCCCACTCTGAAACTCGAAAATCAATGTCGATGATGCATGCACTCATCACCGAAATTATTTTCCAGCGACATAAGTGAGTACTGGACTTTTATTTTCTTGAAAATTTCTTTGAAATTTTTTTTCTTCAAAATTATTGGAATTCCTTTGAACTCATCTGAAACATTTCTTATTCGGAAAAATACTTTTAAATCGTATTATTTTTATATATTTTCCAAAATCTTAAAACCAATTTCAAAATACCGGAATTCAATTCTCGAATTTCAAATTTAACTTTACAGTTATAAATCATTTGTATATAAATCAATTCCTTATAAATTTTCAAAATTTCAAATCCTTTCAAACTTTTATATATAGGATAACATTTCTTATTTGTTTTATATATAGGTATATAATCCTTATCGAAAACATTTTTTTGTTATATATATATAGAATAAAATCATAGTTATCAAAATAATAATTTCGATATATAAAACAATTTCAAAAATGCAAACATACCCGATTTCAGAGGATAATTTTAAGAATGGATTTGAAACAAAGATAGAGATTTGAATTAGAGGAACTCAAATCAATAGAATTCTGATTCGAAGATAGACTCGATCGAAGATGCGATAATTAAATTACAAAATAGAAGATGGATATACTTCTATAAATCGCGGGCGACCTTTACCGGTCAACCGTGATTCCAAAATTAGATCGGTGTAGAATTCTGAGGAAATTCGACATTCGTTCGCAAGAGATATAGAATTCGGCATAACAAGATATAACAGCATCGTAAACCGAGGATACAAAAATCTTCGGTGAGTCAATGCCAATTGAAAAGGAGTTTTCACCCCCCTTTACAAATCATTCAGTGGAGTTATGGGATACCCGGAATCAAACGAATATAAATAGGGAGAGACAGAATGAATTTCGAAACCGAGGGACATTTCAAAATTCAAAGGAAATCGAGTCAAAAAGGAAGAGATTCAACTCGAACGAAAGTGATTCTGTAAATAAATTTACCGTATATGCTAAGTTTTGCCTAGAGCCAAAGCTCTGATACCAACTGTAACGACCCGCTATTTTGGACCATTCAAATCGACAATAAAACCGTACCTGTCCGACTTGAATAATTCAAAATACCGAATTGTTAATAAAATTTGGCAAAACTTAAAATATACAGTAAATAAATCAATCATAGATCACTTACACAGAGTAATACAATGCAGCGGAATAGATAAAGAATAGTAGTTCATGAAGCTACTATATACCTCAGAGTTAGAAATAAAATACAACCGAATAGTTCAAATGCCATGAAGTCTCCAATGCAACAGATGGCTTCTCTGAACCAATCAACTGGATGACTGAAGGGATAGATAGCTGGATCTTCAAGCAAAGCTCCAACTTCGAAGATGAGTCTCAAATGCTGTATCTCTCAGTCTGACCCGAGCGTAAAGCAAAACACAAAACACTCGAGTCAGGATTAACATTCTTATATCTATAAATCTAACTCAAGTGAAATATCAACTGAAATATAATTAACTTAGAGGATGTTTGGGATAACCATCCTCTAAGGGTCCATGGAACTATCTACAAGGTAGAAATATACACTATAACACCGTGGTCATTTATACTTCAAACAAATCATTTTCATTTCGAATATCTCTATATTTCCCAAGATAGTATTTATATAAATTAAATAGTTTATACAGTAAAGTATTTCAATCCCCTCAACTTAACAAAGTCATCAACCCGACCTTCCCATTTTAATTAAATTCAATCTCAATTTATTAATTTAAATTCAACTCAATTTCTAAAATAACCACTTCAATTTTATCGATCTCAAATTCGGATTTGAAATCACAAAATACCCTTTATGTTCAATATATTTCAAAACTTTAAGTATTCAACGTTTCAAACTAACTTTTTAATCAATTTAGTTTCTATATAATAAATTCAACTATACCGATTTCAAATACATATCCGAATCTCAAAATAAACCATTTAAATCCCAATATAGTTCAAAGCTTTAATATTTAATTAAATGTTCAATTTAATAGCTCCATATAGATCTCGATTTAACCTCATTATTATCTAGTCTTAAAATAATCCCTCATTAGATACAATATCATTTAAGTAACCTTAAATTACATTTTACTCAATATTTTCTTTAATTTATTTAAACGTGAAATATTCATTAAATCACTTAAATAAAAATCCAGTTACAAAATCATACCCTTAAATTTCCCATTCAAAAATTTCAAATTGATTTAATTGAATAAATCCTTATTTAAATACCATTTAGATAAACCCACATTTATCTCCCAATCTTAGTAAATTGCAGGATACTTTTGGAATAAAATTTACATAAATATTTAGCATAATTTATGTATTAAATCAAATTTTGACTAAATTAAATATTATTAAATCTATATATCATTACCCTTTATATAAAAAAATTTAAGGATTAACATTTAATAAGACCATATATTTCTTTCCAAAACAATGAATTAAATTTCAAATATTTATATATATGGACCAACGATGTTTGTATATATTTCTTATCATATGGTCAAGTGTTACGGATATTTATCATTTCAATCCGTACACTAAATGTATACGGGTGGATAGCATTTCAACCCGTAATCCCAATTCAATTAAATGAAAATCGCTTGGGTTTATCATTTCAACCCATAACGATTTTCTCCTATTCTAAAGCCTGTTCGGGTATGTATCATTTCAACCCATAGTGATTTCTATACTAACAGAGAACTTGCAGAGTGATAACAGATATGTAAATAATAATAACAACAGGCATATATCATCAAAATAAATATATAAACAATAGGATATGGTGTCATATCCCATAAGTGAATAGTTACAGATAATAGCATATATAACAATTTAAATAACTACAGCCTCATATTTCAATTGTCGTCTCAATTGAAATCCAATTTAGTAAATAAAAGAATGTTAATCGTGAGTGATTTCTCACCTTTCGAGGCCAGATAGATTTGACAAAGAAATTGAGTTACGAATCCAGGCACACACATTCAAAACGAAGCAAGATTGACACGCATTCGATGGACAAGCTGATGACGAAGAATTGATGAAGTCAAATCAGAATTGGATCGATGACGATAGACGGGCATAAGTGAACTCAAAAATATATTCAATGAAATGAATAGTCGTATGCCTTAATATACTAATATATATATAGACTAAGTTTAATAATATGTACTTTAAAAATGAGGTTTAAATGGACCCAGACTAATATATCTACATATGCAGACTTGACTATATGCACTGCCAATGCAAAACAATATATACCGAAACCCAAAAGATTTATATAAATTAGTAACATATTATATGTATTAGAAGTTTTTAAATCAAATAAGTTTCAAATGGACTTAATAAAATAAAATTCTTAGTTTTAACTTTAAATCAAAAATGCATTTATACAAAAATTTAAAATAATACGTTTAAAGATTTTCATACTTTTAACACAAAGCAGAAAAAACAACTTATATAAACCACCCTTTAAATTAATCAAAATTTAGTCTAGGTGAACATTTATAACTTATATAAGTTTATAAACTTTTAACTGTAAACATACATAATAAAATTTAATACTACGCCCTCAATAAAATTTAATGCCCGCAGCATATATATATATATATATACACCTTACCTATATATATAGCTTGCTATTCCTAAAGTACAACTACATGAACAACCACACATATTGAATCCCAGTTGCTGTGTAAACTAAAAATTTAATATATGTCAAAGCTAATATACAGTAAATGTATAGTTAACAGGAAACCCGAACCTGTTATAAGTACTCTAACAATACTTGTAAACAACGTATGAAATCAGTTTTCATAAATAATTTTTTTTTTCACAAACCACTATGCTTTCCAAATAAGAGAAGCAAGATTTATTATATGTAAAGTATATGCAAACTACATATATAAAAATAAATACTCCCATGCTTTCAAATGAAACAACACCTAACTTTGCATAACTTTATATTACTAATAGAAATGCAGACACTACCAACTTACAAATATAATACAAATAATATAGAAACTACTATATACAAATAAAATCCCAATATATACCTTATGAAAACAAGGGTGCTACTGCCCCAAGGCTCGACACTGATGGTGGAAGAGGCCGATAAGTGCAGAGGTGAGGTCGCTTGCATGCGTTGCTGAGCAAAGCAACAGAGGGAAAGGAGAAAAAAAAGATGAGGGTGGAGGAGTTGGCTTTAGACAAACGAAAATGAAGAAGGAGCAGGCAGCTACATGCGGTTGTTATCAGAGAAGCTACAGGTAATGGATATAAGGAAGGCGAAGGTAGCGGGTAGAGATGGAGCAAGGGTAGAGGAAATTGATAAGAGAGAGAAAGCAACCAAAAAGAAAAGACAGTACTACATTTATATAATAGGCTATAAGAGGATGCGTAGTGCCTAAGGTTAACAATGAAAAAGGTAAATTAATATACCGGCAATAGATTAAGGTGATTAAAAAGGAAAGGACCAATCAATAGTCAAAGCTTTCAAATTTGAGCCGTTTGAAATAAGGAATAGAACGTTAGCATTTAATTTGGAATGGTGACCGCCCCTTAAATTATTATGGAATAATAAAAGTAACTTATCTCAAAAAAAAATTCCAAAACTGATGGCAACAGTCAAAATGCACGTTTAGGAAATAATAGAATATGTAAGTAAGAAACTCAAAATGATAGGCACAGATACGTGAAATCAAGGGAAGCAAGTGATCTTACGAATTTATAAGGTTGGAAATAAATATAAAATAAATGAAAATTAATAGATGGATGCTTGATTTTCGAAACAATAGTAACGGCTAAAAGGAAAAGAATAAGGAAGGAGAGAAGGAATAGATCTGAATTTAGGGATGAATGGTCTATGAAGAGAAATTCTAAAATAAATTGTATCCACTGTCTAAAATATAAAGTGGGCAATTAAATGTAGAGCGAAAGAAACGGCAAGTCACCCATCTTTTGAGCTAAAAATAAATGAAATTAAATGGTTTGGTTGAATAGCACGTTTCAAATTTTTGAAATGCAAAAGAAACGTACACTATAAATATAAAGTTTTCAAAAGCAAAAGAAACGTAAAGCTGTCCATTGATTCATCAAAACGTTATTAAGTAATAAATTGAAATGAATATAAGAATAATGGTCAATAGTTGATTTAGCTATACACTTAAAGCAATAAATTTTTGTTTTTTGTACAACACAAAATGAGTTTTGAAAGTCAAGGATATAAAAATGGATAAAAGGAAAGAAATCAAGAAATTTTGTGAGCAATAGCTTTCTAAGGAAAGGTAGGCTTACATTATATATATACATGCTGAGATGATTAGGCACGTTCAAAAATTTTGAAGCAAATGAAGGAATTGGAAATAAATATAAAATGAAAGAAATTTGAAAAGTCCGTAGCTATGATTTAGCCAAAATTTATTAAAGCCATTTACTAGGAAGGTTGGAACCGAAATAATAGGGAGAGGAAGGCACATTAAATTTGATGACAAAGTTGTGTTCAGATCTATAAGCAAGTTATTTATATATTATAGGCCTTATGAAAGCGAGGGAAGGAACGGATGCTACTAGCTTGATGATTTGAGATTCTTTCGAGCGTTAAAAACAAAAATAAAGGGAGACCAGAATAAACGCACCACCATAAATATAAATATATGCTTCAATTGTAAAAGAAACGTATAGAGAAAATTATGGGTGGTGGGAAAAGTAAAGTCAGTGCACGAAACTACAAGGAATAATAAAAGCAAGGTCGATGATCTCAAATTTATTAATGGTTACGAATGGAAAAGTCTACCTGAATTGGAAAAGTATTAAGCAATAGAAATCTTTAAATGTAGTAAAAAGAAACCGTTACGCACTAATTCAAAAATCAATTAAAGCAATTAATAGCTTGAATTGGACAGCACGTTTTCTCAATTAAATAAACTTCCATAAAAAATTTTGAAAATTTACAATCTGCTATATTTAAATATACTTATTCTAAATATATAAACATTTTATTTAAAAATTCAATTATTATAAGATTTCACAAATATTCAATTAAATACGTTATAGAATCAATTAAAAATTGTTAAAATTTTCCGGGTCGTTACATAATTAATGAGGAAATCTAAGTGATTAAAGTTTGAAATTTCAATTAGAATCATTTGAATTGATTTGTATGTGATTAAGCTTTGCTTATGGGTGATTAAATGGTATTGGATGCGTTGATCGAGTTGATACTTCTGATATGAACTGTCGTGTATTCCATTTGTATAACTTGGGTTAGGATGACATGTGACTCGAAGAGGCCGGGGTCGGGTATTGGGGAAATACCCGAAAGCCACTTCGAATTCTTATAAATTGATATGTGAGATTAATAGGTTGGAATGAAACAGTTACGTAAATCGGACTATTTGATCTAAACATTGGCACTTAGAAAATTTATGTGTGAAATAAGTTATGCCTATAACATATTGTGAAGTTGTAGAATTGGTTTGAGTTACCCGGGTTTATATAAGTTGTTTGTTTTGGTATTCCATGTTAGTTGGGTTTACTCACGCTGGTTTCCAGCCTGACCCGGGTGTTACTTTGGTGTAATGCTCGGGTCAGACCGAGTATTACAAATTTCCAGGTTAGGACATTCTGGAGCTCAAGAGACGAGCTGGATGGCACGAGCGTATAGAGTATTTCCGCTATATTTATATATTATTGTTAATCTGAGTCATGATAATTGTAAATATTCAGTGACTGTATATATGTGAATCTCAGATGTATATTAAATGTAATCGACAGATATAGTATTCTTTTGTAAACTGTTATTATTTATTATTATATTTTATCCGCTGCGAATGTGAGATGTGTTGGTGTTTCTGTTCTTCTTCTTCTATCTCTTCTTCTATTCCATAACTATCTGAAATTTTCGGATTCCAAAATTTCGGGTCATTACATTTGGTATCAGAGCTGAAAGGTTAAGCGAGAACCTTGGCTCTGGTGGGGATTACTCATTGAATAGAGTCCGTAGTACTCTAGAATGAGTTGAGTGTGTGTGTGTGTGTGTATGAGACGTACTTGTTATTTGCTTATAATTTTTTTTAATGATTTTATATAAAAATATATTTTGATATATAAAGCAATATTTCATTCTAATGAATATTTATGTGATTGGTTGTTAAATTATTGGAATCAAGTTAAGAAGTAATATAAAATACGACCAAATTGAAACTTATAACCAAAGTTGAAGAATAAACTTATATAACGAAATGGAATTTGAAGTATAGATTGTGAATGTAATTTATAAATTGAAAATAAACTTCATAAATAAATGATATTATAATTTGAAATAGAATTCCAGAGAATACTTGAAAATAAAGTAAGATGAAAATGCCAGAGTAATGTTTAAATATGAATTGGATGGATTGAGAATTTGGAATTTTTGGGAAAATTTAAAATTCCTTTGGATTTGGAAGTGGTTTCCAAAGGTTTTGGAAAAATTATAGTATTATTTCAAAAATATTTTTGTGTTGAATTTGAAATCTGGGAGATATGAAATAAAAAAAAATTATCTGGGAATGTTTTTAAAGAGATAAAAGCATTGAACTCTTTCGGTCACTGGAAAATAACGTCGATGATGACTGCAGCATTATCGATGTCTATTTTTGAGTTTCTAGAAGAGAAATTGCTACCAAATTATTTTAAATTGGAGTTGTTTGTGAACTGAGTTTGGTTTTGAAATTCAAAGGGATAATTGAGTTTGCCAAGAATTGTGGATATAGTTGAATTCTAGGGTAATATTGAATTTTGGAAATTTGTTTAAACTCTGGGATCTGGATTTAAAATGTTTATGGAATAATAAAAATATATTGGATAAATAAAATGTATAACTCCAAGTTAAAAGCAAAATGTGAATGTAATTGATTATAAATAGAAGTTGAAAATTTTAAATTATAATTAAAGTTGTACAAGTTTAAAATTCAAATGGGAAATTTGTATTGGATTAACTTGAAAAGGGTATTGAACTTGAAGAGAGTTCAATTGATATTAGTCTAGATTTATGTGAATAATTTGGAATTAAAATTAAAGTGGAATTGGTTTAAGATCAAATGGAATTTGATTTGAAGTGGAAGGAAATTGAGAATTAATTCAACTTAAATTGGGAATAAATTTCAATGGAAATTGGAGTTATCCAATTTAGAATTGGATCAATTTAAATGGAAGTGTACATTGAATTGTTGGGGAAGTGAATAGTTTGACTCTTGACTATTTTCAATATAAATTGTTTTCATATAAACTTATTTTTTTCTAGGCTATTAGATATGTGCAACCTTTCTTTTAAAGCTAACTTATTTTATACATGTTTTACAATTATTTTTGAAGCTATTTAACTATTTGTCAACTGTTATATAAACTAATTACTATTTTTCAACTATTTCACAAACTAATTTCTATTTTACAACTATTTTGCAATTATCTAAAATTTCTGAAACTATTTAGCGATTTTTCAACTATTTTACAGTTAGTTATCTATTTTATAGCCATTTTGCAAACTAATAATTATTTTTCAACTACTTTCTTTCTATTTTCTAAAAATAAACTGGTCGGAGTTCAAACTGTTATTGATTAAATACCCAATTGAGATAAGAATTGAAATGATAATCCAAATGGGGATTAAGGGAAATTTGGAATAAGTGAGTATATCTCACTTGATAGATTTTTGAAAGTGTTTGAAGTATAAAAAGAGTTTTATACAAGATTGAAAAGATCCAAAGATTTTAAAACTTATATATATCTGTATATATATATATAAAGGATCTTATGAGGATTTTGGAAAAAGCTTTGAGAACCTTTGGATTTGGAAAGCCTTTTGATTTTTGAGTAAAATCAATATTGGAATTTGGAAAGTCTAATTTGGGAATTATCGATTTTGGGATAATCGATTTTGTGTAAAGGATCTTTGTATGATATCATACTAGGTGTATGATTTGAAAATACTATATGTGTATAGTATAAAATGTTTTGATGATGGCTCTGGGGAAAAAGGCGCTCCCTTGAAATGAACTTCTCAGGAGTGCCACCGGGTGGTGCCGCCTTGAGCCCCAAAGGGGGTTCTAAAGTTGATCCTGTGAGGAGTCCGGACAAAACTAGTTCCTAAGGATTATGAGTAGTGTATACCATAGCGGAAGTCGTGTGTGCCGCTAAGAGCCAAGAGTCTGCGTATGATTTTATATCGGTAGACTGCGACCTATGATATAATATAGTGAAAGTCGTGTGTGCCGCTGAGAGCCAACAGTCTGCGTTTGATTTTATATCGGCAGACTGCGACCTATGTAGGAGTGGAGAGGTTTCATTTTGACAGCGAAAATCAGAGGCCGCGTAGAGCCTGCAGTTACATGGACTTTTGCTGTGACGGCAACGTAACCCTGGTGTAACTGTGATCTATTGTGTGGGATCCATGGCGTAATTGAGAGGCCACAGAGAGCCTGCAGTTACATGGACTTTTGCTGCGACGGCAACGTAACCCTGGAATGTGACTGTGACCATGGATGTGGGTGATGATTTCCAGAGCATTCTCACCAAAAAAAATATTTCCTCTATTTCAAATTGCTTTCAATATTTTCAATAAATTATTTTCCAAATATTTTCACTGGGTGTTGAAAACGAGTGTACCAAGTACTTATAGATTTTAAGTCCTACGCCTGATCAACGTATGACTGAATTTCTGTGAGAACAAGGATGGAGTAGTTGAAAACATCGAGTCATAAGAAGTATTTTTATAAAGGGAAATTTTATTAAGTATGATGTGAATTTAAAAGCATTTCTAAATTTATTTTAAATAAAGATGTTGGAATTTTGGAAAATTGAGGGAAACCCAAACTGAAATTTTAAAATAAAATTGAAACTCGAGAATTTTAATGAAGTGATTTTGTAATTAAAATCGAATATTGATTTAGAAGTTGGAAATAAGCTAATTGGTTAAATAATTATTTGATTGAGTATATAAATAAATTTAATTTGGTTAACTAAAATGAATTGTAAATTAATAATGGAATTTGGGAATGAATTCGAATTTTAAGTAGAATTCGACTTAGATTCGATAATGAATTAAATAAGAGGAGATGTTGTAAAATTAAAATAAAATAGAGTTGGATTGAAAAATGTGATGGTTTGAATTATACATAAAATTCAATGGTGATTTGAATAATATTTAATGAAATTTGCAAGTAAATTGGATATAAGAGAAGAATTGTAATAGAAATGGTTTGAGTTGCAAAACAAAACCCAAATGAATAGAAATAAATTGAGAATGGCCTTATATTAATAAAATAAATTCGAACATGAACTAAGTAAGTAAATTTAAAATTTAAAATGGGTTAATCGAATTAAAAAATAAAATAAATAGATGAAGTCTGATTAAATAAAAAAACTAAATCAAAGTTGTAATTGGAATTGGATTATCAGACTAAACTTGAATTCGGTGGCATATGTGCTTGAATGTTATTTTAATAAATGGAGAAGGTGAAGCAAAATTAAAATTGAATGGATGGGCTAACTGAATTTAATGGAATTTGATTAAATGAGAATCAAATAGAAGTAAACATAAGTTTGATGTTGGAATCAATTAAAGTAAATTAACTTAAGTTTAAAATTCATGGAAGCTTGGCTTCGAATAAGAGTGAAAGCCCATTAAATAAAAACTTGGATTAAATTAGTTTGGGAAATAGCTATTAATTTATAAGAATGGAATGTGCCAAGCTTAATAAATTGTTTTGCATGAATCTAATGCGGAAATAAAATGAAATGCAATGAAGGTTGGTTAATAAATTAGAAATGAAATTAAATTAAATTCAAAATAAGTTGAGATTAATTTGAAATAGTTATAAACTGAAATAGATACTTTTTTAAGCAGGTAGCACCGATTATATATAAATACAATTGTCGTTGTTGCAAACAAAAGAAATTAAAATTCTTTGGGTTGAGAGAGATTAAATAAATTGATTTTAAAATTAATCGAAGTAAATATGAGCTTGTTTGGATTAAAAGTAAATTGGATGTAAGAAATTGAGTTGCAAACCATTGAAACTGAATGAAACGGCTTATGAATTGATAGGAAACAATTGAATAATCTTTAAAGTTATATAAATCGCTTATGGAAAGCGTTTTGGTGCTTGTTGCTTATGATATACATGTGGTTAGCTATTGAATATAAGTGAAATGCTAAGAAATTTTCTATATATGGCACTTGCATATTTAAATTGAGTAAGTACAGGTACCTGAAGGCCGTTTGGCTGGATTTGGATTGCACAAATTGCTAAAATAAATAAGCTGCATGCTTAAATGCTAAATAAGGTACGCCTACGCAATAAAAGTAGGAAATATGAACTGTTTTTGCTTTTTCCGACCGTGTGGGTTGATGTATACATATTTATATCTCTTGTCAAATTGCAAAAGCTCCTCCGTACAAAGGAGACTCTGCCAAAATTTTTCGAAAATTTTAGGAGTTAAAAAAATTTTGAAAATTTTTGAGAAATTTTTTGTTAAACGATTTTAAATATGAAACTGAAATAGAGCAGATGGAACTAATAAGACTCGGTTATAAATGGAAAATAAAAACTTAATATTCAAAATTGAAAATAATTTGAGTCCATATTAAAACGGGAAAAACAAATTTGAATAGTAGTAAATATGGAAACCAATATAAGAGAATGTATAAAATGATTTGTAAATTACGATTGAATATTGTTGCTAAACAAGATATGCAGGTATTAAAAAGGGAAAAGAAAGTTGGATTTGATTCCAAAAGATAAATGTGAATTGCCCGACAAAAAGGTATGTATTTTAATTTCTGTATGAAATTGGATTGGGTTTTTGATGTAGCCACTTGGTTTTTGTTTTCTTTTGGAATTTAGGAGCCCCTAGAGGCCTTTTGTAGTTGTATCGAGCTAGCCGCGCAAAGGAGACGCTGGCAAAAAATTTCGAAAATTTAGAGAGTTAGAAAAATTTTGAGAAAATTTTGATAATTCACAATTGGTTTTAAATTTAAACTTAAATGATTGAGCGAAAGGGTAGTGTTTGAAAACGATAGAAGGTTTTGGGAAAAGGGGTGAAGAGATAATAAGTCTTTAATTAAAGATAGTCAGTAGGATGTTGAATTGTGAGTTTTGGGAAAGGTAAATGGGCAATGGTCCATTCTTCCTGACTAGTAATTTCGGGGACGAAATTCTTTTAAGGGGGAAGGAATGTGACGACCCGGAATTTTTAACAACTTAAATGGGAATAATTAATTGAGTTTTAACCATTTAAAAGTTAATTTTAAACAAGAATTCTGAATATAAATATTTACTTGATAATTAAGTTATTGAATTATACAACTGAAATTGGGTAAAATGTTGAACCTGAAGTTTCAAGCCTGTTTAAAATAAGTTGAAGGCTTATAAAATTTATAATGATGATACTGAGATAATAGGATGGTTGAAATTTAATTTAAAGGTGATTTGTTAATTGTGAAATTTTATCGGCTGAATTGAATTTAAAAATAGCCTTCCGAGGCACAGTCTCGGAATTCGACGAAACCAGTTCCATTGAATCCTTAATAGTTAGTTATTATCGGATTTCAATTTTCATAGCCATCGGAGTTCTCGTTTGACCCTGGCAGCTCGAAACGCTTAGATTTATTTTAATCGATTTAATTTAAAATTGATCGTTTTCTTCTGTAACTCGAACATACGATCAAATTAGCCTTCGAAACACATTCCATTGAGTTCGGAATGCGGGTAAAACTTTACAAACGACTGTTGGCATATTTGATTCGGAGTTCGGGATTTCGCGTTAAGGAACACGAGATATTTCCAATATTTGATTATATAAAATCAATTAAGAGTCTGAATTGCATCACCCTACTCACGTGATTTCACTCTAGCTTGCAACCGAAGCCACTTTAGGGAAATAACTTCCTCGTCTCCCTCTTTTTTTTGGATCTGAAATCAAACCGTAAAATAAATAAATAAAAGGGGAAGAGGAAAATGGCCGCTACCACGAATTCATAATTTTACAATCTTAAACCGATCTATTCGATCGAGATGAAGGCAATCTCGAACAAGATGCGGTGGCGACGTCACGACCGAAACCAGGGTTTCGCGGTGGTTTGAAGGACGAGCCCGATGTCGAAATTTCTCGATGGTGATGGTTCGCGTACGCGCGCGTGAAGCCAGGTGGGCAGGGAAGTGTCGAGATTGCCGATAGGGGGAGGGCTCGATGGTATCAATGCTCGTGATTTTGTCTTGCTCGGGGCGGCGACCTGGGTTTACAGTTAGGGCAATGTGGGGTTTTGTTCGAGATAGCGGCGGCTCGATTTGGGAAGTTCGTCGAAATCGGGTTGTTGGATTTTGGATCTGCAATGGAGGAGGCAGCATAGCAGTGAGGTATACGTTATCTTCTTTTGATTAATCTTGAAAGAAAAAAAATGAAAAACGAAATGAATATATATATATATGGGTTTTTATATGCAGTAAAGATAAACAGTGATATAACTATAAATACATATTTATCTTATTAGTTTAAATTTAAATAGTTGTTTAAATTAAATGACTTGTTAAAATGAGAACTATTAAATTAAAGTCTCTAGTGAATTAAATTTATCAAATGGACATTTAATTTTTCGATTTGGTTCGAATGTTAATGATAATCATCAAATGTTTATGCAAGGTCAATAATTGTGAAGAAACATGTCAGGATAGGATGGAATTGCAAATAAAACAAAGGTGAGTAAACTTCACGTTTCTGAATTTCTATTTAAATTTAAATGGTAAAATTTAAATGATTGGTTGGAAGAAATATAAGGGTGATAAAAATGGATAATTAATTAATTCAATTAATTAATAGTTTGGGTTAATTAATTTAGTATTTAAGGGTTTGAATTAATCAATAACTTAAGTTATAAGTTAATTAATTAATTAAGTGAGTAATTTAGAATAATCATCTGATGACTTGATAAATAATTGTTTAATGACGTTAATAAAATACAATTACTATGTAATTAAACAAGAGATAAATTAAGATAAAATAATTAAGGAGAAATTGATTTATTTAATGAAGAAAATAAATGGATAGTTAATTGCAGGGTAAGATTAATCAAGAATGATTAATATGGTATTTTAAAATTTATATAATTAATGAAGTAATTAAAGATTTGAATAATTGAGATTCATTAATTCATAATAAGTGACTTATGAGAAATTAATTAATATAAGTAATTAAGAATACTTAGTGTAATTGATTATAGTTAATTAATTTGTGGAGTAATTAAAGATTTCTTATTGATTACGGGTTAAGAATATTTAATATTGTGAAATGAATTAAAGATAATCACTTGGATATAATTGAAAGAAAATTAATCCAAGGTGATAAATTAAAATGAATGGATATGGAAGAGTTGATTAATTAATTTATTTGGAATTAATTAATGAGGAAATCTAAGTGATTAAAGTTTGAAATTTCAATTAGAATCATTTGAATTGATTTGTATGTGATTAAGCTTTGCTTATGGGTGATTAAATGGTATTGGATGCGTTGATCGAGTTGATACTTCTGATATGAACTGTCGTGTATTCCATTTGTATAACTTGGGTTAGGATGACATGTGACTCGAAGAGGCTGGGGTCGGGTATTGGGGAAATACCCGAAAACCACTTCGAATTCTTATAAATTGATATGTGAGATTAATAGGTTGGAATGAAACAGTTAAGTAAATCGGACTATTTGATCTAAACATTGGCACTTAGAAAACTTATGTGTGAAATAAGTTATGCCTATAACATATTGTGAAGTTGTAGAATTGGTTTGAGTTACCCGGGTTTATATAAGTTGTTTGTTTTGGTATTCCATGTTAGTTGGGTTTACTCACGCTGGTTTCCAGCCTGACCCGGGTGTTACTTTGGTGTAATGCTCGGGTCAGACCGAGTATTACAAATTTCCAGGTTAGGACATTCTGGAGCTCAGGAGACGAGCTGGATGGCACGAGCATATAGAGTATTTCCGCTATATTTATATATTATTGTTAATCTGAGTCATGATAATTGTAAATATTCAGTGACTGTATATATGTGAATCTCAGATGTATATTAAATGTAATCGACAGATATAGTATTCTTTTGTAAACTGTTATTATTTATTATTATATTTTATCTGCTGCTAATGTGAGATGTGTTGGTGTTTCTGTTCTTCTTCTTCTATTTCTTCTTATTTTCCATAACTATCCGAAATTTTCGGATTCGAAAATTTCGGGTCGTTACAGAAACTAATTAGGAAAGACCAATGGAGGTTGATGATCTTAGGAATTGATTAGGGTTTTATAAACCACTTGAACATGATGACTGAATATTAATCACTTCAAGTCCCATCCGGAAGGGTAGGGCCAGTGTGAAAGGTGCAAGTCCCCACATCGAAGAGCGAGCAGATAGACTTGTATGCTATTGATCACATTAAGTTTCGTAGGACCAGAGTGCAAGGAGTAAGTCACCTTGTCAAAGAGTGAGTGGATGGGCTTACTTGTCAATGAGTCCCCTCATCAGAGAGCGAGCGAATTGGACTAAGCAAGGTTTGCGTTATGTCCCATCTATAGAGATGAGATTGGTGTGTAAGAAGTAAGTCACCTCATCGGACTGTGAAGGGATAAGCTTACTTGTCGTTGAGTCCCCTTACCGAAGAGAGAGCAGATTAGGCTCGGTAAAGGTCTGGACAGACCATGGAATTTGATAGTGTTAAGTCTCGAACGGAGAATCGGGACCAGAGTGTAGGAAGCAGGTCGCTTCGCCGGAGAGCGACTAGATGGGATAGCTTGTTGTTAATCCCCTCACTGAAGAGTGAGCAATTGGGCTTAGCAATAGCCTGGAGTGGCCATAGATAGGTCTAGAGAGACCTCGAACATGGATTATCATCCCTAATTGGGCATGGATTAGATTATTGGCACTGAATGGCCATGGATTGGATTATCGGCCCCGAGTGGTCTTGGATTTGATTATTGGCCCTGAACAATCATGGATTTAATTACCAGCCTCGAATGATGATATCCTCGATTAACGGTCTGGAGGGATTATGAATTTAACTATTGGTCCAGAACGACATGAATTCTATTTACGATCCGCAGAGGTCGCGAACTTAACTATCGGGCTCGAATGACCATCGATTCAATTAAACGATCCTATAAGGTCATAAACTTAATTATCTACCTCAAACAACCACAGATTTAACTAATAAACTAGAGAGATTGTCCCCTTAACTTAAACATTAAACAATCCAAAGAGACCACACATTAAACTAAATATAAAATGATCTAAAGAGATCAAACCTTTGAATAGATAAAGATTTTATAAAAAGGATCCGAATGCCTTGTAATTAGAATAAAAATGACAAATCTTGGATGAACATTGGATGATTTTGATATGTGATGTAATAACTTCGAATGAAATCAGAATGATGATGATTTATAGATTGCACTTGGACATAGTTTAAAGTCATTGGCTGTAAAGGGTCTGGAATGATCCATGATTGATAAGAGAATCTGAAAGAGCGGAATGATTAACTAGGATTGAAGTAGCCAGAGAGCTCAACCGTCGAAGATTGACATTATATATATTCTTGAGCAAAGTACACCTTCCATTCATAAGGCGTGCTTTGGAGGGCAGATGTTATCCTCCTTTTGACCATGCAGTATATGGATAAACCCGACAAGTCAGACTTCGAGGTTATCGAGGCAAGAAGCCCGGAGAGATTACTACAAAGCTTAAAACTCAAGTACAATCAAGACTGCAAAGTGGAGATAAACCATCCCAAAAAATTCCAAAGTCAGAAAATCACTAAGTGTGAGATAGGTACTAATCCCTCATATAGAGGGTGTCGTTCCTACATGTTGAATTTAACTAAGTATGTGATAGGTACCGATCCTCCACCTAGGGAGTACCAATCCCACATGTCAGAATTCACTAACTGCTTCACTCTACATAAGTGATCGGTACCAATCCCTAAAGGTGCATTTGGAGTGGCCCCCACTTCTATGACACTATTCTCTAGCTAAATGAAGCCTAATTCAAGTGTTGCTTTAGAATTTCTATGCATTGTATTAGCAATCTCCATATGCAGTCCATCGCTTGGGCCAAAAAACACCTAGGCGACTATGCAAAACAACCTTGGAAACATGAAGCCAACAACAAGATAAGCCAACACTAAATGTTACAAGACCCCCAGCTATGTATTTAGGGATCAGTACCGATCCCCCTATAGGGATTGGTGCCGATCCCTAACCTAAGGGATTCGGGGATGAGAATTTTTAAGGGACTTGGTCTTGGCGGCGAGTATCTGCAGGAGAAGTTTCAGCAAGATATTTTGTCGTCTACCCCCTTAAATACAAAAGGCATGGTTCATTCTAAGGATCTTCTTTCTCTTCTTCCCTGCTTACCTCTACCCTTTTTTCATAACTTCACAGATTTATAGAAATCTAAGCAAATTGTAGTTGTAATTTGCAGTATAAATAAACAAAATCTTTGTAGTGGACATAGGCTGGAGTACGCCAAACCACTATAAAACCTTTATGTTCATTTCCTTCTTGTTTCAATTTGTTTTCTTCACATTTTATTCTCTTCTACTTTTTGTTGGATGTTTGCGCCATTTTTGGGTCAAACAAACAATGTTCATAATACTGCATTTGTAATGAAAATCAAAAGTAGTTTCAGACAATATAGAAATAGATATTATTTAACAAATAAGGTTTCTAACATAACAACAATTATTCAGAACCAAATCAAATCCATTCGGTAAAGTCAAGTGATAGTCTCCAACCGCAGTTGCATCTACTATAGAACTATCAACAATTTGAACCCTCATTTCATCATTCGCCACGTCTCCACTCATAAGTTCCAGTAAAGAATTATAGGAATGAGTTCTAGGTCCAGTATCCAAGAACCAAGATATTTTATTGATTATAATATAGATTTGAACCATAAAAATACCTCAAGGAGAGGAAGAAATAGCTTCCTATTTTACTTGGACCATCTTCAAATAGTCCAGACAATTATGCTTCTAGTGCCCCTTCTCATAACAATGGTGACATTCATCTTTGTCAATAGGAGCTTCCACTTTGCCTTCGTTAGAGCCATGCTTTCGTTTCTTCGAACATTTTGAAGTCGTGACCTTACCTTTTATAGCTAACACCATGACTTGAACGATTCCTCGGTTGATCTCGATGTATTAAGTAGCTCAATGTGGTTTATATTCAATAGGATCATATTGTAGCTCAATATTAATGACTAAAATTGAAGACTTAGCGAGCCTAGGATCAAATCAACTTGTATTCATCGCTAATTTTAACAACTAGCTCTAAAAGTCGATTAATATAGCCTTTTACGATCAAGATGAAATCCTTAACAGGGCTACCCTGAGTCATTTTCGGGTTGAACAACTTTTTGTAATTGTGTACCTTAGGGAATGAGATGCTCCCTAAACATAGCCCTAAGAATTTTGAAGACTTTTTTGATAGGTATGTTTTCGTGTTTCCTTTGCAGCGACTTGTCTATAGACAACACAAAATCATGAGTGATTTCATAGTCAACTACCAAAGTATTATAAGCTTTTACCCTTTGTGGTCGCTGCCCTCGATGGGTTTTACTTTTAAAGATTTAGTTATCAACGACCATAAATATTTATATATGAGTCCTACCTTAATTGGTCTTAGCCAATCAGTATAGTTTGGTCCTGTGAGCTTGTCATTTTCTAAAAATAGTCTTGGTTGGTCATTGCTAGTATAGAATTTTATCTACTCCAACACCCAAGATCTAAAGGTAGAGCCCTGAAAGCTAGTTGGGTTATAGGTCATGATTATGAGATTACCGAGATGTGATGTAATTAAGATGGAGTCACGAAATGTTAAACTATGGAGTCGTGAAGATAAACGAGAAGAAGGTAAATACTAAAAGTAAATAACACTGAGACTTTTATAGTGGTTCAGGTCGAAAGTCCATATATCCATTGTCATTTCCTTATTTAGCCACTCTTATATAGTCGAGAGGCTTATAACATTGAATCTAGGCATTTTTTCCATTAATGATTTTTGAATAGAGCTCTAATATAGGAAAGTACACTTTGATTTTATGTTAGTTCTTTTTCATGCCAGTCGATCTTTGTGCATTGGGATTGCCGTCTATTTATAGTTGATATGCTGCAACGCTATTAGCGGAAGTTTTGCTATTTGGATTGCTAAAGTTGTTTATTGAGAAGCTATAATCTAAGCTTGTGCTAAACATCTAATAGTTCTATTTAAGAGACATAGATGAATGACTTGCTTCCTGCCTAAATGGCCTTTTGTATATGGGATGTGCATCATCTCATTGGTCGTCTTGACCATAGATTCTTGGCACCTTTAATTGACGCTTTAGGTTTCAAACCAGCTAATGGGCTAACTCTTTCATCTTTAGAAAGATAATCATCATTTTTTGCTATTGGGATTTTTAAGTATAACACATGCCCCTCAAAGTTTACTTCATATGTGAAATACAGAGTGAACTTTGAAGTGAGTGAGTCTAGTTCATTTTCCTTGATTATCTTTCGAGCTCGGTCATCTTGTTTAAGGTCGAACTTAATTTGCTACAGAGGGACAGGAACAAGCTAGTTTCTTGGGTCAAGTGATGAGTAATTAAAGGTTTTGAAAATCGAAAGGTGAAAATTTTATTTGGACCGTGAGGCCAAAAACTTCAAAATCATATTTATCACTTGAAGCCATATAGGCTATGTGATAAGTAAATCATTTAAGCTAAGTAGTAAGCAAATCTGTTTCGATGCCGAAAGGCAAAATCTAACTTAGGACTGCGAGGTTAAAACGTTTGAAACTATGCTTGCCACTTTAAGTCGTTTAGGCTAAGTGGTAAGCGAAATTACTTAAGTGCCGAAAGGAAAATTTTGATTTGAGACCGCGATATCAAAATGTTTGAAACTATACTTGTCACTTGAAGCCATCTAGGCTAAGTGGTAAGCGAAATTACTTCAGTGTCGAAAGGCAAAAATCTGATTTGGAACCATGAGGTCAAATGTTTGAAACTATACTTGTCACTTGAAGCCATCCATGCTAAGTGGTAAGCCAAATTACATTGGTGCCAAAAGGCAAAGGTTATACTAAACCTTAATGCTTTGTAAGACCTGTGAAGTAAAGAGGTCGAGGTTTGATTCTAAAAGGATAGGTCCTGATTTTTCGTTTAATGCTTATGATAACTATCACGATTCTATTGGTTTCTCTAGAAAAGTGCCTCCTTTTCTATCCCGTGATGATTTGTATTCTAATATTGCCACGTTTATTCTACGATTAGGATCTCACTGACTAGATAATCTCTACCGTTGGTTCTGGGATTTAAACAAACCCTTCCTCTTTCCTTCTTTCATGCTCTTATTACTAATAGTTGCCTTTGCCATTAAAGCTTGGAAACCTTCACAGATTACTGCAAATATATGACTAAAATAATAAGTCTTTAATCTTTGCTATGATTTTATCAGTTTCTTTTGCTGTTACCATCATCTACAAGCATTTTCCTCTTTCCGAACTTATAATAAATTTGATTTTGATCACCATTATGATATTAACAATTGATTTTGATTTGGGGTATTAATCGATTGCTTAATTCATGATGTCGGTTATCCTATAGATTATGATTTTGTCCCCATATCGAATGTTTTATTAACTCGGGTCAATGATTGCCTTATCGATAATTCAGTTTTTTGAGAGAATTCTGTATTTTAATTTTTGTATTTAGGCTGTAGTATCCAATTTTGGGTTTAATTCCTTTTGTGAACCATAAGATCTTAAACATATCTAGCATAAATTTCAAAGCTCTTACTGAATGGTAGCTTAATATTAATCTTCTCTAGACTCTTTGATGGATAAATTAATAACTGATCAAAAAGAGTTAGAGAATTAGATCGAGAGCTACGGGATTGAGGTGGTTAAGGTTAGGGCTCCTAACCTAGACAACGACTCGAGTGAAACTCTTGAAGGGTTCTTCATTTGGACATTGAAAAATTTAGCTCACGGAATATCGCTTCCTCTTGCCCTCCTTATTTGTCGACATAATGGAATTTTATGGGCTTAATATGATTCAAATTGAGGTGGTCTCGTATAGCACTTTATTTGCATCAACAATTTTATATCGGAAGAGAGGGTACCAAAACATGACCACTTTCAAGATTCATTACTTATACTACTTGCATATGTCACTTAGTAAGTTGTTAATTCCCTTGTATTTTCTTCGATTCCAGAACAAGACCCCTTTGATTAGACTGCTTAGCAAAGTAAAAGCTACCCACTGGTTCAATGTGAAGATAGATATCCATGAATAATTACCGAGTTACCAAAGACTTATAAGTGTCAGAACCTCCATTCTTGGATTTTAATGACAACAACTATACAATAACATATATAAGATATATCTTATCATATTATTGGTATATAATATAATAATACCACTATGCTCAACAAAATCATGGCTCAAAGACAATTAAAGAAATATGGATCATATTATTTAAAAGTAAGGTCATATTATTATATTATAGTCATAGATAAATGTTGTACAATGTCCTTGAGTTATCATAACACAAATGATTTCATATCGACAAATTTCTATAACAAAATACCCAAAGTTTACAAATTAATAGCGACAGACATCTGTCAATATGCCACAGACATCTGTGATATGTTTCAAGTTTCTATTTTCTGAAATGCAATGGACGTTTGACATATAATGACATACTTCTAAGGGAAGTTTCAACCTGCATATTTTAAACTGCAACTATCAGTTTTTGAACAGATGTTTCTCTCCACTTTCAACAAACATCCTCCTCCTTCTACAGTTGCAACCATTAATCAAAGAGCAATCTTTCAAGATGTCACAACTTTTCAAATACAACTTGTTGATTTTATAAATACTTCAATCGATTGAGATTCAGCTTAACTTGATTTAATATTATCTAATTTCTATATTCATAGTCTTGTGCTATCATTGATTTCATATTTTCAATCACTTACAACCAAAATCTGTATTTTGGTTAAATTATTTGCTACAAATCAAAGCACTCACTATTACTCAAAGGAGAGTATAGGAAGAATTGTACTAACAGTCGATATCTGTGTTGTATAGAACACATGATTGTCAAAGGAATACTTTTATATTAGCCTATTCCTCCGAGTGAACCGAGGGTTATTGGTTGGTGGAATAATGAAAGGGAACTTCAGGACTGGATGAAGGATGGGAGGTCCGAACCAGTATAAAAACTCTAGTATGATCATTTTACTTTTAGTTTTTATATTCTGAATTGTTGTTTTGATTATCACATATATTAGCATATATTCACACAAGCTATATTATGATCTACTGCACTTTCATTTGGTATTAGAGCATGGTCATTTCAACTTATAGTAACATGTGATTGAATTTTTTTTAATATGACAAGTACATTTCAAGAAGGTCAATCAACTACTCGTCCTCCACTATTTACCAGTTCAATTATGCTTATTAGTCAACACGTATAAGAATTTTTATAGAAGCAAATGGTTTAGAAATTTGGCTAGCTACACAAAATAAATATGAAGCACCTACCACTAAAATTAGCACTTTGATGTGCACATAAATGTGCATATTTTTACCACCACAATTATTCTAATTAATTTAAATAAATGATCATATTGGATATTTTAACTTGTTTTAACCAAAATCCATATTAATTCAAATTGCCATATATTCATCTTCATCCAAGGGCAAAATAGTCATTTTTTGCATAAATTAACTTGGGAAAATTTAATTAGAAATTTCCATACTATTTTGTAGGAATTTGATTTCAATTACAAGTGGCTTCATGAAGATATGCGTGCATAAAAGAAACAAAGCAAATGAAGATGAAAATAATTCAACTCATAAACATGGAGGACACCACCTACCCACTTACCTTGATTTTCAATTAGAAGCTAATGCACATGCTAAAAGGCCATTAAAGCTTCATGTACATTTAAGTGGAAGATTAAGACAAGCTAATGATAACTTGACCACCACACTACCTCAAGGGCAATTTGGGCATTTTCCAAAAATATGAATTAGGGTTTCATACATGTATAAATACCCATTATATTTCATGTAACCCTCTTCTTCCTTAGTCTCCCTTAGTTAGTTTTAGCTTAGAAAATAAATCAAAGCTCTATTTCTCTTTTACATGGCTACTTAGCCATTTTTATTTTCATGTAAATTTCATTTTTTTATGCAATGTTAGTTAGTGCTCTTTTTTTTACATGCTTCTTTTATTTATTTACTTTCATGTTAGTAGTGTAGATTTATTTTTCATGCAACTAGAATAGTTTTTTCTTCTTCTTTATTTTGCTCTCGTTTTCATTTTCTTTTTCTTTCATGTTGCAAGCTATATTTGTTGATTTAATAACAAATATGAGAGACTAAACCCCTTCAATTTAGGGGTAATGAAGCTCTATAATTATGTAGCTTCAACATTTTGATAATTATTGCTATCTTTTTGTGCTTAATGGAAGAATGAATGTTGATAAGATTTATTGTTTATGTTGAATTTGATAGTCTATGTTGTTCATAACAAATATGCTATACTTAAATAATCACAAACAAAAATTACCTCTTCATTTACATATTATTATGGTAATGAAGTGATTTTGAAACTAAAATTTGATGGTCTATATTTCTAAACAATAGTTAATAGGCTATGCTTAAAATAGATTTCATTTTCAACTTGTTGTCATTTTTCATGAGAGTAAATAGTAGTTTAAGGGGTGTGTTATACTTTGATGGCTTATGTTGAGCTAATTAATAGCACAAATATGTCATACTTATGATAAACACATCAATTAAACTAACTAATGATCGAAAAAGAGATATCATAATTTCATATTGTGTTGAACTATGTGATCTAGTGAGTGTATTTATCTCTAAATTGCCTCTACACTCTCATATTTTTATCTATTTTATTTTGCTAGTTTGTAATTTGTTCTAATTTTTTTAGCTAGTCACTCTCTAAATTTTTGGTTAATTTGATTGAATAAAAATTTAAAATCAACAATTCTTTGCGAATCGATCCGTACTCGCCACGTACTACAATAGTACGCCGTGCGCTTGCGGTATAAATTTAATTCAAAATTTATCGGCGATTTTCTAATCCGATAGAAATTCTGTCGTTAAATAAGTTTTTGGCACCGTTGTCAGAGAATAATTTTGATTTTCTATTTTTTGGATTATTTTTGTGTGATTTTATTTGTGTGTTTATTTTTTGTGTTTGTTTGCATTAAAAAAAATGTTGTGCGTTTTTTGATTTTGTTGTTTGCATTTTGTTTGTTATTGTTTCTAGTGTGTTGTTCATTTGCATTTGCCTATTAAAAAAAATGTCATACTCATTTCCCAAAAAAATCATTTTATTTACAACTTTCATTTGTACAACTTTTGTTTCAATTTACTTACCCGTTTCATTGACGGTTTTTTACGCAACAGATTTACAACTTCCATTTATATACTGTGCACTGTGCACATTGATACCACAATTTTTTTCAACAGATTTTGCCTTTGCCTACATTTCCACAACCATCATTTTCCTACCTTCACCCCACAAACCAAACAACTGGCAACTGCAACTTCACATTCCAACACTCCCCTCTTTCAAATCAACAACTTCAACCATCACGCTACCTGTCACAACATTCGAACACAGCAGCCTACCACCGTCGTCTACGAAAACAAAAATCACTCATTACTGCTGCCAAACCTCCATACATCCCCTCCCCTCCAGTCACAATATCCTCTGTCCGCATCATAGTGCCAGTGACCATTCAAACCTCTCTGACCTATCACAAACACCCCAACCACTTCAACAGCTTTCCCCCACATTGTTCTCACTGTTCTGCAGTAGTCATCAACATTCGCGTCTCAACCCAACATCGTGAACTCGAACACAAACCGCAATCCAAAACCTCCGCTGTTGCCTCGATGAACCCCTCCAAAACCACTGCTGCAACCAAAATTGCTCTTCCCAAACTGACTTTTTTTCTGCTCCCATACCCGAATAGCAACCAAACTCGACTTCTCCTCAAACTCAAAATCAATCTGCCGAACCACCTTTGCGATTTCTGCAATCAAGCTACGAAAATTCATGACCAACTCCTCTACAGTCGACTCACTTCAACCCTCCTCGACAATCTCTTCGAGAATCTGAAGCCATCCTCTGCCGAAACTACAACCGTAATCATGCGTAAGTCCTCTCATCGCCAACACTGTACGCTCCTCTGAACCACAATTTCCAATCGTAACCAGTTGCCAAACCCTAAACGACGTCTCTGTTTCACAACCGTGAGCATCGCCAACGAGCAATCGGAATTTGAACATGATTTGAATCGAAATTCGAACGATAGTTTATTTATTTATTTATTTGAGATTTGTTTCATGGTTTTGGAATTGTGCTGCAGTTGGTTCTGTTGAATTCATTTGGTAATTGTTGCTGGAATTTGTTTGAGATTGTTTTGCATATTGGGCCGAGTTATAAGGAATGGGAGGTGTAGTGTTGAGTGAATAATTTTTTTATTTCTTTTGTTTTGTTTTAATTCGCCTGTTTTAATTTTTTTTAACTCCATCAAAAAAAAAGTTGCTCAATTTGTTTCTAGTTTTGTTTCGATTTAAAAACAATATTGATTTTTAAAATTTGTTTGCTTTGTTTTAATTTGGTTTGTTTTAATTTGTTTAAAAAAAAATTTGTACATATCTTGTTTTATTTTAGGTTGCCAATTGCTAAAATAAATTGCTTGATTTGCTGATCTTGCCAAAAATTAAGGACTTGCTTATTTATAATTTTCTTTTTATTTGCCTTGCATTGTATATATTTATTGTTTTTGTTTGTTTTGCATTGTTGATTGCTTGCAATTAAAAAATAAAAATAAAATCAAAAATTTCATTCGTAGTTGCATTATTAATTCACGTTTAATTTCTTATTTGCATTTCATCTTAGAATTTGATTAATAGTAACGGTTAGACATTGATAACACATAATTGTATATTAACAAGTTGTCTTCTTTGAACAATTTAATTTCATGGTGTCTAGGCTACGGCAGAGTAATAACCATTTATAAATATTACGGTAATTCGTAAATATTATAGTGGTTATTCCTCTGAAGGTACTTAAATCTTCGGCTGCATTGCTACGGTGATTTGTGATGCACCGATAAATCATGCCCATTACCTGGCTGAGAATTATCTTATTGAATTAAGATAATGTGTGATTATACAATTTTGGATTAACTTAGGATAAATCATTTATAATTAACTACTGCATTCATTTAGTTGCATTAGTTCATGCATATTTAAAAATGTTCAAAATTCAAAACTATAAAATCTGTGAATATTCTTTTCCTTTGAAATTTTTAAATCCTTTTCCTTAGAAATTTCAAAAATCCAAAAAAATTTAGAAAATCAAAATTCCAAAAAAAACTTTTCCAAAACAAAAAATTTGGAAAACCAAAATACAAAACAAAAATCAATTTTACATTTTGAAAAATAATTCCTCTTTGTAAATATTTTTTCTTTATAAAAAAACAAAATTTCTTGAAAATGTCCGTATTTCCATGTTCACATGAATTTTACGATAGTCGTGAAAATCAATATAATCCAAATGATTTCGCTCCAAATCATATGGATATTTTAATGACAACTTTGTATAAACAATTCAAATTTCGAACAACAAAATTTTCAAAACAATAACAGAACCTCGACTTTTGAAAATAACATTTCATCTTTATTTGAATTTTCTACACAACAAAATCAAAGTATAAATGAATTATGTAATTCGTATTTGTATAATAACTCGAGTTAATGATTTCAAAATTTGAATTCAATATAAAATTCAAAAGAGTTTGATTATAAACCACGCCAATTCAATTTTGAACTCCAAATTGAATTTCAAAATCAACATGAAAATGAGAACAACTTTTAAAACAAATTTGACAATGAGAAAATCTTAACATGTTACGAGTGAAAATTTTTGTTCTCAACAAATCCAAATCGAAAATTCACAAGTCAATAATTATAAGTTGGATTTTGTTGAACAAATGAATGAAATTTACGATGATCGCACAAACTTGTTAATTGAAATATATATGAAACAAAGAGGAAATCCAAAACCAAATCCCAACGTGTGATGAGTAAGTGATAACCCATCTTTTACCCAAATCGACGATTTTCAAATAACAACTTTCGAAATTGACAACGAAAATCTTAATGAAGTTGTTGAAAATTTGGTGATTGAGTTGGATTTCAATTCCTTGGAGGATGTGGAACCAAACTTAAAATTCGATCTTCCTTTTCTTGATTTAAAAAATTTGAACAACTTTGGATTTTGAACTTGAGATACACGATGAAGTTGTTGATAATCCAACAAAGGAAGACGAATTTAATGAACATGAATTTTTTGGACTTTTGGATGACGAGTTGTTAAACCCGACAGGGAAGATTTAAATCACCACTTTGATTTTGAAATCAATAAATTTGAAGAATTTTTCGATAACAAACTTGAATTTCATTTTGGTGAAAATAAACTCGAACTTCAATCGGTCGTTACATCTACCCCAAAAATCATCAAAAATAAATTAACTCGTACGATTTTCAGTAAAACAACATTTGTTTTTCCAAATCAACATTCAATTTTGAAATCTTTTACGATTTGGTATTCTACGCTTATGCTGTATCTTGCACACTTGACAAGATAAATGAATCGGTTTTCGAAAGACCGTTTCATTTACATTTTGACGATTTACTTTCTAAATTCTTGTAAATAATAATTTTTTCATTTTCATATAAATATAGGTCATCTTTTTATTTTTATCCTTTCACTTGGGTTGACCATGAAGACACTATCAAAATCAAGTGTGGGGGGAGACTCGCCTTCTTTTTATTTTTTCATAGTTTATTTTACATTTTATTTTCAAACCCAAAAAACAAAATCTCAAAAAACAATTTTTTTAAAGCATTTTGATTTATTTTTAAAGAAACACTATAGGACAAATATATGGTTTTGGTTTACTAAATCGAAATTTTTGAAAATTTATTTGTCTTGACAAAAATAGAAATGAAGTTTGATTACAAATAACAATGGAAGGTCCGTACGTGTTAATTGTAAAATACATCCTAATTGAAAATTTTTGTTTTAAAAAGTGGTTGATTTAAATTAAAGGATATAATATTTTTTTGTCTTCTAAGTACAGTGGTGCTAAGATGATTTTGCAAAACTCTCTCTTTCAAAAAAAAGGCATTTGTATATATGAAATATTTTCTATTAACACCTACGGTCGACAGGTGTAAACACTTGTGTGTACACTCGCGATGCTCTATACCTTTCTCACGTAAGCCCGAAAGGCGGTGCACGATTGGTATATTTGGCCTCAGTTTATCTGAGCTAGGTTTATGTATATTAAAATTCTTTTCTTTTACTAAGAATGCCTACATTCAATAAGTGTTCACACTTGTGTGTTAACTCGCCATGCCCTGTATTCCCATCGCATCAGTCCGCAAGGCAGTGCATGGGGAATATATCTGATCAAAGTATATCCGAGTTAGGCATATGTAAATATTGTAAATATCAATAAAATTTTCAAAAAAATAAGTGATAGTAAGCAAATGAAATCCAAGAACTATTTTAACTTATTTGATTTGACTTGTTATTGAAAAGAAATGAAAATACCACTTTGATAAACTTTGATAATCAACTGAGGATCTATTTCATAGTTACACAATATTATCAACAAAAACAACGAGTTAAACTATATTTTATTTGTTCTGCTAACTTCGTTTTTATTGGAAACTTTGATGAGTAAATGACTTATATTTTCAAGATAATGACCAAAAATATATATATTTAACTTATTTGTGTCAATTTAAAAGTAAATCCTTCATTGTAAATATTTTTAAAAACACGCATTCGTCTCTTTGTAAATAAATCTTGCAAATTGTAAATATTTTCACTTTGCATTCGGATTTTGTGGTGGTATCCGCTGAAAATCCTCAAGTGACAACACTCGTCCTACTGGGGACACCTAAAGGTTTAACGGCTTGTTGCATATGCTCAATACAATCGTGCTACCTACGAAAATGGATTTATCTTAATTTAGTTTATTCGAGGATGAATAAAAAGATAAGTGTGCGGTTATTTGATGTGCACATAAATGTGCATATTTTTACTACCATATTTATTCTAATTAATTTAAATAAATGATTGTATTGGGTATTTTAACTTGTTTTAATCAAATTCCATATTAATTCCAAATTGTCACATATTCGTCTTCATCCAACGGGCAAAATAGTCATTTTTTTTGCATAAATTAACTTGAGAAAATTTAATTCGAAATTTCCATACTATTTTGTAGGAATTTGATTTCAATTACAATTGGCTTCATGAAGATATGCATGCACAAAACAAACGAAGCAAATGAAGTTGAAAATAATTCAACTCATGAACATGGAGGACCTCACCTACCCACTTACCTTGATTTTCAATTAGAAGCTAATGCACATGCTAAAAGGCCATTAAAGCTTCATGTACATTTAAGTGGGAGATTAAGACAAGCTAATGAAAACTTGGCCACCACACTACCTTAAGGGCAAGTTAGGCATTCCCTAAAAATATGAATTAGGGTTTCATACATGTATAAACATACATTATGTTTCATGTAACCTTCCGCTTCCTTAGTCTCTCTTAGTTAGTTTTAGATTAGAAAATAAATCAAAGCTTTCTTTCTCTTTTCCATGGCTACTTACCCATTTTTATGTTCATGCAACTTTTAATTTTTTATGCAATGTTAGTTACTGCTCTCTTTCTTTTATATGCTTCTTTTGTTTATTTAATTTCATGTTAGTAGTATAGATTTATTTTTCATGCAACTAGAATAGTTTTTTCCTTTACATTGCTCTCTTTTTTCTTTTCTTTTTCTTTCATGTTGCAAGCTATATTTGTTGATTTAATAACAAATATGAGAGGCTAAACCCCTTTAATTTAGGGGTAACGATGCTCTCTAATTATATAGCTTCAACATTTTTATAATTATTGCTCTCTTTTTGTGCTTAATGGAAGAATGAATGTTGATGTGATTTATTGTTTTATGTTGAATTTGATAGTATATGTTGTTCATAACAAATAGGGTATGCTTAAACAATCATAAACAAAAATTACCTCTTCATTTACATATAATTATGGTAATAAAGTGATTTTTAAATTAAAATATGATGGCCTATATTTCTAAACAATAGTTAATAGGACATGCTTAAAATAGATTTCATATTCAACTTGTTGTCATTTTTCATGAGAGTAAATAGTAGTTTAAGGGGTGTGTTATAGTTTGATGGCTTATGTTGAGCTAATTAATAGCATAAATAGGCCATACTTATGATAAACACGTCGATTGAACTAACTAATGACCAAAAAAGAGAGATCATAATTTCATGTTGTGTTGAACTATATGATCTAGAGAGTGGATTTATCTCCAATTGCCTCTACACTCTCATATTTTTATCTATTTTCTTTTGCTAGTTTGTCATTTTTTTTTAATTTTTTTAGCTAATCACCATCTAAATCTTTGGTTAATTTGATTAAATAGAAATTTAAAATCAACAATTTTCTACGGATCGACCCGTACTTGCCACGTACTACAATAGTACGCCATGTGCTTGCGGTATAAATTTAATTCAAAATTTATCGACGGTTTTCTAATCCGATAGAAATTCCGTCGTTGAACACACTTGGACCGATGCACAAAAGTCCATAATATCAAATAATACCAAAACTATGAATGTATTATTTTGCTTGCTTGATAAAAATGAATTTTCATGAGTTATGCTATGCAATACTGCATATGATATATGGCACACTTTACAAATTACACATAAAGACATGACTAAAGACATACAAACAAAAATCTCTATTTTACAAAACCAATTTTCTTCTTTTAAAATGAAAGTAAATAAATCTGTCATTAATATGTATGCTAGATTCCAAACTATTCAACACGATCTCATTGCACTTAGAGTCAAATTCACTGATTTTGATTTAGCCACACGAATTTTAAACTCTTTAACTAATTAATAGGAAAGAAAAGTTTTAGTCATCGAAGAGGCTAACGATCTCTCTCAACTCAAAGTCGTGGAGTTAATAGGAAATATTATGTCGTACAAAGCTAACTTGGAGGCAAAAAAGGAGCAAAACTAAGAAAAGAAGTATATTCCTTTTCATGTTAATGACGAAAATTCGAACTTAGAATAAGATGAAATTGTGTTTATCACCAAGAACTATAATGAATTTAAAAAATTCAAGAAATGGATGAAATTTCAAAATGGTGGGAATATGAACTCTTCAATCAAACATCAATCAAATGCTATGGATGTGACAAATTCGGCCATATGAAGAAAGAATGTACACAGGTGAATAATGAAAAAATGAAAAACAACTTCGAGAAGTTCAGAAAAGCAAAGAGCCTTTCAAGTAACCAGGGATGACTCTGACTCGTCCTCCTCGTCAGATAGTGAAAGTGGTTCATAACAAGCAAATGTTTGCTTAATGGCTAGCACAAATGAGATATGCCTTGAATTAACATATTATGAAATTTTGGAAATTGGCATAGAACTGGATGATAAATATAGAGAATCTACAAAACTAAATAAGGAATATATAGGAAAGTTAAATAGCGCAGAACTAGAAATTGATTTATTATAAGAAGTGAAAACAATCTTAGAAGAAGAATTAAAAATAGCTCAAAAAAATGTAAAAATTTATCTTCCCAATACTACTTTAATACATGATTTAGAAAATAATAAACTAGAAATTGCTAAACTTGAAAAATAAAAACTAGAATTAAAGACAAGTTTAGATTCTAGCAATATTGAAATTTTTGACCTTAATAACAAGTTAGATGAAATAACCATCGGTGTGATAAAGGAAAACAAAATTTAGAAAATTTGAATAAAATATCAAAACCATCTGAAAATTGAAATGGATTAAGTTTTAATAGTAAGCAAAAACCTAAGAACTATAGCACACTATATACTAAGATCAAAAAGGCAAAATATAAGACGAAGATTAAGGCTTCAAACTCAAAAACGGTCAAGATATGGATTCCTAAAACAAACAACAAGTTAGTTAGACAAAAACACATAGACACATATTCAAATGTTGTCTATAATGATAATTATATTTCTAAAGGTCCTAAATCCCCTTGGATATGACCACCTCTCCCACTAACACAAAGGGCCCTAATGAAGGAAGTGGATGTCAATTAAATATTTATTATTTTTATTATTTTGCAGGTACCCAAAATCAAAACTAAAAGTAAGGAGAAATGGATACTCGTTAGAAGGTGGTCCAAGAACATGACAGAAAATGCAAACATGCTATCCAACACAGCATATATCGATGTTGGCACTATGACATTCAGAGATAATTCAAAAAGTTTTGTCATTGGCATCGTAGAAGTCATCAACATTGATATATCTACTTCTCTCATAATTACTAATGTTTTACTTGTAGAAAATTTTAAACACAATCTATTAAGTACAAGTCAACTATGTGACAAAGGATTTAAAATTAATTTCGAAAAAGATAAATGTAATATTTTCGATAGAAATAAAAATCTAATACTTGAAGAATTAAGAAATCGAAATATATATGCTTTGAACATGAATATCAAACATAATAATGATTTATGCTAAGTTGCAAATCATAATGATCCATGACTATGTTCTACTTATGTTATCACAAACCATTCGACAATTACATTATTATTATTTTTTATAATGACAAAGGGAGATATAAATGTGTGTATACATAAGGGGAGATAACATTCAGAGGGAGCTATTTTTGTAATATATAATTACTAACGATTGTATAGGTGTCATCATCAAAAAGGGAGAGAATGTTAGAACCTCCATTCTAGGATTTCAATGACAATAACAAAACATATGCATATACATATATCTTGTCATATTACATGTATATACTAGAAGAAGATCACTATGCTCAACAAAATCAAGGCTCAAAGACAATTAAAGAAAGGTGGATCATACTATTTAAAAGTAAGGTCATATTATTTTATCATAGTCATAGATAAATGTTGTACAATCTCCTTGAGTGATCATAACACATACGATTTCATATCGACAAATTTCTATAGCAAACTACCTAAATTTTACAAATTCAATAGTGACATACGTCTCTCAACATGCTACAGACGTCTTTGATACGTTTTAGGTTTCTATTTTTTGAAATGGCACAGATGTCTAACATATAATGATAGATGTCTGAAGGAAGTTTCGACCTGCATATTTTAAACTGCAAATGTCAGTTTTTAAACAGACGCCGCTCTTTGCTTTGAACAAACATCCTTCTCCTTCAACAGTCGCAACCATTAATCAACGGGCAATATTTTAAGAAGTCACAACTTTTCACATACAACTCTTTAATCTATAAATACTTCACACGATTGAGATTTAGTTTAACTTGATTTACTATTCTCTAACTTTTATGTCTTGGTTAAATTATTTCCTACAAATCCAAGCACTCACACTCACTCAAAGGGGATTATAGGAAGAATTGTACTAACAGTCAATAATCGTGTTGTATAGAACATAAGACTATTAAAGGAATACTTTTATTAGCACTTTAGGAATTGGTTTTGATGATAATGGCTATAAGACATTACATATAATATAGATACAATTGTTTTATCAAGTTATATATAGTAAAAAGTGCAGGATATTAAATAGGTGTTGATTAAGTAGACTGTACAGTATCAAGAGTAGATTCAAGATGCTGATTTAAAGTTTTAGGAGTTGGAGAATGATGACTCATGAGTATTGAAGAGTTCAAGATTTCTAGATATTCCAGATAAGCTGTAGAGTAATAGAATTTTTGTTAAAATCTTGATAGCACTTTCTTGATCTCTCTCTCTATTTTAAATAAGTTTTAATATTTTCAAATATCCCAGTTTTTAAAATAATCTTTTCAAACATCCATTCAAAATATTTCTCAAAATAATTTCTAAACCCTTTATGTTTACAAAGATATTATTTTGTGTTTTTAAGTATTTTTAAATGAATTATATATTTTTGGTATTTTAGTTTATATCTTCCTTATGTTTATTTTTAGAGATTTATATTTTGATTTTAGATATTTACTTATAATATATAATTATATTGATTTTATATATATAATTTACATTATATTGAATACTCTTATTAAATTTTCCAAAATTATTTTATAAAGTTTTGTCAACTTATATTTTGATTAAAATTTGTATGAACTATATTTAAATTATTCTACAAAGTATCAAATTATTTTACAACGCAAAAGATTTTCAAAATAATATTTTTAAAATGTTTTTCAATTTTGTGAAGAGTATGTCGACATACTCTATCTATGTATATCGACATAGCGGTCGTAATTTTCAAAATTCAAATTTGAATGGAATTGTCTTTTCGTCATATCTCTTCATGGATGGACATGACCGTTGTTTCTTATATACCAGACTTCCAAACAATTTTTTAATATCTACTTTCTTATTCTTCTTTCCACTTTCCACTCCCTTATTTTTTAAATCAAAATATACCTAAATTTTGCCAAAATTCAACCATTTTCAAATTCAATCATCACTAGTTTGATTCTCCTTCATCTACTCTCTGATTTCTCTCATATCTCTCACTCAAACCAAGGTCAAAGTGCTACTCAAGAGTTATAGGATTAATTGTAATCAAGACCGAAGATCTAAGTCTGTAAAACTCTATCAAAAAATACAGCTACAATATGGGTGTGATTGTAGCCTATAAAATCAACTGGGTGTTATTATAGCCCGTAAAATCAACTAGGCGTGCTTAGTAGCCCATAAATCTAGGTGTGCTGTAACGACCCACCTTTTTGAACGATTTAAATCGACAATAAACACACATGTCAACACAGACCATTCAAAAGGGAGGATTGTTAATGGGGGCAAATAAGAAGATAAGAGAAAGGAAAGAAAACGAAATACAAAATCTCGCAGCGGAATGACCAATTATAATAATCAAATAAATAGTTCATGAAGCTATTTGACAAATAACATTTAATTACACTTTTACAATACAGATCAAAGTTATACATAAAGTAGGAAAAATAAATAACACAACTGAACAACATGATGTAGTGGAATAATACTAATAATATAATATCAAAACTTCATCTTCGTCCTCCAGAAATAATGTCTTTAACACTGAAAAGCTTAGGTTGACCCGAGCATAATGAAAAGACAAAACACTCGAGTCAGAACTAAAAGATCTTAAGTAAGTTAAGTCAAAATAAGTAAATATGAGTGTAACGGCTTCAAAGATGTTTACAGGATTTCATATCTTCTATCCAATTCAATGATTTCAATTCAAAAAGGCTAAAGGTTTCAATTCAAATTCTCATTAAAACCAATTTAATTTATATCGATTTCAAATCCATGTTTGAACTGCAAATTTAAACCACTTCAAATTCAACAGGTTTCAAAGCTTAAATATTCAAACGTTCAAAATAACTTAATTTTGATAAATTTAAATTATATTTCAAATTCAACTTTAAGATTTCAATTTAAATTCTTTAAACAATTCATTTAACCAAATTCAATTTCAATATTTTGAAAGCTTGGATTTTGAAAATAATTCAAATCATATAAATCTAATTTTTATTTCATTTAAAACAATATCATTTAACTGGATTCAAAAATTTAAGGACTTAAAATCATTTAATTTCCAATCTCGTGTCCATATATAATTTTCTACCCTATGGTCAAGTGATATGGATATATACCATTTCAACCCACAAAATTTAAGATTTTGGATATATATCATTTCAACCAGTACCCGACTTATAATTTTCCGAATCCATAAAATCACTCGGGTTTATCATTTCAACCCATCATGATTTTTCCCTAATCTAGATCGTCCAGGTATCGTTACCCGACGCTTTGGCTCCGCTACATGGAGATGGCCACAGAACTTACGACTGAACATTAGTGAGACTCAAGCTAAGAAAGAGATGGAAATATAAGCGACCGGTGTAGCTAAAGTATCATTCAGCCAATACATGGCTCGGTATGTTTGGTCAAGATGTGGTTCGGTCAAGATGTCCTAGGAGGGATCATTTGACAAGCATTGTTCGTCAAGTGCCGCTCGGCAAGAATCGTTTGACAAGTGCCGCTCGGCAAGCATCGTTCGACCAAAGGAAAGAAGCCACTGGAACACTGGGTATATCGCTCGGTCAATGAAGGGAGAGCGCAATGACTTGGTCGACATGTCCAAGGATAGGTCGCTCGGCAAAGGTGGCTCGGTATTCAGTAGATCGGCCCCAGCGGCATTTATTCGTTTGGCTCGGTATTTGATCGCTCGACATTAGGGGGCTGTTGGTGTAGTTCAGTCAGAAATAGTGCAGAACATATGGTCGGTGCATCTGGACCGGTGTACAACGAGAGAGTTAGCCTATGCGTGGGATCACCAGCGGAGTGAGGAAGCCAGCGCTACTTTACTTCAAGATCTACCGCGAATTAATCCGAGTCCTGTAAGGTTTCTCTTCGAGTCAATTGCTCTTTGACTGTCGCTCGGCCATACTGGGTCGACATTTGTCGATCGGCCAAATGTCGCTCGGTATGCCTGGTTCGATCCACTCGTGATTGCCATATATGAGCCAAGATACCTTGGTTTTGTGCCTGCATAGGATATCTAACCTATCTTCGTCTATGAATAGAGGGGCAGAGGTAAGTTGAGGGGACCTTTTTTCGAGAACTCCGTGGACACTCTGCCATATTCAACACCAGCTTTCTTTCAGTTAAAACTTGTATTCGGTCTATTTGTTTACGGATTGTGTATGTATTCAAGTCTTTGAGAGAAGCAATAAAGATTACATTAACAGTGGATGTTGGCAGTTACGCCGAACCACTATAATTATGGTGTTCTCATTTTTACTATTCTGACTGCCTTCTATTGTGATATTCCTCTGTTTTAATTTACCTTCTTCATTAATCTCTCTACACAATCCTACCCAAGGGTGTCAGTGACCAATTTTGGTGCTAATATTTTGGTGCTTTCACTAAGAATAGCATTCTCAGGCTGTTAGGATCTACTTTTTCGCTACTGGATTGAAGAAATCCCCAAGGAAGATCCAAGTTCGTTCATAAGAAGTTCATAGGTTCTACTCGGAGTTCCTACCAATAACTCTACAATGAGAAGACTACATACCAGATCAGCCTCTCACAATGTGGATGTCAACGAGACCGTTAACGTCCAACAAGTAGGACCCAACAATCAACAAGCTAATCCAGGTGCGAGGACCACTACCTCCCTAAACCAAATAGAAGTTGTCACCAGAACGAAGTTCAACGAGCTGACGAGAGAACTTGTGGAAAGTAGGAGACTGCTTAATGAGTAGATACAAGCTAACGCCAACCTTATGACTCAGCTTACCCAATAACATCATCAGAATGCTGGAGAAAGTCCCGTTTCCTACTCCTCATCCGACAGTTCTGCTTTGTCTGATGAACCTTCCAGGTGTAGACGCCATAGAACTGAAACAACGCAAACAAGTGGATCCACCAGGGATGGCCCAATTTCCCTACCTGGAGCTATGGCCCCTCACTTACACCAGGGTAATCGTACTCAAGTTGGAATAGGAAACTTAGGATCTAGAGCACGAGTGGAAGCTATATGACCGACTCACCAAGGTCACAATGAAGCAGGTCCCCAGACATGCATTTGGTAGATCGCCAACCGAAGAGGCACCAACCGAAACGGTTCCATAGGATAGATTCCAACTTGCCACCCTCCATACAAACCCCTGATCTATCAGGTATGGTCAGACAACTGACGAGGAAAAATCACGGTTTATCTAACAATGATTGGGGTGTATCTAGGAGCCACACTCCATTCACAAATGCTATCCTATAGGCTAAGTACCCCAGGTAGTTTAACATGCCGATTAGTCTGGCCTACGAAGGGAAGACTGATACCCGACAACATATAATGAGATATGAGTGGATGATGGATTTAGCTAGGGCAAATAATGCAACTAAATGTAGATGCTTCCCAATAACTTTATCTGGAATCACTACCATATGGTTCACCCGACTTCCTCCACGGTCTATATCCAACTTTGATGAGTTAGCAACAAAATTTATGGAACAGTTTAGGATTCATGCCACTCGTCCCAAGGACATGATGTCCTTGTCCAGTGTGATCCAGGCTCCAAGGGAGTCGTTAAAGGAGTATTTACAAAGGTTTCACGTTTCTGCTACTAAAGTAAGCAACCCCAATGACCATGCTATTCTAATGGCAGTGATGCGAGGAGTACATCCAAATTCAGAATTTGGCGTATGGCTGGCAGGAAAACCTCCGACTACACTAGAACGTTTTTATTCAAAGGCGCATCAATTTATAAGAAGAGAGAAAGCCAGGTAGACGAGGCGAGACAATGCACCAGGGCCTGGCAAGGAGACCGTGAAGAGCAACATTGCTGTAAAACAATCTGGGGATAACTCTGGGAAGGTGCAGGTCAATGCTTAGAACAAGCCAAAGCAATCTAAAGGATCCGAAAGAGGGAATCCCGGAAAGAAAAGGGAACCAGGAAAATGAAAACTAAGGATCCTAACTTACAACGAATACACTCCTCTGAATGCATTTCTAGAAAATATTTACCTATCGACTTGTAATACTTTTCAATATCAAAAGCCATGCCCAAAAGGGTCCACTAAGGAACAAAAGCGGATTGGGAATTATGGCTGTTTCCATGAGACTTACGGGCACAATACCGAGGATTGTAGGCACCTCCACGATGCTATAGAAAATCTGATTCGATAGAAAAACTTACAGGAGTTTGTCAAGAATCCACAGGAAGGCAGACAAGGAACATAGACCCCGGTCGTGGGCAAGCTCCATGCCATCCCGAGGAACCTGCTCGAACTGCAGGAAGACTAGTCATAAATACGATAGTTGGTGGGCCTCACCTTGCGCACAACAATTGACAAGAAATGGAGCGGTATGCTAATTCCCTAAAGCATGCACATTTTGAATGTTGTTCAAACATGGAAGATGGGACCCCAGCTAAGCAGCAGCGAATGATGGCTGCTGATATAGTTTTCAGAAGTAGAGATGCTGATCGGGTGAAGGCTCCTACCATTGACCCGATGGTCAACTCGGCAATGATCGGGCCAACATTTGTAAGAAGGATATTTATTGATTGTGGAAGTTCTATTAACATCATCTTCAAAAAAGCATATGACTAGATGAAGATGGAGACAAAGGATCTAAAACCATCTAACGCCCGCATTCATGGCTTTAATGGTGTGGCTACTGATATAGTGGGTTTTGTTGAATTGCCAGTTGAACTTGGAGAAGGTTAACGTAGGAGGATGCGGATCCCACCGTTCTTTGTTTTGGATGTCGATTCTCCGCATGATGTGTTTCTGGGTCGACTGGCTCTGCCAGAGTTTAGGGCAGCTTTGGCCCCGTGGTGTTTAACCTTGAAATATTCGATAGATAAAGGAGTTAATGTTGTTGTGCATGGCGATCAGGCAAGTAGTCGTGCGAGTTATGTGGCTGAGCTGAGAGAGGCCCAGTGAAGAGAGAAATGAAAGGTAGTGGATAACTCCGTCCGCATCCGAGTCACTAAAGATTGACAATTAATGTCCGAGCCTTCGCTCGGGCAACATGATCGGGTGTATAAAGACATAGATCCGAGAGATGATGATGAGGAACCCGAGGAGGAAAAAGCAGCACCAGCTGAGCCAACGATTGACATTTCAGTCAGCCATGATGACCCATCATGGGTGCTTAAGATTGGATCATACTCACTCCCTCGATGACTAAGGATTTAACTGATTTCCTCCAAGCGAACCTGGATGTTTTCGCTTGGACCCACTCTGATATGTGCAGGATTTCTCCCGCCATCGCAAGTCTTATGTTGAACATTGACCCAAAGTATGTACTAGTGAAACAGAAAAGGAGAGGTATGGACCCCGAGAGGTCTGCTGCTCTCAGAGAGGAGGTGAATAAATTCAAAGCCAATGGGTTTGTCCGTGATGCCTCTACCCTGAATGGGTGTCTAATGCCGTTGCTGGTGAGAAAAGAAAACGGGAAATGGATAACCTATGTTGACTACTTAGAACTGAACAAGGCATGCCCTATGGATAGCTTCCCTTTGCCCAGAATTAACCAGTTGGTCGACTCAACGGCAGGACACGAATTATCATCATTCATGGATGCATATTCAGGATAAAATCAGATCCTGATGCACATTCCAGATCAGGAACACACTAGTTTTGTCATAGACGTTGGACTATATTGTTATGTAGTGATGCCTTTCGGATTGAAAAATGCGGGAGCAACTTATCAACATCTGGTGAATCGGATGTTTAATGACCAAATTGAAAGGACAATGGAAGTCTATGTGGATGACATGATTGTGCAGTCGTGGCAGTCAAATGACCACATTCGAGACTTGGTAGAAATGTTTAATATACTAAGATACTACGGGATGAAAATCAATCCTCTGAAGTGTTCCTTTGGTGTCACATCGAGGAATTTTTGGGTTTTATCGTCAATGCGTGAGGAATTGAAGCTAACCCAAAAAAAGATTCAGGCTATTCAAGACATACAAGTGCCCTAAACTATAAAGAAAGTACAAAGCTTGAACGGAAAAGTGGCAGCGTTGATTTGATTCATATACAAAGCGACAGACAAGTGTATTCCCTTCTTCGATGTGATAAAGAATGGGAAGAGAAATTTTGAATCGACTCCCAACTGCCTTGATGCATTTAGAGCTCTGGTAAGACATTTCGAAGCCCCCTAGTTCTGTCAAAGCCTATAGACCATGAAGTGGCATATGTGTACTTGACCGTATCTCAACATGCCATCAGTACGGCCTTGGTCAGCGAGGAGGACCGAGTTCAAAAGCCGGTGTGCTATGTCAGTAAACGTTTAACAGCGGCAGAAAAAAATTATCCTAAAATTGAGAAATTAGACTACTGCTTGGTGATTGCATCATGCAAGCTTCGTCCTTACTTTCAGGCACACCCGATCAGTGTTTATATCGATTAACCTCTATGATAGGCACTCCAACGACCAAAGACCTCTGGAAGGTTGTTAAAATGGAATATTGAGTTGAATCAGTTCGATATCACCTACCTTCCATGAAGGGCCATGCAGGAGCAAGCGCTAGCAGACTTTATTGTAGAATTCACCATATTAGACGAACCAAACAGTAATGATATTATTCCCTCCATTCGATGGAAACTACACACCGATGGGCATCCAATGACCAGTGTTCTGGCGCTGGAATCATTCTTGTAACCCTTGAAAACCGATTAATTTGTTACGCTTTGAAGCTTAATTTCCTAGCTACGAATAACGAAGCTGAATATGAAGCATTGCTTGCTGGCTTAATACTTATCAGGGAACTCAGAGTAAGATCGGTTGAAATCTTTTATGACTTATAATTGGTAGTGTACCAAATGCGGGGAGATTATCAAGCAAAGGGGCGAAGGCTTGCTCCGTACCTCACTTGAGTTCAAGAACTATTGGCAGACCTTGAACATTACATTATTTTGCATGTCCTGCATGAACAAAACAGGGAAGTCGATTCATTGGTGAAATTCGCAAGTACTGATGATGCGCAACAAATGGGATTGGTTTCCATTGAAATCTTAAATGCTTCGAGTATAAGTAAGATGGAAGTAGATTTTATGTTAGAAACAGAAGTTGAGAAGGAGTCATGGATGACCCCATTCAAGCAGCACCTGCTATACGAGGTTTTGCTTGAAAGAAAGAACAAAAGACAAGTCATGCGCAAAGCTTCACGATATATAATGCAAGATGGAATAATGTATCGTAGGGGATTCTCGACTCCCTTACTTCGGTGCATCGCCTACGATGAGATAAAACGAGTCTTGAGGGAAGTTAATGAAGGAGAATGTAGCTACCGTGCTGGAGGGCAAACATTAGCGAAAAAATCCTCCTCTATGGATACTATTGGACAATCATGAACCGGGATGCCGCGGATTAAGTGCGAAGATGCGACAAATGTCAAAAATGTGCGAAAATCTTGAGAGCTTTGCTGACAGGACTCACACAAAGGTTAGCCCTTGTCCATTTGCAATATAGGGAATCGATATAATCGGCTCCTTGCCAATCTCCAAAGATGGTTCCAAATACGCAATAGTTGCAGTCGATTACTTTACCAAATGGGCGGAAGCAGAGGCCTTAGTTACAGTCACCACCAAAAAGGTCATTAATTTTGTTGTGCGAAACATCATATGTCGTTTTGGCCTCCCGCGGACTATCATCATGGACAATGGAACTCAGTTCAAAAGTAGGGAGTTCAAAGAATTTTGTCAGAAGTATGGCATTGAGAAAAGGTTTGCAGCAATTTCTCATCCAAAAGCCAATGTACAAGTAGAAGCCATAAACAAAATAATCAAATACATATTGAAAAAACGTTTGGAGAAGGCTAGAGGCAAGTGGTTGGATGAGCTTCCGACAACTCTTTGGGCTTATAAAACCACCCACAAGTCCGTGACTGACCACATTCTATTCACATTGGCATACGACACTGAATCTATGATACCCGTGGAACTTGAAGTTCCCTCTCATCGGGTTACTCATTATAGTCCTAGGACGAACCATAATCTCCTACTGAAATCGCTGGATTTTATTGATGAAAAACGTGAAGAAGCTGATTTAAGGCGGCTGCATATAAGCACCAGATTGCTCGATATTATAATGAAAAAATTTGACTGAGAATTTTCGATGTGGGTGATCTTATTTTGAAGCGAGTTTTTCCGACCCCATCACATTTGAATCCCACATGGGAAGGTCCGTATGTTATCGAACAGAAGCTTGGAGAAGGTACTTTCAAGCTAGCAACCGTAGGCGGCGTGACACTTCCCCACACATGGAGTAGCGAGCATTTACGTCATTATTACACTTAGTCTATTTCTTTTGCATTTTAGTTGTAATTATTTACAGTGTATGTTTATTTTGTTGTTCTTAGTTTTCGGCATGTAATAAGACAATACAGTTTGTTTCCATTTGTTATGATTAATAAAGGCTTGAAGTCATTTTTTCCATGAACTGTTGATGTTTCCGCATGTTACAATTCAATGACAAGAATTAAATTACAGTATTCTGTCTGGCGTATGGCATATGAACGCGCATAAACAACTTCAAAATCTCTAAGTCCTCAGAGTGCAGACTAGAGTACTCCGAGTCCCTAGAGTTCGAACTAGAGTATAAACGACTTCATAATCTCCGAGTCCCCAAAGTGCGGACTAGATTATAAATGACTTCAAAATCTCTAAGTCCTCACAATGCAGACTAGAGTACTATGAGTCCACAGAGTGCGGACTAGAATGTAAACGAATTCAAAATCTCTTAGTCCCCAAAGTGTGGGCTAGAGTACTCCGAGTCCCCAGAGTGCAGATTAGAGTATAAATGACTTCAAAATCTCTAAGTCCCCAGAGTGCGGACTAGAGTACTCTGAGTCCCCAGAGTATAGACTAGAGTATAAACGACTTCAAAATCTCTAAGTCCCCAAAGTGTGGACTAGAGTGCTCTGAGTACCCAGGGTGCGGACTAGAGTATAAACGACTTCAAAATCTCAAAGTCCCCAGAGTGCGGACTAGAGCACTCTGAGTCCCCAGACTATAGACTAGAGTATAAACGACTTCAAAATCTCTATGTCCCCAGAGTGCGGACTAGAGTACTCTGAGTCCTCAGAGTGTGGACTGGAGTATAAACGACTTCAAAATGTCTAAGTCTCCAAAGTGCAGACTAGAGTACTTTGAGTCCCTAGAGTGTGGACTAGAGTACAAATAACTTCAAAATCTCTAAGTCCCCAGAGTGCGAACTAAAGTACTCTTAGTCCCCAGAGTGCAGACTAGAGTATAAACGACTTCAAAATCTCTAAGTCCCCAGAGTGCAGACTAGAGTACTTTGAGTCCCCAAAGTGCAGACTAGAGTATAAACGACTTAAAAATCCGTAAGTCCCCAGAGTGCAGATTAAAGTATTCTAATTCCCCGTAGTGTGGACTAAAATTATTCTAAGTACCCGAAGCATGGACTAGAGGATCTGCAATCCCAAAAAATTTCGAGTCATATGGAAGTGAACTGAAGTATGTGTAGCTCACAAGATTTTGAATTTCGACTACAAGTTATACAATAAGCCGGACAATGAAAATCATTGAAAGCAAAGAAACAAAGTTTTATTCATTAATCCAAAATAAAGTTTAACTACAACTTCTCTTGAACTCAGAGCAAAAAGTCTATCTTCAACGGCTATGAAAATAAATAGAAATAATTACATGATCTAGGCCTTTGAACGAGGCATAATAGCTACGTTTTCGACTTATTTTCATCCCTTGGTTTCTTTGAAGACTCCTCCCCTAGGAATTTTCTCTTGGACGCCTTGCTTGGCAGGGAAGCGGTGCCTAGGGAAGGGAGAGGAACTTCCATCGGTTAGGTTCCACCAGGGAGAATAACCTTCAGGGGCCTGTTCAGTGGATTGTTAAGTTCCACCACCTAAGGCTCAACCTTAATTTCATTTTTCTTCTTCCCCTCTCCGATGATTTGTTCCTCCATGCTCAGTTTTAAAGTGTGTTCGGAGGTGCCCGTAATTTCAACCTCATCGTGTTCTTCGACGGGAGATGGATTTTCAGACTTATCTTCGTCAAGCGCCTCAATCACTTGAGCATTAGGTCCAAGAGTCTCCCCCGTTTGAATTGCCTCTCCCACTTTCTCCTCCCTATCCGTGGCGACATCTCTCCTTGGAGTAGGTTCAGGATCAGAATGGCCTATACGAAATCATAAGAGATTAATTTTGGGATACATTTACTATTCGCAAAAAATGATGGCCCTTTGAACTTTAGGAAGAAAAGTTATATACCAGTTTCTGGTTGACTCTCAACTATTCGGGGAGTATCGCCTTCTGGAACAGGAGATAGAGTGTGAATATCAAGTCCAGGATCCTCTAGGTCATAGCCGATATGCTGCTCGACAGGATCGAGTAATGGGTGACCAGTCGGCTAAATTAGAACTGAGAACTTGATTCTGGATGGACCGATAGTGTCATTTTTTCCTTTTGATGAGGAAGAGTCCCGTCTGTAAAGAGCCTTTGCCGCAGATAGGTCTGTATGCTTATTCTCGTGAAGCACTTCCTTCAAAATAGACTCCTCATCAACTTCTTCAGTTCCCAACTCAACCTTTTTGATTTTTATTAAAGTGTCCCATGCTTTGGTCAAAGATTCAAGGTAACCCTCTGTTCGTCGACGGAAATTCTATCGGTTTAGAAAACCGTCGAACGATTTAAAATTAAAATAACCGCAAGCGCACGGTGTACGAATGTAGCACGCGGCGAATACGGGTCGATCCGCAGGGAATTGATGATTTTAAAAATCTATTCGATCAAATTAACCCAAAGTTGTGAAATTGTTGACTAGAACTAAAATGAAATTAAAACTAAAATTAAAATGTGATTAGAAAACTATTGAACTAGAGAACAATTTAGAGACAAATCTACTCTCATATTTTTGTAAATCAACAAACAAACAATTTATGATCTCTAACATTGATTTAAATGAAATATTGTTGCATTTATCATAAGTATGGTTTGTTTATGTTATTAATTAACATAACTCAAACCATCAAACTATAATACAACAAATAACCCACTTATAATTTTTATGAAAATGAAGCCAAAGCAAAAGCTATTTTAAGTATGATCCATTTACTATTGTAACTAGTAATATCGATCATCAAATTTCATTTTTACTTTACTTTCACAATCAAAAATGGATTAGCAAATGATGATGCAACTTGGGTTTATGTTGAATAAGAATAGCTCATTTGCATAAGAAATATAAGCTATCAAACTCACTTGTATAAACTTGCATCAAAATCTACTTTATGAAGCATAAACTAAATGAGATCATAAATCATAAAATGTTGAAATTACATAAAGTTAGAGAGCTTCATCACCCCTAAATTGAAGGAGTTTAGCTACTCATTTGTGGCATTAAAGCAACACATGTAAGTTTCAACATTAAAAAGAAAAGAAAAATAGAAAATAAGTAAAGAAAACAAAAGAGCTTAGCTACTAACCACTTGCATAAATATAAATCTAAGCTGTGAACATAAGGAGAAAGAGAGCATAGAAATAAACATTAACAATAAACAAAGAAGAGCATGTAGAAAAGAGAGAAGAAAGAGGCTTGGAAGCCATTTTTATTTCGTAGAACATTGTGCTTACACTTTGATTTCTTAATTTCCTAAGTAAAATGAAAGAGTAGAAGATAGTTTCATATACATAAGAGGGCTATATATACATGCACAAAACCCTAATTCTATTTTTAGGGGGCTACCTAAAATGCCCTTTAGGAAGTGTGGCCAACCAGTAACCATTAACCACTAATTAATCCATCATTTGTTTTGCATGAAGCTTTAACCTCCACTTAGTTGTCCATTAGCTCCAAATTGTACTTTTAGGTAAGTGGGTGGGGTCCTCCATGTTCATGGCTTGAATTATTTCCCTCTTCTTTCCTTTGTATTCATTTGTGCATGCATATATATTCATATAAGCCTCATCCATATGCATCCAAATTCCTATAAAAATTATCAAAAAATGTCCAAGTAAAAATTCTTATATTGACATATGCACAAAATGACTGTTTTGCCCCGAAGTAAGATGAAAATATGATGGTTGGAAATAATTGAATTTTGGTTTTAAACATGTTAAAATGCCCAAATATGATGATTATTTAAATAAAAAGAGATAAAATATGGATGTAAATATGTGCACAATTACGTGCATATCAAATACCCCCACACTTATCTTTTTATTCGTCCTCGAATAAAGGAAAACTAAGATAAATCCGTTTTCGTAGGGAGCACGATTGCATTGTGCGTATGCAACAAGCCGTTAAACCTCTGGGTGTCCCCAGTAGGACGATTGTTGTCTCGTGAGGGTTTTCAGTGGATACTACCCACAAAATCCAAATGTAGGATGAAAATATTGGCAAAATGCAAGATTTATTTACAAAGAGACGAATGCGAGTTTCTGAAAATATTTACAAATGAAGGTTTATTTTTAAATTGACACGAATAAGTTAAATTCAAGTTTTGGTCATTGTCTTGAAAATTTTACTCGTCAAAATTTCCAATAAAAATCAAGTTGTCATAACAGATAGACCATAGTTTGGCTAGTTGTTTCGGTTGATAACACAATGTAATTATGAAATGGATCCTTAGTTGATTATCAAAGATTATTAAAGTGGTATTTTCATTTCTTTTCAATAACAAGTTAAATCAAACAAGTTAAAATAGTGCTAGGATTTCAATTGCTTGCTCTCTCATTATTTGCAAGAAAAATTACACACCTTGCTCAGGTAAACTGAGCCAGATATACCACCCATGCACTGCCTTTCGGGCTTATGTGAGGGGAGTACAGAGCATGGCGAGTGCACACACTTTCGTGCATACACCTATCGACCGTAGGTGGTTTTTATTAAGTCTGTTTTTTTGTGTATATGTTCCATACATACATAACCGTGAGGACTTTTAAATGAGTATGAAAGCACATAATCAAATATTCCAAGTTATTCACCCATGCATAACCGTGAGGACTTTTAAATGAGAGTGAATACTTTAGATGTTATTATTTTGTATTTTTTATATTTTTTTTAAGAGAGAGAGAGAGAGAGTTTTGCAAAACCATCTTAGCACCATTTACTTAGAAGACAAAAATGTTATATCCTTACTTTAAATTTACCACTTTTTAAACAAAGATTTTTCAATTAGAACATACTTCATAATTAACATAGATGAACCTTCCTATATACTAGTAAAACCATTGTTATTTGTAATCAAACTTCATTTTTATTTTTGTTAAGACAAATAAATTTTCCAAAATTTCAATTTATTAACCAAAACTTATACTTATCCCATAGCGTTTCTTCAAAAATAAATCAAAATGGTAAAAAGAAAATGTTTTTGAGATTTAGGAGTTTTGGGATTTTTTTTTGAAGAAAATGAAAATTCAAAAAGGCCACGAAAAACTAAAGAAATTGAAACTCCCCCCCACACTTAATTTTGACTGTGTCCCCACAGTCGATGCATGATATAATGAGTGTAACGGGGAAAAATATGTACATATTTACAAAATGGGGTTAACATTCTTACTAAACATAGCTTGGCTCATGAAGGATCATGAGCTCCTCCTCTTGGTTACCGGGAATTTCCAAGAAGGGTTTTAATCGATGACCGTTGACTTTGAAAATCGATCCATCCTTTGGGTTTTCTATTTCTATGGCACCATGTGGAAAAATAGTTCGTACAACAAATGGTCCAGTCCATCTTGATTTAAGTTTCCCAGGGAATAAATGAAGTCTCAAGTCATATAAAAGAACTTTCTGGTTAGGCGAAAACTTTTTCCTTAGGATTGACTTGTCATGAAAAACTTTGGTTCTTTCTTTGTAAATTTTCTCGTTTTCATACGCGTCATTCCTAAGTTCTTCTAGTTCGTTGAGTTGTATTTTTCGATTTTCGCCAGCTTTTTCATGATCCAAGTTTAAGTTTTTTATTGCCCACAACGCTTTGTGTTCAATTTCAACGGGTAAATGTAAAGCTTTACCGTAAACTAAACGAAATGGGGACATCTTAGTTTTAAAAGCAGTACGGTAAGCCCAAAGCGAGTCGGTTAATTTCTGAGAGCAATCTTTTCGATTTTTATTGACAGTTTTCTCCAAGATTTGTTTTATTTATCGATTTGAAACTTCAACTTGGCCACAGGTCTGAGGATGATACGTAGTGGATACCTTGTGGGTTATCGAGTATTTTTTCATTAAAGTTTCAAAGGAACGGTTGCAAAAATGGGTTCCGTTATCACTGATTATTGTGCGAGGTGTGCCGAACCTCAAAAAGATGTTTTCTTTGAGAAATTTCACAACAATTTTGTGGTCATTGGTTTTGCAAGGAACGGCTTCGACCCATTTTGAAACGTATTCGACAGCGAGAAGGATATACAAGTTTCCAAAAGAATTGGGAAAAGGTCCCATAAAGTCGATACCCCATACATCAAAGATTTCGATCGTAAGAATGGGGTTTAAAGGCATCATATCTCGTCGAGAAATTCGTCCAAGCATTTGACATCGATCACAAGTTTTACAAAATTCAAACGAGTCTGTGAAAAGAGAGGGCCAATAGAAACCACACTGAAGCACTTTTTCCACAGTTTTTCGAGCACCGAAATGTCCACCGCACGCTTGATCGTGGCAAAATGAAAGAACACTCCTTATTTCAATATCCAGAATGCAACGTCGGATGATTTGGTAAGGACAATATTTGAACAAGTATGGATCGTCCCAATAGAAGTATTTCACCTGGGACATAAATTTGCATTTGTCCTGTTTGGACCAAGATGAGGGAGTTTGTTTAGTGACTAAGTAGTTCACTATATCAGCGTACCAGGGATCGATCGAAATTGAAAGAAGTTGTTCATCGGGAAAGTTTTCATTGATTGGAAAAGGAGATGGTGCATTCGAAAGACAAGATAAATGATCGGCTATGACATTATCGGATCCTTTTTTGTCTTTGATTGTAAGGTCAAATTCTTGAAGTAAAAGGATCCAACGAATCAAACGGGATTTAGCATCCTTTTTAGCAAAGAGATATCGAAGCGCAGAATGGTCAGTGTAGACCATAATGTTTGAACCTATCAAGTAAGGTCGAAACTTTTCAAGCGTAAAAACGACAGCTAGAAGCTCTTTTTCGGTTGTTGTGTAGTTGAGCTGAGCGTCGTTCAAGGTCATACTCGCGTAGTAAATGACATGAAGGATCTTGTTGATGCGTTGTCCCAAGACAGCACCAACGGCAAAGTTCGAAGCATCACACATTATTTCGAAAGGAAGATCCCAATTGGGTGTGCAAATGATTGGGGCAGAAATGAGTTCGCTCTTAAGACGTTCAAAAGAAGAGATACAATCAGAGTTAAAATCGAAAGGAACGTCTTTTCCAAGAAGGGTCGTCAAAGGACAGGCGACTTTGCTAAAGTCTTTCACAAAAGGACGGTAAAAGCCAGCGTGTCCTAGAAATGATCGAATGTCCTTAACAGATTTTGGAATGGGTAGATTTGAAATGACATCGATTTTTGCTTTGTCTACCTCAATGCCTTTATTTGAGATGATATGTCCAAGGACTATGCCTTGTTTGACCATAAAGTGGCATTTTTCCCAATTCAAAGTCAAATGTTTTTCTTTACATCGATTCAGAACCAACTCGAGGTGATGTAGACATTAGGAAAAAGAATCACCAAAGATAGAGAAATAGTCCATAAAAAATTCTAGAAAGCGTTCAATCATGTCGGAAAAGATGCCAACCATGCATCGTTGGAAAGTCGCAGGGGCGTTACATAGTCCGAATGGCATACGTCGATAAGCAAAAGTACCGAATGGATATGTGAAAGTCGTTTTCTCTTGATCTTCGGGAGCGATTGGAGTTTGGTTATAGCCAGAATAACCATCAAGGAAGCAGTAAAATTCATGCCCGGCTAAACGTTCGAGCATTTGGTCAATGAAAGGAAGAGGAAAGTGATCTTTACGTGTTGCGGCATTTAATTTTCGATAGTCAATGCAAACACGCCAACCCGTTTGAGTACGAGTTGGAATAAGCTCGTTTGAATCATTCTTGACAACGGTTAGCCCAGACTTTTTCGGTACAACGTGAATTGGGCTAACCCATGAACTATAGGAGATTGGGTAAATGATTCCGTTGTCGAGAAGTTTAAGAATTTCATCACGCACCGCATCTTTCATTTTTGGATTAAGCCTACGTTGCGCGTCACGAACAGGCTTGGCATCATCGATTAAATGGATGCGATGTTGAACCAGAGCGGGACTAATTCCTTTTATATCAGAAATCGACCATCCCATTGCTTCCTTATTTTTTGAAAGGATAGAGAGAAGAGAAGCTTCTTGGTCAAGAGAAAGATTGTTAGAAATGATGACAGGACAAGTTTCATTTTCGCCTAAGTATGCGTACTTAAATTGGTCGGGAAGCGGTTTGAGGTCCAACTTTGGAATTTTTTCGATCGAAGAATTGGGTTGAGATTCGGACTCAACTGGAAGCGATTCAAAAGGAAGAGTGTATTCAATATCGTTGGGAATTTTGTGAAACAATTTTTCATACTTGGCCTCACGTTCATCGTTAAGATCAAGTGTTTCGTTTTCAACATTTTCGTGAATGGCACTAACTTCCAACATTTGGTCACAAGGTTCATTCGATTGGCTTTCAAGATTGAAAATATTAAGATCCAAAGTCATATTTCCAAAACATATTTTTCATTGATCCGTTACGACAATTGATTAAGGCATTTGAGGTGGCTAAGAATGGTCGACCTAAAATCAATGGAATTTGAATCGAGGGATTCATCACGGGTTGTGTTTCGAGAACGATAAAGTCAACTGGGAATATAAATTGCCCTACTCTAATGAGCACGTCTTCGATTTCTCCCACGGGCTTCTCAATGAAACGATCGGCAAATTGAAGCGTAACTTTCGTGGGTTTGAGCTCACCTAAGCCTAATTGTTCGTACACGGAGTATGGAATCAAGTTGACACTCGCGCCTAAGTCTATCAAACATTTGTTAATCGTCTTGTCTCCAATTGTACACGATATCGTAGGGCAGCCAGGATCTTTGTATTTACCGGGCATGGATTGGGACAAGACTTCACTCAAACTAGCGGCTAAGAAGACTTTTTTGGGTACTTGAGTGTGTCGCTTTTGGGTGCACAAGTTCTTAAGAAATTTCGCGTAAGTGGGGACTTGTTGAACGATGTCAAGAAGCAGGATGTTCACTTTTACTTGTTTAAAAATTTCCAACATCTTTTCCATTTGGTCCAAGTGTTTCTTTGGTCGAAGATGATGTGGAAATGGAACACGATACTCGGTAGGCGGGTCTACTCGAGTAGAAGAAGAAGAATTTTGATTGTCGTTCGATTCGACGTTTGGCTCCACGTTCTGTTCTAAGTCGTTCGTTGTTTTAGAAGGGTCGAGAAAAGTTTCCGGTAAATCATTTGGATTAACGACTTGATTATCGATTTGTTTACCAGAACGAAGAGTTGTGATAGCATTCAACTGGGTGACGTTGCTATCTTGAACAACATGGGCTTGATTTGAATTTGCATTTTGATTTCTAGGATTCGGAAGGGGCTGGCTTGGGAATGTTCCTCGTTCATGTTCACTTACAGACGTGGCTAATTGACTCATTTGCATTTCGAGTTTTGCAATCGATTGGTTTGTGTTTTGCATATATGAAGTCAATAAATTTTGCAAATTGCTGTTTGATTGAAGGCTTTGAGTGGTTGCCTTAGCCAACGTTTCAAGAGTTTTCTCAAGCGAAGTTAAACGTTTATCATCTTGTGGAGGATGAGCAGAATTTGGTTGTTGTGGTTGATTATGAGACAGGCCCGCAAGGTTTGGTTGAAAATTATTGGGCTGAAAGGGAGGATTCGAAATATTATTCGGAAATGCTTGAAAATTGGGACGAATTGTATACGTGTTGGGATTGTTTTCACCAAATTGAAATTCAAGTTTATTTTCACCAAATTGAAATTCAAGTTTGTCATTGAAAAATTCTTCAAAATTATTGATTTCAAAACCAAAATGGTGATGTAAATCTTCCCCTTCATAATTTAACAACTCATTTTCGAAAAGTCCAATGAATTCATGTTCATTAAATTCGTCTTCCTTTGTTGAATTATCAACAACTTCATCGCACATATCCATTTCAAAATCCAAAGTTGTTGTATTCAAATTTTCAGAAAAAGGAAGATCGAAATTTAAATCGAGTTTCTCACCCTCTAAAGAATTGAAATCCAACTCAATTACCGTATTTTCAACAACTTCATTAAGATTGTTATTTTCAGTTTCAAAAGTTGTTGTTTGAAAATCGTCAATTATGGTAAAAGATGGATTATCACTTGACTCATCACACGTTGAGATTTGATTTTGTTGTTCACGTTGTTTCATATAAGTTTCAGACAACAAATCCGTGTGATCATCGTAATTTTCATTCATTTGTTTAACAAAATCCAATTTGTAGTTATTAAATTGAGAATTTTCGATTTGGATTTGTTGAGAACAAAAATTTTCACTCGTAACATGGTTAAGATTATTCCCATTGCCCAATTCGTTTGAAAAGTTGTTCCCATATTCATGTTGAGTTTGAAATTCATTTCGAAGTTCGAAACTAAATTGGCATGGGTTATAATCGTAATCGTTTGAATTTTGAATTGAATTCAAAATTTGAAATCCTTGACTCGAGTTATTACACAAAGAAGAATTACATAAATCATTTATCTCTTGATTTTGTCGTGTAGAAAGTTCGAGTAAAGATGAAATCACTTCAATGCTATTTTCAAGAGTTGAAGGTTGGTCATCGTTTCGAAAATTTTGTTGTTCGAAATTTGAATTATTTACACAATAGTTGTTGTTAACATATCCATATGAATTTGGAGTGAACTCATATGGATTATATTGATTTTCACAACTAAAATCAAGTGAGTAAGAAAAAGGAAACTCGGACATTTTCAAGATTTTTTTTTTGTTGGTTTTTTTTATAAAGAAAAATATTTACAAGTAGAATTTACTTTTCAAAATGGAAATTGATTTTTGTTTTGTTTTTGAATTTTCAATTTTTTTTTGGCTTTTGAAAAGATTTTATAATTTTTTTTTTTGGATTTTTGTTTTTCTAATTTTTCTGGATTTTGGAAATTACAAAGGAAAAGGATTTAAAAATTTCAAAGAAAAAGAAAAGGATTATTTAAAAAAAATTTAGTTTTGGATTTTGAAATTTTTTGTTTTTTGTTTTTTTTTTAAATATGCATGAACAAATGCAACTTAATGAATGCAAGGGTTAATTATAAACGATTTATCCTAAGTTAACCCAAAATTGTATATTCACAAATTGTCTTAGATAAGCAAGATAGTTCTCAGCTAGGTAACGGGCAGGATTTATCGGTGCACCACGAATCACCGTAGCAATGCAGCCGAAGGTTTAAGTACCTTCAGAGGAACGACCACTATAATATTTACAAATCACCGTAATATTTATAAATGGTTATTACTCTGCCGTAGCCTAGACACCAAGAAATTAAATTGTTCAAAAAAGACAAATTGTCAATATACAATTAAGTGTTATCGATGTCTAACCGTTATTATTAATCAAAATCTAAGATGAAATGCAGAACAGAAACTAAACGTGTACTAACAATGCAACTACGAATGAATTTTTTTTTTAAAATGCAAATGCAAGCAACCAACAATTCAATTCAAATAAAACTAGAAATGAAAGTAGCATTTTTTTAGCAAGTAGAGCAATTTATTTTGGCTAGCTAAGGAAGCAATTTTCAGCAAGCCATTCTTCCTTTATTTCCTGCTTTGGCAACCTGAAAATTTAAAACTAAGATATATACAATATATTTTTTTGAAAGGAAACTTAAAAGTAGGGTTTTACTAAAAAAAAATTTTTTTTTTTTGGTATATCAAAGAAGAAACTAAAACCAATTGAAAACAACTTTTTTTTTATGCATAAGGATAGAAAGAAAATAAAAATAAATGAGTTTTTTTTAGAAAAAAAAGTCAAAAGAAGTCTAAGACAAACAAAAACATAATAATTTTTTTATGAAAACAGAGCAATTTACAGCACAAAACTAAACAACCTATTTATTTTTCCTTTTTTTTAAGGAAACAAGAAGATACTTAGATCAAATGAAAACAAAAAATGATTTTAAAACAAAAACAAAGCAAACTAATAGCAAACTCAACAAACTAATTTACTCGGCCCACAAACAAGATAACCCACGAGCCCAATACTCAACCAAAAAAAAACTTAATCCTCCTGAAGTCAACAAACGAGATTCACTTTTTTTTTGTTCGTTCAAAAACGAAATGCCAAAGATATTTTTTTTGATTCCGAATAAAATTCCACCACACAAATTTATAAAATTCTCGTTTGAAATCCAAAACCAAATCAGAATCCTTAATTCAATTACAAAATTTGTTCGACTCCTAGCGGCATGAGTTCGATTTTGAATTCAATTCCGAAAGCTTGGTCGTCGACTGATGGTTGAACTGGAAGGTCGATGTGATGGTGTGTATATGTGACGGCGGCGGTTGATTTGGTTGACTGGAGCCGGGTGGATGTGTTGAACTGGAAGGTCGTCGCTCGCGATTGGGGATTAAGGAAGGTGCGGTTTGAGGAGAGGTGGTGGTCGCTGTGTGACGTGGAAGAGATTATGGAGTAGATTGGTGATTTCAGGTGAAGATGGCTATGTCGTGGTTGATGTTTTGGTTTCGGGACTGTGCTATGCTGGAGAAGAAGTTTGAAGAAGAGCAGGTTGGTACGCACTGCTATGTTTGGTGAACTGTGGATGATTGGCTATGGCTTTATTACGTGGGTAAGCAATTGGTTTGCTGGTGGTCTGGTATGTTCAACGCCTTTGAATATTTTTTTTGATGGGAATGAGGAGTGAGGCAGGGAGTTTGGTCGTACTGGAGTGGATTTGTACAGCAGTTATTGTGATCGATAGTGCAGTTGGAGGCTCAGGTCGATGATGATGGTAATGTGGTTGAAGGCACGGGTTGCCAGAGGAAGGTTGTAGTTGATTGTCAGTGAAGATGAACTGTGGGGGCAATATGGGGATGATGGTGGTGATTGAGTAAGTAAGTGGAGTTGCTTGCAGATTTTTGTATGAAAGACGCAGGGGTATGGTAGCAGGATGTAGAAGAGGTGACGGGATGAAGAAGTATGGATTGTTGGTTGCTTGCTGTCGATTTTGTGATGAAATGTATGCCGCAGTGATGAACAATTGTTCAGTTGTGAGGTCAGTGGTTGAGGTGTCTTGATGTTGAGGTTGTGATGAGGTATGTCAGAATCAGTACTGTGTTGTGATGATAGATGGCTGTATGCCAGTGGTTTTGAAGTAATGATGTAAGTGATACGTGTGTTGCGTTGCAGAGGATAAGTTGAAGTGTAGTGGATAGGGGAGATTTGGGAGGCGACAGGAAGTTGGTTAGCAGTAGCAAGGTTGGTGGTTGAGGTTTGAAGTTGGTTGTAGATGGTGATTGGAGTTCGAGTGAAAATGATTGAAGGGGAGTATGGATGGGTGATGGTGATTGAAGATGGCCGAGGCAGTGTAAATACAAATGTAAACTAACAGTGTGAATACAAATGTAAACGGTGAATACAAACTTGTACACTGATTGTAAAGAGAAATTGATGAAATAAAAAAAAAATGTTTTTTTTTGAGATGCAAAATGAACAACAACAACAATCACACAAAACACGACAAATGCAAACAAAAATCAAATAACAACAATCACACCATTTCTTTTGTTTAATGCACTCAACACACAAAAATTAAAACACACAAAAATAAAATGAAAATAATTCGAAGAATAGAAAATTAAAATCAAAATAATTCCCCAGCAGCGGCGCCAAAAACTTGTTCGTCGATGGAAATTCTATCGGTTTAGAAAACCGTCGAACGAATTAAAATTCAAATAACCGCAAGCGCACGGTGTACTAATGTAGCACGTGGCGAATACGGGTCAATCCGCAAGGAATTGATGATTTTAAAAATCTATTCAATCAAATTAACCCAAAGTTGTGAAATTGTTGACTAGAACTAAAACGAAATTAAAACTAAAATTAAAATGTGATTAGAAAACTATTGAACTAGAGAACAATTTAGAGGCAAATCTACTCTTATATTTTTGTAAATCAACAAACAAACAATTTATGATCTCTAACTTTGATTTAAGTGAAATATTGTTGCATTTATCATAAGTATGGTTTGTTTATGTTATTAATTAACATAACTCAAACCATCAAACTATAATACAACAAATAACCCACTTAAATTTTTATGAAAATGAAGCCAAAGCAAAAGCTATTTTAAGTATGATCTATTTACTATTGTAACTAGTAATATATATCATCAAATTTCATTTTTTAATTTACTTTCACAATCAAAAATGGATTAGCAAATGATGATGCAACTTGGATTTATGTTGAATAAGAATAGCTCATTTGCATAAGCAATATAAGCTATCAAACTCACTTGTATAAACTTGCATCAAAATCTACTTCATGAAGCATAAACCAAATGAGATCATAAATCATGAAATGTTGAAATTACATGAAGTTAGAGAGCTTTATCATCCCTAAATTGAAGGAGTTTAGCTACTCATTTGTGGCGTTAAAGCAACACATGTAAGTTTCAACATTAAGAAGAAAAGAAAAATAGAAAATAAGTAAAGAAAGCAAAAGAGCTTAGCTACTAACTACTTGCATAAATATAAATCTAAGCTATGAACATAAGGAGAAAGAGAGCATAGAAATAAACATTAACAATAAACATTAACAATAAACAAAGAAGAGCATGTAGAAAAGCGAGAAGAAAGAGGCTTGGAAGCCATTTTTATTTCATAGAACATTGTGCTTACACTTTGATTTCTTAATTTCCTAAGTAAAATGAAAGAGTAGAAGATAGTTTCATATACATAAGAGGGCTATATATACATGCATAAAACCCTAATTCTATTTTTAGGTGGCTACCTAAAATGCCCTTTAGGAAGTGTGGCCAACAAGTAACCATTAACCACTAATTAATCCATCATTTGTTTTGCATGAAGCTTTAACCTCCACTTAGTTGTCCATTAGCTCCAAATTGTACTTTTAGGTAAGTGGGTGGGGTCCTCCATGTTCACGGCTTGAATTATTTCCCTCTTCTTTCCTTTGTATTCATTTGTGCATGCATATATCTTCATATAAGCCTCTTCCATATGCATCCAAATTCCTATAAAAATTATCAAAAAATGTCCAAGTAAAAATTCTTATATTGACACATGCACAAAATGACCGTTTTGCCCCTGAAGGAAGATGAAAATATGATGGTTGGAAATAATTGAATTTTGGTTTTAAACATGTTAAAATCACCAAATATGATGATTATTTAAATAAAAAGAGATAAAATATGGATGTAAATATATGCACAATTACGTGCATATCACCCTCGCCAAGAAATGTTGGGTTGTGATGCATAAGAACTCGAGCTTTGTACTCGGCTATGAGTGGATCAAACATGCACTTAGTTTCCTCCCTACCAACCTCAGCAGCCGCCTCGAGGCGAGAATCGATTTCCGAGGGTGCTATTCTTTTGCCCTCCTCACGTGCTACATCTTTCAGCGCTTCAGCTTTGGAGATCTCCTCATCAAGCTTTGTTTTCAAAAGTCGTATAGCGACAATCTCGTCGCAATATCATTGTGACTCCTCTTGAGCAACAGTTTTTTCTTCCTTTTCTTTGAGGAGTAGCTCCTCTAATTCTTTGACTCGTTGAGCAAGGACATCTTTCTCCTTTTGAAAGGAGTCTTTCTCTAAGGCTGAGGCACCACAGCGTTGAACCGCTTCATCGATTTCCTTTTTCTGTGTGGCCTCCAGGCGATTGACTGCCTCAGCATTATCTTTAGCGTTCTTCTGGGCGGCCTCAAGTTGATATTTATACGAGGAAAGCTCTTCATCTTGGGTGTTGATAATATCTTTATCATGGATGGCCTCAAGATTCAAGCGATCGATTTCATGCTTGCACTCCATAGAAACTTCAAAAACTTTTTTGGCCAAGTGAACGAACATGTCATATTGGACATAGCCATCGTTGTTGCAAGCAATAACATTTTGTTAAACATGCCATGGAATAGGATGGATCGCAGGATGAAATTTTAATCCATCAAAGTATACTTTTGGAAATGTGGCTTTAAGCTCAGCTAGCTTTTCTACTATCGACGGATCATGTGCAAGGGCTGTGGAAGTTTGTTTAGCCGAAACCATGGACTTCTTGTGAGGCTCGTGAGATTGCCTAGTGCTCGATGAACCAGAGTATTAGTCACAAGGAGATTCAGATTGAGGTTCCCTTTGAGCCGATTTCTCCTTGATTTGTTCTGGTTGAGAAGGAGGATCATTGGGGTACGAAGAATGGCCTTAAGTTTTCCTTCGAGATGACAACGAATCTAGAGGATGATAATCTCTATCACTGTTGTCGTCTCTATCTCGGTGTTTACGGGACCCCGAGTCTCGGCTGGAATGATAGAAGATAGAGAACCCACAAAGACAGTCGAATCCGTGAGAGTGTCGCATATCACCTGCATAGAAATTAAGTGAGGATGAATTAACACAAATAATATGATGGCTGAAGTATAAGTGCAAGGTGAAGTGTAAGTATTCGTGTGTGTCCCAGTGATTCCCCCCGATGGACTGTTTCTTTTGCTTTACTGATTGGGGTTGACCCTCCATGTCGACTGGTCGAATCGCCTACATTGCTTCTCGTGGGCGAATGAAACCCCATATCTCCCAGGTCGTTAAAACCATAATTCTGCAGATCATCGAGGATGGTCAGGCCTGAAAGACCTATAAGTGAACCCTCTAGATGTTAGGGAGAGGACCCTTTTTCAATTGGGGTAATTATCACTTTCGAGGTTCCGCCCATTATCTTCTTCCTCAGTTTCTAAGCTAGTTTCTTTTTCTCCTTTGAAGGAGGAGGTGGCTCATCAATGCCATATGCCTCAACCACCGGTTTCGGAACAAGGCATATATTCTCACTTAGTGCTTCTAGCACCCCAGTTACTCTAATCTCACCCTCCTCGGATGTGTCGGGGCACCACTTGTAGTAGGCACCGAAGGTCCGGCCTGTTCTTTTCCTTTCTTTAATGTGAATCCGGTTATAGTAGCACTGGATTGAAGATTTGTTCAACGACCCTCCGCCTACAATCCGAACTTTGAAAGCATTTCATTGGAGATAACGAAATTCATCTCCCAGTCTCCCATAGGAACAACTCGAATGGCCTCGACATCCTGAGAATACCCAGTACCTTCGAGACGTAGGCAGATACCTGTAAAAATCGGAAGAAGTTTAGAAGTAATCCACTTCATGCCTTAGACAAATATTGGTCCGAAAATAGAACTTACTCCCTTCCAACCATCTTCTCACAAAGCCCGAGGGGCAGCGTACGTTGAACTATTCCTGCTTATATTGGGTGAATTTACTGCATGCCTTGTTCAACATCTAACACTTGGAGTGTGGCTCGAGGAATATTAAAGATGGACAGTCTGATCATCTTTTGAAGCGATAGATGTAGCGGATGTCACCAGGAGTAGGAGCCTAAATAAAATGCTTATAAAGAGAATACAAGTGTCATAGATGAAAGCATGACTATTGGGATGTAGTAGTGTCGCGGCGATCACGATATATTGTAGCACTTCGTGGAGAAAGGAGTTGAATGGTGGCATGCTTCTGACCCAGCACATGAATTTGTTACAAGCTATATATCCAACCGGGGGCTGGTGAGGATGATCTCATCCCGATGGAACTAATTCGTCAAAAGGGTATCCATGGATTGAACATAGCCGGCGAAGAGCAGTTTCACCGATTTTTAAAGCTTGAGAATCAGCCGGATTGTCCAAGATGATTGCTCCTTCTATAGCATCAGGTGGCGGGCCGATACTGTAGCGGATGGACCTAGAATACCTTGCATGGAGGTTGTCTGTGGGTCCGAAGTACCTACTACCTCCTGCTGAGAACCTGGATCAGGCTTATCGGAAACTATAGCAGTGCTTGATTTGTTGGACATCTTTAAAGAGCAATGGATGTGGATAAAATCCTGTTTGAACTATACTTGAAAGACAATCGATATTAGATATAACGACAAAAATATTCCTCCCGTGTGGTGTGTAGACCAGTACAATCGTTCAGAGGTGAGTATAAAAGAATTAAAGCTTTAAAAACCGATGGAGTATGGTTGAGCGTTAAGTTATCATCTTCGAAGACCGTCATCGCTGACCGTCTCCAAGGGCTTATCCTATGATTAGATAATATAGGTCTTGAAGTCAAACATTGGCATGGTATGTTAAAGGCCTTTATTTGCTTCTGTTAAGTTGAACTTGCGTTTATAGTCCTTAAAACTATAGAGTCATTAGTCAAAACAGTTCCATATGCTCACTTGAGTCCTTCACATTTTTCCATGATCTATGGTTAGGCGTGGAAGTATGTGATATTAACATATGATATGTTTAAGTGGAGATGATCTTGGTTAGCACTGCAAACCCCAAAGGCCAAAGTCGATCGCCTTTCTGGACCAACATACCGAACCATCTATCACCAAGCTACCTAGCGGCCAGCTAGACTAACGACACCAACCCACCACTCTCCTCACCGATGCTCTCTCAACATGGAACGAAACCAAGCCACTATCTTAAACTTTTGAAACCATCCATGCCGACCGACCGAATCACTTCCTATCTCTCTCTAATGACCGAATGACCTCAACAGCAATTTTACCGAACCTCTGTCCTTAACAACCGAACGGCCTCACTCGAACTGTGACCTACCCACCTTCCTAGACTCATGCCAATTCGGGGAGACTCACTGGATGTCAGGCCGCACTCACAACATCCATTCCCCTCAATCACTTCCTAACCCCCTAACGACCCACTGGGTCTATGCCGACCCACCTTCCTAGTTCCCTACCTCCATATCTCTCCCTCAGGGCCGAACGACCCACTCGATCATGATACCGACCTACTCTTTTGGATTTTGACTGACCCGCACTCTCACTTGAATTGTCGAAACCCTCTTCTCCTCATCTTTCTTCATCAAGCAACAACTCCTATCCTCCTCCTAAGTCCTGACATCCATGTTTAGGGACGACAACTTCTCCCCATAGGCAATCGATACCAACAACTATCACAATCAAGCCGAAGCCCTAACCTAGAGGGGGAACTATCCACATGAGCACTGAAACTCAATACGACTCTGGGTTTGGAAAGAAATTCATACCTAGGGAGAGAGTTTAAGGTATGCGGTGGCTTCAAGGTGTTGGGCTGGAGATTCATTCATGTTAGTGATTAATTAGAGTCGCAAGATGGATAATTTGGGTTCAATGAAGGGCTAAGCAGCGAGTAAAGCTCGGGGAGAAGTGAACTGGTGGTTTTGGGAAATTAGAGTAGAAGTGAGAAAAAGGAAAAAGAACAAAGGCCAAAACTTATATAGGGAAATGGGAGGTGAATATGCTATCTCCTGTAGACCCGGTCGGTATGTTTTGGAAAGTCGGTTCATGAACATGCGTACCTCAGCACAAGTAAACCAAACGCGTGGCTCGGTATCGATATGCCGACCCATGTTATGTCTTACAAAAAAAAAGAGAGGAAGAAGGAAAAGAGAAACAAATGAGTGGTGAATGGATTGGCTAAAATAACAGTTAAAACATAGAAAGGGTATGTACGAATGTATAAGCACATCATAGCGATGGAAGATGAGACTATGCGAAGGGACAGATGCCACCGAGTTGGTTGGAAAATTTCAAAAACTGGGTTCGCGCGGCTTCAGCTTTTGGAGAAATTAGAAAAAGATTTCGAAGTGAAAATTTCTCGATGGTTCAAAGCACATCATGTTGATTCACATGGCGCCCTTTGGGGGGCAAATGTTACCCGGCGCTTTGGCTCGGCTACATGGCGACGGTCATAGAACTTACAGCCGAGCATAAGCGAGACACAAGCTAAGAAAGAGGCGGAAATATAAGCAACCAGTGTAGCTAAAGTATCATTCGGCCAATACATGGCTCGATGTGTTTGGTCAAGATGTGGTTCGGTCAAGATATCTTAGGAGGGATCGTTCGGCAAGCATCATTCTGCAAGTGCCACTCGGCAAGCATCGTTCGGCAAGTCCCACTTGGCAAGCATCGTTTGACCAAATGAAGGAAGCCACCGGAACACAGCGTGTATCGCTTGGTCGATGAAGGGAAAGCGCAATGACTTGGTCGACATATCCAAGGATAGGTCGCTCGGCAAAGGTGGCTCGGTATTCTGTAGACTGGCCCTAGTGGGATTGATTCATTTGGCTCGGTGTTTGATCGCTCGGCATTGGATGGCTGTTGGTGTCGTTCGATCAGAAATGGTGCGAAACATGTGGTCGGTGCATCTGGCCGGTGCACAACGGGAGAGTTAGCCTGTTCCTGGGATCACTAGCAGAGTGAGGAAGCCAGTGCTACTTTACTTCGAGATCTACCGCAAATTACTTAGAGCCCTATAAGATTTCGCATCGAGTCAATTTCTCTCTGACTGCCGATCGGCCATACTTGGTCGACATTTGCTGATCGGCCGAATGTCGTCCAGTATGCTTGGTTTGATCAACTCGTGATTGCTATATATGGGCCAAGATACCTTGGTTTCGAGCCTACGCAGGATATCTAACCTATCTTCGTCTATAAATATAGAGGCAGAGGTATAGTTGAGGGGACATTTTTTCTAGAACTTCAAGGACACTCTGCCATTTTCAACACTTGCTTTCTTTCAGTTAAAACTTGTATTCGAGCTATTTGTTTACAGACTATATCTTATTCAAGTCTTTAAGAAAAGCAATAAAGATTACATTAATAGTGGACGTAGGCAGTTACGCTAAACCACTATAATTCTGGTGTTCTCGTTTTTTAATGTTCTGACTGCTTCAATTGTGATATTCCTCTGTTTTAATTTACCTTCTTCATTAAATTTCTCTACACAATCCTACTCAAGGGTGTCAATGACCAATTTTGGTCCAAATAGATATGTATCATTTCAACCCATAGTGATTTTCCTAACAGTAACTAAAGGAACTTGTAGTGTGATAACAATATATATGATAAACATAACATCCAATCATCCAAAATGTCAACAAATAAACATCCATCACAATCACCATCCAAATCAGCCAATAAATCACAACAATTAACTAGTTATCATTACCTAGTATTTAACTTGCAATTTAAATTCAATATTAATTAAAATGGCAATTTTAACTCAATATAAATTTAATTTCAATTAAAATGTCAAATTAAACAACCAAACAATAGCCAATAATATTAGTATCACATATTAAATTCAATTTAACTAACATAAGATGGTTTATTATTGGTGAGTGGGTTAAAACACTCACCTTTAGTTTTCAGTCGACTAAAATCCAAATAAAGGCCCAAACTTGAACTGCCTCAGAATGCAGTCAAACCTTATCCGAAATTTTGATACGATTGCAATGAAGAAAACCGCATGCAAATCCAAATTCGTATGCAAATTTAGGATGATTGAAAATTCAAATTTAAATTAAATTAAAATAAAGGCATAACCGTAAATTCGCATACCTCTAGAACTCTAGCATATGTACCCGATCACGATCATATCCTTCAGCTACTCGAACTAACACTTAACCCTAATCAATCCCATTCCGCGGCCAAGATCCAGATACCCCACCACCTTAGTCGCCTCTGGCTGACCCTCCTCCATACAAACAGCCACCTTTGGCCTCCCCGAAACCACAGCCGCCGCCACACCAATATCCCCCATTTCTGGTGAATTATGACACATAGGAAATGAGTTAATCATATGGATGCACTCATCTTGACTCCCTTTTCGTGCAAATGCTCGACGATCGCTCCAAGGACGAAGATCCACCGTTGAAATCGCTAGCCCTAAAATGGACGATCGAGCTTTTTCATCGTTTTCTGGTCAAACGATGCACCAAATCGAAAAACGAATTACCGCGGTAGATTGTGCTCATCGAGGGCTTTCCAACAATATATAATATGATATAGTTTGAGGAATTTAAATTTTCGATTTGATTTTGATTTGTGATAGAATTTAGGAAATTAGGTTTATGCCATGGGAGGAAGGAAGGAGCAGATGGAACTATACATATAGAAATAAGAAAAAGGCTGTTAGGGTTTTAGAAAAAAATAGTTATATAGATGGATGGATAAGAACAAATGGTACATATTGAATTGGTTGAAACGATTACGACGACCCGAAAAGCCTGTTTCGTTGCCGAAACAAAGATGCGTAATTCAATATATCGAAATATAGGTTTTCGATAATTTTGATTACAATAGAACTAGTTTCAAATCCAAATTCCATTGTATAAAAAGTTAGCTTTAAAAAAAAATATTATACTCATTTAAATCCTTTTAATTATTTCTACGTGTTTCGGACCCGCATGATCAAATGATAAGTCCAATCGCTACGAAACTTGAAATCCTACAATAATTCCCTGTTACGGATCCGATGAAACTAGTTTCGTCGAAATCCAAGACAGTGGCCAAAGTTGCTAATTTTCACGTTAATTAAATTAGTATCAAATAAATTTAATCACTTTTAAATTCTACATTAAAAGTTAACAAATGTTTGCACCAAAATTGGTCACAAACCCCAAAAGTCGTGAAAGCGCTAGTGTTTGCACACAGATCCATAATATTCACACACAGATCTCAGATCTAGATAATGTAGAGAATAAAAGTGAAGAAACAGTCAAATTAAAATGGAAAAAAGCAAGAAAGAACAAAAGATTTATTGTGGTTCGGCAATCCGGCCTACATCCACTTTAAATCAATCCTTTCTATTCCTTTCGTTATGTTAAGATTACAATTACAAGCCTTTTTGATTAGTAAACAAAATAGCAGAGTTCCGGCCTCTAGAGCCCCAGTAGATCCCCTTTGTAGTTACTATAGGACTCCTATTTATAAGTGTAGATTCAAAAATATCCACCTCAAAACCTGGAATACCTCTTCTCTTGCGCAAATGGGCCTACCAGACCGATCCAAAGCGATTTGGGATCGATGCGTGTTCAATTTGTATCGATCCAAAAGTGGTCCAATCGAACTGAGTTCAATCATGGAGGTTCTTGAGTGCATCAGCAAGCTCCTATGAAAATTTCGTACGTTTGGACTTGTAGATTGATAGATATGATCGATGCAAGTTGTAGTTTGCATGAAGGCTGAAGCGTTTGTCTCCATCTATTCGTTTCCATCCCTTTATATTCATCACAATCGCATCGATGACGTGGCTTGGAAACCTAGGGAGATCCACTTTTGATGCCAAGTAGGCCGGTTCTTCATTCAAACACATCTCCTTCATATCGATATAATGTTGTGCTCTTCGTATCGATCCACCAGCGCCTGTAAGCTTGTACGTATCCATCAATTATGCCTTCGTTTGCATCCGTCGATGAATCCCCCTTCGTATCCATGTTATTCATATCGATCCAAGATGTTATTGTGGATCGAGACGAACAATACCGATACGAACTATACCTTCGTATCCATCCTGATCGATACGAAATCTTCGATTCAAAGCGTGCAGCTATTTCCATCCCGATCGGTACGAATTACAACCGATCCAAAGCCAGGTGTGCTATCCACATTCGCACCCATCTGCTGACACCACTCGATCCATACGAACTGTACCGATTCAAACGACATCCATCGATTTGAAGTAACCCATGTTGATCGATATGAACAGCATCGATTCGAACCATATCGATACAAAGGTATCGATGCGAACCATTTCTCACCAATATTGATTCGTCCATATCTTGAGCATACGAACTCCGATTGACCTGAAATTTGAAACGTATCCCTTCCTAGCCTTGTTCATCATTTCTAATTGATCCAGTCTTGATTGGAGCTGGGTCAAATTTTGAAAACATCGATCATAGCCTTGTTTCCAATCGGTCTCTAATCCTAATATCCACCCTTTCTAGCCAATTTGTTGACATCCAGGCCTTGACCAAAAGGTGGGATAACATTTTCCCTACAAAACATGCCTTGTGGTAAGAACATGTGTTTTGAAATGCTTCGTTTCCGACATCCGAGGTCCATATCCTATTCATAGCCATACCATCCGATTCATGATCCAATCCATTACCAAGTCATCCTATCCAAGTGCCATAGCCATATCTAATCCATGACTGCTCCGAGTCGATGTCCGATTCCGAATCCAGTAGCCAAATCGTTAGCAAATTTCATATCCATTTCAATCCGAAAACCGAGTTCAAATCCATCCATATTCAATAACCGAATGCAGGACCTCTCCGAGTCGATATCTGAATATGGGACCGCTCTGGGCCCTTTGCCAAATCCAGGACCTTGCTGGGTCTATTTATCCCAAGCCAAAACCTGAATCCAAGACCTCTTAGGGTCGCATTATCCTATTCCGACCTCGAATCTCCGGTCGAGGGCTTTATGTTCTCCGGTCTCGGCTCTTCGACCAAGTTTTTATATTCCTCGGCCTTGGCTCTCTGGCCAAGGACTTTTATATTGTTCGACCTTGGCTCTCCGGCCAAGGACTTCTATATTCTCCGGTCTCGGCTCTCCAGCCATGGACTTTTATATCCCATTTTTAGTCCATTCCATCGCTTTCCGACAAAGGGACTCGTTATTTGTGATTACTGCCACGTCTCTCCAGTCGGGACCGTAATAGGGAGATCTGTATTATTTAATACATTAGTCCAAATCCACTTGTTACAGAATCCAGTTAACAATTAAAAGTTCGAACAAACAGGGAAAACTAAACAAATGTCTATGCAACCAAAGAAAGAACCAAAGTTTGTACGAAAATAGAAAGAAAATAGGATTTCATGGACTCTAGAAATGTGGTTTGTCATCGTCGAAAGCATGCCTAGGTGCCGTCCTCGATCCCATACATGTGTAAGCGACTTAGCCGTATTACTTCAAGCACTATTACTTATTTAATGCAACAAATTTATTTAGTTCATGATGAGCCGGCGATTCCTAGATCCAGTGCCATCCTCGTTCGTGGTGAGCGGTGGCCGCTCTTGTTCCACTGCCACAACTTGATTCCTTACATATTGTGGCAGATGACCATTCCTTATATGGTCCTCAATGATATCTTTCAAATGTCTGTAGTCATTCGTGTTATGCCCATTCAGCTCATGGAATATGCAATGCTTTCCCGTCCCGCTCATATTCAAAAGGTTCCCTTCTTACTGGCTTTCGATACTGTTGGCGCCCTTGAGTATCCAAGTAAATCCTTTCTAGAGTTTCAGTTAGATCCATGTAAGAAGAAAACTTTGACTCCCTCCATGGCCTTTTCGAAGTGCTACTGTGGTCATTCGTTTTCCTTTCTCCTTTATCATCTTTGATTGGGTCCTCCCTAGGTGGACCTCCACCCCTTACTGCATAAGCTTCAGCCTCTCTCCCTTCTCTTTCAGCCTGCGCATCTTCTTGCCTCAAAAACCTTTCCGCCTCATGGTAGAACTCCCGGATGTCCCTCGATGGTTCCCAATACAACGATATCTTGAAATCTGAATTATCTATAATTCTCAAAACGTCCACCATCAAAACCATCGATGGATCAGGTCGATCCACCGAAGCCACTGTTGCATTGAATTTGGTTAAGTAATCCTCGAGCGACTCTCCTTTCCATTGTTTCATCGATGTCAAAGTCATCATTGTTCTTGGGTTGGACTATGTGGACCCAAAAATGCCTTATAAAAATTTCAATTAGCTCTGTCCATGCGCCAATAGAGCCACTTTCCAGCTGTCTGAACCATAATACTGCAATATCTATCAATACAAAGGGAAGCATCGTGCCATGACCTCCTCTGATGCCCCTAGCACTTCCATATGCCTCATGTACCTTGTCAAGTGAATAGTAGGATCCGTTCTCTCGTCATACATCTCCAGTGTTAGCAATTTGAAATCTGGCGGGTTCCTAGCTTGCTTGATCACCGTTTCCATCTCGTCTTTGGTGATGAAGATCGACACAAGATTCACTCCCGAGGAAGCCTCCTGACTCCCTTCTTGTTGACATCTTTCAGTCCTTTGTCTTCTAGCTTATTGCCTTACCATATTCCCTTTAGATATTATCCATTATCTTTTCAAATCTAACTCCGAATCCGGGATAGCGGGTGTTAGTCTTCTTAGTGAAAGCACTAAAGTGTTTGCACCAAAATTGGTCACAAACCCCGAAATCCATGAAAGCACTAGTGTTTACACACAGATCCACAATATTCACACACGGATCTCAGATCTAGATAATGTAGAGAATAAAAGTGAAGAAACAGTCAAATTAAAATGGAAGAAAGCAAGAAAGAACACAAGATTTATAGTGGTTCGGCAATTCGGCCTACATCCACTTTGAATCAATCCTTTTTATTCCTTTCGTGATGCTGAGATTATAATTACAAGCCATTTTGATTAGTAAACAAAATAGCAGAGTTTCGACCTCCAAAGTCCCCGCAGATCTCCTTTGCAGTTGCCATGGGACTCCTTTTTATAGGTGTAGATTCGAAAATATCCGCTTTAAAACCTGGAATACCTCTTCCCTTGCGCAAGTGGGCTTACCAGACCGATCCATAGCGATTTGGGACCGATGCGTGTTCAACTCGTATCGAACCAAAAGTGGTCTAATCGAACTGAGATCGATCATAGAGGTTCTTGAGTGTAACAGGAAGCTCCTCTAAAAATCTCATAGTGTTTGGACTTGTAATTGAGAGCTATGATTGATGCAAGTTGTAGTTTGCGTGAAGGCTGAAGCGTTCGTCTCCACCTATTTGTCTTCATCCCTTTATATTCATCACAATTGCATCGATGACGCGGCTGGAAAACCCATGGGAGATCCGCTTTTGATGCTGAGTTGGCCGCTTCTTCATTCAAACACGTCTCCCTCATATCGATCGAATGATGTGCTCTTCGTATCCATCCACCAGCTCCTATAGGCTTATTCGTATCCATCACCTATGCCTCCGTTCACATCCATCGATCAATCCCCCTTCGCATCCATGTTGTTCGTATCGATCCAAGTTGTTGTTGTGAATCGATACGAACAAGACCGATAGAACTTTACGTTCATATCCATCCTTATCAATATGAAATCTTCGCTGCTATTTCCATCCCGATCGATATGAACTACCACCAATCCAAAGCCAAGTGTGCTAGCAACATTCACCCCCATCCGTTGACACCCCTCGATCGATATGAACTGTACCATTTCGAACAACGTCCATCGACCCGAAGTAACCATGTTGATCGATACGAACAGTATCGATTCGAACCATATCGATACAAAGGTATCGATGCAAACCGTTCCTCACCAATATTGATCCATCTATATCTCAAGCATACGAACTTTGATTGACCTGAAATTTGAAACGTAGCCCTTCCTAGCCTTGTTCAACATTCCCAACTGATCCCACCTTGATTGGAGCTCGGCCAAATTTTGACGACATTGATCATAACCTTGTTTCCAATCGATCTCCAATCCTGATATCCATCCTTTCTAGCCAATTTGTTGATATCCCGGCCTTGACCAAAAGGTGGGATAACAACAACCTTATCATTTCTTGATTGCATAGAAATTAATAACCTATTAAAATAAAATTTCAATGTTAATTCCACTATTTAGATATTACATTAATTTCAGAGGTCAATTGAAATTGCAATAAAATTCCAATTAATTATATTTTAATTTCAATCAAATTCTTTTGTTTCGATTTACACTTTAACTATTAGATCAAATATAACTTTATGAATATAATTAACATTAGTTTACATTTTATTACATTCATATTCTTCATTTATCATCTTATTTCAAATTAACTGCACTATTTAATTACATAAATTCAATTGATTCCAAACAAATTTAATATCAAGATGATAATCAATTGTTACAAATTAATAATTCATCTCTATTAACCTACTGTTTACAATAAAGATTGATAAATTACTTACCAAATATTGATTCCATTCTATATTAAAAATTTCTACTAATTTCATATAATTTCTCCTTTTTATACAACATTGATTTAACTCTTATTTACCTTTATTATTACTATTAAATGCAATAAACTTAAGCAGTTGTCAATAAGATTCAAACCACATAATTAAATCATATTCAAATTATTTTTGTCATTAAAAAATAATAAAACTTTTAATTTCTCACAATATTACATTTTGAAATCTTATTTATAATAGTTTTAATTATTAAAATTATGGGTCGTTGCACTCTCCTCCACTTAAAAATTTTCGTCCTCAAAATGGAACAAGAGTGAATTAAGAAACTTGATATAATTTTATTCAAAATATTTTATTTATAAACACTTTAAACTTACATGATTAAGTTTTAATTAAGAGATATCAACTTTTAAACAATTAAATCTTTCATATTCAAGTTTAATAAACTTTGAAAATATTTTCACTTTCATAAAAATATTCTAGGTCTTAAATTTACGAAAATTTTCGAAAGAACCTCCTTTTTACGGATAGGTGCGGAAAAATAATAATACCAATAATTTCAGTGTATATATATATATATATATATATCATATTTCAAAAATAAAACATCCCAAACCATGGGAAAACAATATAATATCGCTATAAAACAGTAATCCAAGAATATACCTATTTGTCGGGCTAACATCTTTATTCACTTAACCAAAAGCAGTAGCTATTGCTTCCATAAACCTATATTTCACTTATATAATCCAAAATAGTGAGAATTATGTACAAGGGAAATATTTTGTTGTTTCAATTAGTAACAAACGAAAATCAACACAAAACATATATAAATAAAACAGTACAACCATCATATGCAACCAAAGAAGTCAACTATACATCCATAGCTACCGAAACTAATGGTTTGTTCTGTTTCAGAAACTTCTCATTGTTCGAGGGTGGTAAATAAACTATGAAGTGTACCTTACGCTCAACAGCCTTAGATAATTACTTAATAGATTATTCATACACCCTTAAACAATTTGAAGTATCATTTCCGAAAATTCCTATTAGCCAAACAACAAAGAATTTTATATTTTATTTAAGTTTATTCTGTTGGTTTCTTTTTTCCTTTACCCTTCATTTAGTTTCATTCATTCATATAATGTAATTTTTTATTAATCTACATTTATTTACTTACATAAATTATTTCACATTCAATATCTGAATCATCAATAAATCAATTTTTGATATATTATTTAAGTTTCCTTGTAATTAAATTCACACTCGTTTATTTATATAACTTGATTTCCATTTAATATGAATATTCATGAATAAACATTTCATACTTAAGTGTTTCTGCCCTTTTTTAATTCACATTCATCCTTTGTTATATAGCGTCAGTTAATAATAAACTTACTTATGAATCATTTCAGTCATTTCTTAAGTTTACAAACATTTTCTCAGATAATATTCACTTTTTACCATTTAATCTATTTATTAGCATTTCAAAACATAAACATATGCTACAACATTTCTTATACATCAAAATTCTATTTGTATAGAAATAATTTCATTTGAGCACTTTCATTACTTAAGTTTTACTTGTATAATATTCAATTACATATACTTATTTAACATTACAACTTTTAACATTTCTGGTAAGTTATATATAAGTTTTAAGAATGTAATTGAATGTTACACAAGTTTAATCTTATTTATTTTAGTTAACAAAATGTTCAACAATTATATATTCTACATTTTCATATCTTTTCATTTACAAGTTACAAATTTCCAGTTTCTTATATATTTCATTAATCACTTAACATCTAATTTCTTATTTTTCATTTTAGAAGTTTTCAATTATTAAAATAGTTAAGGTTTCATTTCATTACAATAATTGAAGTCCCTAATTTGTGGAAACTTAAAAACTAAATGCCTGGTTCATTTCAAATCATTTTAAAATTATACACACTCTCACTCATATCTTTTATATGTCCAATCATATTTAGAAATTAAAAATCAAGTTTTGTTTATCAAAACAAATGTGATGTAAAACTACTAAAGTGGCCTTCCCACTTTGAAACTCGAAAATGAATGTCAATGATGCGGCCGTCATCATTGAAATTCTTTTCCAACGACATAAGAAGGGAGTACTGAACTATTTACATCTAAAATTCTTTCAAAACATTCCTTTCAAATCACTTTGAAAATATTTATATCCAAAAGACTTCCAAGTAATACTAATATTATATTCCAAAATCTTTTGAAAACAAATTTCAAACCGTAGAACTTAAGTTCTCAAATTTCCAATTTATTTATTTTATTTATAAATCATATTTTGCAACCAATATTTATAAAATTCTACTTCCTAACAAACAAACATATCACATACAACTATATCCATTTATAAAGAATATTCTTTTATATATAAAAGATGAAATTATTTCATTTACCTATATTTCGAAAACAATATTGTGTCGATTTGCTCTATTAAGTGCTTAGAAATTCCAGTCGATGCCATAGCGTCCTATGTATCGATCATCATTTATAGATACTAAACTAACATGTTAACACAATATAAAAACGTTTTATAACCCTAACAAATATGCTCTCTCATATATATATACACACTCAGACAAACTCATTCTAGGGTATTACTGCCATATCTCTAATGAGCCAGACCCCACAAAGCTAAGGTTATCGCTAAACTTGGCTCTGATACAAAACGCAACGACCCGCCTTTTAAGACGGTTTAAATCAATAATAAACCATGCATGTCAACTCAAACCATTCAAAAGGGAGGAGTGTTAAGGAGGTAAATAAGAAAATAAGAGAAGAAATAAAACAAAACACAGAATCTCACAACGAAATGAAAAATTATAACGATCAAATAAACTGTTCATGAAGTTGTTTTACTAATAACATTTGATTACACTTTTACAATACATATCAGAGTTACACATAGAGTGGGAATAAATAAGTAATGCAGTGGAACAACATGATGCAGTGGAAAAATACTAAAAATATAATACCAGAACTCCATCTTCTTCCTCCAGAAATAATATCTTCAACACTGAAAAGCTCAGGCTGACCCGAGCATAATGGAAAGACAAAACACTCGAGTCAGAACTAAAAGATCTTATATAGGTTAAATCAAAATAAATAAATACGATTGTAATGGCTTCAGAGATGTTTACGGGATTTCACATCTCCTATCCAGTGTCTAACGTGCATGCAATAACTTAAGAGATGTTTAGGATTCTATCTCATAAGGATCCAATAAATTATCTACATACATAGTACAAAACACTACTATATATGTCTACAGTAAAGTTAAGTATTAAAATAACGTTAAGACGTTACCCATATCCCCCTTAACACATTTTATATAAATGTCGTGGCCTACACAGTATTGTAAACTCCACCGTAAATTGGTAGGCTATCAGGGGGCACTCCATATATATGATACAAACCAAACTCATAGTAGGCGCGATAAGACATATGACAAGGCACGCGAGGCAATACCAAGGTAGGATTCTACCATTTGCACTCCCGGACTGGTGGTAAAGCATAACAGCTACTACCGTCCACCTCGGAACACACTCCTATAATCAAATCAAAGGGTGGCCACCAAATCAATCACAAAGTAATAAATATGATATCCAAGAAATGTTCCCGATCGGAGGAGCGACCTCACTTGGCTCGGTATAGATCTTGTTTTAGTCATATAAAGCTGACCCGAGGCGGTTTCGGTTGCGTTCATACCACATACAGTAGCGTTCTCCAAACCATCCTAATTCATTTTGGATTCTCCACCACGTGCACAATTGTTAAAGTGGTTTTCGGTATTGGCAGAGAGTATGACAATATCTGATCCTGGTCTCTTTAACAACCAAACGCTTATTTCACACCAGTAAGTTTTTTTACATTCCAAAACCGATTAATAATTGATATCAAAATATCATATTCACTTCAAAATCATATCACTTTCGAAGTCATATTCAGTTTCAAAATCATTATACATTTTATATCATATTCTTTTTCAAATTCATAACTACAAAATGGTTAAACCATCACATCAAAATATTCGCATTTAAATCAATTAAGTCTAAATCATAACAGTTCCAACCATAAATGGTTTGATTATTGAAAGTGGTTTATATATTGGAATAGTTATACATTAAAAATAGTTTATATTTTTAAAAATAAGTTATAGATTAAAATAGCATATACATATTAAAAATAGTTTATATATTAAAATATGTTATAAATTAAAATATGTTATATATTAAAATGTATATATTAAATTTTTTTTATAAATTCAAAATAATATATTTAAAATAGTTGATAATTTAAAAATATGTTATAGGTTAAAATAGTTTATATATTAGAAATAGTTTATATATTAGAAATAGTTTATATACTAGAATATATATATATATATATATATTAAAAGTTATTATAGATTTAAAATAATAATATTAAAATAGTTTATAATTTAAAAATTATTAATATATTAGAATGGTTTATATGAGAAAAATAGTTTATATGTTAAAAGAGTTTGTATATAAAAAGAGTTTATATCGAAAATAGTTTCAAATTGCAATTGTTTCTTCAAATTTCACAAATCAATTCAAATCAGCTTTAGTTTCAAAAATTCAATTTAAATCAATCTCAGTTCAATGATTTCAATTCAAAAGGGCTAAAGATTTCAACTCAAATTCTCATTAAAACCATTACAATTTATATCGATTTCAAATCCATTTGAACTACAAATTTAAACCACTTTAAATTCAACAGGTTTCAAAGGTTAAATATTCAAATGTTTAAAATAACTCAATTTTGATAAATTTCAATTACATTTCAAATTCAACTTTAAGCTTTCAATTTAAATTGTTTAAACAATTCATTTAAACCAATTTCAATTTTAATATTTTAAAAGCTTGGATTTTGAAAATAATTCAGTTCATATAAATTTAATTTTTATTTCTTTAAAGCAATATCATTTAACTAGATGCAATAATTTAAGGATGTGAAATCATTTTATTCCAAATCCGGTGTCCATATATAATTTTCTACCCTATGATCAAGTGATTCGGATATATATCATTTCAACCTGCAAAATTTAAATTTTCGGATATATATCATTTCAACTCGTATCTCGAACTATAATTTTTCAAATCCATAAAATCGCTCGGGTTTATCATGATTTTTCCCTAATCTATAAGATTGTTCGGGTATGTATTGTTTCAACCCATAGTGATTTTCCTAACAAAAACTAAGGGAACTTGAAGTGTGATGACAACATATATAATAAACATAACATCCAATCATCCAAAATGCCAATAAATAAACATGCATCCCAATCGTTATTCAAATCAGCCAATAAATCACAAAAATTAACTAGTTATCATTATCAGGTATTTAGCTAGCAATTTAAATTCAGTATTAATTAAAATGGCAATTTAAATTCAATATAAATTCATTTTCAATTAAAATGTCAAATTAAACAACGAAACAGTAGCCAATAATATTTGTATCTCATATTAAATTCAATTTAACTAACATAAGATGGTTTAGTATTTGTGAGTGGGTTAAAACACTCACCTTTAATTTAATTGATTAAAATCCAAATAAAGGCCCAAACTTGAATAGTCTCGGAATGCAGCCAAACCAGTTCCATGTTGTCCGAAATTTCAATACGATCACAACGGAGAAAATCATGTGCAAATCCGACTTCTTATGCAAAATTTATAGAGGTTAGAATGACTGAAATTTAAAATTTAAATTAAATCAAAACAGGGGCATAACCGTAAACTCGCATACCACTTGAACCTTAGCATACACATGCGATTGTGATCATACGCTGCAGTAACTAGAGCCGCCACTTAATCCTAACCAATGTTGCCATCTACGAGCAAGGTCACCAAGATCCAAACACCCCAACACTTTAGTCGCCTCAAGCCGACCCTCCTCCATGCAAACAGCCATCTCCGGCCTCCTAGAAACCACAGCCATCGTCGCACTTATATCCCGCATTTCAATTGGATTGTGACACATAGAGACGAGCTAACCGTATGGATGCACCTATCTCGACTCCCTCTTCTTGCCCGTGCTCACTGATCGCTCCCAAAATGAAGATCCATAGTTGAAATCACAAGCCCTAAAATGGATGGTCGAGCTTCTTCATCCATTTCTTGTCAAACGATGCACCAAATCGGAAAAAAATTGCTATGGTAGATTGCGGTCATGAAAGCTTTCAAACGAAATATAATATGACATAGTTTGAGGAATTTAAATTTTCGATTTGATTTTGATTTGCAATAGAATTTTGGAATTATGGTTTCTGCCATGGGGAAGGAAGGAGCAGATGGAAATGTACGTACAAAAATAAGAAAAATGCTGTTAGACTTTTAGAAACAAAATCTATCTATATAGATGGATTGATAAGAACGAATGGTTCAAATTGAATTGGTCAAAATGATTACGACGACCCGAAAAGCCCGTTTCATTCCCGAATCGAAGATGGGTCATCCAATATATCGAAATATAGGTTTTCAATAATTTTGAACTAAATGGAACTAGTTTTAAATCCAAATTCCATCGTGTATAGAAGTTAGCTTTTTTAAAAAAATCAGATTATGTTCATTTAAATCCTTTTAATTGATTTCTACGCGTTTCGGGCCCACCCGATCAAGTGATAAGTCTAATCGCTACGAAACTTAAAATCCTACAATAATTCCTTGTTATGGATCCGATAAACTGGTTTAATCGAAATCCAATAAGTGGCCAAAATAGCTAGTTTTCACGTTAATTAAATAAATTATTATCAAATAAATTTAATCGCTTTAAATTTTGCATTAAAAGTTAACAACTTTATCATTTCTTAATTACATAGAATTAATAACCTATCAAAATAAAATTTCCAAGTTAAATCCACTATTTAAATATTACATTAATTGCAGAGCTTAATTGCAATTGTAAAATTCCAATTAATTATATTTTAATTTCAATCAAATTCTTTTATTTCGATTTACACTATAATTATTGGATCAACTATTACCTTACGAATATAACTAACATTAGTTTACATTTTATTACATTCATATTCTTCAGTTATCATCTTATTTCAAATTAATTGCACTATTTAATTGCATATATTCAATTGATTTCCAATTAATTTCGAACAGATTTGATATCAAGAAGATAATCAATCGATTATTATACATTAATAATTCATCTCTATTAACCTATTATTTACAGTAAAGATTGATAAATTACATGCCAAATATTAATTCCATTGTATATTAACCCATTTCAATTAATTTCATATAGTTTCTCTTTTTTTATACAACATTGGTTTAAATGTTTATTTACCTTTATTATTACCATAATTGCAATAACCTTAAATGGTTGTCAATAATATTCAAACCACATTATTAAATCATATTCAAATTATTTTCTCATTAAAAAATCATTAATCTTTAATTTCTCACAACATTTAATTTCAAAACCTTATTTAATTTAATAGTTTTAATTATCAAAATTACGGGTCGTTACATGTGCTATAGCCCAAAAACCAGGTGACTCTACCCAAAGGTCGGGATACTATAGAGTGTGTCTCATAGCCTTAAAATTGAGATTGTATTGGCATTTACTAGTAGAAAAGAAATCCATATAAAGATTATGCGGGACTGGATTTTAGGTAACTCCAAACCAGTATGAAATCCTGGTGTATTCTTTCCTTTTTACTTTTATCGCATTTACTTTTATCTGCATTTTGATTCTGTGATTGATTTCATGATTATTAGTTATATAATTCCATGTAGAATCTTAAAGAATTTGAAATATATTTATATAATCTATTAAATATTATCCCTCCTTTTAGTGCAATTTAGCATTAAGATCTCTACAGTGACTAATATTCGGCATTAGAGCATTGGTTTTCAAAGTATTCACAATATGATTTTTGAAAAACATTTGGTGACAATTTTTTATAATATTTTTAACACTATTTTGAAAAGATAATTTGCAAAATCATCATAATGTTGTTTCATAAATTTGCATATATTCATTATAAAAAGTCACGTGACCTTTTGAAAAGGTTTGAATTGGAGGAATGGATGTGTTACATGGATTTTAGTGAACATACACCTATCAAACTCTACTGATCAAAAAGGACAAATAGATATTGGATAGTGGATGCTCAAGACACATGACCAAAACACTGGAGATTTTTGAAGATATAGTTCAAAAATATGGTGGGTCGGTAAATTTTGGAGACAACTCTAAAGGATATGTAATTGGCATCGGCAATATCAGTAATTCTAAAAATCCTACTATTTTTATTGTTTTGTTAACTAGGAATTTAAAGCATAAATTTTGAGTATTAGTCATTGTGCGATTAGAGTTTCGATATTAAATTTGTAAAAGATAAATGTCATGTTGGAGATAATGAGTCAAACATTATCTTTGAAGGTATTAGAAAATGAAACATCTATATATTAAGCAAGAAAATCTCAAATGATAATTGGCAAAATCAAGTGATCCTTGGATTTGGCAAAAAAGGTTTGGTCATTTGAATTTCAAACTAATATCTAAAATGTCTAAAAATGATCTAGTTAAAGGTCTTTCAAAAATGAAATTTAAAGTTAATAATTTATATGATGCATATCAATTATGAAAACTTAGAAATAATTCTTTTATATCAAAAGATATGATATCCACCTCTCAACCCCTTGAACTTCTTCACTTAAGTCTTTTTGGTCCCTTACAAATACAGCCTATAAATCACAATAAATATGTATTTGTAATGTTAGAAGATTATTCTAGGTTTACTAGGATGACTTTCTTAAAACTCAAAAGTGACGCTTTTGAAATATTTAAAATCTTTGTTAAACGAATTCAAAACTAAATGACAAGTAAAATTAAAACTATTCGAAGTGATCACCGTGGAGAATTCAAAAATTAAAATTTTGAGAATTTTTTTCTAATAAGAAAGGTATAATTCGTAAATTTACATTTCCAAGAATGCCACAATTAAATGGAGTGGGTAGAACGTAAAATAGGACGACTCAAGAATGCGCTAGAACTATGCAAAATGAAAGTAGTTTACCTTAAAAAAAATTTAGGTTGAAGCTATTGCACTACATTATATATAAAATAGAATTTTAATAAAACCCGCAACTAAGAAAGTACCATACGAATTAATCTATAATAAAAAGCCTAAAGTATCATGTTTTAGAGTTTTTGGTAGTAAATATTTTATTTTAAATACTAAAGATAATTTGGATAAATTTGATGCTAAATCAGATAAAGGAATCTTTATTGGATATTCAAATAGAAGAAAAGCATATAGAATTTTCGATAGTATAACTAATAGTATTGAAGAGACATTACATGTCTCATTGGATGAGAATTTTAAAGTTTATAATCCAAATATTGATGAAGAAGAAAATATCGATAACCCAAACGAAATTAATAATAATGAGATTACCAAAAACGAAAATAATAATAATTCAGAAAATTCACGTCCAAATAAAGAACAAGATACTTAAAAGATCATCCTATAGAAAATATACTTTGAAATATTGAATCTATTGTTAAAACTAGAAATCAATTAAATAGAATGAGTAATGTTGCTTTTATTTCAATTGAACCTAAAAATCCAAAGGAAGCATCAACTGATGATTATGGATTCTTGCTATGAAAGAGGAATTGAATCAATTTATAAGAAATAATCTGTGGGAATTTGTCCTAAGACTTGAGGACAGATCCATAATAGGAACTAAACAGGTATATAGAAACAAAATGAATGAATAATGAGAGGTTGTGAGAAATAAAGCTCGATTAGTTGCACAAGGTTGCTGTCAAGAAGAAGAAACATATTATGATGAAACCTTTGCACTCGTAGCAAGATTAGAAGCGATACGAATTTGACTTACTTTCGCTAATTATAATAATTTTAAGTTATATCAAATGGATGTTAAAATGCATTTTTAAATGGTTTTATTAAAGAAGATGTATATGTAGAACGATCCCCACTTTTTGAAGATGCAAAACTACCTAATCATGTTTACAAATTAAAGAAGCTTTGTATGGTCTAAAACAGGCCCCAAAATCTTGGTATGACAAACTTAAATCATATCTATTGCAATCAAGTTTTGAAATAGGCATAGTAGATAGTATACTTTTTATTAAAAGAGATAAAAATGAAATTCATTTAGTATAAATATATGTAGGTGGTAACAATTTTGGATCTATAACGATAAACTAAATAAGGAATTCTCAAAAATAGCGACTAAGGAATTTGGAACGAGCCATATGGGAGAACTAAATTATTTTCTAGGATTATAAATAAAACAACTAAGTAATGGAATTTTTATTAGTCAAGAAAATTATGTTAAAGATTTAGTCAAGAAATTCGGTATGTCAAATACTAATGGTAAACCAACTCCTATAGAAACTGGTGAAAAATTAAATAAAGAAGAAAATTCAAAAGATGTAGATCAAAAATTATAAAGAGGGATGATTGGATCACTACTCTATATTATTGCTAGCAGACATGATATAATGTATAGTGTTAGTCTCTGTGCAAATATAAATCTCAATCTAAAAAAACTCATTTAAAATCCATAAAATGAATTTTGAGATATGTAAATAACACATTAGACTATGGACTTTTTTACTAGAAAAAGACTCCTTTGAATTAATTACATATAGTGATCTAGTGGCTATGCTGGATGCAAATCAGACCAAAAAAGTACAAGTGGAACTTGTCACTTTTTGGGACACTCTCTGATTTCTTGGATTAGTAAGAAGAAAAACTTTGTATCTCTGTCTATGATAGAAGTAGAATATATTTTAGTAGCATTAGCGTGTTCATGGTTTATCTTTATGAAACAAACATTAAAGGATTTCTGTTTTTTTACTAAATCACCACTATTCTATGGTAATACAAGTGCAATCAATCTGTCTCAAAATTCAACTCATTATGATAGAACTAAACATATTGATATAAGACAGTATTTTCTAAGAGACAACGCAAACAATAAAATATATCACCTGAATTTATAAACACTGAAAATCAAATAGCTGATATATTAACAGAACCATTGAATCAAACATCTTTTACCAAGTTAAAAAGAGAGTTAGGAATTTTTCTCTATCGAAAATATAAAAATATTGATGTAAAATTTACAAAATATAAAGAATAACAAAATAATCAAAATTATAACATATACGTCGGCATATCCCATCACTTTATGTCGACATATAAGGGTAATCTTTGTTTTTTAAATTTCTCTCTAATGTTCAAATTGGCGTTACATAATAATCTAATTTCGACTTTCTTCTTCATTTCTCTATATTCTTTCTATTTTAAACTTCTGAAATAAATAAACCATGGCCTCCTCTAATCCCAAACGTTCTAGAGATGTGAATTCATCGTTTTCCTTCTCTTCTCCTACCCAAGAACCATTCCAAAACACTACTATGGCCAAAATTATTAAATTGAAAGAAGAAATGAAGAATTTCTGGAGATGTTGACTGAAATACAAGTTGTACAACTTCATATGTCTAAACAACAAGAGAAACAAAATAGAATTCTTCGCAATTTGTAAGAATATCTATTGGATAATTCTATGAATCCAACAGTTATTGAAGATGATTCTACATATTTGGCCATTCACAACCTCATTCAAAGGCAGCGATGACGAGGAAGAAGAGGAAGTAGAAGAAGAGAAAGAACACATGGAGAATGATGACGAAGTCCAATGCGTCGAAGAAGTATGTTTCGATTGACATGGGAATCTCATTGCACAAAAGGGGAACTTTTGCCTTCATTATCCTCATTGTGCTATTCACGTATCCCCGATCATTAGGAAATCTTGTTAGGATGTTACTTGTCTTCATTAATTTGATTGTGTGGCGAGTATACTTAATTTAATTTAACATCTGTTTTACTTACTTATATGTGCATTTTAAAACATGATTGGATTATGGTGTGGTATTGAATGGATATATAGATTGGTTTGGTTGCTATTGGTTTGGTTGCTATTAATGATTTGTATTACCATTTATCATTTCTCATATATCTTTCTTATCATTATTTCCACTTCATAATTATCTCATTTTAAATATCACTTATTGTTCTTATATAAATCATTCTCATTATTATTATATGTCGTTAGTCTATAATATTTTATTTAGGGGGAGTTAGAGTTGCAGTAAGAGTCAGTGTTAGAATTATAGTTTTAGGTGGTTATTTTTGTTGATGATAAAAGGGGAGAAAAATATAAAATATAGACATAGATAATGGAGAGTTTCATAACACAGGGGGAGTTATATTATATTTTATACAGAGTTATCATCATCAAAAATAGGGAGATTATTTGTACTTTAGGTATTGGTTTTGATGACAACAACTATAAGACAATATATATAATATAGATACTAATGTTTTATCAAGTTATATATAGTATATTGTATAGGATATTGATAGGTTTTAATTAAGAAGACTATACAGTATCAAGATTAGATTTAAGATACTGATATAGAGTTTCAAGAGTTGGGAATGAAGACTCATAAGTATTGAAGAGTTTAAGATTCCAAGATATTCCAGATAAGTTGCAGAGTTATAGAATTTTTGTTAAATCCCTAATAGAAATTTCTTGGTCTCTCTCAATTTCAAATAAGTTTTAAATATTTTTCAAATATCTTGGTTTTCGAAATAATCTTTTCAAACATCTATTCAAAATATTTCTCGAAATAATTTCTTAACATTTTATATTTACAAAGACATTATATTAAGTTTTTAAGCATTTTTTAATCTATTATATTTTTTGGTATTTTTAGTTTATATCTTCCTTATGTTTATTTATTGATATTTATATTTTAATTTATATATTTACTTATAATTTATATCTATATTGACTTTATATATATGTATTATTTACATTATATTGAATACTCTTTTTGAATCTTTCAAAATTATTTTATAAAGTTTTATTAAGTTATATTTTGATTAAAATGCGTATAAACTGTATTTAAATGATTCTACAAAGTACCAATCTATTTTACAAAGCAACAAATTTTAAAAATAATTTTTTAAATTGTTTTTCAATTTGTGAACAGTATGTCGACATACTTTATCTGTGTATGTCAACATAGTGGCCGTAATTTTCAAAAGTCAAATTTGAATGGAAGTGTCTTTTTATCGTATCTCTTCATGAATGAACGTGATCGTTGTTTCCATTTATATACACGACTTCTAAACTAATTTTTAATATCCACTTTCTTATTCTTCTCTCCTCTTTCCACTCTCCCATTTTCTAAATCAAAATATACCTAAATTCTGCTGAAATTCAACCAGAATCAAATCCAATCATCACTTTGATTTTTCTTCATTTCTCTCTGATTTCTCTCATCTCACTCACTCAAACCAAGATCAAAATGTTGTTCAAGAATTATAGGATAAATTGTAATCAAGTTCAAAGATTTGAGTTTGTTAAACTCTATCGAAACATATTGCTATACATGTTGGTGTGATTGTAGCCTAAAAACAATTGGGTGTGCTTAGTAGCACATAAATCTAGTAGGTGTGCTTGTAGCTCGAAAATTAAGTGATTCTACCCAGAGGTCGGGATTTTGGAGGGTGTATCTCGTAACCTTAAAGTCAAGTTGTATCTGCATTTACTAGTTGAAAAGAAATCCGTACAAGGAATTGTGCGAGACTGGGTGTAGGATAACTCTGAGCCAATATAAAATCATGGTGTCTTCTTTCCCTTTTACATTTATTATGTTTACTTCTATTTTCACGTTCATTCTGTGATTGTTAATTACATCATTCCAAGTAGAATCTTAAAGAATTTGAAAAATATTCATATAATCCATTAAATACTATTCACCCCCTCTAATGTTAATTTATCCTTAAGACCCCTATTCTGCTGACGCACACTTTGTATTAGCCTGTTCCTCTAGACGAAGCAAGGGTTATTGGTTAGTGAAATACCAAAGGGAAGCTTTGGGACGTACGTAAGACGGGAGGTTCGAACCAGTATATAAACTCTGGTATGATCATTTAACTTTTAGTTTTTGTACTCTGAATTGCTGTTTTGATTATCACATGTATTAGCATATATTTACACATGCAATATTATACGATCTATTGCACTTTCAATAATTTTTCAAAATTTTATTTTCTAAAATGCTCTTGCTTCTAAAGTTTGATCACATCGTTCCTAATGCCTTTTCTTTTCTTTTTTTTAATCTCTTCAGCTAAACTTTGGAGGGATAGGGCTCCAACCCTCAGGGATCTTTTCAACTCTAGGTATGAGGAGGTGATGAAAATTTCAAAAGGGAAAAGGCTAAAACATGTTGCTCTTACCGAGGCCAATGTCAAGGCTTGCACATTATTATCACCTTCGGCTAGGTTTCTTGGATATGATCCCTATTCAACTGAAACCATGCCCTTAGATGTGATTGATCTGTGAAATCCTGAAGGATCCACTGACTCCAAAAACGCCAAAACCAAAAGACGATATATTGCTTCTAAGGGTAGGCCATGTGTTCTAGTATATAACTTTTGTGAAATATAAACCTACTTAACCGACCATTTTCCTCTTTTTATGTGGTAGTGGCTTCTGATGATATATTTGAAATAGGTGGGTTGTTATTGAACTAGTCACCCTCTTCCACTTCTTCTCGTCCAAAACCAACTCCAAGATCCATTTTCTACTAAGAAATGTAAGAAGAGTATCCTTTCTGCTAAAGCCGGACCTTCCCCAAATGCCCTAGTTTTCACTTCCCCCAAAGGGATCAATTGGACCATATGATTGAGGTAACTCATTCTGCTATCGATGATTATTTATCCAAGCTTGTAGGGAACCCTTGAGTGGAGTTAGCTGAAGACATTGGCTGCTTCGGGAGGATGATGAGTATGGGGATGAAGGATCACTTCAGGTTAAATGTTTTCTTCTTTCCTATGAAATGTTTATATCTTTAGTTTCCATGATAACATTCTTTATTCAGGTTTTAGCTGACTTCTCGGTTCTGTGTCGAGGGATTTAGAAGTTGAAGGGAGAGTTAGAGAAGGCTGATGCTATTAGGGGACAATTAGTCGAATATAAAGTGAAGGCTGAGTCTATTGGGAAACAGTTTGCTGAATACAAAAAGAAGGCCGATAAATAGGCTTAAGACGAGAGGGAGAAGAAGCTTTTGGAGCTGAAAGCTTCCGAAACCAAAATTATAGAACTAGAGAAGGATTTAAAAGACTGAAAGGCCAAGTGGCAAAAGAACGAAGAAGAGCTGGAGGAATCCATGAAAGGGGTCTCGATCTTGGTCACCAAGGAAGAGGCTGAGAAGGTGGCTGCTACCGAAGCCTTTGTAATCCTCTAGAACACATATGAGTACAATCGGGATAAAGGCATGGCTCTTTCTATGGGCATTAATTCCTATGGCAAAAGGATTGAAGAGAGCCAGAAGTATGAGAAGTGCGAGCTTCGGCAGGTGTTGGGCACACAATGGAGGATGAGGGTAGAGGAGTGGTACGCCATGATTCTGAACCATAGAACTCTCCTACTGATTGTGTTTAAATTTTTGGTTCATAATAACTCTGATATACTTTATTTATGCCTTTGTTTGTGGTAATTATTGACCTTGGTGGTACTTCTATTTGGTGTCGAATTATTCCATTATTGTCTTCATTATACCTATTCCGAATTACTTTTCCCTTAACCGTATTTAAACGAAGAAAGTAAAATTTCACCTCTCACTATGAAGTGTTATGAAAGAGGAGCCAAAAAAGAAACTCAAGGTTGTTTGCAACCATAGGCACCCTTAAAACTTAATTAAAATTTAATAGACTAAGAAACATAAACTTGTCTAATAAGATCAAGGAGGTATATGGACACATGATCGGTTTTGTGCCAGAATGATTACATCCCTTAGGCTTAGAGGTACTAGGTTAACTGACCAAATCTTGGATCTTAGGAATAAATTAAAGCTCGCTTTAGATGAGATGACGTTTTTTAACAGTTAGCTCTACTCTTGAAACTGCATGTAGGAGACTCACAGTTGAAGAACAAAGGGTTATTTTTCCTCAGAAGATACTATGAACCAAGCCTAACTATACCTTCGGAGGCTCTTCATAGCTACCAAGTTGTAACCCTACCTCCCTTAGCTATTACCAAAGGGAAAACTCCTAAATGTGAACATGTTTCGAAATATGTTCCCCAATGTATTCCATAAACTAACTTTAGATTGCCCCTAATAAACTCTTCTCCATCAGAACTTTCTATATCGAAGGGTGGTTTAGGGAAGGACATCACTTGTTCTAGTATGGCCAGATCCTTGGTACCGAGGAGGAATTTTCCTACCATAGGGGACCATGAATTCTGTACTCCCTTTTTTCTACTTACTGTCTTTATTAACTCTCTATGGAATGAAATAGAACTATTCTTATAATGATTTGTCTTTTCTAGTTTTAACTTAAATCTCTTTTGAGGGTCAATCATGTCCCACTTGCGTAAGGTTAAAGAGAACTTGCCTCCATGCAATGGAGTCTTAATGATACGATGGCCGAACTAATGAAATATAGTCCTGATTTCAATGATAACATTTATGTTGTCTGGAAAGATAATGAATCTTTGAAATGGACTCTTGATGAATTATCCAAAAAGGTATCCACCATCCCAATGGTAGTGCTGGTTACTGGTCAGGCTTCAGAATCAGTAGTTTAGGGGTTATGGGAGTGTGTGACTGCTCTTAGACAGTAGTTGGATGAATCTCACCAAGCTTTTGACAATCATGATGCGAGAAATGGAAACTAATAGTAAGATACCAACAAAGTTATGGTTGCAGCCCCTTCAACTGAAGGAAGAGGCAGGGGTAGAGGGTATGCTTCTATGGATTTCCTTCTTCTCATAGGACTACAATTGTCTCTTCTGGGTCTTGTTCCCAACACTCCCACCCTAAAGGGAGTTCTTCCTCGGCCTTGGTGCCTAATGCATCAAACATTCTTGTTTGTACCAAGGATGGTCGGAGAATCTCATTCGGGCAATTTATGAAGGAATGGATATCTAAGGTCTATGACAAGATGGAGGAGCATTTCTAATCTCGCTTAGAGGGGGCCATGAAGGAAGCCAAAAGTAGGGTTGGGAATGTATATGAAGGCATATGAGACGCTTCCTATTGGTATCAAAATTGGCCACCAATACCTAATTATGTAAAATTATCAATATCTAATCCAACCACAGAAATATGAAGATAAATAAATGAAAGAAAAAAATCAAAATAGTCTAGAAAAAGTAAAAAGAGACCAGATTTATAGTGGTTCGACAAACTCCAGCCTACTTCCACTCCCAAATAATCCTTTTTATTATACTGATGTTTGTTTACAGTTACAATCCAAAATCCAAGAATAAAATTGGCAGCGTTTAGCCTAGGTTGAAGATAAAGAGAAGCAAAAAAGAAGAAAATCCTTTTTCTTACGCTATGCCTGATGTATTTATAAGGGAAGATGTGCACAGATCGGGCTGAAATTTTAACTGAAGGTTTGGGGGACCAAGACGAGGCCACTCAAAAATTTCTAGGCTCATTTGGGCCCATAATAGGGATTGGTACAACTCTCTATTATTGTGTCCAAATGGGCTGCGATCCCTATAAGGGGTGCCCTATGATGTTAGATACTTGCTCCACAAATTTCGTGCAATTTCAACGTACGTTTGTGAGATATCGCATTTCCCGTAAATTAGTGTTGCTTTAATCCTGATTTCTTCCAATCCCTCTAGAGGGGTACGTACCGATCCCTCCAATCTCTTTCAAATGCCATGCATTCCCTAGAGGATCTTCTCCATGTTATATTATGGTTAGCTCCCAGGTTTATGCTAATTAGATTAGTAGAACTCAAGTTATTGATCAATCTTTGTTGTAATATGTTGTGAAGGCTAGTTATAGCAGATCCCTATGGAGGGATAGGTATCGATCCCTCTAACATGCTCCAAAGGATATGCAATCCCTATGGGATGTTCCATATGTTGTAGTTAGTTTTCCCTCTAATTTTCATATCAATTGGATGTGTAAATGTTGAGATATTGACCAACTATTGCTAGAATTGAATAAAATGAATCCTTATAAGGGAAGAGTTCCTATCCCTAAGGAGGGATCAGTACCAATGCCTTTAAGTTGCATGTTTTGGGATGCGATCCCTATGGTGAACTTCCTAGGCCCCCCGCTTTTCGCTCCTAGAGTTTCACTTCAATCCCTTTTATGGTTGTTGAGTTATTAGTTGTTTTCTATTTAAATGCACTTTCTCCTATGTGTTGAACCATATTCCATACTTCAGACATTCTGCTTTGCATATCTATCAATTTCATTCAATCTCGACCATATATTATTATCTGGACTTGATTTCTAGGTCCCACAATCATCACTTTGGACTCATCGGCCTGGATAACCGCGAAGTATGTTAGGTTAAATCCGCCTATATATTGCCTTGGCAAAAGTTGGGTTCTACTTTACTCCCCAAAACATGCCTTACGATAGGAGGGTGTGTTTTGAATTGCCATAAATCCAAAATCAGAAATCCATAATCCATTGATAAACGACCTGGAATTTTTGACTCTGAAACTCCTAGATTGTAAGAGAAAAGAAGAAGAAGATAGAAGATAGAAATAGAAATAAGTCACATATTCTCACATTTGCAGTGGATAAAATATAATATCAGATGATATTAGTTATACAAAGAAGCTGTATCAGTTAAATTACATACAATACATCAGAGTTTCAAACATTTACAATAAATTGAACAGTTATACAACTTGTTTCAGATTACTATTAACACAACTCTTAAATATACAGCGGTAAACTCCATACGTTCCTGTCGTCCAGCTCGCCTCCTGAGCTCCAGAACGTCCTTACCTAGAAATCTGTAATACTCGGTCTGACCCGAGCATTACATCAAAGTAACACCCAGGTCAAGCTCGAAACCAGCATGACTAAACCCGTTTAACAACAAATACTAATGCATACAACTTTTTAAAAACTGGATAACTCGTTCTTCACTACAAGTTCACAATTTGTTATAGTTAGCACTTATATTCACAAATCGATCCCTAAGTACCTTTACTTAGTTTAAATGGTCCAGTCATTTAAATTAATCCCATTCCAGCCTATTGATTTCTCATACCAATCTATAAAGAATCATAGTAGATTACAAATCGAAGTGGTTTCGGGTACTTATCGTAGCCGACCCTGGTCTCTTCGAATCCAATTTCATCTTAAAAACAAAGTTATTCAAGTGGATACAATTCAAATTTTAAATACAGGATGTTACTTTCACATCGATTCATCTCGATAGATAACCATATTATCACTATTCAACCCAATCATATCACAAACATTTCAAATCAGGAATATCAAACAATCCATGGCATTTAATATCATTCAATAACTCATAAGCAAGATTAATTAGTCACATCATTCCTAATTAATTTAAATAAATTAAATTAATTACTTTAATAACTTTTAATCCTGCTTACGTAATATTAATTAATTATAAACCATTAATTAATCATCCCTTAATTGTCCTCTCTAATTACACTAAGTCATTAGCCTTTAATTAATCACACAATTTAATTAACCTTCACCTATTTCACAATGATTACATTTATCTTTAATTAATTACTCTAATTAATTATCCTATAAACACTTACATTGATTAATTGTCCTCTAATTAATCGCACTCATTAATTAACTAACCCTTAGTTAACTTCCTTATTTAATAAATCCTTTAACTAATTACACTAAGTAATTAATCCTTAATTACTTCTCTTAAGTAATTAACCTTTAATTATATACATTAATTAATTAATAATTTCCAATTAATCTCTAATTAATTTATAACCCCTAATTTTTAAATAATTAATTCTTACTAATTCAATTAATCATTAATTATCAAAGGACTTAATTTAACTTTAAGATAGATCTTTATCTTTTATTAATGACTTACTTATCATTAATTATTATTTAAATGCATTCTATCTTTAATTAACACTTAATTTAATTACTAAATTAAGTCTTTTTAAAAACATGAAAATAATTTCATCTAAACAAATTTAAATTAATAAAACATATAACTTCTTAAATCAAATAATTTTAAAAACATTTATCCTACAATAATTTAAACTAGGTTAGTTTAAATTCAAAACTTGCTTTATTATTTAAACTCAAAATCGTTTTAAACCTTTCTTCGTGTTCCCTTACCTTTTTTTCCTTTAAAACTTAGGCTGTTAAAACTTAAAAACCAAAAAGCTTATCACACACGATCAACTTGAAAACATACCCGAGACATCCTTCCTTTCCCCGAGCCAACTAAAATTCTCCCCGAGTCACACGCGAATCACCTACCCCTTTAAGGAAAACACAAGAAAAATTCGTATAAATCCCAAGCCACAATCTTCTTCCAAAAGCTAACATGACCCAGAGCACATAAGTGCACTGTGCACGTGCACGATGCCTCGCCGCTGCTTCGATCAACTTCCTGAGGTTAAGACAAGTCGGCGATAGCTTCGCCGAGGTTCTCTACTTCCCAGTAGCAAGAAACTACCATCAACACGAAATCAAGCAAGACGACTCAACTAACAACCAAACCTACCCAACAGAAACCCCTCCGCGCCACCCCTTCAGGTCACCAGAGACCCCGATACTCCGTCCACACCTACGCCGTAGACGCACACACCAATCTCACCCACTCCGACCAAGTGCGGTCCAGCCTCTCCGCCACAACGATCTCAATTTCATCATCGAACTCAACAGGCCCTTAAATCCTATAACCTTCCAGTCGCGCCTCCACGTTGAAGAATAAACCCGCCAACCATTTTCCTCCCATCCTCAAACCACTAGCCACCTCTGACATGAACCGCAAGGCCACACTCCCTCGTGATCGCCGAAAATGCAAATATTGATCATCATCGAAATTATTTTTCAAATATAAACTTAAAATTGATGAAACCAATTCCTAAATTCATTATTTCCTAAAACGAACATGATTATGAAATCAAAATACGAATTTATGATCATCGAATTTTTACTTATTTTTGTTTCCTACTGTAATTTGTCATTTTTGAGATGGTTACTCAACATAGATTTTTGAAACTATTTTTAAAATTGATGTCATAATCTTATAATCAAGTTTCATTTAGAGATCAAACTCTTAAAAGAATTAGAGTATGTGTTTTTGGATTTTGAAAATAAATTTGAAACCCTGTAAGAAATAGTAGAGGCATATTTGCCTGCTCCCAGTCATTCATACAATTTTTTTTCCACATACAATCATAAATACATATATACATGCATCATCCACTATTAAACTCCAAGCTTTGATCACATGCATGCATCAAGCTCTGACAAAAAATCAAAGATAAAAAAAATAGCTACTCACCGTTTATACTTTGAACAGAGAATCAATATTTTGATCTGAAACAACCTAATTTGGGTCGGCTTATGTAAACTTTTGCTTGAATCTGAATTGCTTTGACTCTGCTCAGGTTGGAAGCTTGAGATTGCTGTTGTTTTGATTGTTTTTAATTTTAATTTCCCAGTTTTTTGTATTGAGAAAGATGAAAGATGAAAAGAAAAAGAATTTGAGAAAGTAAAAATGAATTTTCCAGCCCGATTCTTCTTTCTAATACATATTTTAAATTAAAAGAAATTGCCATTTGTAATTAGAATTTTTAAGCTGCTTACACTTGTCGTTAAATATATTCCTTAGCTAACATTTGTCATTATATTATTTATATTTGTAATTTCCATTTTTAAATATGTTTTTATATGTATTAATATAATATTTTAAATTGAGTTTTTATATTTACAAATGTCTTAATATGTTATATATATATATATATTATCATCTTATATATGTCTTATGTTTTAAACTTTTACTTCATTATTTACATATAATTTAAAAGAAAATGAAATAAAATCCACTTACACACTTAAAAATGATTATACAAGTTTAATATAACCTTTGAAAATTTAATACATTGAATCCAAATCACTGCTTACAACTCACCCTCATAAAAAAAAATATTTTATGTGAATTGTTTATATATATATATATTCACACCTTTTACAAATTATCATATATACTACTTCACATGGCATATATATATATATACACACTTATAATTTCCAACTTATAGAGTTTGCATATCTATTTATCTTTGTTTATTACTAACAGTTTAAAATACTCATCCAGATATCAGCATTTATTAAAGCTCAACTCCATTTATATATATATATATCCATATATATATATATATATATATATATATAAATATATATATATATATTTTATTCTCAGATTTATTTGTTCAATCTATAAATCAGTATTTATTAATTAATCCAATTAATTATCAATTAATAGATATTCCAAAATCTAGGTTGTCACACTCCTCCCCCTAAGAACCTTTTCGTCCCCAAACTGAACGAATCCAGAATTATTAAAATGTTTATTATCAAAAAAAATTTCCCTGGTCGCTTTTAAACACATTAAAATCAATATAATAATGCCATAATAGTCTTTATAAAAATACCTCTATAACTCGATGTTTTAACAAGCCCAACCTTGTTCTTATAGAACTTCGGTCATACGTGGATCAGGCGTAGGACTAAACATCTATATGTACTTAGCAAACCCATTTTCAACGCCCAGTGAAAATACTTGAAAAATAATTTTGTTGAAACTATAGAAAACAGTTTTGAAAATAGAGGAAACATCTTAGTGAGAATGCTCTGGAAATCATCACCCTCATCCATGGTCGTAGTTAACCCAATAGTTACATTGCCATCCCGACAAAATCCGTAGATAATTGTAGGCACTCTGTGCCCCTCGATTATGCCATGGAACCCGCTATAGATCGCAGCTACAACTGGGGTTACGTTGCTATCACGGAAAAAACCCATACAACTGCTGGCATCAGCGCCTCGAATTTCGCTGCCAAATAAATGAAACTTTTCCACTCCACTTGACCATAGACCGCAGTCTACCGATGTTACGTTGCCTTGTCGGCAAAATCAAACGTAGACCGTTGACACTCACCTCCACATGATTTCTGCTATGGTCCACAGTAGATCGCAGCGACATCGAGTTACATTGTCATCACAACATAACCCAAATGCCTCTATAGGCATCAGTGCCCTCGACTTACGCTACCCGATAATCCTCAGGAACTTCAGTTTGTCTGGACTTCCTCATATGATCCACTTTAGAGCCTCCCCCTTTAAGTCTCAAGGCAGTACCAACCTATGGTACTCCTGAGAAGTTCATTTCAAGGGAGCGCCTTTTTCTCTAGACCATATTCAATACACTTTATACTATACACATATAGTATTGTTCAAATCATACACCTAGTATGAATCTCATATAAATCTCCTTTCTCAAAATCGATTATTCCAAAATCGATAATTCTCAGTAAGGCTTTCCAAATTTCCAAAATTGATTTTACCACAAAAATGAAAAGCCTTTTCAAAATCTATAGGTTCCAAAAAACCCTTTTCACAAAATCATTCTCGTAAGATCCTTCATATATAATATATAACCTTGAAAAATCTTTGGATCACTTCATCATTGTATAAATTCCCTTTTTATACTTCAAATACTTTCCAAAAACCCTTTTCTTCTAGTAATAGATTCAACATAGGGAGTCTATCAATATAACACATATATATGACTTACTTTATTCCAAATCAAATATTCAAATTTGATTACTCTTTTAAGAAGTTATTCATAATATTGCTTACTTTCATAAAGTAAATTTCTACCAAGAAATATCAAATTTCCACTTTATTTCATCATAGATTTCACAAAATATACTTTCCGTTTCAAAAACCATTTTACATTTCTTATTCACAACTTTTCAATATCAATTTCATTCATACTCGTACGATGTACTCATATCATCCGTACACTATATCAATCTGATCGCTCACTCGATCACACAATTTCAATTCCAAACTAGTATCGTCCATCCGACTTCCTAGTGCGGACTCAGATCTGGTTTCTTGATCAGAAGCCGTCATTCTCCTTGTATAGCCATAACTATAATAAAGAATTTCCAGAACCAATCAAAAATCCATATCCAGGTTCGCCGTTGAAAATCAAGTGAAAATCCCATATCGGATCGATATATTATCTCGAAATTCTATGCTCGAATATGGATCAAATCACTATGAGAATAGAATAATATGTGTACATCCTACGTATTTATCTTCATTTATTATCTGCTAAATCAATTTCTCCTTTCTATTCATTCATTCCCTTAGATCTTTATTTATTTATTCACAATTGCCTCAATCCCCATTTGGATTATCACCTCAATTCTTATCTCAAATGGATATTTAATCATAAATAGTTTGAACTCTGTCCAGCTTAAATTTAGAAAATAGCTTGAAAATTTTAAAAATAGATAGGTAGTTGAAAAAATAATTATTAGTTTGTAAAATAGCTGTAAAATAGTTGGAAAATAGTCATTTAATTATAGAAAATTTAAATAATTTTAAATAATTTTAAGTAATCATAAAATAGTAATTAGTTATAAAGTAGTTGAAAAACAGTAATTAGTTTATAAAACAGTTGAAAAAAATTGTTAAATAGTTCCAAAAATAATTGTAAATAAGTATAAAATAGTTTGGCTTTAAAAAGAAAGATTGTATATAGTAAATAATTTTAAGAAAGCTTATATTAATATAATTTGTTTGAAGATAGTTCGGAGTCAAACTATTCAATTATCCAATCTTCATTCCAATCAATTCAATTTTAAATTTCCACTTCCACTTAACATTGATTCAATCTCAGTTTATTCAAATAATTTTCAAATTGAACCAATTTTCAATTTCAACTCAGTTCAACTCTAGTTTGAATTAATCCCAATTCAAGTTGAATTAACCTCGATTCTTTCCAAATTCAAATAAATTCCATTTGATTTTAAACCTTTTCAACTTTATTTTCACTTCAAATTAATCAAATTCAATTTTTCCATTTGAATTTTATACTTACCCATCTTCAATCACAATTCCGATTAATTCAAATCAAATTCAATTTTAACTAATCCAATTTAAGTCTCAACTTTAAACCATCTTGAATTATATAAATTCGAGTTAAATTTTAAATATTTATTTAATCCCTTAACTCAAATTAACTTTTAATTTTAAATCAATCAATCTAAATTTTTAAATAATTTAATTCTAAGTCCAAATTTCAAAATTCCATTTTAAATTATCTTTACTTAACTTATTTCAAAGTTCAAATAAGAGTTCAAAACAATTTTATTTTTTAAAATTTAATTTATTACCTAATTTATCTCAATAATGGATATATTACCACAATCCATTTCTTCATTCATTTAAACAAATGCAATTCATGGTTTAAAGATTATTAATAACAACAGGATGATATCATCCTATTTATTTAAAATATCCATCCATTTAAAATTTCAAAATCTCAAACCCATTTTGAGATCACACAAACTCTCCATTTAAATCAACCATTTAACTTTCCAAGTTAAATCTCAATTTCATCTTGAAATTTCCAAATCAGGTAGTTCATTCAAACTTTTTTAACTTCTTCTAAGTTAAATTCAATTTAATCCCATTAATCCCACTCAAAATTTGAATTCACTATTTCAAATTTCAAATTTCTATCACTTAAAAGTTCAAAAACTTATTTTACTTTGGGTTTTTACTTCACACTTCAAGGAAAATCAAAACTCATCACTTTAGAGTTTATTTCAAATCATCTTTGATATACATAATATCCATACATATATACATACTTACTTCTTGGCCCACTAAGCCAAAATTTTAAAATTTATACCACCTTTGGTTTTAATTCAAAACAAATTCTTTTTAGGTTTTCAAACAACTTTCTATTTTTAAAATAAGATTATATTCAAAAATAGTCTGAATAATATTACTCATCGTTTCTTTTTAACATTTTGAAAACAATTTCAAATATTCCTAGACTTAGGATTCAAAACTTCATAATTAAAAACCTTCTTCAATTTATAAGTTATACTCATCTAATGGTTTTCTTCCCTAAAACTGTTTCATTTTTCTTTATCAGTGTTTACTAGAAAACAACAACCCATTATTAAATACAATAACCATTTTATATTCTGGTTTGAAACCAATTCTAATTCATCTCATCTGTATAGTTCATTTATTTAATTCCAATATCCAATAACCAATTTCTTTATATGCTGGAAAAACTATTTCTTTATATATCAAAAGATAAAATTATATAAAAATCATTTCTAAAACCATTTAAAATCTTTATATAAGAAAATAACAAGTACGCTCTCATATACACACATACACACACACACACACTCAACTCATTCTCGGGTACCATTGACCCTATCCTTAATGAGTATCCCCCACCAAAGCCAAGGTTCTTGCTTAAACTTCTGCTCTAATACCAAATGTAGCGACCCGGAATGTTCGACTCCAAAATCCTAGATTGTTAGAGAAAAGAAGAAGAAGATAGAAGATAGAAACAGAAACAAGTCACAGATTCTCACATTCGCAGTGCATAAAATATAATATCAGATAATATTAGTTATACAAAGAAGCTGTATCAGTTAAATTACATACAGTACATCAGAGTTTCAGACAATTACAATAAACCGAACAGTTATACAACTTGTTCAAGATTACTATTAATACAACTCTCAAATATAAAGTATAAACTCCATACGTTCCTGCCATCCAGCTCGCCTCCTGAGCTCCAGAATGTCCTTACCTGGAAATCTATAATACTCGGTCTGACCCGAGTATTACATCAAAGTAACACCCGGGTCAGGCTGGAAACCAGCGTAAGTAAACCCGTCTAACAAGAAATACCTATGCATACAAATTTTAGAACCCGGGTAACTCGTTTTTCACTGCAAGTTCACAACTTATTGTAGTCAGCACTTATATTCACAAATCGATCCCTAAGTACCTTTACTTAGTTTAAATGGTACAGTCATTTAAATTAATCTCATTCCAGCCTAATTGATTTCCCATACCAATCTATAAAGAATCATAGTAGATTACAAATCAAAGTGGTTTCGGGTACTTACGGGTACCAGACCCCAGTCTCTTCGAATCCATTTTCATCTTATAAACAAAGTTATTCAAGTGGATACAATTCAAATTTTAAATACAGGACGTTACTTTCACATCAATTCATCTCGATAAATAACCACATTATCACAATTCAACCCAATCATATCACAAAACATTTCAAATCAGGAATATCAAATAATCCATGGCATTCAATATCATTCAATAACTCATAAGCAAGATTAATTAGTCACACCATTCCTAATTAATTTAAATAAATTAAATTAATTACTTTAATCACTTTTAATCATGCTTACGTAACATTAATTAATTGTAAACCATAAATTAATCATCCCTTAATTATCCTCTCTAATTACACTAAGTCATTAGCCTTTGATTATGTGATATCCCGGAAATTTGGCAATATAAATTTAATAATTTATGTTAAAAAACTAATTTGATTTGATAATTTTTAATAATAAATTTAGGATTTGATCTAATAATCATCTTTTAATAAATATTTAAATTAGAAGATTTTATCTTTTTAAAGTAAATAAATTATTTTCGGTTTATAATATATATAATTGTATATATTGTAAATTTATAAACTTTGATTTTTGAATTTAGTAAATGAATCAATTTTCTATTGTCTAATTTTTATTTATATTTGGTAAATTGGAAATTTGATTTAAATTTGACATTTAACTTTTCAACACAATTTAATAAACAATTTTATGGTTTATACTTATGGAAAATCTTATTTATTTAAACTAATATTTTAATTAGCTTAAAGATGAACTTAAAATTTGATTAACATTAAAGCTTTGTTTTATTTTTTTCTTTTTAAAGTATTGTTTGAATTTATATATATAGGAATTTAAAATACAAATTACAAATGATCTTAATTCGGTTATAATCTTTTTTATAAGTTATTTAATATTGTTTAATTTGTTATTTTTGAATAAAAAATTGTAATACTTAAGTTCTTATGAACATAAATAAATTTTGTAAGGAATAGATTTGTTATTTTTTTTATTTTAACAAGAGTTATATATGCATTTATATATAACTTGATTTTTAAATTTTGATTTGATAAATTAATTTAAAATTTTGGATTTAATGTTTTAAAATTTAATAGAATAAATACTTCAATATTTTTGAATAAGCTATATTTTTAATTTGTTGGTTGTCATTTCTTTTCAATTTAAAAAGAGATAAACTCATTTATACATACATAAGAATAGAAAATTAAGATTTAAAACCTTATAAACAATTTTAAATTAAAATTTGAAAAACTTAAATTACATGTGTAAGTTTATTACCATCTTAAAAGACATGTGTTAGATTTTAAAGCTATCTAAGTGACAAATGTCAGAAACTAAAACAAGTGTTTTTTTGATTTTAAATTAAATCAAAAACTTTCTTTTATAATCCTATCTCCTCTAGAAATTCATTTTTTCTTTCTATTCTTTTTTTTTTCAAAACTTGAGTGATCTTTAGCCATGAAAAATCTGCAAATTTAATCTTCAAAACAGAAATCTTGTTCAAAGACATTCCTGCAAATCTCCTCAAAATCCATCTGCAAACTCATCTTCATACAAATCTGTAATCTCCCCTCAAATTCAAATCAAAAACTGTTTATATCTTTTTCAAAACATCAACCATTTTCAAACTGGATTGCATGAAAACCACCTGAAATCCATTCTGCAACCTCAATTCAAATACCTGAAATTCAATTGCAACATCAAAGTCTTGCATGCAATTGAAATCTCTGCATCCTGTCTGGAATCAAGCATTTCAGCTAAGCATTTGCAGTGTTATCATGCAAGTACGAAAATTTGTTAAATCTGGAAGCCTGCATCTTTATACCCGAAAATATGCAACTGGGTTTTAAGTTCAAAAACAAGATGAAAGTTTTAATAAGCAACTGCCGTTTAAAACGGCTAACATGCATCTGTTAATCTGGAACTAAAGTTTTAAGTTCAAAAGCAAACTGAAGTTCAAATTGCATAAGCAAGAACAAGGAAGCAAAATATGAAAACTTGTCAAAACCTTGATGCTCTGCCCCAAAATTCAGTGAGTAACATTTTTTTATATTAAATAAACTTAGTGAATATAGTTTCTTGATTTACTCCTGTGATAATCATGTTTGAAATGGATTAATATGATGATATTCTTTGTTATATGTTTGAATGCATGTTGTGTCGTAAAATTGTTTTGCCTGTTCTAGATTCCAGATTTTAGTTATGTTCAAAAATCATGACTTCATGTTAAAATCATTGTTATAGTTTAAGATTTTAACAAGTACGTATGTAATAAGTAAAGTTTTTAATTTTATTAAATATGAAAGATAAATAAAAACTATACTATCTCTGAAAAAAACAAAGTACAACAGAGAAATCTTTGAAGGTAGAATTTAATCATTCTTAATTCTTTGATTTAAGAATATAAACAAGTTATAAGATCCAAGATGTGAATTTTAAAATTAAAATTTGAATTTATAGATTGAGATTCATTGGGAAATTCTGGTTTAAGCAGAAAACCTATTTTGGGTTTGAATCATCAACCTAGGTGATCGGAGTGGCCAAAATTGATTCTGGTGATGGATTTATGAACTAAGTTATAGGGAAAAATACCGAAGGAAGGATTAATGCGGTGTGGTGATGGAGATTTTGATATGAAATTGATAAGCCCTAGTTTTTACTGTGATCAGTAAATCGACCACCGCGACCAGTATATGTGATCGAGTCCTTCCTATTTCGAACTAGGGATAGATGGGGTGTGGGAGTGGATGTGGCCGGAGAAGTTGATTCTCTGATGATCAGAATGTGGTGGTTGAGGCGTTTGCAGTATCGACCTTTTTGTTCCAGTTTCGAGCTCGAATGTCCAAATTTGAATTTGGGGTTTCTGCCGTTGATTTAAGGGTCGGAATGGCACTGGGAGATGGCCGTTGACTTGCGCATGGGATTGCGGGTGGTCGGAATTGTTTACTGTGGTGGTGCAGGTGCACGTGGATTCATGGTGTATCCGTGTTTTAGGGAAGATTGTATTCCAGTGTTTTGTTTCGGGTTGATTCTTATGTAGCTCGAAGAATTAGGGCATGGGACTCGAAGTAGATTGTTTGTGGGTTCAGGGGAGAATAGTGTTACAGGTTTTAACATTAAACCTGTCTGTGTTGAAATTTAATGATTTCAGGATGAATTTAAAAGGAAGTTGTTAATCGAATTACTCGAGTTATTTTAGTGTTTAGCTCGTGTTGGTTTGTTGAAGCTTGAAAAGATGTCTTGTTTTCAAAAATTAATTTAAATTTTAAAAGCAAAAGCAAAGATTTAAATTAAGTTTTAAAATCTAAATTTTTATTGTGAATGCAAGTTAATTTGAATCTCAAGATGGAAATAAATAAGTTTTTAAATTCAAATTTGTTTAAAATAACTTTAAAGGGGATTTATTGTTTTAAGAATGTTTTTAAATAAATTTGAATTTGAAATTGAAATTGAAATATAAAGTAATGTGTAAACAAAGTTTAAATTTGATTCAAATTTGGATTTGAATCTTTATTTCAAAATAAATTTAAGTTTTATAAATTTAAGTGTTTTAAACAAATTTGAATGATAATGTAAAAATTTAAATGGTTTTAGTTTAAAAAGAAATTTGTTTTAACTTTTGTAAAATTTCTTTTATAATAAAAGTATTATTTATCAATTAAAGGTTTTAGATTGAATTTAAACTTGTTAAAGTTAAATAACAATTTAACGTTTTGTATTTCATTTAATTATTAGGGTAATTAAATGAATAATATATTTATTTAAGGAATTAATAAAATGGTAATTAAGGGCTTAATCTTAAGGGTTTAAGATTAATTATTCTTAGAATAATTAACTTATAATTTATGAATCATTATTAAATAAGATTTGATTTTAAGTAATAATTAATTAATCAAGTGATAAAAGATTAATTAAGTTAACACTTAATTAATTATATAATTAGGGGTTAATTAATGGGTTAATTAATGATTAATTTAATTGTAATTAATAATGATTAAAATAAGTTAATTATTTTATAAAAATAATTAATGAATTGTTTAATAGTTAATGAAGGTCATTAACTAAGGGTTATTTAATAATTAATTAATGTAATTAATTTTAATTATTAAATAGATTAATTAATTTAAAGATAATCATTTGTGTAAATTGTTAAGTATAATTACTTATGGAAGTAATTAAGGAAATTAATTACTTATTGTAATTAATTGAGTTTAATATGATTAGATTAAGTTAATTAATTCAGTTTAATTAATTTAAAATAATCATTTGATGTTTTTGAGGTATAATTATTTAGTGTAATTAAATGAAGAGAATTAATTAGGGAAGTAACTAATGAGTAATTATTGTATGTAATTAATTGAAGAAGATTTGTTGATAAAAGTAATTTGAGTATAATTACTTTGTGAATTATTCACGGGATTAATTGGAGATAATTAATTAATGAGTAATTAATTTATTTGGTGAAGTAATTAAGGGTAGTTAATTACTGAATGTAGTTAATCAAGGGTGATTAACAATTATGGTTTAAATAAAGATTAATTACTTAATGTAATTAATTTAAAAAGAAAATGTAATTAGAAAATCATTATTTATTATAATTAATGATGTAATTAAGAATGAGTTATTTAGAAATAATTAATGAATAAGGAAATAATTAATGTAATTAATTAAGGATTAATGTAATTAATTATAGTTAATTAATTAAGGAAGTAATTAAAGATTAATTACTATATTTGGTTAAATATAATTAATTTGAAGAAAATTAATTGGTAAATAATTACTGGAATGTAATTAAAAGTAAATTAATCAGGGATGATTAATTAAAATAAATAATTGGTGGATGATTAATTAATTGATAATTAATTAATAATGATGTAAGCAAGATTAGTGATGATGAAGTAATTAATTTAATTTACTTTAAATTAATTAGAAATGATGTAATTAATTTAATTCATTTTAAATTAATTATATTCGGTGTGGTAAATCATTGTTTATATGGATGGATAATGTTGTTGTTTCGATGGTTTGAATCTCAGATATGAGATAGATAATGTTGAGTGATTTGGATGCATTGTGATGTTGATATAAATTATCTTTTTGGATAATGATAATATGGTTTATCTGATATGAGGATAATGTTGATTTGCTGTGTGAATTTGTGATTTCTCTATTCGGTTATATAGATAATTGAATTGTTTTAAACCTTTAAAACAACTTGGCCTTAAAAGGCACGCTTTGGATTTTGATGAGACCGGGATCGGGTTTCCATATTTGTATATCCGAAAACCACATCGATCCAAATTAACAATAGGTCGTGAATCTCTTGTGAAGAGTGAAGACTTGAGGTTAAGGACTATACATCGGTATAACTTTGGGGGTGATTCCGTGATGAGTTTGATGGAATTAGTTCTTATAGGTTCGAGATGGTGATTCAGAGTGCAAGGGTTATCGTCATTAACTCTGAGGGTGATTCCAAAATGAGTGTAACGAGATAATGCCTTTGGTTTCGTTCGAACCCGGAACGAACTTGTATGGATTGAATGCTTTTAGAACATCGTCAGGTGGACGATAAGCATTCTAAGAGATGTGTTCCCTAAAGGTAATCGTAGCCTCAAGCCTCATCAACCAGGAATGGCTAAAACAGGGGAGGTGCCGCAAGGCTTCATGGGTAGCTCCCACTGGGGAGCAAGATTTACCCCTGTCTAGAGATTCCTTTTTATTTCGGCTGTGTTGGCGGTTGGATGTACACCAACTACGGGGTTGTCTTGTTCGTGACTGTCCAGTAAGGGATGGTTCCGATCTTGTGTTGCAGAGGAGTTAGGGTGGCTCCTCGGTACGTTGATCTAGGCCACGTACTGTGACGGGCGGTACCCCGGTAGCCCTGCCATTGTATGGAATCCAAAATCAAATAAGTGCCAACGGTTTTGATTGTATTACCCGCTTTTGTGGCTAGTAGCTGGAATTTAATCATGTAACAATTTCGGCTATTTCTTATTTACTTGAGAACCCTAGGCCCTGTTATAATATCACTGGATTTCCTATCAAATGTTTTGGTTAGCGTAAGGTAAAAACTTTTCCATGTTTATGTGTGGGAAGTCTTACGTGATACCTTTCTTTTCAAAGGTTTTTCAAAGTTAAACAACTTGAACCTGTTACTCACACCAGACCCATGTCTGACAAGTTTATCTTCTGTTTTATTAAATTCTTGGGTACTCAAATTTTACGAGTAGCCAAGGGATTCAGGTTAGCTTTGACGAATTGTGGAGGAGCAAATGGAGCAGGAGGCTTCTGCGTGTAGATATATAGTTTCGTTGTGTGTTCTCTGTGTTAGTATTTTTTGGTTGAGTTGTATTGAGTTGTATAACTTGACAAGTGTTTATAACTGTCTAGTATGTGATGTAAATTCTGTGTAACTCTGATAGTGTTGTATATCTTTGTAATACTTTGTTATTAATATAATTTATTCATTCCGCTGTTGAGATTATGATATTGTTTCTTCTTTCTTCTCTTTCTTTCTCTTTTCTATCCATTTCTTTCTTCATGATGATACAATTTTTCTGTGGAGAAAAAGTCGGGTCGTCACAGGTTGTATCAGAGCATTAGGTTGAGTGAATACCTAGGCTCTGGAGTGGTGTCTATCTTGAGAGAGCGCATTTATAGTTTTAATATATATATTTATATAATTACTTCTACCTATTTGTTGGGTTACCTGTTCGGGTTATCCAATATAAGTTATAAAGGTAGATAAGGTAGTGGTGTGTGTAACATAACTACTGATGGTTGGAGTTTGAGTGATGAGGTTGGAAGTGTATATGTCGAGACTGTAGACCTAATACCGTCTCGAGTGAGTTGTGCAGAGTATAGGATTTCATATATCTCTGAAGGTAACCTGTTAAGGTTCGGAGTCTATCTTTGAGTTGGATGAGTAGAGTTTGGATCTGTCGGTTGGGCAGAAGGAAATAATGGTATCTTGATACCTCAGGGAGTTGTAGCTGCGTGATGAGATGCAGTGACTATGGATGTTCCCGAAGATGTTTTCTTTGGAACAAGTTAAGGAGGTGAGTCTTCTTCGATGTTGTGGCTGGATTCAGCAGAATGTTTCTGTCTGGTTTAAGGTCCGAGTTTATCGAAGAGCTTTGGATTAGGAAGTCTTTGGCGTCGGTGTCAGCAGTGCAGCTCGGAGTGTTCTGTGCTGGCAAGGAGGTCTTCTGGTTAGCATTTTCTAAAGAAGGAGCTCAGAAGCAGCAAAGTGGATTTCATTTCTTCGATGGATTGGCTAGATAAGCGTAAGCTGTTCTAATTGGTAAAGAGAGAACGGTTTTCTTTGGATATTAGGCTGGGTTGATCGCAAAAGTGACTTGCGATAGTTTGAGTGTTCTCTTGAGCTATGAGAAGTTTGTCCGTACCTGGAGGCTGAGTTTTCTTATCAACTGGATTCCAGGAGTGCTACTGGTGGTTCAGTTTAGTAGAAGGATCAGGTGGGAAATCTGAGTTTTGTTTTATGGATTTATTGAACCATATTTCTGTGATGTGTTATCCAGTTTGTGCTCGAGTTTTTCTTCTGCTTCAGATCAGAGTTGTGCAGCGGAAGTAGTTTGGGAATGCTTTTGATTTATCTTTTTCGGATAGGAGGAGTAAGTTTGTCTTCTGATATTTGTGGAGTAGAGTTGGTAATCTTGATTTGGGATTGATCTTGAAGAGATCATTGTGTTGGATTGTTTTTGGTTCTGTGTATTTCTAGGGACATCAACGAAGGTTGAGCTGATCAAGAGAGCTGAAGGCAGCCCAGGATCGTCAGAAGTATTTTGTGGATAAGAGACGAAGGAATTTGGATTCCGGAGTCGGAGATTTGATTTTGGATAAGTTTTCTCCGATATAAAGAGCTATAAGATTGGGTAAGACTGGGTAAGTCAGCTCCGAGGTGTTTTGGATCTTTTCTGTGTTCTTATGAGGATTGGTGTTTGGTTTTCAGGTTTGAATTTCCAGTTTGGATAACTGGGATTCGATGTGTTTCACATATCTCTGAGGGAGTACGTGTATGGTTTATCTCTGGTTGTGGAGCCAGCAGTTCAGGAGGATGTGATTGTTATGTCAGACTTGTTTGTAGCCTGATATCCTGTTTAGTTTATTAGATCTTATTGGATAGGAGCTCTATAGTTTAATAGTATTGATTGTTTAGATTCTATAGAGAGAGTATCCCGATATTTATACCGGGAAAACTCATGGAATTTTTATCCAGAATTTTTCTGAATAATTAGATTTGTTTGTTGGATAAATTGGTTACTATGGTTGTTAGCATATGATTGATATATGCTTGTGTTTTAAAACAAAATCTTAAGATAGATTATTAAATTACCTTTGCTTTTAAATTTCGGGGACGAAATTCTTTTAAGGGAGAGGAATGTGATATCCCGGAAATTTGGCAATATAAATTTAATAATCCGTGTTAAAAATCTAATTTGAGTTGATAATTTTTAATAATAAATTTAGGATTTGATCTAATAATCATCTTTTAATAAATATTTAAATTAGAAGATTTTATCTTTTTAAAGTAAATAAATTATTTTTTGTTTATAATATATATAATTGTATATATTGTAAATTTATAAACTTTGATTTTTGAATTTAGTAAATGAATCAATTTTCTATTTTCTAATTTTTATTTATATTTGGTAAATTGGAAATTTGATTTAAATTTGACATTTAACTTTTCAACACAATTTAATAAATAATTTTATGGTTTATACTTATGGAAAATCTTATTTGTTTAAACTTATATTTTAATTAGCTTAAAGATGAATTTAAAATTTGATTAACATCAAAGCTTTGTTTTATTTTTTTTCTTTTTAAAATATTGTTTGAATTTATATATATAGGAATTTAAAATACAAATTACAAATGATCTTAATTTGGTTATAATCTTTTTTATAAATTATTTAATATTGTTTAATTTGTTATTTTTGAATAAAAAATTATAATACTTAAGTTCTTATGAACATAAATAGATTTTGTAAGGAATAGATTTGTTATTTTCTTATTTTAACAAGAGTTATATATGCATTTATACATTACTTGATTTTTAAAATTTGATTTGATAAATTAATTTAAAAATTTGGATTTAAAGTTTTGAAATTTAATAGAATAAATACTTCAAATATTTTTGAATAAGCTATATTTTTAATTTGTTGGTTTTCATTTCTTTTCAATTTAAAAAGAGATAAACTCATTTATATATACATAAGAATAGTAAATTAAGATTTAAAAGATTATAAACAAATTTAAATTAAAATTTGAAAAACCTAAATTACATATGCAAGTTTATTACCATCTTAAAAGACATGTGTTAGGTTTTAAAGCTATCTAAGTGACAAATGTCAGAAACTAAAACAAGTGTTTTTTTATTTTAAATTAAATCAAAAACTTCCTTTTATAATCCTATCTCCTCTAAAAATTCATTTTTTCTTTGTATTCTTTTTTTTTCAAAACTTGAGAGATCTTTAGCCATGAAAAATCTGCAAATTTAATCTTCAAAACAGAAATCTTGTTCAAAGACATTCCTGCAAATCTCCTCAAAATCCATCTGCAAACTCATCTTCATACAAATCTGTAATCTCCCCTCAAATTCAAATAAAAAACTGTTTATATCTTTTTCAAAACATCAACCATTTTCAAACTGGATTGCATGAAAACCACCTGAAATCCATTCTGCAACCTCAATTCAAATACCTGAAATTCAATTGCAACATCAAAGTCTTGCATGCAATTGAAATCTCTGCATCCTGTCTGGAATCAAGCATTTCAGCTAAGCATTTGCAGTGTTATCAAGCAAGTATGAAAATTTGTTAAATCTAGAAGCCTGCATCTTTATACCTGGAAACATGCAATTGGGTTTAAAGTTCAAAAACAAGATGAAAGTTTTAATAAGAAACTGCAGTTTAAATAGGCAAACATGCATCTGTTAATCTGGAACTAAAGTTTTAAGCTCAAAAGCAAACTGAAGTTCAAATTGCATAAGCAAGAACAAGGAAGCAAAATCTGAAAACTTGTCAAAACCTATCTGCTCTGCCCCAAAATTCAGTGAGTAGCATTTTTTTTATTAAATAAACTTAGTGAATATAGTTGCTTGATTTACTTCTGTGATAATCATGTCTGAAATGGATTAATATGATGATATTCTTTGTTATATGTTTGAATGCATGTTATGTTGTAAAATTGTTTTAACTGTTCTAGATTCCAGATTTCAGTTATGTTCAAAAATCATGACTTCATGTTAAAATCATTGTTATAGTTTAAGATTTTAACAAGTATGTATGTAATAAGTAAAGTTTTTAGTTATATTAAATACGAAAGATAAATAAAAACTGTACTGTCTCTGAAAAAAACAAAGTACAATAGAGAAATCTTTGAAGGTAGAATTTAATCATTCTTAATTCTTTGATTTAAGAATGTAAACAAGTTACAAGATCCAAGATGTGAATTTTAAAACTAAAATTTGAATTTATAGATTAAGATTGATTGGGAAATTCTGGTTTAAGTAAAAAACCAATTTTGGATTTGAATCATCAACCTAGGTGATCGGAGTGGCCAATATTGATTCTGGTGATGGATTTATGAACTAAGTTGTAGGAAAAAATATTGAAGGAAGGATTAATGCAGTGCGGTGATGGAGATTTGGATTTGAAATTGATAGGCCCTAGTTTTTACTGTGATCAGTAAATCGACCACGGCGACCAGTATATGTGATCGAGTCCTTCCTATTTTGAACTAGGGATAGATGGGGTGTGGGAGTGGATGTGGCCGAAGGCGTTGATTCTCTGATGATCAGAATGTGGTGGTTGAGGCGTTTGCAGTATCGACCTTTTTGTTCCAGTTTCGAGCTCGAATGTCCAAATTTGAATTTGGGGTTTCTGTCGTTGATTTAAGGGTCAGAATGGCACTGGGAGATGGCCGTTCACTTGCGCATGGGATGGCGGGTGGTCGGAGTTGTTTGCTGTAGTGGTGCAGGTGCACGTGGATTCATGGCGTATCAGTGTTTTGGGGAAGATTGTATTCCAGTGTTTCGTTTCGGGTTGATTCTCATGTAGCTCGAAGAATTAGGGCATGGGACTCGAAGTAGATTGTTTGTGGGTTTAGGGGAGAATAGTGTTACAGGTTTTAACATTAAACCTGTCAGTGTTGAAATTTGATGATTTCAGGATGAATTTAAAAGGAAGTTGTTAATCGAATTACTCGAGTTATTTTAGTGTTTAGCTCGTGTTGGTTTGTTGAAGCTTGAAAACTTGTCTTGTTTTCAAAAATTAATTTAAATTTCAAAAGCAAAAGAAAAGATTTAAATTAAGTTTTAAAATCTAAATTTTTATTATGAATGCAAGTTAATTTGAATCTCAAGATGGAAATAAATAAGTTTTTAAATTCAAATTTGTTTAAAATAACTTTAAAGGGGATTTATTGTTTTAAGAATGTTTTTAAATAAATTTGAATTTGAAATTGAAATTGAAATATAAAGTAATGTTTAAACAAAGTTTAAATTTGATTCAAATTTGGATTTGAATCTGTTTCAAAATAAATTTAAGTTTTATAAATTTAAGTGTTTTAAACAAATTTGAATGATAATGTAAAAATTTAAATGGTTTTAATTTAAAAAGAAATTTGTTTTAACTTTTGTAAAATTTCTTTTATAATAAAAGTATTATTTATCAATTAAAGGTTTTAGATTGAATTTAAACTTGTTAAAGTTAAATAACAATTTAACGTTTTGTATTTCATTTAATTATTAGGGTAATTAAATGAATAATATATTTATTTAAGGAATTAATAAAATGGTAATTAAGGGCTTAATCTTAAGGGTTTAAGATTAATTATTCTTAGAATAATTAACTTATAATTTATGAATCATTATTAAATAAGATTTGATTTCAAGTAATAATTAATTAATCAAGTGATAAAAGATTAATTAAGTTAACACTTAATCAATTATATAATTAGGGGTTAATTAATGGGTTAAATAATGATTAATTTAATTGTAATTAATAATGATTAAAATAAGTTAATTATTTTATAAAAATAATTAATGAATTGTTTAATAGTTAATGAAGGTCATTAACTTAGGGTTATTTAATAATTAATTAATGTGATTAATTTTAATTATTAAATAGATTAATTAATTTAAAGATAATAATTTGTGTAAATTGTTAAGTATAATTACTTATGGAAGTAATTAAGGAAATTAATTACTTATTGTAATTAATTGAGTTTAATATGATTAGATTAAGTTAATTAATTCAGTTTAATTAATTTAAAATAATCATTTGATGTTTTAAGGTATAATTACTTAGTGTAATTAAATGAAGAGAATTACTTAGGGAAGTAATTAATGAGTAATTACTGTATGTAATTAATTGAAGAAGATTTGTTGATAAAAGAAATTTGAGTGTAATTACTTTGTGAATTATTCTAGGGATTAATTGGAGATAATTATTTAATGAGTAATTAATTTATTTGGTGAAGTAATTAAGGGTAGTTAATTACTGAATGGAGTTAATCAAGGGTGATTAACAATTATGGTTTAAATAAAGATTAATTACTTAATGTAATTAATTTAAAAAGAAAATGTAATCAGAAAATCATTAATTATTATAATTAATGATGTAATTAAGAATGAGTTATTTAGAAATAATTAATGAATAAGGAAATAATTAATGTAATTAATTAAGGATTAATGTAATTAATTATAGTTAATTAATTAAGGAAGTAATTAAAGATTAATTACTATATTTGGTTAAATATAATTAATTTGAAGAAAATTAATTAGTAAATAATTACTGGAATGTAACTAAAAGTAAATTAATCAGGGATGATTAATTAAAATAAATAATTGGTGGATATTAATTAATTGATTGATAATTAATTAATAATGACGTAAGCAAGATTAGTGATGATGAAGTAATTAATTTAATTTACTTTAAATTAATTAGAAATGATGTAATTAATTTAATTCATTTTAAATTAATTATATTTGGTGCGGTAAATAATTGTTTATATGGATGGATAATGTTGTTGTTTAGATGGTTTGAATCTCAGATATGAGATAGATAATGTTGAGTGATTTGGATGCATTGGTTGCATTGTGATGTTGACATAGATTATCTTTTTGGATAATGATAATACAGTTTATCTGATATGAGGATAATGTTGATTAGCTGTGTGAATCTTTGATTTATCTATTTGGATATATAGATAATTGAATTGTTTTAAACCTTTAAAACAACTTGGCCTTAAAAGACACGCTTTGGATTTCGATGAGACCGGGATCGGGTTTCCATATTTGGATATCCGAAAACCACATCGATCCAAATTAACGATAGGTCGTGAATCTCTTGTGAAGAGTGAAGACTCGAGGTGTAAGGACTATACATCAGTATAACTCTGGGGGTGATTCCGTGATGAGTTTGACGAAATTTGTTCTTGTAGGTTCGAGATGGTGATTCAGAGTGCAAGGTTTATCATAGTTAACTCTGAGGGTGATTCCAAAATGAGTGTAATGAGATAATGCCTTCGGTTTCATTCGAACCCGGAACGAACTTGTATGGATTGAATGCTTTCAGAACATCGTCAAGTCGACGATGAGCATTCTAAGAGATGTGTTCTCTAAAGGTAATCGTAGCCTCAAACCTCATCAACCGGGAATGGCTAAAACATGGGAGGTGTAGCAAGGCTTCGTGGGTAGCTCCCACTTGAGAGCAAGATTTACCCCTGTCTAGAGGTCCCTTTTTATTTCGGTTGCATGGGCGGTTGGATGTACACAAACTACGGGGTTGTCTTGTTCGGGACTGTCCAGTAAGGGATGGTTCCGGTCTTGTGTTGCAGAGGAGTTAAGGTGGCTCCTCGGTACGTTGATCTAGGCCATGTACTGTGACGGGCGGTACCCCAGTAGCCCTGCCATTGTATGGAATCCAAAATCCAATAAGTGCCAACGGTTTTGATTGTGTTACCCACTTTTGTGGCTAGTAGCTGGAATTTAATCATGTAACAATTTCGGCTATTTCTTATTTACTTGAGAACCCTAGACCCTATTATAATATCACTGGATTTCCTATCAAATGTTTTGGTTAGCGTAAGGTAAAAACTTTTCCATGTTTATGTGTGGGAAGTCTTACGTGATACCTTTCTTTTCAAAGGTTTTTTAAAGTTAAACAACTTTAACCTATTACTCACACCAGACTCATGTCTGACCCAGAGTTTATCTTCTGTTTTCTTAAACTCTTGGGTACTCAAATTTTACGAGTAGCCAAGGGATTTAGGTTAGCTTTGATGAATTGTGGAGGAGCAAATGGAGCAGGAGGCTTCTGCATGTAGATATATAGTTCCGCTGTGTGTTCTCTGTGTTAGTATTGTTTAGTTGAGTTGTATTGGGTTGTATAACTAGACAGGTGTTTATAACTGTCTAGTATGTGATGTAAATTCTGTGTAACTCTGATAGTGTTGTATATCTTTGTAATACTTTGTTATTAATATAAATTATTTGTTCCACTATTGAGATTCTAATATTGTTTCTTCTTTCTTCTCTTTCTTTCTCTTTTCTATCACTTTCTTTCTTCATGATGACACGACTTTTCTGTGGAGAAAAAGTCGGGTCGTCACAGATTAATCACCCAATTTAATTAACCTTTACCTATTTCACATTAATTACATTTATTGTTGTTACTCTAATTAATTATCCTGTAAACACTTACATTGATTAGTTATCCTTTAATTAATCACACTCATTAATTAACTAACCCTTAATTAACTTCCTTATTTAATAAATCCTTTAACTAATTACACTGAGTAATTAATCCTTAATTACTTACATTAAGTAATTAATCTCTAGTTACTTACATTAAGTAATTAATCTCTAGTTACTTACATTAAGTAATTAATCTCTAGTTACTTACATTAATTAATTCCTAATTTCCAATTAATCTCTAATTAATTTATAACCCCTAATTTTTAAATAATTAATTCTTATTAATTGAATAAATCATTAATTATCAAAGGCCTTAATTTAACTTTAAGATAGATCTTTATCTTTTATTAATGACTTACTTATCATTAATTATTATTTAAATACATTTTGTCTTTAGTTAACACTTAATTTAATTACTAAATTAAGTCTTTTTAAAAATAACATAAAAATAATTTCATCTAACCAAATTTAAATTAATAAAACATATAACTTCTTAAATCAAATAATTTTAAAAACATTTATCCTATAATAATTTAAACTAGATTTAGTTTAAATTCATACTTGCTTTATTATTTAAACTCAAAACATTTTAAAACCTTTCTACGGGTTCCCTTACCTTTTTTTCTTTAGAACTTAGGCTATTAAAACTTAAAAAACAGAAAGCTTATCACACACGATCAAGTTGAAAACAAACCCGAGACCTCCTTCCTTCCCCCGAGCCAACTGAAATTCTCCCCGTATCACACGCGAATCGCCTACCCCTTCGAGGCAAACACGAGAAAAATTCATATAAATCCTGAGCCATAATCTTCTTCCAAAAGCTAACATGACTCGAAGCACATAAGTGCACCATGCACGTGCACGATGCCTCGCTGCTACTTCGATCAACTCTGCGACCTCAGACAATTTGGTGATAGCTTCGTCGAGGTTCTCCACTTCCCAGAAGCAAGAAACTACCACCAACACGAAATTGAGCAAGAGGACTCAACTAACAACCAAACCTACCCTACGAAAACCCCTCCATGCCACCACCTCAGGTCGCCAGAGACCTCGATACTCTGCCCACACCTACGCCGTAGACACACACACCAATCTCACCCGCTCTGACCAAGTCCGGTCCAACCTCGCCGTCACAGCGATCTTGATTACATCATCGAACTCAGCAGGCCCTTAAACCGTATAACCTTCCCACCATGCCTCTAGGTCGAAGAATAAACCGGCCAACCAATTTTCCTCCCATCCTTAAACCACTAGCCACCTCTGACACGAACCCCGAGGCCATACTCCCTCGTGATCGTCGAAATTTTACGAAAATTGAAATATTGATCATCATCGAATTTATTTTCAAATATAAACTTAAAATTGATGAAACCATTTCCTAAGTTCATTATTTCCTAAAATGAACATGATTATGAAACCTAAATACGAATTTATGATCATCGAATTTTTACGTATATTTGTTTCCTACTGTAATTTGTCATTTTCGAAATGGTTACTCAACATAAATTTTTGAAACTATTTTTAAAATTGATGTCATAATCTTATAATCAAAGTTTCATTTAGACATTAAACTCTAAAAAGAATTAGAGTAAGTTTTTTTGGCATTTGAAAATGAATTTGAAGCAGAGGCATATTTGCCTGCTCCCAGTCATTCATACAAATTTTTTTCCACATACAATCATAATATACATATATACCGACAACTTCCACTATTAAACTCCAAGATTTGATCACATGCATGCATCAGGTTCTTACAACAAATCAAAGATAAAATAATTGTTACTCACTGTTTATACTTTGAACAGAGAATCAATATTTTGATCTGAAATAGCCTATTTTGGGTCTGCTTATGTAAACTTTTCCTTGAATCTGAATTGCTTTGACTCTGCTGGAAGCTTGAGATTGCTGTTGTTTTGATTGTTTTTAATTTTAATTTACCAGGTTTTTGTATTGAGAAAGATAAAAGATGAAAAGAAAAAGGATTTGAGAAATTAAAAATGAATTTTCCAGATTGATTCTTCTTTCTAGTACATATTTTAAATTAAAAGAAATTGCCACTTGTAATTAGCATTTTTAAGTTGGTTACAGTTGTTATTAAATATATTCCTTAGCTAAAATTTGTAATTACATTATTTATATTTGTAATTTCCATTTTTAAACAAGTTTTTATATGTATTTATATAATATTTTAAATTGAGTTTTTATAATTACAAATGTCTTAATATGTTATATGTATATATATCATCTTTTATATAAATGTTTTATGTTTTAAACTTTACTTCATTATTTACATATAATTTAAAAGAAAATGAAATAAAATCCACTTACACACTTAAAAATGATTATACTGGTTTAATATAACCTTTGAGAATTTAATACATTGAATCCAAATCACTGCTTACAAATCACTCTCATAAAAAACATTATTTTATTTGAATTTTTTATATATATATTCCCTCCTTTTACAAATGCAAGTATATACTACTTCACATGCCATATATGTACTTATAATTTCCAACTTATAGAGTTTGCATATCTAGTTATCTTTGTTTATGACCAACGGTTTAAAATACTCATCCGATATCAGCATTTATTAAAGCCCAACTCCATTTATATATATATATATCCATATATATATATATATATATATATATATATATTATTCTTAGATTTATTTGTTCAATCTATAAATCAGTATTTATTAATTAACTCAGTTAATTATCAATTAACAGATATTCCAAAATACAAGGTGTCACATCTCCGGATCATTAGTGCAATCCATGACTGTTCCAAATCGATATCCAATTCCAAATACATTCCAAATCCTTAGCTGAATCCATATATATCCAAAGCCAATAGCCAAATCCGTTATCTTCCTGGATTGTTTGCCAAATCCAAAACCTCAATCTCACTGAATCCTTGCCGAACACAATCCATCTTCGACAACCTGAGTAGGCCGATCCATCGCGTTAAAACAAAGAAAATTACTCCTTTTTAGGCATAGTCCATACCTGATGAACATGATCTCTTCGGATCCTTGCTGAGCACAATCCATACTCAACGACCTGAGTAGGCCGATCCATAGTGTTCAAGTGAAGCGGCCTACCAATTGCTAGGCAAAGTCTACACCTTACAATGTTGATCTCTTTGGATCCATGACTAGCACAATCCATACTCAATGACCTGAGTAGGCCGATCCATCACATTCGAGCAAAGTGACCTACTCCTTTCCAGCCATAGTCCATACTCGATGACCTGTATTATCAATTACACTGGTTCAAACTTAAAAATTCCTAAGTTTATTAGCTAAAATAAAATAAGAGTCTATACAACCAATAAACCAGAGTTCGAAGCAAACAAGAAGAAAAAAAGATAAAGAAAAAGAAAAACTAACTTCACAAACCTGAGCTGTATGGTTTATCATCATCTCAGAGCATGCCTAGGGACCGTCCTCGATCCTGTACTTGTGTAAGTGACTTAGCCGTCCTATTGTAGAGTTTCTTACTTATCTCATGCCATCCCGATCAATTGATGACAAGTTGATGATGATGCGTTGATCCAGTACCATTTTCATTCGAGGTGGACAGTGGTTGCTTCGGTTCTACCGCCGCATCCTAAGTCCTCACGTATTTTTGTAACAAAACACTCCTCACATGTTCCTTAATGATATCCTTCAAATGCCTATAGTCACTTCTATTATGCCCATCCAGCTCATGGAATAGGTAGCACTTTCCTGATGTTCGTTCACGTTCGAAGGGTTCAATTCTTGCCGACCTTCGATATGGAAGGCGTCCTCGAGTATCCAGATATATCTGTTCTAGTGTTTCATTCAATTCCGAGTACGAAGATAACTTGGGTTTCCTCTCTATCACTTCGATCCATCAAATCTATTATCCATGTTTCGTTTACCCTTGTACTTACCTGTGTAGGATCGATTGCATCCTAGAGAGGCATGAATAGGGCGATACTACTAATAATAAAATTAATGCAGAAGTAAAAATAATAACTAAAGTTATGCAGAAGAGATCACACAAAAATTTATCCATTTTCACAAACCCTGCCTATGTACTGCCCCTAAGGTTTCTACTAGAAATTAAGTAGTCAGACGCTTACATACGTAAACCTATGACACCTTCTAATGACTAACCTAACTATATGTTCAAAACTCTGCTACAACTCAGCCACCGAGTTGCGAATTCTCAAACTACGCCCCGTAGTTTGTCCGTAGTCACATGACTAGAAATTTACTTAATTTATAAAAAAACTACAAATGAAATAACAATGAAAACAAAAAAACCTAATTATATTAAACTAAAGCCCAATAGAAAAGTAAGGCCGACCCAATGTAAATACTAAATAGAGATCGTCTCCCCATTTTCCATGTATACTCGTGTATTCTCTTTTGGCCGATCCTTTTTTTTCATTCCTCTTCACAGATTTAGGGTTTTGAGAAATTAAGTCGTAGCTTGAATTATACATTCGAATTGATTGCTATCGCTCTCATGTTCCTTAATTAGTTTCAATGTTTCTTCGATTCTCTTGCATACATGTGGTCGCTTCGAGTTTGACTGGTAATTTGGTATGTGATTTTTGCCCTGTTTTGATTTTCGAATATATTTTACTTAACGCTCTATTTAATTGCTTGGGCTCGGACTCATAAATGTCGATGATGAGATTGGGTTTTAATTTATAGGGATAACTTCCCTAAATATACATTCGTATAACTCACTTTGAATTTTTCACATTGCTGTGCTCGGCCATTGATTTTTAGTCGAACGTTGGTGATGTTTTTTGACTTTGCATTTCATATGTGTTGCTTGATAAATTTGCATTTTCTTTGGTCTTTTCTCCTGCAACTTTGTTATTTGAATTTTTATATGGTCCAGACTTTATCAATTTGTGTTATCACCTGGCTTTGACTTGGGCATTTAAACTTGACATGTTCATCTTGAAATCCCTGCAATAATGACTTTGTTTGAACTATTGCAGATAGTAGTTGTGATGCCCCACCTCTATACTCACACTAACTAAGGACACTATTGGGTAATGCCGTCAATTAGTAGGAAGAATAAGGCTGTTGAGGTGCGACCATCTGTGTAATTGATTTGTGTGAGTACCTATATGCCAAATAGAAGGTCGTGCATTTCATTTCAAGAGGACATCTGACATATCAAATACAATCTCAAAGCTACTACACAGTGGCTATGTGGCCTTCGAAAACAAATATAAAATAGGCATAACACAAAATCAGTCATAAATATTCATATCACTAAGGCGGAACTAGATATGAATATAACACATAGAAGTGAATATCAAAGTAGTGGTCATACAAGATCCACTACATCACAAAAGGATAGGTACAAGCGCTATACAAAAGAAAAAATATACATCAAGGAGTCTCTATCTTGAATGTATAAAAACAAAAACTACTGAGCTAAAGTAGTTAGCCAAAAGTCGGAAGCTGGACCCTGCTAAGAAGTCAAGTGGAAGCACCTGAAACACCTCGGCCTGATCCGAGTATTATTTAAGAAGAAAAATAATAAATGGATTAATCTAGCTATAAATATCATACAAGATGAGATAGGATAAGAGATATGACAAAAATATATGATAACAATAATGTCATACTGTGACAAGTATATTCTGATAACAATGAAAATCATACAATATCTCATTTCTCCTCAAATATCCAAAAAGAATACCATATTCTTTAGCTTATTCACCAAACCTCAAATATTGGCAAAACATATCAATGCAAATCACAAAAATTGGTGATACGCAAATTCTAGAAATCAATGAATAGAAATCCAGAAATCACAAAAGGGGGAGGCCTATCACAAAGTGGAGCATGAAAACTCACCAACATGTGTATCACCAAAAGACGCTATCCTATATGTCGCTAACCCATAAAATGAATCGAACGTCGACGTACCTAAAAAGATACACCCCATGCACAGTCGAATATCGACGTCCTAAAAAGATACGGCCTATGCACAGTAGAACATCGATGCACCTAAAAAGATATGCCTCATGCACAGACTTATTAAGCCGAACATCGACGCACCTAAAAAGATACGCCCCGTGTACCGACTCATTGAGTCGATTGCTCCATGAACGGTCAAATGACCATGGGTCTCTGACCCACCTAATTGAGCCAACCTCCATAGAATAAGTGTAAATTTCACCAAGTTAGTAAATAAATGAGTTTAGCTTCATGTCCCATAAGCACTGGCTTAACTAAAATATTTACGAACAAATTGTAGATTTCCACTTGAAAATACAAAATGATCGTCAACGATAAAAAAGAAGTGTAAATTACACTAAGCTATTAAATAAATGAGTTTAGTTTATGTCCTATAACCACTGGCTTAACTTAAATATTTACGAACAAATTGTAGATTTCCAATCAAAAATACAAAATGATCATCAACGATTAAAAAGAAGTGTAAATTACACTAAGCTAGTAAATAAACGAGTTTAGCTTCATGCTCCATAACCACGGGCGTAACTTAAATATTTACGAATAAATTGTATTTCCACTCGAAGATTGTCACGAGATTTCAATCGAACAAGCCCAAGAATTAACTGACATAGTTAACTCAAGCGTTTCATACCACTTGTTTTGCTAAGTCGTTTAATAAGATTTCTCATCCGAATGAGGTTAGGGTTTGTATACACCAATAGATTGGAAAACGGTTTTAAAACGAGTTTTGTATTAAAAATAGTGTTAAAATTATTTTTGTCAAAGAGTTTGAGTATTTACTACTAATATAAAAACCTTCGTATTTTAAAGTGACAAATCACATAAATGATTGTATAAACAATCTATCACCAAAATCCACATTCGACGACGTGAATTAAAACCATAAAATTAGATATCAAATCCAATCAAATGGATATTCCCAAATATCTAGAAAATAAGCCATCAAAGTTGATAATAAATGACAACAACTAAATTGGATAAACAAAAATCGATAAAAATTGGAAATCCACTCAAAAACAGCTAAAACAGGCAAATTTCAACAAAACCAGACGTCTGGTTGGTTTTTATCCGATGTCCAACCCTAGGCTCTGCCATTTATTCTATGTTTTTATTGTTTTATTTTTTTCCAGAGACCCCTACCAGACATCTGGACATTTCAAGCAAACGACTAGTCGCCTGGGCGTGGGCAGAATTTGCCAAGGCCAATGGTGGCCTAATCGATTCGAAGGCGATCAAACGAGCGATGGAGGCTAGAGATTTATGGAAAGCAACAATCCAGTCTTATAGGCTCTCTGATACACCCCAAATAACATGTCCAAACATCCATAGTAGGATTTTCATAAATCTTGACTTCAAAACCAAAAAATAACATTTCGGACTTTAAATAAAACATTTAAATATATAATCGTAAAATATGTGGGTTGTTACAGACTCCCTTCCTTAAAAATATAGCGTACTCGCAATACTGAAGATGAAAATAAAGAATAACGACCACTCTAAAGCATAACAACACAAAAGAAAATTTTGAAGGGAGAAGTTCACCTAAGGAGCATGAGAGAGTAAGTCTAGATGTGTTTGCTTGATGAATTCTCTGTATTTCCAAGAGCAATCCTTAGGATTTGAGGACCATTAAACTTTCACAAGCGGAACATCTTTGTTTCGAAGGTGTTTAACCTCCGTAGCAACGATATGAATAGGATGTTGCTCATAAGTCAAATTAGGTGAAACTTCAATTTCTTCAACAACACGGGATCAAGAATAAAATTGGAATCTCTAAGGCATTTTCGTAGTTGAGAGACGTGGAATACGTCATGAATAGCATAAAATTAAGCCGGTAATAAAAGGCGATATGCCACAGAACTAGTGCGTTTGGTGATGGAAAACAAACCAATATATGGAGGTGCTAATTTTCCTGATCGAATGAAACGCACAACACCCTTCATAGGTGAAACACGAATGAACACCAAATATCTCACAAAAAATTCCGAATTCTTTCTCCAGTTATCGGCATAGGATTTTTGTCTATTATGAGCTTCTCTCATCCTATGATGAATAAGTCAATCCTTTTTGTGGAATCGTGAATAAAATCTGGACCTAAAACCAGCTTCTCATTGGCTTCAAACCAACACGAAGGAGATTGACATGGCCTTGCGTACAGTGCCTTGAAAGGTGCCTTAACAATACTAGATTAGAAGCTATTATTATAAGAAAACTCAACAAGAGAAATATGATCTTCCTAACTTCCACAAAAATCAAGAACACATGCACGAAGAAGAACTACAAGAGTTTGATTCACATGCTCTGTATGTCCATCGGACTGATGATGATAAGCGATGCTAAAATTAAGCTTTGTTCCCAAATCTTTTTGAAGACTCTTCCAAAATCCACTAGTAAATAATGGATCATGGTCGTTAAAAATAGAAGTAGGAAATCCATTCAATTTAACAATTTCTTTAACATAAAGTTTGGCCAAAAAAGATACGGTTCGATTGGACCGAATGGGAATAAAATGGGTGGATTTTGTAAGTCTATCTACAATCACCCACAAACTATCATGACCCAAACGAGAACGGGGAAGACTGTCAATAAAGTCCATGGAGAGTTGATCCCACTTCTAAACAAGAATGTCCAAAGGTTGCAATAATTCACGGGCCTTTGATGCTCAGCCTTAACGAGTTGGCAAGTCATGCGACACTTAACAAAGTTAGCAATATCAGATTTCACTCCATCCCAATAATAAAGTCGCTTCATGTCTATGTACATTTTGCTACAATTGGGATGAATGGTAAATTTAGAATGATGAGAATCTTCTAAAATGTCTTTATGAAGATCTCTAATATTTGGCATAATAAGTCTACCAAATTTTTGAATACCTCCACGAACATTAATTTCAATGTTTTTCGAACCATCAACATTTCTATCCCTACAATTTTAGCTAAAATGAGCCAATTCAGGATCATGCTTTTTAGCTTCAAGAGCGCGGTCTAAAAGAGATGGATGAGCCTCAAAGCTACATAAAACAAGAGACGAACATAGATGGGATTCACGATCTTGAATCTCACAAGTAGACAAAGTCTCGAGATCATTCCATTTGGACATCATCATGGAAACAAGTGCTTGTTGCTTACGACTAAGGGCATCGACAACATGATTTCCCTTTTCGGGAGTACAAAGAATTTCAATATCATAAGATGCAAGGAATTCGAGCCAACACTATTGATGCAAATTAAGTTCCTTTTGAGAGAGAAACTACTTCAAAGATTTACGATCGGTGTATAGAACAAATTTCTCTCCCAAAAGATAATGACACCAAATTCTAAGGGTGAAAACAATAGCCACAAGCTTTAGATCATGAGTGGCATATCTAATCTCGACAAGCTTTAATTGTCTAGAAGCATAAGCGATAACACATTCCATTTTTCATGAGAACGACACCCAAACCAATATGACTTGCATCGATATAAGCAGTGAAGTGTTGGTTCCCTTCGGGGATCACAAAAATAGAAGCATCGGAAGGAGTTCTTTTAATTTCTTAAGAGAAGCTTCTACGCTAAATCATTTATTCATGATCCTCTTTCCCGAAAAGCTGAGAAATTCAAAATTATGATTAACCTTATGTAATCATCTTTTTAGAAAAATTTACTTATTACAAGTCAATTTACTGTGTCTGACTGTCTCATCATAGCGTTTAAGAGACTCTTATCGATAACGTTGATCAGGTGCATCGACCCGAATTCTTAAAACACTCAATGGGCAATACAACACAAAATCATCTTCTATATGATAAACATGTCTATTAAAAATTTATGAATAATTTTTGCTGGTTTCAATAACAAAATCCAATTATACTTATAAATGTATCTTATTAGAAAGATTTGCAGTTTTAAATTGCTGTTTTAACCCATAATCAATGAATACAAGGATGAACTCATCGAGATATTTGCAAAATACTTGATTCACAAGATGGATGAAATAAGCTGGAAAAACCGAATAACATAATGAGTTACTCATAAGAATCATAATGAGTGCAGAATGCGGTAAGTGGAATGCTATCCTCTGCAACTCGTAGCTGAGGAAAACCAGTGGCAAGGTTGAGCTAAAAAGACCTTAGCACCACATAATTAATCACTTAGTTGGTAATTCTAAGATAGTCTCAATGATATCGAGATATTCACAAACTACTTGAGTGAGGGAAATAACATCTTCCTCATCATGTGGTTTTAAAGAATAAAATGATGCCACGAAATTGGAACCGAAATCATTAAGAACAATAGAAATCTGCATAATAGATTGGGGATGTCGAAGATGGATAGTCCTCTCAGGACATAGGATGCGTGCTTCATAACGATTAAGCCAATCCATTCCCAAAATCATTCCGAAAACAAAGTAATGCATAATATGCAAATTGTGTCGACCCGTCTTTCAATATCCAGAAAGACCTATCATCAATAAGAAAAGAAAGAGATAGAAATAGAAAAGATAGAAAGAAAAGAACAATAATCATCAGAATCTCACAGCCAAAACGAACAAAATTATAATATTACACATATCCATTACGTAGTTTTACATATCAGAGTACACAAAATAATAGGACTCCATTACATTGGACATTCATAATAGTTTCCCAAACCATACAACTCAAAACACAACTTCAAAAGTCACTACAGCGGATAGATATAGATAAGTACGTCTGGACTCCAACTCCAGCTTCCAAAACATTTGCTAATCCCAACCTAATCAATTGGCTACTCATAAAAATTTGAGTACCCAAGAGTTTATGAAAACCAAAACAAAATAAACTCTGGGTCAGACATGAGTCTGGTGTGAGTAAATCAGATAAAGTTGTTTAACTTTAAAATCATTTTGAAACAAAAAGTATCACGTAAGACTTCCCACAAATAAATACGGGTAAGTTTTTACCGTACGCTAACCAAAACATTTGATAGGAAATCCAGTGATATTATAATAGGGTCTAGGGTTTTCAAAATAAAATACAGAAATAACTGGAATGCTTACTTCTTACGTTCCAACATAGTTGGGCACAATCAAAACCGTACAGTCACTTATTGGAGATTGGATTCCATACAATGGCAGGGCTACTGGGGTACTGCCCGTCACAGTATGGGGCTTAGATCACCGTACCGAGGAGCCACCCTAACTCCACTACAACACAAGGCCGGAACCATCCCTTACTGGACAGCTACGAACAAGACAACCCCGCAGTTGTACCCAACAACTGTCCACACAACCGAAATAATAAAGGACTTCTAGACAGGGGTAAATCTCACTCTCAAGTGGGGGCTACCCACGAAGCCTTGCTACACCTCTCCTAATTTAGCCATTCCCGGTTGATGAGGCTTGATGCTATGATTACCTTTAGAGAACACATATCTTAGAATGCTCATCGTCACCTGACAATGTTCTGAAAGCATTCAATCCATACAAGTTCGTTCCGGGTTCGAACGAAACCGAAGGAATTATTTTATTACACTCATTTTGGAATCACCCTCAGAGTTAACAACAATAACCCTTGCACTCTAAAACTTCATCTCGAACTTACTTTGAGAAGTCACGACCTAACATTTAACTTGGATCGATGTTGTTTTCGGAAAATCAAATTTGATTCCCGATCCCGGTCTCATCGAAATCCAAACGCCATCTTAAAGGTCAAGTTGTTTAAATATTTAAACAATTCAATTCAATATAATTTTAAACATTGAATCCACATAGCATTATCCATAGATAATAACAATCATCCAACTCAGATATATACAAATCTCATCATAGAATATCTCAACTATCATTCAACAGATATCAACCATATTCAGGTATTCAATTCAAACAATCATCCATAAGCAAGCACTTCTTTAATTCATATAATTAATTTAATTAATGTAAATTAAATTAATTACTTAAGAATTAATCACTTAATATTGCTTAACCAAGCACTAATTAATTAATCACAATCATTTAATTAATTATCCTCATTGTTAATTAATCAATCTTTAATTAATTAATAATCCTTTATTTAACTATTAATTAATTACTTTAATTATTCATTAATTAAAACTTGATTAAAAATTTATGATTCCTTAATTGGTTATTAATTAACCCTAAATTTATAATTAATTAACCTTAATTAATTTATTAATTAATTACAAATTAATTTATCTTAATTACTTAATTAATTAAAAATTAATTAACCTTAATTATTTAATAAATTAAATCTTAACCACTAATTAATTAACTATTTATTATAAATTAATTAATGTTTAATTAATTTATTAATTAACTCTTAATCAATTTATTAATTAATTCTTAGTTACTAATTAATTAATTACTAATCACTTAATTAATTAGTTACTAATCACTTATTAATTTATCTTTAATTAATTATTTATTTAATTAATGATCTATTAATTATTATTTAATTTAATCCTTATATATCAAATTATTAAACCATAATTAATTAATTAAGTCTTAACAAATCAATTAATCTATAAGTTATTAATTACCTTTAACCTTAATTAATTTATTAATTAAAGTAAACTTTAATTTCAAAACTTAATTAATTTTCAAAACCAAACAATTTCATTAATTATTAAAAACTATTACATATTTAAAATATTTTCAATTTGTTAAAACTAATTACCTTTTTAAAAGTTAAATTTAAAAGATGTAAAATCATTTTAAATCTTCAATTAACAAAATATGAAATACTTTGAATTAAAAATATTTTAACATTTCATAAAGTAGTTGAAATAAATTATTTTAAAGTTTAAACTTAAACAATTTGAAAATTTAAGTTTGAAAGCTTCAAACTTCACTTGTCCCTTTTTGTTCGACTCGACTAAACTCAAGTTAAACATCAAAACCCAAACCCCTCCTCTACCTTTCCCTCTCTTCTTAGTTAAGGCTTCAGCTAATCCAAAAACAAAAATACTGGAAAGCACACTTTCCTTCCCAAACCCCTACACGAGCTACAGGTGCAACATCCCGAGCACACACATGAGCCACACCCAACACAACTCGAACGCTGCTTCGAGTTTCCTGATACCCAACTCCACTGACACGGTCATCGTCCTGTGCACGTGCGCGTTGCTCCGACGCCACCGCCACCATCCACGATACCTCGCGCAAACTCCACTTCGACCAACGACACAACTCCGACCCTCATCCTCACTCACACGAGCACAATCAAAATATGATTGCTCGAACCCATCAGCTAGCATAACCCTCATCAAAAAATTTCCCCTTCACCCCCATTGCCGACCATCGATCGCCTCATAACTCCAGCCATAACACAGCACAACCCAGACACAGCTTCGCCCCAAACCACTCGCGACTCGATCCATCCCTTCGATCACAGTCACAAGATTTATAAGCTCGACCAACGCAGACCCAAAAATCCTAGTTTCCCAAAATCACAACTCTCTGATGAATAATTATTACTTCCATTATTTTTCTCATGTTAATCCATCTATAATACAGCTTCTCCCCAAATTTCGAAGCCTAAAACCATCGCAGTAAGCAGAATTTGCTCAAAACCCACTTTCAGGTTATCAACAAAATACACCTTCAATTAAAATTTAAAAATTCTGAATTTTGCCTTAAAAATCATGTTATACGAAGTAGATTCAAGATGCGAAATTTATTCAACAGAATATAATACATGTTTTCATCATTTTATTAAATTTTCTTACTACAACACCCTGATTCAGAAGATTATCCACAAATCTTATTTAAATACAATTTCAAACTTTAATTTATATTTATATAAACACTTAATGTTAATAACTCAATGCTTATTAGTATTTATCAAAGAAAAATTTGAAACATTATTCTAGCTTTACTCTGTAATTAAGGAACAAAGAAGTATCAACCCATTTTTATCATGCACAGTTCAAAATTTTAACATGTAAACTAAAACTTACAGGAATAGGTACATGCAAACATCAACAGGACTAACATTCACATGCTAAAGTTTTTACTTAGATTTTCTGGATTTAAATTTTTTTTTACTCACTTGAATTGTTGCTAAGCAGAGTCAAAAGAATTGAATTCCTGGAAAATAACTGCAGTTTTTAACTTGAAATTTATTGATCCAACTGTTTGCTTGATGATGCTTCAATCCTTAATCAATCAGTACTTAATGGAAGAACTTTGAATTTTCTTTTCAGGTTTGCTGTAACTTGTTTGCAGATTTTCCCTTGAATTCTGTTTTGCAGATTTCTTCCTGATTTGCTTTACAGATTGAAGTTTTAAGAAATGAGGCTAGAATGTTTGATGAATTTTGGTTGTAGCGAAGATTTGAAGAATTTTCAGTTTTGTTAATGGAGATGTAAAAAAATTTCTTGCTTAAGAAAATTTTGAATGAGAAAATTTAGATGAAGAATAAGAAGTGGGTTTTTATAAAAATAGTTTTGTTTTATAAAAATTTAAAGAAAATAAATTAAATCTTTGACACTTGTCATTATATTTAGTTAACTTTTTAACACATGTTATAAGTGTGTTTCAAATTTTAAAAAGTGTAGTTTCCATGCAAAAAGAATTTTAAAATGTTTTTATTAATTGATTTTCTTATTTTAAATCCATTTTTAATTCATATATAACCAATTCTTTTTAAAGAATTAAATACAAATCAAATGTTATATCCTAAATAAAATCATGAAAATACTCTTTTAAACTCAAAGTATAGTTTAGAATACAATTAACCTATTTTGAAATCTTTTTAACTTAACAATTCAATTTCAAATTAAATTTTCAAATTCAAAATCAAATTTTATATGAGTACAATTTTAACACATCTGTTTCCCTTCTTTGTATGTATTAATTTCAATTAGAATCAATGTACATTTACAATTCATTTATTGTTACTATTTAAAATAACAAATTTATCAATTTAATTTAATTTATTACAAAGATTACCATTTTTAAATTGGGTTTGAAATTCCGGAATATCACATTCCTCCCCCTTAAAGAATTTCGTCCCCAAAATTTAAACAAAAGATAATCCAAAATTTTCATTTTATTTCAACACTTCAAGCATACATATCATCCATACATAAGAAATCAACAAACAAAACATCCAAACAACCATACATCCAATACAGACACCACTAGCTATCCGGACACATATCCGGATAAGTCTTCCTAAAACTATCCAGAGTCTCCCAGGTACAATCTCTGGGATCCCCACTCCACTGGATTTTAACGAGCTTCACTATCTTACTTCTGAGTTGCCTCTCGTCTTGATCAACAATTCGAACAGGATGTCTGGCAACTGATAAGTCTGGCTCAACCTCTAAGTCTTCCTACACGGCTAACCCCACAATAAGAGATGGATCGTGCACATATTTCCGTAGATGAGATACGTGGAAAACATTGTGAATTCCAGCCATCCGGACTGGCAATTCAATCCTGTATGCTATGGTACCAATCCTCTCGAGTATTCGGAACGGACCAATATATCTCGGAGCGAGTTTCCCTGCCTTCCCAAATCTTACTTCTCCTTTAATATGGGAAACTTTGACAAAGACTAAATCACCAATCTCGAACTCCAATTGTCTTCGTCTTTTATCTGCATATTTCTTTTGACGATCCTGAGCAGCTCTCATCATTTTCTTGATAAGCTCGACTTTAGCAGATGCTTCACGAATCAGGTCGGGTCCAAGCACAATACGGTCTTTCGACTCTATCCAACAAGTTGGGGATCTACACGGCCTTCCATACAGTGCTTCATATGGAGCCATCTTGATACTTGTTTGGTAACTGTTATTATAACAGAATTCCACTAGATGTAGATGGTCCTCCCATGATCCCCCAAAATCCAATACACAGGCTCTCAACATATCTTCTAAAATTCAATTTAGCCTCTCTGTCTGTCCATCTGTTTGGGGATGATATGTTGTACTCAATCTCAAGCTTGTTCCCATAGCTGATTGCAATGCCCCCTAGAATTTGCTGGTGAAGATAGGATCTCGATCACTTACAATACTGACTGGAACACCATGCAATCTCACTATCTCTTTCTCCGGTAAAGCTGCAGTACGGGTGCCTTAACTGGTATAAAATGGACGCTCTTGGTTAGACGATCCACAATCACCCATATTCCTTCATTCCCCTTCTTTGTTCTAGGCAAACCGTCGATGAAGTCCATCGAAATCATCTCCCACTTCCACATCGGGATCTCCAAAGGTTGTAACAAACCGGCTGGCTTCTGCTGATCTCCCTTAACTTGCTGGCAGATTGCACAACTATTTACGAAAGCAGCTACATCTTTCTTCATGCCCGGCTGCCAGAAAACTCTTTTCTTATCCTTGAACAGCTTCGAGATTCCTGGATGGATATTCAATCTGGAGCGATGACTTTCTGACAATACTTTGTGTCTCAATCCAACTATATCCGGTACACACAATCGACCATTAATCCTCAATGCCCCTTGATTGTCTATCTTGTAATCCGAATATCGACCATCCTTAGTTCCAAGAATCAATTCTTCAAAGGACCTATCCTCCATTTGTTTGCTTATTATTCTTTCCTGGAGAGACGGAACAGCTTCCAAAAGAGAAAGAACCACATTTCTGCTAAGTGTGTCTGCCACAATGTTCGCCTTTCCCGGAGTATACAGAATATCCAAATCGTACGATGCCAAGAACTCGATCCATCGCTGCTGTCTTAGATTAAGATCTTTTTGAGAGAAAAGATATTTCAACGGTTTGTGATCCATAAATAACTCAAACTTTTCTCCTAAAAGATAGTGCCTCCAGATCTTTAAAGCAAAAACAATAGCCAACAGTTCTAGATCGTGCGTAGCGTAGTTCCGCTCATGTGGCTTCAATTGCCGACTCGCATACGCAATTACCCTACCATTTTGCATAAGCACAGCTCCTAATCCAACAATACAGGCATCAGTATACGCTTCAAACTTGCTCTTCCCATCTGGAATAGCCAATACAGGAGCACTTGTCAACCTTACCTTCAGATTCTGAAAAGCTTCATCACATTCCGGTGTGCACTTGAATTTAGCTCCCTTCCTTTTCAGCTTTATTAGGTGAGAAGAGATCTTAGAATAATCCTTAATAAACTTCCTATAGTAATCGACCGATCCCAGAAAACTGCGAACTTCTGTTGGTGTCCGAGGCTGCTTCCATTCCAGAATAGTCTCAACTTTAGCTGGATCTACAGAGATTCCCTCACCAGAAACAATGTGCCTAAAAATTTTTACTTCAGATTTCCAAAAATTACACTTAGAGAACTTTGCCTTCAGAACATGCCTTCTCAGAGTTTCCAAAACTACTCTCAAGTGTTGCGTGTGCTCTTCTTCCGACTTAGAATAAACCAAGATATCATCGATGAACACCAAAACAAACTTATTCAAAACATCCCTAAAGACTTGGTTCATCAGGTCAACAAAATAGGCAGGAGCGTGGTTAACCCGAAAGGCATAACTAACCACTCATTGAAACAATTAGGTCCCCTAAATGCAGTTAAGGGAATACTGTCCTCAGCTAACCTTAACTGATGGAAACCTGATGCTAAATACAATTGAGAAAAGACTGATGCTCCATGAAGCTAGTCGAAGAGATCATCAATACGAGGAAGATGATACTTATTTCGAATGGTCACTTTGTTCAATTCACGATAGTCTACACTGAACCTTAGCGACCCATCTGACTTGGTGACAAATACCGCAGCCGAACCCCAGTAAGAAAAACTTGGTCTAATCAAACCCTTCTCCAACAGATCTTGAGTTTGCTTCACTAGTTCTTCCCTCTCCCTTGGAGCCATCCTCCTACTAGGTTGAATTAGGGTACTGCTCCAAGAACCAAATCTATACGAAACTCTATTTCTCGGTGCGGAGGCAAACACTTAACTTCTTCGAATACATCAGAGAAATCCTGAACTACTTCAATATCTTCAACCTCCTCTTGAGAAGTCTCAACTCCATGTAAAAGACTACTCAAGTGAATTCTAGAGTTATCACACATTACTCTGGCAATCCTACCCAGATCAGTTTCCAACGAAACTATTCTCTCATCACAATTTAAAACAGCCTTATATTTGTCAAGCCAATCCATTCCCAATATAAGGTCAAAACCTTTAAAATCTAAACATAAGGGTCACAGGAAAAACTATGGGATAGATAGAAGATTCTCAAATCCTTACAGATCCTATCTAATTTGGTTACCCCTCCTATATGATTAGATACATAGATGGGACTGTCTACGATATTAGGGGTAAGAAAGAAATTCTCTACAGTTTTCAGAGAAATAAAACTTAAAGAAGCATCAGAATCAAACAAGACTTCAATATATTTTCCATTTAAAAGTAAGGTACCTTCTAAAACTCCTTTGCCCTTAGACGAGTTTGATGGTACGCCTTCTAAAGCAAATACTTTGTTCTGTTGGACTTTATGAAGGAGCGGGCAATCTTTAATCATGTGTCCCGGTTGATGGCAGTTAAAACAAGGAGACTTCTGAACTAAGGCTGAACCTGGTCCACTATAATGCTGTCGCTGTTGCTGTTGCCGAGACTCTCTTCTGGGACACTTATTTGCCAGGTGACCTTCTTGCTGACAAATATAACACTTGCGTGGTCCATTGTTGTTTCCAAACTTTTTCTTGTTTTGCTTCTTCCAATTAGGATTGAATTTTCTTTTATTAGGATTAGAAGAATTTCCTCCAGATGCAGCTACTCGTGCCTCAGATCTTTTGTTCATTAAGTCTTCATATCTTAACACCATATCAATAAGCTCCACAAAAGACCCTTTCAAATGTGCAGTCATTCTTTCATGATACTCTGGCCTCAACCCTTGGACAAACATCTCGTTTTTCTTAAGAGGGGTGTCTATAAGTCCTGGACCATAGCAAGATAACTCATTGAATTTAGTCTCGTATTCAGCTATAGACATGTTTCCTTATTTTAGATTCAGAAAATCTTGATAAAGACGAGTTCTCCCTGTAGTAGGCATGAAATTCTCCTCAAACATCTCCTTAAACTCTTCCCAAGACATATCATCTTCCGAGATATTAGCAGTCACTGAATTCCACCAGACTGCGGCTCCACCTTGTAATTGCCATGCAGCCATTATTCTCTTCTGCTCATCCGATAACCTCACGCGCTTAAAAATCTTCTCACACAAGCGAAGCCATGCTTGGATTTCTATTATAGTTTTTGATCCTTGAAACGGTTTTCCCCCAAGTTGAACGAAGTCCTTGCATAATGCAGCAAAAATGACTGGAGACGTAACTGGATTAACAATCTCATTATCAGGCTGCTCTCTCCTATTACTGGTTGATGTACTTCCAACAACTCTTCCCCTTCGGCCTCTTGAACTCATTATGGCTACCTGAACAGGTAACCCAACCAATTTAGATAGGGATATAGTTATATAAGAAAAATTACAAATACGCACTCTCAAGATAGATACAACTCCAGAGCCTAGGTGTTTCTCAACCATTGCTTTGATACTAACTGTGACGACCCGTCTTTCAATACCCAAAAAGATGTATCATCAATAAGAAAAGAAAGAGATAGAAATAGAAAAGATAGAAAGAAAAGAACAACAATCAACATAATCTCACAGCGGAAACGAACAAAATTATAATATTACACATATCCATTACAAAGTTTTACATATCAGAGTACACAAAATAATACGACTCCATTACATTGGACATTCATAAGAGTTTCCCAAACCATACAACTCAAAACACAACTTCAAAAGTCACTACAGTAGATAGATATAGATAAGTACGTCTGGACTCCAGCTCCAGCTTCCAAAACATTTGCTAATCCTAACCTAATCACTTGGCTACTCATAAAAATTTGAGTACCCAAGAGTTTATGAAAAAAAAACAAAATAAAATCCGGGTCAGACATGAGTCGGGTGTGAGTAAATCAGTTAAAGTTGTTTAACTTTAAAATCATTTTGAAACAAAAGGTAACACGTAAGACTTCCCACAAATAAATACGGGTAAGTTTTTACCGTACGCTAACCAAAACATTTGATAGGAAATCCAGTGATATTATAATAGGGTCTAGGGGTTTCAAAATAAAATACAGAAATAGCTGGAATGCTTACATCTCACGTTCCAACATAGATGGGCACAATCAAAACTGTACAGTCACTTATTGGAGATTGGATTCCATACAATGGCAGGGCTACTGGGGTACCGCCCGTCACAGTACGGGGCCTAGATCACCGTACCGAGGAGCCACCCTAACTCCCCTACAACACAAGGCCGGAACCATCCCTTACTGGACAGCTCCGAACAAGACAACCCCGTAGTTGTGGCCAACAACTGCCCACACAGCCGAAATAATAAGGGACTTCTAGACAGGGGTAAATCTCACTCTCAAGTGGGGGCTACCCACGAAACCTTGCTGCAACTCCCCTGTTTTAGCCATTCCCGGTTGATGAGGCTTGAGGCTACGATTACCTTTAGAGGACACATCTCTTAGAATGCTCATCGTCACCTGATGATGTTCTGAAAGCATTCAATCCATACAAGTTCGTTCCGGGTTTGAATGAAACCGAAGGCATTATTTTTGTTACATTCATTTTGGAATTACCCTCAAAGTTAACGATAATAACCCTTGCACTCTAAAACTCCATTTCGAACTTTCTTTGAGATGTCACGACCTAACGTTTAACTTGGATCGATGTGGTTTTCGAAAAATCAAATTTGATTCCCGATCCCGGTCTCATCGAAATCCAAACGCCATCTTAAAGGTCAAGTTGTTTAAATATTTAAACAATTCAGTTTAATACAATTTTAAACATTGAATCCACACAGCATTATCCACAGATAATAATAATCATCCAACTCAGATATATACAAATCTCATCATAGAATATCTCAACTATCATTCAACAGATATCAACCATATTCAGGTATTCAATTCAAACAATCATCCATAAGCAAGCACTTCTTTAATTCATATAATTAATTTAATTAATTTAAATTAAATTAATTACTTAAGAATTAATCACTTAATCTTGCTTAACCAAGCATTAATTAATTAATCACAATCATTTAATTAGTTATCCTCATTGTTAATTAATTAATCTTTAATTAATTAATCTTTAATTAATTAATAATCCTTTATTTAACTATTAATTACTATAATTATTCATTAAGTAAAACATAAATAAAAATTTATCATTCCTTCATTGGTTATTAATTAACCCTTAATTTATAATAATTAACCTTAATTAATTTATTAATTAATTACAAATTAATTTATCTTAATTACTTAATTAATTATAAATTAATTAACCTTAATTATTTAATTAATTAAATATTAACCACTAATTAATTAACTATTTATTATAAATTAATTAATGTTTAATTAATTTATTAATTAACTCTTAATCAATTTATTAATTAATTCTTAATTACTAATTAATTAATTGCTAATCACTTAATTAATTAGTTACTAATCACTTATTAATTAATCTTTAATTATTTAATTAATGATCTACTAATTACTATTTAATTTAATCCTTATGTATCAAATTATTAAACCATAATTAATTAATAAAGTCTTAATAGATTAATTAATCTATAAGTTATTAATTACCTTTAACCTTAATTAATTTATTAATTAAAGTAAACTTTAATTTCAAAACTTAATTAATTTTCTAAACCAAACATTTCATTAATTATTAAAAACTATTACATATTTAAAATATTTTCAATTTGTTAAAACTAATTACCTTTTTAAAAGTTAAATTTAAAAGATGTAAAATCATTTTAAAACTTCAATTAACAAAATATGAAATACTTTGAATTAAAAATATTTTAACATTTCATAAAGTAGTCGAAATAAATTATTTTAAAGTTTAAACTTAAATAATTTGAAAATTTAAGTTTGAAAGCTTTAAACTTCACTTGTCCCTTTTTGTTCGACTGGACTAAACTCAAGTTAAACATCAAAACCCAAACCCCTCCTCTACCTTTCCCTCTCTTCTTAGTTAAGGCTTCAGCTAATCCAAAAACAAAAATACTGGAAAGCACACTTTCCATCCCAAACGCCTACACGAGCTACAGCAGCAACATCCCGAGCACACACACGAGCCACACCCAACACAACTCGAACGCTGCTTCGAGTTTCTTGACACCCAACTCCACTGACACGGTCACCGTCCTGTGCACGTGCGCGTTGCTTCGACGCCACCGCCACCATCTACGATACCTCGCGCAAACTCCACTTCGACCAACGAGACAACTCCGGCCCTCAATCGTCACTCACACGAGCACAATCAAAATATGATTGCTCGAACCCATCAGCCAGCATAAACCTCATCAGAAAATTTCCCCTTCACCCCCATTGCCGACCATCGATCGCCTCATAACTCCGTCCTAACACTGCACAACCCAGACACAGCTTCGCCCCAAACCACTCGCGACTCGATCCATCCCTTCGATCACAGTCACAAGATTTATAAGCTCGACCAACACAGACCCAAAAACCCTAGTTTCCCAAAATCACAACTCTCTGATGAATAATTATTACTTCCAATATTTTTCTCATGTTAATCCATCTATAATACAGCTCCGCCCCAAATTTAAAAGCCTAAAACCATCGCAGTAAGCAGAATTTGCTCAAAACCCACTTTCAGGTTATCAACAAAATACACCTTCAATTCAAATTTAATAATTCTGAATTTTGCCTTAAAAATCATGTTATACGAAGTAGATTCAAGATGCGAAATTTATTCAACAGAATATAATACATATTTTCATCATTTTATTAAATTTTCTTACTACAACACCCTGATTCAGAAGATTATCCACAAATCTTATTTAAATAAAATTTCAAACTTTAATTTATATTTATATAAACATTTAATGTTAATAACTCAATGCTTATTAGTATTTATCAAAGAAAAATTTGAAACATTATTCTAGCTTTACTCTGTAATTAAGGAACAAAGAAGTATCAACCCATTTTTATCATGCACAGTTCAAAATTTTAACATGTAAACTAAAACTTACAGGAACAGGTACATGCAAACATCAACAGGACTAACATTCACATGATAAAGTTTTTACTTAGATTTTCTGGATTTAAAATTTCTTTTTACTCACTTGAATTGTTGCTAAGCATAGTCAAAAGAATTGTATTCCTGGAAAATAACTGCAGTTTTTAACTTGAAATTTATTGATCAAACTGTTTGCTTGATGATGCTTCAATCCTTAATCAGTCAGTACTTAATGGAAGAACTTTGAATTTTCTTTTCAGATTTGCTGTAACATGTTTGCAGATTTTCCCTTGAATTCTGTTTTGCAGATTTCTTCCTGGTTTGCTTTACAGATTGAAGTTTTACAAAATTAGGCTAGAATGTTTGATGAATTTTGGTTGTAGTGAAGATTTGAAGAATTTTCAGTTTTGTTAATGGAGGTGTAAAAAAATTTCTTGCTTAAGAAAATTTTGAATGAGAAAATTTAGATGAAGAATAAGAAGTGGGTTTTTATGAAAATAGTTTTGTTTTATAAAAATTTAAAGAAAATAAATTAAATCTTTGACACTTGTCATTATATTTAGTTAACTTCTTAACACATGTTATAAGCGTGTTTCAAATTTTAACAAATGTAGTTTCCATGCAAAAAGAATTTTAAAATGTTTTTATTAATTGATTTTCTTATTTTAAATCCATTTTTAATTCATATAAAATCAATTCTTCTTAAAGAATTAAATAAAAATCAAATGTTATATCCTAAATAAAATCATGAAAATACTCTTTTAAACTCAAAGTATAGTTTAGAATATAATTAACCTATTTTGAAATCTTTTTAACTTAACAAATCAATTTCAAATTAAGTTTTCAAAATCAAAAATCAAATTTTATATGAGTACAATTTTAACACATCTGTTTCCCTTCTTTCTATATATTAATTTCAATTAAAATCAACGTACATTTACAATTCATTTATTATTATTATTTAAAATAACAAATTTATCAATTTAATTTAATTTATCACAAAGATTATCATTTTTAAATTGGGTTTGAAATTCCGGAATATCACACAAATCGGCATGGAGGGCATAATCACATAAAATAATTTCAACATCCTTACAAAATAAACTAAGTTTTGTGGATCCACCAATCGGATTCGCAATTCTTAATGAAGTCGTCGAGCCCATAACATTTAAAGAAAAAGTATCCAAAAGTTTCGATATAAAAGAGTGAGATGCACCCATATCAAAAAGGACTCGAATGGGATGATCACAAAATATAATAATGCCATCAAGGACAGAATGAGAAATACCTTAACCAAGAGAAGTGTTATTAGGGGATCGCACAACATTCATCTTTCCCTCTTTCCTACTTTGAAGTTTGGGGCATGAAGATATAAGATGACCCTAACTTTTGCAATACCGACAAGTAAGGGGCTTCAGACACTTATTTTCATAGTGGTCCTTAGAACTACAATTGTAGCATACTCCCCGAATAGGTGTCGGAGTCTTTGCTACCGAAGTTTCTTGCTTCACTTTCTTGTTCGGATTTAGGCTTTTGAACTTAATATGCCTCTTCTTATTGTTATTGAGGCTCTTCTTGGAACCTCCAACATCACTATCACTTCCTTTATCGGCCTCTTCAAGTCGAAGAGTAATATTTACAATCTGGTCTAAAGGCACTTCTAATTCCGGAGGTAAAATCATTTTCGAGTTCTTACTCAAATCACAGATAACCCTTTAATTCTTTACAAGATCCGAAATTTTTTAGGCAGACATAAATACGCCATCCAGAGGAGGACCGCTGGATTGACCAACGCTAGGACTGTCAGGTCTAACCATCTATTCTTCTTTAAGAAAGAAAGAAAGAACGAAGTGGAAAATAGTTATTATTAGAATGAATTCAAATAAGCTTGATTGGTGAAACAAGGCATCATAAAAGAAAATAGAATATAATGGGTCCTAAAGCTCGAATTAAATCCTAAGGCATGATTCCCAAGAGAGACTTAGGACAATGATCCTTGTCATAATATTCTATATGGTCAAGTTGTGATGCCCCACCTCTATACTCACACTAACTAAGGACACTACTGGGTAATACCGGCAATTAGTACGAAGAATAAGGCTATTGAGGAGCGACCATCTATGTAATTGATTTGTTCGAGTACCGATATCCCAAATAGAAGGTCGTGTATTTCATTTCAAGAGGAAATCTGACATATCAAATACAAACTCAAAGCTACTGCACAGTGGCTATGTGGCCTTCGGAAACAAATATGAAATATGCATAACACAAAATTAGCCACAAATATTCATATCACTAAGGCGGAAACTGTCACGACCTGAATCTCAGCATTCAAAAATCGACATCCATACTTCACCCGTATTCGAATGCCGCAGATTCAACCGTTGAAATCCAATTCACACCGGAGCTTATAACACATTAAGTACAACAACACAATGGAAGAAAAAGAAATATATATCATTGATACACAATATTTGGTACAACATATAGATACAATTGATACCGATGCTACCAGAGATACAAGACCAGAATGGAAAGAATAAGACAGCAACAGTAGCGGAACACAATATCACTAATATGATCTTCCAAAGAATAGGAAGAAAGATAGAATCTAGAACTGCAATCCCATAGCCAAAGCTCCAAAGTCTCCAATCCAAAAGCAGTTATATCCAAACCATAAGCTCGAACCACCATCATGTTGACTTAAGCAAGGTCAGCCTAAATGCTGAAGAGAAGAAAATGCTATCGCCAAATCCAAATGGCTTTAAAGACCAAAGACTTCGAAGGCTATCGAATCTATACCTACTATTTGATTATATGACAATCCCAACTCTAGGCTGTCCGTGTGGAAAATTGTGGGTACCTAGAGTTTAGAATGGGAAAAATAAAGTCCAGGTCAATCATGGGACCGGTGCGAGCAAACAGAAATAGTTTTATCTTAAACAAAATAAACAAAAGAATTTTAAAAGAAATCCACAATGCTTTTTGGAAAATGAAACTACCATAAGGCCTCCCGTCGCACACACAATGCAAACGCACAATTGGAAGAGATTTCTCCTTATGATAGTCAAACATGCTTGATACGAAAAGCACTTTTGATATTATTATTAGTGCATAGTGCAGAAAATATTTCGAAAGTATAATATTAATCTTAGCCAGTAAATACATTTCGTATTATGCCTACTATAACTACCATGTTCAATAGCTGGTTACCGCCACATTCCATGGCAAGTTATACAACTAAAACTGTACAAGGCGCGTATTGTTTCTTTGGATTTCCATCAAATGATCGGGCTAAGAAACTTCCTTACCAAATGGGACGCCTTTGGTGGGACGCCCCCAAGAGCCAAACCGGATCTCTGCCAACACAAGGCCGGTTACCTTTGTAACTAGGTAACACCTACAAACAAGCCATCCCCGGTCATTACCGACCTTTATCCCGGGTTTCACCAATAAATAGAAACAACCACATAGTTAAATGTTTGGGCTCCATACCATGATACCACTTTTTATGTAGAAGGAAATGGACATACCCTACGAGCGTGACCCCTAATAACCTTGCCGCAACATTCCTGTTTCGACCATTTTCGGGTTGTGAGGCTCGACGAAGTCTCGTCCACTACGCTTTACACAAAAGCCATGCTTTGATCAACACGTGATCTGTAGCATTTTGTATGCCACATTACTGAATTGGGAATGTATCACCAGTAACCATCAACTACATAATCTCTGAACTCGTACGTCTCAGAGAAGGGTGTTAAGCTAAGAGAATAAATTCTCTGCCACCAAACAGAAATGTATTTGACAGAAACCAGCTTTACATCTTAAAGTATAACGTCATACATACATCCATACAGGTCTGTTCCGTATTCGAACAGAACCAAAGACACTTCAAAAGAAGCCCTTGCAATCCGGGTATTCCGAATCTCGATTGGAATCCCATCACATATGGAGATCTCTATACCGACACGACTCAGTGTAGAGACATACGAAGGGTAATCTTTTTGTTCTCGAAAATACCCGGTCTTCACTATCGGTCTTCAAATGCTATCCATAACGTCTTATCATTATTCGGAATGGGTTTTATGACATAAAGTCCTCTCCCGGCCAAACCGAATAATGAATGCTTAATTTTAAAACCATATGGATAAAGTGAGATCTTAGTTAAGTCATAACTTAAAGCCTAAAAGCTTTCTTTCAAATGGTTTAAACAAATTACCATTTTCAAATCTTTGAACAAAAAGATTCACTTTACAAAGTTCACCAATCTTTCAAAAAGTTTCATTCATAGCTTTCAAAACTATTTCAATTCCAAATATTTTATACAAAAGACACACCTTTAAGATCCTCTTCAATTTGAAAACAAAATTCACCAATCTTTATCAAGGATTTATTCATAGCTTTCAAAACAATTTCAATTCCAAATCTTTTATACAAAAGATACACCTTTAAGATCCTCTTCAATTTGAAAACAAAGCTCACCAATCTTTATCAAAGATTCATTCATAGCATTCAAAACAATTCCATTTCAAATTTGAAATCCTTTCAACGAAAACTGGAAATCCTTTCTTTATTTGAAAGCCATTATCATTTGAAAACAAAGAGTTTTCATTTCAGAAAAATCCGATCAATATACACAAGTTGTATCCTTTAAAGTATAAACTTGGGTTAATTTTAAATTCGCAAAATAATACTTTTAAAATACTTTAAAGATGGTTTTAAAATCCATATATATATATTATATAACTTGTACGAACCTTTCAAACAAAATTTCCAAAACAATTTCAAAACATAAACATGATATATTATATTCAAACTAAATTTCAATTTCAATTTCAAACTTCCATTTCAAAATCTTTTCATATTCAACCCAATTCCATTTCCAAAATCTTTTAGATTCAAAATTCAACTTTAAAACCATTTCATAATATTTAATTCAAATATCCGTGACTTAACCGATTTCCTCGTGCAATCCATATATTTGTATGTATGGTGTAGTCCAAGGATTTTACACAATAGTGCAACATCATCAATCATCATAATCCAAGCACAACAATTTCGATAAGCAGTATAATCCTATAACGCTTCACAGATTCACAGATAAATAATATAAATTCATCACAGATAAATAAATTACATTCATTACAGCTCAAATCAAGACAATTCATATCACAAAGCATCACACATCAGGGATATCAAACAACTCAACATTTAATAGAATCCAAAAATCTATAAGTAAGATAAATTAATTATCTGATTAATTTAAATCAGATTAATTACTTATGAATAAAGTACTAATCCTGGTTAATTAATATTAATTAATTGCAAACCATCTTAATTAATTAACCTTTAATCATTTATTAATTAACCTTTAATAATAAATTAATCAACCTTTAATTATTAATTAATCAACCTTAATTAATAAATAAATCAACCTTTAATCATTAAATAATTAACCTTTAATTATTTAATTATCCTTTAATCAATTGCCTTAATTAATGAAATTAATTAACCTTAATTCATTAATTCATTAATTAATTAACCTTGAATCATTTAATTCATTCCTTAATTATCCATCTTAATTAATTAAGGATAAACCATTAATTATTCTTAATTATTAATTAATTGACCTTTAATTAAACACATAATTAAATTAATAACCTTGATTAATCATCCTTAACTAATCATTAATTACTTAGATTAAGTAATTGTTCTTTAAGTAATTACCTTTTTTAATTTATCACATGAATTAAGTAATCACATTAATTAATAGATCTTTAAGTAATTTCAAATAATTAATCCTTTTAATTATATTGGGTAATGATCCTTATAAATTACTTTCATTAAGTAATTATTATTTAATTACTTTGATTAAGAAATTAATCTTTTAATCACTTAAGACTTTAATTAAAAAGATAATATACTTATCTTAAATCTACAGACCCGAGCATTTTTCATGAATTTCCCGAGCCTTACTTCGGGTCCCCCCCCCCACATTACTCATCTTCGAGTTCCCTAATGAATCACTTTGAGTTTGAACTCGAGTACTTCATCTTCTTCCCAACCATTCCAAAACACAAATACACATTCCCATTTGTGCATGTATACGTCTGGTCGGAACGTCTCCGACCATCTTCCCACCCTTCGACACATCATCGACAACATCGATGTATAGCCTGATCCCCTAGATCCTACGATCTCGCCGTAGATCAACATTGAGTAATTCGATCAATACTGGAACCTGACCTCCTTAACCAAAACCACTCGTCACCCCGATTCCGACCACTGGAACACATGCCATACCACCAAAACCATTACCGCGGTTCCCTCTATCTATCCCCCTAGTCCGATGACCTGAATCGTCTCAACAACGATGAATCTCCCACATATACTTCGTCGGCAAAACTGGGTTATTAAACCCTAAATCCACGTTGTTCCTTTGCGTCGTTCATTTTCAAATTAGATTTTTATTTTTTCGATGATCACAATACCTCCAACCATCTCCAGCATGAACCCCGCCATCCGGTTCATGGCCGATCACAAGAAAATGCCAAAATTCCCAATATTGATCAACTCGTAAATTCCCATCAATTTTAAGTTAAAAAAATCTCAATATTATTATCAAAATTCATAGATTTCAGGTAATCCAATCATATAACTGAAATTAGAAATTGTAACACTTGAATTTTCTGATACAAAATGTTTATCAGTGTAATTTTCAAATATTAAAATGTTTACTCCATAAATACATTTGAAATTATTTTTAAAATTAGTATTATACTATTATGATCAACTTCCATTTAGAAATCATTACCTAAATCCATTTATAATTCCAGTTATGATTTTTTTCTTGAAAAATGCTTGCCTGAAGAATAATAGAGGGGTGTTTATGCCTATATACAGTCATACATACAACAATTTCCACACGTAAAAACATATACCTGCAGATAAGTTTGCATTCATTCATCAGTGTTCACAACAACTTTTTCACAAGCATCAAAACATACCACAGATTCAAATTAAATAGGTCAGTTTGCTCACCTGGATTTGAAGAACAGAGAACTTGGCATTGTTTTTAAACTGAAAACGTTGTTTTTTTGTAACTTGACTTAAATCTACATTTGATCCTAAAGCTTTGAATCTGATATTTGCTTGAATATTAAGTCGATCTTGCTTCTTATTGAAGTTTTCCTTGATTTTCTTTTTGTTTCCATATTTGAAGATTATTTCTGATAAAGCTTGTTTGAGATGATTTAGGTTGAACTTTGCTTAGATTTTCATTTTCTCATATTTGTATAATTTTGTTTTTTCTATTTTGATTTCTTTGTTTCAATATGTAGTGTTTCGGTTTTGAGAAAATGGAGATAAAAAAAGCAGTCTGATTTAAACACTTTCTTATTTTTATACATTTCCATTTCAAAAGAAAAAATGATTTTTTTTCCACTTGTCTTTTGTATTAACACTAGTTGTATGCATGATAAAATAATTACGAATGTCTAAATGTATGTTTAAACCTTTTACACTTGTTAACATATACGCATTTTGTGTTTAAATCCTTAATTATTTATATTTATATCTTAACATATGTTTAAATGTTTATGTACATTTTAAATAGCCTTAAGAAAATGATTTGGAATCAAATTGTACATTAATAAGTGATCACATATATTTATACGTGAATTTTAACTTAAAATACCCTTTTGAAAATTATTACATTAATCTCAAATCAATAACTTATATATATATTAAAACTAGAAAACAAACTTTTATTAACGTTAAAATAAAAACTTTAAATCCTATTTATAAAATACTTATTATTGAATTCCAAATCAAAATTCTATTTTAAAATCTACTTTCATATATAAACAAACACATATGTTATTTATTTTTGGAAAATTTCCAATTAATTCATCAGTAATTCCACAATTTAATTCCAAAAATTAAATTAATAATCATATTATACTTAGCTAAAATCTAAGAATGTTACATATTCCCCCTTAAGAAAATTTCGTCCCCAAAATTTGCTAGATAGGGAGGCCATCCAAAGAACTGGTATTGAAATGTTTTTCCAGATCAAACTGAATATCTATTCTATGTTTGACTTACCAAATCAGAATATCAAAAAATACAAGAACAAACTCATTCGATCCTTTATGAAATATACTCGAGTCATCAAGTCTACGAAATATGTAGGGGCATTAGTTGGTCTGAAGGAATAACTAACCATTCATAGAATATATCGAAACCCAATAAAATAGATAAATGGATACAATTCCCAGCTGATGGAATCTTGGGCTAGATCCATCACAGAAAAGAATCGATTGCATGGTGCTTGATTCGGGACAAAAGAAATTTATGAACAATATGGATTCCAACCTAAGTCGGAATTCCCAAAGTATAAATCAACTTGTCCCTCTTCGGACTTGGATCCTTACAACAAATCACAACAAACTTCTCAAGTTTGGTTTTAACCGAAATCATTTTATTGATACAATTTAATTTATCTTCATAGTTTGTTAATCAATTCATCCCAATTAGAATTTCAAATTCATTATAGTTAAAATGAAAAGCTGATAGGAAACTAATGATTAGAATACCAAATAGGAACTTATCTACACAATTCACAGGGACACCATCACACTAAAGCTTCTCCCTCGTGCTACCAGGAAACTGCCAAAGAATTGAAATTGGATGATGAATCAAAGAAGATTGATAGAAAATTTGTTTCTGTTGTTGCAAGATATCGACCATTTGAAGTCATACTCCCCTGTCCCATATCTCGTCCTCTTCTTGCACTCATACTTACTATCAGCGAATAATAAGAGAATTTGTGAGACGTACAGGCTGATACCAAATTGTCATGAATCGAATCTTAGTGTTTGAAAATCGACATCCATACTTCACCCGTAATCGAATGCCGCAGATTCAACCGTTGAAATCTGGTTCGCCCGGAGCTTATAACACATTGAGTACAACAACATAGTGGAAGAAAAAGAAATATATATCATTGATACACAATATTTGATACAACATGTAAATACAATTAATACCAGTGCTATCAGAGATACAAGACCACAGCGGAAAGAATAAGATAACAACAGCAGCGGAACACAATAACACTAATATGATCTTCCAAAGAGTAGGAAGAAAGATAGAATCCAGAACTGCAACCCTATAGCCAAAGCTCCAAAGTCTCCAATCCAAAAACAGTTATATCCAAACAATAAGCTCGAACCACCGTCACGTTGACTTAATCAAGGTCAGCCTAAATGCTGAAGAGAAGCAAATGCTATCGCCAATTCCAAACGGCTTTAAAGACCAAAGACTTCGAAGGCCATCGAATCTATACCTACTATTTGATTATCTGGAAATCCCAACTCTAGGCTGCCTGTGTGGAAAATAGTGGGCACCCAGAGTTTAGAAATGGAACAATAAAATCCAGGTCTGTCATGGGGCTGGTGTGAGCAAACGAAAACAGTTTTATCTTAAACAAAAGAATTTTAAAAGAAATCCGCAATTCTTTTTGGAAATTGAAACTACCATAAGGCCTCCCGCCGCACACACATTGCAAATGCACAATTGAAGGAGATTTCTCCTTATGATAATCAAGCATGCTTGATACGCAAAACTCTTTTGATATTATTGTTAGTGCATAGTGCAGAAAACATTTCGAAAGTATAATATTAATCTTGGCCAGCATAGACATTTCGTACTATGCCTGCTATAGCTACCATGTTCAATTGCAGGTTACCGCCACATTCTACAGCAGGTTATACAACTAAAACTGTACAGAGCGCGTATGGTTTCTTTGGATTTTCAACAAATGGTCAGGCTAAGGAACTTCCTTACCAAATGTGACGGCTCTGGAGGGACGCCCCTAAGAACCAAATCGGATCTCTACTAACATAAGGCCGGGTTACCTCTATAACTAGGTAACACCTACAAGTAAGCCATCCCCGGTCATTACCGACCTTTATCCCGGGATTCACCAACAAATAGAAACAACCACACAGTTAAATATCCGGGCTTCATACCACGATACCACTTTTTATCCAGAAGGAAATGGACATACCCTAGGGGCGCGACCCCTAATGACCTTGCCGCAATATTCCTACTTTGACCATTTTCGGGTTGTGAGGCTCGACGAAGTCTCGTCCACAAAGCTATTCTTTACACAAAAGCCATGATTTGAACAACACATGATCAACAGCACTTCGTATGCAACATTACCAAATTGGGAATGTATCACTAGTAACCATCAACTACATAACCTCTGAGCTTGTACGTCTCAGAGAAGGGTGTTAAGCTAAGAGCATAAATTTTCTGCCACCAAACAGAAATGTATTTGATAGAAACCAACTTTACATCTCAAAGTGTAACGTCATGCATACATCCATACAAGTCTGTTCCAGGTTCGAATAGAACTGAAGGCACTTCAAAAGAAGCCATTGCAATCCGGGTATTCGTAATCCTGATCAGACTCCCCATCACATATGGAGACCTCTATACCGGCACGACTCAGTGCAGAGACGTCCGACGGGTAATCCTTTCGTTCTCGAAAATACTCGATCTTCACCATCGATCTTCAATTGCTATCTATAACATCACATCATTATTTGAAAAGGGTTTTATGACACGAAGTCCTCTCCCGGCTAAATCGAGTAATGAGCGCTTAATTTTAAAACCATATGGATAAAGTGGGATCTTAATTAAGTCACAACTTAAAGCCCAAAACCTTTCTTTCAAATGGTTTAAACAAATTACCATTTTAAAATCATTAAACAAAAAGTTCACTTTACAAAGTTCACCAATCTTTCACAAAGATACATTCATAGCTTTCAAAACTATTTCAATTCCAAATCTTTTTTACAAAACATATACCTTTAAGATCCTCTTCAATTTGAAAACAAAGTTCACCAATCTTTATCAAAGATTCATTTATAGCTTTCAAAACTATTTCAATTCCAAATCTTTTATACAAAAGATACACCTTTAATATTCTCTTCAATTTGAAAACAAAGTTCACCAATCTTTATCAAAGATTCATTCATAGCTTTCAAACAATTCCATTTCAAATTTGGAACCCTTTCAATAAAAAATGAAAATCCTTTCTTTATTCGAAAGCCATTATCATTTGAAAACAAATAGTTTTCATTTCATAAAAATCCGATCAAATATGCACAAGTTATATCCTTTAAAGTATAAACTTGGGTTAATTTTGAATTCCCAAAATAATATTTTTAAAATACTTTAAAGATGGTTTTAAAATCCATATATATATATATATATATATATATATATATATTATATAACTAGTATAAACCTTTCAAACCAAATTTCCAAAACAATTTCAAAACCTAAACAGGATATATTATATTCAAACTAAATTTCAATTTCAAACTTCCTTTTCAAAAGCTTTTCATATTAAACCCAATTCCATTTCCAAAATCATTTGGATTCAAAATTCAACTTTAAAACCATTTCATAATATTTAATTCAAATATCTGTGACTTAACCGATTTCCTCGTGCAATCCATATTTGTGTGCGTATGGTGTAGTCTAGGGGTTTTACATAATAGTGCAACATCATCAATCATCATAATCCAAGCACAGCAATATTGATAAGCGGTATAATCCTATAACGCTTATCTTCATTCACAGATTCATAGGTATATAATATAATTTCATAACAGATAAATAAATTACATTCATCACAGCACAAATCAAAACAATTCATATCATAAAGCATCACACATCAGGGGTATCAAACAATTCAACATTCAATAGAATCCAAACATCCATATGTAAGATCAATTAATTATCTGATTAATTACTTATAAGTAAAATACTAATCCTGGTTAATTAATATTAATTAATTACAAACCATCTTAATTAATTAACCTTTAATCATTTATTAATCAACCTTTAATAATAAATTAATCAACCTTTAATTATTAATTAATCAACCTTAATTAATAAATAAATCAACCTTTAATCATTAAATAATTAACCTTTAATTATTTAATTATCCTTGAATTAATTACCTTAATTAATTAAATTAATTAACCTTAATTCATTTCTTAATCATTAATCAATTACCTTCGAATCATTTAATTAATTCCCTAATCATCCATCTTAATTATTTAAGGATAAACCATTAATTAATCTTAATTATTAATTAATTGACCTTTAATTAATCACATAGTTCAATTAATAAGTTTGATTAATCTTCCTTAATTATTCTTTAATTACTTAGATTAAGCAATTTTTCTTTAAGTAATTACCTTTTTTAATTTATCACATGAATTAACTAATCACATTAATTAATAGATCTTTAAGTAATTTTGAATAATTAATCCTTTTAATTATATTAGGTAATGATCCTTCTAAATTACTTTCATTAAGTAATTATTAATTAATTACTTTCATTAAGAAATTAATCTTTTAATCACTTAAGACTTTAATTAAAAAGATAATCTATTTATCTTAAATCCATAGACCCGAGCGTTTTTCAAGAATTCCACGAGCCTTACTTCGGATTCCCTCCTCCACGTTACTCGTCTTCGAGTTCCCTCACGAATCACTTCGAGTTTGAACCTGAGTACTTCATCTTCTTCCCCAACCATTCCAGAACACAGATGCACATTCCCATTTGTGCATGTGTACGTTTGGTCGGAACGTCTTCGACCATCTTCCTGCCCTTCGACGCATCGTCGACAACACCGATGTCTAGCCTGACTACCCAGATCCTACGATCTCGTCGTAGATCAACATCGAGTAATTCGATCAATACTGGAACCTGACCTACTTCACCAAAACTACTCGGCACCCCGATTCCGACCACCGCAACACATGCCATCCCACCAAAACCACCACCGCAGTTCCCTCCATCTATCCCCCCAGGTCCGATGATCTGAATCGCCTCAACAACGACGAATCTCCCTCATATACTTCGTCGGTAAACCTGGGTTATTAAACCCTAAATCCACGTCGTTCCATCGCGTCGATCATTTATAAATTGGATTTGTATTTTTTGATGATAACAATACCTCCAACCATCTCCAGTATGAACCCCGCCATCCGATTCATGGCCGATCACCAAAAAAGGCCAAAACTCCCAATATTGATCTACTTGTAAATTCCCATCAATTTTAAGTTTAAAAAATCTCAATATTATTATCAAAATTCATATATTTCAGGTACAAATCCAATCACATAACTGAAACTAGAAATTGTAACACTTAAATTTTCTGATATAAATTGTTTATCACTGTATTTGTCAAATTTTAAAATGTTTACTCCATAAATACATTTGAAATTGTTTTTAAAATTCGTATTACACTGTTATGATCAACTTCCATTTAGAAATCGTTACCTAAATCTATTTATAATTCCAGATATGAATTTTTTCTTGAAAAATGCTTGCCTGAAGAACAACAAAGGGGTGTTTATGCCTATATACAGTCATACATACAACAATTTCCACATGTAAAAACATATACATGCAGATTTGTTTGCATTCATTCATCAGTTTTCACAACAACTTCTTCACAAACATCAAAACATACCACATATTCAAATTAAACAGGTCAGTTTGCTCACATGGATTTGAAGAACAGAGAATCTAGCATTGTTTTTTAAACTGAAAACTTTGATTTTTTTGTAACATACTTAAATCTGCATTTGATCCTGAAGCTTTGAATCTAATCTTTGCTTGAATATTAAGTCGATCTTGCTTCTAATTGAAGTTTTCTTTGATTTCTTTTTGTTTTTATATTTGAAGATTATTTATGATTGAAGCTTGTTTGAGATGCTTCAGGTTTAACTTTGCTTAGATTTTCATTTTCTCAGGTTTGTATATTTTTTTTTCCTGTTTTGATTTCTTTGTTTTAATCTGTAGTTGTTTCAGGTTTGAGAAAGTGAAGATCGAAAAAATCAGCCTGATTTAAACATTTTCTTATTTGTATACATTTCCATTTCAAAAGAAAAAATGATTTTTTTCCACTTGTCTTTTGTATTAACACTTGTTGTATGCATGAAAAAATAATTACAAATGTCTAAATGTATGTTTAAACCTTTTACACTTGTTAACATATAGGCATTTTGTGTTTAAATCCTTGATTATTTATATTTTATATCTTAAAATTTTTTAAATCTTTATATACTTTTTAAATAACTTAAGAAAATGATTTGGAATCAAATTATACATTAATAAGTGATCACATATATTTATACATGAATTTTAACTTAAATTACCCTTTTGAAAATTATTACATTAATCTCAAATCAATAACTTCTATATATATATATATTAAAATTAGAAAAAAACTTTTATTAACATTAAAATAAAAAATTTAAATCCTATTTATAAAACCCTATTATTGAATTCCAAATCAAAATTCTATTTTAAAATCTACTTTTATATATAAACAAACACATATGTTATTATTTCTAGAAAATTTTCCAATTAATTCACCAGTAATTCCACAATTTAATTCCAAAAATTAAATGAATATCATACTATACTTAACTAAAATCTGGGAATGTTACAGAAACAGATATGAATATAGCACATAGAAGTGAACATCAAAGTAGTGGTCATACAAGATTCACTACATCACAAAAGAATAGGTACAAGTGTTAGACAAAAGAATAAGTATACATCAAGGAGTCTCTATCTCGAATGTATAAAAATAGAAACTACAGAGCTAAAGTACTTAGCCAAAAGTCAGAACCTAGTCCCTGCTAAAAAGTCAAGTGGAAGCACCTGAAACACTTCGGTCTTACTCGAGCATTATTTAAGAAGAAAAATAATAAACGGATCGATCTAGCTATAAATATCATATAAGATGAGATAGGATAAGAGATATGACAAAAATAGATGATAACAATAATGTCATACTATGACAAGTATATATCTAATAACAATGAAAATCATAAAATTTCTTCAATCTCCTCAAATATCCAAAAAGATTATCATATTCTTTAGCTTATTCACCATACTCAAATATTGAAAAACGTATCAATACAAATCATAAAAATTGGTGAAACACAAATTCTAAAAATCAATGATTAGAAATCCAGAAATCACAAAAGAGGGAGTCCTATCACAAATAGGAGCATGAAAACTCACCAACACGTGTATCACAAAAGAGACGCTATCCTATGGCTCGCTAACCCATAAAATGAGCCGAACATCGACGCACCTAAAAAGATACGCCCCATGCACAGTCGAACATCAATGCGCCTAAAAAGATACGCCCCATGCACAGTCGAACATCGATGCACTTAAAAAGATACGCCCATGCACAGACTTATTGAGTCAAACGTCGACGCACCTAAAAAGAAACGCCCCATGCACCAACTCATTGAGACAATTGCTCCACGAACGATCAAAAGACCATGGGTCGCTACCCCACTGAATTGAGCTGAAGCTCCATAGAATAAGTGTAAATTACACTAAGTTAGTAAATAAATGAGTTTAGCTTCATGTCCCATAACCACTAGCTTAACTTAAGTATTTACGAATAAATTATAGATTTTCATTCGAAAATACAAAATGATCATCAATGATAAAAAGAAGTGTAAATTGCACTAAGCTAGTAAATAAATGCTTTTAGCTTCATGTCTCATAACCATTGGATTAACCTAAATATTTACGAACAAACTGTAGATTTCCAATCGAAAATACAAAATGATCATCAATGATAAAAAAGAAGTGTAAATTACACTAAGCTAGTAAATAAATGAGTTTAGCTTCATGTTCCATAACCACTGGCTTAACTTAAATATTTACGAAGAAATTGTTGATTTTCACTCAAAGAATGTCATGAGATTTCAATCGAACAAGTCCAAAAATTAACTGACAAAGCAAACTCAAGTGTTTCATACCACTTGTTTTGCTAAGTCATTTAATTAGATTTCCCATCCGAATGAGGTTAAGGTTTGTATATACTAATAGATTGGAAAACGATTTTAAAACGAGTTTTGTATTAAAAATAGTGTTGAAATCGTTTTTGTGAAAGAGTTTGATTATCTATTACTTAAATAGGAAAGCAGAATCCACTTGCTATTTATCTGACACGTGTCCTAAATTTGAGATATCCCAATATTTCCCTTTTCATTTCAGTTCTCAGTCCCTTTTATTCATCACGAAGCAACGGTTATTACACCTAATTCTAACCTCTCTTCCCTTCCGAATGCGGATCACTAGTTTACTTTCGATCTCTGTAAATCTCTAAAACTTCCAACGAAATTATTTGGTGAAAACTGCTCAGTTGAACAAACAATATTGGCCCTCTCTTCTCTATCATTATACTCATGCCTCTCTTTCCATTTGCTTTAAGCCCATTGCAAAATATTTGATTTACTTTTTCCGATTCTGATTGTCAATTTTTTTCCTTTGCAGTAGACGGATTGTTATTATAAGAGATTGTATACAATTGAAGAGAAAATGTAATTGTTTTATTGATGTTGTAAAATGATACAAAAGTACTGTCTTCGGTATACAAGCTGTGCTATATATATGCAATGCATATTATGACAATATGGGCCTAAACACAAGACCAGCCCAGACCGCATAAATAAAGAAACAGGTGAAAGTTGATGAACGGTCTTGATTACTTCTGAGATGAATATCTGCTTGCTCTGGTTTACTTCGTTCATTTCTAACACTTCCCCTCAAACCCTATTACGGCTAGGGTTTGTTGCAACAGACATCAAAAATCTTTCTCTCCTCCAAAAACTTGCAAATTTGATGAAATTTATTTGTGAAAAATACTGAGAAGATGAAGAATGAGAAGAGCAGCACACAAAGATATAATTTTGGTTGATAGTTATTCGAAATAACTATCAATTAGAAGATCTAAAGTTGCTTTATGGTCCAGTTTCTATATAAGGCAATTGTAAAAATAATTCTTATTGATGTGGGTTTCACAACAGGTGAAAATGTTTCATTAAAATCAAAACCATTCTGTTGTGAAAACCCTTTTGCCACCAATCTTGCCTTATATTTAGAAATTGAACCATCAGAATTTTTTTTTAATCTAAAAACCCATTTGCAGCCAATAATATTTTTGTCACATGGTAATGTCACAAGATCCCATGTTCTGTTTCTTTGTAGAGCTTCAAACTCTTCATTCATTGCATGTTTCCATTTTTCACATTGAATTGCTTGCTGATAAGTACATGGTTCCTCATCTTCAAATGTTGCATTATATATTTTTGGCTTGAATATTCCTTTCTTTGCTTTAGTAATCATATGATGACCAGTATTTTCTGGAACTATTTGTGGAATAACTTCTGTTGTATTTTGATGACTAGCATTGTGACTTGAAGAATCTTGTTGATCAATAGGTAATTCTAAATTGCCTATTGGTTGACACTGATCAGAATGTCTGCTAGTATGACTGCTGTTATGATGTAGATCTTCTGAACTACTTGCTTCATTGTTATTCTGATTATTATCAGCTCTTGAGTTGGATAAGAGTTGATCATGATGAGGCATATTTTGATTGCCTTCTGTTGCAACTTGCTTCAACAAGTCAGGTAATACAACATTTTTTGTGTTGTATATTTTATGAGAAGTTTTCATATGTGTTTGACTAAATGGAAAAATTTGTTCATTAAATACAACATGTCTAGAAACAAATATTTTTCCATTGTTATCTATACATTTGTAACCTTTCATATTAGTGGCATAACCTAAAAAGGTACAAGGAGAAGACCTGTAATTTAACTTATGTGTATTATATGGTCTCAAGTAAGGAAAACATAGACATCCAAACACTTTAAGATTTTCATAATTTGGTTTAACACCAGAAAGCACTTCAAGTGGACTTTTGTACTTCAAAGTTTTTGTTGGTAACCTGTTTATTAGATAAACACTAGTAGCAAAAGCATCAGGCCAAAATTTTTGTGTTAAAGATGCTTGAGAAAGAAGTGTTAAACCAGTTTCTACAATATGTCTATGTTTTCTTTCAATTAAACCATTTTGTTCAGAAGTATAAGGACAAGTAATTCTATGATTAATACCTTTTTTCTGAAAATATTGCTTCAAAGGATGAAATTCAGTTCCTCCATCAGTTTGAAAATTTTTAACTTGACAGTTAGTTTGATTTTCAACTAAATTGATAAACTGAATTACCACATTGTAAGTCTCAGACTTAGATCTTAAAAAATATATCCAAACATGTCTAGAAAAAACATCTATAAAGGAAATGTAATATCTGTAACCATAATCTGTGGTTACAGATGTAGGACCCCATAAATCTGTTGCAATTAATTCTAATGGTTTAGAATAAACAGTTTCAGAGTCAGAAAAAGCAAGTTTATGACTCTTCCCCATTTGACAGTGTGTGCATACATAAGGCATAGAAATGTTAGTAAAAGGAATATTATTATTCTTCAATACTTTCTGTACAATATGTGCATTTGCATGCCCCAGTCTGCTATGCCATATATCAAAAAGCTTACAATTACTTGCTTGAGTTATTTCAGAACTGTTACACCATTTATCTCTATAATCTTGATTCTCAGAATTGTCAACACTAAATTTGTATAGTCCTCTACATTCTTTACCCTGCAAAAGAATTTCATTAGTCTTAATGTCTTTGACTAGACAGTAAGTAGGAAAAAATTCAAAGTATACTTGGTTATCTTTAGCAAATTGTGACACACTAAGCAAGTTTTTTGTAATTAAAGGTACTCTCAACAAATTATTGAGATATAATTTTCTTGCACCTTTAATACAAGCACTGCCTGTGTGAGTAATGTTTATGGGTTTACCATTCCCCATATGAATACATTGTTTACCTTTATATTCTTGGTTTCCAAGATTTAGATTTCCAAGATTATTTGTTACATGGTTTGTAGCACCAGAATCAGGAAACCAACTTTGATCTTGAGAGTCATCTGCACTAATACTGCTCTCTTTCTGACTTGATGAATCATGTTGAATATTGACCATGTTTGCACTTTGATAATTTTTCTGATTACTATTTCCTGACTGAGAAGGAACATATTTTGCATCAAATCTGAAGTAACATTTGTTAGCACTGTGCCCAAATTTTTCACAAATTTGACACCTCAGTCTATTATTATTGTTATTATGAAATCTGCCACCTCTGCCTCTTGATCTGTTTGATGAACCACCTCTGTTTGATGACCCATCTCTTTGACTTTTGTTATAAGTTTTCTCTTGATTTTTTGAAGCATAGTTAACAGAATATTCTTGAATAGATTTCTTTTGTTCTATTCTTCCTTCATGAGATAATAGAATAGAACTAACATATTCAATAGATGGTGTCTTATCTTGAGATGAAATTATTGCTACAACAGCTTCATAATCATCATCTAAACCACTTAAAATAGATAGTACCTGTTCTGCATCTGACAATTTATGACCTGCTGCAGCTAATTGATTGCACAGATTCTTGATCTTGATCAGATACTCTCTCATACTTAACCCATCTTTTCTCAAGTTCTGTAGCTGTCTTTTGTAGTAAAGAACTCTTGCTGCAGACTGAGTGTTGAATGTATGCTCTATTGAATGCCATATTTCATGAGATGTTTTACAACCTATCAGTTGAGGTAGAATGGTAGGACCAATAGAAGATAATAGCCAAGAACTGATAAGACTATCTTGCTTTTGATAGTTTGAGTAATCTTGATTGATTACAAGTTTTCCCTCACTGTCAGTAACATACTTTGCAGGAGTGATAAGTGTTCCAAACACATACTCTTCAACATCATATCCTCTTATAGCTGTTTCAATTTGAAATTTCCACAACATATAGTTTGATTCATCAAGAATTGTTGTTACTAACTGACTCTTTGGTTTGATTAATGATTTCAACAGATTTTGAGAATCTGATTGCTGAGAAGTGGCTGTTCTTGAAGCATTGAGAGATTCTTGAACATCATTGATGTTATCTCCTGCCATATCGATGAAGAATCTTGTGATTCTGAGATCAACAAGTGGTGCAGCCAGAGAATTCTGATGATGAGAAAAAAAAAAAAAAAAAAATGCAACTCTGAAGAGGATCTCTAGGCAAGGCACTGCTGGAAGACGATAGTGGTTTGCAGTTCTTGATCAAGAACTGTACAACACAGTGGGTAAGGATTCAAACTCAATAGCTTTCTCTATGATGACTCAGATCTGAGAGAAGCTAGGGTGCAACCACTGTTAAATGATGATAATGTTCTGATAACAGTAGGCAAGGCACTTTCTTCTTTAGAAGATTGAGGCTAACAACCGTTAGGTTGATTTCAAAAGCTCTGATACCATATAAGAGATTGTATACAATTGAAGAGAAAATGTAATTGTTTTATTGATGTTGTAAAATGATACAAAAGTACTGTCTTCGGTATACAAGCTGTGCTATATATATGCAATGCATATTATGACAATATGGGCCTAAACACAAGACCAGCCCAGACCGCATAAATAAAGAAACAGGTGAAAGTTGATGAACGGTCTTGATTACTTCTGAGATGAATATCTGCTTGCTCTGGTTTACTTCGTTCATTTCTAACAGTTATGCTAGTGGATTTATTGATATAATTGGGGATTAATTCTTTGCAGCATCATATAAACATAAATTCGATGGGTTTGTGTTCCATGAATTTATATGTTTACTTCAGGTATAATTTTTAAATTCGCATGGGTGGTATATAAATTTCAACGTCAATGCTAAATTGTTTTTTGTGTTGATTTTCTGAACAGATACTGTATTCCCATATTAAACAATCACATCTTACAGTTAAAATATTATGCGTCCCCTGTTTTTTAAGCGATTTAACGCATAAAATTCTAACCCACATTGCAAATATGATTCTACACCATGTTGATCATATCTGTCTTAATTATCTCATGGGCATAGTAACATAACTATTACCTAGGAATATTTGACATTGGTTCACAATTTTATATACTATGATCCCTATACCTACTAGGATCCCTATACCTATAATTTGGTTTCTGTATAAAGATCTGTATTTTTCAACAGAAAATTACATTAGGTCTTTGCCTATTGGACAACAAAACTGGTTGACTGTGATGAGTAACCTATGCACTAATGCAGCTATGCATGTGCAAACCTGTGTTGTCTATAACCAGTGATTGTTTCTTATTATTCATCCTTATTTCAGGTGTTTTCCATATTTCTGAGTTATAAATGGATTTCTAAAGGAGTGCACTATGAGGATGCTCACACTTTTGAGATATTTTAATTATATTACTGGGAACTTTTTTTGTTGTATGTACCCTTAAATTGGTGAACCACAACTAACAGTACTATTTATTACACAAATTAGAGTAACATTCATGGTATCATAAAACAAACATACAAATGTTAGATATCTCACATAAAAAAATTAGACTGACTAAACATGAATAAGGAATTGCATTGGTACTGTGCAAAGGCAAACACCACTAAAATATTTATATATTATTGTTAGGAAAAAAATTGCACGTGAGCTGCAAAACAAAATGATATGAACAAGCTTAAAGAAATCACAACTAAGATCATGCGCTTATTTCATATTTGTACAAAAATGGTGCTAGCACTGAATTCAGTACAAATTATAGATATACCTACTGTAGCACTGAAACATGCGTGAGCTTATTTGAAAATACTGGCTTTCAAATGTTATTGATAACTTATGCTGTTATTTTTTTATTTTCATTTTTCTATATTAGAATAGAAACCTGGATGATCATTATGCAAGAGAAAAAAAATGACAAAACACAGGAGAGGGAAGACACAGAAGGTAATTATGTTTGATTATATTTAATCTATTGAGTTAATAACCTAAATTTTATGCTTTGTCATAGTTTTCTTAGTGAACTATATATTTATGTACATGTTAGTCTTATGTTTACTCATGTATATTAATTAGTAGTACTTTGTTAATTCTTCTTCCAACCTCATTTGAATGTCAGTTCAATCCTTTGGAGGTTAGTAACTATTTTATTGACTAAAATGTATGAATTTGAGTGTGAGTCAAGTTCAGTATAAATATTGAAGAACAGTGGATAGAACTTATTAATGAAGATGTGTATTATACAGCTTGAAGTCAATATGTAAATATATTTATCAAGTTGGCTGTACTTAAAATTTAAATATGTGGTTTAAACATATTATGAAATAATCATCTAAAGCATGTTTAGATCATATGCAAGGAGAGATTAAATATAACATAGATTATTAACATCAACACAAGGCCACATTGAAAGCATATATTAATGCAATCAAAATACTAAAATGTGTGTGATCATAATTAAAGTTTGACAAGCAAGTAATTGCTCCAAGCTTGGCAAGGAATATGTTACCAGCTAACTGCACTATTCCTGTACCAACATGAAATGTTCATTTTTGATGTTTTTTACATAGGAATTTTTGGTTACATGTAGAAAACGATACAATTTCGGTCCGTCTACTATATATTGAAAATATATGCATTAACTAAGATAAGATGTTATAAGGTATATGATTTGTAATATAAAGATCATTTTCCTTGATTTTAGTAGGGTGATTACTCTTTTTCCATTGCTTTTTATGCTAAATATTTTCCCTTTGAGAAACAAATAGAAAATGGGAAAAAATTTCAAAGAATCTTAACTGTTGTGCAAACGTATTTTCTCATATGAAACTTTATGGTTTCATATTTTATACTTCCGACCAGTACGATGAGAAGTGTTTAAATATTCCCATACTTATTTCTGAATTTTAGAAATCCATAATGGTGCACTACGATTTCCCACTTCAGCTTTTAGCTCTTGGTGGTGCATCACAATAATACTGTGTATATTATTAAAAAAATAAAACACCATCTTCTAAAACAACAAACCATAACCTCTTCATCCTTAATAAGGTTAAGCAAACTATACTTCTGACGCTGGATAATAACGGGATGTCCACCTACATTATGCAAGTGGTTTATTCTGAGTGGGTTCAAGAGAATTTAGACTAATTTCGACAACTGATTCGCTAGGAAGTTGTGTATAACCAACTTCTATAGAACGATCCATACTCTATTTAGCAAACTTCAATTCTACTTTCTATTTTTCTGCATATATACGTTTTGATTTGTTTGATGGTTGCTTCTCTTTCCATTGGCTGTATATATGAAACAATAATGTTTACAACTTCTACTATTTACCTTAACTCATCTTTGAATATTTGAATATGTGGTTTAAACATTTTATGAAATGATCTTTGGTAATCATTTAAAGCATGTTCAGATCATATGCAAGGAGAAATTAAATACAATAGAGGTTACTCTAAGCTTGATGCAATCAAAATACCAAAGTGTATGTGACCGCAATTAAAGTTTGACAAGCAAGTAATTGCTCTGAGCTTGGTGCATATAATCTGATAATATGCGTTTATAGCTACTAAAGTGTGTATGATATTTTATTAGCAACAAAAAACTTTCGTATGCCTGTGGTGTATATAATTAGGTGATTACTCTAGGTAGAGTTTTACATAACTGGTAACGGAAGTTGAAATTTGGCAGCCATGTAGAGGATGATGCAGACAATGGCAAAGAGCACACAATTCCCTTAAACTGTAGGTAATGATGGTGTACTATTAGGGTTGCTATGGCTTTTGCACAAATAACTACAAACATCAGGGACACACTATTGCTACTGTATAATGTGATCGCAGACAGTGAACTAAGGAACGTGACAGTGTGATGTGGACAAAGAGGTGCGCCATTGGAGTGATCATAGCTTACGTGACAAAGCAGTGGCGAGAGGGAGAGAGCTTCGTTCAGACTTCAAGATGATAGCAAGAGCACTGACCAGAAAAGGAAGCGCATTGATGAAACTGGCAAAGAGTGCAAAAGGCTTGGATCCTGCCATAGAAACATTTCAGAAAGCATTGACAGAGCATCATAATCAGAAAATGCTGAAAAAATTAAACGATGCAAAGAGAGCAAAGAAGGAACTTGAACAACAGGAATACTTCGACCCTCAGCTGGCAGATGAAGAGCGTGAGAAAGGTACAATTTTGTTTGTGCTCAATGTAAATATGTTGATGCTACCTATTGATAGGCCAGTGAGAGAGTGAGAGCAAAAATGATGAATGCTTACTTGATTATTTCAGGCAATGAATATTTCAAGCAGATGAAATATCCAGAAGCGGTGAAACACTGCATGGAGGAACTAAAGAGGAATTTACGAGACCCAAGGGTATATAAGCAAATCTCAAGCCTGTTATTTGTATTATACCAGCTACCAAAGGCTTTTTTAAATTATAATTTTTGAAACTCCAATGATATACATGTGCAGGTTTACAGCAACAGAGCTGCCTGCTACACAAAGTTAGGAGCTCTTCCCGAAGGTTTGAAGGACGCTGAGAAGTGCATAGAATTGGACCTGACATTCACAAAGGGATACACAAGAAAAGGTGCAGTTCACTACTTCATGAAAGAGTATGACAAAGCTCTAAAAACATATCAAGAGGGTCTCAAATACAATGCTAATAACCAAGATGATGGAAACTCTTATTTAGACAGTAGTAGTAGAGAACATGAACAATAATGAAATATAATGAAAGTTGATCGAAACTCTTATTTAGACAATAGTAGAGAATTGTGATTGTGAAATGGACAGGTGTATAGAACAGATCAACAAGGCAAACAGAGTGATATTAGTCCTGAAGAACTAAAAGAAAGACGAGTTATTTATCCTTCCTTATTGTGTATTATGTTTGTCCCTGAAGACTTTTTTGCACTGTTATTTAGCTCTGTTTTTGAATGAATGTGCAGGCAAAGGCAATGCTGGATCCAGAAATCCAGAATATATTATCCAGCCCTGTGATACAACAGGTAAACTCTTTGCTTCTCTATTATATTTAGGTTTTGTATGACGTATATCTATCACTGTATTAATGTACTAAAATGTTATTTTAGGTGTTGGTAGACTTACAATAAAATCCAGTGAGTTCTCAGAATTATTTAGAACACCCGCAAGTACAGCGTAAGATTCAGAAGCTTATCAGTGCAGGCATTATGCAAAGTGAGATAATAAGATAAACACAGACTCTGGTATCTTCTTTATAATTAGGTCGTAAACTCTTGCATTTGTGAATGTAATCCATTACAGTGTGATGTAGACAATAGAGGTGTGCTATTGGAGTGACCATAGCTTACGCGATGAACCATGAATCTGATGGGAACTGTATTGTCTTTTTATGGTGAGACTAAATTAAAGAAGCTCTTTACTGCACGGTTCTCAAGGAACTAGTAGAGATAATTGAGAAGACTTTTGTGTTGGAGAACTCAATTGTCTTACTGGCCAAGCAGTCGAACTGTTTCAACTAATGGACGGCAATCATATGAGTTGGACTGAAATGCGCTACAATAGCTAAGGAAAGAAATAACGTTGTAGTCTGAATTATGACTATATGCGTTATTCTGATTTCTTCATATAATGGTCAAAAATGAGAGAATACGAGGTTTGGACTACAAAATGGGCTGGACTGTACCTTTGTGAGCAGACCTTGGTCAGAGTTGCATTAGCTGGCTAAGATTGGTAGACAAAAGCAAGCATGGCTCAACTTAAACCATTATCTGCAGCAAATGGATGGAATTGGGGGAATGTGCTGAGATCGTTTGTATTACATCTGTTTTGTAATTGCAATAACGTAATTATACTTTTTCATTTTTATTACTTACTATCGTTAATGTTATTTGTTTTTTACATTAGTGTTTGGAAATTAATGTTAGTTACTGATTATCATAATATTATTTTCTGTTATTTGTGTGAAATGATTTACATATTTTACTTGAAAAAATTTGTTGGTAAATAATATGTTTTAAAGATATTTGTCATTGTAGAGGAGGGTTCAATGGGGTTACAGCTGTGTGTGTCAATGAATTATTATAACTATTATTATATTTTGAAAAAATATGTTTATAAGTTTATTTTTTCATGTCTAAAATAATTATTTTTACTCACCATTATTTTAATTTATCTTTTAATAAATATAATAATAATTGATTGAGAAATTAACCAGAAGATGTTAATCCGAGTTAAAAAATAGTTATTAATGAGAAAATGGAACATGGACTCCTTTCTGAAGTCCACAACATCTGATGTACCAAATGCAGGAAGTTGGGTACAAAATTCATGCCAAGGCTTCCTTAGCATAAACAGATTAGACTTACTTTAATAAATACTTTAGAATTTGTACAAGTTACAACATATATTTATTATTTTCCATACTTTACCTCATATGATTCCCAATTCAATATTTACAAAAGCCCAAAGGTTAAATATTTAGCACCATTTAGATGACAAAATTGTCAGGATACAACCTTACAAGTATAATTATACATTAAGTCTTCAACAGATTATTCATTTAATCCTAGATTCTTATCTGTTACTTATCGCTCTAAACTATTTGCTAAAAGTATATGCACAAACCCACTTATTAAGACAACAGTTATTAAGAAAACCATTGATCCGAGTTTCGAATTTTTAATAGTACCTTAAACTTTGAAGAAGTTTATAGGTTATTGATAGAGCAATGAACTACATGGTCTGATGTTATTTGATTGTTTTGGCTAAAAAGTGATATACGGTGCAGGATGCATAAACAATCCTGCACCAACAATAACTATCATGCGTCATTTCAAGTTTAACATGATTACAATAGCATTAAATTTGAACCATGACCTACTGTTGTTACAAAATACATGAACAGTTATATATTATGGGTATTCATACCATCAATAATTCAAATTACACAACAGCCCGTGTGCGTAGCACAGGCCACACACTAGTTTACTACTAGTATAAAAACCTTTATATTTTAAAGTGACAAATCACAGAAATGGTTGTAAAAACAATCTATCACCAAAATCCACATTCAATGAAGTGAATTAAAACCATAAAAATCGATATCAAATCAAATGGATATTCCTAAAAATTAAGAAAAGAAGTCATCAAAGTCGATAATAAATGACAACAACTTACCGGATGAATAAAAATCGATAAAAATTGAATATCCACTCAAAAACAGCCAAAATAGGAAAATTTCCATAGGACCAGACGTCTGGTTAGTTTTGACCAAACGTCTGACTCTAGGCTCTGCCCTTTTTTCCTATGTTATTATTCCTTTGTTTTTTTCCAAAGACCCCTATCAGACGTCTAGATTTTTCAACCAGACATCTCGTTGTCTGGGCCTAGGCAGAATTTTCCTAGGCCAATGATGGCCAAATCAATTCGAAGGTGATCGGACGAGCGATGGTGGCTAGAGATTTATGCCAAGCGACAACCCAGTCCTACATGCTCTTCAATACACCCCAAATAACATGTCCAAACATCCATAGTAGGATTTTCATAAATTGTGACTTCAAAGCCAAAATTTGAAAATTCACCAAACTAATTCAAATCAAAAGCAATTGAACATGAAATAGATGTTAGGAATTCATACCTAACAATAATGAAAGCTATAGGCATAGATGTGAGACCAAGATCTCACGTTTAAACTCAAAAACAGCAATTGAGAACCACTACAACAAAGCAAGTCCAATTCCCCTTAACTACACCTCTAGAATCTTCAATCTATTATCAAAGAGAAAGTTTTTCCTAAGTTAGGTTATAGGAAATTCTGAAAATTGAAGAGCGATTGAGACGGAGAAGATGAAGAGGATGCTTACCTAAGCTTCTTTTTGATTTTCGAACTAGAACTTGAATTTCTAAGAGAAACTAGGGCTTAGGAAGTTTAATTTCCTTTCTTTTTCCCCAATTTTCCTTTTGCTTGAGAGTGTTAGGAAATTATGAAAGGAATGAATGAAGAGGAGTGGAGTTAGGGTATTTGTAGAGGAGTTTGGGTTATCTTGTTGGATTGGTGGGCTAGAACCAAACCCAAAACCCAATTGAAAATACCAAAATCCTAATCAACTCCAAACATATCGATGTTTATACTCAAAAGAGTTGTAAACATCGTTTCAAACTTAATGGAAGTGGTCTCGAATCCGGAATCGACTGTTTACAAAAAGTCACATTTCGAACTTTAAATTTAACAAACGATGTTATATTTAAGTAAAAAATTTAAATATATAATCGTAAAACATGCGGGTTGTTATAGTTTCTCTTCGAACCATGACTTGATTTTTTCTGTGACTATATTCACACCGCTGGCTACCAATAATTTTCTAGATGTTCATAACACACTGCTTCACTATCATTTCATTGTTGAAACTGCTCCTTGGCTTTGGCATTTTGAATTTTTTATAATATTTGTTTATTTCGACTTGCTCATCATTTCCTTATCACTTTTGATTTACAGCTCGATCATATTTACTGTATATTTGTGTATCACTCCATGTATATACATACATACATATATGTATATATGTGATGGCTCAGTATTAATTCTAGTTTCATATTGAATTGTCCACTGCTCTCATTTCTATTTTAAGCCATTTCATTTACCTGGTCTGGTTGCACCCCACACCTGAACTGATTTTGCTGCTTCGAGTTAAATTTATCTTGTTATTCTTGCATTGTTTTGTTTAATTGAGGCTTGCACATCCATGCTAGTCTAGATCATCTTGAAACTGACATATGATTGTCATTGATTGTCTATGATTATTCATGCTTGTTTACCACTGTTACATGTGCACTTGTTATTTTCTTAAGTCTGCACTTTGGTGGTGGTTGAAGTCTGCATTCATATTTTGGTCCATTATTTTCTTTGAGTTCAACTTGAATTTTTCTGGATCAAGTGTGCATGTTGTACTGGTCTATTTGCTGTTTCATTGAACTAGTGCATTGTGTTATGCACTCATGTACATATGTTTCTATTTGAGACTGCATATGTATATACATGTATAAATGAGCACAATTCCTAATTTGGTCTATGAGTTGCTGTCATTGTTACATGTTGCACTTGAATATTTTTGTAGTCCGATCTTCATATTGCTTCTAACCATGTCATGTTCAGTTGCTTCTGATATGTATACATGTGTGTCACCTTGGAGTCGGGTTGGTGTGGTCGAGTGATACTGTTTGGTTGATTGAACTTCAGTGCATAGTCTAGTGTACATGTTGTATGCATGTGTTCCTCTGGTCTGTGTTTCCTGAGTTGCTTCGAGTTGTAATACCTGATGCTTGTGTTATTTCAGTGTTGAGTCTTATTGTAGTTGTTGGTTTGTTCTTGTTTGAGGCATTTCATGTTACTGCCTGCTCATACTTGCATTTCTTGTTTCCTTAGAGTTGCATTCACTTGTATGTTGGTTTGTACTTAAGGTCTGGTCATTTCATTTGAACACTTTGTTGCATTTAGTGTTTGTTGTCTTTGTAACAAATTCAAATTGCATGTCTACAGTCAGTGTACATTTATTTATCTTGAATGCTCTGATTGAGGCTTCACTTCGATTCTCTGTTGTCACCTCTTGAAATCTGGTTTGACCATGTGTATATTTGAAGTTTTGTATGTTTTTTTGCATGCACCTGAGTTGAATCCAGCTTTGTCTCAGGTTTGACCTTGTGCTCACCTATCCCTAAAGTTTATCAAGTGTATATCGTTGCACGGCCTTGTGACATGTACAGTGATACACTGTGCAAGTTAGAAGCTGTTCGTGTAAGGTGAATTAAAAATAAATGACGAACAACCTAAATAACCGAGGCAAATGATATTTTCAAACACACACTTTTATTGCACACTGCAAAATATTTATTTTTCAATTTTACTGCGTCGGTATTTATTTTGCAGATAATTCGGATGTTGGATTCAAGATGGAATAGAATTGAAGATAAAGACGAGTGTTTGAGTGATATGTTGTAAGGTAAAAATTGTAAATTGAAATATGTGATGTAATCGAAATTGTAATGTAATTGAAATTGAGTTGTGTATATGTAGTTAGAGCCAAAGTTTGTACTATTTAAATTTGTAATAAAATATTTGTTTAAATAAAATATTTGTTTGAATATGAATTCTGTATTATTTATTTTATTCATCAAATATTTATTTAATTATGTGAAAATAAAATAGTAAAATAACAAATACATTTAAATGAATATATATATATATATATATATTATTATCAAACAAAAATGATATACTAGCATATTGAGTAATCTCCCCCTTTGATGATAACAAACATGTATTAAGATTTTTAATTTACTGAATGTATTTGGTCATTGATGAACTCTATTTGCTCCACCTATTTGAATGCTCTCTCTCTCTCTCTCTCTCTCTACAACGAAGCTCCCCTTCACATATGCATGAAAATAATAAAAATATGCAAATGAACCTAGATGGTAATATGCAAATAAAATATTCAAACTTTGTTTGCCAAAATCTTTACTTTTCTTCTCCCCCTATTGTTGTCAAAAAAAGAGTAATAGTGTTAGAAAAATAAAGATAAAGTGTTAAACATCAATACAACATTAATACCCAATCGAGTATAAATATTCAATTTCAATAAAAAAATCAAACAAAAATCATAAATGCTGTGTTAAGAGCATATTCCACTTTAGAGTGATAGGAGTGATGTCAGCATATAAAACCATATAGTTGTGTCTATTTGTGGTATATTTATTTTAGGAATTTGAATATCTACTAACCATGCATAACCGTTAGAACTTCTAAATGAGATTAGTAGTATTCCCAATTTTTATATATAAAAAAAATGAATTCCAAGCATCTTCTAACCACACATAACCGTGAGGACTTTTAAATGAGATTAGAATCAGCTTGTCTATTTAATAATCAATTTTGATATGTGCTCCAAACATGCATAACCTTGAGGACTTTTAAATGAGCATGAAAGCACATAAAAAAATATTCCAAGTAATTCACCTATGCATAACTGTGAGGATTTTTTATTGAGAGTGAATACTTCGGATGTTTTTATTGCTAAAAAAATAAAAACGAATAATTTCCTATTTAATATACCACATTTTGACATACTATATTGGATTTTGATGAGTGATGGTTGTTAGAAATACGATAGAAATAGAGATGGTCATGGGATTTTTACCAACAAAAGTTATTATAAATCTTGTTTAAATTTTTAAAGAAAATTTACTAAATACACTGTCTCAAGTCATAATATATGATTAATATCGTAGCTCGTCACTTTTCCAATCACTATTTATCTTTTCGATAATCAGTTGGGAGTCAGATTAGTTAATGTAATCATTTAAGATCAAATCAAAAAAATATAAAAACAAATTTCTAAAATGTCTAATCTGAAACGAAGTCAACAGAAACTATTTTCTGGAAGAGGTTTTGAAAAAATGTCTACTAATTGAAAATCAGTTGAAATGAAAAATATGCAGATATTTTCTTTGAAAATGTGATGCAACTTATGAATGTCCCAACTTAAAAACGTTCCACCAGTACTTTTTCTATCAAATAGGCTACTAGTGTTATCTGCATCTAAATTCTTCTTTGACTCAAAGTTACCATTAAACAGATATCATAAACCATACCGTGAAGTGTGCAACCAATACCTTATAATCATCTTATAGCTTTTAAAATGTGATTCCTTAAGGATTAGATTGAAAACATGCACATAAACAATCACGGAACATAATGTCAGGTCAAGTATATCCACGTGTATCTATAATAATCATCAACCAATAAAACACAATCATTAGTGCAAACAAATCTATATGAACTAGTTCAAAGACGTTAGAGGTACTTATAGTGTTCTCGACATGCAAACATAATTGGCCAATAATTTTGCATAAATCAAAATCAACATTTATTTCTTTATCACATAATTAGCTATTTAAATCGAACTAAGGTGCAGATTTTCATATAATATATCATTGAAGATAAATATACCTTTACCTATTTTACCTTTATTGATAATTTTTCATTTGTGCCCCTTGTGTTTCTTCCACCGTTATATTAGGCTAAAGAACTTTGATTTGCCGTCCGTCGTGTGCCTGGAACAGCCAGAATCCAGATAACATTATTGCTGTTCCGTAGCCTGCCACAATACCTACGCGAGAAAAGATTTTTATGACCTGTTTGTTTTTATAGGTTCATGGTTGTTGACGATGAAAGATTATGAAAAATATGTTTGAGTAGACCCAAGACAATTTATATTTGTTCTTTTTGGCACCCAGATTTGTAACTTTAAGGGATTTTGATGCAGAACGATCTACGAAATTAGTAACGTTGAAGTGTTCACAGTCTTTAGGTCGTTTGGAGAAGGCCACAACCTTGAGTCATTCAGGGATTTTAAGTCGTTTCCGACTTAGCAGAAGATGGTCACGACCTAAGTTGTCACGAGATAAGGAAGCAGCTATTAGTCGTCCACGACCTAACATGAGTCGTCCACGACTTAACAGGTCGAGAGAAGGGGGGCTACGACCTAACAGGTCTGAAGAGAAGGAGTTACGACTTAGCAGGAGTTTGAGGTGTTCGAGTGTGATGAGTCGTACACGACACAACGACTCATCCATAAGTCGTGTACGAGTTAACAAGAGCAGAGAAGTGGAAGAAGTGGGTCGTTCGGAGATGAGTCGTTCAGGAGATGAGTCGTTTGGGGTTAAGCCGTATGAAGATATTCAGAATCTAATATTTAGGTCGCAACTACCTTATCTCGGCACCGACCTATGATAAGCTGCTGCCAACATAAGCTGAGTCGTAGGTCACAAGTCAGTCATGTTTGTACCAAGTCGTGGGTCGTGTACCCTGTGTTGTATTTTGAGTCGTTTGTGTTGTCTGGGGTTGTAAATATTTTAAGTCGTAGGCCGTGTGTCGTTAAGTCGTAACTGTTGTAATGAGGCGCGTAATGATGAGTCGCTGCCGACCTATGAGCGTGTTGTAATAATGAGTCGTGTGTTGTGTGTACCTGTTGTGTCGCTGCCGAGTCAAGAAGAGTCGTGAGTCGCATACGACTTAAGGCCGGGTTTGAAATACTATAAATAGGGGATGTGTCTTGTCATTTGAAACTGGGTTGATTTTTGAATAAAATTTCTTGTTGATTGTTGTGTGCTTTCATCTTAAATTGGTAGTTGAGTGTAATCTCCTATCTCTACTTTCGGTTATTCGAGTGCGTTCGAATCAACGATTGTTGAAGCCGATTCGCGGAATCAAGTGCGCTTGATCAACGCTTGAAGAATTGAAGATCTTCTTTCACGGTATCGTGCGCGATCAACGTGTTAGAGATAGCTAGAATTCGGTATCTTCGGATCAACGAATTTGGGCATTTTTGGTATTCATCAATCCACCGGTTGCTACTTTCACCGATTGAAGTTTATTTTGATTAATCCGCTGCGTCAGTTTTGGTATCAGAGCTAGACTTAGCCAATCATAGCTAAGCCGAGACTTGGAGCCAATTTTTGAAGTTGAAGTTTGAAGTTGTTGTTCATCGTGTTCATCTTGAAGTTGCAACGAGTTGAAGATTTTGATCTACTTCATTTTGGGTCAAACTTGGAAGAGTGTTTGAGTTTGGTCGCGAGATCTTTGCGCGCCAAATTTTTGAAGTGTGCGAGCCAAGTTAAGCCGTGAAGCGTTTGAAGGCCGAGTCAACTTGTTGCCGAGTTAAGGAGTTAAGCCGTGAGTTCAAGCCGAGACAAGTGTTTGAGCCGTGAGTTGAAATTTGTGAAACTTGTGAAGTTTGAAGTGTTTGTGAAGAATTTCCAATCATGCCGCCAAGGAGAGCTAACCGTCATCAAAACGTTGAAGCTTTATATAGAAGAGAAGAAGCCGAGCTTATGGAGCAACGTATTAATGAGAAATTTGATGAAGGCATTGAAAAGTTAGAAAAGTTGATGAATGATTTGAATCGAACTCAAAGGACGAGATCACCAAACTCGAACCATGGAGGAAATCGAGTTTCGCCATCGGTTACGGAAGCGAGGAGGGTATCACCGCATTCTTTTAGAGAAAGGAGAGAAACATCAATTTCATCACAAAGAGATCATCATGACTATGTACATGAAGAGAGAAGAAGTCAACGTGAATTTGACAATGAGGCGTATAGAGATGAAGAGAGACATATTCGAAAAAGCATGCATGAACGAAGGGATGATAATGGTCAAGATCGATGTAGGCGTACTTTTGATTTTGATGAAGAGGGTGATAGAGCTAGCATTCATTATCGAGATCGAGACCAAATTCGAAATTCATATCGAGATGGGGATGAAGATCGTCGATGGGAGTCGGGTATGAAGATGGAAATTCCAGAATTCAAGGGTGGAATGGTAGCTGAAGAATTTCTTGATTGGGTGTCAAATGTGGAGGAAATCTTTGATTTCAAGGAGGTTCCGGAGAATCGAAGGGTGAAGTTAGTTGCTACTAGGTTGAGGGGGAGAGCTTTGGAGTGGTGGCAGCAAACTAAACTTACAAGGGAGAGAATGGGGAAGTCAAAGATTGAGTCTTGGGAGAAGATGAAGAAGTTGATGAGAGCTACTTTCTTACCATACAACTATCAATCACTTATGTACCAGAGGTTGCAGAATCTGAGGCAAGGGACGAAATCAGTTAATGATTATGCAGATGAATTTTACCAACTCATTGCTAGAAATGATATTATGGAAACGGAAGAACAGCTAACTGCTAGATTCATTGGGGGATTGAGAATGCAGATCCAGGATATGGTTAATATGTTCGATCCGAGATCTGTTGCAGAAGCACATCAGAAAGCGTTGGCTTGGGAGAAGCAAGGAAGGCGTGGAGGTGGTGTGTTTACTAATTCGAATAATCAAGCAAAGGGTGTTGGTGGAAGTTCTAATGTTCCTAAACCTGTCAGTAAGCCAGTGGTGAAAGAGGCTGAGAAGGAGAAGGTTAGCAGTGGCATCAAATGTTATAATTGCCAGGAGTTGGGTCACAAAAGCAATGAATGTCCGAAGCCGAAGAAGAGAGCAATGGTTGCTGAGATTGAGAATGATGGTGAGGAGGCAGAATGTTCAAATATACCTTATGTTGAGGAGGAAGAAGAATTGTCTGGAGATGAAGGTTGTAATCTTATGATGAGGAGGTCATGTCTTACACCAAAGCAAGAAGAGGATTCTAGTTGGTTGAGAAGCAATATTTTCCAGTCGACATGCACTATTTTGGGGAAAGTTTGTAAGTTTGTGATTGATGCAGGAAGCTGTGACAATATTATCTCTACAGAAGCAGTAAGGAAGTTGAACTTGAAAACTAAAAAGCATCCTAAACCGTACAAGCTAGCATGGTTGAGGAAGGGTGGTGAAGTGAAGGTGTGTCGAAGAGCTTGTGTGAATTTTTCTATTGGGAAGAAGTACAAAGATGAAATTTGGTGTGACGTTGTAGACATGGATGTGTGTCATCTGTTGTTGGGCAGACCATGGCAGTTTGATAGAGCAGCACAACATGATGGTCGTGCTAATAGTTACAGTTTTATGTTCGAAGGTACTAAAATCACTTTAGTTCCTAAGAAGCAACAACAGAAGGAAAGCAAGTTGGAGGAGATTGAAGAGCTGAAAACTTTGCTATCTTTGAAGGAGTTTGTTAAGGAAGTAGAAGATGAGCCTGAAGTCTATTTGTTGATTGGACGAGAGAGTCATGAAGAGGTTGAAATTCCAGAAAAAGCAAAGCCAGTTTTGAGAGAATTTGAAGATGTATTTCCAGAAGAGCTGCCTAAGGAGTTACCGCCGCTGAGAGACATTCAACATCAAATTGATCCTGTTCCGGGAGCAGTTACCACATCGACCACATTACAGGATGAGTCCAAAGGAACATGAGGAGTTGCGAAGGCAAGTGGAAGCGTTGTTAGAACAGGGACGTGTTCAGGAAAGCTTGAGTCCATGTGCAGTACCAGCATTGTTGGTGCCGAAGAAGGATGGAACATGGAGAATGTGTACCGATAGTAGAGCTTTGAACAAGATTACTGTTCGTTACAGGTTTCCTATGCCAAGGTTGGATGACTTGCTAGATCAGTTGAGTGGGGCTACTATCTTTTCGGAGATTGATTTGAAGAGTGGTTATAATCAAATTCGGATTAGACCTGGAGACGAATGGAAGACAACTTTCAAGACAAGAGAGGGGTTATACGAATGGTTGGTTATGCCATTTGGTTTATCAAATGCACCTAGTACATTCATGCGGGTGATGAATCAAATCTTTAGACCATTCATTGGGAAGTTCGTGGTGGTTTATTTTGATGATATTCTGATATATAGCCGGAATATGGAGGAGCATGTAGAGCATTTGAGAAGGGTGTTAATTATTCTTCGTGAGGAACAATTTTATGCAGCTACGAAGAAATGTGTGTTCATGACGAGAAGTGTATTATTTTTGGGATATGTTGTATCTGAGAAGGGAATCCAGGTGGACCGGAGTAAAGTTGAAGCTATTAGAAATTGGCCACAGCCGAGAGCTATCACTGAAGTTAGAAGTTTTCATGGATTGGCATCATTCTACCGAAGGTTTATTCCACACTTCAGTAGCGTGATGGCACCAGTTACCGATTGTATGAAAGGGAAACAGTTTTCTTGGTCGAAGGAAGCAGGAGTTGCTTTTGAACGAATCAAAGAACTTTTGACGACAGCACCAATTCTTGTATTACCAGATTTTCAGTTGTTGTTTGAGCTACACACTGATGCATCAAAGGTTGGGATTGGAGGAGTATTGAGTCAGAGTGGGAGGCCAGTTGCTTATTACAGTGAGAAGTTATCAGGGGCAAAGATGAGATATAGTACATACGATGTTGAGTTTTATGCTGTTGTGCAAGCTGTTAAACATTGGAGGCATTATCTATTCCAGAAAGAGTTTGTTCTTTACACTGATCATGAAGCCTTGAAGCATTTGCAGGGGCAGGATAAGATTTCAGCGAGACATGCATCGTGGATTGCTTATTTACAACAGTTTACTTTTGTCGTGAAACATAAATCTGGGGTAACGAATCGTGTAGCTGATGCTTTGAGTAGGAGGAGTCATTTGTTGATTACAATGAAAGTTGAGGTGACAGGGTTTGAATAATTACCATAATTGTTTGAGGAGGATCCTTACTTTGCAAAGTTTGTTGAGAAACTTAAGGATGGGAGTACTGGTGAATTTATGTTAGTTGATGGTTTCTTATTCAAGGGGAATCGATTATGTATTCCAAAGAGCAGTTTGAGATTAAAGATTATCAAAGAATTGCACGAAGAAGGCCATGTGGGTAGAGATCGTACTTTGCAGTTAATTTCGCAATCTTACTTTTGGCCGTCGATGAGGAAAGAGGTAGAGAGGTTTGTGGAGAGATGTCATATATGTCAGGTTTCGAAGGGAACAGCGACAAATGCAGGATTGTATATTCCGTTACCTGTACCATCAAAACCGTGGGTTGATATCAGAATGGATTTCATTTTGGGTTTGCCGAGAACTCAACGGGGAAATGATTCTATATTTGTTGTGGTGGATAGATTTTCGAAAATGGCACATTTTATTGCTTGTAAGAAGACGGTGGACGCTGTTCATGTTGCTCAATTATTTTTCAAGGAGATCTATCGACTCCATGGATTGCCAGAATCTATTGTGTCGGATAGGGATACTCGTTTTCTGAGTCACTTTTGGTTAAGATTGTGGAAGATGGTGGGAACAAAGCTGAAATTTAGTAGTGCTTATCATCCGCAAACTGATGGACAAATAGAAGTTGTTAACAGATCATTGGGAAATTTGTTACGATGTTTGGTGAAGGATAATCTGGAGAGTTGGGACATGAAGTTATGCCAGGCAGAGTTTGCTCATAATCATGCAGTAAATCGTAGTACGGGATTCAGTCCATTTCAGATTGTATATTCAAATCTACCCAGGGGACCATTGGACTTAGCAGTAGTGCCACAACCGAAGGGGACAGTTAGACGAGCTGCTGATTTTGTTGAAGGATTGACGGAATGTCATAAGATCATTCAAGAACGATTGGAGAAGTCGAATGAGAAGTATAAGCGAACTGCAAATTTGAAGCGACGAAATGTTGAATTTAACGAAGGTGATTTGGTGTATGCTGTGTTAACAAAGGATCGTTTTCCAGTGGGGGCTAATAACAAGTTGAAAGCCAGGAAAATTGGTCCTGTAGAAGTTGTCACACGGATCAATGAAAATGCTTACAGGTTGAAGCTGCCGGAGGATGTGTATACGTCTGACGTGTTCAACGTTAAACATTTAAGTCCGTATCATGGAAATGAATTTATTATGGAAAAAGAAAATGAAAATTCGAAGACGAATTCCTGTCAACCGGGGGAGGATGATGCAGAACGATCTACGAAATTAGTAACGTTGAAGTGTTCACAGTCTTTAGGTCGTTTGGAGAAGGCCACAACCTTGAGTCATTCAGGGATTTTAAGTCGTTTCCGACTTAACAGAAGATGGTCACGACCTAAGTTGTCACGAGATAAGCAAGCAGCTATTAGTCGTCCACGACCTAACATGAGTCGTCCACGACTTAACAGGTCGAGAGAAGGGGGGCTACGACCTAACAGGTCTGAAGAGAAGGAGTTACGACTTAGCAGGAGTTTGAGGTGTTCGAGTGTGATGAGTCGTACACGACACAACGACTCATCCATAAGTCGTGTACGAGTTAACAAGAGCAGAGAAGTGGAAGAAGTGGGTCGTTCGGAGATGAGTCGTTCAGGAGATGAGTCGTTTGGGGTTAAGCCGTATGAAGATATTCAGAATCTAATATTTAGGTCGCAACTACCTTATCTCGGCACCGACCTATGATAAGCTGCTGCCAACATAAGCTGAGTCGTAGGTCACAAGTCAGTCATGTTTGTACCAAGTCGTGGGTCGTGTACCCTGTGTTGTATTTTGAGTCGTTTGTGTTGTCTGGGGTTGTAAATATTTTAAGTCGTAGGCCGTGTGTCGTTAAGTCGTAACTGTTGTAATGAGGCGCGTAATGATGAGTCGCTGCCGACCTATGAGCGTGTTGTAATAATGAGTCGTGTGTTGTGTGTACCTGTTGTGTCGCTGCCGAGTCAAGAAGAGTCGTGAGTCGCATACGACTTAAGGCCGGGTTTGAAATACTATAAATAGGGGATGTGTCTTGTCATTTGAAACTGGGTTGATTTTTGAATAAAATTTCTTGTTGATTGCTGTGTGCTTTCATCTTAAATTGGTAGTTGAGTGTAATCTCCTATCTCCACTTTCGGTTATTCGAGTGCGCTCGAATCAACGATTGTTGAAGCCGATTCGCGGAATCAAGTGCGCTTGATCAACGCTTGAAGAATTGAAGATCTTCTTTCACGGTATCGTGCGCGATCAACGTGTTAGAGATAGCTAGAATTTGGTATCTTCGGATCAACGAATTTGGGCATTTTTGGTATTCATCAATCCACCGATTGCTACTTTCACCGATTGAAGTTTATATTGATTAATCCGCTGCGTCAGATTTTATAATCGTGCCTTTTGGAACCCAAATTGGTATGGTTTTCACGTGTTTGGGTATGTACCGACAATTATTGTGACTGTGTCCAGTTTTTCCACAAATTGTGCACTTGGAATTGACTTGATTAATTTTGCTTCTAACACGTTCAGATTGATTATACCAGGTCCCTGTCAAATCGTATTAACAGCTTGTTTCCCTAATAACATATTTAGCAATCTTTCTCTTTTTGAAAATTTTCCTAAAGTTGTATACAATTGTTGGGCTTGTGTTTTAAGAGATTCATCTTCATTCAATAATAGAGTGCACTTTTTAATAGAATTTTCTCTCTTGGTATTTTTTTCCTTCAAAATCAGAATTTCATTTTCAAGTGATTTAATTTTAATTTCTAAATTAACTACTTTTTCGAATGATGGACACTTATCACACTTAGGGCATTTATTTCAAAAGTTTTTAACCAATTGATCAAGCTGTTTATTTAATTCTATCAGATTATCTCTTTGTGATTCAATTTTAGTGTACTTTTCCCTAAGTCAGATAGCCATTTGCTTCATGAAAATATTTAAATAATTTCGAAGGAGTAAGTTTTGATACCTCTCTTGGCTCGTCATCATCGCTGCTAGTTGTTTATCCTTGAAGACATAAATTTTCCTTTTCACTCTTACCGCCAGTGCCTTTATCAGCTTCATTAGTTTCATCCCAAGTAGTTGCAAAACTACTCCTTTTCGGTCTCTTTCCTCGGCTATGTAACGACCCGGAATTTTGGGTCGCCAGATTTGAACCTTTAATTCATTTTAAATGTTGAATATGTATTATAATTTGAATTTTGAAATAAAGATTTTGGTTAAATTAATAAAATTGGTTAAACTTCAAATACGGGAATGAAGTTGAAATAAGAATAATAATAGCTTAATATTAGAATTGGGATAAATGGGTGAATCTGAGTGTAAATAAACATAAAGATAGATTCTAAAATTTATTTTAAGTCTTTTTGGATCTGAATTTTACTATTGGACTGTTGAATGAAATTAGAAGTCGATTTGTTAAATTTGGAATTTTATATTAATTTAAAAATGGAATTTATTAATATAATAATGCAAATAATCAGATTTTGATTTAAACCGAATCAGAATGATTTCTAATGTGAATATAAATTTCATACGAGTTATAATAGAGTTTGTAAAATCTTAAAAGTGATATTTTACACGATTTCGACGATTTTGAAAATCGCTCGAATTAATCGACGAGTTAAAATAGCCTTCCGGTGCACAGTCTCGGAATTCGACGAAACTAGTTCCATTGGATCCGTAATTGTTAGTTACTATCGGATTTCAATTTTCATAGCAATCGGAATTGTCGTTTGACCCCGGCAGCTTAAAACGCTTAGAAAATAATTTAATCGATTTAATTTAAAATTGATCGTTTATTTCCGTAACTCACGTATATGATCGAATTAGCTTCCGAAACAGGTTTCATTGTGTTCGGAACATAGGTAAAACCATAGGAACGCCCGTTGGCACGCGTTGTTTGGAGATCGTTTGTAAAAGTTACTTCAAATGGATTTAATATTAAAATAATATTTATCAACATTTATATATTCACGTTATTTTGAGAAACCCTACACCTTGTTTGGCCGCCATCTTCATTCTTTTAATGGCCGAAAACGATTACTCTTCTCCCTCAATTATCAATCAATCCACGCATTTATTCGCAAAACTTCCAACATGAAAGTTGTAGGGAGTGAGAGGATCTTCAGGTCCAACGGTTGATTTCATGTGAAGCTGTCGTTTGGAGGTGATTTATGGCCGCGTTCGTCGCGCGTTTGTGCATGCAACTCGAGGTCAGGGACTGACCGAGCTTGGCCGTGACTTGAGCGAAGGTGGAGGAGGTAGTAGGCTTCACCATGGTGGTTGTTGATCGTGTTCATGTTGACCGTGGTGGTCGCGATTTCAAACCCTAGGTCGTGTTTTCGGTTCGGCGCTGTGATTACATGCGTGGGGAAGAAAGAACGTTCGGCCTTGATTTCGTTCCATGTCCTACGGCTTGATGGTATTTTGGTATAATAAATTAAAATAAAAAGGACAGTTTGTTTTAAATTTTATATTCAAAACTTTGAAAATTCATATATAGTTCATACGTTATCAGATTTCGACGAATCTAGCGACGCCAGAATCGCAGAGACGCGTACTACGCAGTGGAGCAGTTCCGGAATCATTCAGAGCAAGTAAAAATTTAGGTTAAATTGAACGCCGTTCGATTTAATTTAAATTTGAACGCTCGCCGAAAACCAAGGCGAGTTTAACTCACTTACATCTGGAGTATTAGTTAATTTAAATAGTCGATATTTAGAGGAATTGCTTGATTGGTTGAATATAATTGAATCGATATATATTGTTGTGCTAATATCTGTGGACGCAGGGAAAACGGGTTGGAGGGATCCAACTGGATCCCTCACAAATAGAAATTAATTTATATTCTGTGATATACCTTATTTATTATTCTGTGATAATTTGTTTTGATCCTGATATGCTATGTTTTATTTATATGCCGTGATGCTTTAAATTGAAATTGAAATTGTGTTGTGCTATGATTGGGTGAATACAACCTGAAAATTTTAATATAGATAGATGAATTGGGTTTAAAGAATATAAAAGAAATTCTTAAGTAAAGGATTTTAAAGGAGATTAAATCCAAGGAATGGGTTGAAAAATTTCAAGTGTTTGAAATTTGATTTCAAAGGGAATTGAGAATTGTCTAAATTAATAGTGAGATTTATTTATTTTTAAAATGGAAGTGTGCTTTATCCTAGAAATTTTATTTTGTTTTTAAGAAAGTTTTCAAATTATAAAATTTGCAGTTTAAATATGTTCAAAATATTTTTTAAAAAGAAATATTATTTTAAAATGTTTTTTTTAGTGAAAGCAGATATTTGATTAAGTATTAGGGTATTTAATTATTTAAAAAAAAGTAAAGTAGTATTAAGTTTTAAAAGAGAAATTTTAATATGAATATTTGATTTAATAACCTTATTTTAAAAGTTAATTTTTTTAAAATTACTTAGGATACCCTATAAATTTCCTTAAGTATTATTTCCAATTAAATAATGTCTAGAGCTTATTTTAAATATTTTAAACGTATGTTTGAAAGTGATTTCCAGGAAATAGCAATGTTTTTAAGGAGCTATTTTTAAAGTATGGAAAGGATTTTACAGGATGAACGTAAAATGGAATTGGATAAAACATGTTGGATTAATAAAAAGAAATTCTTTGGTTATTCTAAGATGGAGGTGTATTTCCCTGAAAGCCAAGTACGTTTTTAAAATAGATTTTTGAAACGTTAGAGTTCGAAGTTATATTAAAGAATGGTTTCAGGAAAATTATTTAAGTTGTAAGAATTTTAAAAGTATATATATATATATATATATATATATATATATATATCAATGTAGTTATAGAAGTAATATTTTTTAAAGGATAATTAGAATTATGTTTTAAATAATATTATTATTATTTATACTTTATAAAATGGTTCTATTTTAAAGATAATCAATCAAAATATTATCTAGAAACTATATAAAATTTCACAACTTTATTTTTAAATTTAGTAGGACTTAACTTTATTTTAAAGATAATAGTTTATATTTTATTAAGCAGTTTTATTTGAGATATTTTTATAAGTGTGTGTATATATATATATATATATATATATATATATATTAAATCAAGTATGTAAGAAGTTTTAATATGAATGTTTTAACGTATTTTAGAATAAAGTATTTAAATTATTTTAAACCTTAAATATTGGTAATTGGATGTTTTCAAAGGAAGTAAAGATTTGGAAATCTATTCCATGAGAAAAATTGGATTTGAAAAGTGTTTCAAAGGGATTTTGAAAATGAAAACATATCTTGTAAAGATATCTTTGAGGAAAATAAATAATGTGGGAATTATTTATTGTGTGATGGATGCTTATGGATGTTAATTGATTTAAATCACCGACTATCAATATTGGACAAATGCGTTGATCGTTTCGAAGAGACCGGGATCGAGATTTATCTCTTGAAAATTACTTCGATCCGGTCTGTACGTTTCGTGGAAAAACGTGTTCGGAGTCGAAGATGGAGTAGTGAAGTGCAAGGGCTAGTCGATACTAATCCTGAGGATATTTCCAAAATGGATGTAGTAGGAGTAGTGCCTTCGGTTCCGTTCGAACCCGGAACGGACTTGTATGGACAAATGCTTTCGAGACACCGTCAGGTGGGCGATGGGCATTCTAAGTGAAACGTTCTAAAAGGTAACGCTTAGCCTCAAGCCTCATCAACCGGAAATGACTGAAAATCAGGGGATATGCAGCAAGGCTTGGTGAGAAGCACCCATTTCCAGGTAAGGTCATTCCTGTCTAGATGTCCCTTTTATTTTGGCTTAGTGGTGCGGTTGCTGATCCCAACCGCGGCGAGATCTTACTCGGGACTATCCAATAAGGGGTAGTCTGGGCCTTGTGTTGCAGGGGATCGGGCGTGGTCCTCGGTACGCTGACCTAGACCAGGTACCGTGACAGGTTGTACCCCAGTTCCAAGTCATTAGTTGGAATCCATTCTCCCTACGAGCCTTTTACGAGTTCTGTTTGTATTACCCACTCTGTGGCTAGTAGCTGGAATTTAATAATGTAACAATTTCGGCTATTTTACAAGTATTTGTATATATACCTTATTATAATATCAGAGGATTTCTATAAAAAGTGTTTTAGCTATCGTAAGGTAAAAACCCGACATGTTTATTTGTGGCGTGGTCTTACGAGATGCTTTTGTTTTCAAAAGGATTTTTGAAACTTTAATAATCAATTTGGATGCATTATTATTATCAACTGGTATTCCAGACTGACTCGGGTGTTAAGTCATTATAATGCTCGGGTCAGACCGAGTATTATATGTTCAGGTTAGGATGCTTGGAGCAGGAGGGGAGTTGGAGTCCGAGACGTATTATCTGTACTAGTATATATATTTGCTGCTATGATTGTATGATTGTCTGACTGGTAATATTGTTTATATGAGATACTCTGATGATATGATGTATAAAACAGATATTGTTTCATTTCGTGTAAAGATCTATTATTTACTATTATATTCTATTCCGCTACGACTATGAGATTCTGTTATTGTCTAGTTCCTTCTTTCTTCTACCTCTTCTTCTTTAACCCTAATGGTTCATGTTACTGTTCCACTTGAGTTAATTGATGTAGAATAGTCTTGACCTAAGGGGTACGTATTTGCGGGCTGTCACACTTGGTATCAGAGCTTAGGCTGGCGACAACCTAGTCTTTAGTGGGGGAATTACTCATAAAACAGAGTCAATAGTACTCTATAATGGGTTGTGTATTAATAGATATGAGAGAGTACTTATTAGTGAATATAAAATTGTTTTTATATTGTGTTGGTTTATCGGTTGAGTGCTTATGAATTCTGGTCGGTATGGGAAGTACAACCGTATCGATAGGGGTTTCTAAACTCTTAAACAAGATAAACCGACATAGTATTGTTTTTAAAGAGGGTAAATGAAATAATTTTACTCAAAATTATATTTTGATATAAAAGGAATAATTTTCTGGAATTATTATATATATATTTGGGTGATTGGTTGTTAATACTATAATTAAATAAGAATCTAAAATTTAATCTAAAATTTGAAATGGTTATAACCAAATAAATTCCATGAGTATACATTATACAAAAGAGAATAACTAATTTAAACTAAACCAGAATTTAAATCCTGGAAGTTTTGGAAAAGATTTTAAATGTAATGAAAATAAAGGTTTGGAAATTCAAAATCCTGGGAAAGTTTGAAATGTTTGCTAAGGTGTTTGAAGGTAATAATGGAATTTTATTTTGGGAAAGTATTTTGAATGGAAACTATTTTGAAATGAATATGGGGAAGTAAGGAAGCACTGAACTCACTTCAGTCGCTGGAAAATAATCCTGATGATGCTGGCTACATCATTAGAATTCATTTTCGAGTTTCTAAAGTGATGGATTGCTACCAAAATGGTTGGTTATGATATTGTTTGGACTTGTTGGGTATAACAGTTGTTTGGAAATTTCAAAATGGGGAAATTGTTTTGGTACAACCAAGTTGTTTTGGAAATCTAGAGATTTGATTGTTATACCAAATGAGTATAAGTTTGATATATTTCAAAATGGTTTTGGGATAAAACCGGGTAATTGAATTCTGGAAAATTCTATTTAAATAATGTGTAAAGTTAAAATGAATCAACTATTGGACTTATTTGGTGAAGTTGATATTAATAAGGAAGAAATGAAAATTTTAATCTTGGAATTAAAATTTAACTTGAGTAAATGGAAGTGAATGAAATATATTGAAGGGAATAGAAAATTTGAATTTAATTGGAATAATTTAAATAAATTGAACTTAGAATTAAATTGATTTGAATTAAATTTAAATGTAAAATGACTTTGTATTTGTGGGTTATGGTGTAATGAATTATACCGACAAGCTATTAAGTATTAAACTTATAATATGAAATTGTGGATTTAAAATTTGCAAAGAATTAAATTGAAAGAAAATTGTATCTGTAAGAACTTAGTGATACATAGATATATATATATATATATATATATATATATAATTTGGAATTGTGATTATAAGATGTAAATGGATTAAAATGTGCTATATAAGCTTTTAAATAAATAAACGGGTGAACTTATAAATAGAAAATGGAATTATGATCACAAGTGGGAAATAGTTGAATGGTATGGTGAATTCAACCCTAATCTCAAATGAAATGTGAATTGAAATAAGGTGAAGAAAATATAAAATATACAGGGGTGAATGAACTTAAATCAGTAAATAAATTTTGAACTTGTAGATGGAGGATTAAAATTGGATTGAATTGGATTTAACTACGATTAAATAGAATCGAGTAGAATTTGGAATGAATTAAAGTCAAATTTCAGTTAGGTTACAAATAAATTTGAATAGAAACAAATTCTTATTGAAATGGTAAAAGAAATAGCATGAAATTAAGTTGGCTGAATAAATTTAGTTAAAATTTGAACTAAATTTGGAAAGCGATTGAATTAAAGGGGAATTTAATTAAGTTGAAAGGATATTGTATGAATAAAATTTTAATTCAACAAAATTCAAAGGAATTATTTGAGAACGAATTTAGCGAAGCTAAATTAAATAAAAAGAAGCTTGAAGATGAATTTAGCGTAAACTAAATTAAATGGAAATTTATACCGGCAAGGATGAAATTTTGGATGGTTTGTTGAGGAAATTGTGGAAAGAAAAACAAAAACCCAGTTCTGGTATAGAATTTTTTTTTGGCAATAAAAAGTTGAGAATGTAAATGAATAATGGAATTAAATTACAACAGTAATGGGTTGAACTGTAAATAAATTCAAATGAGTGAAATAATTTAAAAGTGGTCATGTTATCAACAAATTTCAGAATGAATCGAGGAGATGAATTAAAATTCCAAGTGGATAGAACAAATAAACAAATTGAATTAAAATTTGTAAATGAATTAGAATTTGGTTGAATGAGTATAAAATGAAAATAAAAATAAAATTGATATAAGAAGAAATGGAAATATTGTGAAATTGAAAGAACTTAAGCAATTAGAAAATAGGTGTGGTCGAGTTATAAGTGAGCTTGAATGAAATTTGTTAGGTAATACACATTGATATACAAGTGAAATGGTTTTAATTAAATTTTATTGTGATAAAACAAAGGTGTATGAGTTTTAAATATTAAAGAATGGGATGATATTAATATAAACTTTAGTTAGATGATGAACTTGAAGTGAGAATAAGAAATTGAATTAAAAAAATGCAAGGAAATAAGAATATTTGGGTTGTGAGTATTTCCGAATGGTATAAAATTAACATAAATTTGAACTAGAATTAATTTTAATGGCTATAAGCTTAAGTGATTGTTACTTGCTTAGACAGCATTTAAATTTGCATAGAATTGGTCGTTTTGTTGTTTTCGGAATTGAGTTAGTTTAAAGAAGCAAATAAAATGGGTTTTTAAATCAATTGGGATGAATTGAAATTTTATTAAGTGGTTTTTCATATGAATGGAAATGGAGCATAAAAGGAATGTAAATACTTCAAATTGAAGGTAAAATTTGGTTGTGAATCAATTTGGAATTGAATTGAAGTAAAGAGATGTAACTAAGGCATATGTTAATCATGTTGAAGTGGAAATGAATTGGTTGTAATAAATATGAATGGTATATAGTGAACTTGAATATAAATTGTTCAAGTGCGATAAAATGAAGTTAGGTTTGTAAAGAGGATTTAAATTGATGTTGAAATTGTGAAATTGCTTATAAAGGAAGTTGACATGCATAATTATGAAGTTTGATTGTTTAAACTTTGTAATTGATGTGTTTGGGCTAGTTTGATGAAAATAATGTTGATACATGCTCATATTATTGGAAACTGATGTGTTTGTTTAAGTAAGTACAGGTATAGGAGGCAATGGATAGAGTTGGAGCGTGTATATGCGATACTATTTAGCTGCTTGTTTTTAAAATGCTAATAAAGGTACGACTACGCAATAAAAATAGGAAATATGAACTTTTTTTGGTTTTTCTGACCGTGTGGGTCGATGTATACATATTTATATCTATTGTGAAATTGCAAAAGCTCCTCCGTACAGGGGAGACTCAGCCAAAATTTTCCGAAAATTTTGGGAGTCAGAATTTTTTTGGAAAATTTGGTAATGTTTTGTTAACGACAAAATTGATTTCAAATAACAATTAAAATAAAAAGGATTTTGAAATAGGAATTGAAACTAGTAGTTTTGATTTGTAACTAAAGAATTTGAGTGAAGTGAAATTGAGATTTCACTGAGTAGGTTTTGCTATTGGGTCTGGACATTCTTCTACCTTAGCAAATTTCGGGGACGAAATTTTTATAAGGGGGGAGGAATGTAACGACCCGGAATTTTGGGTCGCCAGATTTGAACATTTAATCCATTTTAAATGTTGAATATGTATTATAATTTGAATTTTGAAATTAAAATTTTGGTTAAATTAATAAAATTGGTTAAACTTCAAATACGGGAATGAAGTTGAAATAAGAATAATAATAGCTTAATATTAGAATTGGGATAAATGGGTGAATCTGAGTGTAAATAAACATAAATATAGATTCTAAAATTTATTTTAAGTCTTTTTGGATCTGAATTTTACTATTGGACTGTTGAATGAAATTAGAAGTCGATTGGTTAAATTTGGAATTTTATATTAATTTAAAAATTGAATTTATTAATATAATAATGCAAATAATCAGATTTTGATTTAAACTGAATCGGAATGATTTCTAATGTGAATATAAATTTCATACGAGTTATAATAGAGTTAGTAAAATTTTAAAAGTGAAATTTTAGATGATTTCGACGATTTTGAAAATCGCTCGAATTAATCGACGAGTTAAAATAGCCTTCAGGGGCACAGTCTCGGAATTCGACGAAACCAGTTCCATTAGATCTGTAATAGTTAGTTATTATCGGATTTCAATTTTCGTAGCAATCGGAGTTGTCATTTGACCCCGGCAGCTTAAAACGCTTAGAAAATACTTTAATCGATTTAATTTAAAATTGATCGTTTATTTCCATAACTCGCGCATATGATCGAATTAGCTTCCGAAACACATTCCATTGTGTTCGAAACGTAGGTAAAACCTTAGGAATGCCTGTCGGCACGCGTTGTTTGGATATCGTTTGTAAAAGTTACTTTAAATGGATTTAATATTAAAATAATATTTATCAACATTTATGTATTCACGTTATTTTGAGAAACCCTACCCCTTGTTCGGCCGCCATCTTTATTCTTTTAATGGCCGAAAACGATTACCCTTCTCCCTCAATTATCAATCAATCCACGCATTTATTCGCAAATCTTCCAACATGAAAGTTGTAGAGAGTGAGAGGATCTTCAGATCTAGCGGTTGATTTCATGTGAAGCTGTCGTTTGGAGGTGATTTATGGTCGCGTTCCTTGCGCATTTATGCACGCAACTGGAGGTCAGAGACTGACAGAGCTTGGCCGCGACTTGAGCGAAGGTGGAGGAGGTAGCAGGCTTCGCCATGGTGGTTGTTGATCGTGTTCGTGTTGACCGTGGTGGTCGCGATTTCAAACCCTAGGTCGTGTTTTGGGTTCGGCGCTGTGATTACGTGCGTGAGGAAGAAAGAACGTTCGACCTTGATTTCATTTCTAATCCTACGGCTTGATGGTATTTAGGTATAATAAATTAAAATAAAAAGGAAAGTTTATTTTAAATTTTATATTCAAAACTTTGAAAATTCATATATAGTTCATACGTTATCAAATTTCGGCGAGACTGGCGACGCCGGAATTGCAGAGACGTGTACTACGCAGTGGAGCAGTTCCGAAATCGTTCAGAGCAAGTAAAAATTTAGGTTAAATCGAACGTCGTTCGATTAAATTTAAATTTGAACGCTCGCCGAAAACCAAGGTGAGTTTAACTCACTCACATCTCGAGTATTAGTTAATTTAAATAGTCGATATTTAAATGAATTGCTTGATTGGTTGAATATAATTGAATCGATATACATTGTTGCGCTAATATCTGTGGATGCAGGGAAAACAGGTTGGAGGGATCCAACTGGATCCCTCACAAACAGAAATTAATTTATATTCTGTGATATACCTTATTTATTATTCTGTGATAATTTGTTTAGATCCTGATATGTTATGTTTTATTTATATGCTGTGATGCATTAAATTGAAATTTAAATTGTGTTGTGCTGTGATCGGGTGAATACAACCTGAAAATTTTAAATATAAATAGGTGAATTGGGTTTAAAGAATATAAAAGAAATTCTTAAGTAAAAGATTTTAAGGAGATTAAATCCAAGGAATGTGTTGAAAAATTTCAAATGTTTGAAATTTGATTTCAAAGGGAAGTGAGAATTGTTTAAATTAATAGCGAGATTTATTTTTTTTTAAAAATGGAAGTGTGCTTTCTCCTAGAAATTTTATTTTGTTTTTAAGAAAGTTTTCAAATCATAAAATATGCAGTTTAAATATGTTTAAAATATTTTTACAAAGAAATATTATTTTAAAATGTTTTTTAGTGAAAGCAGATATTTGATTAAGTATTAGGGTATTTAATTATTTAAAAAAAGAAGTAAAGTAGTATTAAGTTTTCAAAGAGAAATTTTAATCTGAAAATTTGATTTAGTAACCTTATTTTAAAAAGTTAGATTTTATTTAAATTACTTAGGAAACCCTATATATTTCCTTTAGTATTATTTCCAATTAAATAATTTCTAGAGCTTATTTTAAATATTTTAAACGTATGTTTGAAAGTAATTTCCAGGAAATAGCAATGCTTTTAAAAATAAAAGGAACTATTTATAAAGTATGGAAAGGATTTTACGGGATGAACGTAAAATGGAATTGGATAAAACGTGTTGGATTGATAAAAACAAATTCTTTGTTTATTCTAAGATGGAGGTGTATTTCCCTGAAAGCCAAGTACGTTTTTAAAATAGATTTTTGAAACGTTAGATTTTGAAGTTATATTAAAGAATGGTTTCAAGAAAATTATTTAAGCTGTAAGAATTTAAAAAGTAAATATATATCAAAGTAGTTACAGAAGTAATTATTTTTAAAGGATAATTAGAATTATGTTTTAAAGAATATTATTATTATTTATACTTTATAAAGTGGTTCTATTTTAAAGATAATCAATCAAAGTATTATCTAGAAACTGTATAAAATTTCATAACTTTATTTTTAAATTTAGTATGACTTAACTTTATTTTAAAGATAATAGTTTATATTTTATTATGCAGTTTTATTTGAGATATTTTTAAAAGTATATATATATATATATATTAAATCAAGTATGTAAGAAGTTTTAATATGAATGTTTTAACGTATTTTAGAATAAAGTATTTTAATTATTTTAAACCTTAAATATTGGTACTTGGATGTTTTCAGAGGAAGTAATGATGTGGAAATCTATTCTAGAAGAAGAATTGGATTTGAAAAGTGTTTCAAAGGGATTTTGAAAATGGAAACATATCTTGTAAAGATATCTTTGAGGAAAATAAATAATGTGGGAGTTATTTATTGTGTGGTGGATGCGTATGGATGTTAATTGATAGTTAAATCACCGACTGTCAATATTGGAAAAACGCGTTGATCGTTTCGAAGAGACCTGGATCGAGATTTATTTCTCAAAAACCACTTCGATCCGGTTTTTACGTTTCGTGGAAAAACGTGTTCGGAGTCGAAGATGGAGCAGTGAAGTGCAAGGGCTAGTCACTAATAATCCTAAGGATATTTCCAAAATGGATGTAGCAGGAGTAGTGCCTTCGGTTCCATTTTAACCCGAAACAGACTTGTATGGACGAATGCTTTGGAGACATCGTCAGGTGGGCGATGGGCATTCTAAGTGAAACGTTCTAAAAGTTAACGCTTAGCCTCAAGCCTCATCAACCGGGAATGACTGAAAATCAAGGGAAGTGCAGCAAGGCTTGGTGGGCAGCACCCATTTCCGGGTAAGGTCATTCCTGTCTAGATGTCCCTTTTATTTCGGCTTAGTGGTGCGGTTGCTGATCCCAACCGCGAGGTGATCTTACTCGGGACTATCCAGTAAGGGGTAGTCCAGGCCTTGTGTTGTAGGGGATCGGGCGTGGTCCTCGGTACGCTGATCTTGACCAGGTACCGTGACAGGTGGTTCCCCAGTGCCTAGTCATTAGTTGGAATCCATTCTCCCTACGAGCCCTTTACGAGTTTCGTTTGTATTACCCACTCTGTGGTTAGTAGCTGGAATTTAATAATGTAACAATTTCGGCTATTTTACAAGTATTTGTATATAGACCCTATTATAATATCAGAGGATTTCTATAAAAAGTGTTTTAGCTATCGTAAGGTAAAAACCCGACATGTTTATTTGTGGCGTGGTCTTACGAGATGCTTTTGTTTTCAAAAAGACTTTTGAAACTTTAATAATCAATTTGGATGCATTATTATTATCAGCTGGTATTCCAGACTGACTCGGGTGTTATGTCATTATAATGCTCGGGTCAGACCGAGTATTATATGTTCAGGTCAGGATGCTCGGAGTAGGAGGGGAGCTGGAGTTCGAGACGTATTATCTGTACTAGTATATATATCCGCTGCTATGATTGTTTGATTGTCTGACTTGTAATATTGTTTGTATGAGATACTCTGATGATATGATGTATAAAACAGATATAGTTTCATTTCGTGTAAAGTTCTATTATTTACTATTATATTTTATTCCGCTGCGATTGTGAGATTCTGTTATTGTCTAGTTCCTTCTTTCTTCTACCTCTTCTTCTTTAACCGTAATGGTTCGTGTTTCTGTTCCACTTGAGTTAATTGATGTAGAATAGTGTTGACTCAAGGGGTACGGATTTGCGGGCTGTCACACTTGGTATTAGAGCTTAGGTTGGCGACAACCTAGGCTTTGGTGGGGAAATTACTCATTAGACAGAGTCAATAGCACTCTATAATGGGTTGAGTGTATTAATAGATATTAGAGCGTACTTGTTAGTGAATATAAAATTGTTTTTATATTGTGTTGGTTTATCGGTTGAGTGCTTATGAATTCTGGTCGGTATGGGAAGTACAACCGTATCGATAGGGGTTTCTAAACTCTTAAACAAGATAAACCGACATAGTATTGTTTTTAAAGAGGGTAAATGAAATAATTTTACTCAAAATTATATTTTGATATAAGAGGAATAATTTTCTGGAATTATTATATATATATTTGGGTGATTGGTTGTTAATACTATAATTAAATAAGAATCTAAAATTTAATCTAGAATTTGAAATGGTTATAACCAAATAAATTCCATGAGTATAAATTGTACAAAAGAGAATAACTAATTTAAACTAAACCAGAATTTAATTCCCGGAAGTTTTGGAAAGGATTTTGAATGTAAGGAAAATAAAGGTTTGGAAATTTAAAATCCTGGGAAAGTTTGAAATGTTTGCTAAGGTGTTTGAAGGTAATAATGGAATATTGTTTTAGGAAATTATTTTGAATGGAAACTATTTTGAAATGAATGTGGGGAAGTAAGGAAGCACTGAACTCACTTCAGTCGTTGGAAAATAATCCTGATGATGCTGGCCACATCATTAGAATTCATTTTCGAGTTTCTAAAGTGATGGATTGCTACCAAAATGGTTGGTTATGATATTGTTTGGACTTGTTGGGTATAACAGTTGTTTGGAAATTTCAAAATGGGGAAATTGTTTTGGTACAACCAAGTTGTTTTGGAAATCTGGAGATTTGATTGATATACCAAATGAGTATAAGTTTGATATATTTCAAAATGGTTTTGGGATAAAACCGGGTAATTGAATTCTGGAAATTTTTATTTAAATAATGTGTAAAGTTAAATGAATCAACTATTGGACTTATTTGGTGAAGTTGATATTAATAAGCAAGAAATGAAAATTTTAATCTTGGAATTAAAATTTAACTTGAGTAAATGGAAGTGAATGAAATATATTGAAGCGAATAGAAAATTTGAATTTAATTGGAATAATTTAAATAAATTGAACTTAGAATTAAATTGATTTTAACTAAATTTAAATGTAAACTGACTTTGTATTTGTGGGTTATGGTGTAATGAATTATATCGTCAAGCAATTAAGTATTATACTTATAATTTGAAATTGTGGATTGAAAATTTGCAAAGAATTAAATTGAAAGAAAATTGTATCTGTAAGAATTCAGTGATACATAGATATATATATAATTTGGATTAAAATGTGCTATATAAGCTTTTAAATAAACAAGCGGGTGAACTTATAAATAGAAAATGGAATTATGATCACAAGTGGTAAACAGTTGAATGGTATGGTGAATTCAACCCTAATCTCAAATGAAATGTGAATTGAAATAAGGTGAAGAAAATATAAAATATACAGGGGTGAATGAACTTAAATCAGTAAATAAAATTTGAACTTGTATATGGAGGATTAAAATTGGAATGAATTGGATTTAACTTCGATTAAATAGAATCGAGTTGAATTTGGAATGAATTAAAGTCAAATTTCAGTTAGGTTACAAATAAATTTGAATAGAAACAAATTCTTATTGAAATGGTAAAAGAAATAGCATGAACTTAAGTTGGCTGAATAAATTTAGCTAAAATTTGAACTAAATTTGGAAAGGAATTGAATTGAAGGAGAATTTAATTAAGTTGAAAGGATATTGTATGAATAAAATTTTAATTCAACAAAATTCATAGGAATTATTTGAGAATGAATTTAGCGTAAGCTAAATTAAATAAAAAGAAGCTTGAAGATGAATTTAGCGTAAACTAAATTAAATGGAAATTTATACCAGCAAGGATGAAATTTTGGATGGTTTGTTGAGGAAATTGTGGAAAGAAAAATAAAAACCCAGTTCTGGTATAGAATTTAGTTTTGACAATAAAAAGTTGAGAATATAAATGAATAATGGAATTAAATTACAACAGTGATGGGTTGAATTGTAAATAAATTCAAATGAGTGAAATAATTTAAAAGTGGTCATGTTATCAACAAATTTCAGAATGAATCGAGGAGATGAATTAAAATTCCAAATGGATAGAACAAATAAACAAATTGAACTAAAATTTGTAAATGAATTAGAATTTGGTTGAATGAGAATCAAATGAAAATAAAAATAAAATTGATATAAGAAGAAATGGAAATATTGTGAAATTAAAAGAACTTAAGCAATAAGAAAATAGTTGTGGTCGAGCTTATAAGTGAGCTTGAATGAAATTTGTTAGGTAATACACATTGATATACAAGTGAAATGGTTTTAATGAAATTTTATTGTGATAAAATATAGTTGTATGAGTTGTAAATATTAAATAATGGGATGATATTAATATAAACTTTAGTTGGATGATGAACATGAAATGAGAATAAGAAATTGAATTAAAAAAATTGCAAGGAAATACGAATATTTGGGTGGTGAGTATTTCCGAATGGGATAAAATTAATATAAATTTGAACTAGAATTAATTTTAATTGTTATAAGCTTAAGTGATTGTTACTTGCTTAGACAACATTTAAATTTGCATAGAATTAGTCGTTTTGTTGTATTCGGAATTGAGTTGGTTTAAAGAAGCAAATAAAATTGGTTTTTAAATCAATTGGGATAAATTGAAATTTTATTAAGTGGTTTTGCATATGAATGGAAATGGAGCATAAAAGGAATGTAAATACTTCAAATTGAAGGTAAAATTTGGTTGTGAATCAATTTGGAATTGAATTGAAGTAAAGAGATGTAACTAAGGCATATGTTAGTCATGTTGAAGTGGAAATGAATTGGTTGTAATAAATATGAATGGTATATAGTGAACTTGAATATAAATTGTCAAGTGAGATAAAATGAAGTTGGGTTTGTAAAGAGGATTCAAATTGATGTTGAAATTGTGAAATTGCTTATAAAGAAAGTTGACATGCATAATTATGAAGTTTGATTGTTTAAACTTTGTAATTGATGTGTTTGGGCAAGTTTGATGAGAGGAATGTTGATAAATGCTCATATTATTGGAAACTGATGTGTTTGTTTAAGTAAGTACGGGTATGGGAGGCAATGGATAGAGTTGGAGTGCGTATATGCAATACTATTTAGCTGTTTGCTTTTAAAATGCTAATAAAGGTACACCTACACAATAAAAATAGGAAATATGAATTGTTTTTTGTTTTTCCGACCGTGTGGGTCGATGTATACATATTTATATCTATTGTGAAATTGCAAAAGCTCCTACGTACAGGCGAGACTCTGCCAAAATTTTCCGGAAATTTTGGGAGTTAGAATATTTTTTGGAAAATTTGATAATGTTTTGTTAATGACAAAATTGATTTCAAATAACAATTAAAATAAAAAGGATTTTGAAATAGGAGTTGAAATTAGCAGGCTGGATTTGTATCTAAATAATTTGAGCAAAGTGAAATTGAGATTTCACTGAGTAGGTTTTGCTATTGGGTTTGGACATTCTTCTACCTTAGCAAATTTCGGGGACAAAATTTTTATAAGGGGGGAGGAATGTAACGACCCAGAATTTTGGGTCCCCAGATTTGAACATTTAATTCATTTTAAATATTGAATATTTATTATAATTTGAATTTTGAAATAAAGATTTTGGTTAAATTAATAAAATTGGTTAAACTTCAAATACCGGTAATGAAGTTGAAATAAGAATAATAATAGCTTAATATTAGAATTGGGATAAATCGTTGAATCTGAGTGTAAATAAACATAAAGATAGATTCTAAAATTTATTTTAAATCTTTTTGAATCTGAATTTTACTATTGGACTGTTGAATGATATTCGAAGTCGATTGGTTAAATTTGGAATTTTATACTAATTTAAAAATGGAATTTATTAATATAATAATGCAAATAGTCAGATTTTGATTTAAACTGAACCGGAATGATTTCTAATATGAATATAAATTTCATACGAGTTATAATAGAGTTAGTAAAATTTTAAAAGTGAAATTTTAGATGATTTCGACGATTTTGAAAATCGCTCGAATTAGTCGACGAGTTAAAATAGCCTTCCGAGGCACAGTCTCGGAATTCGACAAAACCAGTTCCATTGGATCCAAAATAGTTAGTTATTATCGGATTTCAATTTTCATAGCAATCGGAGTTGTCGTTTGATCCCGACAGCTTAAAACGCTTAGAAAATACTTTAATCGATTTAATTTAAAATCGATCGTTTATTTCCGTAACTCGAGAATATCATCGAATTAGCTTCCAAACACATTCCATTGTGTTCAGAACGTAGGTAAAACCTTAGGAACGCCTGTCGGCACGCGTTATTTGGAGTTCGTTTGTAAAAGTTACTTTAAATGGATTTAATATTAAAAAATATTTATCAACATTTATATATTCACGTTATTTTGAGAAACCCTACCCCTTGTTCGGCCGCCATCTTCATTCTTTTAAAGGCCGAAAACGATTACCCTTCTCCCTCAATTATCAATCAATCCACGCATTTATTCGCAAATCTTCCAACATGAAAGTTGTAGAGAGTGAGAGGATCTTCAGATCCAACGGTTGATTTCATGTGAAGCTGTCATTTGGAGGTGATTTATGGCCGCGTCCGTCGCGCGTTTATGCACGCAACTCGAGGTCAGGGACTGACCGAGCTTGGCCGCGACTTGAGCGAAGGTGGAGGAGGTAGTAGGCTTCACCATGGTGGTTGTTGATCGTGTTCGTGTTGACCGTGGTGGTCGCGATTTCAAACCCTAGGTCGTGTTTTGGGTTCGGCGCTGTGATTACGTGCGTGAGGAAGAAAGAACATTTGGCCTTGATTTCGTTCCTAATCCTACGGCTTGATGGTATTTAGGTATAATAAATTAAAAAAAAAGGAATTTTTTTTTTAATTTTATATTCAAAACTTTGAAAATTCATATATAGTTCATACGTTATAGATTTCGACGAAACTGGCGACGCTGGAATCGCAGAGACACTACGCAGTGGAGCAGTTCCGGAATCGTTCAGAGCAAGTAAAAATTTAGGTTAAATCGAACGCTGTTTGATTTAATTTAAATTTGAATGCTCGCCGAAAACCAAGGTGAGTTTAACTCACTCACATCTGGAGTATTAGTTAATTTAAATAGTCGATATTTAAATGAATTGCGTGATTGGTTGAATATAATTGAATCAATACATATTGTTGTGCTAATATCTATGGATGCAGGGAAAACGGGTTGGAGGGATCCAACTGGATCCCTCACAAATAGAAATTAATTTATATTATGTGATATACCTTATTGTGATAATTTGTTTAGATCCTGATATGATGTGTTTTATTTATATGCTGTGATGCGTTAAATTGAAATTTAAATTGTGTTGTGCTGTGATTGGATGAATACAACCTGAAAATTTTAAATATAGATAGATGAATTGGGTTTAAAGAATATAAAAGAAATTCTTAAGTAAAGGATTTTAAAGGAGATTAAATCCAAGGAATGGGTTGAAAAATTTCAAGTGTTTGAAATTTGATTTCAAAGCGAATTGAGAATTGTTTAAATTAATAGCGAGATTTTTTTTATTTTAAAAATGGAAGTGTGCTTTCTCCTGGAAATTTTATTTTGTTTTTAAGAAAGTTTTCAAATTATAAAATTTGCAGTTTAAATACGTTTAAAATATTTTTAGAAAGAAATATTATTTTAAAATGTTTTTTTTAGTGAAAGCAGATATTTGATTAAGTATTAGGGTATTTAATTATTTTTTTAAAAAAAAGTAAAGTAGTATTAAGTTTTCAAAGAGAAATTTTAATATGAATATTTGATTTAATAACCTTATTTTAAAAAGTTAAATCTTATTTAAATTACTTAGGAAACCCTATATATTTCCTTAAGTATCATTTCCAATTAAATAATTTATAGAGCTTATTTTAAATATTTTAAAGGTATGTTTGGAAGTGATTTCCAGGAAATAGCAATGCTTTTAAAAATAAAAGGAGCTATTTTTAAAGTATGGAAAGGATTTTACGGGATGAACGTAAAATGAAATTGGATAAAACGTGTTGGATTGATAAAAAGAAATTCTTTGGTTATTCTAAGATGGAGGTGTATTTCCCTGAAAGCCAAGTACGTTCTAAAAATAGATTTTTGAAACGTTAGAGTTTGAAGTTATATTAAAGAACGGTTTCAAGAAAATTATTTAAGTTGTAAGAATTTTAAAAGTAAATATATATCAAAGTAGTTATAGAAGTAATTATTTTTAAAGGGTAATTAGAATTATGTTTTAAAGAATATTATTATTATTATTTATACTTTATAAAATGGTTCTATTTTAAAGATAATCAATCAAAGTATTATTTAGAAACTGTATAAAATTTCATAACTTTATTTTTAAATTTAGTATGACTTAACTTTATTTTAAAGATCAAAGTTTATATTTTATTAAGCAGTTTTATTTGAGATATTTTTAAATGTATATATATATATATATTTATATTAAATCAAGTATGTAAGAAGTTTTAATATGAATGTTTTAACGTATTTTAGAATAAAGTATTTAAATTATTTTAAACCTTAAATATTGGAACTTGGATGTTTTCAGAGGAAGCAAAGATTTGGAAATCTATTCCATGAGAAGAATTGGATTTGAAAAGTGTTTCAAAGGGATTTTGAAAATGGAAACATATCTTGTAAAGGTATCTTTGAGGAAAATAAATAATGTGGGAATTATTTATTGTGTGATGGATGCTTATGGATGTTAATTGATAGTTAAATCACCGACTATCAACATTGGACAAATGCGTTGATTGTTTCGAAGAGACCGGGATCGAGATTTATTTCTCGAAAACCACTTCGATCCGGTTTGTACGTTTCGTGGAAAAACGTGTTCGGAGTCGAAGATGGAGCAGTGAAGTGCAAGGGCTAGTCGCTACTAATCCTGAGGATATTTCCAAAATGGATGTAGTAGGAGTAGCGCCTTCGGTTCCGTTCGAACCCGAAACGGACTTGTATGGACGAATGCTTTCGAGACATCGTCAGGTGGGCGATGGTCATTCTAAGTGAAACGTTCTAAAAGGTAACGCTTAGCCTCAAGCCTCATCAAGCGGGAATGACTAAAAATCAGGGGATATGCAACAAGGCTTAGTGGGCAGCACCCATTTCCGAGTAAGGTCATTCCTGTCTAGATGTCCCTTTTATTTAAGCTTAGTGGTGCGGTTGCTGATCCCAACCACGCGATGATCTTACTCGGGACTATCCAGTATGGGGGTAGTCCGGGCATTGTATTGCAGGGGATCGGGCATGGTCCTCGATAAGCTGATCTAGACCAGGTACCGTGACAGGTGGTACCCCAGTGTCTAGTCATTAGTTGGAATCCATTCTCCCTACGAGCCTTTTACGAGTTTTGTTTTTATTACCCACTCTGTGGCTAGTAGCTGGAATTTAATAATGTAACAATTTCGGCTATTTTATAAGTATTTGTATATAGACCCTATTATAATATCAGAGGATTTCTATAAAAAGTGTTTAGCTATCGTAAGGTAAAAACCCGACATGTTTATTTGTGGCGCGGTCTTACGAGATGCTTTTGTTTTCAAAAGGATTTTTGAAACTTTAATAATCAATTTGGATGCATTATTATTATCAACTGGTATTCCAGACTAACTCGGGTGTTATGTCATTATATTGCTCGGGTCAGACCGAGTATTATGTGTTCAGGTCAGGATGCTTGGAGCAAGAGGGGAGCTGGAGTCCGAGATGTATTATCCATCCTAGTATATATATCCGCTGCTATGATTGTATGATTGTCTGACTGGTAATATTGTTTGTATGAGATACTCTGATGATAGGATGTATAAAACAGATATAGTTTCATTTCGTTTAAAGATCTATTATTTACTATTATATTTTATTCCGCTACGACTGTGAGATTCTGTTATTGTCTAGTTTCTTCTTTCTTCTACCTCTTCTTATTTAACCCTAATGGTTTGTGTTTCTGTTCCACTTGAGTTAATTGATGTAGAATAGTGTTGACTCAAGGGGTATGGATTGGCAGGCCGTAACAGGCTGAGTCGATTCTGAGGATAATTTGGGTTGATATGACCAGGTTTATTGCTGTTGTGACAGATGATCTCTTGCTCTTCTGAGTTATCTAGAACTTTGACAATTCTGCTTTTCGGTTATTGATTTAGATCTGAATTTGCATACTTGTGAATCCACCTTTTGAATTTCTTTATTATCGCGCCAGTTCTGTTGCACCATCATCATCATCTTCATTTTCATTTGTTCCTTTTAGAGCTATTGATTTCTTTCACGTATCACCTCCTTCGCATTCTTCCTTGAATTTGATTTCTAGCTCATAAGTGGTGAGATTTCCGATGATTTCTTCAACTTTGATTTGTTTCATATCTTTTGATTCTTAAATGGCACTAACTTTCGCTTCAAAATTTCGTGGAAGGACTATGATGAATTATTCAGACTATTTCCAATTATGTGTATGATTTTCCGAGAGCTTTTGATTTGTATACGAGATTAGAAAGTGGTCCATACATCTCTTTGACATTTTCATCCTTGGCCTTTGTGTTGTTCTCGTGTTCGCTACTAAGCATGGCAAGGCGAGATTCTATGAATTAGGAGGTTCCTTTATGAGTCACTTCAAGTGTATGCCAAATTTTCTGTGCAGTTAGACAATGTGAGACACGATTAAATTCAATTCGATCCAATGAACCTATAATAGAATTCATAGCTTAGCATTAACATTCTATATTTTATTTTCAAGATTTGTCCATTGATCCATCGGTTTTTCAATTTCCTGATTATCTACCACTATAGTTCATGTCCTATATCCAGTCTCAAAAATATTCCAAGCATCAATGGTTTTCAGAAAAAATTTCTTTCTATTTTTGCAACATGCATATTCACCATTGAACATGGGTGGCCTAACTATGGACTGACCCTTAGTAAAAGCATTATTAAAGGAAGCCATTTAAAAATCAAATTTTTAAAACAAAAATTGGTTTTTGAAAAATAAAAGTTTTAAAATAAAAAATGGTTTTATTCCTAGCTCTGATACACTTGTAGGATCAATTTTACCATAGAGGGGGGTGAATAGGGTGATACTAATAATAATAAAAATTAATGCGAAAATAAAAACAATAACTGAAGTAATGCAGAAGAGATCACACACAAATTTACCTAGCTTTGGCAAAACCCTACTTACGTGCTGCTTCCAAGGTTTCTACTAGAAATTAAGTAGTCAGATGCTTACACACGTAAATTTGTGACACTCTCTAATAACTAACCAAGCTCTACGCTCAAACCCTACCACGAATCAGCTACTGAGTAGCAAATTCTCAAACCATGCCCTGTAGTTTGTCCCTAGTCACATGACTAGAAAGTTACTTAATTTAAAAAGAAGTTACAAATGAAATAATAACTATAACAAAAACAAAACCCTAATTATATTAAACTAAAGCCCATTAGAAAAGTAAGGCCAGCCCAATTTAAATACTAGATAGAAATCGCCTCCCCTTTTTCCGTTTATACTCATGTATTCTCTTTTGGTTAATACTTTCTTTTCCGTTCCTCCTCACAAATTTAGGGTTTTGACAATTGAAGTCCCAACTTGAATTATACGTTCAAATTAATTGCTATCACTCTCATGTTCCTTAATTAGCTTCGATGCTTCTTCGATTCTCTTGCATACTTGCGGTCGCTCCGAGTTCGACTGATAATTTGGTATGTGAGTTTTGCCCTGTTTTGATTTTCGAATATATTCGACTTGATGCTCTATTTAATTGCTTGGGCGAGAACTCATAAATTCCGATGATGAGATTGGGTTTTAATTTATGGGGATAACATCCCGAAATATACGTTCGTATAATTCACTTTGAATTTTTCACATTGCTATGCTCGACCATTGATTTGTAATCGAATATTGGTGATGTTTTCTGACTTTTTCATGTTATAAGTGTTGCTCGATAAGTTTGAATTTGCTCCGGTCTTTTCTCCTGCAAATTTGTTATTGGAATGTTGATATGGTGTGGACTTGTTCAATTCGGGTTATCACCTGGTTTTGACTTTGGCATTTAAAGTTGACATGTTCATTTTGAAATCCCTACGACATTGACTTTGTTTAAACTATTGCAGATGGTTTCTCTATGAACCATGAGTTGATTTTTTCTATGACTATATTCATACTGTTGGCTACTGATAATTTTCTAGATTTTCATAACACGTGGCTTCATTGTCATTTCATTGTTGAAACTGCTCTTTGGCTTTGGTATTTTGAATTTTTGACAATATTTGTTGCTTTCGACTTGCTCATCATTTCCTTATCATTTCTGTTTTATGGCTCGATCATATTTATTGTATTTTTATGTATCATTCCATGTATGTGTGTACGTGTGTGATGGCTCAGCATTAATTCTAATTTCATGTTGAATTGCCCACTTCCCTCATTGCTATTTTGAGCCATTTCATTTACCTGGTCTGGTTGCTCCCTATACCTGAACTGATGTTGCTGCTTCGAGTTAAATTGGTCTTGTTATTCTTACATTGTTTTGTTTACTTGAGTGCTTGCACATCCATGCTAGTCTAGATCATCTTAAAACTGACGTATGTTTTTCCATTGATTGTCTATGATTATTCAAGCTTGGTTGCCACTGTTACATGTGCACTTGTTATTTTCTTAAGTCTGGTCACTTTGGTGGTAGTTGAAGTCTGCATTCATATTTTGGTCCATGATTTGCTTTGAGTTCCATTTGAATCTGTCTGGTTTTAAGTGTGCATGTTGTACTGGTCTATTTGTTGTTTCATTGAACTGGTGCATTGTGTTTTGCGCTTATGTACATATGTTTTGATTTGAGACTGCATACACACACACGTATATTGAGCACATTTCCTGATTTGGTTTATAAGTTGCTGTCATGGTTACATATTGCACTTGAACATTTTGTAGTCTGGTATTCATATTGCTTCTGACCATGTCATGTTCATTTGCTTCTGATATGTATACATGTGTGTCACCTTAGATTCTGGTTGGTATGGTCGAGTGATACTGTTTAGTTGATTGAACTTCAATGAAGAGTCTAGTGTACATATTGTATGCATATTTGCCTCTGGTCTGCATTTCCTAAGTTGCTTCGAGTTAAACTACCTGATGATTGTGTTATTTCAGTGTTGAGTCTTGTTGTAGTTACTGATCTGTTCTTATTTGAGGCATTTCATGTTACTACCTGCTCATACTCTCATTTCTTGTTTCCTTAGAGTTGCATTCACTTGTATGTTAGTTTGTACTTAAGGTATGGTCATTTTATTTGAACATTTTGTTGCATTTAGTGTTTTATGTCTTTGTAACTAATGTCAAATTGCATGTCTTTAGTCAGTGTACATTTGTTTGTCTTGAATGCTCTGATTGAGGCTTCACTTCCATGCTCTGTTGTCACCTCTTGAATCTAGTTTTCCATGTGTATATTTGAAGTGTTGTATGTTGTTTTGCATGCACCTGAATTGAATCCAGCTTTAGCTCGGGTTTAACCATTTTCTCACCTATCCTTACAGTTTTATTAAGTGTATATTGGTGTGCATGACCTTATGGCATGTACAGTGATACACTGGGCATGTTACGAGCTGTTCGTGTAAGATGAATTCAAAATAAATGACGAACAACCCAAATAAAGGAGGCAAATGATATTTTCAAACACACACTTTTATTGTACACTGAAAAATATTTCTTTTTCAATTTTACTGCGTCGGTATTTATTTTGCAGATAATTCAGATGTTGGATTCAAGATGGAATGGAGTTGAAGATAAATACAAGTGTTTGAGTGATATGTAATGCGGTCAAAATTGTAAATTGAAATTTGTGATGTAATCGAAATTGTAATGTAATTATAATGTAATTGTAATTGAAATTGTGTATATGTAGTGAGAGCTGAAGTTCATAGTATTTAAATTTGTAATAAAATATTCGTTTACATAAAATATTTGTTTGAACAAAATATTTGATTTAATATGAATTCTGTATTATTTATTTTATTCATCAAGTATTTATTTAATTATGTGAAAAAATAAAATAGTATAATAACAAATACATTAAAATGAATATATATATATGTATATTTTTATTATCATCAAACAAAAATCATATACTAGCATATTCAACATCTTGAACTCTCACCGGGCAGCTCTCCACCCATACTGTATTAACTTATGTTGCCTATTTATCAGCTTTGCATCTTAGAAACCTTTCTACATTATGGTAGAATTCCCTGAGATCCATCGGTGGATCCCGTATTAATGATATCTTAAAATCTGAATTATCTACAACTCTTAACACTGCCGCCATCAAAACCATCGTTGGATCCGATCGATCCACCGAAACAACTACCACATCGAACCTATTTAAGAAATTTCATGAGTGATTCTCTTTCCTATTTTTTTATTGATGTCAATGTCATCACATTCTTGTATCTCATAATTTGAACCCAAAATTTCTTTATAAGTCTTTCAACCAATTCTATCCATATGCTAATAGAACCGCTCTCCAATTGTCTAAACCATAGTGCAGCTACATCCATTAAGTACAGATGGAAGCATCTTGCCAGGTTTTCTTCCGAAGCCCCCAGTACTTCCATGTGTCGTATATACCTCATCATATGCATAGTTGGATTCGATTTTCCATTATAAGCTTCCAATGTTGGTAGTTTGAATTCTGGTGCATTCCTAGCATTGTTGATATTAAGAGCGAATGGACTTCTATTTACCTCATCCAGATCCATGTTCACTAAACCTCCATGCATAGCTCGCCTGATCATCTCTATAAACCTATCATTATGTTCCAGTGATAGTCTCCTATCTGCATGTCCAAGCTGCCCCCCAAGTGCACGAGGGAATTCTGGAACGTATTCCTTCGGACGAACATGCAAATTCTGATTCACACCAAGCTCCATAGGATCGATCGCAGGTCCTCCGGCATCACAACCAACTAGACCCACGATGTTTTCTACCTTCTCTCTAAATTTTATGTAATTCCAACCTATGGTTTGTGAGATATCCCTTTGTTCGTGAAGTAGTGTTGCTTGAATTCTGATTTCTACTTATCCCTCTAGAGGGATAGGTATCGATCCCTCCAGTCTCTTTCAAATTCCATGTGATCCCTAGGAGAGCTTCTCTATGTTATATTATGCTTAGCCTCCAAGTTTCATGCTAATTGGATTAGTAGAACTCGAGTTATTGATCAATCTTTGTTGCAATATGTTGTGCAGGATCTTATTCCTGTCCTCTTCACAAGAGAAGAGGAAAAGGAAGACACATCCATCTGATTTTACTTTGATAAAACCTTTAAACTTCCATACTCTTTTGAGATTATAGATAACAATAGTGTAAGAAAGAGGTTTGTCAAGAAAAATTCCTATAAGATATTCGTTCCAGACAAGTGAGCCAGCTTCAACAACTTCACTGGGAGGAACAAGGATATCGCCATTGATGGAAGCGCACATGTAAAAAGGGATGTACTTCCCCGCATTCCTTGGTTTGTTGCAAAATAAGGAAGTCCATTTCAATTAAACAGTTGGTGGAGAAGGGGAAGAGGAGGGAGGAATGGAGAGGACAGGAATAAGAGGGAAAGAATAATGAATATACGGGACCACTAGAAAAGAAGGAAGGATGAGAAGGTCAGGGGTAGGCGGCGGTTCTGGAAGAGGGGGAGGCAAGGTAGAATGGGGCAGAAGATCAGCGGAGTGCTAACGTGGGGGAAGTGACAGAGGGAAGGGAGCTGCCATGAAAGCATGGAAGGCCATGTGCCATAATATAATTGTAAATTTATATTTAATTAGGGGAATACATCAAATATACATGTGCATATATATACACATACCTCTCATGTTGTTGTTGTATCATATTATCATATTGTACCTTTCCATATTTTGCAATATACAACTTATATTTGAGAAATACAAACACATTAAATATGTTAAACAATTCATTATGACTAGTAATTGCAAATGTTTCACATGTGAAATATCAAAGATTTGAATTTATGTGTATGTATATATTATTCACATGTTATGTTATTATTGTTTTATACTATGTTATATACATATCACATTTTGCAATATACACCTTATACATGAGAAACACAAACACATTACATTTGATGAATAACACATTATGACTAGTAATTATGGAAGTTTCACATGCGGATTATGGAATATTTGAATTATATGTATGTATATATTATTCACATGTCATGTTATTGTTGTTTTACATTACCATGTTACATACATAACATTTTTTTTTGCAAAATACACCTTATATTTAAGAAATACAAACACATTAAATTTGATGAATAGCTTACTCTGACTAGTAATTGTAGAAATTTCACATATGGAATGTGAAAAGTTTAAATTTATGTATATATAACATAAGCACATTTAAAATGAAATAAAACATTAACTTAAAATGTAGAGTGGATCTGAATGCTAACTAGTTATTTTACCTATAAAAAAAAGAAACACTTAGGAAATTTTTATCAAATTTTTCCCATTTCATTGCTTCAAAAGGACCTAACCAACAATGGTGTTAAAGCAAGTAGATGACAAGGGGTTCTCGCTATGCGATCTACGAACAGACATTGGGTCTTACCCTACATGTCCTAGGTCAAGGAGTAGGCTGGTTGTGTGTGAGTCAAGTGGCTGAATGTACATCTTGCATTTGATGGATCGTATTGGGTCACCTAAAGGAGTTTGGGTCCAACCAATAATGATCCAAGAGCTTATACAACAACGGTACGGAGCCTAATGGGTTTATATGAATAAATTAGTCGGTGTTTAAACCATTACTAGGATTTACTAGTCTAACAGGTATTTAGGATGGAGTGTCTAAGGCCACAAGTAGGACTAACCGTTGCACTCCTCTCCTTGGCTTCAAATATAGCCTAATGGACAGTGAAAGTTTTCAAGGTTGACCAAGTGAAAGACCGTGGGCTAATTCAAATATGTGTATTTGGTTATTATGAAATACTATGAATTTAAAAGTTAGATTTAAAGTATGAACCTTCCTAGTTTAGAAGTTTTTAAATTTAGATTTTAGTATATATGTTGTAAAGGCAACAATATGCTTGTATAACATACAAATTTCCAAATTTTAAATGTGTGTTGTAATTGTTATAACATACAAATTTCCAGAATTGATTTAAGAATTTTGAACTCGAATCTAAATTTGAATTTGAACTTGGATTTTCAATTTGAATTTTTGAAATTTAAAATAAAATTCAACTAAACTAGTTAATTAAATTAATTAATTAATTAAATTGTTAATTAATTACAAGACGTATATACATTTATATACTGATACACACACACGTATAACTATAAATGTATAACTGTATGACATTGTTTAAATGTATTTAATAAAATAATTTGATATGTTTAAATTTAAAATGAAACTTAATTAATTTATCCATTGAAATGATGATAAAAGTTAACTGTGTTTTAAATAATAAGATACATATATTATGTAAGTTAATTACATTATAAAAAGTTATGAATAAATGGGACTTATATGAATATATAAGTAATAAAATCATAATTATTATGCATGACAATCTGCACCTTCCGACACACTGATCCAAAGCCTATGGCAATTTTCAAATTCATGCCAGTGCCAAGAAGTACGAGCTGTCGAGGTTTTACATTATAGGGACTAAAGATACAAATATGAACTAAGACATTATGCACTTTCAGATCTCATAGCGAAAGACAATAAAATATAAATACTGAAAATAACCATCTAAGGAAAATATCTCAAAAACCTGTCTTAGAAAATAATACATAGTCAAATCCACAATAGGGAAATACATAAAACATAGTCTGATAAATCCTAAGTAATGAATACGATAAGTAAATACATGGAGAGAAATGAAAAATATTTAGCAACTCCATGGCTAAGCTCGTCTCTCCACATACAGATCTCGGGCCTACCACCTGCTACCCTACCCTCTTATGGGAGACAAAAAGAAAGAAAAGGAGTAGGCTAGACAAAAGTCTAGTGAATGAGTATATTATTAATATATGATGATCATAAGCAATTGACTTTAGTAATACTCTATATGACCTAGGGTGCTCTAGAAGTTTCCTTGAATTACTTATTTACTTTACTTAACGGGGTTTAGCTCAATATAAACGTAAACTAATTACTCTTGCAGGATCATATATAGGGTTGAACAATTAATCGAACCTCTAGACAACTAATTATCAGTCAATAGCTACTGGGACAATTCCACATAGGATTACCCTACCATTTCTCATATTTAAACTACACTTAATATTCCCATATAGGTTTACCTACAATTCCTACCATGGGACTAAGTTTTCCTCAACTACGACTGCAAATACCTCGGTTACGCATTGAGAAGGAGCTAGCAATGCTGAGTTGCCAAAGTGTCTCATCGTTTACATCTGCGTCCACCTCTCAACGGTAACGTAACGCCTCTTATTGCACCGTATCGGGATCCAACAACAATGCTGTTTCATGTCGCATCATCCATGAATACTAAGGAACTCCCATTAGTGTCGGGACACTCAATTCATAAGGCATCATCATCAGCGTTAGGCATCCACCGTAGAACCTACTATGAGTGTAACTTATGCTAGATCACCCCATCCTCCAGTCGAATATCGATCCTTGCTGGATAAATAGCATTTATCTAGCCCCGCAACGTCGTAGTGCTGCTTCATAAGGGGCTAACATCTCTACCTATACCAACATCCATATAAATATATTATATATACCGCTAACTATTTTGTTTATAACATGGGTCTCAGGGTGAGGTTCATATTGCACCTTGGAAACGCCAATCGGTCGACCGCTATATGTTGGGGTAGTCGACTGCTTGCTGACGACCACTCTAGTAAGAGCAGTCGATCGGTAGTTGCTGTTTAAATAAGGTTATCATTTTTTTGTTAATTATTAGTTAGTCGCATTCATTTTCAAATTTCAATTACAATAGCTTACAATTCCATCTTACAACAATTACAGTGAAGTCAAATTTGCATTTATCAAAACTACCTGTTAAAATTCAATTTATAGATTTACAGTAAAAATAATTTAACCTACGTTTACTATTAACATCATAGGTTATGTCAATTCTTGTGTTTACTAATTTATGTTAACAAATCTAGATTAGAAAAGTGGAGTTTCTAATTTAATTGTATAATGTTTCCAATTTAAATTCTAATAAGCCAGATCAAATAGGATATACTAAAATTAACTGTATGTAAATCAACTTATTAACAATTTACCAACTCACCTTAGACCCAAGCTCTCCCCTTTGAATCGCATTTGGAAATCTCCCTCCATTCATTAGTTCTTTTCTTGATTTGACCTTCTTAGTTTCTTTGCTTTTATTTTTATTTTATTTTTATGAGTTGTAAGTTGAGGAACATATTAGATTTTGATACAGTTTGGACGTTTAGTCAAAGAATTTATGAATTATGATTTGAGTTAGTGTTATATTTATAGAGGTTCAAGCTTATACTGACCATTGATCGACTGTTAGAGCATATTTAGTTAAATCCTAAATGCTATCTAATTTCTTTACTGCTAAGAAAAATATATGATTAAATATAGGCCATTGGCCACTTAAAACCTTCATCCTGAAGCATCAACTGGTCGAATGCTGTATTTCGGGGTGGTCGAATGCTAGTGGTCGATCGGTCCCCATATGGGTGTCGACCGATGGAGCTCTATTTTTAGTATATTTTCTTTCCTTATTCTCTTATTTAATTAATTTCAATTTCGAAATTTAAAATGTTTATAACATTTTCATATTAGCTCCGATTTCAAAAACTTATACATGAAAATTGTCCATTCGCTACGAACGCAAGGTGCAAGTTTTATAGCCAGAGTTGGATGTTTGCAAAAATTTCACCTTTTCCATTGTTGTATTTAAATTTAATTCTTTTATCATATTTTCATTTAAATTTTCGAGATGTTACATTCTTCCCTCTCAAAAGGATTTCATCTCTGGGATCTCCAAGGACGGAAAATTGTAACTCATGCTTATAAAATTCAATAACTACAGCGATCTACTCATCCATTATCCATTGGAAACCATTGTCCTTAGCAAAATTTATAATGCAATATGTACATGCAAGCATGGAATGCATATGAACCTATATTAGTGTAAAGATTCTCCTGATCTAGTCGACCTCCTGAAATGCAAGTGCTTATGCTATATATCCAAAATGTAAGAAACATCATATGTAAATATACTTGTAATTCTACATGAGTGTGCAACCATTCAATCCATATGTAAGAACTAAATGCATATAACTAAAAAAATAGAACAAGTGATGGTGTAAGTGTGTATACTAACTAGAGAACATATTTGCTTAAGTGTTCAAAGACTAATCCAATAAATACATCCACTAGCATTCATCATCCAAAACATTTCCTAATGACATGTTCGCAACCATTCCTACCATCCAATTGTCTCTATCTATGAGGTATACCATACTAGAACCTAAAAACAAAAGTGACATATACTTAACTATCTAAAATGGAAACGTACTAGAAAAGAGTTGTGGGTTGGTAGCTCGGATCATTTCCTCAGGTTCCTATATACTCTCCGCTGGATCGTCTCCCTATTGGACTCTAACAAGCTTAATAACCTAGTTGTGGAGCCACTTTGTAACACGATCTAGAATACAAGTGGATGCAAGGCGAATGGGTGACTTACTCTCTACTTCAACCTCCTCAAGCTAACTCTGCTTGACTACGGCGGTTGTATCATGCAAGCACTTAAGCAAGTGCAATACATGGAAAACATCATGTGCTCCCGATAACTTTTTCGGAAGCTTCACCCTATAAGCTAACTTCCTAACCCTATCAATAATCAAAAAAGGCCATATAAACCACGGCGCTAGCCTTCTCAAGCTACTGAACATCATATCATGCCTAAGTAGTGAGACCTTCACAAAAAACCATGTCGCGCAATATGAACTCTAACTCCGTGCATCTCCTGTCAACATATGGATTCTTCTTATCCTAAGGGGTCTTCATCCTCATATGGATCAAGTATACCATTATGATGTATCCCCACCATATCTGGTCTAAGAATGATCTTATTTGCAATGTCTCACCATTAAGACGGTGATCTACAGTGTCTCCCATATAACGCTCAAATTATGTCATCCAAATACTTGCCTGACAGCTTTTATTATAGGTGAACTCCACTATTGGCAAGTGATCCTCCCAAGGGCCACCAAAATACAATATGTGCATCCGAAGTAAGTCCTCTAATGCCATGTTCAATCTCTCCGTCTTTTCAACTGTTTCATGTAATAAGCGGTACTTAAGCTCAACTCAGTGCCCAAAGTTGGCTATAAACTCATCAAAACTCACTAGTGAAAAACAGATCCTGACTGCTAATGATGCTAGAAGGAACCCTTTATAACCTAACGATATCTCTTGCATATAATGTTTCTAAAATGCGGTCCTCGTACTAATAACTGGAGTAAAATGAGCACATTTGGTCATTTGATCGACTATGACCCAAATACTCTCATTCTCTCTCCTGCTCCTAGGTAGTCCATCGACAAAGTCAATGGAATTACTCTCCCACTTTCATTAAAGAATATCTAACAAATGCAATAATCCCCCGAGCTTCTTCTACTCCGTTTTCACCCTCAACCAGGTCATAAATCGAGCTAATACTCCACCACATGCTTCTTTTTACCAGGATAATAAAAGACACTCTCTTTATGTCATGGTACATTTTTTCTCTATTGGAATGAATGGTCAATCTAGAGTGATAAGACTTGGCTAGTACCATGTCAATCAAATCAACAATAAGAGGAACACACAATCTACCATCTCTCCATAACCACCCATCAAGTCAATGGTACAACGCCTCAAGTGACTCGACTACTCTCCTCTACTAAGCTTCTCAAGCTACTTATCTTGCTTCTAATTTGACCCAATATAGTCCAAACGTATAGGCTACGAATCCAAAGCTGCTAACAATCCTAAAGTGATATTAGATGACGGTTGGAAATCGAACGTAGAAATGAACTCAAATGCTTCCACACTAAGAACAAATGACTCAGCACCGCATGTTGTCTACTCAAGGCATCCATGACAACATATCTCTTTGGGATATCGAAGTCATACAATGCTAAAAATTCCATGCATCTCTACTACCTTAAATTCGAGTCCTTTTGGGAGAACAAGTACTTCAGAGACTTATGTAGCTCAAACCGCTCTCTTAACAAATAATACCTCCATGACTTGAGTGCAAAGTAATGGCCACCAACTCAGCGTCATGGGTAGGAAATTTCTCTCATGGACCTTCAACTATCGACGAGCATAGCTTACTACTCTCCCTTCCTGCATTAGCACCGCACCCAATCCCATACCATAAGCATTGGTATATACTGTGAATACCTTTGTGCCATCGGGCAACACTTGGATAGGAGCATTAGTGAATGCTTCCTTCGGCTTAATAAAAGCATCCTCACACTTTACGGCCCACAAGAAAACCAAATTCTTCTTGGTAAGGCGGGTTAGAAGGGCAGAGACCTTTGCACAGTCCTTAATAAACTTTCCTATTATAGCCCGCCAGACCAAGGATTCCTCACTTCTGTGGCATTCTTTGGCACATGCCAATCCTATGCTAAGCTATTTTACTAGGATTGACCACCAGTTCACTTTTCAAGACAACGATCACAAAAAGCATACCTCCTCGTGCCAAAAGTAACATATAAAAAACTTTACCTTCAACTTATGCTCAAAGAGTATTAAACATTTCTTCCAAATGCAACATGCGCTTCTCCTCGCTCTTCGAATACACTAAAATGTCATATATAAATACCAACACAAATTTATTAAACAACCCATTAGAAACTCGGCTCATCAAATCAACAAAGTAGGAGGGTGCATTGGTTAGTCCAAAAGGCCTGACTAACCACTCATATAGCCCGTTAGGTGTATGAAAAGAAGTCATATGAATATAGTCCTTTGCTACATGCAGCTTGTGGAATTAGTAGCCAAATCAAGCTGTGAGAACAACTTCGCTCCAACCAACCGATCAAAGAGATTGTCTATGTGGGGCAATGGGTAACAATTCTTATTTTTCAGCATATTGAGCTCCTTATGATCAATGCAAAGCCTCAGAGAACCATTTTCCTTGGTGGAAAAGACAACCGATGCTCCTCACTCTAAAATACTCCTCCTAATGATGCCTTTCTCCAACATTTTTTTCACTTTCTTGTTCATTTTGTGTCTCCCGTTTGAAGCCATATGCCTTAAAGGTAAGGCAATGGGTTTGGCGTTCTCTACAAGGTAAATTCGAAACTCAATCTCCCTTTGGTGTGGGAAATCGATAACCTCAGGAAAACATCTAGGTAATCTCTAAATACAGGCATTGAATATAACTTGTTGCGATAGGTTTAATAAACACAGTTAACTCAACATAACCAAATCTTTAGTACTGCAGTAAACCTCTAAACTATGTCCACTACAAGTACCCAACATAACAACTTCCCATCACAATCTAGAATAGCCCCATGCATCATCATCCAATCCATGCCCAAAAGCAACCCAAACCCAGAAAATCTTAAGACAAAAGCATCATAATCAAACTGACCCCCAAAAAGAAACTTTTAAAACCCTACATATAATAGGCAAATAAGTTGATCCTCCAACAAGGTTTGATGCAACACAAGGTCTGCAACTTTGCTAGTGCTTAAGTGTAACTCATCTACAAGTCTACCAAAAATAAAAGATTGTGATGCCCCAGTATCAAATAAGCTACGAATGGATAAATCAAATAGAGTTAACACATCTTTAATCACGACCTTCTTTCCCTTGTCCAGTATTGGAGGTGCGCTTGAGATGGGAATTGCATCCAGTGCATAAGCTTGAACCACCCGAGTAGAGATCTTCTGAGGTGTTGGACACTGCCTCCTTATGCGCTTTGAATCGATTGCATTTGTAACACTTTATTATCCTACCTTTTTGGTCAAGGCTGGGATATCAACAAATATGATAAAAAGGATGGAAACCGGTACTAGATATCGGGTGGCAACAAGGCTATGATCGATATCTTCAAGATTTAACTGAGCTTCAATCAAGACGGATCAATTCGGAATGATGAATAAGGCTAGGAAAGGCTACGTTTCAAATTTCAAATCAATCGAAATTCATATGCGCGAGATATGATCGATGCAAATCATGCAATGCTCTCATTGGTATCCGTTAGGCCACTTCCTTAGTATCGATCTCATTCGAATCCATCAGGTATACATCATTTCGTATCCATCAGGTGTATATCGATTCATATCCGTTCATATCTCGTTCGTATCCATCCTATAAGCACCATTTCGTATCCATCGTGTTTGCCCTACTTTGTACCCATCGTACCGAATTCACTTCGTATCCATCATGTCCGCTTTGTTTCATATCCATCATCAAAAGATGTTTCGTATCGCTTCTATACGAAACAACGCCTAAAAAGATAACTACTAGATGATCGGTACGAAGAGAGTCGGACTATACCAAATATCGATACGAAATGAAACTAATAACATCGATACGAAGTGGCCTCTAACCATCGATACGAAGTGACCTGCAAGCATCGATACGAACAAGGCCTTACATAATCGATACGAAACACATCCATAAAAAAGGCTTGGTCGGTCGGCATAAAAAGTGGATCAATCCTAAAGGTTAGCGCCATGTAAACTAACATCATGTGCCCAGAAGCGATGCTAACAGATTGTTACGAACCGAAGCGATGCAAACTCACTAGCCTTCAACAAATCCAAACTTGCGTCGATCATATCTTAAAATCTACAAGTCCAAATGCTAAATTTTCACATGAGCTTGTGTTCAATCTCAAGAATGTTCACCATCAATCTCGACCTGATTGTACAAGATTTGGATCAATACGAATCTCATTCATATCGATCATAGATCGATTCGAAAAGGCCAGGGATCGATCACTTAGGCCCACTCATGTGAAGAATGGAGTCTTCCGAAGTTTGAGATGGATATTTTCAGCCTACATCTATATATTGCAGCCCAGGGTCTTCAAAAAAAGGATATTTTGGGCTCTTCGACGCTGATACTCTGCCAAAATCATTACTGTAACTCAGTTGAGTTGTTGTTAACCTCTTGTAACCATCGAGATATAATCAATAAAACAGCAACTCTTCAAAGTGGATGTCGGCCGGAGATCACCGAACCACTATAAACCTTGTGTTCTTTTCTGCTTTCTTCTATTTTAATTTTGTTAGTCTTTTCATTTTTGTTCTCTACTTAATCTGGATTTGAGATCTGTGTATGGATATTGAGGATCTGTGTAAATACACTGGTGCTTTCACTACTTATGGGTGTTAGTGACCAATTTTTGCGCTAACATTTTGGCGTTTTCACTAAGAACCGCCAACGCTCAGGAATTCTAAAGCTTGGATTTCAGATTTGAAAGCTTGAAGACTTGGATTTGGAAAGCTATGGCAAGGCAATCGACAAGAAGACATAGGACTGAAAGGAGTTAGCATGAAGGGAGTCAGGAGGCTTCCTCCGGAGCAAATCAGGCCTTGATCTTCATCACCAGAGACAAGATGGAAGCGATGCTAAAGAGACAAGATGGAAACGATGCTAAAGAGACAAGAGGAGATGATGCAGAATCTACTTCGACAAATTGGAATGCAGAATCAAGGGAACGCAACTGCAGGAGATGCTAGAGATAGAGGTCGAGAGCATGGAGCAACCAGAATTCAGAATAGAGAAGAACCATCAGGAGTAGCATCAGAAGTAGGGGCACTCACCTAGAGCATGCTGATCCAATCCCAGGCAGAGTACTAGGTGGAGCTTTGCAACACGGCATTGATATAGGAAGGGATACTCATCCAGGAGAGCAGATTCCAGGAATCCCTCGTGAACTCGGGGATAGATTGGAGGCAACCGACAAGGACTGCAGCTTGGTGACAATGATAGATTGGCAAAGATGATTAGGCGAGCCATAAGAGGCAGATTGGTGAATAGGTACTTGGAGGATATGAATAGGATTCCCTTTGCTCCAATGATCAAGAAAGCTACGAACCCATCGGATTTCAAACTACTAACACTGGAGATATGTGATGGGAGAACGGATCCTACTGTTCTCTTGACGAGGTACATAAGGCATATGGAGGTACTGGGGGCATCAGAAGGAGTCATGGAACGATGCTTTCCTTTTTATTTGATGGACATAGCAGCATTATTGTTCAGACAGTTGGAGAGCGGCTTTATTAGCGCATGGACAGAGCTGATTGAAAGGTTTATGAGGTAGTTTCGGGTCCACATAGTCCGACCTAAGAATGTGATAACTTTGACATCAATGAAACAATGGAAAAGAGAGTCGCTCAGGTATTTCTGTACCAGATTCAATGCCGCAGTGGCTTCGGTGGATCGACCTGATCCATCGATGGTATTGATGGTGGTAGTTTCAGGAATTGCAGATAATTCGAATTTCAAGATATCGTTGGAGTGGGACCCATCAATGGATCTCGGGGAGTTCTACCATGAAGCAGAAAGGTTTCTAAGGCAGGAAGATGCGCAAGCTGAAAGAGAAGGGAGAGAGGTTGAAGCTTATGCAATAAGGGGTGGAGGTCCACCCAGGGAGGATCCAAACAAAGACGATAAAGGAAAAAGGAAAATGAATGATCATGGTGACACTTCAAAAAGGCTACGGAGGAATTCAAAGTTTACTTCCTACACGGACTTGACTAAGGCTTTAGAAAGGATTTATTTGGATAATCGAGGGCGCCTCTAGTATCGAAGGCCGACAAGAAGGGAAACTTTTGAATACGAGCGGGCATCGAGAAAGCATTGCATATTCCATGAGCTGAATGGGCATAACACGAACGACTGCAGACATTTGAAGGATATCGTTGAGGAGCATATAAGGAATGGTCATCTACAACAATATGTAAGGAATCGAGCTTTGGTAGTGGAATAGGAGCGACCACCGCCTACCACGAATGAGGATGGCACTGGATCTAGGCATCGCCAGCTTGTTATCAAGTAAATGGATTTATAAATGAGTATAGAACTCGAAGTAATATGACTAAGTAACTTACACATGTATGGGATCGAGGACGGTCCCTAGGCATGCTCTGAGACGATGATAAACATGTTACTTGAGTCTATAAATCCTGTTTTTCTTTTCATTTTCCTAAAAAAATTGGTTTCTCCCTTGGATGTACAGACATTTATTTGGTTTTTCCTGGCTGTAAAAACATCTATTTTGAATGATTGGATTTGCATTTATGTAATAAATAATACAGGTTTCACGATTACTGTCCCGACAGGAGAGACGGGGGGCAGTAATCACAAGTTATGAGCCCCTTCGTCGGAGAGCGATGGAATGGACTCGAACAGAATATAAAAGTCCTTGGCCGGAGAGCCAAGGCAGGAGAATATAAAAGTCCTTGGTCGGAGAGCCATGGCCGAAGAATATAAAAGTCCTTGACCAGAGAGCCAAGGCCAGAGAATATAAAAGTCCTTGGTCGAAGAGCCGAGGCTGGAGAATATACAAGCCCTTGACCGACGAGTCGAGGCCGGAATAAGATAACGCAACTCGGGGAGGCCATGGATTCGGATTTTGATTTGGCATAAATGGACCCAGAGAGGTCTTGAGTTTGGCAAAGGGCCCGAAGCGGTCCCGAATTTGGATATCAACCTAGAAAGGCTATTGATTTGGCTATTGGTTATTGGATATGGATAGATTATAGCTCGATTGATAAGCTCGGATAGCTTTGGAATTGGCTAAGAATTTGGTTGCCACACTTCGAATTAGACATCGACTCAGAGCAGCCGCGGACTTGGACATGGCAATAGCACTTGGATAGGATAGCTTGGTAATAGATTGGATTATGGATCGAATAGTATGGCTATGGATTGAATATGGACTTTGGATGTTGGTTTCCGAGCAATTCAAAACACGCCTTCTTACCATAAGGCATGTTTTGGGGGGCAAATGTTATTCCACCTTTTTGGTCAAGGCTGGGATATCAACAAATAGGCTAAAAAGGATGGAAACCAATATTAGAGATCGTTTGAAAACAAGTCTATGATCAATATCATCAAGATTTAACCGAGCTCCAATCAAGAATAGATCGGTTAGGAATGATGAACAAGGCTAGGAAAGGCTACATGTCAAATTTGAAGTCAATCGAAGTTCATATGCTCGAGATATGATCGATGCAAATAAAGCAATGCTCTCAGTTATATCCATCAAGCTACTTCTATCGTATCGATCTCATTCGAATCCATCAGTTTGTATCCATCAAGTGTAAATCGGTTCGTATCCATTCATATCTCATTCGTATCCATCCCACAAGCACCATTTCATTTCCATCATGTCTACCCTACTTCGTATCCATCGTACCGGTTCCACTTCTTATCCATCATGTCCGCTTTGTTTCGTATCCATCATCTGAAGATGTTTCGTATTGCTTCTATATAAAAAAACACCTAAAAACATAACTACTTGATGATCGATACGAAGAGAGTCAGACTATACCAAATATCGGTACGAAATGAAACTAATAACATCGATATGAAGCGGCCTCCAGCAATCGAGACGAAGTGACCTGCAAGCATCGATACGAACAAGGCCTCACATGATCGACACAAACGAGGCGCATCCATAAAAAAGACTTGGTCGGTCAGCATAAAAAGTGGATCAATCCTAAAGGTTAGCGCCACGTCAACTAATATCACATGCCCAGAAGCAATGCTAACAGATTGATACGAACTGAAGCGATGCGAACTCAACAGCCTTCAACAAATCCAACTTGCATCAATCATGTCTCACAATCTACAAGTCCATATGCTTCTAAATTTTCATAGGAGCTTACATACAACCTCATGAATGTTCATGATTGATCTTGACCCGATTGAGAAAGATTTAGATCGATACGAATCTCATTCGTATCGATCATAGATCGAGTCGAAACGGCCAGGGATCAATCACATAATCCCACTCACGTGAGGGTAGGAGTCTTCCAAAGTATGATACGGATATTTCCAGCCTACACCTATAAATAGCAGCCCAGGGTCTTCAGCAAATGGATATTTTTAGGCTCTTCGACGCCGATACTCTGCCAGAATCATTATTGTAACTCAGTTGAGCTGTTGTAAACCTCTTGTAGCGAGTTATAATGAATAAAATAGCAAGTCTTTAAAGTGGATGTAGGCCGGAGATCGGCGAACCACTATAAACCTTGTGTTCTTTTATGCTTTCTTCTATTTTAATTTTGTTAGTCTCTTCATTTTTGTTCTCTACTTAATTTGGATTTGAGATTTGTGTGTGGATATTGAGGATCTGTATACATACACTGGTGCTTTCATTACTTCTGGGTGTTAGTGACCAATTTTGGCGCTAACACGCTTAATCTTTGAACTATCCACTTTGCACTCCTTATAAAATTGCCATTTCTTACCACATCTCCTACATTGCATATCCTGCTTCTTAATCTTTCCCTTGGGTCCTCCTTAGCTCTTGCACTGATACTGTTGTAATGCCTTTCCTCCGAACTTCTTAGGTTCTTTCTCCACTTCTACCTTGGAGATGGTATTTAGCAAGGCATTCTCCATCAAACACTCATAAGTTGCACCTATGGGAATATGACTAAGACCTAAACATTGAAGAGCTTGATTCAGCCCTTTCGTGAACTTCATAACCTTCTTGTGAGGGATATTGATTAGCTCCATTCCAAACCTATCTAGCTCATTGAACCGATTAACGCACTCTTTTACCAACTTTTCTTCATGCTATAAATGAATAAACTTATTCAACCGCACTCCCTCCTTTACCAACTTTTCTTCATGCTATAAATGAATAAACTTATTCAACTGCACTCCCTCCTTTACTCTAGAAATACGTTTCATCTCAAAATGTATCCTAAACTCTCCATAAGTAATCTCTCTATCATTAGTTTCTTCCTCTACTACATCCAATTCATGGCCTCTCCCTATAATTGCCAAGTAGCAAGCTGTCTCCTTACCTCATCGGCAAGACCCACCAATCTGAAATTCCTATCACAGGTATGAATCCATGTCCTCGAATCTACATGTGACTCAGTCTTAAATTAACTAGTAGGTACTATGAAATTTTTATGTAGTGATTCGGCATCCCTAAAACAATTCAGTATAATGAATAATACAACCGGTTAAAGATCTCTGTGTAGAGCATGCAAATTTCTGCATAGGAAGTGTGTAGTAGATTACATATTTGCACCTTACTTTGCATATGATGAGGACTTTGATAGGTTTTCTACAATACACAAAATATTTGTGCTTGTAACGTGTAAAAGTTTTTGTTAATTTTCCTATGCATGATCATTGTGAGGTAGTGGTTACTGTTGCATATGAGGCTCAGCCAAGAATTAAGGATCATATTTATAGTTGTGTTGGTATATCTTTTATCTCCAACAACAAGTATCTAGTTTATATATTCTAGAGAAGATGGTTAGAAATTACTGAGGTGTGCTTGTTGTTTCTCATATGAAAAAGGTACTTGGCATAACACCTGTATTTTTGCTCTTTTCCCTTCAAATGGTGTAAAATCGGTTGAAGGAATAACATCCTTCAAAGGATTAGAAATGCTTGAAACATATGATTAAAGTATGCTTGCCTTTTATCTTGCGTTTGTGATAAATTCTTAAAGCAGTTTGTTATTATTGACCCTAAAATTAAGGTATTCTCTTCATCAAATTAGATTCTAGTTGTGCACAATTTTGCAATTAAACCGCATATATTGTTTATTATCGAGTAATTTCTATTAGTGAAGCATTTAGTTATGCTATTGTAGGAAGAGATGGTTGATGGGTTACATGAATTCCACATTCTTGCATGGTTTATGGGATGTGGTATCAAATAAGTTACCGCTATTTTTTTTACTTTCTACTATTATGAGCTTCCTAGTAAAATCAACTATTATACTAACTCAAAATGAATTAGATTCAAGAAGCTATTCTTATCATTGTTCGTTAGCTAAGTTTTATAAAAATTAAATAAGTCAATAAAAATTAACTAAGTTTATAATGGTAATAAAAAATATTAAATGTTAATTAATTATTATTTAAATAATCATATTAATTATATATATACATATATATATTAAATTTTAATTCTTTATTCATTTAATTAATCATATTAGTTAAATATTTAAAAACATTCAAAACTTATTAGATAATTTCTTTAAAAAAAATTGATTTTTTTTAAATTTATTTCATAACCTTTATAAGCCTTCCTACTTCTTATTTCAAATACTTCTGTTTCATTAATCCAATTAACTAAAGAGGGAATTAGACATAAGGACAAACCTTAAAAAATATTTAGACCGAAGGACGCCAAGTTTCACTTTTTGGCTGAAGGAAAAAGTTTGAAAGAAAATTAGTTTGAAGGACAATGCTAGTTATAACTAACATTATTTTCAGTTTTAAACTATATAAAATGCTAGTTATAACTCGCATTATATTCAGTTTTCACAATGTACATTAGATATATTGTTCGTCCATCTAATTTTTTTCCGAATTTTGTCCTTTGTGCCTATTTTCCACTTAATTAAATATATCTAATGTGAATGTTCAGTCATTAAAAGTAGAGAAGGGAGTGCTCAACCGTGGATGAAAGAAGAAGAGTGAATCGAATTCAATTGAACGAATTAGGGAAATTTTGTTTATTTATAGAAAGAAACCTTTTCATTTCTCTCTTTTAAAACTTTGCTTTTTATTTTTGATCCAAAAATTAGACCATATCTTTTCAGTTATGGCCAACTATTTAATGTCTTGTATATAGACTAAAAATCTAATTTGTATCCATGCATATACTGAGACATATTGGGTATGGTATGATAATAGGACATATAATAACATAATTAATATATATGTGTAAATATTGGGATTTGTATCTATCATGTATATATTCACCATTTATACATGCATACACATACATATATGTATATGTGCACATTAGTGTTAATTGCCTCAGTATAATTACTTAGTGTATGGTATATATGGATAATATATAATTAATAAAATAAAGCTTAATTTGACCAAATCTAACATAGGTTGACAAAGTTGAAGTTTTGAATTCACATTTTAAAGTTGAAATGCCTAAGTTTGACTTGTTAGATTATACACATATATATAAATTCAGATCTAGGTCAAATTAAATTGGTATAAAATATCTCTAATTGACTATGTATACGTATTATATATATAGTAAAGCCATATGTATGTGTGTGCGTGCGTGCACACGTGTGTCACATATATAAGTAAACTTTGATTCTTTTTCAAACAACCTAAAGGAATTTTGAAATTGAAATACACATGTTGAGTTAAATAAGATATTAATGAATTTATGTTTCAAAATCGGTCAAAATTCAGACTAAAATTTTATGTCATTAGAAATTTTATATTGTATTTATAAAACTATTACATATGTATTAAAACATACTAATTGAGTGAAACCATAAGTTTGAACATATACATACACATATATGTATATATGCATACATACATAGACACAGAAATATATATATGTATGTATGTATGTGTGTGTGTGTGTGTGTTTTTATATATTTAAGTTTTAGTATTAAATCAAATTATATCATTTAATTAGTCATTTAGATTGTGATGTTTATTTTAAATAAGGGTGAGGTGATAATGTATATATAAAATCATGACAAGAATCATATAACTAATATATATGTGTTTGTGTAAATTAGGATTGTACCTTATAGATTTGGCTTACTAGCGACACCTTGATCTAAAAATCCTCTTTAAATTCCCTGAATCAACATCCAAACTTTGCTAGAATCGAATAACCCACATGAATTAATTTTGTGTGATGTTTGTTTTTTTAAATAATTTTGGCCTAGGGTGAAGAGAAGATGGCAGCCATGGACATTTGAGCAGGAAGGAAAAAGAGAAAAAAATGAATGAGAGGATTTTGTTTTAAGGAGAGAATAAATTTTTTTATTATTCCCTTTAAAACTTCCCCTTTTAATTCCCTAGTTAATTCTCAATCGAATGTCATTCATATCTCTCTCTGTGTCTGTGGTATAGTTAGCTACATTATTCAATCACAAGGATTAATACTTCCAAAAGCCTGTTAAGCAATTAACTATATTTAAAACTTGTTTAAATATATACCGATATCATATATCGATATGTGTATATATAACTTTTATATATACATCCGAATAATTACTAAAAACACCCAAACATTAAATAATTTATTAACTAATATTTTTAAATATTAGTTAATTTATAACATTTTACAAACTAATTGAATTTTATGTTTTTTAGAGAATTTACAATGTGTTTATGAGACATAGAGGTGTGAATTCAGTTAGCGAGCAATATTGAATAATTTAAATGGTAGTGTTCACATATCATTGTTGCTACTGGTGTTACATTTTGTCTAAATTCATTGCTTAAAGTCTTTTTAGTAAAATCAAATTTTATATTATCTTAAGTAGTACTAATAGTGGTAACAATATACACATGTTCTCTTTGTAATAGTATATGACATTAGGATGTACAGAATTTAGCACTGGTCAAAACTCCAGTATCATCCACATTCGACTTGATTATTCTATAAACAAAGTTCTTGGTTCAATAATAACATTTATTGTTAAGTGTTGTACTCTGGCCAGAGATTTTTACTTAAATTGACCACAGTTGGGACCTCTACCCCGATACCTACACTAACAAAGGGTATTACTAAGCATATAGTCCGTTAGTGCAAAGAATAGCGTTGGTTAGGAGCGACCATCCATGGATTTTTCTTTAAATGAACATTGATACGTCAATTAATATGTTGTAATTTTTCTTCTTTTCCTCAAGTGGAATCAACATATGCAATCCAGGCTTAACACGTAACTACAATGGCTATAATAATAATCCAGAACAACATATAATAAATATAAATCACATAATACACAACAAAATGTAAATAGGTACAAGCTGATTATGACGTTTAGGTACGTAAAGTTGTCTACAAAATTAAGGTCATCGCAATCCATAGAATATACAAATATAATATCTCATAGGTACAAACGTGTACAATAAATTAGTCTAAATTCAATATAGGATACAACACTATACGAATATGTACATGTATAAAAGATGAAAGCAAAATGAATAATAACTAGACAACTAGAGTGAAATCCTCTTTAGAACTATCAAACTGGAGCACATGAAATATCTCGGTCTGACCCGAGTATTATAAAATAATAAAAGAGTCAGTCTAGACTATAATAAATGGATTAAGCAAGATAAGTAATGGACGTAATGATATAAATCTCAAATATGAACACAAAGCCAAGGATTGGCCAATAACAATAATTCTTCAATAACTCTGAATGTGTAATGATCAGATATCAAAATCCAAAATAGCTTCAAAAAGAAAAACCCCCAAAATCATTCGGTGATAATACAAATAGCATCGAATCTAGAAATCATACAGAAATCCAGAAAATCACATAAAAGCGAGAAGGCACCAAAACTCCATGATTGGTGAAATGAATTCACCTACATGCATGTAACTCCAAGATATACGTATAATTCTATAAACATCAAGATAGGTATGAGACCTAGAAACATTAAGATAGGTACGAGACCTATGAACATCAAGATAGGAGCAAGTCCTATAAACTCCAAAGGCGAGTCATTAAATGTCGATAAGTGTTATATACCTCCAAATAGTAACCGAATAACTGACAATAGTGTATCCCAAACCACACAGGTTTAATTAAACATTTACTATAAGTTAGTAAACTCTACTCGCGTGTGTAAATGGCTCAATCAAACAAGTCCGGGAATTAATCGGAAAAATAAATGCAAGCGTTTCATACTACTCGTTTTATTAATCTGCTTAAATCGGTTTCTCATTCGATCGATCGTGTAATTTTATAAAATAATTTACTTTGAAATCCCTCTCGAAAATATTATTTTATAAACTATAATATATACATGTGTATGTTGTGTGTAAGTATGTATATGTTGGAAAACCCTTGCTAAAGTGTGTGTGTGTATAAGTACAACTTTAAACCATTGTTCCAAATCAATTTTAAAGCTATTATTATTATAAATGAATATTATATATATATATATATAAATATTCCAAATATCTTTTATAGAAAATATATATATATATATATATATTCATACTTAAAATGATTTGAGAAAATGGTTCAGATTGTAAATCATTCATTTGAAAACGTTAGTTGAAAACGTGCAAAGGAAGTTGTGTGTTGCGTCATGGACCTATAAAGTGATTCTATGGTATAATAAACTCCAAGATGAATTCATAAATTTATAAAATTATAATTTGGAAATAGCATTGAAATCGACATATAACATCAACATCAAGTTAATAGATTCAAGCGATCAAACGGAGGAGCAAATGGGCGCAAGTTGAGCCCGAAACGACATGAACTGGATCTCAGGCCAGGTCATGTTCGGCCCACCGTTCATGATGACAGATGCACCAATTTGCATGCCAGAGCAGAGTCCTAGATGACGCCAACGGTGCTGTGGTTGCCCGTTTTTTGTATTTTCTTCTCTGAATTGAACCTGGACATCTATTAGACAGAATAACTAATGTGTGAGCATTAAAATAACTACAATGGAATGAAATTCATGATCACATAAAGTGGATTTTTATCAAACAGAAAATCAAGTTTCATATGACAAGAAAATCAAAAGATTAAGATCAATTCAACATCATCCATAACAACAACAGTGAACATTCATCTATAAGCTAGAAGTGTGAGATTAACACACCAAATTGAACTTGAATGGGTGATTAGAACCCAAAATCTACCTAGCTAAAAAATTTCAGCTACAACCTAGGCTTAATTTTGAATATTTGCAAAAGCATGAATTAAATCATGATTAAAGATGAGAGTAAAGACCAACAAATGTAAGATATGATGGTAAAGATTACCTTAGCTTACATCTTCTATTAATAATCAAAAGCCCTTTGATTTAAGCTTAATTTGGGGATTTAATCTAGTTTCTAATGTTTGTAAATAAAGTTAGTTTATGTTCAGATTTTTGATCTTGGCTTGGCTGAAATGAGAAAGTGATAATGTAAAACATGGGTATGTGGATTATTATTTGTAGATTACCCGGAATGATAAAGTAAACTTCTGTAACAATCCTGGTATGAGAAAGTGCTTCTCCTTCAATGCTCCAACTCAGACCCAATTATAGTCACTTGATTGATCGGCATGCCATGATATAACTGTAATCAAAGTGGAACATTCTCATTGAAATTTCGTAATGTTCTCAAATCGAGGGAACTATATAACATCATCTCCTTGAGATTTCCTCTTAAACTTAGTTGTTATTAACCAATAGGAAACTCTCGGATGAGTCTTTCCATAGTAATCCAATAACTATGAGTATGTAACTACTTGTCACCTCCACACGACATATTTTCCAATGCTAATATAGCGTTGGCATGGCATCGGTAAACAGTTTTATGACTCCATGATGACGCTTATGAGATGTCGACTAACAAAACGTTGAATTTTTTTACCGATGTGTGACGAACACAAATCCGTACCCTTTGAATCGATAATAATCCACACATGTACAACCCAAAAAGCACAAACTGACGGAAAGTCAAGAGAAAGAAAAGAAGAGAGAAGAAGAGAAGAGAAGAAAGAAAGAAGATAGAACCAAACAGAACAATACAGAATCTCACATCGCAGCGGAAAATATATAATATCATATCAATGATCTTTATAAAATAGAAATTGTATACATATGCATCAATCAGAGTTCAACAATCAATCAATAGTTATCAGCTTGAACAGTTATAATAACCTGTCCTCACAAATGTTGATATTATACAACAACAAACAAAGCACAGCGAATAATCAAAACAAGTACGTGTATACGAAAATGAAGATCTCCAGCTCTCCTGTTGAAGCTCCAAAAGCACCAAAACGTAACCTGTAGATATACTCGGTCTGACCTGAGCGTTGAAAATGAAGAACGCCTGGATCGGTCTGGTAAACCAGCGTGAGAAACACACTCAACTGAATTTATTAAATTACCAAACTTTTCCTTAGTTTTCAAAACAAAAGTATCTAAACACGGACATGTTTTTACCTTACGGGAACTAAAACATATCATATCAAATCTTCTTATACTATAGTAGTGTCTACTATATACAAATAATATTAATCATAGCCGAAATTGTTACATTGGTTAAATGCCAGCATATAGCCCAATTGGGTAATACAATCAAAATGGCAAACACGTACTGGAGTTTGGATTTCCATACAAATGACCAGGTGAAGGGACTACCTTCTGGCAGTACATCTCTAGAAAAATGTACCGAGGACCATCACTAAGGATCCTCTACCAACACAAGATCGGCCCACCTATATAACTAGATGGTACCGAATATATCATCCTCTGGTTGTTACAGACCTTTAATCGAGGTCCCTCTAGCATACAAACCACAATAATAAGATACACGACGTCATAGCGTGCAAAGATATATCCAGAAGAGGATGATCATATCCTACTTGAGAATGACCCACTTAGCCTTGCTGCATCCAACCCTGTTTTGGTCATTTCCGCTTGATGAGGCCCGACGAAGTAACGATTGCCTTTCATAATCATATATCACATCACTTTGAATGCCACACGGCCATTTCCGCTGACTACTAATTGCCTTCCACAAAAATACAACCCTTAAGCTCATACGTCTCAAGGAGGGTGTTAAGCTAAGAGAAGTTGCCTTCTCCGCCACCACTGATGTACGTTTGTAAAAGCCAATGTACGTAATCTATAGAAATGCAATGTCAGACAAACGTCCATACAAGTTGTCCAGGAACAGGACAAACCGAAGGTACTTTCCTACCACATCCTATCGGGAAATCCCTAGGATTTGTAGCGAATAGTCCTCACATTGGATATTTCATAAATGAAGAGACCACTATTACTGAATGTATATTGGGATTTTAACTCCAAATGATCAACAAGTGTCCCCCACTATGAAAATCCAGAACCTCACACAGCAACTAAGTCTCATAGACTTATCACGTCTCCAACTTCCAACTTGCTATCCTTTGGGCCAAGAAGGAAGCTTGATAGATCGGAGTAATACTCCGCACTATACGAATCAACATCCTCAACACAAAGGATAATCAAGCCTACATAGAAGGCTACGTACTAAGTGTACGACTAAATAGTTCCCACATCAATTCGAGTAACTAAAATTTGGCCAAATTTGATAGTCGGTTATTTAACTATCAAAACAAACAAACAAATATTCGGCACTATAGCAATAACAAGGCCCTTTTAATTAATCTTTTAATAATTAAATCACTTGCTAAATATTCACTTCAATTATCTTTAAAAGGATATATTCTCAAACCTTTTCAACTTTTATATTGGAAAACATTTCCAAATACTTATTCAATAATAAGTAATTCCCAAATCAATTTATTTTCAACACTTAGAAAATATTCAATATACCTAAAACACGATTAAGTATATATTTTATTATATAAGGAAAACATTCTCTTTAAACACATTTATTGGGTCAAAATGAATGTTGCGTAAAACATCGTTATGACAATCCAAAATCACTAGTACAGGGATTGGAAAATAAGATAGATAATAAACCCCAATACTATATAGAAACATTTCCTTTTGAAAATCATTTACTATAACAACAGTGTTATAGTCCATCATTCCCTTATTTCTGGAAAACGTCTTTTTGAACAATGGATGTTGAAATCTATGGTTTCGATACTTAACACATTTTGAAACATCTTTAAACCATTTAACTCCATTTTAAAATATCACCTTCTAAAACATTTCTTTGATATATTATTTACTGTCCAAAATCGTGAACATAAATCGTTTACCAAATCCAATACTTTACACATTTTATTTAAAGAATTATTCACTGTCCAAAATCATGGATATAATGCCTTTACCAAATTCATCACTATTGCAAATTTAAATTAAAGGGTTACCCACTGTCCAAAATCGTGGATATAATTCCTTTAATAATCTTTTTATTTAAGTTATCAAATTCGATTGATTTCAGATTTATAAAACAATGTTTATAAACTCCATTTATATTTTATAAAAACTTCAATATACAAAATTCCTTTATTAACCAACTCCATTTAAAATCTCATTTAAATGCCAAAATCCAATTATAAGTAAATCCACTTATAATTCTCTTATTTACAAATTCGTTCTCTTATAAGTTCACAAATTATATAAATCGTATACACTTATAAAATTCGTTTATAACTTCATTTTGAACACTTATAAAACTGTTTATAATTCAATTACTTTGATTTATAAAATATCAATTTTATAAATCCCACATATAAAATATTTAATATAATTCAAAAAATTCAATTTAAACTATTTACCAAATATTTAACTCAATATTTCAAAAATCATATTTTGATTATATTAAACAAAAATCATAATTTTTATAATATAAAAATTATAACATTTATTTATTTAAAATAAATTCATTTCCTTAACAATTTAAAATTCAACAAAACGTATATTTTCAAATCACTTGAAAATCCTTTTAAATTTGGAAATCATCACTTTAACATTTTTAAATTCCAAAATATAGGCCCAATGCTGCAACAGCACCAAATACATCAATCACGGCATCCAAGACATCATATATCATATGATAACAGCATATATATCAATATCTGTAAATAAAATCAATATTATTGAGGAATCCAGTTGGATCCCTCCAACCTGTCACCTGCAACAAATATACATATTAGAATATGTGTACAATGTCCGCTCCAAGCCAGACGCGCATACAAAGGGTCATCCGGTCATACACGGGAACGTATAGGGTCATCTGCTCCACTAGGTAGGTATATATCCAAATACCAATCAATATATCATATAACATCAAAACAATCATCAACCATCATATAATAAATTATTTCTCACTCATATAAAAATATCAGTGAGTCAGAAAGAGTGAGTTGTACTCACATTGTTTGCAGTCACAGTTTCAGCGTTTTATTCCTAATAAAATTAAACGACCGTTTAATTTTACTCAAAATTCACACTAGCTCCAATCAACTCCAAACCAGCTCCATCGCGTAGTATTCGACAATACGGTTTTAACGCAATTCGTTTCATCAGAAACGGACCTCGTATGAAAAAGTTACGCATTTTTAAAGATTACACAATTTTACTATAATTATATAAATCAATTTTCTTTTTTATTTTACCCTAAGTTCATCAGGGCCGTTCGATTTCACTTGCCTAGATCTAGATAGTGCACATCCTTCTTCCTCATCAGTAAAACACGCGCACACAAACCCATATAGGCCACCACAAAACCCTAGATCGACGAGCCAACTCGAGCATCTTCACGACGATCAAATGCTGCCATTCGAACGGCAATGCTCCACTCTAGTCTCGGCCATGAGCATGCCGAGCTCAGTTCCACCATTACGCCAGAAAACACGTGAAAATGATGAACGAACACGGCCCATTTTCCCACGATCTACTCACCTATATTCGATCACGACCGTTGAGAATATAGATCTCGATACGATCTTCATTTTTGTAGTTAAGAGTTTTTCGAATTGATGTGTGGATTGGAAGAAATTAGTGGAAGAAATTTGGCAATTTTAAGCCATTGAAAATCAAGTGGAGGCTAGACCTAGCTTGGTTTAGGGTTTTGGCAAAATGAAAGTGTTGAGGTCCTTTTATATAAAATTTACGCGCACTATTCATCCGAAAAATTTTCGAACTCCAAACGAAGCATGCCGCTTGGCGTTTATAATGTTTTGCCCCCATTTCGAACGCAATCGAATATATATCTAGAGCCAATTCGATCGTATTTGGAAGATAGGTTTTCAAATCGACTTGTTTAAATTTAAAATTCACTTAAACCGATTTCTACGCGCTTTACCTTCCTCCGGACAAACCGTAAATCCGATTGACACGAAATTTGAAATCTTACAATAATATACATTATGGATCCAATGAAACTGGTTTCATCAAAATCCAAAACTGTTTGAAAAATGACCATTTTTACACGTCAATTAAATATTAAAATATTCAATTTTTACAAATTAACTTTTATTTCGATTTTAAAAGTTCTGTAACATAATTCTAAATCAAATAAGATTTAAAACAACTTTATAAAACCTTTTTATTCATATTAAATCCAATTTTCAATTATTTCTGCAATTTCAAATATAAAATTAACAATTTAATTATCCAATTAAATCTAGATATTTGAAATATTATTTATTCAGCTTATAAACTTTACTTGTGCATATTTAAAATCAATTAAACATACAAATTTCAAATGACAGAAATTCTGGATCGTTACATGATGCCTTGGTGTTGTCTTCTATGGGGTAGTTAAGGACGCTACACCAGCGCCCATTACCAGTGCCATACGATGATGTATTATTGAAGGCGTTGCAATGCCATATGAATGCCTAGTGCCAACGTTATTACTATGACATGTCGATGCTGGTTAAATTTATTTGTCGATGCCTTATCGACACCTTATTGGTGCCCCTTTAAAATGCTAGGATTCGATTTTTCGATAGTGTCATACCGATTCCTTATCGACACCCTTTTAAAATGCTAAAATTGGATTTTTTGATGCCTTACCAATGTCATTCTGACCCATACCCGAAGCATTTTGTTATTATTTCTACTGCATTTCTCACCTTAATAACAAATTCATATATATTTGAATATAATCACACTAATAAAGAACAATAATATCCAAACAATATCCAAAAATAACTTCCAATAATATCCAGACAACATCTAATAATATCGAATAGTAATATCCAAATAATATCGAAACATTGTCCAAACATCTAAACAAAATACTAACTACTCTCCCGCACAATAATATCTAAACATAATAATATCCAAACAATAATATCCAACACAATAATATCCAAAAAAGATAAACATTAACCAGCCTTCCCACCTGGCCAACCATCGTCATCGTCATTGGAAGAAATGTCCACATTCGAAAAATTGTTGCACAAATGCATCGATAAGCTTACCAAGATTCTTCTTCGGCTTATCGGCATTTTACTTCGACCGTTGGTTTTATTCTTCCACATAAGTAAATCTTATTCCTCTATTTAATGAAGATCTCTGCATTTTAACAAAAAATTTATTAATAATAAGTAAACTTTTATTTTTACTATTGTATTTGTATATTTAACAAAACCTATATTTTTAATTAAAATAAACTTACTTAATTTATGGAAAAAAATTATGATTTAACTTAATTATATATTTGTTTAATTTATTGGGTGATTTAACTTATATATTTGTTTAATTTATTGATTGAGTTAACAAAATCCACATTTTAACTCAAATAAATTTGTTTAATTTATTAAAACAAAATGTATAATTTAACTTAATTGTATTTTTTTAAAATTTTTGAGTTATTTAATTTATATATTTGTTTAATATATTGGGTGATTTAACAAAATCTATATTTTAATTCGAATAAATTGTTTAATTTATTGCCGAGTTACTTAGTCTATATATTTTACTCAAACTCAAAATATTTTTAAAATAACTATTTATAATATCTAGTATAAAATGAGGATTAGGTTTAATAATTATATTAAACATGCATATAAAACATACACACACACATACGGTTATTGGTATCTACAACCAGTGTATACATAAAGATAATATACTATACCATATATATATGGTTTAGCATGTGTGTGTGTATACATATTTAATATCATATGTATACAATGAATTTTTAAGCAATTGCCTTTGGAATATTATCGTAGTTGGGCTTACGGTTTATCCATTTGGAAACAGCTATACTGGGTGCGTAGAATACCCCTTTTTCTGTTTCTCTTGTTATCTCCAGACCTTGACTTTGAAGCTCCTCAATCCTATCCTGGTATTTAGCCTAATTTTACGTATTCATTAGAATTTTATACATGTACACACACACCCACACACACACACACACACACATATATGTATGTATGTATGTATGTATGTATGTATGTGTGTATGTACATATTATTTAAGTGAATTTTTATGGATAACATACCACAAATTTAGTCAAAGCATCATCTGCCAACTATTAGCAACGACCCCTACAAATGTCTCAATCTCGCGAGTCCTGCAGTAGACTTGCCAAGATGTAAGCTCATGATGTTTCTCTTCATACTAAAATTTGAATTAAGTACATTACCATATATAAGTATATTTTAGTTTAATTAAAGTGTCGAAAAAATTTATCAAGTGAATATATACCAGATCGTTATGATGATCCGCGTATGATGTGGAACCCCCGATATGCAACCTAGGATTTCTATTCCTAATTTCATCATTTTATTTCGCTTTCTTCTTGAAGTCCTCTATCTCTTCAAGAACCATCCGTATATCTAATGTGCAAGGGATGGATGCTTTTCTATACTTGTGCATACCGAACATTCATTCTAGTATTTTACTGGTTGATGCAGTCGCCCAAGCTCTTTTCATAATTCTTCGGAAATGCATCTCTCTAAGAAAATTTCCTCTGTGAAAGCAAATTAAATATATTGTGAACAAAATGATATAGAAATTTATATATTGTTGTGTAATAAAACCAGTTTAACATAAATTCCTAGAACATTAGTTTCTTAACGTCACTTGAAATGTCATCGAATTAGGGCTAGAATGTCGTGATCCATGTAAACAAGCCTTCACAAACGGTATCGGATGTGGTGCTGCTGGTGAAATCATAATTGTGTGTGTGTTTGTTAGTGTGTTTATGCACACGCACGTGTGCATGTGTGCATGTATACATATGTATGCATATTTAATTAGTAAATTACCATATATACATGTACTTGAATGTGTGTGTGAGAGCTTAGATGTATTAATGTTAGTGTGTGTTTGATTTCAACTGTAATATTCAAACATGTAATTACTCTTCTCGATCCTCGTTCTCTTAGAAAGGCGTCAACTTGTTGGACGGAGGAATAGTCTCTCTCAAACATATGAGTGGATGGACCGGTAGCATTAATAGGAGCATCAACGGTCTAAATAAACAGGGGCATTATGTATGCATCGATGTAACCATGCTCCAACTAGTGAAAGACAACCTAACCTGGTAAGGAGTCATCTGACCAGATGAGGAGCCATCTTAACCTGATGGTGAGCTACCACGATTATGCACTCTATGGCAGTGACTCGACATATCTGTTGTAATAATACATATATATAGATGTATACAATATAATAAAGGATATGTAACTTATGTTTTAAAATGACATACAGCTATAGTAGCAATTAAAACAAGTTTAAGTTACGTATGCGTGAATATATATATATATATATATATATATATATATATATAATATGTATGTATGTATGATAATGTGGTTAGAAACTTCACCTATAAAAAGGTGAAATAGATTTGGTTTCAATGTGTATGAGCCCAAAATAAATAATTGTACATTTAGTTGGCATGAAATATGGAGAAAAATGAAAATAACTTGCATATATAAAAATGATCTTTCAATAAAGTATGCATAGCTATCAATTGTCAACTTCATTATCAATATCTTCATTTGCAATATCATCATCATATTCATGTCCATTAACTTCGACACCATCATTATCCTCATCAACCTTGATTTTCTTCATCTAATTCAACTCCATCAAATACTTCATTGTTAAGTGGTCCAATATCATCAACATCTTTTGTAATTTGGAGTATTTCGTTGTCCAATGGATCATTTTGGTATGGTTCATCATCGGTTTTGATCATATTCCCATTGAATGACCATCTCAATTTTTTTTAATGATAGTCCACCAGTCATCCTTATTGTTGTTCATGGTAGGACAATGTATGTTGCTTGCATTGCTAGCACAAGTGGATCGTTTCCTTTATATCATCTTTTATGGTTTATCTCAACATGTGGATAACCTTTTTTTTTGGAAAAAAGGTACTTTATAAACAAAGAAATCATATACTTCCATGATATGCCTCATTAAAACCTTTCATCCCCCTAACCTAAATGGGTGCGTTGGAGAAGGAAAAAGAGTACATATCATTTCTATATATTAACAGTACAACACTCAAGGTTCTATGCCAAGCTGTTAAACAGATGGAGGATTAAAAACAAGATAATAAACACATTTGAGTGTGATAATCATTATGTATACGACACTCCTACATAAGGAGTAGTATCGAACCAATCACATTTGAATAAAATCTTCTGAGTTGCAGCATTGTAGAATAAGCAAGTGTAATTATTTCCCGTAACATTCCATAATAATCTTGTAAATCATCACCTTGTTCATTGTTTTTAACACATATCCCGCTGTTGTAAGTTATATTACTGGCTTCAAACTCCTTTATGTGAAATTTAAAGCCGTTTGTGTAAAGGATTGGACATTTTATGTACGTCATTAGACCAAATGCAAAAGTTTAATAAAATATACCACTGAAATCTATCATCCTACCATTTGCCAAAAGGACGTCTACGTTTCTAAAAAATGGAAAGAGAAATGTCAAATGACTAATCCATCCACATTGCACCGGCCCTCGCATTAAAGTTTTAGTTAGTAGATGTTCCATGCAGTTGAATACTGAAGGAGGAAATATTTTCTCCAATTTAAACAATAATTTGGGAATATTCGTTTCCAATTTTTCCAGGTTACTTTTATTAAGAGTGGTTCAGCAAAAACTCTTTATAGAACAAACTAAGCTTGGTAATAGGCATCCACACCGAGGACAATAGCTGCTTAAATACTATCGGGAAAGAGTCACCAAAAATACACGACAATCATAACTCTTCATACCCGACATTTGAAAATCCTTCATATCAACACATCATTTCATGTAAAGGCAATTCCATCTGGAAAACTAATAATTTAAAGCAACTCCAGTAGTTTTTGTCGACGCTTATTTTCCAACTTGTATAAAGCAAGACGTTTGAAATTTGATGATTCGCTATCAATTATATTTAGACTCAAGATTATAGTATAACGTGACATCCTTTCTTGACTTCAAACCACCTTTTATTTTTTTCCTTTCACATTTATTATCATGTTAAAGAAGTTCTCAGACACAATTTTCTCACTAACATTTCATCTATATTATGTAAAGTTTGTGATTTTTTCAATATGGTAACTCTCAAGATATACTTTGTTTACACCAATTGTGATACTCTCTTTTACTAGGAATGTTTAGCTCTTTTCATATCTTATGTATTTAGGAAAATATTCCATGAGCTTTTACCCTTGTTTGCAACTCAGAATGGAAGATGGCAGCAAAGTAATAGTTGTATTTCATCTGAAGTTTTTTTATCAGATCTAAACAATCAATTACGTGTTAAAAAAACAACGATGTCGATCCCATCAACACTTTTTTCCAAAATTTGCAACTCAAAATGATTTTGTCTAATCCATGCAAACAGGACAAGCAAATTTGCCACTAGTACTCCATTCAACAAGAATCACATACGCGCTAAAATCATTTATCGTCCGTAACAAAGAAACGAACATCTAACTGTTCTTTTTTTTTGAAATGTCGCACGTAACAACACCCTCCATCTTTAGCTTTTCAACTCACCGACCAAAGGCTACACATCTATCCCCTTTTTTGGGTTTTTAGGTCTAAGGAAAATTATTTCTAGAAACATATATAGATTCTTCGTACACATTTAAGAAGGGAGATTGTAATGTGTTAGAATAACTGGTCAGGTTAAGTAAAGCTTACCAAATGAGACAAGCACCATTGTCCAAGTGGTTAATTGATTAGGCTTGGTGCAGGATGTCACAAGTTCGAAACTTGCTTTCGAACGTTTATTTGACATGGGATATGTTGTCCCATTGATTTGTTGTATATAAAGTACCAGTTCAAAAAAAAAAAAAAGCTTACCAAACGAAACTAATGGAGGCAAAATCATCCGGCACAAACCAAGTCTAACATTACATGATTATTTAGCAAAATCAAGATATGTCATGTCAAATATTTTCAAGCATCGCCATCTGAAGGATGACATAAAACACCTTCATCTTGTCGTCGTTCACTATGCCAGTGCATGTATTTCACGGTAGATGCAGATGCATGTAACCTTTGCAATCTTAGTGTAATTGAAAAATAATGCATTCAGGTCAAAGGTACACATTTGCCACTGGTTTTCGTCGATTTATATCTAGGTTTTTTTATAGAATTTACACAACCTTAGACTTTTGTCTTTCTTCTAGTAAATCATTCATTCACCTAAACACGTGTTAATTTTTCATATGGCAATTTGACGACGATTAACATAGATGTTGTTGGCAAGCATGTTATTTTACAACCTTTATAGAATGTTGTTTTGATGCTTCTAACAGGTTAAAAAATTCGCTTTCAAGTCAAGATCTTCCTCTAAATCTGGTTCATCGATCCATATACTCAGACCGACGATATCATAAACCATTTCAGTTATTCTATTTTCTAGATCTACCTTTTCTTCAATAGGAGTTTATCAAAATTCTTTTCTACATTTATGTTTTCCTCTTGAATAATGTGATATTCTTCTCATGGTATATCCAAACAGTACAGTCAGCATAAATCCATATTGGTGCAAATTTAATATCAATCTTGTTAATCTATAGCTTTCACGCAATGACATTTCCAACATGGACACTAGACTTCTTTCATATTTGTTTTATTACAAGATGCCACTTTTATGGATGCATCAACACCATTTCTAAAAACCAATGGTATCATTCCTCTTTTTTGCCTTTCATGTACATCTAAGTTCAATCTTTTAAAAAATCCATCATTTATACTACATACATAAACAAATATTATGTTATCATTTCACATAATGGTATTTTAACTTTCAATAAAACCAATCAATAGCGATAAACAACAATTTGTGTATATCTTAAACTTCTTTTTTACACATTTTAATATTCATAAGACAACATCACATGTATTTTTTTGTTGTATTTATAGCAAATTCTTGATTTTCAGAAAAAGGAAAAATTATTGAGGAATTGTTTTAAAAAATGCAATTTAACTTTAAAACTCTGTTAATAAGAATAACATATATGCACAAATGATGTTGTAGCTCAATTGGTTCTGTAGATGTGCATTTATTAGGAGGTCATTAGTTCAAATCCCGCTTGCCCCATGCTTGTGGTAAAGTAAAATCGAGGCTTTCATTCACATCAAAAATCATCGACCAAGTTTTTTGGCGCCATTAACATAAAGTTTTATTAATTTATAGCGCTTATTTAATGCTTGATTCATGTTGGTATATTTTTTTAATTTGTATTCTTATTTTTGTTTTTCTTATCCTAATTATACAATTAATAAATTTGCATTCTCTTTATTACAAGTTGATATTACAAGATTAGATAGGCTAAAAAAGAAAATCATTTTCTGTATAGTTCTTTTATACGAGCGGTATGGAGATGCTTCGCGCGTAATGATGGCACACACTTCGTGCATGATTTTTTTTTTACAAATTGTATATGTATAACTCATTCGAATTTTTTTATAGAAATAGATAGTCATATTTTTATGTTAAAATGATACACAGTTAGTTTTAATTTTTCATTATAAATTGCAACATCTGATTCTTTTTTTGTTAGTCTGAATTTTTATTTATATTATTAATTAATAAAAAATGAATTTAATTTTTTATTATTTTAAATTTTTATTTCTGCTATTAATTAATAAAAATGACTTTAAAAATGTCAATATGTTAGATCCTAATTTTATGTGAAATTAAGATTTCGATAATAACCATATAAGGACGTCTTGAATTGGTAAAGGAAACTAAACAATTAGATCCTACTTTTAAGTGATATTAATATTTAATAATATTTGTAGGGGATCATTTTTGGTAGTTTGTGTTGATACCAAAAAAGTGTGACACCAAAGATATTACAACTATAGTCTTTTATATAGTGCGCTATATTGGCATCTCCTTTTTCTTCTGCCACCAAAACTCCTTAAACAATTTCATTTCTCACTTCCTAACACCAATTACTACTTTCTTCGCATGAACATGCACCCAAAATTCAAAATGCTTATTTCTCTCTTTCTTTTAGAACAAACATTATTGCTGAATGAAAAATAAAAAAAGTCAAGCCATTTGTCAACAAGTCGATGCTCACCGCCTCTCAACAATCTATGAAGTCGTTGAGTAAATATTACTGCTCCAACTTTTTTACGAAACCTAGATTTTCAAATCGCAGTTGAATTGACCGTAGTTGATTGATTTGTTAAAGAATAAAAAACTATAAACAATATATTTATGGTCGATTTTCGAAGAAAAATAGGCTTTAGCACATAAAAAAAGATTAACATCTTTATGATCGTCAAAATTGAGATTATCTACTGAATCTTCACCTTCCATTGTCTAGCCATTCCATCTAGGAATGGAAATGAGGCGGGTTGGGGCGGGTTTTTAGTGCCACATTCCCGTACCGTATTTTTTAGACCTCGCCCTAGACCCGCCGGGTAGACCCGGTGTGGGTCTGGAATTTTTCCCCGTACCCAGGACCCGTATGGGTCAGGGTAGACCCGACCCGCCCCAAGACCCGATGAGTATCGTGTATTGATTCAAAATTGTGTACCAACTTACATATATTTATTTGTTTATACTCGTTATCACCAAATAATATATGAAATATAAATAACAACGTGTCTAAGGAAAGTTAGTAAAAATGATGTGTACAATAACAATTCAAAAAATATATACACATGTTATTGTATAATTATCAATGATGCAAGTTAATACTCTAATTTTTTATATAGATTATTTATTGGAACATTTTAATATCCATGCTAGAATCAATTATATGTAAGAAGATTAATAAATCATTATAGCAATAAAGCAGTTTCATGAGATGTTAGTAGTGCGGATCTGCTTGGGATGGGTCAACCGAGCCCCGACCCGACCCTAGACCCGGAGCACTCAAGAACGGGTCACGGATCTACCCGCCCCAATGACCCAATGGGACGGGTATGGATGGGCCAAAACAAGGACGGGTCGACCGGGTTTGGATCCTAGACCCCCCTCATTGCCGTCCCTAATTCCATCATCATCTAGGCCAAAAAAAAGATTTTTCTTCTTCTTCTAATTAGGTTTAGGATTTAGAATTTTTGGGATGTACCTAACATTTGTTGAGAAAAGATAAGCTGCTCGGGCGTTTAGGTGGATGACAATATTAACGCATTTGTATATGTTGAGATCAAAAAGAGAGAAAAAATGATCTTTTCACCGTGTACACAATCTCATCTTTCCTTCAGCACCATCCATTGGCCACCCGCAACCAATTCTACTACCATCAGAACCACCTTCGGCCAAACCTACCGGTCACCACCATGCCTGTCACCTCGAACCCGAATCCACCTCTCTCCACCAAACCAGATGCAACAACCCAAAACCAACATCGACAAACCCCTCACAAAACCCATAACCAAAGCCAAAACAACCACGTCTCCATCGCCTCCTCATAACCTGACTTCCTCCTTCACCGAGCTAACAACCCCCTCCTCCATCAGCATAAACACAACCATAACCAAGCTCCTTTTGTAACAGTCCTGAAATGAAAAGCTCGAGATTCTGGCCAAGTTCGTCGGAGATGGCTGTAGCATCATCAACAGTGGTGTTTGTGATGGCAGAGGGGTGACAAGAGTTGTAGCAGTCATGGCTTGAAGAGTAAGAAAATGTGGTGTATCAGTGCATGCACATGTTTGCGGACTCTGCACAGGCATATTGATACGGGTTTGGTTTAAATCTGGTACCAGGTCTTGTATATTTGTAAAATTGTGTTGAGTTGTATGTTTGTAGTGTGGTTGAACCAGAGTGATTGAGTTAAGTCTAGTTGAGTCAAGTTTGATTGAGTCGAATGTTTAGGTGCATGGATGTATATAAATACCAATGGATGTATTGGTTAAAGTGTGAGAAGAAATCTGAATGCAAAATTATCTTTTCACTTCCAGTTCTCCATGCATAAGCTGTATGTTGCAATTTTATATCAGTTTATTCCTTCTTGATTCTTGGTAGTTAGATCTTAATTTGTGTTAGTTCATATCCTTGTTCATTTTTAGCCAATTCTACTTCTTTGTTGCTTTCATTCTTCTATTATTTTAATTCAGTGCTTGATTCTTTAGCTGCTGCTATCAATACTTGATAATATCCCTCTCCTTTTGTTTATCATATGTACTTGTTCCTTTCCAGTAGCTTAAATGTCTTAGTTCAATACGTTTTCTTCATTTTTGATTAGTTGCCTGTAGTATGCAAGATTCTATTTCAAGTTGTTAAAATTTGCGATTTCCATTTCTGTTCTTTAAAATTGTTAAATCCTACCTGTTAAATTCCAGCAAATTTCCCTCTTGCTCAATTCTTTGTTAAATTGCAAGTTCTTGTACATGTTCATCTTGCATTTTATACATGTTAAATGAAAACCGTCATGTCCACTTCAATTTTCAAAACCATCCTTATATTCTGACCTCCTATTCTCTTGATTCTTGCTTTAATACAATTTCTCTCATTATTCCATTTTAATTCTTCACACACTGTTGTTGCTTACACAACAAGGTACATCCATATTATTCTTTATTTTCATCCACAGTTGCATATTTGTGCACATTAATCTGCCACTATATCTTCTTCTTCTTCATCAAAACATCACACATCATCATCAAAAATTGCTGTCACCTTCACATCAATGGCTACAGACCCACCAAAGCAACCTGCGCCTATCAATTTGATATCAAAGCTGTTGACTGGGTTAACTTCTAACAACCAGTCAGATCCTTACTTCACCAGCATTTATTTCCAAATCTTCCCTCCATATCAAGATCTAGAATGGACAAGGCAAAAAGAAATCGGCTACCCATATCAAGATCTACATCCTCTAAATCCCTACCCTATGCAATTTCCAATATTTTCTCAACCAGCACCATACCCTCCACCAAGAATCTCTGTACACTGTCAAGAACCCCACCTCCCTACTCCCTATACTGTAAATTCCTCAACTACTATCCCAGCAGCCCTACATATCAATTCAAGAAATTATTTCTTAAGCCCACAAACTGCTGCTAATAATACCCTTAACATCCCTCAAACCCAAGATTTTGAATCAGCATCATGGAATATTTGAATTGGAGCATTCAATCAAGATCCTGGAATCAATGGAGCTAAGCACCATAATGACATTCCCTGAACTTATCAATAAAAAGATTGGTGATATTATCACTTCCCTTCAAAGCAGCCTATTAGCAACATCTCTTTCAAAGTTTGAGAAAAAAGGAATTACTGGTCTTTCTTACAGAATTTGGGATATTTGCATCGAGTTGACAAAACAATATCATACCGGTTATGATTCATGTATCAATGAATTTGGGTTCTTTGATGTGATCTTAGGTGAACTATTCAAGAATTCTTGTATTACTACAACTAAATGTGTACAGGCTGATTTCGCTTGTGATAATAACCAAGGGTTAGTTTCTTTAAATTTACACAAACCATTGATTGAAAATACGAATGGATTCTTGTCATCAAGCCAATGCGAACATGATTCATCAATTCCCAAAATTTCTGAAGATCTGATTTCTATAGATGACTCGTTTTCTGATGTTGGTTGCTTACATGTAGACCAAGACACTGTTGTTATTCAAACAGCCTATGAGATAGTATCATTACCTGAAATTGAAATAGTGGAGGAAAAAGCCCCCTTTCAATCAAAAGTAGACACTAAAGCCATATTTTCATGTCAAGCTTCATGCAACAATGGAGACATAGATTTGAACATAAAGGAATCGCTTGATATGGTTTTTGAAGAAGCGACCATTTTGGAGACTATATTGAAAGGTGCAGATGAAGAAAAACAAACAAACAAGGAAGTAGGTAAGAATGCACATGCAAGTAATTCATGTGATGCGTTTTATCAACCATCAACGGTTGTTCTCAAAACAGATAATATGATTATAATAAGATCAGGTGATACCATTAAGGGTTTAAGTGATTATTGCTTGGTACTTGAGGTTGCTAACACAACTTATATTAATAGGGAGAGAGAATACTCTTTTCATTTGAAGATGTCATTACTAATGGAAGTTCATACAAACCACCATGGCCACCTCATTTGCTTCCACTCGACCTTGAGGACAAGGTCATTCTTGAAGGGGAAAGGAGATGTAACAGTCCTGAAATGAAATGCTTCGGTTTTGATAGGCAGAAACCTAAAAAGCTCGAGATTCTGGCCAAGTTTGTCGGAGATGGCTGTAGCATCATCAATAGTGGTGTTTGGTGATGGCAGAGGGGTGACAGGAGTTGTAGCAGTCATGGCTTGAAGAGTAAGAAAATATGGTGTATCAGTGCATGCACATGTTTGCGGACTCTACACCTGCATATTGATACTAGTTTGGTTTTAATCTGATACCAGGTCTTGTATATTTGTAAAATTGTGTTGAGTTGTATGTTTGTAGTGTGGTTGAACCAGAGTGGTGGAGTTAAGTCTGGTTGAGTCAAGTTTGATTGAGTCGAATGTTTAGGTGCATGGATGTATATAAATACCAATGGATGTATTGGTTAAAGTGTGAGAAGAAATATGAATGCAAAATTATCTTTTCATTTCCAGTTCTCTATGCATAAGCTGTATGTTGCAATTTTATATCAGTTTATTCCTTCTTGATTCTTGGTAGTTAGATCTTAATTTGTGTTAGTTCATATTCTTGTTCATTTCTAGCCATTTCTACTTCTTTGTTGCTTTCATTCTTCTATTATTTTAATTCATTGCTTGATTCTTTAGCTGCTGTTATCAATACTTGATAATATCCCTCTCCTTTTGTTCATCATATGTACTTGTTCCTTTCCAGTAGCTTAAATGTCTTAGTTCAATACGTTTTCTTCGTTTTTGATTAGTTGCCTGTAGTATGCAAGATTTTATTTCAAGTTGTTAAAATTTGCGATTTCCATTTCTGTTCTTTAAAATTGTTATATCCTACCTATTAAATTCCTACCCTCTTGCTCAGTTCTTTGTTAAATTGCAAGTTCTTGTACATATTCATCTTGCATTTTATATATGTTAAATGAAAACTGTCATGTCCACTTCAATTTTCAAAACCATCCTTGTATTCTGACCTCCTATTCTCTTGATTCTTGCTTTAATACAATTTCTCTCATTATTCCAGTTTAATTCTTGATACACTGTTGTTGCTTACACAACAAGGTACATCCATATTATTCTTTATTTTCGTGCACAGTTTCATATTTGTGCACATTAATCTGCCACTATATCTTCTTCTTCTTCATCATCAAAACATTACACATCATCATCAAAAATTGCTGCCACCTTCACATCAATGGCTACAGACCCACCAAAGCAACCTGCGCCTATCAATTTGGTATCAGAGCTGATGACTGGGTTAACCTCTAACAACCAGTCAGATCCTTACTTCACCAGCATTTATTTCCAAATCTTCCCTCCATATCAAGATCTAGAATGGACAAGGACAAAAGAAGCCGGCTACCCATATCAAGATCTACATCCGCTAAATCCCTACCCTATGCAAATTCCAATATTTTCTCAACCAGCATCATACCCTCCACCAAGAATCTCTGTACACTGTCAAGAACCCAACCTCCCTACTCCCTATACTATAAATTCTTCAACTACTATCCCAGCAGCCCCACATATCAATTCAAGAAATTATTTCTTAAGCCCACAAACTGCTGCTAACAATACCCTTAACATCCCTCAAACCCAAGATTTTGAATCAGCATCATGGATAATATTTGAATTGGAGCATTCAATCAAGATCCTGGAATCAATGGAGCTAAGCACCATAATGACATTCCTTGAACTTATCAATAAAAAGATTGGTGATATTATCACTTTCCTTTAAAGCGGCCTATTAGCAACATCTCTTTCAAAGTTTGAGAAAAAAGGGATTACTGGTCTTTCTTACAGAATTTGGGATATTTGCATCGAGTTGACAAAACAATTTCCTACCGGTTATGATTCATGTATCAATGAATTTGGGTTCTTTGATGTGATCTTAGGTGAACTATTCAAGAATTCTTGTATTACTGCAACTAAATGTGTACAGGAAGATTTCGCTTGTGATAATAACCAAGGGTTAGTTTCTTTAGATGTACATAAACCGTTGATTGAAATACAAATGGATTCTTGTCATCAAACCAATGCGAATATAATTCATCAATTCCCCAAATTTTTGAAGATCTGATTTCTATAGATGACTCGTTTTCTGATGTTGGTTGCCTACCTTTAGACCAAGACACTGTTGTTATTCAAACAGCCCATGAGATTGTATCATTACCTGAAATTGAAATAGTGGAGGAAAAAGTCCCTTTTCAATCAAAAGTAGACACTAAAGCCATATTTTCATGTCAAGCTTCATGCAACAACAGAGACATAGATTTGAACATAAAGGAATCACTTGATATGGTTTTTGAAGAAGCGACCATTTTGGAGACTATATTGAAAGGTGCAGATGAAGAAAAACAAACAATCAAGGAAGTAGGTAAGAATGCACATGCAAGTAATTCATGTGATGCGTTTTATCAACCATCAAAGGTTGTTCTCCAAACAAATAATATGATTATAATAAGATCAGGTGATCCCATTAAGGGTTTAAGTGATTATTGCTTGGTACTTGAGGTTGCTAACACAACTTATATTAATGGGGATAGAGAATACTCTTTTCATTTGAAGATATCATTACTAATGGAAGTTCATACAAACCACCATGGCCACCTCATTTGCTACCACTCGACCTTGAGGACAAGGTCATTCTTGAAGGGGAAAGAAGATGCAACAGTCCTGAAATGAAAAGCTTCGGTTTTGATAGGCAGAAACCTAAAAAGCTCGAGATTCTGGCCAAGTTTGTCGGAGACGGCTGTAGCATCATCAACAGTGGTGTTTGGTGATGGCAGAGGGGTGATAGGAGTTATAGCAGTCATGGCTTGAAGAGTAAGAAAATGTGGTGTATCAGTGCATGCACATGTTTGCGGACTCGGCACATGCATATTGATACTGGTTTGGTTTAAATCCGATACCAGGTCTTGTATGTTTGTAAAATTGTGTTGAGTTGTATGTTTGTAGTGTGGTTGAACCAGAGTGGTCGAGTTAAGTCTGGTTGAGTCAAGTTTGATTGAGTCGAATGTTTAGGTGCATGGATGTATATAAATACCTATGGATGTATTGGTTAAAGTGTGAGAAGAAATCTGAATGCAAAATTGTCTTTTTATTTCTAGTTCTCCATGCATAAGCTGTATGTTGCAATTTTATATCAGTTTATTCCTTCTTGATTCTTGGTAGTTAGATCTTAATTTGTGTTAGTTCATATTCTTGTTCATTTTTAGCCATTTCTACTTCTTTGTTGCTTTCATTCTTCTATTATTTTAATTCAGTGCTTGATTCTTTAGCTGCTGTTATCATCGAAGAAGGCGACGAAAGGAATGGAAGAAAGAAAACGTACAAGTGGCGGCTCATTTCCGAAAAGGAATAGTGAGAAGGGTTGTTCTAAGGCTTAGTGTAAAAAAAATGGGCTGGTCTTTAAAAGAAACAAAGGCCATAACTAAAATAAAAGACCGGAGTAGAAAAAGCAAAAAAAGGAAGGGAAGGAAAGAAAAAAAAAAGAATGAAAGGAAGGAAAAAAAGAAAAGAAAACGAGGAGTACTGAAAAACATCAGAGGGTGGATCGTGAGCATCGAAACTGAAAGTAGCATTAGAATCCAAAGGTCGAGACAATATAGACAATGGTATAATTCTATATATGTTTATTTTGATTTCGATTATATTTATATTTTTGTGTTCGTGCTAAATTGTGTTTTCAAAAAAAAAATTTGTTTGAATATCAACGTAGGGTATTTTTGTGGAAAATTATCCAAAAAAAAACAAGAAAATTTAAGGTAGCCACTTTATGAAATAACCAAAATCGGAATTTCAAAAATATTTCAAATTACCGATTTTATTCGAACTTTGATTATGCGCATAATTTATGTCAAAATGAATTTGAACTCAAAATTAATTTCCCTCAAAATCAATATGAATACGAAAATCAGTTTAAAGCTAATTTTGATTGTAGATTAGATTTCGGTTATAATGCAAACAATCTTCAAAGCAGACAAAAGTTTCAAAATAATCTAAGTCAACATTTTATAAATGTCCTCAAAATCAATATGAATAAGAAAATCAGTTTAAAGCTAATTTTGATTGTAGATTAGATTTCGGTTATAATGCAAACAATCTTCGAAGCAAACAAAAGTTTCATAATAATCTAAGTCAACGTTTTAAAAATGACCATAATTACAGTTTTTCTTCCAACTTTAACAATTTTGGTAACGGAGCTAATTCCTATCAACAAAATGATTTCATTATCAAAATAATTTCAATTTTTAAAACAATTTTCAACATCAATACAATTTTTATGAAAACGAAAACGAAAATAGATGTTGAAATATTTTTGATCATTGGAATGATTCGAATAATATTTCTGAGAATAATTTATATCATAAAATGCAAATAAAATGTTTTTAACTAGAAGATTGGGAATACGATGAGAAAGGTTATACTCTTGCTCAAAACTTATCAGGATTCACACAAGAAATGAAATGAAATCATCATATCCAACGAATCAGAAAATAAATTTCCTCAAAATCGGTATGGATATGAAAATAAATTTTGAAAACAATTTCTAGTGTGAACAATATTTTCAAAATTATCCTAAGTCAAAATTTTGAAAGTAACCTAAATTGTAAATTTTCTTCCAGCTTTATCAATTTTGGTACTGAACCTAAATATCAGTATTAAAATAATTTACATTATCGAACTGATTTCCATTGTCAATGATACCCTATACCAATATAATTTTCACGAAAATGAAACGAAAATCAATTAGGAAATAGTTTTGATCATAAAAATGACTTGGATTATAATTCTGAAAATAGCTCTTATCAACGAAATTATACGTAAAATTCTGAAATTGAAAGCCGTGAATGTGATTTTTACAAGGAAGAAAGAAAATTGAACAAAAAGTTTGATGAATGCATAAAGTTACTTGAATTTCTCTTGAAATAATACGAGGAAAAAAATGAATCCAAACATTCAACGAGTCAAAAGATAATTAAAATTTTACTCATATCGATAATTTTCAAATAACAACTTTTGAAATTGAAAACAATAACCTTAATGAAGCTGTTCAAATTCACGAACTGAATTGGAGTTCAATTCTTTTAAAGAAAATGATTTAAATTTGATTTTTGATCTCCCTTTCCCTTTGTCTGACACGGACAAGCTAGAAACAATGATTTTTAAGTTGAAAATTACAAAGATAATAAGGTTGTTAATGATTTAGTTAGAGAAGATGGTGAACATGAATTTTTAAACTGTTTGAGGATGAGTTGTCACACAAGGATGAGTTAATTTTAGATAACTAATCTGATTTTGAAATTTTTAATTTTAAAGAAAAACCATTAATGAAAAATATGAAACTTTTATTGGTGAAAATGAAATTTTAGTTAATGCAACTGGTACATGTGAACCAAAGCTTGATTTAGTACTTAATGAAAATGTTGAAAGATCAACTAATAATACCTTTGATTTTGAACATAAGCTTGAACTCATATTGTAAAGAAAGAATCTAAGCTAAACAAATTGTTAGATGACAATCAACATATTAATTTAACCGTTTCTACTGTATTTGCGCATGATCACCTATTTTTGAAGGATTACACTAATAAATTTGTCAAGTAGATGAATCGCATCATGTGCAAAACTTAGGTGGAAAACTTCTACTTACAAGATACCTAGAGATTAACTTAATTGACCGTAAATCTAGGTATAAACATGAAATGTTGGTAAAAGAATTTGCTAATTGGAAAATATACCCAAGCATGACATGGGGGGAAAACATAAAATTAAAATCAAGCATGAAAGAAAGAGATAGCGGCATTCTCTGCCTTGCATCCATTGTAAATATGTGTACATATTATTAAATCGCATTTTATATTACGAATCATTTTGCATTGCATCCATTTATAAGTATTCCTTTACATTTAGAAAACGAATTGAATAGTGAGGATACTACCAAATTTAAGCGTGGGACGTGGGGGGAGACTCATGTCGCATTCATTTATTTTTTAAATTTTCATTTTTTAATTTCACATTTTGCATTTTTTTTAAAACTTGCATTCATTTTTAACGTAGATTTGCAATTTATTTAAGGCATATGCATCAAGAACATAGCATTTTTTCTATATATATTTTGGTTAAACTATTTGAAATCATTTATTTTGAACATGCATGACAAATTAGGTGCATTGTGTTAGTTATTCGAAGGAAATTTTTGTGAATCACTAGCTTCAAATGGATAATAAAATGCGAAGTTTAAATTACAAACGATAATAGTGAAGCAGGTATATAAGTTGATTCATAGGTGATGGTTATGAAGGTTTTTGAAATTTGTTACCATCATTTAAAAGTAATAATTATAAAGTACATGCTTTAACCTTTTCAATTCTTTATAATTAAGAGGTGAGAAGATGATTTTGCATTACTCTATCTCCAAAAAAAATAAAACTATTAGCAATAACAAAAATAAAATCGAAGGGTATCCAACATTGCTAGTGCATATAGTGTTGTGTGCACACCCATTTAGCTCTATCTCACTATAATGTAAGCCCGAAAGGCAGTGCATGTTTGGCATATCTTGCTCTTATTTTATGAGTTGGGCACCTAAGAATCACCAACCTTTACTAACATGTTAGAGTTGATTTACCCAATCTGCCAAGCTCTATTCCATATCACGTTAGTTTGAAAGCCATCGCATGGGTGGTACACCTTGGTCCAAGGTTCGGTGCATGCCTCCAAAAAAATAAAATATAACTATTAAAGAAAGACTAAGTGATTGAATTTTAAGCATTATTCTTGGTTTTATTGATTTGAATTTGTTACATGAGTGGAAGTAGAAATATCACATTGTAAACTTTGAAAATCAAATAAAGAACTAATTTCATGGTTACACAATATTTTCGAGTGAAACAATTAGCAAGCTATTGTCGAGTGTGATGAGAACTTTATTTTTTTTGAAGTTTGTGAACAGATGATGAATTTAGATTTCAAGATTTTGCCTGGAACATGTATGCACTACAATGTTTTAAATATTTAAATATAAATCAATTCATCAACTTTTACAACCTTTTGTATTCATATAGTTACACTAGAATCATGGCATATTGCATTTGGATTTTATGGGCAATATCCGTTGAAAATCCTTGGAGACGCAACTCATTCTACTAGGGACATCTAGGGTTTTAAAGGCTTGTTACATATGCTAAATGCAACCGTGTTCCCTACGAAAGTGCGTCTAATAAATTCAATTAAGTTTTATCTGAGGACGAATAAAAGTTCTAATGTGATGGTATTTGATAAACATCAAATTGTGCATATTTTAGACTGCTTGTTTACACATTTTAATATTCATAAAGCAGTGCTACTTGGCCTTTTAGTTGTGTTTCATGTGGATTCTTATTTTTTAGAAAAATGGAGAAATTATTGAGGAATTGATTCAAAAAATGCAGTTCAACTTCAAAACTCTATTAGTAAGAAGTCAAGTGCACATATGTGCACAAAAGCTATTGTAGCTCAATTGGTTTTGTAGACTAGGAGGTCATCGGTTCGAATTCAACATGGCGTATATTTTTAAAACCATGCGCATTCCTTAAAGCAAGAATCTTCTAGAACATACCAAATCAAGAAACTTCTAGAATATATTAGAGAAATTTTTTCTAAAACACTATGAAATATATAAAATGAATGAACTTCTACCAGAGAAAGTCCATTCTAGACTTATTCTATTTTACTTGGATGCAACATATGCAAGAAGCTTTCAAAGCAAGACCAAGTCTGATAATTCTAGAAAGTTCACATTTTTGACCAAGTCAAAATCTGAATTGCAAAAACTCTATAAATATCTCCATCTAGTCAACTTTGAAGACATTTAGGTATTTTATTTAGATTTTCTTTTAGGATGTCATTAGACCATCAATTTAGGTTTTCCTTATTTTATCTTTTAGTTTATTTTCATGTAATCAAAATTTTATTTAAGTAATGAAATCTTTCATTTTATTTTCGTTCGGTTCACTATTACATTTGATTTTATTTTGTTTTTATTTTTCATTTCGATCATGTTTGGGATCTATTAGTTTGCCAAGGGGCCAATAGATCTCTTTGATATATAATTTCTCTTCTATTAGCAAATCAATTAATCATCTTTGATCAAATTTCGTTTTTCTCTTGTATAAATTGTTTAGTCATTTTTTCAATTATTTCCCTACAGTTTCATTTTTTATAATTTAGTGACTTTGTAGTTTAACTTAATCAATTTCAATCTCTTAGTTTCATCTAACTTGCTTGGAATCTAAATAAACATTAGTAAATAATAAACTCCATGTGGAGTCGACATGTACTAGCACAAATATTACAACTGAAGTCGTGCGCTTGCGGTAAATAAAATCACTGTTTTTGTTCACAAAAAAAATCATCGATCAATTAGCTAACAATACTATTATATTTTTAAATAACATTAGTAATTTTATTAGTACTTTAAATAATATAATTAATTGTAATAATAATATTATTATTTTTAATTCAAATAACATTATCAATTTTGTAAGTAATTTTATTATTACTTATAACATTATTAGTTTTATTATTACTTTAAATAACCTTATTAGTTTTACTATGAAACAAATTTAAAATGGAATTCACAAATAATTTCAAAGCTATATAACCTATGGATTTTTAATGTTTGGTCATCCTATTTCCCATTACAAATAATCTTTTAAAAAATGGTTCGGACGTGGTGGCTTTGGCTTGCGACATGATTGGTGGCTTCAACTTGCGACATCAGTGTGTTAGGTAATGGGTTTGATTTTTGTTTTTTTGCAATATCGTAAGTGAATGGGATAGGAGGCGAAGAGGGAGGTTAAAGTAAGGCTCTATACCTTGCCGATGTCATGTCAGCGCCTCTATAATGGCATGGATATGGCGTCAGTAAGTAAACATCGGTAATAATTTACATATGACTTATCGACGATGTGCCAATACAAAAAATAAAGCTCGGCACAGCGTTGGTAATTTCATGTAGGTAAAAAGCCATTTTTCTAGTAATGCCAACATATATGAGTAATACATTTCCAAACATTTGGAGATTATTACGTACTTTGGTTTCGATGGGTGCATCAGTATCCTTTATTGAAACATCATGACTAGGAATATTTAAAATAAAATGTTATTTTATAATGTGATTAATTACTCATAATTGTAACTATTTTCAACTACAATCACATAACATTTTATTTAAGGATTTTCTTCTTATAAACTTTAATTACTTACTTAATTAGTTATACCAACAAAATATACAAGAGAAAACAAACAACTTTGTTACAAACAAGACTAGTTATATAGTTAGATATATGTAACAAATTATATAATTGGTTTATGGCATGCCACTAACTCTTTCATGAGGTATCAAATCACTTATACAACTACAAATAGATAACATGACCATTGATAATAAAAGATTTGAAACTAGCGCCCCATATATATGATATAGTGAGCATTAGGAATATCCAAAATGTTATACATAATACTAGTATTAAAATTGTTTAACACAAATTCTAAAAAAGAAACATTTTCATGGAATAAGGTATGTGAGATACCTTATGTATTGGAATAAATTCCATTGCATATGTTGTGTATTGAATTAGATTTGCATACGCATTTGATAGAAAATGAATCAAGTCTGAAAATTTACCAAATGAAGTATTCTTAGATATTTATAAAATACTGAGAATTATTTATGAAACAATGTCTTGTATAGCATGTTCAAGCTAAAATTTTGTTTGAAATACCAAGTGTAGTAAGACAATCTTAAAATTTTAAAAGTTTCAACCTTAACTAGAGAGAGTTAGTGGCATATCTATGGGCAATTTTATAATTTATTGCGAATTATTAACTTTGTAATAAAATTTTGTTCGAAATAAAAGGTGTGTGTTTTATGTTATATATATTTGTTATATTATGAGATATTAATTAAATAAATAATTTAAATATATGTAGTAGAAAATCCTAAAATGATATGTTATTTAATAATAATTACAAGAAATTCTAATCATGAGAAAATTATCAAAATATTGAATAACATACTATTTTAAGTATTTCATTCCTGATGTTTGGAGAAAGGATATCAATATGTTTGCACAAAAAATGGACAATCACCTCCAAGTCGTATGAATTAGTTGATTTTATGTTGTTTCTAGTGGTGTGGGTGATTGATGCAAATATATAAAAAGCAGGGGCTAAACTGTAAAGACACACAGATTTATAGTGGTTCGGCCAGAACGTGCCTACGTCCACTGTATATGTTATTCTCCTTTTTCTTTCAGATTACAAGTACAAAGCTTTGTATACAAGTATATGAAAGTTGTTTGAAAGTTCCTTCCGTGCTTGAGCTCTCAAACTTGTCTGCCATTGTTGTACCCCTGCCCCTCTATTTATAGAGTGAGGCTGGGGGCAGGGGTCTTGGATGTATATAGCTGCTGGTGGGCCTGGGCTGAAGCAATCTGGTCTGGCATATCTGGTTCGACGAAGCTTGGTTCGGCTGTGGCTGTATGGCGCTTGGTCCGGTGATGATATAGGCTCGGTGGGACTAGGATTCGGTAGTGCTCTAGATCGGTGGCGCCCTAGTTCGGAGGTAGGAGTATGGGGAGATAGTTGGTTCGGTATGGGGGCGGAGAGGCCTGGTTCGGCATGCTGTTTGGTCCGGTAGCGAGCTAGGAGGGGAGTTTGGTTTTTGATTCGGTGGTGCTGGGAGTGAGTTGGACCGGTAGGGTTGGTCCGGCTAGGTGCCGGTCCGGTAATGCCTGGTTCGGTGATGATGGTCCGGTTACACTCTGGTTCGGTGATGATGGTCCGGTTGCACTCTGGTTCGGCAGTAGTAGGCTAGGAGGTGGTTCGGTCCGGTGATGGTTTGGACTGGTGATGGTGGGATTACGTGTCGGTCTTTGGCTCGGTAGTATCTATGGTTCGACTAGGAATTGGTTCGGTGAAAACACCCCCCAACACATGCCCCCCAAAGTGGGGCACGTGCTTGCATGTGTCGCGCTTTGTTCTCCTACAGTTGATATAGCTTTGTTCGGTCCTAGGTGTGCCGAACCAGTTGGTCCGGTCGATATGCTACGCCTATAAATAGGGGAGTTAGGCCTCTGTTATCTCCTACCGAGCCCGATTGCCGAATCAGATCTTTCATAGCCGAATCATCCTTATTGCCGAATCACTTCAGGTCGCCGAATCAGGTACAAGCCTTCTCTCGCCGAATGACTTACGTTGAGAATGTCGAATGGGGTTTCGCTTTTTATTGCCGAATGAGCTTGGGGGTTGGAGTGCCGAATGGACTCTTGGTTTGTTTTACCGAATGAACTTCTATATTTAAATCTTGAGTGATATCTTAGACTTACATACGCTTGCTCGCTTTATACACTTTCTTGCTTATATTTCCATACTTCTTGTTCTAACAACATGTCTTTTGCTTTCGTGTTTGCAGATAAATGTCTCTAAGAGTGGAGACCCGATCAAAGAAGAAGAGATCCCAGGGCAGGGAAGAGCCTTACGCCGTGCCCCCAGCTCAGCCAAGACCAGAACGTCATGGACCTGCCCTGAGGTCGTTAGTGGACGGATATGGTCTCCAGGAGCTTCTGGACTCCCCGCCCGACTGTTTTCCTAGCTCCCTCAAAGAGGAGCAGCTCGACGCCATATCTCGTTCTTTTGGGATTGATAGAGTGCTCATGGTGCTGCCAGGGGCTGGAGTTATGCCATATGATAGAGCGTCCATGAGTCTCTCTTCCCCTTCTTCTCCATTCTCTCTCTCTAGTTCCTGAACATTCCTTACGAGAGTCTGCATGCTCTTCATTTGATGATGAGGCCACCGAGGAATTCCCAACTCTCTGCATTTCTTCTTCAAAAGAGTTAGACCTATGTTTAATTCTTTCGCTACTTGCGATATTGGCAAGTAAAAGTACTTCGATACTAGTTCAAATGTTAAGGCCGTTTTTTCCTTGCTCATCGTTAATTTCTTCTTATTTTTTTTTTTGCCTTTTGATTCTTCCTTCTGATCATCATTAGATATCCTGTAGCTCAACTTGGACTTCTCTATCCCATAACTCAAGTCGTTGAAGATGATATTGAACTCTTCAGAAAGGGTCAGAGAAGCTAAACGAGGATCTGAAGGATGGTTTAGAGGAATGGCATTGATTATTTCATCCAAATCTGGTACTTCATTGTTCAAACCACTGAATGATCCTTTACTGAAATCTAGTTGAGCATCATCAAATCCACTGAGCAGACCATCAATATCATTCCAAAGATTACGATCATCTAAGTAGTGCAATTGGTTATTCATGACCGCAGAAGGACTGATCATGTAATTTCGTATACGATGTTGAAATGTGTAGTCAATGCAAAGAAGATTGAAGCTGGTAATGAATGTGCATTTCATCTTGAGTGTTCTGGGTTCAAGCCTTGCTTCCCCTTCTTTTATTTGTAGGTTTTCATAACTTGATCGTTTACTATTTTTTTAATGAACTCCTCTTCTGAATTGGACAGGTGGGACTTCCGATCAACCTTCTAGGAGCTCCGATCCTACGGCTAAGTAGGCTTGGAGAGTTGGTAGGATGAGGGCGAAGCGTGGACGCAGCTGGTTCCTTGTCCGGATTCGGCCACCTTTTGATTTCTTTTTATTGCTGTTTATGTTAGTCCAAAACATTGATGTGACTGTAATAATATTGTTTGTGATGAACAACTTTATGTAATTTCATAACATAAACTGATTCCTTTATGTTGGAATGTTATCGCTATTTTGTTGTGCTGTGTAAGTGATGTAACTATGCATGTTACTAGTGGCTTGACTGTGCCTGATGCCAAGTTTTTTTCTTAAAGCATAATTTTCTCATTTTGCAACGTAAATGTGATGTGTAAATATGAACTGCAGCTATGCATTAATGTATAAAAGTAGAAGGTACCGCCCTTCATGTTTCGGCTGTGGACGGCAACTTCGTGCGCCCTGTAAGACTAGGCACGGAATGCTGTTGAGTGTCTCGTCATCCGATTGTAAGTTTCTGTTCCCATTAGCGAGCGTTCCCTATTTCATGTCCTGTACTTTCAAGCACCGTTACGGAGAATAGGAGAAAAGTTTTAAATGAAATGGAAATATAGGAAAAGTAAAACTTCCAGTCACGGAAGGCCGTCGATGTGCTTAAGGTCGTGGCAAACGGGTTTTGTAGTCACTTTCCCTAGCTGTGGGTCTTGGAGACATTTGTCACCCATCTTACGCCTCTGCGGGGAGTTTTCTTTTTTACCACAGCCGCACTTAAGACACATCGGAGCCAATCGCGCACAGTAACTACCCGGGCCATTATGGACTGTAATCGCGGGTATTATTCGATTTACTGTGGCCGGCTAGCGTGGGGGCCGATCGTCAACTGTGAACTGCCCCTGGCTGGCCACACCTTATGTTGGGGCTTATGGTCGGTTCATAGTTGCCGGCGAGCCGAATCGCTGTAATGAGCTGCCATAGCATAATCGGCCTTCTCGGTGGCTTATACTCGTCTTATTACAGTCGGCTTTAAGGGCCGAGGCAAACAATGAGTTAACTCACGGTAGAGGGATACCGGAGCAAAGTGTCTCATTGGCGAGGGCATAGGATCGTAGCGTACCTGTTAGATTTTGTCCAGGTGGAGTTTTGTTGTGAAGCTCTGAATTGAAATGTCATCTGCAAAGGATTTTGTTCAACAGCAAAGGATAAAGCTTAACAAGTAGCCAATATACAAAGGAACAAATCAACAAGAGCCAAGTTTTTTAAAGTGGTTCGGCACGAAAATGCCTACGTCCACTGATTCTCTTTGTTAATTCACTTCATATGGGCAGTACAGGTTAAGAAAAGTATCGATGGAGGTGTCGGATGTTCCATGCCCTCTGGAACACCTCTCTGTCCACTGTTGACAAAATATAAGCTCCGTTGTGGAGATCTTTATGAATTACATATGGTCCATCCCAGATGGGGTCCAGTGCCCCGGAGCGCGGAAAGATTCGTTTGAGGACAAGATCTCCTTGTTGTAAGCTGCGATGCTTGACTTTGGAGTTGTACTGGGCTGCCACTTTTTGTTTGTGAGCTGCTACTTTGAGTGCTGCATCGTTTCTCCTTTCCTCAATCAGATCCAAAGACATGAGGAGGAGTTCTTCGTTTTCTTCTAGATTGTAGTGGATCCTACGGTGGGAAGGCACAATGGTCTCAACTGGGAGCATTGCCTCCGATCCGTATGCCACAGAGAAAGGAGTATGTCCTGTTGATGTTCTGAAAGATGTGCGGTAGGCCCAAAGTGTCGTAGGAAGTTGATCCACCCAAGCGCCCTTTGACTTTTCTAGCTTCTTCTTGATCAGCGTTTTGAGAATTTTGTTGACAGCTTCGACTTGGCCATTTGCCTGGGGATAAGCCACGGATGAGAAGCTTTTGTGAATCCCGTGCTCTTGGCACCAGTCGGTGAATTCCTCGCTGTCAAACTGAAGTCCATTGTCTGATATGATTTTGAGTGGTACTCCGTACCTGCACAGAACATTTTTGATCAAGAAGTTAATGATTTTTCTCGAAGATATTTTATTTAGAGGTCCTGCTTCCACCCATTTGGTGAAATAGTCGACTGCTACTATAGCATGTCTGGCCCCGCCTCGGCCCATCGGCAGTTCGCCAATTAAGTCAATTCCCCATATTGCGAAGGGCCAAGGGCTGGTCATCTGAGTAATTTCATTGGTTGGTAGTCGAGGAATCTTAGCAAATTTCTGACATCTATCGCATCTTCTAACGAAGTCTAAGGCATCTTTGTTTAAAGTGGGCCAGAAATACCCATATCAGAGTATCTATTTTGCTAGGGTCTGCCCTCCGGTGTGGTCTCCACAACTTCCCTGATGGATATTGGATAGAATTTCCTTGGCTTCTCTTCCAGCAACGCACCTCAATAAGGGGTTAGAGAAGCCGCGCCGATAGAGGATGCCTTCTTGCATTGCGTAGCGGGAAGCTTTCCTTAGAATTTTCTTAATTTCATTTCGCCCGTCGGGTAGAGGGCCGTTTTGTAAGTATTCTCGGATAGGGGTCATTCATGTTTCTTCTTCGGTTGCAGCTATCAAATTTACTTGCTCGAAACTTGGTGCCAGATGTTTTGAGATGGTTAATGCTCCGAAAATAGTGATGTTTTTCATGCTAGCTTGTTTTGCTAGTTCGTCGGCCTCTTGATTCTTTTCTCGGGGAATGTGTTTGATTAAATAGTGATCTAATTGATTAAGCAGTAGCCTGGTCTTCTTTAGATACGCTGTGAGTCGTTCTCCTCGAGTCTGGAATTCTCCCAGTATTTGATTTACAATAAGTTGAGAATCACTATGGAGGCATAAAGAACCGACTCCAATTTCCAGTGCAAGTTCTAATCCGGCTATCACTGCTTCGTATTCTGCGTCATTGTTGGTGGCAGCGAATTCCAATCTTAGGGGTAGTGCAGCTTCTTTCCCGTGGGGGTGATTATCACAACACCTGCCCCCGAGCCTTGTTCGTTCGACGCTCCATCTACGAAGAGATTCCACTTGATATCTTCTGCTATTTCAGATTGGTCCTTACCTTCGCTAGTAGTGAATTCGGCAATGAAATCAGCTATGGCTTACCCCTTGATAGCGGTGCGAGGATGGTAAGTGATATCATATTGACTTAGTTCGATGCACCACTTAAGTAATCGCCCAGAAGTGTCGGGGCGATGGAGCACTTGCCTTAGCGGTTGATCGGTTAAAACTCTGATGGAATGAGACTGGAAATAGTGTCGCAGTTTCCGCGACGTGATAAGCACACAGTATGCTAGCTTTTCAAGTTTAGGGTATCTGACTTCTGCCCCTGTGAATCTCTTGCTTATAAAGTATACGGGTCGCTGCGTGCGGTTGTCTTCTCTCACCAAAGCAGCGCTCAAAGCGTGGGATGATACAGCAAGGTATAGGTATAGTTCCTCGCCTTCATTTGGAGTTGAAAGTATCGGTGGTCTCTGGAGGTGTCCGATTAAGTTAAGGAAGGCTGTCGAGCATTCGTTAGTCCATTCGAACTTTTCTTTGTCTTTCTTTAGAGCTTCGAAGAAAGGGATGCATTTATCGGTTGCTTTAGAGATGAACCTACTCAGGGCGGCCACTTTCCCGTTTAGGCTTTGCATCTCCCTTCGAGTAGATGGTGACTTGATATCTTGTAGAGCTCGGACTTGTTCGGGGTTTGCTTCAATCCCCCTGGCATGAACGATGAATCCCAAGAACTTTCCTGATGATACTCCGAAGGAGCACTTTAGAGGGTTCAGCTTCATTCCATATTGGCGAAGTACTTGAAACATCTCGTCCAGGTGGTTTATATGGTCGTTGGCTTTCCTCGATTTTACCAGCATGTCATCCACATAAATTTCCATAGTTCGTCCTATTAGTTCTGCAAACATCTTGTTGACGAGGCACTGATAAGTAGCTCCGGCATTTTTAAGTCCAAATGGCATTACCTTGTAGCAGTACAATCCTCGGTCAGTGATGAAGCTAGTGTGGTCTTGATCGAGGGCGTGCATAGGGATCTGGTTATATCCTGAGTATGCGTCCATAAAGGATAAAAGTTCGTGTCCGGCAGTGCCGTCCACGAGTTGGTCGATTCGGGGGAGTGGGAAGCAGTCTTTCGGGCAAGCGTCATTTAAGTTGGAGAAATCGATGCATGTTCGCCACTTCCCATCAGCTTTCTTTACCAGTACCGGGTTAGCGATCCATTCGGGGTAGATGGCTTCACGTATGAAGTCATTGGCAAGTAAGTTCTTTACTTCTTCCTCGAGGGCTGCTGATCGTTCTGCCCCCATACTTCTCTTCTTTTGCTTTACCGGTACCTTGGTAGGATCGATGTTTAGTGCGTGGCATGCTATGTCCGGGGAGATTCCAGTCATATCAGCGTGCGTCCATGCAAATACATCCATGTTGTGGCGAAGAAAATCAATGAGTTGATTCTTTAATTCTCTTTTTAACTGAGATCCGACTCTCAGTAGTTTACTTGGGTCGCGTTTGTCTACAGATACGAATTCCATAGCCTCTGCAGGCTCGGCGGTGGCCTCCTCCTCTTTGTCCCTGGGGTCTAATTCATTGAAAGGATCACTGGTATACCGAAGAGGAGGGGCTTTCTTTAGTTGCTATGCTTCCAAGATTTTCATGCAGAGAATAGTCTCTACATTTTTCCCTTTATCTCTCCTGCGATTATTGCGAAGTTCGGTTACATAGCAGTCCCGAGCGGCGTCTTGATCCCCTTCTACTTCTCCCACTCCATTATTCGTTGGGAACTTCATCTTCAGGCACCATGGGGCAAGGACAATTTGGAAGTCGGGCAAGGCTGGTCTTCCTAAAAAGGCATTGTAGGCCGAATGGTTGTCTATTAGCATGAATGTTTGTTTCCGAACGGCGAAGCGGGGATGACTTCCCAACTCAACAAAGAGATCCAATTGTCCGAGGGGCATCTTTGCTTCTCCAGTGAAACCGTGTAGCGGTTTGTTGCAGAGAGACACGTCCTTCATTGACAGCTTCATTTTGTCGAAAGCATGCTTGAATAGAATATTCACTGAGCTTCCAGTGTCTACTAGGATTCGAAAAACTTCAGCTGGGCCGAACCAAGCAGAGATGACCATAGGATCCATATGAGGGTATTGCCTTCCTTCTAGGTCGCGCCCGCTGAATGTGATGTCATTATTTTCCCTCTGCTTAGGGTGGCGTTCTTCCATAACAGAATTGACGCAGTCTCCCTCGCTTCTGAGTGAGTTTTCATATCTTTCCATTTCTTCCCAGCTCTTGTCGGCGATGTGTGGCCCTCCTGATATTGTATGGACCACTATCTTCTCTTGGCTGGAACCGCTGGTGTTGCGATTTCCTCCGCCTGTCTCTGGGTGGAGCTGCCCTGGGTTTTCCTTGGCGGGAGCTGGAGTCCTATCCTGGCCCTTTACATAGCGTTCCAGCCTCTTTCTCCTGATGTGTTCTACAATTAGGTCTCGGAGATGGCGGCATTCATTGGTATCGTGCCCATGAGACTCGTGGAAACGGCAGAATTTTCCGGACTGGATTGCGCGATCTGACTCTTTCTTGTACGGGGGGCGCTTGTATGTAAGTTCGTCCTGGGTGGCCAGGAAGATGTTCTCGACTGTTTCATTCAAGGGAGTGTAAGCGTCAAATCTTGGTCCTGGTCGGTACAAGCGCTTTTTTCCCTTCTTGCCCCCTGCATTGGCTCTGGAGTCGTTTCTCCGAATGTCCTTCGCTGCGGCGGGGGCGTTTCCATGAGCCGTCTTAGCCTGTGGTCCTGTCTGCCTTTCAGTGGCAGCCTCTTCGAGTCTCATGTACTTCCCAGCTTCATGGAATAAATCGGGCAAGATAGCTGGTTTTTCTTTAGTTAGTCTTCTAGCAAACTTGGTATCCAGATGCACACCACTACAGAGGGCCATCAGGACAAGTTTCTCATCGGCATCTTGAACTGCTGCCGCTGCGGCATTGAACCGGGTTAGGTATTGCTGCAGTGTCTCTCCGGGTTTCTGTTTGACAGTAGATAGGGAGTAAGCATCCTTGGGTTGTTCCACATGAATGCGGAACTGGGTGATAAACTTCTCCTTCAACATTTCCCATGAACTGATGGATCCATGGGGTAGATGGCAGAACCAGGAGGTAGCTAGATCTGCTAAAAATAGTGGAAAGCATTTGCATAATACTCCTTCCGTTGCCCCGCTCATGAGCATATGTTGTGTGTATCTTTGCAGGTGTACAACGGGGTCAGAGGTTCCCTTGTATGGTTCCATTGTCGGCATTTTCCACTCTCGGGGGGTGATGGCAATTTCAATATCGCGGGTGAAAGGGCTGGTTACCCTAGCACCTATCCCACGATCTCTTTGGTCCCGTTGGACGCATTCTCTGAACAATCGTGCCATCCTCTCATCAGAATATGGGGCAGATAAGAAAGAGCTTGGTCCTTCCCTGCGGGATCGATTCTCTCTGGATGGCCTGTAGGGGTGGTATAGTTTATCACTCCTAGCGTTTCCCAGCGGCTGTCTTTGGCTGTCCGGATGCATCCTAGGTTCAGCTATAGTTGGCCCTTGCCTTGATCTTCCCCTGTGGGGTTCTGTTTCAAGCATTTCCTCGGGGTCAACTTCGGGCTGGGTTCTAGCTCGGCTCCGTTCATTGGTGTTTCTCTGGCTAGGCAGCATGACCGGCTTAGCTACATCCGATCCTTGCCTGGTACCTCCCCTGCGGGGTTCGGTTCCAAGCGTTTCCTCGGTTCGGAGTTCGGGCTGAGTTCGGGCTCGGCTCCTACCATTGTTGTTTCTGTCGATAGTTTCTTCGAAGAAGGAAAACCTTTGTCGCCCCCCAGATCCTCCGGATTGGGATTCACCCCATGATTCAATGTCGCGGTTGGATTCTTCAGCATCCCTTAAGCGTGACATGAGTTGGTCCACCAAAGCTTCTTGTTGGGATGTGAAGCGGTTAGTTACTTCAGCCACAACTCTGTCTAGATCTGCCCTAGTAATTGCTGCCGGTTGTTCCGTGGCAGGGGCTGTCGGGTTTGTCTGATCCTCGTTCGGTACTGCTGTTGGAATGGGATGATTCTCTTGATCTGTGATTACTGGATCCGGAATGCTGCTAGTTGCGATGTTCTTTCCCTTTCTCTGCCTGGAAGTCATGTTGTCCAGGCACCAAGCGATGCTGTTAAGAAGAACGCTGAGTGGGGGAAGCTTGAAGCTTCGGGTTCGAAGTTCTCAGTGAAAGCACCAAAAATGTTTGCACAAAAAATGGACAAACACCTCCAAGTCATATGAATTAGTTGATTTTATGTTGTTTCTAGTGGTGTGGGTGATTGATGCAAATATATAAAAAGCAGGGGCTAAACTGTAAAAGACACACAGATTTATAGTGGTTCGGCCAGAGCGTGCCTACGTCCACTGTATATGTTATTCTCCTTTTTCTTTCAGATTATAAGTACAAAGCTTTGTATACAAGTATATGAAAGTTGTTTGAAAGTTCCTTCCGTGCTTGAGCTCTCAAACTTGTCTGCCATTGTTGTACCCCTGCCCCTCTATTTATAGAGTGAGGCTGGGGGCAGGGGTCTTGGATGTATATAGCTCCTGGTGGGCCTGGGCTGAAGCAATCTGGTCTGGCATATCTGGTTCGGCGAAGCTTGGTTCGGCCGTGGCTGTATGGCGCTTGGTCCGGTGATGATATAGGCTCGGTGGGACTAGGATTCGGTAGTGCTCTGGATCGGTGGCGCCCTAGTTCGGAGGTAGGAGTATGGGGAGATAGTTGGTTCGGTATGGGGGCGGAGAGGCCTGGTTCGGCAGGCTGTTTGGTCCGGTAGCGATCTAGGAGGGGGGTTTGGTTTTTGATTCGGTGGTGCTGGGAGTGAGTTGGACCGGTAGGGTTGGTCCGGCTAGGTGCCGGTCCGGTAATGCCTGGTTCGGTGATGATGGTCCGGTTGAACTCTGGTTCGGTGATGATGGTCCGGTTGCACTCTGGTTCAGCAGTGGTAGGCTAGGAGGTGGTTCGGTCCGGTGATGGTTTGGACTGGTGATGGTGGGATTACGTGTCGGTCTTTGGCTCGGTAGTATCTATGGTTCGACTAGGAATTGGTTCGGTGAAAACACCCCCCAACACAATACATCTCTTGAAACTAGAGTACATAACGCTTTCTAAATGGTGGATAGTTTATTGATCAAGGCAGATTGGGAGCACCAAGAGGTTAAATACCTATAGTAATGGGATAATTATGAAACGAGTCATTCGATAGTTTCCCGTTGGTTAATAATAATATGATCAAACAGGAAATGTCAAAGTGACTATATTACACATTTCTCTTGACGTGAGAATACCGTTGAACTTTAATGTGGAAGCCCACTTTTATTATAGCTAAATCGCGATATGACGTCCATCGAATGACTATAGTTTGGTCTGAGTTGAAGCGTTGAAAGTGAAACACTATTCAACTGAGAATCCGTCTCCATGGTTGTACGAGATTAGCATCATAGTTAACCGTAGTCAACTCAAAGTCAAAATTCATGGCCAAAATAGTATGATTAATAATAAACTTATTGTTAAATAAGGACTTTGTTTATGACCTAACCGAGTTGAATGTGAATGATATTGGGATTTTGACCAAAACTATATTCCATAAGTCCTAATGTAATATAGTTTTGACGAAGAGAATTTATAACGACCCATATTTTCGATATTTAAAAAAATATAAAATTAAGTGAGAATTTGGAAATTAATATTGTAAGACATTAAAATTTATGATTTATTGATGAGAAAAATAATTAGAATATAATTTAATAGTATTGTTTGAATGTTACTGACAACTATTTTAATGCAATTTTAATCAATTGGAATAATTGTAAAGTTAATTTGGTTAAAATTGTAAATAAGGAATAAATTAAATGTTGGATTTAAGGTTGAAATTATATGTTATAAATTGGAATAGGTTTATCATGGAATATGAAATCAATTTAATTAATGCATAAATTTATTAGCTTCTGTTTATAAACAATAAATTCAGAAATGTGTTTGGATTACTAATATATGACAATTGTTTTATTTGTCACCTTATTATTTAATCAGTTGAAATTAATTTGAAAATGAATGGAATTTAATGTAATTAAATATTACAGTTAATTTGAGTTAAGATGATAACTATATAATATGAATGTAATAAAATGTAAACTAATGTTAATTATATTCATAAGATAATAGTTGATTCAATAGTATGAGTGAGAATCAAAATAAAAGAATTTATTGAAATATAAAATATAATAATTTGGATTTTATTACAACTGTAATTTGACGCTGAAATTAATATAATGTTTAAATCTTGAGATTAAGATGGAATATTAAATTTTTAAAGATTATTAATTTCTATGTAATCCAAAATGATAAAATTGTTAACTTTTAAATTTGAATTTAAAAGTGATTTAATCAATTTAATAATAATTTATTTAATTGAGTGTAAAAATAACCATTTTGGCCACTATCTCGAATTTCAACGAAAATAGTTTCATCGGGTACGTAATAGTGAATTATAATAGGAATTCAAGTTTCGTAGCAATTGGACTTATTGTTTTATCGTGCGAGCTCGAAACGCGTAGAAATCGATTAATGAGATTTAAATGAATATAATCTGATTTTAAAAGCTAACTTCTGTATATAAGGGAATTAGGGTTTGAAACTAGTTCCATTGACTTTTAAAATATCAAAAACCTATATTTCGATATATTGGATGACCTACTTTCGTTTCGGAAACGAAACGGGCTTTTCAGGTCGTTGTTATCGTTTCGACCCAAATCGATATGTCCATTCATTCTTATCCATCTCTGCCTATATATAGGCTGTTATAAACCCTAGATGTTTTTTTTTTGAATTGGTACTTTATATACAACAAATCAATGGGACAACATATCCCATGTCAAATAAACATTCGAAAGCAAGTTTCAAACTTGTGACATCCTGCACCAAGCCGAATCAATTAACCAAATCAATTAACCCTAGATGTTTCTTATTTTCACTTTTGTATGTACTTCTCATTCTTATCCATTCCTTTCCTCCTTCCCAATGTCAGAACATCAAAACCCTAATTCCCATTTCAAAATCAAATAAAAAATTCATACTCGTCAAACCCTATCGGATTATATATCGCTGGAAAGCTCTCGATGAACATAATCAACTCATGCAATTCATTTTTCTATTGGAGTCGCAGTTTGTCTAGAATTTGGCAAAGAAGTTTCGACCGTTGAAACTAGGGTTGTCATTTTAACGGTGGATCTTCAGCTTTGGAACGATCGGAGGGTAGCATGGCGTAAAGCTTGGAGATTGGAGTCGATCCATGTAGTTAGTTTGGTCAAGAATTGCCTCGAGTTGGCCAGAAAATTTCTCATAGGCGGGGGCGGCGGTCAGCCATTGGGGATGGCGTAGCGCATCGCGCATGCATGGCTGTGGCGGCTCGGTGAGAGGGAGAGGTTGGCGTCGTCTCATTGGGTCATAAGTGGCGATTGGAGCCTGAACGTGCGACATCCGTGCTTGCGAGGTCGCGTGCGTGTTTGTCTAGAGATAGGATTTGGGTTTGAAAAGGTAAAAAAATTACTAATTTCCCCCTTATTTAATTTAATTTAAAATTTAAATTTTAAACGTTCTAACTATCGTAGCTTTTTCATATGAACTCGGATTTGGACGCAATTTCTTGTAATGCGGTCGTATCGAAATTCCGAAAAACAATGGAACTAATTGGTTAAATTCTGAGACTGTTCAAATTTTGAGCTTTATTTGGATTTTACATCGACTATAAATCAAAGATGAGTGATTTAACCCACTCACGCAATGCTAAACCTTTTTATGTTAGTTGAATTAAATTTATGATGTGATAAGAATATTGTTAGTTGCTGTTTGGTAGTTTATTTTGACATTTTAATTTAATTTGAATTTACATTGAATAAATTTCCATTTAAAATAATATTGAATTTAAATTGCTAGTTAAATACCTGATAATGATAATTGGTTAATTGTTGGATTTATTGGCTGATTTGGATGTTGATTGTGATGGATGTTTATTTTTTGACATCTTGGATGATTGGATGTTTATTTATGTTTATATCTCCATTACCACTATGGGTTGAAATGATACATACCCGAACGATCTTATAGATTATGGAAAATCATTATGGGTTGAAATGATAAACCCGAGCAATTTTAATGATTAGGAAATTATTGATTCGGAATACGAGGTTAAATTATATATACCTGGAAATTTTAACTATTTTGGGGTTGAAATGGTACATATCCTATCACTTGACCATAGGGTAGAAAACTATATACAGACATCATTGGTCAGTTTTAAATTATTTTTTGAATCGTAAAGTAAGTTTGATTTATAAATTTTACTTTTTGAAATTTTATTTAATGATTTTATTTAAAATTTATGTTTGAAAAATAATTTATTTTATATGTTTTAAAGTTTCAAATTATAAGTTAATATATGGTTTTGAATGTAAATTTAAGATTTTAACTTATAATTTTATTTACTTTTAAATATATATTTTAAATAGTTTAAAATTTTAATTTAATATAGTTTTAATATATATTTTAAATTAAATTTAATATAAATAAATATAGTTTTTATTTAAAATAATAAATATAGACTTTTATAATAACTTTAATAGATAAAAGTTTTGTAAAAGATTTTAGAATTTTGTAAAAGGTTATGTAAGGCATTTACCAAAAATTTGTATGAGATTTTGTAATGGATTTTGTAAAAGGGATTTTATAAAATATTTTTATAAAGCATTTTTATAAAATATTTTTATTTATAAAGGAGTTATAAAGGTTTTAAAGAATTTTATAAAGGGTTTTATAAAAGAACTTATGTAAAGGGATTTGGAAGCGTTTTAAAGGAATTTGCATAGAGGTTTATAAAAAAGGAAAGAGTTGTAAACTGTTTTGGAATGTATAAATAGCTTTGTAAATGGTTTTAAGGCATATAAATAGGTTATAATTGGTTTAAAAGAGATTTATAAATTATTTTCAAAATTGATTAAAATGAATCTTCTTCGGTATTTATGAATATGTTTATACTTTTAAAATAAGCATATAGATATCTTGATATGAAAGTATGAACTGTTTTTTGGATTTATTATTATAAATGCTTTATAAAATGACCACGGTGTGAAAAATATAACGATTGGTTGTTAAAGAGACAGGGGTCGGATATTGTCATACTCTTTACCACTTCCGAAACCATTTTAACAACTGTACATGTGGTGGAGAATCCAGAACGAAGTAGGATGGTTTGGCGAACGGTACTGGTAGGAGGTAAGAACGCAGCCCTAACCTTTAAGTCAGCTTGATATGACTAAAAGAGGAGCTATCCCGGGCTAAGTGAGGTCGCTCCTCCCACCGGACACGCTTCTTCGATACCATTTCTGTTACTTTGTGATTAACTTTTTGGCCACCCTCGATGTAACGACCTGCCTTTTTTGACGGTTTAAATCGACGATAAACCACACACGTCAGAGCAAACCATTCAAAGGGGCAGATTGTTATGAAGTAAATAAAAAAGAAGAGAAAGAAATAAAACAAATACAAAATTTGGCAACCGAATGACAAAATATAATAATCAAATATCAGGTCAAGAAGCTGTTTTATAAATACATTTGATTATTCTTTTACAACACAAAATCTGAGTTACAGACAACATGAATAAATAAATAAATGCAGCGGAATGAATAAAACAAATAATAATAGTACAAAGTCTTTGCTTTATCCTTCAAAAAGCAGTCTTCGATAAACTGAGAAGCTCAGACTAACCCGAGCGAATTGTAAAGACAAAACACTCAAGTCAGAACTTAAAGATCTTATGTAATTTAAATCAACAATAAATAAATATGAGTGTAATGGCGTCAGAGATGTTTACGGGATTTGACATCTCCTGTCTAGTGTCAACGTGAGTATAATAATTTAAGAGATGTTCGGGATTACCATCTCCTAAGGATCCATTAAACTATCTACTATATAGTACAATACACTATATAGTGTATACAGTAAAGTAAAGCATTAAAATAGCGTTAAGACGTTACCCATATCTCCCTTAACACATTTTTATATTCTCATAGTCTATATAGTACCGTACGCTCCTCCGTGAGGTTTACCCAGAGGGCATTCCAAAGGTGCGGTACAAAACAAACTCGTAGAAGCCGCGATAGGGCATGTGAACACGGCACTCGAGGCAATGCCATGGTAGATATACCAATTGCGGATACGGACTGGTGGTAACGCATAACAGCTACTACCGCCCATCCCGGAACACACTCCTACAATCAAAATCAAGGGGTGGCCTCCAAATCAATCACAATGTAATAGAATGGTATCGAAGAAGTGTGCCCGATATGAGGAATGACCTCACTTGGCGCGGCATGGCTCCTGTTTCAGTCACATCTAAGCTGACTCACGGGAGTCAGGGTCACGTAAATACCTCATACAGAATCATTCTCCAAACCATCCTACTTCATTTCTGGAATCTCCACCACGTATACAGTTATTAAAGTGGTTTTCGGTATTGGCAGAGAGTATGACAATATCCGATCTCAGTCTCTTTAATAACGAAACGCTTATTTCATACCAAATGGTTCATTTACATTTCAAAAAGTCAATTCAAAATTTGATTATCAAAATATCATATTCTCAAAATCACTTTCGAAACCATATCACATTTGAAATCATATCACCTCCAAAAATCATATTTACTTTTCAAAGTCATATTCATTTTTGAATTTATTGATAAGATAGGTTAATTAAATCCTTGTTCCAAACTCATCATATTACTCAAATATGCCATTTTCCAAAAAGGTATCAATTCAAAATTACAACTTAGGTTGTATCATCATCAACAATTTAAATATAAATACTTCAACTTTACACAGTCCAAAATTTTAGAAAATAGTTTAGATAGTCATAAATAGTTTTAATAGTTTTAAAAATAGTTTAAAATATATTAAATATTTTAAATGGTAAAAATAGTTTAAATTGATTTTAATTTGATTTAACTAGATTTAAAATAATTTAAATAGATTAAATAGATTTAAATTATATTAAATATATTTAAACAAATTAAATAAATTTAAAATAGATCAAATAAATTTACTTAGTTTAAAATATGTAAAATATATTAAATTGGATTAAATAGGTTATAATAGATTAAAATAAATTAAAATAGTTTAAATTGATTAAAATAGTTAAATAAATTAAAATCGTCGAAATTAGTTTAAAATAGATTTCAAAGTTATACCCAAATATTTCAATAACTCGATTCCGACAAATTCACTTATATTCGACACCTCAACTTTGAAATTCTAATTTAAATCCTTTGAACAATTCATTAAATCAATTTCAATTTCAACATTAACGCTTGGACTATCGAAAATAATTCAGTTTATATAAATCAATTTCTATTTCAAAATGCTAGTTAGCTGAATTCAAAATTTAAGGAATAAAAAATTATTTAATTTAACCAATCCGGTGTCCGTATATAGTTTTCTACCCTAGAGTCAAGTGATATGGATATTTATCATTTCAATTCGCAATTTAAAATTTTACGGTTATATATCATTTCTAACCGCAATCTCGAATTAAATAAAAATCCATAAGATCGCTCGAATCTATCATTTAAACCCATAACGATTTTTCTTGGTCTATAGATCGTTTGGGTATGTATCATTTCAACCCATAGTGAACTTGCAGCGTTATAACAATATAAAAGACAACATCCAGTTGTCCAATATCAACAACCAAACATCCATTACAGTCAGCATCCAAATCAATAAATAGGTATCAATAGATAACTGATCATCAATAACGGTACTAAATTGACAATTTAAATTCAATATTAAATTAAACGATGATTAAATGCAATAAAAGTCAAATTTAACTAAAATAGCAATTTAAACATGCCAACATCGATCAATTGATTTCTAATCACATCATAAATTTAATTTAACTAATATAAGATAGTTTAGTAATTGTGAGTGGGTTAAAACACTCACCTTTGAATTTCAAATCGATTTGAAATTCAAAATAGGGCTTAAATTTGAACAATCTCAGAATTCGTCCAAACTTACGTCCAAATGTTCGAAATTTTAATACGATCCAAATGGAACAAACCCCTCATAAATCCGAGTTCGTATGTAAAAGTTATATATGTTAGAACATTTAAAATCAAAAATTTAAATTAAAAAAAGAGAATGTAACGTACACATCATTATCACGTACTGTACAATCGGCCGAGCCCCACCCTTCAGCACCAAGTTGCGCATGATAAACAACCATACACGCCCAGGTTCGCCACCAACCAAGATGCCATTGCCCTCAATCAGAGGCCGCCGCGACCTCCCCTACAGCCCATCGACCCCACACAATCAGTCACATCGCCTAAAGGCAATGAATTTCCAACCGCTGCTGCTTTATAGTCAAACCCTATTCAAATTATCCTAGGCGATCCAGTCATTAACTCGCCACACAAACTTCACCGATGGACTACGCACTCGACCCTCTACACAATAGTACCAATAGTTCGACGATCGGACCAGGTTGATCAAGACAGGACGAGGCTTCATCACCTAATTCTGGCCACATTGAAATCCAAATCGAAAAAACAGACTGCAGATTTGACTTGCACTCATTGAGAGCTTCAAATCGATATATAGTTTGATATAGTTTGGAGAAGTTTGATTTTTGGATTTGGTTTTGGAATTTAATTAAGGGTTTGTAATCTCTTGACTTCCATTGGAAAGAGGAGATGAGAAGGAATTGTACGTACGGATAATAAGAAATGGCTGCTAGGGTTTGAGAAACAAAGCTATTTATATGGAAAAAGCCCGATTAGAAAAGAATGGACACAATCGAATTGATATGAATAGACAATAATGACCCAAAAAGCCCGTTTCGCTTCCGAAACGAAAGTGGGTCATCCCATATATCAAAATAGATGTTTTCGATAATCAAACTCAATGGAATAGGTTTCAAGTACTAATTCTATCGTATGAAGAAGTTAGACTAAATTTATCTTATTTCAAATTGATTTCAATTGAATTTAATTAAATTGATTTCCAAGCGTTTCGAGTCCTTACGATCAAACGACAAGTCCAATCGCTACGAAAATTAAAACTTTACAATAATTCCACCGTTACGGATCCGATGAAACTAGTTTCGTCGAAATCAAAGTCAGTGGCCATAATGGCTATTTTTACATTAGTCCAATAAATAAATATTAAATCAATTAAATCACTTTTTAAATTTCAAATCCTATAATTAATAGATTTTATCATTTTTGATTACTTAGACATTTATAATAACTTAAAACAAGTTTACCTAAAATTTCAGTGTTGCTTATTTTCCAAAATGCAGTGTTCAGTTTCAACTGCAACTAATCCAATTAATTATAATTTAATTCCAATAAATTGATTTAATTTGATTTCAATCTTTATATTCAATCAATTACTACTCTATTAACATAGTTAACATTTTTTTATATCTTATTACACTAACCTTCTACAATTATCATCTTTGTTTTTATTAACGTAGTATTTGATTACATTTAATTGCAATAAATACATTTATCAAAGCTTAAATGCCAATAAATTGGTCAAACTTGATTTCAATTCTTTTTATTCAATCAATAATCATATTATGAATAAAATATACATTGGTTACATCTTATTGAATTAATGTTTTACAATTTTAAATTTAATCTACCTTAACTGTACTAATTAAGTGAACTAATTGCAATTGATTTCAAATTTAATTTAATAGGCTAAATAAATAGGTAACATATATTAATTATCACCATTAACTTTTAGTCACATCTTATAAGTTTATTATCCACAACAGGTGTTATAATTACTACCACACCACTAAATTTATCCAATTACAGTTCATTACACATTATTTCATTAATCAATTAACTTATAATTATCAGTTGCTCTTTTAATCCAATTATCCATTAATACATGCACTACTATAATTCATTTACAATCTATATCAATTGTAATTCTTTAACCCTTTTAATTGATTGAAATTTATATTTAAAGCCGTTATCAATTATCTTAATTTAATACTATTACATTTCATTCCAAATATATTCTTATTATTAAATCCCAAATTTTTATTCCTTCCAACAATAAGTCACAAAACCTCATTAAATTGACTATTTTTAATTATCGAAAATTATGGGTCATTGCACTCGATTTGATTATGGGAGTGTCTTCCGAGGTGGACGGTAGTAGCTGCTATGCGTTACCACCAGTCCAGGCATGCAAAACGGTAGGATCCTGCCTTGGGCATTGCCTCGCGTGCCTTGTCATATGCCTTATTGAGCCCGCTACAATTTTGTTTTGTGTCGTACATATGGAGTGCTCCCTGATAGCCCACCAGTTTGGTGGAGTTATAGTACTGTATAGACTATGACATTTATAAAATGTGTTAAGGGGGATATGGGTAATGCCTTAACGCTATTTCAATACTTTATTTTACTGATAGACATTATATATAGCGTATATTACTGCATATAAATAGTTTAACAGATCCTTAGGAGATGGAAATCCCAAACATCTCTTAAGTTATTGCACGTATACACTGGATAGGTGGTGCAAAATTTCGTAAACAACTCTGAAGCCATTACACTCATATTTACTTATTGTTGATTTAACTTAAATAAGATCTTTTAGTTCTGACTCAAATGTTTTGTCTTTTCATTACGCTTGGGTCAGTCTAAGCTTTTTAGTGTTGAAGACGGTGTTTGGTATATTATATTATTTGTAACTTTCCGCTGCATCATTATTGATATGTTATTGTTTGTACTCTAATTTGTCGTAAAATTTGTTTAATCAAATGTATGTTATAAAACAGCTGCATAAACTATTTATTTGATTATTATATTTTTGTTTATTCTGCTGTGAGATTCTGTTTTTTTCCTTCTTTTCTGTTATTTTATTATTTACCCCATTAACAATCCTCCCTTTTGAATGGTTTGAGTTAGACATGTGTGGTTTATTGTCGATTTAAACCGTCCAAAAATGTGGGTCGTTACAGTTGGTATCAAAGCTTTGATTTATAGATACCTTAGCCTGTTTAGGGTTTAACTCATTAGAGATAGGGTTAATAATACTCTAGAATGAGTTTGAGAGTATATACATGAGAAAGCGTATTTGTCAATGATATAAAAATATTTTATGTTGTGTTATTTGTTTTGTTGGTTATTTATGAATTCTGGTCGGTACATAGAGCGCTATGGCATCGACAGGGATTTCTAAACACTTAATAGAGCAGACCGATACAATATTGTTTTTGTAATATAGGCAAGTGAAATAATTTTACCTAGTATTATATTTTGTATATAAAAGAATAATTTTTATAAATGGATGTAGTTGAATGTGATATGTTTGTTTGTTAGGAAGTAAAATTTTACAAATACTGGTTGCAAAATAGAATTTACAAATAAAGTGAATATGAATTGGAAATTTGAGAACTTAAGTTTCGGGGTTTTGAAATTGATTTTCAAAAATTTTGGAATATAATATCAGTATTATTTGAAAGTGTGTTTGGATGTAAATATTTTCAATGTGATTTGAAATAAATGTTTTAAAAAAATTAAAAGGAAGTAAATCCTGTACTCCCCTCTTATGTCGCTGGAAAATAATTTCGATGATGATTGCGACATCATCAAAGTTCATTTTCGAGTTTCAAAGTAGAAATACCACTATAGTAGCTTTGCTACACATTTGTCTTGGTAAAAAAAATTTATTCAATTTTCTTAAGTATGATTTGATATATGTAAAAGGTATATATATAAATTATTTCAAAATGATTTGAAATAAACCTAGTATTTAGTTGTTAAGTTTTGTTAAATTAATGAGTTTCTATTGTAGAAATAAAATGAAATTTTAGTAATTGGAAATTTCTATAATGAAAAATAAGAAATTAGAAGCTAAGTGATTAATGAAACTGTAAAGAAATGGGAGATTTGTCACATGTAAAGTAAAGGGTAATGAAATTTAGAAGATATAAATTATTGAATATTTTTGCTAACTAAAATGAATAAGATAAATTTTCATAACACTCAATTACATTTTAAAAACATGTATAAAACTTACTTGAAATTTTAAAAGTTGAAATGTCAATATGAATATGCAACGGAATATTATACAAGTAAAACTTATATAATGAAGTTATGTCTACAAATAAGAATTATGATGTACAAGATATATTTTAAACATATGTTAATATTTTGAAATGCAAGTAATTAAATTAAATAGGAAAAAATGAATACTGTTTAAGTAAATGATTATAAACTTAAGAAAATGACTGAAATGATTCATTAATGAATATTAATATTAAAATGGATATCAAGGTTATGAGTAAATAATAAATGTGAAGTAAACCGCAATGAAATGTACGTAATATTTTAATAATGAATTCATTGATGATTTAAAATACTGAATGGGAAATAAATTGTGTAAGTAATAAAGAAAAATTAATAAAAGATAACTATTGTATGAATGAATTAAAACAAATGAAAAGTAAATAATGATATAAAAAATAAACCAGTGGAATGAACTTAATAACATTTAAAATCTTTATTGTTGACTTATGGGAAGTTTGGGAAATGATATTTCAAGTTGTTCAAGGTTGTATGAATAATCTGTTAAGTATTATCGAAGGTTGTTGAGCATAAGATACACTTGTTTATCATCCTTGTACGATGAAAAGTTTCTGAATTTGGACAAACCATTAGTGTGGTTGCTATGGATGTGTGATGGATTCTTTAGGTGCATATGATGGTTGTTGTCATGATCCAGTTTTTCGACCTTCGAAAGTCGACATCAATGCGTCCACTATATTACATGCCGAACAATCAAATGCCGGAAATACCAAGTCATTAGGGTTAAAGAAGAAGGAGGTAGAAGAAGAAGATAAAAACAAGATCAAAGTCTCACAATCGCAGCGGAACAAAACATAAGATATAATCACAGCTTTTAAATACAAAGAAATCTGTACTACTATATATACATACCACTATCAGAGTACAACAACATCCATTACTTGGACATCTTAATACTTGCCCTTACACAGTGGAAATAATAGTCAAGTATGGAGATACGTCTCTGCCATCCAGCTCATCACTTTAGCTCCTTAGCTTTTTAACCTGAATCTATACAACTCGGTCTGACCTAAGAATCGTAATATAAAAACACCCAAGTCAGTCTGGAAAACCAACATAAGAAAACCACACTAAATTGGATTATTAAAGTTTTGAAAAGTCTTTGAAAACAAAGGTATCTCGTAAGACCACGCCACAAAAAAATATGTCTGGTTTTACCTTACGATAACCAAAACGTTTTTATTAAATCCGTCTAAAATTATAATAGTGTCTAAGTACAAATAATTATTCAAATAGCCGAAATTGTTACATTCATTAAATTCCAGCATAATAGGTATGAAAACAAGTCCGAAGGCCCTTATCGGAGATTGGGTTTCCATACAATGGCAGGGCTACTGGGGTACCGCCCGTCACAGTACCTAGTCTGGATTAGAGTACCGAGGACCACTCTCGATCCCTTGCAACACAAGACTAGAGATACCCCTTACTGGAAGATCACCCCGTGGTTGGAGCTAACAACCGCCCACCAAGCCGAATAAAAAGGGACATCTAGACAGGGGAAATCTTACGCTACTTGGGTGTTGCCCACTTAGCCTTGTTGCACCTCCCTTATTTTAGCCACTCTCGGTTGATGAGGCTTGAGTCTATGCGTTACCTTTCTAAGAACGCTTAGAATGCTCATCGTTCTCCTGATGATGTTCTGATAGCATTTGTCCATACAAGTTGCCCTGTGTCTAGACAAACCGAATCATCGTCTTCATCATCTTCATGGTCTTCATTCGCTAACGTCCAAATTGGATCGAAGTGGTTTTCAGATAATTAAATCCGATCCCGATCACTTCGAAATAATCAGCGCATTGGCCAATATTGATAGTCGGTTATTTAACTATCAAGTAACATCCACAAGCAACAATCAGGCCTTAAATAATTTTTCCAAATTATTTATTTCAAAATATCTACATCAGATATTATTTTCGCATTTCAACCCTTTGAAAATAATTTTCAAATCACTTTTGTTCTCACGGAATAAATTTTAGAATTTTCCCAATAATAGAATATTTTTCCCAGTTCATTTTATACGTAGAAAATATTTCTCTTATTTCCTTTTTCTTTTCTCAAAAATCATTACAACTTTATTTGTAAACTTTCATACTCAGTCCACACGAATTTTATAAATTCCAAAATTCCCTAGTTAAACTCCTTTAATATTTCCAAAGCCGTTTATACTTATTTTAAACTCCAATGTCACTTCTACTTCCCTATGAAATTTTATTTCACCTTTTGAAGTTCGCTTATCTTATGCTTTAGAAATTTATTTCGATTTCCATAATACCATTATAAGATCTTTCCCCAAACCTTATTCAATTTTAATAACTTCATTTCATATCTCAAGAGGATTTATAATTGAACTTAAAACATTTAAAATTTTATATATGAAATAAGAATAATGGTTTACTTTAAAAAATATGGTTTTATGTAAACTAAAATACCAATTTCCTAAAAGCATTAAAGGTTCATATTCAGTTATTAATTTACAAAGTTGATTTATAAAATTAGAGTCTATCTCAACATAGGTCTATTTATAGAGAATCCAATATTCTCTATTTCCATTTATAAAATCCTCTGGATTCGTATCCCATCGATCCTATCCAAATTTGTCACCATTCTTATATTTGAAATATATTTCTTTTATCGCTTCCAACGATTCCCATACCTCGATATAAGTTCACACGATTAACTTATATTTTCCACATATCCACTGATATCATTTTGTCTCATTTATAAACTCTATTTATAAATTTATAAAATCCCCTGAGCTTTTCACTTATTATAAAAACAATATTATTTAAAGGTCCAATTTTTTTAATTTCCTTCCCCAATAAATTTCAATTTATTTCAAGTATACATTCAGCTATTGCTTAAGTTCTTATCCATAATTCCAAAATATCCTTCGAGTTCTTTTACATAATTTATTTCAAAAATCTCTACTTAAATCATTTTCCAAATGGTCAAGTATAACCGATGTTAACGAAAAAATTTATACGCTAACACCCTGGTGTATAAGATGTGATTGTGAAAGCACCACCCGTTTGTATGGGAAACAGAAATAAGCAGAAAGTATCTAGAAAAACGGTAAGAGACACAGTATTTATAGTGGTTCGGCTTATAATCCAGCCTACGTCCACTTTAATCTTTTTATCACTAGTTTGATTACAATTCTTTACAAGATCTTTCAATTACAACACACTTCAAGTGATAGGATATGTGAAACAAGTAGCTCAAGCTTTGATGTTGACAATCATCTTCAAATCCATGGTGAATGTGGATGATTCCTTCATGGAGTTCCTTTAGAAGTTCGTTGGATCTAAAAAACTTTGAAGTCGTAATGGCGCTTGAAGAGAATGAGCCCCCCCCAAAAAGTCCTTTTTCTCGTTCAAGTTAGGGCTGTATTTATAGGTTTTTATCGGAGTTTGGTCGTAGGTCGTGACCGACCTAAGTAAGGTCGTAGGTCGCAGTCGACCTAGAAAGCTCTGGCCCTCCTTCCATAAGAACATACGTGCTGATTCGTACAAGTCCAAGGTCGTGAACGACCTATCTCCAGCGGCATGCAAAAAGGCGGCTCCTTTGTTCATACAGATAGGTCGAGAGCGACTTATCCTAGGTCGTTAACGACCTATCATAGGTCGTGGGAACTTTCCTGTAATCAAAGTACTTCGTTAGGTCGTTGGACAGTATCTTTATCTCCAAGTGCTAGGTCGTCTTCGACCTAAAGTAGGTCGTAGGTGGGCAACGACCTAGGGGATGGAACCTGACCTATCTCAATTGTGCTTGGTTCTCTTCTCAGCGAGTTGATAGGTCGCGTACGACTTATTATAGGTCGTAAGTCGGCTGAGACTTAGGTCGCTGAGATCACTTCGTCCTTAGGTCGGTAGGCTATGGCTTTCTTTAGGTCGCATATGATTTAGGTCGCTGATCCTCTTAAGTCGTTAGGTCGTGGAGCTCTTAAACCACTAGGTCGCGGGCTCCCTTAGGTCGCTGAGAGTTGTTAGGTCGTGGCATTCCTTAGGTTGCTGAGAACCGCTAGGTCGCGGCCTTTATTAGGTCGTAGCTTCTTGTTAGGTCGCGAGGCATTTTTAGGTCGTAACACTTTAGGTCGCTTCTTCAATTTGGTCACTAGGTCGGCAATTCTCTGAGTCGTTAAACTTGGTCACGTCTTAGGTCGCTAACGAAGAGGAGTTAACATTTGCCCCTCGAAGTATACGCCTAGGTCGTAGGTCGTGTACTTCGATCTTCTTAACTCGCGCTCTGATGAGTTGTTAGGTCGCAAGCGACCTATTGAGGAACTAGGTCGTGTGTGACGATCCACTTTCTACTCCTCTGGGGTATAAATAGCCTAGGTCGTTCCTTCCTCATTTCATCTGTTTTAACACCTCATTCTGCCATTAACAGCATCTCGCGATCTTGGAAAGCAAACCAGAGTCCAATCATCCACCGATTCGACCTCGCCATTACATTGTGTAAGTATACCTGATCTCTATCCACCCCACGATCATCACCGAACCAGGAATTTCTCATCTCCGAATCTCATAGCAATTTCGTGTGTCGTTTTTCGTCTTTTGAGTCAAGTTGTGGTCGATTTTGATCGCCATTAGTTGTGATTCATGAAAGCACAGTGTTGAGTTGAATTAGTGATTGATCGGAGATGCTTTCAATCGCCTCTTGGATGATTCGATGGTACGTAGGAATGACGGACCTCTCGAAGAGGATGATGGATTTCATCGTGAGTGATAATGGGTTATTGGGTCATAGTTCATCGGGATGGTGTGATATTGCGTGGAGAGGGAGTTGGTGATTTAGAAGATCTGAACGACTTAAGGATCCTTCAAATCTGCGACTTAACTCCTAGGTCGCGCTGAGATTCAAACGACCTAGGACTTAACAAATTTGCACATGAATTTCAAGCAGGACGACCTAAAAAATGAACAACCTAATCTTTTTTGCGGCATAAGCCGTAGGTCGCAACCAAACTTGGACTATGGGAAATCTGCACTGCCTTGAACCTTTTAACTTGCACAGCGCGACCTAATGAACCCCGACCTATGCTAGGTCGCTGGACGACCTATGACTTATGAAATTCCGAGATGACTTGGTTGAATTGAACTGGATTGTTTAATCTCAAATTCTGTTGCACTTTGTTGTAGATTATCTCTCATGCTAATAACCTGTTAAACATGACATTTGCAGAAAACCGGGACGAATATACTGCCATTGACTGCCCACATCAAATGACAGATTAGTTGATAAAGAATAATTAACTTAAATGAACTGTGTGAATGAAATGTTGTGAACCAATGAACTCAAGTGAAGTGCTAAAGCAAAACTTAAAATATCCAGTTAAAGCTGATTCGTTTGCATTAACACAATACTTGAGCGTTATATCAACAGGTCTTGGAATTTCATAGCTGACTAACTGTCAACCAACTTAATTTCAGTTATGTTTGAATTCCTCTTGTTGTTGTTTTTTTTTTTTTTTTTTTTTTTTAGTTCCGCACAACACTTCACACTTTTAGGAAACGTGCACCTTCATATTTGAATATCCAGTTGCTTGTGTAGAATGACTTCTCAATTAGAAGAAGCAGGACAAACTGGGGAGATTTTTCCAGTTGCTAACCGATTGATCGATCCCCCAGAGAGAATGCCAACCACTCTGAACCACAAGGCTTTTCGCCAATTATGCATCCAGTTTGGCATCGCCGAAGCAGATGCTCTACTTCCCGGACCTAATGACTTTGCTGACCAACCACCTCACGGTTTTGTTGCCGTTAATCGCCAAATGTGCTCAAGCGGAGCGATTCCTCCTTTTAACGAATTTCTTCGACAAACCCTTCTTCGGTTAACTATATCTCCCTTTCAACTGCACCCCAATGGTTATGCCATCTTGATGGGGTTGGGCGTGCTATTCAGGAAGACGCTTGATCGCCTCCCTAGCTTTGAGGAAATCTGCTATTTATGCACATTTGCGAAAAATAAAGACCATCCTTCTATCATTCTTGTGAGAGGTGCGAGAAATCGCAAACTCATTTTAGATTTGCCCGAGAGTGCACACGGGTTTTTGACTCAGTTCTTTTATGCTCGTTGCCCTCCAGGTTTTTATGCCATCTGGAGAATAGGAAGTAAGACTAGTGTTTCCATTTTTTTTCGTTTTTGAAACTTTTTCCGAGATCCGAACTTTCAGTTGCTAACTTCATTCTTTGCTCTTTTCAGCACTTCCCCTCCCTTCTAGAGATCCGATTCATAAACAAGTTTTCGAGAGGTTGAGTGCCGTGGCTGCGGAAGAAAGGAGCATAAAATTTCTGCTGAAGGATGAATTTTTACACCAATACGGGCTTCTACATGCTTCTCGTTCTACGCATGCTCATGAAGTTCCAACAGAAGTTCCCGATTCCCCGACGAAAACTCCTGACGCCCCGGTTACTGTCGAACAACTCGCATCAAAAGAGTCTAATATTGAAGCTTCATTGGTGAAGTGTTCCACTTCTACCGACATTATGGGGTCATCCAGTAAGACGGTGCTTGCCCCGATCGAGGAAGAAGAAGAACCTTCACAGTCTCTCGGGGGATTAGCTGATGTAGGAATTGAGAAAACAAGTCCCACCAAGCATGATGGTGACGATGTTTATGAGGGGTTGAGTGACATAATAGTGACTTCGCAGGAGCTTTTTAGAGATGACGTATCTAAAATTATCTCTCCTGTAATTGAGGCGACGTCTCTTCTTCGACAAACGCCAACACAAACATCAACTCCTCATACCCAAGCTATCATCACCTCTACACCAAAGAGTGGTTTGTAGCTTAATGCGTGTAGTTTGCACATCACACAACACTTAGGATTTTTTGGCATTTGTTCACATTTAACTTCTTTTCTCTGGTAGTTTTTAAGACTTGTTATTTTTGCCTTTCAGATTCCTCTATGGGGCGCAGCGGTAGCGGTTCTTATTACAAAGACTTTCGACGCTATGGAGGGCGTGGCAGCTATGATTACAAGCAATACTATACCGATTCCAGAGAGACCAATGAGCAGAGAGCTGCGCGAAAAGCTGAAGAGAGGAGAAGGTATGAAGAACGTCATGAGGGAGCGGGCACGCGACATGAATCCTTCCCAAGGGATGATGACTCCCATAAACGTAAAACGCACGATGATAGGGGGAAGAGCCATATTGAGGATTCGAGAAAGCGGACCAAACTTGGCGAGGAGCACGTGCCCGTGACATCTGAGAGACCTGGTGCCTCAGTTTCTATTGACATCCCTTCCGAATCTCCTGCTCTTGAAGGAAGTGCCATCCAAACACTTCTCAACAGGCCTTCATACCACGTTGAAAGGGGGCCCCCGACTTTGCAGAGCCGATTCCCGAACTGGTGTTTGAGGGGGGTACGCTTCGACCTTGATTTGGTCCCCATCGACAAAGAAGCTATGTACAGAAATCTCGATGCTGTCAAGCTTGATATTGATAGAATGTCTGGATGGCAAAAGCTGGTTGATGAACTTCAAAGAGTTAATCGGGCTAACATCGAAGCAATGCTGACCATGGAAAATGACAAATCAGAATGGCAGAAGATTCTTGATCAACACAACGCTGAGATGAAGGAGATAGCCGAATACAATGAAAAACTCGAAGCTGAAGTAAAGCAGCTCAAAGATGATCTTGCCTCTTCTACTAATACTTACACCCAAAGAGAAGAGGTATTGCAAAAACAAGTGCGAGATGCGCACGCCAGCCAGAGGGACGCTGAAGCTAAAGCTGAGAGGTTGGAACAAGCTGTAGAGAACCACCGCACTGATGTCACCCAGCTGCAGAATAAACTGAGCGCCCGGGACATGGAGATTGGAGCGCTAAAAGCCCAACTTGCTCAGACCGAAAAAGATCGAGATGAGGCCATGGCTGGCAAAATTGCAGCCGAAGAAACTGCTCAGACCATGGAAAACGATATCAATTCGACTTTATTCGATTTTTATTTACATTGTGTCTTGGGACGCGGCAGCCTCTCTTTTCTTGGTCCTAAGTATGAAATCACCCTGGCCGAGGTGTGGGAAGCTGCTCTTAACATGTTTAAAGACGCCGGGTATGGCGATGAAGATTTTGAGGCGCGTTACCTGGATGAGGGAGCTCGCGCTGCTCTTGCGAAGGGGCGAGAGCAACTTGCCAGGATGAGAACTGGAATGGCGGAAGAGGAACGTTCTGGAAAGGAATTAACGCTTACTTCCTCTGTCCAACCTCCAGTTTCTCCTGTGGTTGACATCACGGGTTCTAGCTCCTCTACTCCGTCTGCAACTAAGACAGTAACTGAAACTACAAGTGCACAAGGCGGGGATGAAGGTGGTGAAAGCAACGAAGCACAGCGATATGAAATCAGCCTCAGAGATCCAACTTCCCCAGGTAAACTTGACACCGGACCAGCCCAAGTGGTGAACTGCTCGTTCGCTCCTTGTGAACTTGACGATCTTCTTGATTATTTTTCGAATGTCAATGAATTCCCGACTTTTGATTATTCCTCAAATGTTAATGAATTCCCAACTTTTGACGAGCCGTCATCCCCTCTCTTTTCGAAAGATACTGATATTTTAAGTTTTTTCTCCTTTGTAGAGAAAGCACCGAGTCAAACTCAAGCTTCTTCTCCCCCGGTGATCCTTCCTCCATCTCTTCAAGTAGCGCCTCCTTCTGCCTCGCAACCTGGGTCACAAGAAGAGCAAATAGAAGCTCTCCATGGCCTGGATGATCCCGTTGCTTCGCAAGAGCAAAAAGATGAGGGACTTGAGGGAGGTGACATATCTCCGGAGCGGACTCCTTCTGACGATATAACTTTATCTAAACTTGCCACTCCAGGAAGTGAGTCTTCCTCAAAGAGGAGAAGGAAGCAAGGAGCATCAAGGAGGAGAGGGAAGATAATCACTGCCACTGAAGAGGAGCCAGAAGTTGGGCCAGCTGCGCCTACCTCTCCTTCCTCCCTTATACCCACTGGTCGACCTGAAAAGCTGATCATTCGGCCGGGTAAAGGGTCTAAAGGCAGCAAAAAGAAGTGAAGATCTTCAGTTTCTAGTTTTTTTTTGTGTTTTGCATGTACTGGCCGAGAATTGTGCGGGTACCGGCCCCCGCTTTTCTTTATTTTGAAACCTGTACCTGCATTGTAATTGAATAAAATGATTCCTCGTTTGTACAAACTTTTGTTTGAATTAAAGAATACATTTGTTATTTGTTTTGGCATGAGTTCATTTGATATTGCAGCGAGCTTATGGTATGTTACTTGAGCGTTACCTTTTGCTGGTTTAGTTATACCATATTGTGTGTAATTATACTATATTGCCCCCATTCCATAAGTATGCTGCAATATTCTATACCTCGAGGGGACTTACACTCTTATTTGCTAAAGAATAATTATTTTATTCTTTAAAGAAAATTTTATAGAGTACAACTCCCTTCGTATAAGTTTTTACGCTTGGTCGTTCGAAGAAATCACTTTTTTCTTTTGCTTATGTGCATATCTCATCAAGTGAATTCCTCTATGTGGTAAAGCGGACCTCTGAAAGGTACTTTAACTTCTTTTCTTTTTACGATCATTTCCCACAGTAGGCAAATTACTTTTCCTTTGAAAGTTAAAGTACGCTTTTGATGAGGATTTTTTTTTTTTTTTTTTTTTTATAGAAAGTTGTACCTCTGAGGAGGGATTTTTTCACGTTTCAACACTTGGAAGTTTTATTTCAATCTCGGTGAAACGTGTACCTCCAAAGAGTTATGCTTTAGAAATCCTTTTCACGTTTCAACACTTGGAAGTTTTATTTCAATCTCGGTGAAACGTGGGTTTCCAAAGAGGTCTTTTTTCTTAATTGTGTTCCCGGGAGGGGGTTGTACCTCTGAGGAGGGATTTCTCACGTTCCAACACTTGGAAGTTTTATTTCAATCTTGGTGAAACGTGTACCCCCAAAGAGTTGTGCCTTTGAAGAAAGCCTTTTCACGTTTCAACACTTGGAAGTTTTATTTCAATCTCGGTGAAACGTGTGCTTTCAAGAAGGTCTTTGTTTTTACATTTCAACTTTGGTGAAGTGAAATTCCGAAGAGCGGCTGCTACACTTCAACTCCTGGCGAAATGGGCCTCCGAAGAGGGCTTTTATTTTGTTTACATTTCAACTCTGGTGAAGTGAAATCCCGAAGAGCGGTTATAACACTTCAACTCCTGGTGAAATGGGCCTCCGAAGAGGGCTTTTATTTTGTTTACATTTCAACTCTGGTGAAGTGAAATCCCGAAGAGCGGTTATAACACTTCAACTCCTGGTGAAATGGGCCTCCGAAGAGGGCTTTTATTTTGTTTACATTTCAACTCTGGTGAAGTGAAATCCCGAAGAGCGGTTATAACACTTCAACTCCTGGTGAAATGGGCCTCCGAAGAGGGCTTTTATTTTGTTTACATTTCAACTCTGGTGAAGTGAAATCCCGAAGAGCGGTTATAACACTTCAACTCCTGGTGAAATGGGCCTCCGAAGAGGGCTTTTATTTTGTTTACATTTCAACTCTGGTGAAGTGAAATCCCGAAGAGCGGTTATAACACTTCAACTCCTGGTGAAATGTGCCTCAGAGAGGGTTTTCATCGCCTGGAAGTTACTCTCTCATGGTTGGAGGGTCATGACTCCTCCAATCTTTTTTGTTGAGTAGAGAACTTTCTTTTTTGTGGCATATGACCCATTAGAGGTCTTTTATTATCCGAAGAGTTGTGCCTCCGAAGAGGACTTGTGGCGCTGATGGTAGCTTTGGTTGTTCCTCTGTTCACTTGCTTATGCCTTTTCAGCGATCCCTTTTTTTTTTTTACAAGTGGCTTGTTTGATCCAAGGAAGTGTACTTCATTGCCAGGCAAATTCGTGAGAACGGGCACTAGCTTCCTAATTGGATGTTTGTTTGTTTAAACAATCTCAATTTATCAGCAAGGGCTCGTTCGAAGAAATCATTAGCCGTTCAATTGAAGCATTTCCTATCTAGGATTTGAATTCGGGGTCTTTGTGACTTGAAATTTGTTTGTTGAATGATGGTGAGAATCGCTCGGTCTTATTATGCGCAAGTTTTATCTCCACTGTCTGCAAAAATTTAAATCGATATTTCAGCAATACATTTTGTGTATTTTTATATCGAAAACAAAGCAAACATATAATGATAATAAGGAACACAAGATTTATAGTGGTTCGGCCATGAAATTGGGCCTACATCCACTTTATATTCTTTCATTATTTACTTGCATCAGTTTCACAATTGCTTTCAATTACAGGAATCATACATTCATAATTCTTTTTACAATGTTTCAACAAAATTTTCAAGTAAAGTATGGACGCAAGTGATTGCTGTTCCATGCCCTTGGAATTTGATCTCCATCAACTGTGGTAAGCTTGAATGTGCCGTCAAGAAGTTTCTGACCTATCACATACGGTCCTTCCCAATTTGGCCCAAACACACCTGTCGCAGTCATAATTCTTTTTAGGACTAGATCTCCAATTTCAAAGCTGCGTTGACGAACTTTGGAATTGAAATGTCTGGCTATCCTTTGCTGATGAGCTGCAACTCTGAGGTTAGCTTCATCTCTTTTTTCATCAAGGAGATCCAGCGCTTCAAGTTGCAGCTTTTCATTTTCTGCTTGATTGAAATGGATTCTTCTGTGTGAAGGGACCTCTGTTTCAACCGGGATCATTGCTTCCGATCCGTATGCTAACGAAAAAGGAGTATGCCCAGTTGCAGTTTTGTGAGTAGTTCTGTATGCCCATAGTGCAAGTGGTAGTTTATCGACCCAACCACCTTTTGCTCTTTCGAGTTGCTTTTTGATGGTTGATTTGATGATCTTGTTCACTGCTTCCACTTGCCCGTTTGCCTGCGGATGAGCTACTGCCGAAAAGCTTTTCTGGATTTTGAATCGTTTGCAAAAATCCTGGAATTCCTCACTTTCAAACTGAGTACCATTGTCTGTGATTATTTTTTGAGGCACACCGTATCTGCAAATGATATTCTTGGTCACAAAGCTTATCACTTTCTTAGAAGTGATAGTAGCCAATGGTTCAGCTTCAGCCCACTTAGTAAAATAATCAACCGCAACAATAGCATATTTAATCCCTGATTTAGCGGTTGGTAGCGGCCCAATGAGATCCATTCCCCAAATTGCAAATGGCCATGGACTGATCATCTGTGTGAGTTCGGTAGAAGGTGCTCTAGGAATTTTGGCATATCTTTGGCACTTGTCACATTTTCGGGAGTAATCTGCGGCATCCCGATTAATTTCTGGCCAAAAATATCCGTATCGGAGAATTTTCTTTGCTAATGTTTGACCACCTGAATGATCACCGCATTCTCCTCCATGCACTTCAGTTAGGATTGTTTTGGACTCTTCCCGGGATACACATCGAAGCAATGGCATTGAGAATCCTCGTCTGTATAATTGACCATCCTGGACTATATATCGAGAAGCTTTTCTCAGTAGCTTTTGTCGTTCTTTAGAGTTTTCTGGTAAAGAGCCATTGAGTAGATACTTTGTTATTGGAGTCATCCATGATTCTTGCTCTTGCGACATACTCATAACCCAATCGATATCCATTTCATCAATGCTCGGATTTGACAAAACTTCCACTGGAACTAACCCTAAGGATTGGGCTTCGCCAGAACTTGAGTATTTTGCGAGAGAATCTGCTTTCATGTTTTCTTCTCGAGGAATATGACTTATCGTGTAATGGTCGAATTCACATAAAAGTTCCCAAGCCTTTGACACATAAGCGGGCAGATTTCCTCCTTTCGTTTGAAACTCCTTCTTGACTTGGCATACTATAAGCTGAGAATCACTGAAGATCTGTAACGCTCGAATGTTTAGTTCTTTAGCAATTTTCAAACCAGCGATCAGAGCTTCATATTCTGCTTCATTGTTTGTTGAAGGAAATTCTAATCTTAGCGCATAGCATAATGACCGGCCTTCAGGAGTTTCAAGAACAATTCCAGCACCTGAACAGTAATCATTTCTTGCGCCATCTACAAACAACTTCCATTGGGTTGGGGAGTTCTCGATTGTTTCTTCCTCGCTGTTACCCTTGTCTGTAAATTCTGCAATAAAATCTGCCAAAGCTTGTCCGTTGATCGCTTTTCTAGGATGATAAGTGATGTCATATTGGCTCAATTCAATATTCCACTTTAAAAGGCGGCCCGAAGTCTCAGGGCGAAACAAGACTTGCTTTAAAGGTTGATCAGTGAGGACTTTGATAGGATGAGCCTGGAAATATTGCCTCAACTTTCTTGAGGCAATCAATAGACAAAAGGCGAGTTTTTCCAACTTGGAGTAATTCATTTCTGCCCCAGTGAGTCTTTTGCTGATATAGTAAACTGGATGTTGAATCCTTTTGTCTTCCCGTACCAGCGCTGCACTTAAAGCATGAGATGAAACTGCCAAGTATATAAGAAGATCCTCGCCATCGCCGGGCCTGGAAAGTATTGGAGGCGTTTCCATATGTTGAATCAATTCTTCAAAAGCTTTCTGGCATTCGGGAGTCCAGTCAAAGTTTTTCTTTCCTTTCCTTAGAGCGTCGAAGAATGGAATGCATTTATCAGTAGCTTTGGATATGAACCGACTTAAGGCGGCAATTTTTCCATTGAGACTTTGCAATTCCCTCTTTGTTTTAGGAGCTTTGACTTCTTTTAGAGCAGTGATTTGAGCTGGACTAGCTTCAATGCCCCTAGCGCTCACGATGAAACCCAGGAACTTCCCAGATTCTACCCCGAAAGAACATTTTAAAGGGTTAAGCTTCATTCCGTATCTTCGGAGAATTGCGAACATTTCTGCTAAGTGTTCGATGTGATCCACTGCTTTCTTAGATTTTACTAGCATGTCATCAACGTAAACTTCCATAGTCTTTCCCAACTGCGGTTTGAACATAGCATTAACCAGTCTTTGGTATGTTGCCCCCGCATTCTTCAACCCAAAGGGCATAACTCTGTAACAGTAAAGACCGACATCGGTGATAAAGCTTGTGTCCTCCTGATCTGGTTCATGCATCATGATCTGATTATATCCGGAGTAGGCATCCATAAAAGACAACAATTCATGTCCCGCTGTTCCATCTACCAGTTGATCGATCCTGGGTAATGGGAAGCAGTCTTTGGGACAGGCCTTGTTTAGATCTGAAAAGTCGATGCACACTCTCCATTTACCATTGGCTTTCTTAACTAGCACTGGATTTGAAACCCAATTTGGATAGGTAGATTCTCTGATGAAATTATTCTCCAAGAGCCGGTCAACTTCCTCTTTCAATGCTGTCGACCTTTCTAGACCTTGGATTCTTCTTTTCTGCTTTACTGGCCTGAACTTTGGGTCAATATTCAGAGCATGTACCGCAACTTCCGGGGATATTCCGCACATATCGGCATGGGTCCAAGCAAAAACATCCAGGTTTGCTTTCAAAAAAGATATCAAGGCATTCTGAACTGACACATTAAGTTGTGAACCCACATTCAGCACCTTGTTTGGGTCCTTCAGATCAACGGGCACCGGTATCGTTGTTTCTGCTGGTACCACCCTACTCTCCCCCGCACTGGCCTTTCTAGGATCCATCACTTTTCGTGCCCCGCTATGCTCGCCAGTGCAGGGTCCGCCCTGTAGTTGCTATAGGGTTGGTGTTTTGATGCGGATTGGGGTTGCCGCATCTTTCCCCATTTCTCTCTTCCTTGTTTCTCGCAGCTCTGTCATATAACATTCTCGCCCAGCGTTCTGGTCTCCTTTAATAACTCCTACCCCATTGTCTGTAGGGAATTTAATAGTAAGACACCATGGGGCAAGGACAGCTTTGAATGCAGCAAGAATAGGTCGACCAAAGAAAGCATTATAAGCAGAAAATTCATCTACTATCACAAAAGTCTGCTTGCGAACTACTTTTCTTTCTCCTTCTCCGAGTTCCACAAGCAAGTCAATGGTTCCTACTGGTTGCTTTGGCTCCCCAGTGAAGCCAACAATCTTCTGAGATGAGGCTTGCACATCCGCCATCGGGATTCTCATCTGGTCAAACGTTTTCTTGAAGAGGATGTTGCAAGATGCGCCGCAATCAATAAGAACTCTTCTGACAATAGCCGGTCCAATACCGGCCGAGATGACTAACGGGTCCAAAGTAGGGGCCTCAATGCCCGTGGAATCTCTAGTCCTGAACACAATATCATCATTAAAAGTCCTTTGTTGTTTCAGGGGTGTAGAGTCCTCTAAAACAAAGACATTCTCTTCAGTTGGCATATGTTTCAGAGCTCGAGTGTACCTCTCCATTTCACCCCAGCTTCTGCCTGCTGGGTGGGGTCCTCCTGTGATGACATTAATAACTGGCCTTCCAGATTCATGTCCTGCGGCCTTCTCATTTGTCCTGGGCTGATGAGCAAGAGCTTGTTGCCCCTGACTTGACGAAGCAGGATCATTACCACTCTTCTTCACAAATTGCTGCAGCTTATTTTCTCTTAGCAATTCTTCGATTATATTTTTCAATTGACGGCAGTCGTCTGTGTCATGACCAGGCTGATTATGGAAGCGACAGAACTTCCCACTTTGCACAGCTTTTCTTCCGGTTCTGAGAACAGGAGGTTTGGGATACTCAAAAGAATCTTTTGTAGCCAGGTAGATGCGCTCTGGTGTTTCTAACAAAGGAGTATATTCTGATGGCTTGAAGGATCGAGGCTTCTTCGAATTGTGTTGTTTCCTTCCATCATTATTTTCTCTTTTCTGTCCCACAGATTCATTCTTACGTGGCGCAGCAGTGTTGTCTTCAGCTTTCTCTACTGTTGCCTTTGCCGGGACAGGACGGCTTTCCAAACGCATGAATTCATCCGCCTTTTTGTAGAACTTTTCCAGAGAATTTGGCTCCTTCATGTTCAGCCACTTTCCGAATTCACTTGACTTATCAATAGCTCTCATCAAATAGGTCAAGACCATGCGGGGTTCTGCATTATCCACCTCAGCTAACGCTATATTAAAGCGATTTAAAAAAGACTTGATAGTTTCCCCCGGATTCTGTTCCAAACCGGATAACGACATGATGTCTTTTGCCTTTGAAGCATATAGCCTAAATTGCTCTTTAAATTTCCTGGTTAGGTCTGAAAACTGATCGATGGACCGGACAGGTAGTTTTGTGAACCAAAGCAGAGCTACCCCTTCCAAATACACAGGAAAATAGCGGCATTTTATCTCGTCAGAAGCTCTGGCACCTGTCATGTGCCAATCATATTTGTACAGGAACTCATTTGGATCACTTGTCCCTTTGTAAGCTGGAATGGTCGGAGGGACGAACTTCCTTGGGAATTCAGCTTTTAGGATCTTTTCAGTAAACGGAGTCTTGCTCGGAGCGAAACCCCACTCTTTCTCATCTTCGACCCTTTGCATACTTTCTTTCATAATCTGTCGAACCATACCAGAAAGATATTCTTCGTCATTCCTATTCCTGGATCCTCCAGCCTCAGGCAATGTCTGTTCAAAGGGGCTAGCAACCCTTTCGGGAATGTTTCTAGTTTCAGCATCATGGACATTACCGACAAAGTTCCTTTCATTATTCGCAGGTTGACGGTTTGCCCCGAGCAGATCGTTTAACCTATTCAGAATCAGAGCATTCTGAACATTCTGAGCTTCCAATTGCGCGTTCTGGGCATTTATTTGCTGATTCAACCCAAAGATAGCAGCGTCCAATTCCGCTTTTGAAACTCCAACAGCTGGAGTGGCTTGATTTGGTGTTGGGGAAGCGGAGGTTCCCTCTTGAATGTTTGCAGATCTCACAGATTTACTTTTCCTTCCAGGAGCCATGATTTCGGATAGACTTCTGGTTCTTAAAGAAACTCTATCTACGAATCTTTCTGAAACAATGATGATAGATGTCCTGAGTTCAATTCTCAGTGAAAGCACCAAAATGTTAACGAAAAAATTTATACGCTAACACCCTGGTGTATAAGATGTGATTGTGAAAGCACCACCCGTTTGTATGGGAAACAGAAATAAGCAGAAAGTATCTAGAAAAACGGTAAGAGACACAGTATTTATAGTGGTTCGGCTTATAATCCAGCCTACGTCCACTTTAATCTTTTTATCACTAGTTTGATTACAATTCTTTACAAGATCTTTCAATTACAACACACTTCAAGTGATAGGATATGTGAAACAAGTAGCTCAAGCTTTGATGTTGACAATCATCTTCAAATCCATGGTGAATGTGGATGATTCCTTCATGGAGTTCCTTTAGAAGTTCGTTGGATCTAAAAAACTTTGAAGTCGTAATGGCGCTTGAAGAGAATGAGCCCCCCCCAAAAAGTCCTTTTTCTCGTTCAAGTTAGGGCTGTATTTATAGGTTTTTATCGGAGTTTGGTCGTAGGTCGTGACCGACCTAAGTAAGGTCGTAGGTCGCAGTCGACCTAGAAAGCTCTGGCCCTCCTTCCATAAGAACATACGTGCTGATTCGTACAAGTCCAAGGTCGTGAACGACCTATCTCCAGCGGCATGCAAAAAGGCGGCTCCTTTGTTCATACAGATAGGTCGAGAGCGACTTATCCTAGGTCGTTAACGACCTATCATAGGTCGTGGGAACTTTCCTGTAATCAAAGTACTTCGTTAGGTCGTTGGACAGTATCTTTATCTCCAAGTGCTAGGTCGTCTTCGACCTAAAGTAGGTCGTAGGTGGGCAACGACCTAGGGGATGGAACCTGACCTATCTCAATTGTGCTTGGTTCTCTTCTCAGCGAGTTGATAGGTCGCGTACGACTTATTATAGGTCGTAAGTCGGCTGAGACTTAGGTCGCTGAGATCACTTCGTCCTTAGGTCGGTAGGCTATGGCTTTCTTTAGGTCGCATATGATTTAGGTCGCTGATCCTCTTAAGTCGTTAGGTCGTGGAGCTCTTAAACCACTAGGTCGCGGGCTCCCTTAGGTCGCTGAGAGTTGTTAGGTCGTGGCATTCCTTAGGTTGCTGAGAACCGCTAGGTCGCGGCCTTTATTAGGTCGTAGCTTCTTGTTAGGTCGCGAGGCATTTTTAGGTCGTAACACTTTAGGTCGCTTCTTCAATTTGGTCACTAGGTCGGCAATTCTCTGAGTCGTTAAACTTGGTCACGTCTTAGGTCGCTAACGAAGAGGAGTTAACAACCGAGTTAGTTAATATATTTTTATTCCACTTAATTCCCTTTAGAATAAATTCAATTTTTAATATAAATAATTTCTTTTCATATTTCCTTTTAAATTCCTTCAATTTAATTATTTCTGGTGTTTAAAATGACCATTTTAATTTCCTATGCCATTTGTCATTAAATAATTCAAGTCACAAAAAATCATATCAATTTATCCATCATATCATACATCAACATATATATATATATACATATATATATATATGAACAATAAATATTTTTTTGAGGAATCCAGTTGGATCCCTCCAACCTATATTTCCTGCATCCAGATGTTAGTCAACAAATAAAATACCAATCCCAATTTGAGGGGGATATCGCAGTATAAAGGGTCATCCGCTATTATAGGGGCATACAAGGACTCATCCACTATATAATGCGGGAATATCAATCACTCTAATATATATATATATATATATATATATATATATATATATAATATCACATCCAATAGATAAATTTTAAATGTATCAATCAAGTCAGGCATCCAATGATTTAAATTTAACATTTAATTTCAAATATGGTCAAGGTCATCCAATTGAGTGAGAAAATTTCACATTTATTTTTGTTTGCAATCCACTTCAATCTTGACTTGGTTTCATGGTTTTGACCTTGTATAACATTATAGGGTTTATTAACATTTAGGATGATCGAACAAATCAATTACCATTTAATAATTTGACTTAACTAATAATTTATCTTTAACTAATTAGTTCCCTTTTAAAAATCTTTTAGTAACTAAAATAAATTAACTAAGTTAATTGAATAAATTTATCACCAAATCCATTATTTAAAAATAAACTAGTAAGTTAGAAATGTGTGTGTATATTTATTTTATTTTCAAAATAAACTATATAGGTTTTAAAATTCTAACTTTACATATAGATATATATATATTCAAAAAATCTTCTGCTTTTAGTGTATATATTCATATATGTACATATATATTATTAAATTTAAAATAAATAAACTATATATATATATATGTACCTACTATTTTACTATTAATCTACATACATGTATATATAAATTTTCTGAGTACTTATATATATATATATATAGTAAATTTCCATAAAAATAAAGCTTATTTAAAATCAAATAGTAAGATTTTAAATATTTAGGTATATATAGATTTATACTTATATTCTTTTTTCTTCTTCTATTTAACATATATATATATATATTAAATTTTAAAATACAAATTCGAATATCTCTTTCTTTCTTTCTTTCTTTCTTTCTTCAACAAATAGAAGAAGAGGGAGAAGAAATCCATACCCAAAATCGCCGAACCCTCCAACCAAATGTCGACATTGCGCGGTGAGCATTCCCCATCACCATGACTTCCCAACAACCATCACGACCTTACTGACTCTCTTCCCACCTTCGCGTTCTCCCCTGATATCGAGCACCTTGCCTCCGTCATCAAATCAAGATTTGATTCCTCCCAGCTTCCACGTGAAATCAAACTCGTAACCTAGCTCGTGCCCCCCTTCGCGATGCCTCGTGCCCCTGCGCGCTTATAGCACTGCCTTCCCCCACTCGCAATTTGATCATGCGCCCCTTATCTTTTTTTTCTGAGACTTTAGTATAAAGAAGCACATCGATATTTTTTATGTACACGAATTGATTTTTCTAGTTCGCCATTTTCTTTTTTGAAGAAGGATGAAAGAAAAGATTTTCATCGGCCATTACATTTCTCTCTGATGATTTCGTTTTTGATTTGAAAATGAAAAGGAAAGGGAGGAGGGAGCATGATTTAAATAAAGAAAAAGGGCAATGTTGGACTGAAAAGGGGCAAGCGTCTCGAGCATGTTTTCTAAGTCGGCTGATGGTGATTAACCTCTGATGTGTTGGAGAAGGTTGGTGATAGTGTTCATAGGTGAAGGGAAAAGTTCCGATGGTGAAAGAAAGATGGCTAGGGAAGGAATCTCGGCTGTTGCTAGGGTATATAAATTTATATATTAATTAAGTGCAAATTGTATCGATTTGCATAGCTTAAAATCGAAAACTCCTATTGAGGCGTGCCGCTAGGCGTTTATAATATTATACCCATATTTCGAACATAATGGAAAAGGTTTCCAGTCCTAATTCGATCGTACGAGGAAGATAGCTTTTTGGATCCAGTTATTATATTGAATTTTTTATTAATTTCCAGCGCGTTTCCACACCATATGACCATATGATAACTCCAAATGCTACGAAATTTGGAATCCAATAATGATACAATATTGTGGATCCAATGGAACTAGTTTCGTTGAATTCCGAAACTGTATCTCGAAAGGCTATTTTTAAATATCAACCTAAACGATATATTTTCAAAACTGGACAAAACACTTACAAATTCAATTTTAAAGGTTGCATTGTATTCAGTATTATTAATATAAATTTCACAAGATTTAAATATTTTTAATAAGCTTAAATCTCCATATTCACTATTTTACCCAATATTTCAATTATTACTTTAATAATTAAATTATTCAACAAACTACTATTTTTAAATTCAGAATCTATTTTCTTTAAATAAACCCAAGCTTTCCATATAAAAAACCAATTTATAATCCAATTTCAATATTAAAATCATTTGAATATTCCAAATCCAATGTCTAGAAATTCAGATCGTTACATTCCTCCCCCCTTAAAAGAATTTCGTCCCCGAAATTGCTAAGGCAGAAAGAATGCCACAAACCCACTAACTTTACAAAACCCATTTAGTGAAAATCCCATATTCACTTTTCTAATCCCTTAATCTCAATTAAATAATTAGTTTCAGTTCCAGTTCCAATTCCAAAATCTCTTTATTTCAATTCCAATTTGAAATCATTCGTCGTTAACAAAAAAATTTCCAAAAATTTTCTAACTCCCAAAATTTTCGAATTTTTTTGGCAGAGTCTCCCTTGTGCGGAGGAGCTTTTGCAATTTCACAAGAGAGATAAATATATATACATCGACCTGCACGGTCGAAAAAACAAAAAACAAGCAATATTTCATATTTCCTATCTTTTATTGTATAGGTGTACCTCTATTTAGCATGTTAAGCAAGCGACTTATTTATTTAGCAATTAGCGTGCCCAAAATCCTGCTAAATGGCCTCTAGCTACCTATACTTACTCAATTAAACATATAAGTGCCATATATAGGAAGTTTATTTACATTTTACTCATTTTCAATAGTTAACATATGGATTTCGTAAGCAATGCACCCAAAACAATCTCCATAAGCAATTTATAAGGTTTCGATACAAATTTAATTGCTTTTAACAAATTTGTATACCATTTTATTCAAATTTAATGGTTTACAACTCAATTTCTTGCATTCAATTAATTTCTAAATGAAACAAACTCATTTCATTTCAATTGATTCCAAGATCAATTCTATTTGCCTCTATCACTTTATGGAATTTTATTTACTTTCATTTACATCAAATGAAAACTTTTTCTATGCAAATTCGACGATAGTCACTTAATAAAATATACATTCTAGTTTATAACTACTACAAATTTATTCCAATTCATTTTATATTTAATTCCAGCCATCTCTAATTTATTCACAACCCAGTCATTTTCATTTCATTCCCTACATTTCATTTGAGAACATTTTATTAAGCTTGAAAACATTCCATGTTATTATATTAAATAACTATTTCACTTAAGCCGAGCTTCCATCCAAAATATAAACTTAAGTCGTTTATATTTTTTTTGTTCAAATAACTACAATAAAACACTTAAGTTCATTTCCATTAGCAAATACTCCCTTTCAGACTAATTTGATTCTATTTCAATCAAATCTCTTTCGTTTACATTAATTACATCAATTCATTCGCTTAATCCATTTTAACTCCAAATTCCATATTCAATTTATTCCCGAACTTATTTACAAGGCCATATTTAACTCATTTACACTTGAATTGTATTTATTTGCAACTCAAATCATTTTTATTTTAATCCAATTTCATTTCATTCGACAATAACTTCAATTCTTATTTAATTCTCTTACAATATACGTCAAATTTTATTTATAACTCAAGTTCTATTTCTACCATTCACTTTTAACAATACAATTTTATTAACTCAGAATTCATCTTCTGTTTGACAAATTTAAATCTCATTAACATATTCAATTAACTAATTTATTCGAAATTAGTTCACCCCTAACTTTAAATTCAATATTTGATTTTTATTTTCCAAAAATCACTTCATTATTTTACTTGAGCTCAGTCCTATTTCATAATTCAGGTTTGGATTTTTATTTCATTTTCCAAAAAATCAAATGAATTTTATTTTGGCTTTTACTTCACTTTTCCATCTCTATTAGTCACACACTTATTACTATTCACACTTCCATTCAATCTAGGCTCGAATATATTCACTTTTCATTTTAAGTCGGGATTATACAACTATTTAACCAAGCATGCATTTTTATTTCATAACTCCAATTTTTATAGCTATCGGAATTTATTTATTCCAATTCAATTTTTATCCAACTTAATTTTATTTATTTAAGTAAAAATTTAATTCCATTAAATATCATCTACAGCTTATTTCAATTTCATTTCAATTCAATTCTATTCAACTGGATTTTATTTTCAATTTAATCCAAATCCTACTCAATATTAAACTTAGCTTAAGTTCATTCAATCCAATTTAATTTTATTTCTTAATCCAAATTTAATTTCTATTTTTCCAATTCAATCACATCCAAAAATTTACCAATTTATTTCTTTCAATCATCATCAATTAAATTTCAAAATTTTAATTTTTCGTCAACTAAATCCAAGTTAAATTTCATTTTTAATCTCCTCATTTTAAACTTTGATTCAAATCCCATGTTAGTTATGTAAATTATTTTAAATTTATAACCTCATTTGACAATATTACCATCCAAACATTTCAATTATAAATAATTATTTCATAAAATTATTTCTTTTATATCGTTGGGTAAAATTATTTCATTCGCCCCTTTCGAAAACAATACCGTGCCGAATTGTTTTATTCGAGTGTTTAGAAACCCCTTCGATGCAGTTGTACAAACTGTTCCGACTACGGTTTATATGCCACTTTATAAATCAATCAACACAATACATTAATATTCACTAACAAATACGCGCTCATATCTATTAATATGCTCAAACTCATTCTAGAGTACTACTGACTCTATCTCTAATGAGTAATCCCCACCAGAGCCAACGTTCTCGCCTAACCTTCCGCTCTGATACCATAATGTCATGACCTATTTTTTGACCTACGAAAGTCGACATCAATACGTCCACTGTATTACATGCCGAACAATCGAATGCCGAAAATACCAGATCGTTAGGGTTAAAGAAGAAGAAGGTAGATGAAGAAGATAAAAACAACATTAGACTCTCACAATCGCAGCAGAAAAAAATATAATATATAATAACATTTTTTAAATACAAAGAAACCTGTACTACTATACATACATACCACTGCCAGAGTACAACAACATCCATCACTTGGACAACTTAATACTTCCCCTTACACAGCGGAAATAATAGTCAAGTACGGAGATATGTCTCTGTCATCCAACTCGTCTCTTTAGCTCCTTAGCTTTTTAACCTGAATCTGTACAACTCGATCTGACCCGAGCATCATAATAAAACAACACCAGAGTCAGTCTGGAAAACTTACGTGATAAAACCACACTCAATTGGATTATTAAAGTTTTGAAAATCTTTGAAAACAAAGATATCCCGTAAGACCATGCCATAAATAAATATGTCGGGTTTTACCTTACGATAACCAAAACATTTTTATCAAATCCATCTGATATTATAATAGTGTCTAAGTATAAATACTTATTCAAATAGCTGAAATTCTTGCATTCATTAAATTCTAGCATAATAGGTATACAAACAAGTTTGAAGGAACTTATCGAAGATTGGGTTTCCATACAATGGCAGGGCTACTGGGGTACCGCCCGTCATAGTACCTGGTCTAGATCAGAGTGCCGATGGCCATTCTCGATCCCCTGCAACACAAGATCGGAGCTACCCCTCACTGGATAGTCCGAATAAGATCACCCCGTGGTTGGAGCTAACAACCGCCCACTAACCGAATAAAAAGTGAAATCTAGACAGGAAAATCTTACCCTACTTGAGTGCTACCCACTTAGCCTTGCTGCACCTCCTCTGTTTTAGACATTCTTGGTTGATGAGGCTTGAGGCTATGCGTTACCTTTTAAGAATGTGTCTCACTTAGAATGCTCATCGTCTTCCTAACGATGTTCTGATAGCATTCGTCCATACAAGTTGCCCGGGGTCAGGACAAACTGAATCACCGTCTTCATCATCTTAATGGTCTTCATTCGCTAAAATTCAAACCGGATGGAAGTGTTTTTCTGATAATTAAATCCAATCCCGATCTGTTCGAAACGATCAGCGCATTGGCCAATATTGATAGTCGGTTATTTAACTATCAAATAACATCCAAAAGCAACAATCAGGCCTTAAATAATTTTTCCAAATTATTTATTTCAAAATATCTACATCAGATATTATTCGCACATTTCAATCCTTTGAAAATAGTTTTCAATCACTTTTATCGTTACGAAATAAATTTCAAACTTTCCCAATACTTAGAATATTTTTCTCACTTCATTTTATGCTTAGAAAACATTTCTCATATTTCCTTTTTCTTTTCTCAAAAATCATTTACAACTTTATTTGTAAACTTTCAAACTTATTCCACACGAACTTTATAAATTTTAGAATTCCTTAGTTGAACTCCTTTAATATTTCCAAACCCGTATATACTTATTTTAAATTCCAATTTCACTTTTACTTCCCTGTGAAATTTTATTTCACCTTTTGAAGTTTGCTTATCTTATACTTTTGAAATTTATTTCGATTTTCATAATACCATAATAAGATCTTTCCCCAAATCTTATTCAATTTTAATAGCTTCATTTCTCATCTCAAGAGGATTTATAATTGAATTTAAAACATTTAAAATTTTATATATGAAATAAGAATAATGGTTTACTTTAAAAAATACGGTTTTAGGTAAACTAAAATATCAATTTCCTAAAAGAATTAAAGGTTCGTATTTAGTTATTAATTTACAAAGTTGATTTATAAAATCAGAGTTTATCTCAATAAAGGTCTATTTATAGAGAATCCAATATTCCCCATTTCCATTTATAAAATCCTCTGGATTCGTATCCCATCGATCCTATCCATATTTATCACCATTCTTATATTCGAAATATATTTCTTTTTTTCTCTTCCAACGATTCCCATAACTCGATATAAGTTTACACCATTAACTTATATTTTCCACATATCCACTGATATCATTTTACCTCATTTATAAACCCCATTTATAAATTTGTAAACTCCCTTAAGTTTTTCACTTATTTATAAAAACAATTTTATTTAAAAGTCCATTTTTTTAATTTCCTTCCCTAATAAATTCCAATTTATTTCTAATCTATTTTCAGCCATTGCTTAAGTTCTTATCCATAATTCCAAAATATCCTTCAAGTTCTTTCATGTAATTTATTTTAAAAATCTCTACTTAAATCAATTTCCAAATAGTCTAGCATAACCCAGTTAGTTAATATATTTTTATTCCACTTAATTCCCTTTAGAATAAATTCAATTTTCAATATAAATAATTTCTTTTCAAATTTCCTTTTAAATTCCTTCAATTTTATTATTTTTGGTGTTTAAAATGACCATTTTATTTTCCCATGCCATTATCATTAAATAATTCAAGTCACATAAATCATATCAATTTATCCATCATATCATATATCAACATATATATATGAACAATAATTTTTTTGAGGTATCCAGTTGGACCCTCTAACTTGTTTTTCCTACATCCATAGAAATTAGTCAACGAATAAAATACCAATCCCACTTCGAGGGGGTATCACGGTATAAATGGTCATCCTCTATTATACGAGGCATATAGGGTCTCATCCGGTATATAATGCGGGAATATCAATCACTGTAATATATGTATATACTACTATATATATAATATCACATCCAACAGATAAAATATAAATTTATCAATCAAGCCAGGCACCCAATGATTTAAATTTAACATTTAATTTTAAATAAGTTCATAAAATGAGTGAGAAAATCTCACCTTTATTTTTGTTTGCAATCCACTTCACTCTTGACTTGGTTTCGCGGTTTTGACCTTGTATAACATTATAGGGTTCATTTGGGATGATCGAACAAATCAATTACCGTTTAATAATTTGACTTGACAAATAATTTATCTTAATTAATTACTTCCCTTTAAAAATCTTTTAGTAACTAAAATAAATTAACTAAGTTAATTGAATAAATTTATCACCAAATCCATTTTTTAAAAATAAACTAGTAAGTTAGAAATGTGTATGTATATTTATTTTATTTTTAAAATAAACTATATAGGTTTTAAAAATTTAGCTTTACATATTCTTATATATATATACCGTATATATTCAAAAAATCTTCTGCTTTTACTGTATATATTCATATATATACATATATTATTAAATTTAAAATAAATAAAATGTGTATATATATGTACCTACTGTTTTACTGTTAATCTACATACATGTATGTATAAATTTTCTAGTACTATTATATATACCGATTGCTAAATTTCCATAAAAATAAAGCTTATTTAAAATCAAATAATAAGTGTGACGACCCACACTTCTCGACCCTCGAAAATCGACACAAAAATACTCCATAGTATAATATGACGACAATCAAGTGCCGAAAAAGACAGATTGTTGAGGAAAACAAAGAAGATAGAAGAAAGAAGGAACTAAACAATAACAGAATCTCACAATCGCAGCGGAACAAAATATAATAGTTAATAGCAGATCTTTACACAAAAGGAAAACTATATTTGTTTTTGTATATATTACACCATCAGAGTATCACAAACAAACAACATTTACCAGTCTAACAATATCAACAATCACAGCATCGGATATAAACAAATACAGATAATACGTCTCGGACTCCAGCTCCTCTCCTGAGCTCCACGGCATCCTTTCCTCTATAATAATCGGTCTGACCCGAGCATTATAATGAAATAACTCCGGAGTTAGTCTTGAATACCAGCGTGAGAGAAATACACCCAAATTGATTATTGAAGTTTCAAAAATCCTTTGAAAACAAAAGCATCTCTAAGACCACGCCACAAATAAACATGTCGGGTTTTTACCATACGATAGCTAAAACATTTCTTATAAAATCCTCTGATATTATAATAGTTTCTATATACAAATACTTATTAAATAGCCGAAATTGTTACATTCATCAAATTCTAGCTACTAGCCACAATCGTGGGTAATACAAACAAAAACCATACAAGGCGCGCAGGGAGAATGGATTTCCAACTAATGACTAGGCACTGCAATACCACCTGTCACAGTACGTAGCCTAGATCACCGTACCGATGATTACTCCCAATCCGCTGCAACTCAAGACCGGGACTACCCCTTACTTGATAATCCCGAGTAAGGTCACCCCACGGTTGGGATCAGCTACCGCCCACTAAGCCGAATAAAAAGGGACATCTAGATAGGGATGACCTCACCCTAATGGGTACAACCTACATAGACTTGCAGCATATCCCTTGATTTTCAGTCATTTTCGATTGATGATGCTTGAGGTTAAGCGCTACCTTTAAAACGTTCCACTTAGAATTCCCACCGTCCACCTGATGTGTTCCGAAAGAATTCATCTATACAAGTCCGTCCCGGGTTCGAACGGAACCGAAGGCACTATTCCTACTACATCCATTTTAGAAACAACCTCAAGATTAGTAGCGACTAGCCCTTGCACTTCACTGCTCCATCTTCGAATCCAAACTCTTCTTCCTCACGAAAACGTACAAACTGGATTGAAGTGGTTTTGGAGAAATTAATCCCGATCCCGTCTCTTCGAAACGATCAACGCATTGGCCAATATTGATAGTCGGTGATTTAACTATCAATTAACATTCACAAACATCCATCACACAATAAATAATTTCCCACATTATTTATTTTCCTCAAAAATATCTTTGCAAGATATATTTCCATTTTCAAACCTTTTTGAAAACAGTTTTCAAACCGAATTCTCCTCATGGAATAAACTCCCAAATCTTTACTTCCTCTGAAAACATCCAAGCGCCCATACTTAAGATTTAAAATAATTTAAATTCTTTATTCTTGAAAATACATTAAAACATTTGTATTAAATTACTTACATGCTTAATTAAAAATATATATATATACCTTTAAAAATATTTCGAATAAAACTGCTTTATAAAATATAAACTATTTTCTTTAAAATAAAAGTTAAGTCATACTAAATTTCAAAATAAAGTTACGAAATCCTATACGAGTTTCAAATAAAACTTTAACCAAACTATCTTTACAATAAAACTAATTCATAAAATATAAATATTAATGATATTCTTTTAAAGCATATACCAATTAACCCCTTTTAATACAATTACTACTATCAGTAATTTAATAAATATTTACTATTAAAAATTCTACAACTTAAACAATAATTTTCTTAAAACAATCTTTTAGAAACAAATTTAAACTTAGATTTTTACTTTAAAAAATATCTGTTGAAACGTACTTGGCTTTTCAAGGAACTACACTTCCATTTTCAGAATAACCAAAGAATCTTTTTATAAATCCTACACGATTTACCTCAATTCAAATTTACGTTTAAATCCCGTAAATTCCTTTCCACACTTTAAAAATAAACTCCTTTTTTATTTTTAAACACATTCCCTATTTCCTGGAATATCACTTTCAAAATATATGCTTAAAATATTTAAAATAAAGCTACTAGAAATTATTAATTGAAAATAATACTTAAGGAAATATATAGAGGTTTTCTAAGTAATTTAAGCCAAATTTAACCTTTTAAAATAAAGTTATTAAACAAATAATTATATTATAATTCCCTTTTGAAAACTTAATACTTTACCTTTTAAAATAATTAAATGTCACAATTACTTAAATAAATGTTTACTTACACTTTAAACAATTTAAAATAATGTCTTCCTTCTAAAATATACTAAACACATTTTAAACTGCCCATTTATATTTTGAAAGCTTTTCTTTAAAACAAACTAAATTTCCAGGAAAAAAATAGACTTCCCATCCTTTAAAAACAATCTTACTATTATTTTAAAGCAATTTGCACTTCTTATAGAAATTCCCACCAGAAACCTATACTTCCAATATTTATCCCCGATAAATATTTTACTTTATTTATAAACCCAGTTTATAAATTTCCATTTCATATTTCCTCTTTAAATCAAAATTTCAAAACACTACAAATTCCAAACCAATTTCTTGAATTTAATTTCCTTAAATTCATTACTTAAAAATTTCTTTTCATTTTCCTTTTAATCCCAATTTATTTTATTTATACTTTAAAACCCCAAATTTTATTTATCCAATCATAACACAGCACAATTTAATTTCCAAAATTTATCTACATAGTATATAAATAAAATATATCATCAATCATGAAAATAATTTCTATATTGTGAGGAATCCAGTTGGATGCCTCCAACTTGTTTCCCTGCATCCACAGATGTTAGCACAAAAGATAAATATCAATTCAATCTAATAACCATTATCACATTCAACCAATCAAGCAATCATTTAAATATTAACTATTTAAACTAACTAGCATTCTAGATGTGAGTGAGATAAACTCAACTTAAGTCTCGACGAGCGTTTTAAATTTTAAATTAAATCAAGCTCGTTCGATTTAATCCAAAATTTACACTTGCTAAATCCGACTCCGGATCTGTGCTGCAGCATAGATCACGTCGCTGCGATTCCGGCACCGCTAGTTTCGTCGAAATCTGACAACGTATGCAAAAGTTATGAATTTATAAGGGTTGAATATGATTTACAACAAATTATTTTTATTTTATTATACTGAAATACAGATCGACCGTTCAAAATTTGATAGCCGATCAAGGTCGTAGCCTTCATCTTCTCAACACGCACGTCCCCAGTATCCCCCAAACCCATAGCCGCCTCCCTAGGGTTCGCCAACGCGGCCACCACGGCTACATCTAGGACGATTGGCGACCACCATAGAAACCACCACTTCGAGCTCCACCCTAGCCCAGAACCTCGCGAAGCTCGGCCCCTTAGTTGTTCAGAAAAACGTGTGCGACTACATGACCTTCACGGCAAATTCTAAGCTCCAAACGATGACGTTAATAAAGATCCACCGTTGGATCTATAGTACTCGACGAGCACAACATCTTTCTAGTTGGAAATTTTTGACAAAAGCGAGTGGATAGAGAGAAAAATGAGGAAGAGTGAAGGAATCTTTCAGCCATTAATTAGAAAGGAAGCGGGTACGTTTATGTTAGAGTTCGGCCTTAACGTGAATATATGTACGTGTATAAATATTATTTTAATATTAATCCATTTTAAAGCAACTTTTTCACACGATCTCCAAACGACGCATGCCGACAGACGATTATAATGTTTTACCTGCATTCCGAACACAATGGAACGTGTTTCAGAACCTAATTCGATCATATGCCTGAGTTACGGAAATAAACGATCAATTTTTAATTAAATCGATTAAAATAGTTTCTATGCGTTTTGAGCTGCCAGGGTCAAACGACAACTCTGATTGCTACGAAAATTGAAATCCGATAATAACTACGGATCTAATGAAACTGGTTTCGTTGAATTCCGAGACTGTGTCCTGAAAGGCTATTTTAACTCGTCGATTAATTCGAGCGATTTTCAAAATCGTCAAAATCATCTAAAATTTCACTTTTAAATTTTACTAACTCAATTATAAATCATATAGGATTTATAATCATATTTGAAATCATTCTTATTCAATTTAAATCAAAATTTGATTATTTGTATTCCCACTACAAACTAAATTCCATTATTTAATTAATAAAAATTCAAAATTCAACTTATCGACCTTTAATTCCATCTAAAAATCCAATAGAAAAATTGAAATCAAACTAACTTAAAATAAACCTTAGAAACCATTTTCATAACTGTTTACCTCCAGATTCACAAATTATCCCAATTCCCAAATATTAAATTATTATAATTCAATTCCAACTAAATTACCATATTCGGTATTTTAACTAGTTATATTAATTTAACCAAAATCTTCTTATTCAATATCAAATTATAATTCACATTCAACCTTTAAAATGAATTAAATATTCAAATTCTAAAGACCATAATTCTGGGTCATTACATTCTTTCCCTGTATAAAATTTTCGTCCTCGAAATTTGCTAAGGTATGAAAAATGTACTAAATTCATTTACTTACCCCAAAATTCATTCAAATAAAACTTACATTCACTTCTCAAAACCTTTTTTCTCAATTCCAAAACCATTTTTTTCTATTTCTAACTCAAAAGCTTGTGTTTCCAACATCATTTCAAAAATCAAATTTCCAAGTTAACCAAAATTTCAAAATTCCCAAAAATTTTCTAACTCCCAAAATTTTTGAAATTTTTTGACAGCGTCTCCTTTGTACGGAGAGCGTTTTACGATACTACAATAATGATAATTATATATACATCGACCCACACGGTCGAAAAACAAAATATATCACAATATATATATCATTTCCCAATTTTATTACGTAGGCGCACCTTTTGATTAGCATTTTAAAAGCAAGCGGCTAATTATATTGCATATACGTGCTCTTATACTAGTTTTATATTTATTTTGATCTGTATGAATCATCTTGTCATTATAATACGCAAATAATTTCTTCTATACACACACACATATATAATATGCTTCAACCAGTACATAAATTTTTATTTAAATTAAATTTGATATATATATATAATATTTAATTACTTTTAAACTCTTTTTAGTTTTTAAACGGTTAGTTTATAATTAAATAAAGTTAAAATTTTATATAAATAATTTTCTTAAATAAAATATTTTTGAACAGATTAATTTTTTTATAAAATAATATATGTGTGTATATGTGTGTATTACATATCTAAAAAAGTATATATTTATTTTATTATGTGTTTTAAATAAATATTAAAAGTTTACTTTTGGATTTTAAAAATAAAAGTAAACTCATTTTGCTAAAACATGCATATGTATATCCATGCACGCATACACACACATATATCTTCATTTACAAATATATACATATACATACATATATATATATATATATATATATATATATATTTGTGAATATTAGGCATGCATCCCTAAAAGTAAACTTAATTCACTAAAACTCCTCCTGCAAGAAAACATAAGTTGCAGGTCCTTGTTTTTCATTTCGTCTTTTTTCCTAAAATAACCCTCCGCTTCTTGCACGATTGATTTTAATAACGAGTTTTCTTTCTTGATTTCATCTTCTTTTTCATTGGCGAACTTATGTTTCTGGATGTCATCTTCTTCTTCTTCAATGGCGAGCTTAGCTGTGACGACCCGTGATTTTGGTAATATTATTTTAATAACTATTTAATCTAATTTAAATAAAAATACAAGCTTATCAATTTAAAAAAAATAAGACTTTGGAAATTTTCCAGTTATTTATTTATATATATGTATTGTGAAGAAAACTATGGTTTGAAAATTTAAAATAAAGTCTTTCGAAAATATTTAAAATAAAATCTATCTTATTCACATTGAATTAAAATTAAAAAGCCCTACATTATCAACATTTAATCTAAATCTATGCATATGAAAGTAATCTAAATAATAATGTTTAAAATAAAATTAATCCTATCAATATAAAAATAAGTATAAAATATAATTATAAAAAGATATGAATATAAATAAAGTATTTGGTAGTTTAAGCTTTAAATAAATAAATAAATAAAAACAAGAATTTATGTTGGGAATAGAAATAAATATATAGTTTAAATTATATGGTTACATGAAACATAAAGTAAAACATTAGATAATTCCAGAAATATATAAAATTTTGAAATACATGTAGATATATATGTGAATTATGCAAAACAAGAAGATATTAAAACAAAATTATCTACATATAAAAAGAAAAAAGGGGAAGAGGCTGTAAGCTTATAGGGAAACATGGCATTTAATGCTATCATCGTAGCACAAAAATAAGGTCGGTCGAAATGTGTAAAAATCATTTAAATTTTCAGAAAAAAAGTCTTTGACCAAGGTATTAAAAACCAAGAAAAAAGCTTATACCAGAAGCCTACCCCTGTAAACCTGTTTTCTTTATATGTACATCTATTCCAGTTCGTTCAATAACATAGCAAATCCAGAAAAAGAAAATAAGAAGCATCATCATTTTATAAACTCAAATCCAATCTGCTGAACAAAACAGGAAGATCAAAACTGCATTTTTTCAAAACAGTATTGCTCTTTGTTCAAACTTGTTTTTAGGTGAGTAAACAAAATTTTTAAAGACTTAGTTTAATTAAATCTGTATGTATGATTCATTGATAATAATATGCTTGCATATGTATTTTGTTTATATAGCTCTGCGTTTATATATGAGTGTTCTGTGTAAATTTATTTTACCTGTCTTCTCTATTTTTAGTTTCAGAATTGAATAGTTAATCAAAATACAAAATATCTTCATCCAATCATTTATAGGCTTACAGTTGAAAACAAAATAAGTTGTTTAAACATAGATCAAGCTATAAAAATTTGTTTTAGACATGTTGGTGAAATATATCAAGTGGGAAATTTGATTTACAGAGCAACAAATAATTTTATGTTGAATTCGAGTATCGTAAATTGCTAATTCAATTATATAGCTTGAATCTACGTACAAAAATAAGATTTTTAAAACAAAAATGGGAATTTTTAGTTAAGTATTCAACGAGCGGTTCTTAGTTGATCAGAAAATACCTTTTTACCAATTTCTGGTGATCGAACAAATTTTGGTTGTTGAATTTTTGTTCGAAGCGCTAGCTTGTTGATTAATGATATCAGGAAAATTGTTGAATAATTTTTATATTGCAAGAATTGAGGGAACGAGGCGAATTTAGGGTTTATGCTCGAGTTTTGGACGTGGTCTGGAAACGAGGTGATTTCGTCACCTTTGATGCATCAAGTTGCACGAGCTTTAGGGAAATAGTAGTATGGAGTCTCGGTGAGGTAAGGCCGGAGTTGTTTCGTCTCAGGTAGATGGAATGGATGTGGCGAAGCGAATTGCTGGTTGGAGTCAAGTTCTAGAATTTCGAACAAAAGGCCAAACTTCGATCTAGAATTTTTGGAGTCGATTTGATCTTTGTTTTTGATTTTAATGTTTGTTCATGACTTGCCGGAGGTAATGAAGTTCGTCGGAGCGCCGGCGAAGTGCCGTGCACATGCACGGCAACGAATAGGTGTCAGGAAGTTTTTGTTGTGAGCAACTCGAGTTGATGCTCGAGAAAAATGAGAGGTGGCTTCGGGATGGAACTTGGGTGCATGAGCGTGCTTGCTTGTTACAGCAGTTTATAACTTAAAAAAAAGAAGAGGAAGAAACGTATGAGAGGAAGGAAGAACGACTCTGGAAAAGGGTGCAAGAACTTATGTTTAACTCGAGTAAACTGGGATTTTCCTCGGGTTGACATTCTAGTGCTTAGCATAATTAAATTTGAAGTTAATTATCTTAAACAAATTTTATGTATTAAAGATTTAGTTAGTATTTGACAAATTTAAGTTACGAATTTATTATAATTTTTAATGATTTAAGTTAATACTTAAGAAACGTTTTAAATCTTAATTAATACTTTAATTAAGTAGTTAACCTAAGATAAGTGTTAAACTTAATTAACATTAAAGTTTTTGAGCTAGTAATAATTTGATTTCAAAGTTATTAAGGAAGATTTTAAAATGTTAAATAAGATGTTATTATTAATTAATTGTTTGAAAGGGTAATTAAGAATGATTAATTAATTAATAATTATAATTAACTAAGTAATTAAGGGTTTATCAATTTGTAATTAAAGATTGGCTAATTAATATTTAAGTGTTTAATTAATTTGTAATTGAGAATAGTAAATTAGATAATTAAAGCTAACTAATAAATAAATAGTATTTAAATAATTAGGTAACTAATTAAGAATTGATGATTAATTAATTAGAAATTAATGATTAATTAATTAAAGAGTAATAATTAAATAATTAAGGTTTAATAAATTGATTAATTAAATGGTATGAAATAAAATAATTAATTAATCAATGATTTATCAAGCATGATTAATGATGTTTGCTTATGGATGATTGTATAAGTATAATATCTAATTTTGTCATATTCTGTGATACTATATGATATGCCTTGATATATCTATGATGACTGTGTATGATTTATCTGTGAGAAATGTTATGTGAATTCAAAGTATTGAATTAAATTGTTTAAACTATTAAACAACTTGACTTTAAAATGGCGTTTGGATTTCGATGAGACCGGGATTGGGTGTTAATTTTGATAATCCGAAAACCACATCGATCCAAATTAAACATTAGTTCATGGCATCTCAAGTGAAGATCGAGATGGAGTTTCAAAGTGCAAGGGTTATCGTCGTTAACTCTGAGGGTGATTCCAAAATGAGTGTAACTAGATAATGCCTTCAGTTTCGTTCGAACTCGGAACGAACTTGTATGGATTGAATGCTTTCAGAACATCGTTAGGTAGACGATGAGCATTCTAAGAGATGTATCCTATAAAGGTAATCGTAGCCTCAAGCCTCATCAACCGAGAATGGCTAAAACAGAGGAGACGCGGCAAGGTTAAGTGGGTAGCACCCAAGCAGGACGAGACATACTCCTGTCTAGATATCCCTTTTTATTTTGGCTGTGTGGGCAGTTGTTGGCCACAACTGCGGGGTTATCTTGTTCGGGACTATTCAGTAAGGGATGGTTCCAGCGTTGTGTTGTAGGGGGTCGGGAGTGATCCACGGTACGGTGATCTAGGCCCTATACTGTGATGGGCGGTACCACAGTAGCCCTTCCATTGATGGAAACCCATTTTCCCTATGAGATCCTACGGTTTTGATTTGTATTACCACACTTTTATGGCTAGTAGCTGGAATTTAATGAATGTAAGAATTTCGGCTATATTCTATTTACTTGAAAACCCTAGACACTATTATAATATCACTGGATTTCCTATAAAATGTTTTGGTTAGCGTAAGGTAAAAACTTACCCGTGTTTATGTGTGGGAAGTCTTACGTGATACCTTTGTTTTCAAATGGTTTTCAAAGTCAAACAACTTTTATCCGTTTACTCACACCAGACTCATGTCTGACCTGGAGTTTATTTCAGTTTTCATAAACTCTTGAGTACTCAAATTTTTATGAGTGGCCAAGTGAAAGGTTTTGGAGTGTTGAGTTCTGGAGAAGCTTGTAGCAGGAGTCCAGACGTATATATCTATCTATCTAGTTCCGCTGTGTTAGTTGATGTATGTTGTATTTTGGGATGTATGTAACGACAGATATATATATGGCTGTCTTGTTGTATGATGTTGTGTAACTCTGATATATGTAAAACTATGTAATAGTTATGTGATGTATTATATTTTTGTTCCGTTCCACTGTGAGATTCTGATGTTGTTATTCTTTCTTTCTATCTTTTCTATTTCTATCTCTTTCTTTTCTTATTGATGATACGTCTTTCTGTGGTTAGAAAGGCGGGTCGTCACATTAGCTTTCTCGATTTCAATGGAAAATGACAATTATAGACAATAGTTGTAGACATTTTTGCAAGTATATGCAATAGTTGCATTTCTGCAACAATATGCAACAGTTGTAGACATTTCTGCAACTATACTGTATAGTTGCATTTCTGCAACTATACCATATAGTTGCAAAAATTTCTCCAATTATATGTAATAGTTGCAGACATTTCTGCAACTATACCATATAGTTGCAGAAATGTCCGCAATTATTTATAAATGTTGTAAATTTGAAAAGAAAATCGAAAGTGTTCGAAATTTGCTGAATTGTCTGCAAATATATGATGCATCTTTATTACAAATATGATTTTTTGGTATCAACAATGGATCTTGTAACAACCCGCATATTTAATGATTTTATATTTAAATGTTTTATTTAAATATAGTGTCGTTAGTCAGATTTTTGCGTCCGAAATGTTACTTTTTGCAAACGGCAGATTTGGGGCTTGAAACCATTTCCATTGGTTCCAAAATGGCATTTGCGACCTTTTTGAGTATAAGCTTTGATATGTTTGGAGTAAGTTGAATTTTGCAACTTTTTCTAGTTGGGTTTGGGTTAGGTTCAACCAATTTGTTAGTTTAATAACCCCTAACTCAGCCCTCTCCTCTCCATTCTCTCATTCCACTCTTCTCAAACTTAAGAAAAACTAAAATGGTGGAAGGGAAGAGGAAATAGAATTTGCAAGCCTTAGTTTAACTTTCAAACTTGATTTCTTGCTCCAAAATCAAAGAGAAGCTATAGGTAAGCCTCCTCTTAATCTTCTCTATCTCTTTCCCTCTTCAATCTCAGAATTTCCTAAACCTAACTTAGGAAAATATGTGTTTTATTCTTAGATTGAAGCTTGTTGAGTTGAAGTGAAGAGTAGTTAGTCTCCTTCTTGTGTTTGAGCATCTTCTTCTTTGTTTTGTGATATAAGGTGAGATTTTTATCTCACATCTATGCTTATATATATATATATATATATATATATATATATATATATATTTGTTTGGGTGTAAGAAGGTGAGTTTTGAACTCACATCTACTTCTCTTGATTTCATTGATGTTGGGTATGAATTCCAAGCATTTGTTCATATGCACTTGTTTTCAATTTGGATTGCTTTGGTGAAATTGCCAAATATTGATTTTTGAAGCCAAATCTATGTAAAACCTTATATGGTTGATGTTTATATTGTTCGGAGAGTTTGGGTGTGTCGTTAAGGTTGGGTAGTCGTTTGACGTAAGCCCAGAATTAACACGCATCCGATTGCTTTCGATTTGTTTGGCCATAGATGGCCTAGGTTCAGGAAATGCCTGACCATCAGGTTTCAGACGTCTGAAACCCTAATTTCAGACGTTTGAATATTGTTCTGGGGAAGTTTCTTATCCCCATATTCAGACGTCTGAATTGATATTCCAGACGTCTGAAAGTGCTTAATTTCGACCAGAAAGGAAATAGGCCAAAATATGCCTATTTCAGACGTCTGGAAGTTTGGATTCATACGTCTGGATTCTCTTTTCAAAAAGAAATTAAATTCCAGATTCAGACGTCTGAATCCCTTCTTTCATACGTCTGAACCTGCTGTTTTTGCCAAATTGCCTTGTTCGTTTAGTTTTTCAAATTTAATCGATGCATATTGATTCCAATTAGTTGTTTATGCATATTTGATCTTGATGATTCCTTTTTGAATTCATTCACGGGTTTTTATAACTAATTTCTTCAAATCGTATTAAAAGTTCGTTTCTTCGATTTAAAAATTCTATTTAAAACACACGCACAATTTCGCACTTCAAGCGAAGTGGAAAGGAGATTAAATGGTTAGATAAAACAGGACCATGAATCTGTGCGTTTATCCTTCCGATTAGTCCCCGACCTATTCAATTGATCGTTTTAACCTTCGGGTTTGGTTTACCGATGATATGAGGTGAACTTTGTACTGCTTTGAGTGTGAAATTAATTAACGGATAGTAAACCGTTTAGTGCGAACGAGTGGTTATGGGACTCACGTTACCACTTTTCGGATTCCTTTTTGAGAGTTATGACACATTCCGCCAGTTAGTGGTGTCCAATACTGGGTCTTCGACCTTCACCACTACGGTTTGTTGCCTTCGGGTATGATGCCTTCGGGTACGTTGCCTTCGGGTTTGTGCCTTCGGGTTTGTTTCCCTATAGTATTGCTTCCGATGTTGGTCGTTATGAGCCGCATGGGTGATATTGGGGTGCCCTTTAGTATCGCTTCCGATGTTGGTTGTTATGAGCCGCATGGGTGATATTGGGTTTGGAGTCTTCGGGCTCATGGATCCTTGTTTGTACAGTACTGAGCTCGAGCAAATTTTATGATATTTTCATTCATATGTATATTCCTTAGGTATCGCCCTTCGGTGTTGGTCTTTTTGAGCCGCATGATATGTAGCGATTACCTTGCGGAACTTGTGTTACCTTATTGGTATTTGTTATTTTCCTTTTTGGCTTGATTTGGGATATTTGTATCCTTTGTTTATCTATGTTGCCGATGATATGAGGCTTGTTTTGTTGTCATATGATTCATCTTTTGTTAGATGATTGTGGTATCTCTTTTAGAGATATTTGTTGTACCTTGTAACCTTGCAGGTTTATTGTTGTTCAGTTTATCTAACTGATTTGTTTAGCTAGACTGACCCGTGTATTTTATACTCGGGTCAGACCGAGATGTTTCAGGTTAGGTGCTTTTGGACTAAGCCTATTTTGCTTCCGCATGGACTATTCAGCTTGTTCCTTTTTGTTAAAGCTTTTTGTATAGTCCTTTTATTGTAACTCTGATATATGTATTCTTTTGATTCGTCTATATATTGTGGTTTGCTATACCACTTGACATGTATTATTTTGTATACTCTGTTATGTATCAATATTTGTGTGTATGATGATCTACTAATCTGTGATGTATATTACATTTAAGTTGTTATATTCTGTTCTGATAGATCCTTCAACCACCTATGGTTTTGTTTTAAGTATACATTGGATATGTCGACCTGCTTGGTATGTCTATTGTCGATGTATTCAATAGATAGTTAGAACAAGGCTATAGATGGTCGCTCCTAACCAGCCTTATTCTCCGTGTTAGTTGACGACATTACCCTGTAGTGTCCTTGGATAGCGTGGGTATAGAGGTGGGGCGTCACAGCGTGGTATCGGAGCTGAGTTCAGGACAAAGTATGATAAACACAGAATAGACGCACATATTACTGTACATCAAAGTATATAAGTGATACAAATCTTTGAATCATCGTGCCTTTCTATTCCTTTTACCATCAAAGGTTAGATAGAATTTGGGGAATATGTCTAGGAATGCATTTAAATTCCGTAGTATTCCATATTGGGGCATCTACCTTGTGATTAATCTTGTTCTTATCTTACTTACAGCGTATGGCTGTAAGAGGCAGGGGACGACGTTCGGATGCTGGGCGATCTAGTGGCTCACATCCGGATGGCGTTTATGTGTCTGCTGATCAGTTTTTGGAATTGTGTAGGAGCACTCAGCCTCCAGTTCCTCCTTGAGTTTTTCCACCTCGCAAGTCTGCCTTTGCACGCCAGTGCAGTGATTTTACCCATCTTGGAGGAAAGCCGTTTAAAGGCTCCGAGTCCGTTCTTGAAGTCCAAGCTTGGTTTCGCACGTGTGAGCGTATCTTTTCTCGTATGGATCTTTCTGACCATGATAGATTTCTTGTAACTTCTAGCTTATTACAAGAGCATGCACTTGATTGGTATGAGCTTCTTATAGCCGAGATTGATGAGTCTACTCTTTCTTGGACTCAGTTTCGGGAGCGATTTGAACTCAAGTTCGTTCCTGAATCTGAAAAAGTTTTATTGGCCCGTCGCTTCCTTGAGTTGAAGCAAGGGAAATCTTCTGTTTCTGAGTATGTTGCATCATTCGAGGCTTTATCTAAATATGGTCTTGAATTCATTAGCACTTCTTATAAGAAGAATTTGAAGTTTGTCTCTGGTCTTAAGAAATATCTTAAGAAGTCTTTGTTGCTCCAGCTTAAGCTTTCTTTTGAGGAGTTGGTTGATTCGGCACTTCATCTCGAGACCGTCGAGAAGGAGTGTGATAGTGATGTTGATGTTGAGGTTTCCAAGAACCCCAACAAGAGACAGTTTTCATTTCAGAAGAAGCCTTTTCCTTCTAAGAAGAAGAAGACTGGTGGTTCTAGCTCTCAACCTCAGTCTGTTGGAACACCTTTCATTCGGAAGTGTTTCAATTGTGGTTCTCCTGATCATATTATTCGAGCTTGTCCTAAGCCTCTCTTCTGTCGCTATTGCAAGAAGGAAGGTCATCATGTTTCAGCTTGCCCTACTGTTCCGGCTGGTGCCAAGTCTAGCAAGCTTTATGCTGCTAAGGCTTCTGAAGGTCCCTCTCAGCCCAAAGGTATATCTTCACCTATTTTGGAAGGTTCTATTTTATTTCATGATCATAGTATACAAGTTCTTTTCGATACGGGTGCAACACATTCTTTCATGTCGAAAAAGCTCATTGATGATTTATCTTTGGATGTTTCTTGTTTGGTTACTTCTTTAGGGATTGCGAATCCTATTAGGGGATCCGCGACCCTTCGCTTGCTTTGTGATGATATTGAGATTGTTTTATGTGGCTTTTCTTTTCGTGCGAATCTGCACGTTATTTCTGTTTTGGTATTTGATTTGAATTGAGAATGGACTTGCTAGTGAGATATGATGCCAGGATTATTTGTTCGGAGAGAATTTTGTATCTTCGACACCCGGATTCGCCTACTCAGCTATCTCTTATTGTTCGGGATGTGGGTAATTCCGAAATGGCTTTATATTCTCTTGACTCGCGGGATGATGATGATATATCTCGTATTCCTATTGCTTGTGACTTTTCTGATGTTTTTGAGCCTGTTTCGGGTTCGCCACCCAAGCGGGCAATTGAGATCCGCATTGATCTCATTCCAGGTGCGCAGCCAGTTAGTCATTCTCCCACGAGGATGTCTACAAAGGAAAATGAGAAACTCAAGAAGCAGCTTTTAGAGCTTGAGTCCAAGCAGCTGATTCAGCGCAGTTTTTCTCCGTAGGGATCTGCGGTCGTCTTCGTGAAGAAGTCTGATGGAACTCTTAGGCTTTGCATTGACTATCGCAAGCTTAACGAGTTAACCATTAGGAATAGTTATCCATTGCCTAGGATCGATGATATGTTCGATCTATTGAGTGGTGCTAAGGTCTTTTCTCAACTCGACCTTGCCACAGGTTTTCATCAGTTACGAGTCGCGGAGGATAGCATTCCTCTTACCGCTTTCCGCACTCGTTATGGTTCTTTTGAGTGGCTCGTTATGCCGTTCGGTTTGACGAACGCTCCTGCTTTCTTTGTCGATCTCATGAATCGGGTATTCTGGGAATATCTCGATAAGTTCGTCCTTGTGTTCATTGATGATATCCTTATTTATTCTAATTCTAAAGCCGAGCATGCTAATCACTTGAGAATTGTCTTGAGTACCCTCCGTCATCATCAGCTTAGAGCCAAATTCTCCAAGTGCCATTTTTGGGAGAATAAGGTTAAGTTCTTGGGCCATGATGTATCTTCCGATGGCATTTCTGTCGATCCCTCAAAGATCAAAGCCATCCAGAATTGGAAGAGGCCTGAGAATGTCCATGAGATTCGTAGTTTCCTTGGATTGGTGGGTTATTACCGTTGGTTCATTAAGGATTTTTCCCGTGTTTTGCTTCCTCTCACCTGCCTTACTCGGAAAGGCATTCGTTTTATTTGGTCTGAAAAGTATGAAGCTTCCTTTCAGACATTAAAGGAACTTCTCACTAATGCTCCTATTCTTGTGGTTCTCGAGGGGAATCATGATCTTGTTGTCTACACCGATGCTTGTGGTAGTGGTCTCGGTGTTGTTCTAATGCATAAGGATCGGGTAGTTGCTTATGCTTTTAGGCAACTGCGTCCGAATGAAGTTCGCTATGCCACTCATGATCTTGAGTTAGCCGTCATTGTCTTTGCCTTGAAGATTTGGCGACACTATTTATTGGGCGGGCGCTTCATTCTCTATACCGATCATAAATCCTTAAAGTATTTGTTTACTCGGAAGGAACTCAATATGAGACAACAGCGTTGGTTCGAGTTTCTTGCCTCCTATGACTTTGATATCCAGTATACCCCTGGTAAGGGTAATCGTATTGCTGATGCGCTTAGTTGCAAACATTGGGCTGTTATTTCTGTGATGCATGCCGAATGGGATATTCTTGAGACTCTATCTTTTTGTGAAATTCGTGATCGAGCTTCATCTTCTAATTCTCCTATTCTATTATCTAGTTTGGGAGCTCGACCTATTTTGTTGGATCGTATTGCCAATGCTCAGCACCATGATCCTGATTTGTTGCATCTTATTCAGCTTTGTGAGTCTGGATCCTGTGATGAGGCATTGCGGGATTTCAGCATTGATTCTCATGGGTGTCTTCGCAGGAAGAACCTTCTTTTTGTGCCTTCTGATTTTGCACTTAGGCATGACATTCTTGAGGACTTTCATCGTTCTAAGTATACCATTCATCCTGGTAGTAGTAAGATGTATGCCGATATGCGTCGTCTTTATTATTGGGAAGGCATGAAGCGCGATGTGGAGAGTTATGTGAGTAATTGCATAACTTTTCAGCGTTTTAAGGCCGAACATCAGCGTCCTTCAGGTCTTCTTCAGCCTCTAGAGATTCCATTGTGGAAATGGGATCAGATTTCTATGGATTTCATTGATGGCCTACCTCGTTCGAGATCGGGCCATACTAGCATTTGGGTTATTGTTGATCGCCTCGCCAAGTCTGTTCAGTTTGTCCCTATTAAGTCTAATAGGACTGCTTCGCTTTTGGCTAAGTTGTATGTCAAGGAAATCGTGAGACTTCACGGTGTTCCTAGTTCTATTGTGAGTGATCGTGATCCTTATTCACGAGTCATTTTTGGAAGAGTCTTCAACAAGCTTTAGAGCAAATATTAGTTTCAGCACAGCTTATCATCCGCAGTCTGACGGACAGACTGAACGGGTGAATCGTATCTTGGAAGATCTTCTCCGTATTTGTATTTTTGATTTCGGTGGTTGTTGGGAGGACCACCAACCTCTTGTAGAGTTCTCCTACAACAATAGTTTTCAGTCTAGTACCGGTATGGCTCCTTTCGAAGCCTTATATGGAAGGCCATGTCGATCACCTTCTTGTTGGTTGGAATCTGGGGAGAAGCTTATTCTTGGTCCAGATTTTGTTCGTGATTCTTCCGAAAAGATTGATCTTATCCGGTTGAGAATGAAAGAGGCACAGAGTCGCCAGAAATCCTACGCGAACAGCCGTAGGAAGCCTCTCGAGTTCTCGATTGGTGATCTTGTTTTTATTCGTGTTTCTCCTTTGAAAGGGGTGATGCGCTTCAGTACGACTGGGAAATTGGCTCCTCGTTATATAGGACCATTTTCTATTACTGAACGTATTGGCCCCGTGGCTTATAGAGTTTCACTTCTTGCTCATTTATCTGGCATTCATGACGTGTTTCATATCTCGCAACTTCGGAAGTGTCTTCGGGAATTGGATTATGTTATTGATTCTCCTGATTTGCTTGAGCTTGAGATCTGACCGGACATATCTATTGTACAACAGCCTATTCGCGTACTTGACACGGAGGTGCGACACCTTCGGAACAAGGACGTGCCGCTCGTTAAAGTTCAATGGTCCGCTAGTCCCAATGACTGTACTTGGGAAACAGGAGAGTTTATTGAGCGATCCTATCCGGGTTTTCTATCTTTGCTTGGGAACGGTGAGTTTATCTTTTTGTCTCAAGCTTATTTTCTTTTCTGTTGTATGTGTGTAGTTGTTACAAGTATCGTCTCTAGGAATTGCGGGGACGCAATTTTGTAAGGAGGGGAGATCTGTAACAACCCGCATATTTAACGATTTTATATTTAAATATTTTATTTAAATATAGTGTTGTTAGTCAGATTTTTGGGTCCAAAATGTTACTTTTTGCAAACAGCCGATTTGGGGCTCGAAACCATTTCCATTGGTTTCAAAATGGCGTTTGCGACCTTTTTGAGTATAATCTTTGATATGTTTGGAGTAAGTTAAATTTTGCAACTTTTTCTAGTTGGTTTTGGGTTGGGTTCAACCAATTTGTTAGTTTAATAACCCCTAACTCAGCCCTCTCCTCTCCATTCTCTCATTCCACTCTTCTAAAACTTAAGAAAAACTAAAATGGTGGAAGGGAAGAGGAAATAGAATTTGCAAGCCCTAGTTTAACTTGTAAACTTGATTTCTTGCTCCAAAATCAAAGGGAAGCTATAGGTAAGCCTCCTCTTAATCTTCTCTATCTCTTTCTCTCTTCAATCTCAGAATTTCCTAAACCTAACTTAGGAAAATATGTGTTTTATTCTTAGATTGAAGCTTGTTGAGTTGGAGTGAAGGGTAGTTAGTCTCCTTGTGTTTGAGCATCTTCTTCTTTGTTTTGTGATATAAAGTAAGATTTTTTATCTCACATCTATGCTTATATATATATATATATATATACACATCTTTGTTTGGGTGTAAGAAGGTGAGTTTTGAACTCACATCTACTTCTCTTGATTTCATTGATGTTGGGTATGAATTCCTAGCATTTGTTCATATGCACTTGTTTTCGATTTGGATTGCTTTGGTGAAATTGCCAAATATTATTTTTGAAGCCAAATCTATGTAAAACCTTATATGGTTGATGTTTATGTTGTTCGGAGTGTTTGGGTGTGTCGTTAAGGTTGGGTAGTCGTTTGACGTAAGCCCAGAATTAACACGCATCCGATTGCTTTCGATTTGTTTGGCCATAGATGGCCTAGGTTCAGGAAATGCCTGACCATCAGTTTCAGATGTCTGAAACCCTAATTTCAGACGTCTGAATATTGTTCTGGGGAAGTTTCTTATCCCTAGATTCAGACGTCTGAATTTATATTCCAGATGTTTGAAAGTGCTTAATTTCGACCAGAAAGGAAATAGGCCAAAGTATGCCTATTTCAGACGTCTGGAAGTTTGGATTCAGACGTCTGGATTCTCTTTTCAAAAAGAAATTAAATTCCAGATTCAGACGTCTGAATCCCTTCTTTCAGACATCTGAACCTGCTGTTTTTGCCAAATTGCCTTGTTCGTTTAGTTTTCCAAATTTAATCGATGCATATTGATTCCAATTAGTTGTTTATGCATATTTGATCTTGATGATTCCTTTTTGAATTCATTCATGGGTTTTTATAACTAATTTCTTCAAATCGTATTAAAAGTTCGTTTCTCCGATTTAAAAATTCTATTTAAAACACACGCACAATTTCACACTTCGAGCGAAGTGGAAAGGAGATTAAATGGTTAGATAAAACACGGACCATGAATCTGTGCGTTTATCCTTCCGATTAGTCCCCGACCTAGTCAATTGATCGTTTTGACCTTCGAGTTTGGTTTACCGATGATATGAGTTGAACTTTGTACTTCTTTGAGTGTGAAATTAACTAACGGATAGTAAGCTGTTTAGTGCGAACGAGTGGTTATGGGACTCACGTTACCACTTTTCGGATTCCTTTTTGAGAGTTATGTCACATTCCGCCAGTTAGTGGTGTCCAGTACTGGGTCTTCGACCTTCACCACTACGGTTTGTTGCCTTTGGGTATGATGCCTTCGGGTATGTTGCCTTCGGGTTTGTGCCTTCGGGTTTGTTGCCCTATAGTATCGCTTCCGATGTTGGTCGTTATGAGCCGCATGGGTGATATTGGGGTGCCATTTAGTATCGCTTCCGATGTTGGTCGATATGAGCCGCATGGGTGATATTGGGTTTGGAGTCTTCGGGCTCATGGATCCTTGTTTGCACAGTACTGAGCTCGAGCAAATTTTATGATGTTTCCATTCATATGTATATTCCCTAAGTATCGCCCTTCGGTGTTGGTCTTTTTGAGCCGCATGATATATTGCGATTACCTTGTGGAACTTGTGTTACCTTATTGGTATTTGTTATTTGCCTTTTTGGCTTGATTTGGGATATTTGTATCCTTTGTTTATCTATGTTGCCGATGATATGAGGCTTGTTTTGTTGTCATATGATTCATCATTTGTTGTGTGATTGTGGTATCTCTTTTAGAGATATTTGTTATACCTTGTAACCTTGCAGGTTTATTGTTGTTCAGTTTATCTAACTGATTTGTTTAGCTAGACTGACCCGTGTATTTTATACTCGGGTCAGACCGAGATGTTTAAGGTTAGGTGCTTTTGGACATAGCCTATTTTGCTTCCGCATGGACTATTCAGCTTTTTCCTTTTTGTTAAAGCTTTTTGTGTAGTCCTTTTATTGTAACTCTGATATATGTATTCTTTTGATTCGTCTGTATATTGTGGTTTGCTATACCACTTGACATGTATTATTTTGTATACTCTGTTATGTATCAATATATGTGTGTATGATGATCTACTGTTCTGTGACGTATATTACATTTGAGTTGTTATATTCTGTTCTGATAGGTCCTTCAACCACCTATGGTTTTGTTTTAAGTATTCATTTGATATGTCGACCTGCTTGGTATGTCTATTGTCGATGTATTCAATAGATAGTTAGAGCAAGGCTATAGATGGTCGCTCCTAACCAGCCTTATTCTCTGTGTTAGTTGACGACATTACCCTATAGTGTCCTTAGATAGCATGGGTATAGAGGTGGGCGTCATAGATCTCATTTTAAAGATCATAAAATTTGTGATTTTTTGGTGAAAACTGTATGTTGTTTCGATTTTTCTACATAAAGTTATACATATTTGAAATGTTAAAAACATAAAGGGTATTTGTGACTTTTTGCGTGTGCGAATTTGAAAATAGGGACCGGCAATGTAAGTTTAGTTTGGGAAGGATGTTTTCTCTATTTTCAAACTTATTAGAGATGTGAGCCAAACTTACCCTATATATTACTTATACAATATAAATGTTTATATAATTGTTAAATATATTTGTTTTGGATTTGCGTATTATTAAATATATTTATTGTTTTAAATATTACAAAGTCTAATTATGATGTTTAGAAATTTTAATTTTCTATTTTATATCTAGCTTCGAAATTTTTATCATGTCTACTAAGTCAAACTAGGTATTTTAAATTTGAAATTTATATCAAATCTTTTATAAATAATTTTTGTTAAAATTTTGAAATATACATATAAACCTGTTATGATATTTTTGAAAATTTGATTTTGTTTACCAAGTTAAATTAGAATTTTAAATTAAAGATTTGGTTTGATTTTATATTATATCTTTTTATAAGTAATTAACATATGTGTAAAATCCAAGTATATACATTGTGATGACCTACAAATCCATATCCTTTGAATCGATAATAAACCACACATGTCCGACCCAAAAAGAAAGACTGGCAGAAAGTCAAGAGAAAGAAAAGAAGAGAGAAAAAGAGAAGATAAGAAAAGACAAAACAAAACAATACAGAATCTCACATTGCAGTAGAAAACGTTTAATATCATATCAATGATCTTTACAAAAAAGAAACTGTACATACATACATCAATCAAAGTACAACAATCAATCAATAGTTATCAGCCTAGACAGTTATAATAACATGTCCTCACAATTGCCGATAATATACAATAACTAAGCACAATGGAAAACAAAACAGATACGTATATACGAAAATGAAGATCTCCGGCTCTCCTACCGAAGCTCCAAAAGCACTAAATATGAACTTGTAAATATACTCGATCTGACCCAAGCATTGAAAGGGAAGAACGCTCGGATTATTCTGGTAAACCAGTGTGCGAAACACACTCAACTGAATTTATTAAATTACCAAACTTTTCCTTTACCAAAACAAAAGTATCTCGTAAGACAAGTCCACACATAAACACGGACATGTTTTTACCCTATGATAACTAAAACATTTCATATTGAATCATCTGACATTATACTAGTGTCTAGTATACCAATAATATTAATCATAGCCGAAATTGTTACATTGATTAAATTCCAGTATATAGCCCAAAATGGGTAATACAATCAAAATGGCTAGCACGTGGTGGATTTGGATTTCCATACAAATGACCAGGTGAAGGTACTACCTTCCGAATGGGTACACCTCTAGATGGATGTCCCAACGTACAGAACATCTACCCTCTACCAACACAAGACCGACCCACCTCCATAACTAGATGGTACCGAATATGTAATCCTCCGATCATTACCGACCTTTACCGAGGGCCTTCTAGCAAACAAACCATATTAATCAGATACACGACGTCATAACATGTAAAAACATATCTAGAAGAGGATGATCATATCCTACTTGGAAGCAACCCACTTTGCCCTACTGCATCTAACCATGTTTTGGTCATTTCCAGTTGATAAGGCCCGAGGTAACGATTACCTTTCATGTATCACAAATCACATCACTTAGAATGCCAAACGGCCATTCCCGTTGACTACTAATTGCCTTCAACAAAAATACAATCATTAAGCTCATTCATCTCATGGAGGGTGTTAAGCTAAGAGAAGTTACCTTCTCTGTCACTAGTGATGTATGTTTGTAAAACCCAATGTAGGTAATCTTTAGAAATGCAACGTTGGACGAACATCCATACAAGCTGTCCAAGAATAGGACAAACCGAAGGTACTTTCCTACCACATCCTGTTGGAAAATCCCTAGGATTAGTAGCGAATAGTCCTTGCATTGGATATTTCATAATGAAAAGGCCAATGCTACTGGATGTATATTGGGATTTTAACCCCAAATGATCAACAAGCAGTCCTCGACTATGAAAATCCTAAATATCAATATTATCACAAACAACCTGCACAATCATCGCATATAAGTTGGTCCGACGTGGTTTTTAGATAAATCTGATCCTAGTCTCTTCGCACCAATAACGCAAAAGCGTTTCTAAACTTCACATAGAAACTAAGTCTCATAGACTTATCACGTCTTCAACTTTCAACTTGCTATCCTTCGGGCCAAGAAGGAAGCTTGATAGGTTGGAGTAATACTCCACACTACACGAATCAACATCCTTAACACAAACCATAATCAAGCCTACACAGATGGCTACGTACTAATTGTACGACTAAATAGTCCCCACATCAAGTTAAGGAACCAAAATGGACAAATTTGATAGTCGGTTATTTAACTATCAAACAAACAAACAAATATTTAGCATCATATGCAATAACTAGGCCCTTTCAATTAATCTTTTTTTAATTAAATCACTTATCAAATATTCACTTCAAATTATCTTTAAAAGATATAATCCCAAACCATTTCAACTTTCCAATATTGGAAAACATTTCCACATACTTATATAATAATAAGTATTTGACAATTCTCTTTATTTCAACACTTAGAAGATATTCCGTATGCTTAAAATCAAAACTATGTATATATTTTATTCTTTAAGGAAAACATTCTCTTTAAGAACATTTATTAGGGTCAAAACGAATATTGCGTAAAACAACGGTACGACAACCCAAAATCATTAGTATAGGGATTCGAAAATAAGACAGATATATAAATCATATATAATATACAAAACATCTCCTTTCAAAAATCATTTACTATAACAATATGTTATAGTCCATCATTTCCAAAACATGACTTTTAATTTAAATTATTATTCACTGTCCAAACTCGTGAATATAATTCCTTTACCAAATCCAATATTTCTACACATTTATATTAACGAATAGTCCACTGTCCAAAATCATGAAGATACCTCCTTTACCAAATCATTGCTTCTATATATTCATTAAAGGGTTATCCATTGTCCAAAATCGTGGATATAATCCATTTAACAAACTTCTATATTTAATTTATCAAATTCAATTGATTTCGGGAATATAAAACAATGTTTATAAATTCACATTTTTATTTTATAAAAACATCCGTTTATAAATTCCCGTTTTATAACAAATTTCATTTATCACATTTATATGCAAAAATTCAAATTATAATTTAATTACTTATAAAAAAATTATTTCCAAAATTCATTCTTTTTATAACTTCATCAATTCTATAAATCTTATTTACTTATAAAATCCATTTATAACTCCATTTTAACATTTACAAAACTTCTTTACAATTCCGTCACTTTGATTTATAAAAATATCATTTTTATAAATCTTATATATATACCTTTTATAATAATTCAAAAACCTCAATTTGAACTATTTCACCAAATACTTAACTCCTTATTCCCAAAAATCACATTCTGATTTTATTTCACAAAAATCATAAGTTTTATAACATAAAAATTATAAGTTTTATTTATTTAAAACAAATTCATTCCTTTAAAAATTTAAAATTTATAAAACATTTATTTTAAAAATCACTTGAAAATCCTTTTTAATTTGAAATCATTACTTCAACATTTTTATATTACAAAAAATAGGCCCTTGCTGCAACAGCACTAAATACATCAATCACAGCATCCAAAACATCATATATCACATAATAACTGCATGCATCACAATATCTGTAAATAAAACCAATAATGATGAGGAATCCAGTTGGATCCCTCCAACCTGTCACCTGCAATAAATATACATATTAGAATATGTGTACAATGTCTGCATCAAGGCAGACGCGTCTATAAAGGGTCATCCGCTCATACGCGGGAATGTATATGGTCTCATCTGTTCCAATAGGCAGGAATATATCCAAATACCAATCAGTATATATAATATCAAATATCATCCAAACAATCATCAATCATCATAAGTAATTTTATCCTCTCTTATATAAAAATATCAGTGAGTCAGAAAGAGCGAGTTGTACTCACTTTGGATTCCACTCCGTCAAACTTTAAGGCAAGGAACGTGAGATTTAACGCATATTTCCTACCACGATTTGAAAACCAAATGAAAATAAGCCCGAATTCCTCCTTCCTAATCCTTGGCCAAGGCTTGAAATGGAGATTGATCGAAAGTATAGAGAAGAAATGGTAGAGCTTTGAACTTGAATTCTCAAAATTAGACCCGAAAAATAGGCCATCTTCTCTCTTATTTTTGACTCTCTTACTCTCAAAATTTTATAAACTTGTTAACTGAAAAGTTGTTACAAATTATTTTTTCTAGAATTTTGAAAAAAAGAATCACTTTATTTTTGTTAATTTTGAGGAAGATATGGTCAAAAGAAAAATAGCTATTCTAGGATTCACAAATATAAAGCCCGAAAATGCACTTTAAAGAATTGAGCTTCAGGTATAACAAACCTCAAAAATGGAATGATCATAATAAAAGTTATACGCACTGAAATTTTATATGGTATGAAAAAAAAAATTCTTAATTTGGATCAGTTATGATCAAAATGAAATGGCCTATTCTCTGCTTAAAAATTCGACCAGAAAATGCACCGGAAACAAGTGGACTTTTGACATAGATAACTTTAGAACGAGACAAAGCGGTCAACATAAAAGTTGTAGCCACTAGAAAAATACATGATTTAATTTTTTTTTTTTTGCATTTTGTTTCAATTTTGAAGAAGTTACAGCCGAGGGAAAAGAGGAGTTTGATTTGAAGAGGATGATCATTTATTTCTTTTGAATATTATGTAAATATTTTGAAATTATCTCTTTCTAATTTTTTCTATGTCTTGATAGCCATTAAAAAGAAGAGAAAGAAGATGAAGAAGCTTGAGGAAAGAAGAAGAAGAAATGTGAATGAAAGTGAATAAGGATGTAGGTATTTATAGAAAAAGAAGGAAGTGGTAAATTTACCAAAATAACCTCTTACCAAATTACCAAACTAACCTTACTTCAACCTAAAGAAATCTCCACTTTTTTAGTATTTAACATCATATATCACGTCTTACTTTCCAAGTCACTTAATGATTAAGTAAAAAAATTAATTATTTTGTTGGATTTTGATATGATTTGGATTTGATGTTTACTTTTGACTTTTCTTAAACTTAATTACTTTTCTTAATGATGTTCTAAAAGTTTTCTAATAATATTTAGTAAAAGTAGACATGTTTAATTATTAGAATATGTAATAGATATGTTAAAGCATATTAACAAAGGTGCGATAACGTTGCGGCAATTTATTTTGAATAAAACGTTGATTTTCGATAAAATATTTACCGGTCATATTTTGACGTTTTTGTTAAACTATTTATTCATGTAAACCAAACTTCAAAATAAATTTCTTATTATCTTTAAATAATTAAAACAAGCTTATTTGACTTATAAAATAATATAAAACAATATCCAAATCTTCTTATAAAAATACGACATCGATTTATCGATATGCGACGAAATTTGTCAATTTTGTAAAACAAGTTTTATATATTTATCGAAGCATTATAAATTAAATTACCATTATTATCAAATGAGTATGATATATGTTATATATATTTAAAAGGAATTATTTATCCTTTAAACAAATTTCTCGAATATTTATCCTACTTATCGGAATCCGACATTTGTCAATTTCACAATGCGTAACGACCCACCCTTTTGGATGGTTCAAATCGACAATAAACCACACATGTTAGTATCAAACCATTCAAAAGAAAGAATTGTTAATGGGGTAAATAAAAAAAAAGGAAAGAAAAAAACAAAATACAGAATCTCGCAGCGAAACGATAAATTATAATAATCAAATAAATAGTTCGTGAAGCTGTTTTACAAATAACATTTGATTACACTTTTACAAATTCAAATTAGAGTTATACATATATCATAAATAACCAAATAATGCAACGGAACACAGAATGTAGTGGAATAATAAATAGCAATAATATACTAAATCTTCATCTTCGTCCCCTAGAAAATAGGCTTCAAAGCTGAAAAACTCAGGCTGACCCGAGCGTAAAGGAAAATAATACACTCGAGTCAGAAATAAAATTCTTATGCAAATTAAATCAAAAGTAGATGTAATAAGGAATGCAGATAACTATATTTTCAAAGATTCAAATTCTGGAAATGTTATTATTTCCATATTCAAAATAAAATGGATCTCACAATAGATCCATTCTAGTAAATTACAAATTTACAGAACAATTCCCATTTAAATTTCATAGTTCAAGAGATTTAATTTATAAAAATGTTCCAAAATTTCAATATTCAATTTTATGGAAACTTTCCAATGTTTCAAAATTTAATTTTGAAAACTTTCAAATATGGTTCGAATAGTAAATCTAAACATACTATTTTTCCTCTGATGTAAATATTTGAAATTCATGGGTTTTACATCTTTATTCAGTGCGCAAATAATCAATATGAAATTTTATATAATTACAATAAACTATAGGGTGATAACAAGGATATATCAAATAAATGAACAAATACACATTCAATCACAATAGCATCCATCACAACATACAATCAACATTCAAATCAATTAATTCAACAAATCAACCAATTCAACAACATGTCACAGTAATTATTTGTTATCACATATTGGAATTTAGCTATACAAATTACATATCAATAAAAATTCCAAACCAATAATCAAAAATTTATCACTATATGACCCGGTTTAACATGCAATAAAATTTTAGTATTTCAAGAGTGAGTTTGAACACTCACCTTTTGGATTTTCCCTTTTCTAGTCAGATTTGGATCCGCTACTACTTCCTCCTTTTGATTTGTTTCCTTCTATCTTAATCTTTTTTTTAGAATGTTTTTGAAGAGATAGAGAAGTTGCTATAGATCTGGATTTGAAGAAAAAGATTTGAAAAAAAGAAGAATGTTTGGAAAAGAAGAAGATAATTTAAAGAAGATGAAGAATTGAAAAAGAAAAGGAAGATTTCAAAAAGAAGAAGAAGAAAATTTGAAGAAGAAGAAACAACAAGATTAAAAATGAAGCAAAAAAAAGAGAGGAAGGAGATTTAATGAAGAAAAAAATGAAAACGGAAGGAGGAAGGTGAAGAGAGAAAAAAAATGAGATGGAAATTTTATTTGGAAAATGAAGCTACAGAAGATGAGATTAGAAAATGAAATATGACTAAAGGAATGAAGATGGAAACAAATGACAAGCTAATAAGGTACATATAAATAAACTAGGAATTGAAATAAAGTAAAATATGAACAACCCTAAAATGTAGTATTGAAAGATGTGAACTAAATGAATATGAGGTGATAGAAGAATTAAAATGCAAATGAAGAAATAAAATTATAGATTATTTAAAAATAATGAAATAAAAGTGGACGGACAAAATGCACGTTTAGTTTTAAATGCTTTAGGCATTGATAATGCATAAGGAAATGTATGTAGGAATGAGAAAATTTGCAAACCAAAGGAAAATAGAAACTTTTATAACCAAAAATGAGATGGAAAGAATTAAATATAGCCTAAAAGCTTAGGCTTAGGTATTAAACCGAAGAAGAAATGAACGTACCAAGTTTTAATAATGAGGTAACTATTTTAAAACGTACATGCAAAAAAAGAAATGAAGGGACCACAAATACATTTTGAAATTCAATTTTTTTCGAAACGTAACCAAATTAATTTCATTCACTCAAATAATACACAGTTTGTACACATACAAATTTTTATCTATGTACAATTAATAAATTATACTTTCCTTAAAAATGAAAACGTTCAATTCTTTTATTTCCATTAAAGCACCATTTCTATTTAACACAAAACGTGCGCTTCTTTTATTAAATCTATTAACTGCAATCAACGTTTTCTTTCATTTTAATCGAAATATTTCCATTACATTAATTGCAATTAATAACAAAGTTAAATTTCAAAATAGGTAAACCAAAATGGATGAGAAATGAGACAATTGTTTCCTTAAGTCATTTAAACATGTTTATAAATTTGTCGTTTTACACCACGATAATAAATAGCTTACTAAAATTATATTCATATTCTTGTAATCAATCTGCATGCTAAAGAGGCATTCAAATAAATATATATTTCTTATTTTTAACAAATCATTCTATTTTTTACTCTAATGAAATTAAATCTACGTTCACAAACGAAACATTCATTTTATGTGACATAAACGTTCTTCTTTTCATTAAATCAAACTTTTCTTATATTTCCACAAAACATAAGCTACGTTTAATTACACTTATAAACTTACAGTTTAATATTCTCTCTCTTATTAATTGAAATTATTTGATTACATTAATTTCAATTGATTACAAAGGTGAATATCAAAATGGACTAAATAAATGTAATAAGAAATAGAAAAATTATTTCCTGTCAAACAATGATTTAAACATATTTATGCGCTTTGGATACAAACTAGTATTATACATTTCTTACCAAATAATAGTTTATCATCTCTGAAATCAATTTTTTGGCTTCCAAACATTTTAAATAAATAAACATATGATTCTTTTTTAATAAATAAACATTTATTATTTCTTATTAACATTTATTATTCCAATCATTTGTAAATTTACATTCAAACAATTGTTAATATCATTCAAACCAATACTATTAAAATGCACACTTACATTTGTTATCATCCTTATATTATTGCAATCATATGTCATTAATAGAAATTTTAATTAAGCTCATAATTTGTTATATAATTTAATTTGTATCAATAAAATCTTTTTTTTTATTCCTAACAATTTTATTTAAATTTTTTATTTAATTTAATACTTTTAAATGTTTAAAAATGTCGGTCGTTACAATCTACCCCACTCAAAACTTTTCGTCCCCGAAAAGAAACAAGAAGGAATCAAAAAGTATGTTATATTTCATTTAAACAGTCAATTTATAAGCAATTAAACCTACATATTTAAGTTTAATAAAGTAAAAAATCAAATTCTATAAAAAAAATCGAAGTCATAAATTTTCGAAATTTTTTGGCAGAGCCTCCTTTGTATAGAGAGGTTCGGAAAACAATAATAATAATAATTACAATATATGTATCATATTTCAAAAATAAAATATACACAAATAAACAATACAACCATTATGCAACCAAAGAATCCATCATACATCCATAGTAACCAAAACCGTTGGTTTGTTCAGTTCAGAATCCATAAATCATGCAAGGTGATGAATAAACTGTCAAGTGTACCCTATGCTCAACAGCCTTAGATAATTACTTAATATATTAGTCAAACAAGCTCAACAACTAGAAGTATTCTTTCCCAAACTTACCATCAGCCAGACAACAAGAATTTTAAATTTATTTAAGTTTATTCGATTGGTTTTTTTTTATCATTTACCTTTCATTCATTAATTTATATAAAGATTAATCACTTACATAATTTGGTTACCATTGAATATTTAAGTCATTGATGAATCATTTCAAAAAATATATTAATTAAGCTTCTAATGTCTTACTTATTTTTATAACTCCATTCGGTTATTGAATAAAAATTTAAGTTTTTGGCATTTTCCCTTAAAGAGAAAAGAAATATTTCAACATATCTAAAAATTCAATTAAAACATTTAACCTCATTCACTTAGTAAAAATATAAGATATATTTAAAACATCCGCACAGCATTATGCAAAGATTTTTCAAAAGTCTAAAACAATGTTAGAAATTTATATCAAAACATTATGATAAACTTTAGAATAAATTTCTTTAAATCCAATAATTTATTAGACTCATTATTTTTAAAATAAGTATAAACTCAAGATTATTAAGCTGAAACTAATAGAATACTCAAATCTTGCATTAAAATCAAAGTTTAAAATTTAATATCTTCATAATTAATTTTACACATTTATTTTAAAATGAATATTCAAATCACGGAAAAACATTTATTATGGTTTAATACAAAAATTCAAATAGTAAATGAACCAATAAATTTACTATTAGTACTTTGAAATCAATTAAATATTCCAAACTATGCTTGCAAAATAGAGATTCAAATTTATTTGCCAAGTATATTACTATAAATAAACTTTGCAAATCAATTTCTTTTCCATTTATATAATACCTTTAAATTCAACATTCAAAGAAACTTATATAAATTTTACTTGCAATATTCATTTGAAAGCTTCATTTGCAAGTAAATCATCTTTAATACTTTAATACTTTTCAAAAATTCATTTACAAAATTTCTTGCTTCATTTTTAAATACCATTTAAATATTTTAGATAACATCTTTATAAATATATGTAAACTATTTGATAATAATTATTTACATCGTTACTTATATTTACAAAGAAGCTATCGAAACCCTTAAATCCATTATTCATAAATTTATTAGTTTTATCTCAAGATACTTTTCAAACATTATTAATAAATCAATAATCATTTACTTTAAATATGTTTTATTAAATTAATAATTTCTCATTATATTTACAACACTAATAAACCATGTTGTACATAAATAGATAATATTTAAACATTTTAAAGTACTTAGAAAAGAGAAAAAAGTGACCAAAATATCTTTTATATAATACTTTATCGAAATACTTTTATAACTCGATGTCTTAACCGGTTTATCCTCGTTCTCGCAGACTCTGGCCATGCGTTGATCAGGCGCAAGGCTAGAATTCTCTAAGTACTTAGTAGACCTGTTTCAACACTCAGTGAAAATGCTTGAAAAACTTTAAAAACCAATATGGAAAGTACAATGTAACGACCCGTTAAATTTGATAATGTTAAATGAATTAAATTAATATAATTTTTAATCTAATTTAGAATAAAATAAAAGCCTTAATATTTTATTTGAGAAAAACGTAGTAATTTGTTATAGTAATTGGAATTTAATGTAACAATAAAATTTTATGATAATAGATTTGGATAATGTAATTTGTCACATTTTGTTAAAAGATTTAATTTTAAGAAACCAATATAATGCAATACAAAGGTGTTTGAAACGACTGTTGGGTTTTAAATGGAGCGTATATAAATAGTGAAAATCATTATAACCTCTTAATTTAATACGATTGTTTAATTAATACTAAAAGAATAAAATTTGAAATAGTATTAATGTAATAATAACTGAATTTAAGTGCAACCATATTTATGGAAGTGAATTGGATTTTTGTGGATGTTAACATTGAATAAATTTATTTAGAGTAAAAAGGATTTAAAAGCATGTTTTGGATAGAATGTTAAATTCATGGATTTAGTGTAAGTAACTAGAATTTAATCCTATAAGATTTGGAACTGAATGTATGAAGATAATTTTGTAGAAATAGTTAATTAACAACTTAATTGTGCATACCTAATATAATATAAATAACAAAAGGACTAGAACTTGATTTGCCTAGGTATGTATATATATTGATAAACTATAACCAAGTGAGAAATTTGGTAGTAAATAGGGAATAAGTTGACTAAGGCAATTATTAATTTAATAAATGAATGCATAGTAAGTAAGTGGAAATTTATGCATAAAAATATTTTCATATATAGTATAATTACAAAAGTTTACCCATTTATCTAATGTATATAATTGAATCTAAATTTAGGGCAACATTTTTGTTATTGATGGTGTAGGTGAATTTGAATAAAAGGGTAACAATTATTTTGATTTAACATTTATTGAGTATATAGTTAAGAAGGGCACTCGACGTAAATGAATCTAAATAAATTATTTTGGGTATTGATGTGTCTAGTCAATAAAGGAGAACTTTAAGGAAATAAAATATAAATGAATGTATTTGGAAATAGAGTTCTTGTATATGTTGAATAGTTATTATATAGTTATTAAGAATGAGCGTTACTTTATTAAGTATAAATATAGTAACAGAAGTATGAATAAATTTATAGAAACATAAGATTTACTTTAAGGTAATATTTGAGTGTAGACTTTTTGGAATAGATTCAATAACAATAATCACTGTTTGTCACCTATCTTATTTGTTGTTAAGTTATGTTGAAATCAATCTCAAATTTATTCACTAAATTTTTTGCAGTTAGCGTAGTTTTGGCTTTGTAATTGCAGTAGTTAATTCTTTAAGGTGAGGTCAATACTAATTTTATTTTTATTTGACCATTGGTTGTTATAGACTTTAGAAAGCAAGATTTATATGCATAATTTGAGTATAAAATTCAACAACTGGTATTTATTACAAATAAAATGGAATTAAACGTAAAATATTACGTTATTGAATATAAAACGGAATTTGTGAACATTAGAGTGAAATCTTGAACTAATGTTAGTAACGTCTTTATTTTAGGTGAAAGTTGAGGATATAAAGGTTAAAAGTCTAAAGTATGGGTTTTTGAGAATATAATTTATAAAATTCTTAAATATAAGAAAGTGCAGAAATGAACACTGAAATTTGATATCTTGTCAATTTTAATTCACATCCAAGCTTGTTAAATCATTTGAAATTGATAAATTTATATAGGCAATAAAATTGGGACAAATTTTAGAATATTAATACAAGATTGGATTTTATAATTTATTTAATTTATTTAATGAATATTAAAAATAGCCATTTTTGTCACGGACTCGGATTTCGACGAAACTAGTTTCATCGGATCCGTATCGGTGAATTATTATAGGGTTTCAAGTTTCGTATCAATTGGACCTGTCGTTTGATCGTACGGACGCGAAATGCCTTGAAATCGATTTAATTAAGAAATCAATTTGAAATCAATTTGGAAATTTTGTTTTCAACATAACTTCTTCATACGATCGAATTTGGTCGTGAAACCTTTTCCATCGCGTTCAGAATATTTTAAAATACCTATTTGGATATATGGGTTTAATAAATTTTGTTCCGGAGGCTAAACGGGCTTTTTGGGCCATAGTATGTGGCGTACGTTCATCCTTCTAGTCTATACGCTCTAACCCAACCCTAACTATAAATATACAGTTATACACTCTAGCCACTCCTTATTTTCATTTTCTATACATACATCTCCTTCTCAACTCCTCATTCTAATGGCAGAAAAAAAAACCTAATTCCCAAATTCCAAAAAAAAAAAAAAAATCAAACTTAAAAAAAAAAAAAAAAAAAAATTTGCGGATCTGCAGCAGCTTCTGGTCGCGCTTCGGGTTTCAGGGGAGAAAACCCTAGAGCAACTTCGGGTCAGCAAGAAAATGACTCGGGTCGCTCCGGGTCGTTTTGGCGAAAACTCCAAGCAGACACCGGCGAATTGAGGCGGCGCACCAAAGTCGACCCAGGACCAGAATTTTCCATTTTTCAAATTTTCATAACTTTTGCATACGAGCTCGGATTCACGCGGGGTTTGTTTTGCTGGGATCGTATCGGAATTTCTGACGTTTTGACGCTGGTTTGGACAAATTCTGAGACCGTAAAAATTTTGATTTTAAATTGAATTTAAATTCGATTTAAATTCCAAAGGTGAGTGTTTTAACCCACTCACAACTACTAGAAGCTTTTATGTTTGTTTAAATTAATTTTAGAAATGAATAGAAATTTATTTATGAGTATTTGGCATGTTTATTTTATTCATATCTGTTGAATTGCATTTAATTAATTTAACTGTTAATTTAATTAATTTATTGCGTATGAATTTACAGTTAAAATTTATTTGTTTGTATATGAACTGCTAGTTAACAGTTATATAATTTATTACTGAATATAGACTGTAGATTAATAGCTGTTAAATTTAATTTGAATAAAATTGCCAGTATTACCTGTTATGTAGTACCAAAAATAATATTGTTATTGGTTGATATTGATTGATGATTGCGATTTGGATGATGGATGATGTTGATGAATGGATGTTTATTGTATATCATTAAATTGCAAATTATCATGCATATTTCATTTCATTCGGGATTGTGGTTTGAAATGATATATAACCGCAAAATTTTATACTTTTTTAAATTGCGGATTGAAATGATAAATATCCGTATCACTTGACCATAGGATAGAAAATTTTATACAGGCACCGCGGTCTATATATAACTATTTTAATGCGATTTCTATGGTTTGGATGGAATACGGTTTATAATAATCTTAAATTTTATATTGTATAAATATTATTCTTCCATATATATACATATGAAGTTGAAAATTTTGAAATTAAAAGGTGTATAAATCTCTTTATTAAAAATGGAAAAATTAAGAAAATGGAGTTGATAATTTATATCATATGCTTAAATGTTAAGTTTGGAAATTTTAAGATATGATATTTATAATTGGATTTTTCCCAAGATAAATTGAAATGAATATTCTAGTATAATTTGAATTGAAAATATATATATTTTATTACTAGAAACTGGAGTTTTTATTTATTTATGGATTTTATGTGAATATTCAAGACTAATTAATAGAACATTCGATTTGCTGAAAGAATAAATTCCAACTTTAGTTTTGAAATATTAATACTCCAAATGGATATATATATATAAATAGAAATTGAAGTGGTTTTGGAACTTGAAAGTGATATTTAAAATTGGTTTAGACTTTAAATAAAGAAGTATATTTGTAAAGCCCTGGAAATAATTTCTTTACAAAGTAACCTTAAAGTTAAACCATTTATTCTATATACCATTGACTATCCGAACCATTTAAGTTTTAGAAGTTATGGTTTTAAATTATGAATTTCGAAATATTATGCTTTGAAAGTATAACTCAAATATTTGGTTTCCAGATATTTTAAAATTTAAAGCAGTATGATTTTAGAGGAGAATTATATTTGAGAAAAGGATATCATATTGTTTTGGGCTTTAAATTGATATCGTATTCATAATTTTGAAATGAAAATGTTTATTTGGTTTTAAAGTATAAACTATATTTTTAAAATGACCGCGGTGTTATAATAACGATTGGTTGGCAAAGAGACCGGGATCGGATATGGACATACTCTCTGTCGATACCGAAAACCACTTTGACTAACCGTGTACGCGGTGGAGATTCCAGAATGAAGTAGGTGGTGGCGACGTTTCCTGTAAGGTAAATACGTGGACCCGACTCCCGTGAGTTGGCATAAGGTGGCTAAAACAGGAGCGATTCTCAGGCCAATGAGGTCATTCCTCTGATCGGACCCTCCTCTTCGATATTATACTTTGATTTTGGATTGATTCAGTGGCCACTTCTATATTTTGATTTTGGGGAGTTAGTCCGAGGTGGGCGGTAACTGCGGCTACGCGTTTCCACCAGCCTGGATAGCAATTGGTATATCTACCCTGGCATTGCCTAGTTGTGCCGTGTCACCTACCATACCGAGCCTTTACTACGAGTTTCTATTTGTGTCGTACCCATGGAGTATCCTCTGGTAGCTGCCCGATCAGGAGGTATTACGGTACTGTATAGACTATTGGCATTATTTGTGTTAAGGGCTATATGGGTAACCCCTTAACGCTATTAAAAAGTAAGTTTATTTTATAAATAGACACTATTATAATAGCGCAATATACTACATAGTAAATAGTTTAACGGATCCTTAGGAGATGTAAATCCCGAACATCTCTTGAGTTACTGTACTCATATTTATTTCTGTTAATTTAACTCACATAAGATCTTTTAGTCTGACTCGAGTGTTTTTGTCTTTTCAAATTCGCTCGGGTCAGTCCGAGCGTTTCAGGATCGAAGATTTTAGCTTTGGAGGACGAAGACGAAGAATCCGTATTATATTATTTATAGTATTGCACCACACTCTAAAATTTCTGCTGCATTAATTGTATTGGTATGTGTAACTCTGATATTCATTGTATAAGTAAAATAAATATTTTGTAAACAGTTATCATGAACTGTATATTGATTATTATATTTTATCCTTCCGCTGTGAGATTCTATTTTGTTTTATTTCTTCTCTGTTTTTCTTATTTACCCCATAACAATCCGCCCTTGCGTATGCTTTGAATTGGCACGTGTGTCGGTTTAAAGTGTGCGAAAAGGCGGGATGTTAAAGTTGGTATCAGAGCTTTGGTTTAGCGATAAACCTTGGCTTTGTGGGGTTTGACTCTTTGTTAATAGGGTAGTAATACCCTATGGGAGTCGCTGAGTGTATATATATGAGAGAGCGTATTTGTTAGTTTTATAAAAAGATTTTAATATTATGTTACTCTGTTCCGTTTTATATTTATAAATTCTGGTTGATGCATGGGACGCTATGCCATCAATAGGGATTTCTAAACACTTAATAGGACAGACCGACATAATATTTGTTTTTAATATAGGTGAATGAAATAATTTTGCCTATTATATTTTCTATGTATAAAAAATATATTTTATAAAGATATATATATATATATATATATATATATATATATATATATATATTTGGTTTCTATAGATTGGGTGTTAGGAAATAAAAATATTTATAACAATTAAAGCTAAGTTGAAATTATAATAAATCAAATTGGAGATTTTAGAACTTAAGTCCGGGATTTTTGAAATCTTCTTTCAAAGGATTTATGAAATATAATGATTTGGTTTATAAATATTTTCTTATATAAATATTTAGTATAATTCGAAAGAATTGGTTTAAGAAGATTTTGAAGAAAATAAGTTTGTACTTTCCTCTCTGTCGCTGGAAAATAATTTCGGTGATGATGGCCGCATCATCGACTTTCATTTTCGAGTTTCGAAGGGAAAGGCCACTGTAGTAAATTCTACTGCAGATTTGTTTTGAAATTATTTAAAATTTTAATTGTTTAAAGGTAATTAGAGATATAAAAGTTGTAAGAAATTAATTATCTATTATTTTAAAGAAATTTTGGAATTTGGCCCGGTATTTAATTCCTAAATTTCCATTAATTAAATTGTTTAAACTATTTTAGTGGAATAAAAGGTAGGTAAAAGAATGAATGCTAAGTATAAAGGAAGTAAAATTTAACTTATAAATAATGGTAAAGATCTATTGAATAATAAATGAATTAAGAGAATTGAGATTAAACTTGTATAAGTTCAATTGCACTTTCTTTGACATAAATAACTTACCAAATATGAAAGGTTGAAATGTTAATTAAGAGATTTGAATAGAATATTATGCAAGTTGAAATGTTGGAAATTTTGGATTATTCTATGAATTGCTATTATATAAATAAGAATTTAGTGGTATAAACTTAAGTTATAATTGAAATTTTACTGCAAATAAGTCAAGAATTATTAATAGGTGATATGAACTTAAGTAAATAAAATGAAATTCTTTAGTAAATAAGGATTGATTGTAGGGTTATTAACTTAAGTATGTTTTAAATTTCCCCTATTCTAATATAATGGAAAGTAGGAATAATAAATAAATGACTGTAAACCCTAAGTAATAAATTAATAAAATTCCTTTATTTATAAGAATGAAGGTTATAAGGTTAATAATTTAGGTGTAACTAAGAAAGTTACTGTAATTTAATATAATAGAAACATAAACATTAAATAAAGGAATAAAATTAAGGGTAAGTTGAAATTGTAATATATATAACGAATATATATTTATTGAACCATTAATTAAGAAAAAAGGGAATTGAAAAGAAACTTGGAAATTTTCACTTACACTCTTAGGACATATATAAACTTACCATACAATAAAAGTTGCAATGTTAGTAAGAAAATGTAAAGGGAAATCTTACAAGTGGAGTTTGAGGTAATTAAGGTATTCAATAAATTTGCTGTTAGTAATGAGAATTAATTGTACAAACTTAAGTTAAATTGGAAATTTTACTATATAAGTAAAGATATGTAGTATAAATAGATAATATAACCGTTAGTCAATAAATTGGAATACCAATATAATGAATTTTGAAATAAATGGAAAATGAAATAGTAAGAAACATAGAAACCCCTCCATGAATGAAAGGAAGAAAATCAAGCCACGGAAGCATGAAATAAATGTATAATAAGTAATTTGGTTGTTGGTTTGAATTGTATTGTTTGATTTATGTTTGTTGGGTAAGAAATTTGAAGTTGTTGGGTGAATAAATAATCTATCTTTGTTCCATCCAAGACTGTTGAGTAAAGGATGCACTTGATAGTTAATTTCATCTCATACAAATTTCAAGTTTGAACCCAAACAACTATTTGTTTGATGGATTAAATGGTTGCTTTGTTTGTGTATGTATGTTGTTTGTAAGGTCGATGGTTGTTGAATTGTTTGGTTGATTAATGATTGAATCCACTTGAATAGTTCACTTTAAAATAAATATTTAACCTTTTAGATTATATAAGTGAATACAGGTGATGGAAGCAACTGCTACTGCTTTTGGTTCCACAATAATTAGCGTAATTGCCCGACAAATAGGTACGTTTCCGGATTATGTTTTAGCGCTATTTTATATAATTTTTCCCGTGTTGGGATAATATTTTGATAATATATGTAATATATTTGTATATTTTGATATTATATTTTCTCCAGAGTCTCTCCGTACAAAGGAGACTCTGCCAAAATTTTCCGTAAATTTTGGACTTAGAATTTTGTGAAAATGTTTTCCAGCTTTAATAATCTAAGTATAAAAGAATATAATGATTATAAACAGGTATATTTTATTTAAGAAAATAAATTGAGTAAATTATTGTTTATAAATAATATTTGAAATAAGATGTACTGTTTTATTCTTCCTTCTCCCTTCTTTTTCCTTTTCGGGGACGAAAAGTTTTGAGTGGGGGAGATTGTAATGACCCGTTAAATTTGATAATGTTAAATGAATTAAATTAATATAATTTTTAATCTAATTTAGAATAAAATAAAAGCCTTAATATTTTATTTGAGAAAAACGTAGTAATTTGTTATAGTAATTGGAATTTAATGTAACAATAAAATTTTATGATAATATATTTGGATAATGTAATTTGTCACATTTTGTTAAAAGATTTAATTTTAAGAAACCAATATAATGCAATACAAAGGTGTTTGAAACGACTGTTGGGTTTTAAATGGAGCGTATATAAATAGTGAAAATCATTATAACCTCTTAATTTAATACGATTGTTTAATTAATACTAAAAGAATAAAATTTGAAATAGTATTAATGTAATAATAACTGAATTTAAGTGCAACCATATTTATGGAAGTGAATTGGATTTTTGTGGATGTTAACATTGAATAAATTTATTTAGAGTAAAAAGGATTTAAAAGCATGTTTTGGATAGAATCTTAAATTCATGGATTTAGTGTAAGTAACTAGAATTTAATCCTATAAGATTTGGAACTGAATGTATGAAGATAATTTTGTAGAAATAGTTAATTAACAACTTAATTGTGCATACCTAATATAATATAAATAACAAAAGGACTAGAACTTGATTTGCCTAGGTATGTATATATATTGATAAACTATAACCAAGTGAGAAATTTGGTAGCAAATAGGGAATAAGTTGACTAAGGCAATTAGTAATTTAATAAATGAATGCATAGTAAGTAAGTGGAAATTTATGCATAAAAATATTTTCATATATAGTATAATTACAAAAGTTTACCCATTTATCTAATGTATATAATTGAATCTAAATTTAGGGCAACATTTTTGTTATTGATGGTGTAGGTGAATTTGAATAAAAGGGTAACAATTATTTTAATTTAACATTTATTGAGTATATAGTTAAGAAGGGCAATCGACGTAAATGAATCTGAATAAATTATTTTGGGTATTGATGTGTCTAGTCAATAAAGGAGAACTTTAAGGAAATAAAATATAAATGAATGTATTTGGGAGTAGAGTTCTTGTATATGTTGAATAGTTATTATATAGTTATTAAGAATGAGCGTTACTTTATTAAGTATAAATATAGTAACAGAAGTATGAATAAATTTATAGAAACATAAGATTTACTTTAAGGTAATATTTGAGTGTAGACTTTTGGAATAGATTCAATAACAATAATCATTGTTTGTCACCTATCTTATTTGTTGTTAAGTTATGTTGAAATCAATCTCAAATTTATTCACAAAATTTTTTGCAGTTAGCGTAGTTTTGGCTTTGTAATTGCAGTAGTTAATTCTTTAAGGTGAAGTCAATACTAATTTTATTTTTATTTGACCATTGGTTGTTATAGACTTTAGAAAGCAAGATTTATATGTATAATTTGAGTATAAAATTCAACAACTGGTATTTATTACAAATAAAATGGAATTAAACGTAAAATATTACGTTATTGAATATAAAACGGAATTTGTGAACATTAGAGTGAAATCTTGAACTAATGTTAGTAACGTTTTTATTTTAGGTGAAAGTTGAGGATATAAAGGTTAAAAGTCTAAAGTATGGGTTTTTGAGAATATAATTTATAAAATTCTTAAATATAAGAAAGTGCAGAAATGAACACTGAAATTTGATATCTTGTCAATTTTAATTCACATCCAAGCTTGTTAAATCATTTGAAATTGATTAATTTATATAGGCAATAAAATTGGGACAAATTTTAGAATATTAATACAAGATTGGATTTTATAATTTATTTAATTTATTTAATGAATATTAAAAATAGCCATTTTTGTCACGGACTCGGATTTTGACGAAACTAGTTTCATCGGATCCGTATCGGTGAATTATTATAGGGTTTCAAGTTTCGTATCAATTGGACCTGTCGTTTGATCGTACGGACGCGAAACGCCTTGAAATCGATTTAATTAAGAAATCAATTTGAAATCAATTTGGAAATTTTGTTTTCAACATAACTTCTTCATACGATCGAATTTGGTCGTGAAACTTTTTCCATCGCGTTCAGAATATTTTAAAATACCTATTTGGATATATGGGTTTAATAATTTTGTTCCGGAGGCTAAACGGGCTTTTTGGGCCATAATTTGTGGCGTACGTTCATCCTTCTAGTCTATACGCTCTAACCCAACCCTAACTATAAATATACAGTTATAAACCCTAGCCACTCCTTATTTTCATTTTCTGTACATACATCTCCTTCTCACCTCCTCATTCTAATGGCAGAAAAAAAAACCTAATTCCCAAATTCCAAAAAAAAAAAAAAATCAAATTTTTTTTTTTAAAAAAAAAATTTTGCGGATCTGCAGCAGCTTCTGGTCGCGCTTCGGGTTTCAGGGGAGAAAACCCTAGAGCAACTTCGGGTCAGGAAGAAAATGACTCGGGTCGCTCCGGGTCGTTTTGGCGAAAACTCCAAGCAGGTACCGGGGAATTGAGGCGGCGCACCGAAGTCGAACCCGAAGTCGACCCAGGACCAGAATTTTCCATTTTTCAAATTTTCATAACTTTTGCATACCAGCTCGGGTTCACGCGCGGTTTGTTTTGCTGGGATCGTATCGGAATTTCTGACGTTTTGACTCAGGTTTGGACAAATTCTGAGACCGTCAAAATTTTGAGTTTAAATTGAATTTAAATTCGATTTAAATTCCAAAGGTGAGTGTTTTAACCCACTCACAACTATTAGAAGCTTTTATGTTTGTTTAAATTAATTTTAGAAATGAATAGAAATTTATTTATGAGTATTTGGCATGTTTATTTTATTCATATCTGTTGAATTGCATTTAATTAATTTAACTGTTAATTTAATTAATTTATTGCGTATGAATTTACAGTTAAAATTTATTTGTTTGTATATGGACTGCTAGTTAACAGTTATATAATTTATTACTGAATATAGACTGTAGATTAATAGCTGTTAAATTTAATTTGAATAAAATTGCCAGTATTACCTGTTATGTAGTACCAAAAATAATATTGTTATTGGTTGATATTGATTGATGATTGCGATTTGGATGATGGATGATGTTGATGAATGGATGTTTATTGTATATCATTAAATTGCAAATTATCATGCATATTTCATTTCATTCGGGATTGTGGTTTGAAATGATATATAACCGCAAAATTTTATTTTTTTTTAAATTGCGGATTGAAATGATAAACATCTGTATCACTTGACCATAGGATAGAAAATTTTATACAGGCACCGCGGTCTATATATAACTATTTTAATGCGATTTCTATGGTTTGGATGGAATACGGTTTATAATAATCTTAAATTTTATGTTGTATAAATATTATTCTTCCATATATATACATATGAAGTTGAAAATTTTGAAATTAAAAGGTGTATAAATCTCTTTATTAAAAATGGAAAAATTAAGAAAATGGAGTTGATAATTTATATCATATGTTTAAATGTTAAGTTTGGAAATTTTAAGATATGATATTTATAATTGGATTTTTCCCAAGATAAATTGAAATGAATATTCTAGTATAATTTGAATTGAAAAAATATATATTTTATTACTAGAAATTGGAGTTTTTATTTATTTATGGATTTTATGTGAATATTCAAGACTAATTAATAGAACATTCGATTTGCTGAAAGAATAAATTCCAACTTTAGTTTTGAAATATTAATACTCCAAATGGATATATATATATAAATAGAAATTGAAGTGGTTTTGGAACTTGAAAGTGATATTTAAAATTGGTTTAGACTTTAAATAAAGAAGTATATTTGTAAAGCCCTGGAAATAATTTCTTTACAAAGTAACCTTAAAGTTAAACCATTTATTCTATATACCATTGACTATCCGAACCATTTAAGTTTTAGAAGTTATGGTTTTAAATTATGAATTTCGAAATATTATGCTTTGAAAGTATAACTCAAATATTTGGTTTCCAAATATTTTAAAATTTAAAGCAGTATGATTTCGGAAGAGAATTATATTTGAGAAAAGGATATCATATTGTTTTGGGCTTTAAATTGATATCGTATTCATAATTTTGAAATGAAAATGTTTATTTGGTTTTAAAGTATAAACTATATTTTTAAAATGACCGCGGTGTTATAATAACAATTGGTTGGCAAGGAGATCGGGATCGGATATGGACATACTCTCTGTCGATACCGAAAACCACTTTGACTAACCGTGTACGCGGTGGAGATTCCAGAATGAAGTAGGTGGTGGCGACGTTTCATGTAAGGTAAATACATGGACCCGACTCCCGTGAGTTGGCATAAGGTGGCTAAAACAGGAGCGATTCTCAGGCCAATGAGGTCATTCCTCTGATCGGACCCTCCTCTTCGATATTATACTTTGATTTTGGATTGATTCAGTGGCCACTTCTATATTTTGATTTTGGGGAGTTAGTCCGAGGTGGGCGGTAACTGCGGCTACGCGTTTCCACCAGCCTGGATAGCAATTGGTATATCTACCCTAGCATTGCCTAGTTGTGCCGTCTCACCTACCATACCGAGCCTTTACTACGAGTTTCTATTTGTGTCGTACCCATGGAGTATCCTCTGGTAGCTTCTCGATCAGGAGGTATTACGGTACTGTATAGACTATTGACATTATTTGTGTTAAGGGCTATATGGGTAACCCCTTAACGCTATTAAAAAGTAAGTTTATTTTATAAATAGACATTATTATAATAGCGCAATATACTACATAGTAAATAGTTTAACGGATCCTTAGGAGATGTAAATCCCGAACATCTCTTGAGTTACTGTACTCATATTTATTTCTGTTAATTTAACTCACATACGATCTTTTAATCTGACTCGAGTGTTTTTGTCTTTTCAAATTCGCTCGGGTCAGTCCGAGCGTTTCAGGATCGAAGATTTTAGCTTTGGAGGACGAAGACGAAGAATCCGTATTATATTATTTATAGTATTGCACCATACTCTAAAATTTCCGCTGCATTGATTGTATTGGTATGTGTAACTCTGATATTCATTGTATAAGTAAAATAAATATTTTGTAAACAGTTATCATGAACTGTATATTGATTATTATATTTTATCCTTCCGCTGTGAGATTCTATTTTGTTTTATTTCTTCTCTGTTTTTCTTATTTACCCCATAACAATCCGCCCTTGCGTATGCTTTGAATTGGCACATGTGTCGGTTTAAAGTGTGCGAAAAGGCGGGATGCTACATACAATCCAAACAAATCACCTAGATCGCAGATACCCAATGGTTATGCTTGGATCATCCAGGAAACATCCATACTTTTAAGCAATCACTGCCTTGCGAATTACGCCATGATAACCAAAACTGTGGACCGCAGGATACATAATAATGGTTACGTCTGGATCCCCCAGGAAACATCCATACCCTTTAAGCAATCTCTTCCTTGCGGATTATGCCACGACAACAAAAACCGATAGCCCACAGGATACATAACAATGGTTACGCCTGGATCCCCTATGAAACATCCATACCCTTTAAGAAATCTCTTCCTTGCGGATTACGCCATCCAAAAAACGACCATGGGTTACGCCATGGTAGGACACTTGAGTATCACATCTGGAAAATCAAAATCAGAGAGAATAATGTCGATAAAATGAATCCACAACGTGGCCACAAAGCGGATATTAAGCAGAATGCACTTTCCATATCTTTACTTTGAAAATATGTATCATATAGTACCTTTTCAAATCAATTTCAAATATCATACTTATATAAAGTCCATTATATATAAGATTCCATTCTCAAATCGAATACTTTCAAAAATCAATAGTATCAAATCACACTTATATAGACTTCGATTATATAGATTTCGCTTTCAAATTGAGTACCTTTCCAAATTGTAGTTTTCAAATCAACTACATACTTAATATTTGTTTCATAGAATTTCTCATTTTGATATAAACATGAATATATCCATTCTCATAATTTGCTTATATTTCACTTTAGTTTAAATTACATTCATTTCAAATGTAATATTTCTCATTTAATACTACATTTATTTGCAAATCATTTCATAAGGAATTTTCCTACGTTTATAACCAATTTATTAAAATTAGTTCCTTTTTATAAGACATTGTTTGAGTTTAAAGTTATCACAACTTTATTTATAACCATTTATTGCAACATCCATTTATTTAATAACAATTTACAAGTCATGGCTTTATTTGAAATCATTTCACTTTTAATTCATATTTGCTAATTTCATTTAGTTTCACATTTACCTTTCAATTTATTTATGACACGTTTCATAAATGTTAATTAAGTTTATAAACATATTTTTCCAATTTAATCTCATTTACAACATTTCCTTAATCACCATTTCAATTTAAAGATCCCAAGGCTTAAAGTTCACACTTGTATATTATTACATTACATGCTAAGCATGTATACCCCAATTCTATTCATTTACTAAACATAGATATAACAAATTAAACCTTGTTTTACTTGCTTTAAAATTAAGGTTATCAACTTGACTATATAATTCAACCATATTATCAAGTTTCACTCATGTATTAATTCAAAAGGTTTCGATTATCCAAAATATCCAAATATTCCATTTTTTTCAATAGTCGAAACTACATGTGAACAAACAACAAAATTCATAACAACATTTCAATTTCATAAACAAATATCCTAATTATTCATTTTATTCTCTTTAATACATCATTATTAAACTAGTGTTTAGTCCATTAATTCAATCAACAATAATTAACCAATGTTTTTAATTTGATTAAATACAACAAGTCAATAAAAATGATAATAATTAAATATTACCATTTCATAAATCAAACATATTACAAATAACTATATCAGCCATAAAATATTATTCTGTTATATATATTATATAATATTAGGAAAAATAATTTCATCTCAAAATTTATACAAAACATTTTTATAACACTAACAAATACGCGCTCTCATAAATACACTCAAACGACTCATTCTAGGGTATTACTACGCTATCCCTAATGAGTTAACCCCAACAGGTTAAGGTATGTCTAAACCAAAGCTCTGATACCAACTGTAACAACCCACCCTTTTGGATGGTTCAAATCGACAATAAACCACACTTGTCAGAATCAAACCATTCAAAAAGAAGCATTATTAATGGAGTAAATAAGGAAAAAAGGAAAGAAAAAAATCAAAATAAAGAATCTCGCAGCGGAACGACAAAATATAATAATCAAATAAACAGTTCATGAAGCTGTTTTACAAATAACATTTGATTACACTTTTATAAATTCAAATCAGAGTTATACATATATTATAAATAACCAAATAATGTAGTGGAACACAGAATGTAGTGGAATAATAAATAGCAATAATATACTCAATCTTCGTCTTCGTCCACCAGAAAAAAGTCTTCAAAGCTGAAAAACTCAGGCTGACACGAGTGTAAAGGAAAATAATACACTCGAGTCAGAACTAAAATTCTTATGCAAATTAAATCAAAAGTAGATGTAATGAGGAATGCAGATAACTATATTTTTGAAGATTCAAATTCTGAAAATGTTATTGTTTCCATATTCAAAATAAAATGGATCTCATAATAGATCCATTCTAGTAAATTACAAATTTACAGAATAATTCCCATTTAAATTTCATAGTACAAGAGATTTAATTTATAAAAATGTTCCAAAGTTTCAATAATCAATTTTATGGAAACTTCCCAATGTTTCAAAATTTAATTTTGAAAACTTTCAAATATGGTTCAAATAGTAAATCTAAACATACTATTTTTCCTCTGATGTGAATACTTGAAATTCATGGGTTTTACATCTTTATTCAGTGTGCAAATAATCAATATGAAAATTTATGTAATTACAATAAACTATAGGGTGATAACAAGGATGTATCAAATAGATGAACAAATGCACATTCAATCACAATAGCATCCATCACAACATACAATCAACATTCAAATCATTCAATTCAACAAATCAACCAATTCAAAAGCATTTCAAAGTAATAATTAGTCATCACGTATTGGAATTTAGTTATTCAAATTAAATATCAATAAAAATTCCAAACCAACAATCAAAAATTTATCACTATATGACCTAATTTAACTTGCAATAAAAATTTAGTAGTTCGTGAGTGAGTTTAAACATTCACCTTCTAGATTTCCCATTTCTAGTCGGATTTGGATCCGCTACTACTTTCTCCTTTTGATTTGTTTCCTTCTTTCTTAATTTTTTTAGAATGTTTTGGAAGAAACAGAGAAGTTGTTATAGATCTGGATTTGAAGAAAAAGATTTGGAAAAAAGAAGAATGTTTGGAAATGAAGAAGTAAATTTAAAGAAGATGAAGAATTGAAAAAGAAAAGGAAGCTTTCAAAAAGAAGAAGAAGAGGAAGATTTGAATAAGAAGAAACAAAAAGATTAAAAATGAAGCAAAAAAAAGAGAAGAAGGAGATTTAAAGAAGAAGAAAAATGAAAATGGAAGGAGGAAGGTAAAGAGAGAGAAAAAATGAGATGGATGTTTTATTTGGAAAATGAAGCTACAGAAGATGAGATTAGAAAATGAAATATGACTAAGGGAATGAAGATAGAAACAAATGAAAAGCTAATAAGGTATATATAAACAAACTAGGATTTGAAATAAAGCAAAATATGAACAACCCTAAAACGTAGTATTGAAAGATGTGAACTAAATGAATATGAAGTGATAGAAGAATTAAAATGCAAATGAAGAAATAAAATTATAGATTATTTAGTAATAAGGAAATAAAGGTGGAGGGACAAAATGCACATTTTGTTTTAAGTGCTTTAGGCATTGATAATGCATAAGGAAATGTATGTAGGAATGAGAAAAATTGCAAACCAAACGAAAATAAAAAAATTTATAACCAAAAATGAGATGGAAAGAATTAAACATTGCCTAAAAGCTTAGGCTTAGGTATTAAACCGAAGGAGAAATGAACGGACCAAATTTTAATAATGAAGTAACTATTTTAAAACATACATGCAATAAAGAAATATAAAAGAAATGATGGGACCACATACACATTTTGAAATTCAATTTTTTTCGAAACATGACCAAATTAATTTCATTCACTCAAACAATACAAAATTTGTACACATAATTTTTTTCATCTATGCACAATTAATAAAATTATACTTTCCTTAAAAATGAAAATGTTCAATTCTTTTATTTCCATTAAAGCATCATTTCTGTTTAACACAAAACATGCGTTTCTTTTATTAAATCTATTAATTGCAATCAACGTTTTCTTTCATTTTAATCGAAATATTTCCATTGCATTAATTGCAATTAATAACAAACTTAAATTTCAAAATAGATACACCAAAATGGATGAGAAATGGGACAATTGTTTCCTTAAGTCATTTAAACATGTTTATAAATTTGTTGTTTTACACCACGGTAATAAATAATTTACTTAAATTATATTCCTATTCTTGTAATCAATCTGTATGCTAAAACGACGTTCAAATAAATATATATTTATTTTTTTAACAAATCATTCTATTCTTTACTCTAATGAAATTAAATCTACATTCACAAACGAAACATTCATTTTATTTGATATAAACGTTCTTCTTTCATTAAATCAAACTTTTCTTATATTTTCACAAAATATAACCTACGTTTAATTACACTTATAAACTTGTAGTTTAATGTTCTCTCTCTTATCAATTGAAATTATTCAATTATATTAATTTCAATTGATTACAAAGGTGAATATCCAAATGGACTAAATAAATGTAATGAGAAATAGAAAAATAATTTCCTATCAAACAGTGATTTAAACATATTTTTGCACTATTGGATACAAACAGGTATTATACATTTCTTACCAAATAATAGTTTATCATCTCTGAAATCAATTTTTTAGCTACTAAACATTTTAAATAAATAAAAATATGATTCTTTTTAATAAAGAAACATTTATTATTCCTTATTAACATTTATTATTCCAATCAATTGAAAATTTACATTCAGACAATTGTTAATATCATTCAAACCAATATTATTAAAATACACACTAACATTTGTTATCATCCTTATATTATTGTAAACATATGTCATTAATAGAAATTTTAATTAAGCTCATAATTTGTAATATAATCTAATTTGTATCAATAAAATCTTATTTTTTTATTCCTAACAATTTCATTTAAAAATCTTATTTAATTTAATACTTTTAAATGTTTAAAAAAGCTGGTCGTTACACAATGGGAAACCAAAATCTTTATTCAATATCAAAAATAAGTTTACCACTCTTATTTATCATATAAAAGACGATTGTTTAAGTTTGAAAATTCTACATTTTAATATTTAAAATAATTAAATATCTCATTTTCAAGGTGTTAAAATTACGGGGCATTACATTCTCCCCTACTTGAAAGAACTTCGTCCTCAAAATTACCAAGTAAGAAAACGTCACAAAATCCATTAACTTTTCACAACTCGTTCAGACTGGTTTACCAAAATCACTTAAATGTTTAACTTTCCCAAAATCATTCAGTTAAACTTCTTATAACAACTTCTCTAAGTTTTGAAATCCATTCATTAATTCAATTGCTAGTTCATTTTATAATTAAAGTTGAATTTCATTATATAACTCAAATTCATATTCATCATTTCACTTTATTAACTGCTTATTATTCAACTCTATTTTGCATATTCATTTTATTTATCAAAATCGACTTGATTCAACAGTACTTAAGTTAAATTTCATTTCACTCTCACTTGCATTTACTTCCACTATACAACTTAAGCTCACTAGTAGTTTAATTCAAATTCTACATTATTTAACTTTACTTAAGTCAAATTTCATATCACTATTCAAATTCAGATTTGTTCTACTTAACCAAATTGTTTAACCCGTTTCACCTTGGGTGTTACTTACAGTTTCTCATTTTCTAGGTTATACAACTTATTATTTCAACTTCAAATTCATATTGCATAATTACTTACCCTTTTAAGTTTTATTTTCATTTCAATAATATATCTAATATAATTCAAATCCAATTCACTTTATTTAACTTTCCTTTTGTTAAATTTCAAATCATATATTTGTTATGCTAACTCAAATATATTTCAATTTTCCTAAAGTTAAACTTTTTTTCTCATATTATAATTCCAAATTCATTTTACTTATATTTATCAATTACAACTTAGATTTTAAATCAAATTTGTTTACCAAAACAAAACTTCAGTTTTCAATTTACTATTGGTAGCAAATCAATCATATAAAAACTCGAAAATGATACTGATGATGCTGTAGTCATCACCCTTATTATTTTCCAGCAACAATAGTGAATTTAATGCTTTATATTCTTTTAAAAATCCTTTTATTTATTTATAAATCACATTTAAAAATCTATTTACTTATATAATTTAACTATTTTACCTTACTTATATAAGATCATTCCAAATTCATTTATCTTATTTTGATTTACAATAACATAACATCTTTAACTTTGAGAAACAATTGTCAAAATCAACGAATTCAAATTCTCGAATTCTTAGTTTAAATTCATTTCCATTTATAACTCGTCTTTATAAATATACTCATGTTGTTTCATTTCTTATATATATAAGATTATTTCACAATTGTAAATCGTATTGATTATAATTCCATACTCACTATCTCATTTGCTTACTCAATTTATTCTTTTACATGTAACAACCCGCTATTTTAGACTATTCGCATCCATACACGTCGGACTTGAATAATTCAAAATACCAAATTGTTAATTTAAATTTGGCAAAACTTAGATATACAGTAAATAAATTTTCACAGAATCACAGACACAGAGTAATAATATGCAGCGGAAGCAAAATATAGAGTTCATGAAGCTACTATATAAACAGAGTTAAATAAGTTACAACAGAAGTCTTGAATACAATAGTCAAATACAAGAATACATCACTGGAATCAACTGAATATCTGAAAACTGGATAGGTAGCTGCATCTCCAAGTGAAGCTCCAACTCCAAAGGTGAGTCTCGAATACTGGTACACTCGGTCTGACTCGAGCGTAAAGCAAAACACAAAACACTCGCATTACGATTAACATTCTTCTATCAATAAATCCAACTCAAGTGTAATAATAACTGAAATACAAGTAACTCAAAGGATGTTTGGAATAACCATCCTTTAAGGATCCATCAAACTATCTACTAGATAGTAATGTATGCTAAGTAGATAATGTCTATCAGTAATATAAGTATCAAAATAGTGTTAAGGCGTTACCATTATCCCTCTTAACACATTTTATATAAGTTTCATAGTCTATACAGCACTGTAAACTCCACCGTAAACTAGTGGGATATCAGGGAGTAATCCATAGGTATAACATAAAACAAATTCGTAGAGGTCGCGTATATAGGGATACAAGTATGACAAGGCACATGAGGCAATACCCAAGGTAGTGAAATTACCGTTTGCCTGATTCGGACTGGTGAAAAGGTATCGCCGCAACGATCCCGACACCGCGAAACAACACTCCTAAAATTTCGAGGGTGCATCAATCAATAACAAGTAATGAGTAGTTTAGGAAGAAGTGTGTTCGCTCGAGGTGGCTAACCCCATTTGGCCCGACACGGTTTCTGTTTTAGTCATTTCCAATTTGACACAATTGTCAAGGCTATCCATTATCGTTTTCTTTCTTTAGCCATCACGTACATCATTCCAACCACTTCATTCTGGATCATACTCCGCGTATAGTTATTAAAGTGATTTTCGGTTTAGACAGAGAGTATGTCCATAACCGATTCCGGTTTCTTTAATAACTTTGAAATTATTTTACCGATTGGTCGTTTAATAAATTTCAAAACCAAATCAAATTCAATTTCAATTGGAATTTGTAAATCAACATTTCATTTGTCTTTCTAAATCAATTTCCGTAATTTACGTTTCAAACTTCCAAATTACCATTTCAAAATCTTATAATTCAATTTCCATTTTTATTTCAATAATTCAAATATTGATTCAAGTTCGTATATAAGTTTCATTCCAAAATCATTTAAATAAAATTTAATTTAACATTTAAATCAATTTATTCATTTATCGATTTCATTCAACATTCGTTAAGTAAACTTGTCATTCATAACAATTTCTATTTAATTTCCAATTCATTAAATAATTACTTAAGTTCAACTTTAGTATATCAAACTTTAAATTGAATTAAATTAGATTCATCAAATCAATTCTTTAAATTACAAGCCTTACATTAATTTCAATAAATCACATTTTTATTTCTTGTTAAAGAAAATTCAATTTCAATTATTTACTTATTTAGTCACAAATTTCAAACTCAATTAATAAAGAACTTAATTTCACTTATTCAAGAAGTTTAATTTCACATATTAAGTAATTCAATTTTATTTAATTATAAAATACTTCAGTCTTATTTAATTTTTAAATAATTTCAAAAATTAATTATTAAATAATTTTAAAACTTAATTCAATCATTTCTTAAATTAAACAATGTTCTTTCATCAATTACATTGTTAATATTTTGTTTTAGATTATTAAACATTAACATTTTCCTTTCATTAAATTTCAAATTCCAACTTCATTTCAAAACTTTATACTTTACTCAAATAAAATCATTATTTTATTTTTAAATCAAATTATTGACCAATCGGATTTATTTAATTCTCTATCCTAAGTCAAGTTCATTTGGGTATTTATCATTTCAAGTCGATTCCATTTCAATTCAAAAATCAAAGCATAACAAAGGGAACTTGCGGTGTGATAACCTGGGATGGTGTCAAAGTAAATAAACAAGCAATAACAACAATCAAAACAATGCAATAATTAATTCAAATAATTCCGAAATAATCGTATTAATTCACACTGTTGTTTGTGCAAATTAATATAATTATTTCTAGAATCTACACTATCATTTCATGTAGATTAAAGATTATTACACTAACATTTATACGGTTCTCCACTTGTCATCCATTATTCAAATTTATACTACAACAATTTATAAAACATACATTCAACGGTTCAAGGTTTACCTAACCAAATTCTACGTGTTAATTAATTTAACATTTAAAAGGGGTCATATTTAACTAATCACATTCAACATATAAATCCATTTTAAATTGTTAACCATCGTATATCAAATTCAACTTGTAACAACCCGGTAATTCGCATCAATTAATAATCTACATTTAAACGATAAATATTGGTGCAAATTGCCATTTGAAGTTTTTATATTGAATTAAGATTCATTTATAAGGTGTTAAAAAGAATTATGGGCTTTGAAAATTAAAAGGGGTCCATGTTTCACGTTTGGGCCGTGATAATTTTCAATACAAAGACCCGTTTTCCCCCTTCGTTATTTTCATTTTCTCAACCCTAAACAAAAATCGAACGAAGAAAAATGAATGGCGACCCCCCTTTCTTCGTTCTTCTGTAAAAGCTAAGGTTTCGATTCGTCTTTGGCTTCGCTCGTCTCGTGATTGCCTTTGCTCCTAACAAGGTGAGTGATTTATTTCACTCACTTCTAATACAAACTCGTATGATTTCTGATTTGTTCAAGCTTGTTATTTTTATGGTTGATTAAGTGACGCTCACGATTTTGATTGTTGGTAATTTGATTTCGTGAATTTTATGTTGACCTCGGCTTCAACTTGATTTACGACTTTGTCAATTGTTTCCAGCGTTGACTTGAAACCGTTGTTTCATGATTTTGAACTCGGCTTCAATTTGCTCATTTTTTTTTTCTTTTGACATGTTCATCATCGAACTGTTGTGATAATTGTGTTGATGCTGCACTTGTTTTACTTGAGGCTTTGTCTTTGTATGCTCTGCATATACTCTCTGATACGTGCATAATTGTTTAAACTGTAAACTGGGTTTGATTGTCGTGTTCACTGCCTTGGTGCTCGACCACTTCACTGTCGAGTTTTGCAATTGACATTGTGCATATATACATATGTTTGTGTGTATGCATATATGGGTGGATTGACTTGAATTGCAATCTGGCACATTTGTTTGTAGGCTTGTTTTTTTTGTTCACTGTCATCCTTGCTGCATTTTTGAACTTGAATCTGGCTGCAGCCCTTTCGTGTCACTGTTGCATATATGTTAACTTCATTTAATTGTCATTGAGTAGTTGGGGTGCTTTAAGCTCTGGTCAACATGTATATATGTTGCACTGGGTTTTGCCTTCATTGAGGATGCTATGTGTTGATAAACCCTCACTTGGGTTATCACTGCATACTTTGTTCTCGTGCCATTTTGTTGTTCTAGCTGTATTTTGCGTAAGTTCCCTGAGTACATGTATGTAGTGATCATTTGATTTGCCATTTGAGTTAGTGATGTGTCTGCATTGCTGTCACATGAAGTAAACCTGTTCAATTCAGTTTGGTTATGTTGCAATACTGAACACTTGAGTTTCATTGGGCATATCACTTTCACCACATAAATTATTCAGTTTGAATTTGTATTTCATCAGTGCTTGCTGCCTTGACCATTTGAGACAGCTTGCCTACCTATTTCATGTAGTCTTTGACTTCACAGATCACTTTTGTACCATGCAGTCACGTGTAGTTGTGTTACTTGATGTTGTACTTGCTTTACCCCCTGCATAGTATATTGGTTCATCTCCTTGAAGCCTCAGGCAATTGTATTCTCGGTCATTTTGTGGTTGCTGCTGTTGTTGGCTATACTTGATTATTTGAGCTTGCAATTTGTGTACATTTGCTTTTGGGTATTTTGTTGGCCAGTAGCACGATGCTGCCACTCATGTGACTGCTGCATACTTATGTTGCCTTTATTTCTTCTCACTTTCTATGACATTTCTATTTCACTTCGAGTTCCATTTGACTGCATCTGGAACCTCTAGATAGTTGCGGTCTTCATGTACATGTTGCAGTATTCATTTATGGTTATTCAAAACCATTTCATTGTTGAAGTTGTTGCACTTTCCATTTGGATCCATCACTGCTGCATTCCTGTTTATGCTCTGAGTCACCGTTGCATTGCTTCTGACCTTTTGACACAAACTTCATTTCATGTTGATCTTCACTATGATATAGTGTCATATCCCCCATGTATTTGCAGTTTGCATTTGAGTTGTACTATGGCCTTGGTGCTTGAGTCTGATGTTTTGAAGCCTGAACTTGTTAGTCGAGTTTGCAGTCTGCATATTATGTTGACTTTGTTCTCGAGTATGATACTTGCATTTGTATCATACTGTCTCTTGTGCCATTTACTTGGTGCTGTTCCATGTTGCACCCCAGTTTCTTTTTATTCATGTGCAACCAGTAGAGTACGTCCATTGTGTACATTTGGGTTCGCATTTATGTCGTCCAAACTTGACGTCTGCAGTTTTTGATTGCTGTCGGTATTCAATGGGTACATCATCACTGTAGTGGCACGGCAGTGCACGCAAGCGTGAACTGCAGCCATACGGTATTCAATGGGTACATCATCACTGTAGTGGCACGGCAGTGCACGCAAGCGTGAACTGCAGCCACACGGTATTCAATGGGTACATCATCACTGTAGTGGCAAGGCAGTGCACGCAAGCGTGAACTGCAGCCACACGGTATGGTTTTATGATATCTATTTGTTTTGACTTATGGATCTTTTTGCGTATTCCATATTTCGTAGTGGCGAGGCAGTGCACGCGTGCATGTACTGCAGCCCTACTTGAATTAATATTTTAATTGATATTTCAATGGTTTTGAACTGTTTTGTTTATTCAATTCAATATTCTGAATTGCATTTTGATTTGGCTTAATTACTGTCGTCTATTCATTATTTAATTATTATTGCTTCTGTGCACTAATAACTGAGTTTGAATTAGACTGACCCGAGTATTATTTACTTTTGAATCTAATACTCGGGTCAGACCAAGTATTTCAGGTTGTAGATATTCTGCTTTGGGTTGCTGCTAGAGCTATGAAGTTCTTTCATATCTTTTGAAGTAGTCGTCGTCATTTGTAGTAGTCTGTAAAATTGTATAGGAAGATATGTGTTCATGTATATTAAATACGTTAATGTACTTGTATATGTAATTTCCTTAGTCGACTGTTGTAGTTGCATCATATGTACCGTGTGAATGTATTGTAACTGACATCAGTTATTATATATATATATATATATATATATATATGACTTTCTGTTTCATCTGTGTTCCGCATCTATATTATCTGTGTTGATATTTTATATTTACTGTTCTAAACTATAACGAACCATCGTAGTTCGTTTTATACTGGAATTGGGGTATGTCGATGGGAGAAAATAAATCAGAGATGGAAAATGAAAGAAAATATATTTATATACCACTTCCATTGAGATAACCAATACTAGTATAAGGCCTAACTATTGATGGTCGCTCCTCAACAGCCTTATTCTCCGTGCTAGTTGACAGCACTACACCGTAGTGTTCTTGGCTAGTGTGGGTATAGAGGTGGGGTGTCACAGCTTGGTATCAGAGCTTGGGGTTTAGAACAAATATAAAACATAACTTGGATGGAACATATGTTACAACTATTTGTCGACGTTTAATCTCTCGTATTTGCATATGATTGTCTTTGATTGTTAGGTATGAATTCCTAATGCTTATTCATATGCATTTGATTTTGATTCTTGTGTTTTCGGCTTTGATTTGATTTAGCCGATGATTGATTTTGTTCGAATCTCAGCGATTCCGAACTTGATATTTTATGTTTTCCTCTGCTTGAATTCCATTCGACTTCGGTCACTTTGTTTTTGAGAAATTTCTAAATTCGTGATTTCCAAGACTCTGATTTGGTTTGCCGTTGAGTCCTTTTATGATGATGTTGAATCGTTTTGTACTCTATTAGGGCCATTAATTGTTGACTTCGACATTGACTCGATTTTTATTTTTGTTGAAGTCATTTATGCATTTATGCTCGTTCTGCTTTGTTTTTCCAATTGTTAATCGATTCTTCTTTTCCGATTAGTTGTTATCTTCTTTGTCGACTTGATAACTTCTATTTCTGGAATTTTTGGGTATTCCTACTTTGATGGATTTAAGAATCGAATTCTTTGGTTTTTATTCACGTCTTCGAATGTGAATTTTAGTGAATTGATTTGGTTTCCAAATTTAATCGATTCTTGTTAATTTCCCGATTTGTTGCTATCATTTAGTAGCAACTTTGATGACCATTTCTTTGGGAATTTTTGTGAACATACCTTTCGATGAATTCGGTATCGATTTCTTTGGATTCTATTCACGTCTTCGTATGTGAATTCTTGTGATTGATTGATTTTACAATCATTTTTGTGATTTGTCACTTTAAAAAAATATATAAACGTTTTAATACTAGTAGTAAATATCAAAACTCTTTTATCAAAATGTTTTCAACTCTATTTTCAATATCAAAATCTTTTCCTAAACCGTTTTCCGATCTATTAGTATATACAAACCTTTATTTTCACTCGTATGAGAAATCTAATTAAACGGCTTAGAAAAACAAGTGGTATGAAACGCTTGCGTTTACTTCGTCGGTTAATTTTTGGACTTGTTCGATTGAACCACTTGTGACATTTTTCTAGTGAAGATCTACAATTTGTTCGTAAATATTTAAGTTAAGCTAGTGGTTATGGGACATGAAGCTAAACTTTTATATTCACTAGCTTAGTGTAATTGACACTTCTCGTTGATCTTGATGATCGCTTTATGAATTAGACTAGCAATTGCGCGATGTCTCTTTCATTGCAAGGTTAGACTAGACACCACTTGTGTGATTCCACTCACGCATACCTTTTTGCTTTTTGGTTAGTCTTGACCTCAATCTGTGTGATTCCATTCACACATGCTTAGTGGAATTGACACTCCTCGTTGATCATGATGATCGTTCTGATGGTCAGACTAGACACCACTTGTGTGATTCCATTCACACATACCTTTCTGCTTTTTGGTTAGTCTTGACCTCAATCTGTGTGATTCCATTCACACATGTGGGGTAGCTCCCCTTGGACTTCGGACCGTTATGTGATAGGCCTCTTTCCCTTTTTCTGTGATTTCTAGATTCCTTATGTTGATTTCTGGAAATTTTATGCTTCACCTATTTTTGTGCATTGGTGAATTCATATGTTATTGATTTGTCATGAGTACAAATTTGGGGTATGATACCTCTTTGGATCTTTGAGAAGATTCTTGTGATATTGATTATCTCTTATCGGTTGATCTCCTGTTGATCATTATTTGCATACTTATAGTTGTATGTCAATATGGGTATTTCATATTTATGCCATACCTCTTATCGGTTGATCTCCCGTTGATCATTATTTACATACTTATAGTAGTATGTCATTATGGATATTTTATGTTATGCCATATCTTTTATTCTATGTCATATTCCCATTCGAGTTTTCATACTCCGTTCGAGTTCTCATACTCTTATCTTGTGATTTCTGGATTTCTTGTGTAGATTTCTAGAATTTGTGCTTCACCAATTTTCGTGATTTCTATTGATAAGTTTTATCAATTCTTGTGCATTGGTGAATTCGTGTGTTATTGACTTGTTATGAATACAAGTTTAGGGTATGATATCCCTTTCTATCTTTGAGAAGATTCTTGTGACATTTTTGATGAACGAAAATTCATTGGTATTATATTTTGATGCCAATTATTTCGATGAAATTTTGACGTATGTCGAAGTTGCTACTGACATTGCTATTTTAATCACGTGTTTTAGAAATTTGTTATTCTTCAAAATATTTCAAAATATAAATCAAAATTTGTTTTCAAAATTTTTATGATTTGCGCTTTCAAAAGAATGAGGAAGCGAATTAAACGTTTCAGAAAAATCGAGGACTATGACCCCTTTCTTTTACTGATTCGCTTAATTCCGGACTTGTCCGTTTGAGAACGTGAAATGTTATTTATTTAAAATACACAATTTTGCACTTTCAAGGAAACGATGAAGTGAATTAAAACGATTTAGTAAAACTCGTGGTTATGGGTCATGTGCGTTTGCTATTTCGGTTAATTTCGGACTCGTTAATTGAAAATTTGTGATTTTTGATTATCGTTTTTGATAATCAGATATTTGAGATTTAATTATCGTTTGTGATAATTAAATATTTGCGATTTGAAATTTGATTACCGTTGTGGTAATTTCTGATTATCGTTTTGATAATTGGATGTTTATGATTTCTGATTTATCGTTTTTGATAATCAGATATTTATTGTTTCTAATTATCGTTTGTGATAATTAGATATTTGTAGTTTGGTTATCATTTGTGATAATTAAACATTTGCGATTTGAGATTTGATTATCAATTGTGATAATTAAATATTTGTGATTTAAGATTGATTTTCGATTTTGATAATCGAATACTTGTTGATTTGATTATCGTTTTTGAATAATCGAATATTTGTGATTGAGATTTCTGAATTATCTATTGATAATTAGATTTTGTTGATAATTTGTGAATTTCTTTTATGAAATTAAAAGATTTCTTTGGCGTTTATATTGTATTACGCCGGTGTACCGACTCAATTTTCTGCTATTTATGACGTTTCCCACGTCTTCCAATTACGGAAATGCCTTTGGGATTTCCGATCCTTATTCTTATTCTCGAGCCACCTTCTATTCACATCATTGCTTCGGAGGTTCAGCATCCTCGAAATAAAGATGTTTTTCTCGTGAAAGCTCAGTGGTTCTCAAATCCTATGAATTTCACTTTGGAATCCAGAGAATTCATCGAGCAAACACGTTCAAGCTTACTCTTTCATGCTCTATATGGTGAACTTTCTATTTCTAATTTCTTCATCTTGTAATGATGTTCTTTATGGTTGTTACCATTTGTCCATTTATTCCTTATGATTGCGAGGACGCAATTTCTTTAAGGAGGGAAGTCTGTAACAACCCGGTAATTCGCATCAATTAATAATCTACATTTAAACGATAAATATTGGTGCAAATTGCCATTTGAAGTTTTTATATTGAATTAAGATTCATTTATAAGGTGTTAAAAAGAATTATGGGCTTTGAAAATTAAAAGGGGTCCATGTTTCACGTTTGGGCCGTGATAATTTTCAATACAAAGACCCGTTTTCCCCCTTCGTTATTTTCATTTTCTCAACCCTAAACAAAAATCGAACGAAGAAAAATGAATGGCGACCCCCCTTTCTTCGTTCTTCTGTAAAAGCTAGGGTTTCGATTCGTCTTTGGCTTCGCTCGTCTCGTGATTGCCTTTGCTCCTAACAAGGTGAGTGATTTATTTCACTCACTTCTAATACAAACTCGTATGATTTCTGATTTGTTCAAGCTTGTTATTTTTATGGTTGATTAAGTGACGCTCACGATTTTGATTGTTGGTAATTTGATTTCGTGAATTTTATGTTGACCTCGGCTTCAACTTGATTTACGACTTTGTCAATTGTTTCCAGCGTTGACTTGAAACCGTTGTTTCATGATTTTGAACTCGGCTTCAATTTGCTCATTTTTTTTTTCTTTTGACATGTTCATCATCGAACTGTTGTGATAATTGTGTTGATGCTGCACTTGTTTTACTTGAGGCTTTGTCTTTGTATGCTCTGCATATACTCTCTGATACGTGCATAATTGTTTAAACTGTAAACTGGGTTTGATTGTCGTGTTCACTGCCTTGGTGCTCGACCACTTCACTGTCGAGTTTTGCAATTGACATTGTGCATATATACATATGTTTGTGTGTATGCATATATGGGTGGATTGACTTGAATTGCAATCTGGCACATTTGTTTGTAGGCTTGTTTTTTTTGTTCACTGTCATCCTTGCTGCATTTTTGAGCTTGAATCTGGCTGCAACCCTTTCGTGTCACTGTTGCATATATGTTAACTTCATTTAATTGTCATTGAGTAGTTGGGGTGCTTTAAGCTTTGGTCAACATGTATATATGTTGCACTGGGTTTTGCCTTCATTGAGGATGCTATGTGTTGATAAACCCTCACCTGGGTTATCACTGCATACTTTGTTCTCGTGCCATTTTGTTGTTCTAGCTGTATTTTGCGTAAGTTCCCTGAGTACATGTATGTAGTGATCATTTGATTTGCCATTTGAGTTAGTGATGTGTCTGCATTGCTGTCACATGAAGTAAACCTGTTCAATTCAGTTTGGTTATGTTGCAATACTGAACACTTGAGTTTCATTGGGCATATCACTTTCACCACATAAATTATTCAGTTTGAATTTGTATTTCATCAGTGCTTGCTGCCTTGACCATTTGAGACAGCTTGCCTACCTATTTCATGTAGTCTTTGACTTCACAGATCACTTTTGTACCATGCAGTCACGTGTAGTTGTGTTACTTGATGTTGTACTTGCTTTACCCCCTGCATAGTATATTGGTTCATCTCCTTGAAGCCTCAGGCAATTGTATTCTCGGTCATTTTGTGGTTGCTGCTGTTGTTGGCTATACTTGATTATTTGAGCTTGCAATTTGTGTACATTTGCTTTTGGGTATTTTGTTGGCCAGTAGCACGATGCTGCCACTCATGTGACTGCTGCATACTTATGTTGCCTTTATTTCTTCTCACTTTCTATGACATTTCTATTTCACTTCGAGTTCCATTTGACTGCATCTAGAACCTCTAGATAGTTGCTGTCTTCATGTACATGTTGCAGTATTCATTTATGGTTATTCAAAACCATTTCATTGTTGAAGTTGTTGCACTTTCCATTTGGATCCATCACTGCTGCATTCCTGTTTATGCTCTGAGTCACTGTTGCATTGCTTCTGACCTTTTGACACAAACTTCATTTCATGTTGATCTTCACTATGATATAGTGTCATATCCCCCATGTATTTGCAGTTTGCATTTGAGTTGTACTATGGCCTTGGTGCTTGAGTCTGATGTTTTGAATCCTGAACTTGTTAGTCGAGTTTGCAGTCTGCATATTATGTTGACTTTGTTCTCGAGTATGATACTTGCATTTGTATCATACTGTCTCTTGTGCCATTTACTTGGTGCTGTTCCATGTTGCACTCCAGTTTCTTTTTATTCATGTGCAACCAGTAGTGTACGTCCATTGTGTACATTTGGGTTCGCATTTATGTCGTCCAAACTTGACGTCTGCAGTTTTTGATTGCTGTCGGTATTCAATGGGTACATCATCACTGTAGTGGCACGGCAGTGCACGCAAGCGTGAACTGCAGCCACACGATATTCAATGGGTACATCATCACTGTAGTGGCACGGCAGTGCACGCAAGCGTGAACTGCAGCCACACGGTATTCAATGGGTACATCATCACTGTAGTGGCAAGGCAGTGCACGCAAGCGTGAACTGCAGCCACACGGTATGGTTTTATGATATCTATTTGTTTTGACTTACGGATCTTTTTGCGTATTCCATATTTCGTAGTGGCGAGGCAGTGCACGCATGCGTGTACTGCAGCCCTACTTGAATTAATATTTTAATTGATATTTCAATGGTTTTGAACTGTTTTGTTTATTCAATTCAATATTCTGAATTGCATTTTGATTTGGCTTAATTACTGTCGTCTATTCATTATTTAATTATTATTGCTTCTGTGCACTAATAACTGAGTTTGAATTAGACTGACCCGAGTATTATTTTCTTTTGAATCTAATACTCGGGTCAGACCGAGTATTTCAGGTTGTAGATATTCTGCTTTGGGTTGCTGCTAGAGCTATGAAGTTCTTTCATATCTTTTGAAGTAGTCGTCGTCATTTGTAGTAGTCTGTAAAATTGTATAGGAAGATATGTGTTCATGTATATTAAATACGTTAATGTACTTGTATATGTAATTTCCTTAGTCGACTGTTGTAGTTGCATCATATGTACCGTGTGAATGTATTGTAAATGACATCAGTTATTATATATATATATATATATATATATATATATATATATATATATATGAGACTTTCTGTTTCATCTGTGTTCCGCATCTATATTATCTGTGTTGATATTTTATATTTACTGTTCTAAACTATAACGAACCATCGTAGTTCGTTTTATACTGGAATTGGGGTATGTCGATGGGAGAAAATAAATCAGAGATGGAAAATGAAAGAAAATATATTTATATACCACTCCCATTGAGATAACCAATACTAGTATAAGGCCTAACTATTGATGGTCGCTCCTCAACAGCCTTATTCTCCGTGCTAGTTGACAGCACTACACCGTAGTGTTCTTGGCTAGCGTGGGTATAGAGGTGGGGCGTCACACAACTGCATACTATTTATCACTTTAACATTTACAATTAACATCCAATTTCAACATACAACAATCATTTATCAACCAAACATGTATAATCATCGCATAAGTAACAGATAATGGTGTCAGATATCACAGGTGAACTGATACAGGTAATAGCATATATAACAGTGTAATTAACTAACAACAGCATATTTCAATTGTCGTTTCAATTGAAATAAAAAATAAAAAACACTAATCATGAGTGATTGCTCACCTTTCGAGGCTAGAGAGAATTTTGACAACTGAACAAGCAACGAATTCAGGCACGAATCTCAAAGCAAAGCTAAATTGGCATGAATTCGACGATCAAAGCTGGTAAATGAGGAATCGAAGAAGAAATTAGAATCAGTTTGATAGAACCAACAATCGTATGTATTTTATGATTATTATTTCATGAAATCAATATCTAATTTTGATTTTAAATTAAACACATATGTTAATATCAATCCATATACACTATTATTATATTAAAAATCAAATTTTAAAAACACAAATTACAACAAGTACAACCATATGTATAACCAGACTTGAGACGCCAAAAGTAAAACCGATATATATGACCAGATTTGCAAAATATCACCGAACCTATAACCGAACTAGGAAGATTCATTGTAAAACATAAAAATATGGTACCTTAACCTTATAAGCATAGTAGACTTTACACTAATAAAGTAATATGTATATACAGTAACTTAACTCAATTGTCACACATACTTTAAAGCCTATGTATACCTGACTAGTTTGAATATAAATTGTACAAATATAATACATATATTTATACCTGTTAACGGAAAAAGAATCTATAGCAAAACTTAAAACATAAATATACTTTTTCTATACAATACGCACTATATCACTAGCCTACAAAGTAATTTGTACTTTACAATAACAGATCTAGATTTGATAAAATTTAGATATTATATATGTAAATTATTATTATATATATAACAGAGAGTTATAAACAACTTATACAAACATTGCATTCACTTATTATATACAAAATATATATCAGACTACTTCAACAATATGGAATACTGTCACAACTCATATACAAACTATATACTAACCTATATAAACAAGCTATTGGCATAAAAAGGTACATATAAACAACACACAAAAAAGTACATATATAATACATATGTATACACGCTGATTTTAAACGAGCATACCTAATATGCTTGCCCAGATGAAAATGAAGGAGGCACGACAATGGGCTGCTCATGCCCAAGGTGACATAGAAGGAAGGCGGAGGGGCGGAGGGGCAAGAAGAGATGCAGCAGGCTGAAGGTGCTGGATTTGGGGTTGCGATGTAGGGTGGCCGGTTACGTGCTTGTGTGGCTCTCGGCTGCGGCGCATGAGGCTTGCACGGTTTCATGTCGTGGAGAAAGTGACGCGGTGCCATGCGACGGAGAGAGGGAGATAAGCTAAGGAGAGGAAGCACAGGTGCAAAGGGATGGGGATGGAATGAAGAGGCGCAAAGATGAGGGAAGTTGCGTGTAGATGGTCTGGAGGAAAAATATATGAGAAGGGAATAATATAAAATGGGAGAGGAGAAGAATGAGCTGGCTTAAGGCAATATGAGTTGTCACCTTTATTAGCATATGAAAACGAACATGCAAAATGAACCAGAAACGACCGATGAAGATGAATGAACCAATGCATAAATGGCATCGGGAACAGATAAATTATAGCTTGAATCCCGTGAATTGGAAAAGGCAAAAAGGCTATTGATTTTGTGTGGTAGAAATTTGAATGGCCACGTGAAGTTTAAAGGTTTAAACGGTTGGAGACCGTTATACTGATTTCACAATACACCAGGTTCGAAAAACAGAAATGAATATACCACTGTGCTCAGCGCGATGAGACGATCAACACGGTACAGAGATATAAGTGGTACGACCGAATTATAAAAAATTCGAATTTTTATACTAGCGGAAAATGCATGAAAAACACAGAAAAATAAGATCGACGGAGCTAAAGATGTCCGAATTTGAAAAAATTAAAAATGACGTCTTGCTCAGAAGATGATTTAGAATTTTTCTATGTAAAAATATTTAGGTTTTGAAAGCATTTTATTTTCAACAATTCTTAACTGATTAAATTGAAATAAAGTTACGCACGAAAATAAACTTCATATTTTCGGACGAAAATTTACCAGTTGCTATGTTTAGCTAGACGCATTACAAATATTAAATTTTTATTTCAAAATTTTATCATTTAACATTCCATAAAATTTCAATTAATAACGTTATTATAATCAGTTAAATTTACGGGTCGTTACACTCTCCCCCACTCAAAACTTTTCGTCCTCGAAAAGGAAGGAGATACGAGAATAGAAACAACTAGAAAGATAATAGATTTGAATTACAGAATAACAATAAATTTAGACCATATAAATTTCAATTTAAACTAATTTATATTCAACAATTGATCTTAAACTCAAGGAATTTCATTAACTTGGTTTATTTTCAACTTATCATTGTTTGTTACAAAATTTATTTCAAACAACAATTTATTTTATTAATCATTTGTTATTCAACTAACTTAGTATTTTATTTATCTCTATTAACCAATTTATAATTAAACATTAAGTGTTTAATATTTTATACACACTCAAATTTTATTTATAAAGACAATTTAAATTGTATACTATCCAGTTTTCTTAAATTAACAATTTCAAAGATCATAAATTTGAATTTGTTATAACCATACTTTATTTGAAAATTTTAATTCTTCTTTATTCCAAATTATTATTAAATTTATTCTACTTAATATATCTTATCACATATATATTAAGTATATTTAGACTTATTATAACTACTCAAATTTATTTTAGATAAATTCCTTTGATATCATTTTATATTGTATAATATTCAATTACATAGTTAACTTTTGAAAATTTGGGTAAGTTATATATAATGCAATTGAGTATTAACCAAATAAAATTTACAATTCAGTTATTTCAAATCAAGTATTTAGTCAAAAATTTTGGCTTCATTGAAAATCATCTTTAAATCAAAATTTTAAGAATTAATTTTCGATTAATTTCAACCATTTTATAACTAAAATATATATATATATATATATATATATATATATATACATAATTTCAAATCAAATTTAAAATCTTTAATATATATTAAAAATCAAGTCATGTTTAGAAATTAAAATCAATTTTTCGAACAAAAGTGTAGCAGGGCTACAGAATAGTCTCTTCAGTTCGAAACCCGAAAATGAATATCGATGATGCGGCCATCATCACCGAAATTATTTTCCGACGACAAAGAGAAGAGCACTGATTTAAACATTTTAACTCTTTGGAATGATTTCAATTTGAAAATATTTTAAAACTATACACTTTAACTTTCAAATCAAAGTTTGAAAATCATCGGAAATTAAATTCTCAAGTTCTAATTTAAATACATTTAAATTCCAAATCAAATTATAAACAAGTTTTATAAATTCGTTTTTTTCATTTCAGACAACAAATCTATTAACAAATTTAATTTCAGAGAATTTATACTTATATATAATATAATCATACAAAACTATTTTGTTTACTAAATTTGGAAACAATATTATGTCAGTTCGCTCTATTCAAGTGTTTTGTAAATCCTATCGATGGAGTTGATCAGACGAATCGATCGGAAATCCAAATCAACATCAACAATTCAACAACACAATATATATTAAAACATTTTAAATATTAATTCACAAATACACTTCCTCGCTCGGCGATACAAGATATATTCCAAAAAAAAGAATAGAGATTAAAATTTGACGGACTCTAATCAAAGTGAATTTTGATTCGAAGATAGGTTTGAAACAGAGATAAGATGATTAAATAATTGTAACGACGCGGATTTTGCCCGCTCGAAAATCGACATCCATACTTCATATCGTATTCGAATGCCGTAGATTCGACCGTTCAAATCCGATTCGCCGGAGCTTATAACAACATTAAGTAAATAACACAGCGGAATAAAATAATAATACATTGATATACAGCTTTATACAATATCTGTTACAACAGATGATCCAATAGATATCAATATACATCAGAGATATGATACAATAAATATAGCAGCGGAAAAGAAACAGATATCATCAGCAGCGGAACAATATAACTCTAAGATAGTCTTCAAAAGAGAACTCCGAAAACTGCAACTCCATCTCCAAGAATCAATCCAGCATTAGCTCAAACCCCCAATAACGATGCACCAAGCTAAGCAAGACTGGTGCGATCCAAAGACTGAACTAACTCCAGATAATCTACTAAACCTAGCTATCTGAAAAACCCAACTCTAGACTGCTCGTGTAGAAAATAATGAGTACCCAGAGTTTAGGAAAGAAACAATAAACTCCGGATCAGTCGTGGGACTGGTGTGAGCAACAAAACAGTTTATCTTTTAAAACATTCAACAAAAGATTATCAAAGTCAATTCGCAATGCTTTTTAAAAATGAGACTACCATAAGGCCTCCCGCATACACACACAATGCAAACGCAGAATCAGAGGAGATTTCTCCTTATGATAGTCAAAGATGCTTGATACGCATTAAAAAGAAACATTTGATATTATTACTAGTGCATATTGTAGTAAAAATCATTTCGAAAGTAAAGATATAAATCTTAGCCAACATAGACATTTCGAACTATGCCTACTATAGCTACCATCCAAACAGTGGGGCGCCACCATAAGTGAATGATAGGTTCTACAACTAAAACCGTACAAGGTACGTATTTGAAGAATGGATTTCCAACAAATGGTCAGGCCAAGGAACTTCCCATTGCCACATGGAAACGCCTCTGGAAGGACGCCCCGAGAACCCAACCGTTCTCTGCTAAACAAAGCCGGGAACCCCTTTTCCCAAGGGATATTACAAACCCTCAGATATGCCACCCCCGGTCCTTTGGGACCTTTAAACGAGAGCTCTCTAACCAACATCACACCATAATAATAAGTGTTTCAACATGAGTAAGTATCTGGGCTCCATACCATGATACTACCCTTTTCCAGAAGGAATGGTCATACCCTAGGGAAGCGATCCCTGAAAACCTTGCCGCACAATTCCTGTTTCGACCATTACCGGTTTGTGAGGCTCGACGAAGTCTCGTCCACAAAAACACACTTTATACAAAAGCCGTGCTTTGGGTCAACAAATGATCATAAAAATGATCACCAAGATAGACGATCAAACTAATGATCCTATCTCAAATAATCAACACAATGATCATTTCACAGCAACACTCAGCATGTCACATTACCAAATTGGGAATATATCGCTGATAACCTTCAACTACATAACCTCTGAGCTCGTACGTCTCAGAGAAGGGTGTTAAGCTAAGAGAATAAATTCTCCGCCACCAACAGAAATATATTTGAAAGAAATCAGCTTTATATCTCAATAGTAATGTCAGACATACAATCCATAAAAGTCTGTTCCGGGCTCGAACAGAACCGAAGGCACTTCCAAAGAAGTCCTTACAATCCGGATATTCACTAATCACGTTCGGACTCCCCATCACATATGGAGTCTCTATACCGGGGACCATTCGATGCAAAGACATTCGACGAGTTATCCTTACGTTTTTGAAAATATCCGGTCTTCACCATCGGTCTTCAAATGCTATCCATAACGACATATCACATATTCGGAATGGGATATATGACACAAAGGTCCTCTCTCGGCTAAACCGAACAGTGAGCGTAGTATTTCAAAAACATATGGATATTGGGATTTCAATTAAGTCACAACTTAAAAATCCAAAACTTTTCTTTCAAATGGCTTAACAAATTACCATTTTCAATCTTTAAACAAAAAGATTCATTTTCACAACCTTTAACGGTTTAAACAATTTTCACGTTTTAATCTTTTAAACAAAAGATTCATTCACAGATTTTCCAAATCAATTTTCATTTCAATTTGATTAACTCGTTAAATCTTTAAATCAAAGATTTAACTTATAGCCTTCAAAACAATTTCAATTCAATTTGATTTAAACAAATCATCAATTTAAATCTGTTAAAAATAAACAGATTTAATTCATAGCTTTCAAAAAGAATTCATTCATAACTTAGGAAAATCATTTCTCTATTCAATCTTGAAATTCCCCTAATTAACTGGAATCTCAGTTCTTATCTAAAAGTGTTTTATCATTTGAAAACAACAGTTTCCATTTTGGAAATCTGATTCATTTATACGAGTTGAAATCCTTGGGTTAAATCCAAATTCTCAAATAATACTTTTAAAAGTGGTTTAAATTCATATAACTTATACAACATCTTAAATTCCTAGTTTCGAATCATAGAATTCAATTTCAAACTTGAATTTAAATTTAAATCAGATTATTTAAATTTTCAAAACTTAATTAAGTTATTCAAAATAACTTTTATCATTGAAATCCCATTTCAAAAGTTTTTCACTTTAAACCCAAATTTCTAATTTCAAAATCAATTGAAATTAAAATTTCAATTTCAAAAACAGTTGAATTCAAATATTCAAATTTAAAACTATTTCAAAAATCTGTGACTTAATCGATTTCCTCGTGAAATCCATATTGGTGTGTGTGTATAAGTGTGGTCCAGGGTTTAACACAATAGTGCAACATCATACAATCATCACAGATCAGAATACAGAAATATAGCTGATAAGCGATATAAAACTTATAACGCTCATCGTCCATTCACAGATTCATAGATAATATACAAATACAAATAAATATACACTGCTCAATCTACAGAACAAAATATCACAAATCAGATAGGATAATCAATTCAAGGCATCTCATACAATATAATCATTCATAAGTATTCAATAAACATTTGTAAGCAGGATTAATTAATTGTTTAATCCTAATTAATTCAATTTATTTTAAATCAAATAAATTACTTATGAATTAATTATCTAATAATGATTTATTAATTAATTACAAATAATTTGATATAAATTAATTTATCAAACACTTTAATTTATTAAATCATTCTTAATCAATCATATTAATTAAATCAACCTTTAAACCAATTTCATAATTTATTAACCTTAATAAATCAAAATATCCAACATTAATTTCAATAAGTGATTAATCCTTAAAATCATTTCTTAATCACTTTCATTTATTAATTAACCTTTAGTAAATAAATTCTTCTCAAATTAATTACTTTAATTAATGATTTGAACCTTTAATTACTTATTTAATTACAAGTCATTAATTGATTTAAATGATTAAATTATCCATTTTAAATTCACATGTTAAAGTAATATTTTGTTATGAAAGAATTTTAAAACAGTTTAAAATCAAATTCCTTTTAAATTTAACATTTTTAGAGGTTTACTTTAAAATTTTAACTTATGTAAACATTTAAAGTTATAAAACTATTTAATTTCAAAATCTGGAATTTTTAAAACAGGATAACAGGTTTCCTGTAAAACCTGAAATCAAGAAATCAACCCGAGGCAAGACAAAAAATGCTTCGAGTCGAAACCACAAAAACACGGGCTCCACTTCGAGTAAATTACTCAAATTACTCGAGTAAACTCGAGTTCCACCTCTGACCAAACCCATTGCTAAGCCATACTTCCAGACTCCAGAACGATGCACGGTGCACCTGCACATCGTCGCCGATCAATTCCAGGCCATGCTACATTGTCGAACATGTCAACGACCATCGATACTTCTCTCCCCGACCACCAGAACCTCGTCTCTACCTCAAAATCAATTTCGAGCTCGAACTCCAAACCTGGAACAGCAAAAAGCAACTTCCACCCAAAACCTGTCAACGCACCACGCTCGCAGCTCCGACCACTGGAGGCCACCAAACTCCGGCAATCCACTCGTCCTACTTCCCTCTACTATACGTCAAAAGCATGTCGAACTTGATGCCTCCCATAGGACGAACGAATCAAAAGTTTTCGGCCTTACAAAACTAGGGTTTAAAACATTAAACGTTCGCCACCGCCGTATAGATGATCGAGGGCATCTCCGGTTATTTTTCCCACCACCACCGTGGCTTCCTCCACCTCCACGCAAGATTTCGACCGTGACAACACCGTGGATCACCAGAGGTCACCAGTTTACCATTTTCTGGTTAAACCAGAAATGCAAACTCAAAACTCGATTAAATATTATGATTTTAGTCTTAAAAATCATATTTTAGTTAAGTGATTTGACCTATATCACTGAGTAATTGAATTACTAAGTTTGAATTTCCACTTATATATGAGTTTGCTATGTTATTCTTGAATCCCAGAGTCACTACCAAATTTTTTTAACTTGGAAAAATTTTAAACTCTACTTTATCATGTAATACACAAGCTTCATTCAAATTCTAAATCTTAACGACAACTAGATCAAGAGAAAAAGAGTTTTGACTGAAGTTTAAGTTTAAACAAGGAACAGATTTATGTCTCAGGTGAACAAATATACATCCCATCCATACAGATATATATACACACAGCCATGTATTTATCAACATATATACAATCATACTTACTTCATAGGTAAGTCAAGCAACCAGATTTATATATAAAAAAAATGTGGTGTTACTCACTTTGGTAGGAAAGAACAGAGTTGCTTTAAATTTTGACACAGACTTGACAAAGTTGAAATAGGCCTGCATTTGTTTGCTGAAATCTTCCTTCTCTGGTTTTCATTGATTGATGTTTAAACTGGGTTGTTGATTTAAAGTTGAATTTCTTTTGTTTAAAATGGAGATGATATTCACTTTAGTTTTTTTTTTCTTGGGTTTGAAGGAATGAACTGGGGTGAGGAAGATGATAATATAGGAGAAAAGTTTACTGGTGATATATAAAAGAAAGTGTACGGGTGAATAAATATTGTTTATACAAGGTGATGTTTATACAGTGTTATATCTTTGTTTATTCAATAAGCATGGCTGAATTGTATTGGAGGCATGTTGCATTAATTGTTTGTTGTGTACATGCTTATCTTATTTGCTAGCTTAGACTTATGTATTTCTCTTTCTTGCTTTACCAACTATGCAGATCTTCCTCTGGTGGCTGGAGATATCTTGCATTAATTGCTTTGTCCATATTTCCCTGTGTACAACTATACTTTGGTTTGTTTCATTGCATTTATTAGCTTGTTTCACTTTGTTTTATGTTCTTTCACTTGCCTGCATATCTATGTCTTTGTTTGTTATTTTTACTTTGTTTTGTTTCTTATTTTGTTTATTTATACTTTATCAATTTGTTTCAGCTGATAATACTATATTGTGCTAGTATCTATTTTTTTTATCTATTTGTTTGTATTATTTTGTATTGCATACTTTTGTTTATGTAAGGTTGTGATGAATATTGTTTTGACATATATATTGTTTTCTTGTTTTATAAAAGTTTCATATAAGTTTATATGTATTTCTAGGTCATTTTTATAACCATATGATCTTATTATAACATACATAAGTGAATGTATTTTATTTGTTATCATTTTATACTTTTGTTTCGTTTATTTTGCATATTTATTTTCAACTTTGTTTCATATTTAAATGTCATTTCTTTTCTTTTCTTATGACTTACATATTAATTTTCAACTTAAATACTTATTGTGTTGTATTTTTATTCCTATTTTATTTTAACTTAAATTGTTTATTTTACTTTAATATTTATTGTTTTATATTAAATTTATAAATTCAAATTATTATTAACCATCAATTGTAATACTTATTATTATCAATTATTATTAAACCATTCATTTACAATTCATATCTAATGTATACACATATATATATATCTCTATATTTATTTTTAAAATCATTTATTTAAAATTTTATTTCAAATCCAATTTAAATATATATTCACATATATACAAATTGTCAAATCCATATGACTTTATATATTTTCTAGTCGAATTCGGGGAAATTCGCTTCCATTTAAATCAATTTTACAATTTTAATTCAAAAATTTATTTAAATTATCAATTTAAATTAAATTAAAATTTAGGGTCGTTACAATAATCAAAATAGGAAGATGGATAAGTTTATTAAATCATAGACAACCTTAACCGGATCAATCGTGACTTCAATAATAAGATCGATGTAGAATTCCAAGGCAAATCGGCACCAGATCACAAGAGATAGAATTCAGGTATAGTAGGGGATAGATAGCATCGTAAACCGAGGATACAGAAATCTCCGGTAAAACAATGCTATTATAAAGGAGTTTCACCTCTTTACAAATAATTCGAAGATTGGCGAGACCGTCGATTCATTATAAGGGTCATTCTAAGTAGAGTTATGGGATACTCCAGAATTTAGAAGAATACGAATAGTGAGGGACAAGAATGAATTTTGGAACTGAGGAAACGTTCCAAAATTCAAGGGAATCGAGTCAAAAAAATAGATTCAAACTCGAATAAAGTGATTATGTAAATACATTAACCCTATATGCAAAGTTTTGCCCAGAGCTACCAAAGCCCTGATACCAACTGTAACAACCCGCTATTTTAGACTATTCGCATCCGCACACGTCTGACTTGAATAATTCAAATTACCAAAATGTTAATCTAAATTTGGCAAAACTCAGATATACAGTAAATAAATAATCACAGAATCACAGACACACAGTAATAATATGCAGCGGGAGCAAAAGATAGTAGTTCATGAAGCTACTATATATATATAACAGAGTTAAATAAGTTACAACAGAAGTCTCGAATACAATAGTCAAATACAAGAATCAGAATACATCACTGGAATCAACTGAATATCTGAAAACTGGATAGATAGATGGATCTCCAAGCGAAGCTCCAACTCCAAAGGTGAGTCTCGAATACTGTACACTCGGTCTGACCCAAGCGTAAAGCAAAACACAAAACGCTCGAGTCAGGATTAACATTATTCTATCAATAAATCCAACTCAAGTGAAATAACAACTGAAATACAAGTAACTCAAAGGATGTTTGGAATAACCATCCTTTAAGGATCCGTTAAACTATCTACTAGATAGTAATGTACGCTAAGTAGATAATGTCTATCAGTAATATAAAGTATCAAAATAGTGTTAAGGCATTACCATTACCCCCCCTTAACACATTTTATATAAGTGTCATAGTCTATACAGCACTGTAAACTCCACCGTAAACTAGTGGGATATTAGGGAGTACTCCATAGGTATAACACAAAATAAATTCGTAGAGGTCGCGTATATAGGGATACACGTATGACAAGGCACATGAGACAATACCCAACATAGTGAAACTACCGTTTGCCTGATCCGGACTGGAGAAAACGCATCGCCGCAACGATCGCAACATCGCGAAACAACACTCCTAAAATTTCGAGGGTGCACAGATCAATAACAAGTAATGATTAGTTTACGAAGAAGTGTGTTCGCTCGAGGTGGCTAACCCCATTTGGCCCGCCACGGCTCCTGTTGTAGTCATTTCCAATTTGACACAAGTGTCAAGGCTATCCATTATCGTTCTCTTTCTTCAGTCATCACGTACATCATTCCAACCACTTCATTCTGGATCATACTCCGCGTATAGTTATTAAAGTGGTTTTCGGTTTAGACAGAGAGTATGTCCATAACCGATTCTGGTTTGTTTAATAACTTCAAAATTATTTCACCGATTGGTCGTCTATTAAATTTCAAAACCAAATCAAATTCAATTTCGATTGGAATTTGTAAATCAACATTTCATTTGTCTTTCTAAATCAATTTCCGTAATTTACGTTTCAAACTTTCAAATTACCATTTCAAAATTTTATAATTCAATTTCCATTTTTATTTCAATAATTCAAATATTGATTCAAGTTCATATATAAGTTTCATTCCGAAATAATTTAAATAAAATTTAATTTAACATTCAAATAAATATATTCATTTATCGATTTCATTCAACATTTGTTAAGTAAACTTGTCATTCATAACAATTTCTATTTAATTTTCAATTCATTAAATCAATTACTTAAGTTCAACTTCAGTATATCAAAACTTCGAATTGAATTAAATTAGATTCGTCAAATTAATTCTTTAAATTACAAGCCTTACATTAATTTCAATAAATCACATTTTTATTTCTTGTTAAAGAAAATTCAATTTCGATTATTTACTTATTTAGTCACAAATTTCAAACTCAATTAATAAAGAACTTAATTTCACTTATTCAAGAAGTTCAATTTCACTTATTAAATAATTCAATTTTATTTAATTATTAAAACTTCAATCTTATTTAATTATTAAATAATTTCAAAACTTAATTATTAAATAATTTCAAAACTTAATTATTAAATAATTTCAGAACCAATCATTTCTTAAATTAAACAACGTTCTTTCATCAATTACATTGTTAATATTTTGTTTCAGATTATTAAATACTAACATTTTCCTTTCATTAAATTTCATATTCCAACTTCATTTCAAAACTTTATTCTTTACTTAAATAAAATCATTATTTTATTTTTAAATCAAATTATTGACCAATCGGGTTTATTTAATTCTCTATCCTAAGTCAAGTTCATTTGAGTATTTATCATTTCAAGTCGATTCCATTTCAATTCAAAAATCAAAGCATAACAAAGGGAACTTGCAGTGTGATAACTGGGATGGTGTCAAAGTAAATAAACAAGCAATAACAACAATCAAAACAATCCAATAATTAATTCAAATAATCCCGAAATAATCGTATTAAATCACATTGTTGTTTGTGCAAATTAATATAATTATTTCTAGAATCTATACTATCATTTCATGTAGATTAAAGATTATTACACTAACATTTATACAGTTCTCCACTTGTCATCCATTATTCAAATTTATACTACAACAATTTATACAACGTACATTCAACGGTTCAAGGTGTACTTAACCAAATTCTACGTATCAATTAATTTAACATTTAAAAGGGGTCATATTTAACTAATCACATTCAACATATAAATCCATTTTAAATTGTTAACTACCGTATATCAAATTCAGTTGCATACTATTATCACTTTAACATTTACAATTAACGTCCAATTTCAACATCATACAACAATCATTTATCAACCAAGCTTGTATAATCATCGCATAAGTAACAGATAATGGTGTTAGATGTCACAGGTGAACTGATACAGGTAATAGCATATATAACAGTGTAATTAACTAACAACAACATATTTCAATTGAAATCAAAAATAAAAGAACATTAATCATGAGTGATTGCTCACCTTTCGAGGCTAGAGAGAATTTTGACAACAGAACAAGCATTGAATTCAGGCACGAATCTCAAAGCAAAGCTAAATTGGCATGAATTCGACGATCAAAGCTGGTAAATGAGGAATCGAAGAAGAAATTAGAATCAGTTTGATAGAACCAGCAATCATATGTATTTTATTATTATTATTTCATGAAATCAATATTTAATTTAGTTTTTAAATTAAACACATATATTAATATCAATCCATATACACTATTATTATATTAAAAATCAAATTTTAAAAACACAAATTACAACAAGTACAACCATATGTATAACCGGACCCGCCACGCCAAAAGTAAAACTGATATATATGACCAGATTTGCAAAATATCACCGTATAAAATAGAATATATCACCATATAAAAACCTATAACCAAACTAGGAAGATTCATTGTAAAACATAAAAATATGGTACCTTAACCTTATAAGCATAGTAGACTTTACACTAATAAAGTAACAAGTACATACATTAACTTAACTCACTTATCACAAATACTTTAAAGCCTATGTATGCCTGACTAGTTTGAATATAAATTGTACAAATATATTATATATATATATATATATATTTATACTGGTTAACGGAAAAAGAATCTATAGCAAAACTTAAAACATAAATATACTTTTTCTATACAATGCGCACTATATCACTAGTCTACAAAGTAATTTGTGCTTTACAATAACAGATCTAGATTTGATAAAATTTAGATAATATATATGTAAATTATTATTATATATATAACATAGGGTTATAAACAACTTATAAAAACATTGCATTCACTTATTATATACGAAATATATATCAGACTGCTTCAACAATATGAAATACTGTCACAACACATATACAAACTATATACTAACATATATAAACAAGCTATTGGCATAAAAAAGTGCATATAAACAACGCAAAAAAGTACCTATATAATACATATGTATACATGCTGGTTTTAAATGAGCATACCTAATATGCTTTCCCAGATAAAAATGAAGGAGGCAAGACAATGGGCTGCTCACACCCAAGGTGATGTAGAAGGAAGGCGGAGGGGCAAGCGGAGATGCAGTAGACGGAAGGTGCTGGATTTGGGGTTGCAAAATGGGGTGGCCGGTTGCGTTCTTGCGTGGCTCTAGGCTGCGATGCATGAGGCTTGCATGGCTTCATGTCGTGGAGAAAATGAAGCGGTGCCATGCGACGAAGAGAGGGAGATACGCTAAGGAGAGGAAGCACGGGTGCAAAGGGATGGGGATGGAATGAAGAGGCGCAAAGACGAGGGAAGTTGCGTGTAGATGGTCTGGAGGAAAATATATGAGAAGGGAATAATATAAAATGGGAGAGGAGAAGAATGAGCTGGCTTAAGGCAATATGAGCTGTCACCTTTATTAGCATATGTAAATGAACATGCAAAATGAACCAGAAACGATCAATGAAGATGAATGAACCAACGCATAAATGACACAGGGAATAGATAAATTGCAGCTTGAATCCTGTGAATTGGAAAAGGCAAAAAGTCTATTGATTTTGTGTGGTAGAAATTTGAATGGTCACGCGAAGTTTAAAAGTTTATACGGTATCGATATGGAGACCGTTATGCTGATTTCACAACACACCAGGTTCGAAAAACAGAAATGAATATACCGATGTGCTCAGCGCGATGAGACGATCAAAACAGTATAGAGATATAAGTGGTACGATTGAATTATAAAAAATCGAATTTTTATACTAGCGGAAAATGCATGAAAAACACAGAAAAATAAGATCGACGGAGCTAAAGATGTCCGAATTTGGAAAAACGAAAAATGGCGTCTTTCTCAGAAGATGGTTTAGAATTTTTCTATGTAAAAATATTTAGGTTTCGAAAACGTTTTATTTTCAACAATTCTTAACTGATTAAATTGAAATAAAGTTACGCACGAAAATAAACTTCATATTTTCGGACGAAAATTTACCAATTGCTATGTTTAGATAGACACATTACAAATATTAAATTATTATTTCAAAATTTTATCGTTTAAAATTCCACAAAATTTCAATTAATAACGTTATTAAAATCAGTTAAATTTACAGGTCGTTACATTACAATTGTTGTTTTTATTTAGATTATTCAAAAACCTTTTATTAACTTATATATATTTACATTTTCAACAACCAAACAACCAATTTATATATACTTTAATAAAATCTAAAAAATTATTCCCCTTATATATAATATATAATCGAGGTAAATTCATTTCATTTTCCAGATTTAAAATAATACTATGTTGACATAACTCGTTTAAGTGTTTGGAAATCTCTATCGATAACATGGCGTCCCACATACCGACCAGAATTCACAAACAACTCAATGGATAAGCAAACACAATATAAAAAGTTTATAATCACTAACAAATACGTGTCATATATATAATACACTAAGACTAAATCCAAGGCACTATTGTCCCTATCTATACTGAGTACACATCAAAGCTTAGGAATATACAAAACTCTTATGCCATGTGTGATGACCCGTAAATCCGTACCCTTTGAATTGACAATAAACCACACATGTTCGACCCAAAAATCACAGACCGATGGAAAGTCGGGATAAAGAAAAGAAGAGAGAAGAAGAGAAGAGAAGAAAAAAGAAAACAGAATGATACAGAATCTCACATTGCGTTGGAAAACATATAATATCATATCAATGATCTTTACAAAACAGAAACTGCATATACAAGCATCAACCAAAGTACAACAAGCAATCAATAGTTATCAGCCTGGACAATTATAATAACATGTCCTCATAATTGCCGAAACAACTAAGCATTGAGGAAAAACAAAACAGATACGTGCATACGAAAATGAAGATCTCCAGCTTTCCTACTGAAGCTCCAAAAGCACCAAATCTGAATCTGTAAATATACTCGGTCTGGCCCGAGCATTGAAAGGGAAGAACGTCCGGATCAGTCTGGTAAACCAGCAAGAGAAATACACACAACTGAATTTATTAAACTTTTCCTTTATCAAAACAAAATTATCTCGTAAGACAAGTCCATACATAAACACGGACATGTTTTTACCTTACGATGACCAAAACGTTTCATTTCAAATCATCTGATATTACACTAGTGTCAAGTATACAAATAATATTAATCATAGCCGAAATTATTACATTGATTAAATTCCAGCATATAGCCCAAATGGGTAATACAATCAAAATGGAAGGCACATAGTGGAATTTGCATTTCCATATAAATGAACAGGTGAAGGGACTACCTTCCGAACGGGTACACCTCTGGATAGATGTCCCGAGGCACAGAACATCTGCCCTCTACCAACATAGGACTGGCCCACCTCTATAAATAGATGGTACCGAACATGTCATCCTCTTGTCGATACCGACCTTTACAGAGGGCCCTCTAGCATACAAACCACGTTAATCAGATACCCGACGTCATAGCGTGTAAAGATATATCTAGAAGAGGATGATCATACCCTACTTGGGAGCGACCCACTTAGCCCTACTGCATCTAACCCTGTTTGGTCATTTCCGGTTGATTAGGCATGAGGTAACGATTACCTTTCATAAATCACAAATCACATCACTTAGAATGCCATATGGCCATTCCCGTTGACAACTAATTGCCTTCCATAAAAATACAACCCTCAAGCTCATATGTCTCAAGGAGGGTGTTAAGCTGAGAGAAGTTGCCTTCTCCGCCACCACCATTGTATGTTTGTAAAAACCAATGTATGTAATCTTTAGAAATGTAATGTCCGACAAACATCCGTACAAGTTGTCCAGGAATAGGACAAACTGAAGGTACCTTCCTACCACATCCTGTCGTAAATCCCTAGGATTAGTAGCGAATAGTCATTGCATTGGATATTTCATAACGAAAGACCACTGCTACTGGACGTATATTGGGATTTTAATCTCAAATGATCAACAAGCAGTCCCTCACTGTGAAAATCCCAAATATCAATATCATCACAAGCAACCTGCACAATCGTCGCATATATGTTGGTCCGAAGTGGTTTTCAGATAAATCCAATCTCGGCCTCATCGCACCAACAATGCAAAAGCGTTTCTCAACCACACGCAGAAACTAAGTCTCGTAGACTTATCACGTCTTCAACTTTCAACTTGCTATCCTTCGAGCCAAGAAGGAAGCTCGATAGATTGGAGTAACACTCCGCACTACATGAATCAACAACTCAACACAAACAAAAATAAAGCCGACACAGATGGCTACGTACTAAATGTACGACTACATTGTTCCCACCAAGTCGAGGAACTAAAATGGCCGTTTATTTGACTATCAAAGCAAACAAATAAATATCTAGCACCATATGCAATAACTGGTCCCTTTCAATTAATCTTTTATTAATTAAATCACTTGCCAAATATTCACTTCAAATTATCTTTGAAAAGATATAATCTCAAACCATTTCAACTTTCCAATATTGGAAAACATTTCCACATACTTATATAATAATAAGTATTTCACAATTCTCTTTATTTTCAACACTTAGAAGATATTCCATATACTTAAATCAGAATTAAGTACATATTTTATTCTTTAAGGAAAACAATCTCTTTAAACACATTTATTTGGGTCAAAACGAATGTTGTGTAAAACATCGTTATGACAACCCAAAATCATTAGTATAGGGATTCGAAAATAAGATAGATATATAAATCCTATGTACTATACAAAATATATGCTTTCGTAAATCATTTACTATAACAACAGTGTTATAGTCCATCATTTTCTTACTTCTCGAAAATGTCTATTCCAACAAGGAATGTTGAAATCTATGTATTCAATACTTAATATATTTTAAAAACATCTTCAAACCAATTAAGTCCATTTAAAATATCACTTTCCAAAACATGCCTTTTAATTTGAATTATTATTCACTGTCCAAAATCGTGAATATAATTCCTTTACCAAATTCAATATTTCTACACATTTATTTTAACGGATAATCCACTATCCAAAATCATAAAAATATCTCCTTTATCAAATCATTGCTTCTATATATTCATCAAAGGATTATCCACTGCCCAAAATCGTGGATATAATTCCTTTAATAAACTTCTATATTTAACTTATCAAATTCATTTGATTTCAGATTTAAAAAACAATGTTTATAAATTCACATTTTTATTTTATAAAAACTTCCATTTATAACTCCATTGTAACATTTTAGAAACTTCTTTATAATTCTATCACTTTGATTTACAAAAATATCGTTTTTGTAAATCCTATATATACACCATTTATAATAATTCAAAAACCTCAACTTAAACTATTTCACCAAATAGTTAACTCCTTATTCCCAAAAATACATTCTTATTTTATTTCCTAAAAAACATAATTTTTATAACATAAAAATTATAACTTTTATTTATTTAAAACAAATTCATTCCTTTAACAATTCAAAAATTTATAAAACATCTATTTTAAAAATCTCTTGAAAATCCTATTTAATTTGAAATCATCACTTCAACATTTTTATATTACCAAAAATAGGCCCAATGCTGCAACAACACCAAATACATCAATCATAGCATCCAAAACATCATATATCACATCATAACAACATACATCATAATACTTGTAAATAAAACCAATACTGGTAAGGAATCCAGTTGGATCCCTCCAACCTATTACCTGCAACAAATATACATATTAGAATATGTTGTACAACATTCGCTTCAAAGCAGATGCGCGCACAAAGGGTCAACCGCTCATACATAGGAACGTGTAGGGTCTCATCTGCTCCAATAGGAAGGAATATATTGAAATACCAATAAATATATATAATATCATATATCATCCAAACAATCATCAATCATCATAAATAAATTTATTCTCACTTATATAAAAATATCAATGAATTAGACAGAGTGAGTTGTACTCACTTTGGATTCCACTCCGTCAAACTTTAAAGCAAGGAACTTGAGATCTAACACATACTTCCTACCATGCTGTGAAAACCAAATGAAAATAAGTCAGGATTCCTCCTTCCTAATGCTTGGCCATGGCTTGAAATGGAGATTGACCGAAAGTATAGAGAAGAAGTGGTAGAGATTTGAACTTGAATTCTCAAAATTAGACCCAAAAAATAGGTCATCTTCTCTCTTTTTTTGACTCTCTTACTCTAAAAATTTTAAAAATTTGTTAATTGAAAAGTTAGTGAAAATATTCTCTCTTGAATTAAAAAAGAATCACTTGATTTTGTTTAATTTTGAGGAAGATATGGTCAAAAGAAAAATAGCTATTCTCGGATTCACCAATATAAAGTCCGAATATGCACTTCAAAGAATTGAGTTTTAGATATAGCAAACTTCAAAACTGTATAACATGATCAACATAAAAGTTGTAGTCACTGAAATTTTATATGGTATGAGAAAAATAATTTATTAATTTGGTTCAATTATTATCAAGTTATGATCAAAACAAAATAGCCTATTCTCAGACTTATAAACTGGACCAGAAAATGCAATGGAAAGAAGTGCATTTTGACATAGATAACTTTAGAATGAGGCAAAGTGGTCAACACGAAAGTTGTAGCCACTGGAAAAATACATAATATAATTTTTTTTTTGCATTTTGGTTCTATTTTGAAGAATTTATGGCCGAGAGAAGAAGAGGTAAAATATAGAGAAAAGAGGAGTTTGATTTGAAGAGGATGATCATTTATTTCTTTTGAATATTTTGTAAATATTTTTACTTACCTCTTTCTATTTTTTTTTCCATGGCTTGGAAGCAATTAAATAGAAGAGGAAGAAGACGAAGAAGCTTGAGAAAAGAAGAAGAAGAAACGTGAATGAAAGCAAAGAAGGATGTGGGTACTTATAAAAAAAAGAAAGAAGTGGTAAATTTACCAAAATAACCTTTGCCAAATTACCAAACTAACCTTACTTCAACCTAAAGCAATATCTACTTTTTCAATACTTAACACAATCTTCCACATCCTTACTTTATGTCTTAGTCACTTAAAGATTACGTAAACAAAGTAATTATTTTGCTGGATTTTGATGTCATCTGGATTTGATGTTTACTTTTAACTTTTCTTAACTTACTTACTTTTCTTAATGATGTTCTAGAAGTTTTCTAATTATATTTAGTAAAAGTAAACATTTTTAGTTACAAGAATATGTAATATATATGTTAAAACATATTAACAAAGGTGCGGTAACATTGCTGCAACTTATTTTGAATAAAACGTTGATTTTCGACAAAACGTTTTCCGATCACATTTTGACATTTTTGTTAAACTATTTATTCATGTAAATAAAAATTCAAAATAAATTCCTTATTATCTTTAAATAATTAAAACAAGAATATTTGACTTATAAATAATATAAAACAATATCCAAATCTTCTTATAAAAATACGACATCGATTTACCGATATGCGACGAAATTTGTCAATTTTATAAACCAAATTTTATATATTTATCGAACCATTATAAATTAAATTACCATTATTAACAAATAACTTTGATACCGATTATATATATTTAAAAGGAATTATTTATCCTTTAAATAAATTTCTCAAATATTCATCCTACTTTATCAGAATCTGACATTTGTCAATTTTACAATGGGAAACCAAAATCTTTATTCAATATCAAAAATAAGTTTACCATTCTTATTTGTCATATAAAACATATAAAACATGATTGTTTAAATTTGAAATTTCTATATTTTAATATTTAAAATAATTAAATATCTTATTTTCAAGGTGTTAAAATTACGAATCGTTACATACATAGTAGATGTAAATGACAACATTTACTTATGTATAAACGTAACAATGTACACCCAATGCTATGTTGAACGTACACTTTCTACACATATGCGTATATAAAGATTACTCATAAATTATATTAAATATCTGTGATTAAATTCGTTAATTAAATAAATTAAAAAATTAAATGAAATATAATTTTGCTTAAATTTATTAGATTAGATCTAATATAACCTTTTAGACTTCATAGACTCAATATGATCCAAAGCAAATTTTTTTTTGAAACTAGCTTTTTCACCTGCTTTCAACCAGCTCTGTTTCAACGTAACTAGTTTTATAACGGAAAGAGATCCAAACGAGATGTTGTTGCAAGTTCAATTAAGATGAGTGCATCACTTAGAATAGTACTGTAGTAAAATATGTGTACATAAATTTATGACGAGACAAATATGGATTCCTCGATTAAGGCCAATAACATATTATGACATCAATAATGCAATATGGATCGCAAAAGGAAACATGAACTCATGAAAAGTTAGGACGCATTGTCTATTACTAACATATGATAAATAGATTATGCAATGGATAGATAAAGAGAAATAATATAGTAGATATAATATAATAATACATGTCCATTTACTGAGGCCCATTTCTCAATCTGATCTAGGACAAAGATCGAGAAGATATTGGATTGTGGATCCTAAAATGCGCTAAAAGCAAGTGGAAGATTCAAAGTTAAAGGGGTATGTCCGTAGAACAATTATGTATCCTAACTTTGAAACGATCTTGTTCGAGATAATATGCTTTAGATGTTTTTTTATTGTCATATTATGAGTAAAAAATGATTAATGAATAAAAAAACCATAAATAAAGTTTTATATAATTGTAGTTACAAATGTTGTAACCGTGAGTACCGAATCGTAAGTAAAAATACATTGTTCAAATATTCCTAGTCAATATTTTTCGAGGAAAGGATATCGATATATCCATCAAGAGCAGAGTATGTAACACCCTTCAAAGTTGGGCAGTGTAATACTCATAGCTGCTGGGGGCACCAAAAGGTTACATATATATATATATATATATATATATATATATATTTATTGGATGACTATAGAATGACTCGATCAAGAGTTTCATATTGGTTGATAATGACTAAGGTCAAGTGGGAAATCTTACTGTGACGATGTTACGTACTTCGTTCGAATTTGGAATACTGCAGAATTTTAGAGTATACGCTTCACTTTGATTATAGTTAAATCATGGCATGACAACCATCAAACATCTATAATTGGGTCTGAGTTGAAGTGTAGGAAGTGAAATGCTATTCAATAGAGGATTCATCTCTTATGTTATGAGAGGTTAGTATTATGGTAAAATGTAGTCAGCTCAAAGTCAAAAATCTACAGCGGGGCATATATTGTAACGACCCGATTTTACGACGCCCGAAAGTCAACATTTATACGTCCACGGTATTAAATGTCGCACAGTCAATGCCGGAAAACCGAACCGTTAGGGTTTAAAGAAGAAAAAGATAGAAGAAGAACAGAAACAATAACTGAATCTCATATTTCACAGTGGAACAAATATAATAGATAAATGAATAATTTTTAAAACAAAGAATCATCTCAGTTAATACAACACAACATCAGAGTTTACAACGACATCATACATCACTGACAGTTATTATAACTTGACAATATAAAAACTGATTTGCACCAATCATACACAACGGACACTACATAGTAAAGATACGTCTCACCATCCAGCTTCAACTCCTGATCACCACAACAACTATTTCTGACTTCGCTCCCGAATAACTGAAACCTGACTCTAGGCTGCTTGTGGAAAAATTATGGGCATCCAGAGTTTAGAAAGGGAACAATAAACTCCAGGTCAGTCATGGGACTGGTGTGAGATCTTAAATACAATTATTTTCACAAAGAAAATAAAGGAATTTAAAAGAAATTCGCTATACTTTTTGAAAATGAAACTACCATAAGGCCTTCCGGCACACACACAATGCAATCGCACACTTGGGGGAGATTTTTCCTTATGATAGTTAAACATGTTTAATACGCAAAATCATTTTAATACTATCATTAATGCATAGTCCACAAAACATTTGCAAGTATAATATTAATCTTAGCCAGCATACGTACCATTATAGTATGTCTACTATAGCTACCATATTAGATGGCAGGTTCAACAACTAAAACCGTACGAGGCACTTATTGGTGATTGGATTTCCAACAAATGGTCAGGCTAAGGAACTTCCTGGGCCACATGGGTACGCCTCTGGAGGGACGCCTCGAGAACCTAGTTGGATCTCTGCCAATACAAGGCCGGGTTAACTTTGCAAAAATAAGTAACTACTGACACGAGTATGCCATCCCCCGGTTGTAAACAACCTTTATCCGAGGATCCTCAACAACAATAATCACAAAGTAATATATAATTGCGATATTAACATAAGTTAAGTATCTGAGCTCCATACCATGATACCACTTCTATCCAGAAGGAAATGCACATACACTAAGGGGCGCTACCCCCTATAACCTTGCTGCATCCTTCCTGTTTCGACCATTCCGGGGTGTGAGGTCCGACGAAGTCTCGTCCACAAAGCTATGCTTTTCACAAAAGCCATGCTTCGATCAACAAATGATCAGCAGCACTTCGTATGCCACATTACCAAATTGGGAATGCATCACTAATAACCATCAAATGCATTACCTCTGAGCTCGTACGTCTCAGAGAAGGGTGTTAAGCTAAGAGGATAAATTCTCCACCACCAACTGAAATGTATTTGATAGAAACTGGCTTTACATCTCAAAGTGTAACTTCACACACACATCCATACAAGTCCATTCCAGGATCGAACGGAACCGAAGGCAATTCAAAGAAGTCCTTGCAAATCCGGATATTCATTTATCACGTCCGGAATCCCTATCACAAAGAGTGATAAAATCTGTATACCGGAGCAACCCGGTGCAAAGACATTCGACAGGTATCCTTTCGCTTTCGAAAATACCCGGTCTTCAACACCATCTTCAAATGCAATCCCATTTCGTCGTATCGTTATTCGGAATGGGTTTTATGACACAAGGTCCTCTCCCAGGTAATCCGAATAACGAGCGCTTATTTTAAAAATAAGTGTTACATTCAGATTCAAACAAATCACAACAAATTCCACTTCGATCTTTTAAATAAAGATCCATCACAATGACAAAGATTCGATGTGGTTTTTGAAAATCCATTTGGAATTCGATTCCCGGTCGCATCGAAATTCAAATGTCATTTAAAGGCCAATATTAATAGTCAGTTATTTAACTATCAATCAATAATTCACAACAGTCGCTGGATTTCAAATAATTTTCCCCCAATTATTGTTTTCAAAATATCTTCGTAAGATAAAATTTCACTTTTCAACACTTTGAAAACAAATTCAAATCAATTGTTCACACTTCAATCCTTTGAAAATCAATTTCAAATCAATTTATCCTTATGCGGAAAACATTTCTAATATTTATTCATTTCCATTGAAAATATGCCGATTTCAAATATTTTAAAATAATATAAAATACTTATTCAAAATATACTTGGAAACATTTAAAATAAACTATTTTAAAATATTTGCTTAAATATTAGTTCTGAAAAATATTATACTAATATCTCATATAAAAATTCAGGTCCAAAACTAATTTTTTTCAAAATAAAAATTTGTAAATAGAGTATAAATATTCAAATAACTATTTTCTAGATCAAATATCAATTTAAATCTTTAAAATAATCCCTTATATAATTAATTAAATAATTTTTTTACTTTAAACAATTTCCAAACTAATTTCTCCAACAATACTATTTTAAAACCAAATCTAAACTTTTAAATTTTATTCAAAAGCTATTTTTAGAAAATATACTCGGCTTTCCAGGGAAGAATTCTTTTTCCATTGAAAAATAGTCCATTCCAATAAATTAATAAATCTTCTTGATTTACTTTAATTTACATTCCAATTTGTAAATTTCTTTCCACACTTTTAAAAATAAACCAATATTTATTTTTAAACAATTTCCCTTTTCTTTACAAATTCCCGTTATGAATTTACATTTCCAAATATCAACTGATATACGATTTTTAAATCGATTCCCTAATACCATCTTCAAGCCCAATCAAATCCCAAACTGATTTCCAGTTTATTTCAAACACGAAATCAAATTCCAATTTGATTTCCCAAATTAATTTCCCAATATCAAATCAATTTCAAATTGATTTCCCAAATTATTTCCAATATCAAATCAAATTTCCTAATCGATTCCTAAGATTGATTCTAACTCTAAATTAATTCCCGAATCGATTTCTAAAATTAATTTAAACTCTAAATTAAAATCCAAATTTAATTTGTAAATTTATTTCCTTCTGAAATAAATTTCTTTATCGCTTTCAATTATTTAAAATATGTATCTTAAATAAATCCTTCAACTATTAAACAACATTACTCGAAATTCCTTTATTAAATATTTTCCCATATTTTTGAAATTTATTCAATAAGTTTTCAAAGTTATACTTTATCTATTTAAATTTCCTTCTTTTAAAATTCACCCAATTCCTTTGAGTGAATTTATTATAAATTTTCTACCCAAATTTCAAAATCAAATTTTTTATTTATTTCTGGCATCCTACGATACCAAAAATATATTCGGCTAAATTACAACCTTCAACGGTTTCAGTCACAAATAATCGTACGCAGATTATAATTAATCATAACACAACATACGAAACAAATTAAATATTTGAGGAATCCAGTTGGATCCCTCTAACCTGTTTCCTTGCATCCACAGACGTTAGCACAATAATTAAATACCCATTCCACTTCAAGGTGGAATATCGCAGTATATGGGATTTATAAAATATTATCCGCTATTATGCGGCGCAATAGGGTCTCATCTGCTATATAATGCGGGAGATCAATAACTCCAAATACATACATAATACCAATTCCACTTTGAGGTGGAATATCGTGGTATATGGGTTTAATATAATAACCTCCGCTATTATGCGGCTCATAGGGTCTAAACTAATATAACTAATAATAAATTAATTATCAAACACACAATCGATCAATTTTAAATTTAACTAGAAAAAGTTAAATCAGCGATTGAGTGAGAAGATCTCACCTTTGCTTATGAACGCAATCCATTTTCCATTCTGACTCATTTTCTCGATTTATAGACCTTGTATAAACAATTATATAATTTTATTAATATTCGAAATAAATTGAACAATCAATTTTCAATTCGGTAGTTTACTTATCCAATGATTTTATTAATTTAATTCTAAACCAAAATCCCCTTTTAGTATCTTAAGATAATTAAATAGATTAATTTTAATTTCAAACAAACCATTAAATTTTAAACAAATTTTCCTTTTTAAATATTCCTTGTAACTAAAATAAATTTTAAATAAGTTATTATTTTTTTCCTTCTTATTTTGAAATCATGTATATATATATATAAAAATGGTCCATGTAGATTTTATAAATCAAATTTTTAATTAACTTTCAAACATTTCAAAAAATACCTAAATTTTCTTTTCTTCAAAAATCTTATTTATATAAAAATTTCTATAAGTAGCAAATTTCTTTACTGCAGTATATTTTCTTCTCTGTAAGTATGCTTATATTAAAACAACAATATACCTAATGACTTCCTAGATTGCAGATAGCACGAGCCCCTGCCCTTCAAACTTTCCTTGCCGCTGCCCCAACTCGCTCATCAAGGCCTAGCAAACCACAGCGTGAACCACATCATTGGTGACCCCAAGTCCTAGGCTACATTCCCTATAACCTTCGCTGACAAGGACCACGCTCTCGAGCCATCTCCAGTAGTGCTCATAAAACCCTACTTCATCTCACGCGATTCGAGCTTCGATCGCAACATTTCTCACTATCGCCACCATCCACGGCTCTGCGACATCGCCAGAGACCACCCAGCATGATTCATGACCTGGACACAATTGACCATTGCGAAACCCTTCTTGAGACTGCAGATGTGCCATTCGCGATCGCGCTTACTTGATTTGTTCGAACAATCGTTCGAAAAGGTTTTGAACAGCCCCCAACCCTCCACTTTTTCTGCTTGATTTTTCGCTTGAGCGATTGAAAATGGGGGAGCCATTGATTTCGAATTTCAATTTCGAACGTGCACGACTCTTTTTTTTTTTGAGATACTCGGCCGCCATTTGATTTTGAAGAAAAAGTGTTTTTCGTTCAAATGAACTGAAGAAGACGAGATTTTTAATTCTAGAAATTTTGTTTTCATTTCAAAAAGGCTCGGCTGTTTTGTTTTGAACGGAGAAGATGTTTTGTTCGATTATTATATTTTTTTTTAAAACGAACGCGTGTAAACTTCTACGGAGAAAGTGGAACACATGGTTGAAATTTTCTTCAACGTGTCTAATGCTACAATATCCCTTTTTATTTTATTAAAATTTAAATTCAAATTTAATTTTTTTTTCGAATTGTGCAATTCAAAATTACGAATTCAAATCGAGGTGTGCCTCCAGGCGTTCATAAGGTATACCCCTATTCCGATTGCAACGGAAAAGGTTCCGAGTCCAAATTCGATCGTATGGAGAAGATAACTTTTCGAACCTGTTATTAAATTAAATTTCGATAAAATTTTCAGCGCATTTGCTTATCGTATGGCCAAACAAACACTCCAAACATTATGAAAATTGAAATCCGATAATAATACAATATTACAGATTCAATGGAACAGGTTTCGTCGAAATCCGAGACTGTGCATCGGAAAGCTATTTTTAAATATCGATTTAAACGATAAAATTCAATACTGAACAAAATAGTTTTCAAATTAAATTCTGAAGCTTCTATCATCTTCAGTATTATCAATATAAATTTTCTAGACCTTGAAAACATTTTTAATCAGCTTAAAAATCAAGATTCAAATTTTACATCAAATCTACTATAATTAAATTTGATAATTAAATTGCTAAATTCATAGTTAAAATTTGAATTTCAAGCTTAAATTAACGATTCAGATATTTGAAATCAATTAAATATTTCAATTTCAAACGTTGAAAATTCTGGGTCGTCACATCCTTCCCCCCTTAAAAGAATTTCGTCTCGAAACTACAAGTTAAGAAGAATGATCCTTAACCCGTTCATTATTTTTGCAAAACCAAATAGATTTTATCAACCTGCCAAAGCAAATTTTTTTTATCAAAGACTCATTATCATTTCAACTAACTTTCCAAACAGTTTCATAGTTTTCAAACAATGTTGTTTCTTTGACAATTCAAATTTAAATTTAAATTCAAATTACAAATTTTCAAAATTTTCTCAAAATTTTTCTAACTCCCTAAATTTTTGAAAAATTTCGCCAGCGTCTCCTTTGCGCGGCCAGCTCGGTACGACTACAAAAATGGCATCACGACCCCTAGATTTCAAAAAGAAAAGAAAAAGCCAAGCAGCTAGACAAGAAGATCATCAAATTTCATACTGAAATTCAAATACATACCTTTTGTCGAGCAATTCAATTTTTATCTTCAAAATCAAAATCCCAATTTTCTTTTCCTTTAATATACCTGTATATCCTACTAGCCATAATATTCGGCTACATCATTCAAATTTCAATTTGCATATTCCTTTACAAAATCTTCAATATATACTTCTTATACCATTTTTACTTTACTATTGAATTTATATGTCCATTTTCATTCAATCTTACATTTTCAATTTCATTTGAATTCAATTTACAATTTCAGTTCTATTTGGATTCAATTTACCTTCTGAATATTGAATTTTATCAATTATTTTTCATTCACAACGGACTCATCTTGCTATTTTAAATTAGTTTCTTTTACTAATTCATTACAAGTTCTACTTCATTTCATCAAAAACCTTTTTTCACCTTTATTAACTTTAGTTCACTTCAAACTAATTTTATAACTTCATTTTATTTCACACAATTCAAATTGGTTTTCAATATTCAGTTTTAATTCCAGTTTTATTCTTTTGTTCGTTCTTAAAAATTTATTTTCAATTCACTATTTTGTTTTATAACCACTTATATTTAAATTGTATTTCAAATTCCGTATAAATTTAATTTTACCTTTCGTTTATAATTGTTGAATTCAATTCATTTCAACCCATATTAATTTGTTATTTCTTCCATTAACTTCACTTACTTATTTCATTTCAATTCTTCGCTTTGTTTATCACAATCAAATTCAATTTCAATTCCAGTTCTATTTATTTACAAATTCGAAATGAATTTCAACATTCAATTCACTTTCATTTACTTGCAATTGCAAATTTATTTATTCATTCTTAATTTAATTTTCACTTTAATAGACTTTATTCCAAACATTTAGTCTATAAGACTTCTCAAATTCACCTTTATTCAAATTAACTCAAGTTAATTTCAATTTAATTCTGAATTTTCTAGGTTTTCAAACTTATTATTCCATAACTATTTTTATAAGATTCCAGAATCTTTTCAACCTTTCAAAAATCATTTTTGAAAGAAATTCAAATTATTCTTTGAATTCAAAATCCAAACCAGTTTTGCAAAAAACTTTCATTCAAAACAATTTGGCAGCAATCCCTCTTTTGGAAACCCGAAAATGAACATCGATGATGCTGCGGTCATCACCGAAGTTAGTCTCCACCAACCGAAAAGAGTTTAGAGCTTTTATCTCTTCGAAAACATTTTTCCATACCTTTGAAATTCATTTTCAAACTAAAAAGGGATTTAAATTTCCAAATTTTCCAAATTTCAAATCTTTTCAAAAACATTTTCAATATTTCTCTGGAATTCTATTTCAAATTATAAATCACATTTATAATTTACATTCTCAAATTTCATTTGTATATGGATTTTATTTCTAAACTTTTGATTATGATTCCCATTTCTTATTCAATTTCAATGATAATAATTTAATATTATCACTTCCTAACAAACAAGCAACCATATACTATAATAATTTACAATAATTATTTCTTTTACCTACGAAAATAGTTTTGGGTAAAATTATTTCATTCACCCTATTTTAAAACAATATCATGTCGAATTGTTAAGTACGAGTGTTTAGAGATCCTTATCGATAGAGTTGTGCAGACTATATCGACCAGAATCCATATACCACTCAACAAACCAATCATCACAATATAAAACTATTTTTTTATATTTACTAACAAATTCGCGCTCATATCTATTATTACTCTTAAACTCGTTCTAGAGTACTATTGACTCTATCTCTAATGAGTAACACCCAACAGAGCCAAGGTTGTCGCTTAACCAAGTGCTACGATACCAAATTTGTAACGACCTGATTTTACGACGCTTGAAAGTCGACATTTATACATCCACGGTATCAAATGTCGCACTGTCAATGCTGGAAAACCGAACCGTTAGGGTTTAAAGAAGAAAAAGATAGAAGAAGAACAGAAACAATAACTAAATCTCACATTTCGCAGCGGAACAAATATAATAGATAAATGAATAATTTTTGAAACAAAGAATCATCTCAGTTAATATAATACAACATCAGAGTTTACAATGACATCATACATCACTGATAATTATTAAAACTTGACAATACGAAAACTGATTTGGACCAACCATACACAACGAACACTACATAGTAAAGATACATCTCACCATCCAGCTTCAACTCGTGATCACCACAGCAACTATTTTCTGACTTCGCTCCCGAATAACTGAAACCTGACTCTAGGCTGCCCATGGAAAAATTATGGGCACCCAGAGTTTAGAAAGGGAACAATAAACTCCAGGTCAGTCATGTAACTGGTGTGAGATCTTTAAAAAAATTATTTTCACAAAGAAAATAAAGGAATTTAAAAGAAATTCGCTATGATTTTTGAAAATGAAACTACCATAAGGCCTCCCGGCACACACACAACGCAATCGCACACTTGGGGGAGATTTCTCCTTATGATAGTCAAACATGCTCAATACACAAAATCTTTTTAATATTATCATTAGTGCATAGCGCAGAAAACATTTGCAAGTATAATATTAATCTTAGCCAGCATACGTACCATTATAGTATGCCTACTATAGCTACCATGTTAGATGGCAGGTTCTACAACTAAAACCATACAAGGCGCGTATTGGTGATTGGATTTCCAACAAATGGTCAAGCTAAGGAACTTCCTGGGCCACATGGGTACGCCTCTGGAGGGACGCCCCGAGAACCTAACCGAATCCCTGCCAACACAAGGCCGGGTTACCTCTGCAAAAATAGGTAACTATTGACACGAGTATGCCATCCCCCGGTTGTAAACAACCTTTATCTGAGGATCCTCAACAACAACAATCACAAAGTAATATATATTTGCGATTTTCACATAAGTTAAGTATCTGGGATCCATACCATGATACCACTTTTATCCAGAAGGAAATGCACATACCCTAAGGGGCGCTACTCCCTATAACCTTGCTGCATCTTTCCTGTTTTGACCATTCCGGGGTGTGAGGTCCGACGAAGTCTCGTCCACAAAGCTACGCTTTTCACAAAAACCATGCTTTGATCAACAAATGATCAGCAGCACTTCATATGACACATTACCAAATTGGGAATGTATCACTAATAACCATTAACTACATAACCTCTTAGCTCCTACGTCTCAGAGAAGGATGTTAAGCTAAGAGAATAAATTCTCCGCCACCAATAGAAATGTATTTGATAGAAACCAGCTTTACATCTCAAAGCGTAACGTCAGACACACATCCATACAAGTCCGTTCCAAGATCGAACGGAACCGAAGGCACTTCCAAAGAAGCCCTTGCAAATCCGGATATTCACTAATCACGTCCAGAATCCCCATCACAAGGGGTGATAAAATCTCTATGCCGGAGCAACTCGGTGCAAAGACATTCGACAGGTATCCTTTCGCTTTTGAAAATACCCGGTCTTCAACACCATCTTCAAATGCAATCCCATTTCGTTGTATCGTTTTTCAGAATGGGTTTTATGACACAAGGTCCTCTCCCGGCTAATCCAAATAACGAGCGCTTACTTTAAAAATAAGTGTTACATTCAGATTCAAATAAATCACAACAAATTCCACTTCGATTTTTAAATAAAGATCCATCACAATGACAAAGATTCGATGTGGTTTTCGAATATCCAATTGGAATTCGACTCCCGGTCGCATCGAAATTCAAATGCCATTTAAAGGCCAATATTGATAGTCAGTTATTTAACTATCAATCAATAATTCATAATAGTCGTTGGATTTCAAATAATTTCCCCCAATCATTGTTTTCAAAATATCTTCGCGAGATAAAATTTCACTTTTCAACACTTTGGAAACAAATTCAAATAAAATTTTCACACTTCAATCCTTTGATAAATTTCAAATCAATTTTTCCTTATGCGGAAAACATTTCTAATATTTATTCATTTCCATTAAAAATCTACCGATTTCAAATATTTTAAAATAATATAAAATACTTATTCAAAATATACTTGGAAACATTTAAAGTAAACTATTTTAGAATATTTGCTTAAATATTAGTTATGAAAAATATTATACTAATATCTCATATAAAAATTCAGGTCCAAAACTAATTTTTTAAAATAAAAATTTATAAATAGAATATAAATATTTAAATAACTATTTTCTAGATCAAATATCAATTTAAATCTTTAAATTAATCCATTATATAATTAATTAAATAATTTTTTTTACTTTAAACAATTTTCAAACTAATTTCTACAACAATATTATTTTAAAACCAAATCTAAACTTTTAAATTTTATTCAAAAGCTATTTAAAAAAAAATATACTCGGCTTTCCAGGGAAGAATTCTTTTTCCATTACAAAATGGTCCATTCCAATAAATTAATAAATCTTCTTGATTTATTTTAATTTACATTCCAATTTGTAAATTTCTTTCCACACTTTTAAAAATAAACCAATATTTATTTTTAAACAATTTCCCTTTTCTTTACAAATTCCCGTTGTAAATTTACATTTTCAAATATCAACTGATATACGATTTTTAAATCGATTCCCAAATATCATCTTCAAGCCCAATCAAATCCAAATTTATTTCCAGTTTATTTCAAACACAAAATCAAATTCCAATTCGATTTCCCAATTCGATTTCCAATATCAAATCAATTTCAAATTGATTTCCCAAATTATTTCTAATATCAAATCAAATTTCCTAATCAATCCCTAAGATTTGTTCTAACTCCAAATTAATTCTCGAATCGATTTCTAAAATTAATTTCAACTCTAAATTAGATTCCAAATTTAATTTCTAAATTTATTTCCTTTTAAAATAAATTTCTTTATCTCTTTTAATTATTTAAAATACGTATCTTAAATAAATCCTTCAACTATTAAACAACATTACTCGAAATTCCTTTATTAAATATTTTCCCATATTTTTGAAATTTATTCAATAAGTTTTCAAAGATAAAACTTTATCTATTTAAATTTCCTTCTTTTGAAATTCACCCGATTCCATTGAGTGAATTTATTATAAATTTTCTACCCAAATTTAAAAATCAATTTTTTTATTTATTTTTGTTATCCTACGATGCCAAAAATATATTAGGCTAAATTACAGCCTTCAACGGTTTTAATCATAAATAATCATACACAGATTATAATTAATCATAACACAACATACGAAACAAAATTAAATATTTGAAGAATCCAGTTGGATCCCTCCAACCTGTTTCCCTGCATCCACAGATGTTAGCACAACAATTAAATACCCATTCCACTTCAAGATGGAATATCATGGTATATGGGATTTATAAAATATTATCCGCTATTACGCTGTGCAATAGGGTCTCATCCTCTATATAATGCGGGAAATCAACAACTCCAAATACATATATAATACCAATTCCACTTCGAGGTGGAATATCGCGGTATATGGGTTTAATATAATAACCTCCGCTATTATGCGGTGCATAGGGTCTAAACTAATATAACTAATAATAAATTAATTATCAAACACACAATCAATCAATTTTAAATTTAACTAGAGAAAATTAAATCAGCGATTGAGTGAGAAGATCTCACCTTTGCTTATGCATGTAATCCATTTTCCATTCTGACTCGTTTTCTCGATTTATAGACCTTGTATAAACAATTATATGATTTTATTAATATTTGAAATAAATTGAACAATCAATTTTCAATTTGGTAGTTTAATTATCCAACGATTTTATTAATTTAATTCTAAACCAAAATCCCCTTTTAGTATCTTAAGATAATTAAATAGATTAATTTTAATTTAAACAAACCATTAAATTTTAAAAAAAAAATTTCTTTTTAAATAATCCTTGCAACTAAAATAAATTTTAAATGAGTTATTATTTTTTTCCTTCTTATTTTGAAATCATGTATATATATAAATAAATGGTCCATACAGATTTTATAAATTAAATTTTTAATTAACTTTCAAACATTTCAAAAATACCCAAATTTTCTTTTCTTCAAAAATCTTATTTATATAAAAATTTCTGTATGTAGCAAATTTCTTTACTGTAGTATATTTTCTTCTCTGCAAATATGCTTATATTAAAACAACGATATACCTAATGCCTTCCCAGATTGCAGACAGCACTAGCCCCTGCCCTTCAAACTTTCCTCGCCGCTGTCCTAACTCGCTCATCAAGCCCTAGCAAACCCCAGCGTGAACCACATCATCGGTGACCCCAAGTCCTAGGCTACATTCCCTATAACCTTTACTGACAAGGACAATGCTCTCGAGCCATCTCCAGTAGTGCTCAGAAAACCCTACTTCATCTCACGCGATTCGAGCTTCGATCGCGACATTTCTCACTATCGCCACCATCCACGGCTCTGCGACATCGCCAGAGATCACCCAGCATGATTCATGACCTGGACACCATTGACCATTGCGAAACCCTTCCTGACACTGCCAGTATAACATTTGCGATTGCGCTTACTTGATTTGTTCAATCAATCGTTCGAAAAGGTTTCGAACAGCCCCCCACTTTTTCTGCTTGATTTTTCGCTTGAGCGATTGAAAATGGGGGCGCCATTGATTTCGAATTTCAATTTCGAACGAGCATGACTCTTTTTTTTTGAGATACTCAGCCGCCATTTGATTTTGAAGAAAAAGTGTTTTTCGTTCAAATGAACTGAAGAAGACGAGATTTTTAATTGGAGAAATTTTGTGTTCATTTCAAAAAGGCTCGGTTGTTTTGTTTTGAGTGGAGAAGATGTTTTGTTCGATTTTTTTTTAAAAAAACGAACGCGTGTAAACTTCTATGGAGAAAGTGGAACACGTGGTTGAAGTTTTTTCAATGTGTCTAATGCTACAGTATCCCTTTTTATTTTATTAAAATTTAAATTCAAATTTTAATTGTTTTCGAATTCTGCAATTCAAAATTACGAATTCCAATTGAGGCGTGCCGCCAGGCGTTCATAAGGTTATACCCCTATTCCGAACGCAACGGAAAAGGTTCCGAGTCTAAATTCGATCGTACGGAGAAGATAGATTTTCGAACCAGTTATTAAATTAAATTTTGATAAAATTTTCAGCGCATTTGCTAATCGTATGGCCAAAAGAACACTCCAAACATTATGAAAATTGAAATCAGATAATAATACAACATTACGGTTTCAATGGAGTAGGTTTCGTCGAAATCCGAGACTATGCCTCGGAAAGCTATTTTTAAATATCGATTTAAATGATAAAATTCAATACTGAACAAAATAGTTTTCAAATTAAATTCTGAAGCTTCTATCATCTTTAGTATTATCAATATAAATTTTCTAAGCCTTGAAAACATTTTTAATCAGCTTAAAAATCAAGATTCAAATTTTACCCCAAATCTTCTATAATGAAATTTGATAATTAAATTGCTAAATTCATAGTTAAAATTTGAATTTCAAGCTTAAATTAACGATTCAGATATTTGAAATCAATTAAATATTTCAATTTCAAACATTGAAAATTCTAGGTCGTCACATATATGTTAATAATTAATGTTATATTGAGCCAAGGACTTTGGAGATGGAATAAATTATCATATACATATATTATTGGCATTTTGACTATGACCAGACTCCAGATATGAGAAGTGATACAGTGGTGACGAAGAGAACGCATGTGTAATATATCGTTGCTTAAAGGTGCTGCTTAAATTGATATGAAATATGATGTTACCAAAGAGATTCGTAAGTGATAAATTTTAACGAACTATTACACCATCAGCTACGGTGATGTGTGGACGCTAGTATTTGATTGTTTAATATTAATTGCTGACTAAATTCATACATGTAAGTCACATAACCAAATTTGTGGTTCCTTCGAAATGTCACTCGATTTAATTAGTTTATAACGTGTTATAAAGTAATCAAATTAATAATATATAACATATATTAATTATGAGTTCTTTTATAGAGTATCATTAGTAACTTTGGTAGCTCTTGGAAAATGTCACTCGATTTAATTAGTTTACAACGTGTTATAAAGTAATCAAATTAATAATATATAACATATATTAATTATGAGTTCTTTTATAGAGTATCATTAGTAACTTTGGTAGCTCTTGGAAATTTTCTAGATGCCTTTAGTAATTGTTTGGGCATGTGTATAAGCATTTTACATGCACGTTTTAATATATGATGTTAATAAATGTTCAAATGGGTTTAAATATACAAATAAATAACTGTAAAAAGGAAAAATGAAAGGGGGATCGACCATATTATTGTGGTGAAGGGTTTCATTTACTTTAAATTTTTAGAGTCAATTATGCCAAATAACTCTCTTAATAACTCTTATATTAATAGCATCTCAAACACCTTCATTTTCTAATTTTGAAAAAAAAATGAAAAGTAACCTAACCTCCATATGATAAGGTCGCCACCCCTTGCTTCATTCTACAAATATAAAAGTCTCCTTTCTTTCAATGGTAATATTTCTTTGATCCTTCCAAAATCTGGAAGGTGGAATCAAATTCCGAGGAGACATACGTATATCAAGGTACAACAAGCGGTAGGATCATAATGATAATTTTATGTTTCCATAAATCCATGTATCCTATGCCCAAACTCTTGTATGTGATGATATTTCTAAGCATATAATTTGTTTGATAATTTTAGAAATAAATAATCAATTTGAATCTTATATGTAGATCAACATGTTTTAAATTATAAATCTTTTGATTTAAATAAAGTTGTTTTTCAACCCATGGTAAAATTAATAATGTGAAAACTATATTATGTGAGATATTACATAATCTTATTATACATATACTTATCATTTAAAATGTAACTAAATAAGAATTAAGATATTTTAAAGTTTCATTTTTAGTCAAAATAAGCTTCTTCTTATTTAGTCAAGCTATCTTGATACCTTATAACAAGTTTGAATTCAAATATTCATATAAATAATATTTTCGAGATTATATTCAATATGTATACGATATTATAAATTTACATAATTATGGGAGTACATCATATATACATTTGTATATGTGTACCACACACTTTACATGTTGTTGTTGTATCATATTGTACCTTTCCACATTTGGTAATATGCACCTTAACATTGGAAACACAAACACATTACCTTTGATAAGCACTCATCACGACTAGTAATTGTATAAGTTTCAAATGCAGAATGTTAAAGATTTGAATTTATGTGTGTGTGTATCATTCACATGTCATATTATTGTTGTTTTTTATTACCATGTCATATACGTATCACATTTTAAGGTATTCACCTTATATGTGAGAAATACAAAGTCATTAAACTTGATGAACAGCTCATCATAACTAGTAATTGTAGAAGTTTCACATGTGAAATATGAAAGGTTTGAATTTATGTGTGTGTATATTCTATTCACATGTAATATTATTGCTATTTTATATTACAATGTTATATACATATCAAATTTTGCAATATCTCATTATGACTAGTAATTGTAGAATATTTACATGTGGAATGTGAAAGGTTTGAATTTATGTATGTTCATATATTATTCATATGTCATGTTTTTCTTATATTATCATGTCATATAGAGAAATACAAACACATTAAATTAGAAGAATAACTCATTATGACTAGTAGTTGTAGAAGTTTCACATGTGGAATGTGCAAGGTTTAAATTTAGGTACATATAACATAAACACATTTAAACTAAAATAAAACATTAACTTAAATATATAATGGATATGAATGCTAACTAGTTATTCATGTAGGCCCATTAATATCCAATAAATGATTTTTATAATTTACCTCATTTCATCAACTCCCAAATAGATCCGGCCAATACTTCTGTCATACCATCTATAATAATTACAATGTCTATCAGATATGAAAATTTTCAACTTTCTATGTAAATTCCTTTCAACTTCATTGATACAAACTTGTAGGGTGTTTACCGATTGTAACTTTTCATGCAATAAATTGATATATCCATAATTTGAAAAATTATCAATAAAGGTGTTAAAATAATTTTCCTTAGCAAGTGATGGAACATCAAAATGCCCACTAATATCATTGCGTTATTTCAAGGAGTTGTGTGCTTCTTGTGGCAGCTTTCTATTAAAAACACACTTTTGTAGCTACAGATGTAAGAAGGTCTACCACTGCCCCACTCCCTTTTAACTCAGGCTATTACAGAGGCACTTTTGGATCTCGAGATTTTCTACTCATTTAAGGGATTATTACATGCCTACGCAAATAAAAAACCGCTAAAGTGCTGCTACCAAGATCGAATTCTCTCCCTCTACTAGCGAGTTAGGTGCCTTTGTCAACCGCTCTAGAGTTGTAGAGATGTGGTAGCATTCTTAGTTGTGTGTCTTGTGTGTATTCGCGTAACACAATCCATACAAATTCCAAGATTAGTGAAATCCAAATTATTAACGATTTCATTCTTTACTATTCATTTTTTACAATCTTTCAAGCTTTTCATTAAACATATCGCCCAAACGTTTTTTTCCATAAGTAAGCCGATGATTCATTAATAAAACCATGTTTAGTACCATGTTAGGAATTGAATGTTATTTGATAAGAATGTGTATTTACTTATTGATCGAATGGTTTGTAGAAATGATGTGATGGAGTGCGAAGTTTTTAAATGGCTTGTACAACATTTGAGTTCGGGATTGACTTGTCGAATTACCGTATAGTGGTGTTTGTCTCATGATAGATTATCAAAGAGGTGAATTTGAGTGCGAAGCATAGTAGGTGACACAAGGTCGTGAAGTGGTGGGACTCGATGTCGGAGCAAAGGAAGCCGGATGAAAGTCGAGTGGAGTTTAATTGGTTGGATAAATTTCCTTATGGAAATTAGCTCCATCCAGGTCCAACATGCACCTACAAGCGATCATTTGACTAGTGGGTTGACCATACGTCGAATGATCAAAGGATGAATGGTGGGGTTTGAAATAGAAAATAAACAGGACACTTTAGACCTAGAATGGTCGACTGATCAACCAGAGTTATAACAAACAATTGTCATTATTATCACAAACACACCATTTAATTAATTAAACATTTAATTATTTATGACACATTATAATATGTAATAGAATAAACACCTTTTATTATGAATGAGAATTGATTATAGAGTTAATAATTTACAATAAATTACAGAATTGCTCTTTAGGTATACCTCTAACTTTATCAATCTCCCACTTGCACTTGGGGCCAATTATGGAATTTCAATATCATCACTTCGATCAGATTCTCCAGAACCGACTGAGTTAGACCTATAGTGAATGGGTCTAATATATTGTCCTTGGTATCTACCATCTGTGTCACGACCTCTTTCTTCTCAATGAATTCTCCGATGAGCTGAACTTGTGAAGAATATGTCATGACTTCTTGTGCGCTCTGGTCTCTTTTTTGATCTATATTGCTGCATTGTTGTCACAAAATAATGCCATTAAATTCCTGAAGTCGTGAATCACTCCAAGCTCATTTAAAAATATGCACATCCATACCACCAATTTAGTTGCTTCATTGAGGGCGGTGTACTCGGCCTTCATCGTTGAATCAACCACTGTCTATTGTTTGGAATTTTCCCAATAGTCGGCTCTGTTGATAAGCATAAAAAAATCAAACACCAATTTACTATCATCAATATCATTTTGAAATCTTGATTCTGTATACCACTTCATAAGGAGGTCTGTATCCCCATATATTAAGAATGAGTCCCGAGTTTTTCTTAAGTACTTCTGCATACATTTTATAGCCATCAAATGCTTTTCCAGGATTATACTGGTATCTACTCGTCCATCCTAATGCGTATGCGACATCCAACCTTATACATAGCATAGCATACATAATGGATCCTATGGCTAAGGCATAAGGGATCCTTTTCATATGCTCTTTCTCCTCATCGGTATGAGGAGCGTCATTCTTAGAAAGGAAGATCCCGGACTACAATAGAACATTGTCACGTTTGGAATTCTCCATACCGAACCTTTTAAGAATGGTTTTTATGTACAGCGATTGTCATAATCCAACAGCCTATTAGATCTATATCTATAGTTCTTTATGCATAGTATATAGGTTGTTTCTCCTAAATCTTTTATGAAGGAGTTGTTGGAATGCCAAGCTTTCACTTATTGCAATAATGAAGTGTCATTGCCAATGAATAGAAGATCATCGACATATTAGTACCAAGATTATGATTAAAACCAAACTAGTTGATTACCTTTTCAAAACACTTATTCTAACTCCTTAGACTTCTTTAAATTCATAAATGCACTTTAACAACTTACAAGCCTAGCTTTCATTCCCACTGACCACAAAACCCTCGAGATGTGACATATAGACGGTTTCTTCTAAATCATCATTTAGAAATGTCATATTGACACCCATTTGCCATATTTCTTGGTCATAGAATGCTACAATGGCTAGCATGATCTGAATGGACTTAAGCATGGCTGTGGGCGAAAAGGTCGCATCATAATCAACACCTTGAGTTTGACATAATCCTTTCATAACTAGCTTAGCTTTGTAAGCCTCTACCTTCCATATGCATTTAGCTTTTTATTAAAAATCCATTTGTCTGATGTGTTTTATCCCATCAAGTACGTTAGGCAAAGTCCATACTCTTTTTTGTACATGGAATCCATCTCGGATTTTATTACTCCAAACTAGAGCATATAGTCTTGACTCTACAGTACTTGTCGAAAAGACAAAGGATTGTCATCATCTAAGACATAGTCCTCCTTTTCTCCATCCATAATAAAACCATGGTATCTCTTTGGTGAGCGAGATTCCCTAATAGACCTTCTCATAGGTTATGTGTTTTCGTGTACAGGTGAACTTGGTTTTTCCACTGGTTCTGCCCAATGTTTACTTCTTGGATCTCATCTAAGTCTACAACCTCGCTATTAATTTCCTTTGATGGAAATTCCTTGTTCAAAAAGACGGCGTGCCGAGAAATAATAACCTTTTGTTCCTCGGTATTGTAGAATATATACCCCATTGAGTTTTTGGGATGTCCTATATATTTACACAGTACTGATTTTGTCTCTAGTTTATTCGGACCAACGTTCTTAATGAAAACCATACAACTCCACGCCTTTAAATACTTGATTTGGAGTTTTCTTATCACAGTACATATCATATGAGGTTTTAGCTGTAGATTTAGTGTGCAACAAGTTCAACATATGCGCTGCGGTTTCCACCGCATTTCCTCGTAGTACAGAGGCAACTCAACCTTACTCAACATGGAACGAACCACATCTAATAGGGTTTCGTTCCTTCACTCTAACGCACCATTGTATTGTGAAGTATACGGTGGAGTAATATGAGAGATAATCCTAATATCTTTAGGTACTATTGGAGTTCCTATCCAACATACTCCCCTCCTCGATCGAATTGTAGAAATTTTATCTTTCGGTTTGTTTGATTTTCAACTATATTCTTATACTCAATAAATTTCTCCCAGACATCGAATTTGTTCTTTATAAGCTACAAATATCCTAGTTTCAAGAAATCATTAGCGAAGTTAACAAAATAAGAACTATTATCCTTGGTGATTACAAGCATCGAGCCACATGCGTCGATATGCACTAATCCTAAGAGTTCATCAACTCTTTTATTGCTCCCACTAAAGGGGTTCTTGTTCATTTTTATTTTGAGAAATGACTCACATGTGTCAAGTAATTCAAAATCAAGTGAGAAAATATTCGGTTTTCAGTATATTTAGTTACTTCTCACTTATATGACCTAGCCTACAATGCCAAAGATAACTATCATTTATATTATTAGAAGAACTACCGTAAAACAAACATAATTTTTATTTATCACATAGATACCATTTTCAAATTCACCACTGCAGACTTTATTTCCATCCAAACTACTATTCATAACATTATTTGCACAATGAAATACATATCCATTCTCATATAACCTAGGAATAAGTACGATTCAACAAATAAAGTCTTTTACAAAATAGTAACTATTTAATATCAATACAACACTACTAGGAAAACATAAATGATAATCTCCTATTATTGTTGCATCTACGATAGATTCGTCAGCAATGTGGAGCCTTATCTCTCCTTTTTTTCATGCGGCGCTAGTTCCTAAGTTCCTGTAACGAATTACATATATGAGTTCCAGATCCAGTATCTAAAACCTAACACATTTTATCGATTGCAAAACAATTCAAATCATAAATGTTCCTAAAGGATCCGCAGAACCATTCTACTTTCTTTTTTTTAACAATTTTTAGGTACTCAAGACGGTTCCTTTCCCAGTGGACTTTCTTATGACAATGGTGTCATTCACCCTTGTTATCAGTCTTCATACTCTTCTTACCTTCTCTCTTTCACTTCTTCGAACTCTTCGAAGATGATGCCCCACCCTCAATAGCAAGTACGCCCCACTTGATTCTTTGATTATGACTCAGTCGACCTCAATTGAGGAGCTCCATGAGATTCATGTTTAGTAGGTTAATATTATAATTCAGTATGGATTGTTCATACTGAGGGATAAATGAACCGAGTATCAACTCTAACTGTAACTCGTTGCTTATCATCACGTCCAATTATAAAAGCCTATTAATATAACCCTTCATCATCAGGACATAATCATCCACCATTTGTCCCTTTAGCATTTTGGTGTCGAAGATTTCTTAGTAATCTCATGCCTGGTGGAATGGGATTGCTTACTAAGCAGTGCATTCATATATCAGATGGATAAACATGGTTTCGTGCTGCCTCTGCAATGGCTTGTCTAATGTAGATAACATGAAAACCAAGGCAATTTCCTGGTTGGCCACCTACTTATTATAAGCAATACATAGTTCAAGGTCAACGTTATCAATGGGTCTGGTCATTGAATATTCATGGAGCTGACATTTTCTGCGATTTTCAATTGGTAGATTATTAGGACATTATCATAGTAATGTTCTTGTAATGTTAATAAGGTTAAACTTTATGTTTCATTTTACTAATAAGCTCCCATTAGTCTTTTATGTTTCACCAAACCCTAAGTTTGAACATAAAAGTCTTTGACTTCACTGGTAGGTGTCAAGACTCGTCTTTCTTGGATTTCTGACTTTAAGTTTGCTTAACAAGTCTCCACAGATGATGGATAACTCCGTATCGATTGTATAATATAAAAATCCTAACACGTGGTATCTTGTCATAATTTCAACTCAACCTTTAGTTTTCTCAACAAATTGAAATGAAATTATTCACTCATACCTACCATATCGTAAGGGCCTAAGTATAGTATATTTACCTTGAGTTTTCTCAACGAATACAAATAGTTATTTCACCTTGTCTATTCAGTATATTAATAATACTAAACATAACATCCCTAGCTTGAGTTTGCTCAACAACTAAAGAGTATGCAAGTAATCTATTTATATGTATATGGTAGAGGATAACATTATATTAAAGATTCATAATCCTCAATATATTATATTAAGTGATATCGGCTTATGAAATAATTTTATGAAATGCCCTTATGATTCTTGTGTTGGACACATCAGGATTCATGGTATATGTACATTTACATATGTATTTATTCCTTATGTCTATTTAGAGTTTCTTTAATGTTCCACCTTTAGTTCATAAATTCGTATTATATAAGTTTCATTATTATATTAATTTTATATTTTAATTAGCTTATACAATAATCTTATTTATAAAATTATATTAACTAAATCATATTTAATTAACTTTAGTTAATTAACACTTTAATTAATTGTAAATTATTCAATTTTAACATGTTATATTGAATATTTATATACCATAACCTTTATAGTAACACACATACACACATATATGTATGTATGTATTTTAATTTATTAATTAACTTTTAATTATTTAATTGAAAATTTTATTTTAAATTTTAAAATATTAAAATTATTATGGATACATACATGTATACTTATATTGTCTTAAACATTTTAAGACAACATAACATATATCACTGTAACTTACAAATGCACACACACACATATATATAATTTTACTTAATTAACTTATTTAATTAATTTATGTATTTTATTAAAAATAATTTTAAAAGTAAATTATATATATTTTCAAACACTTTTCAGTTTTCCTTATATTATAACTTATTTTAAATTTAACTTCTAAATTTAAAATCTTTTTTGTAATTTTCAAATCAATGTTGAAAATGAGCCTAAGGCCTAATTCAAATTGGGTTTTTCTATTAAAGGCAACCTTTGGGCTCATATATCTATTCGAGCCAGGTCAGTAGTTTGGTAGGGTGGAGTACTTGATTACCCAAATGCAATCCTTCGACACTACCTTTCTAGATACCTTACTACCTAAGTTGTGATCTTAATTAGTCAGCCATTACATAACTAACTTTGATCGCAAAGGCTATTGGGCTCTGATACTATTATTGAATCTGGGCCAGCCCGTAGTGGGGTAATTGGGTAAACTTCAAAAAATTCCATTATTATATCTTTAATGGGCCTAAGCAATCCAAATTCATTTAGAACTTTTCTAAATTTTATTTTAAATAAAATCAATATTTTATTTAAACAAATAGATGAAGTTTTATACTATAATTTGTATTATATATGTGTGTGTGTAAATACATATATGTGTATATATACGTGCAACAGATAATGTGTACTGATTTGAGATGCCTGTATATAGATGTTTGGATTTACACCGCAATAGACATGTTAGCTCCTCTTGTATACAAATGGATCATCTAAATATGTTTGTATGTATATATGCATCAAATTATTATATATATAAATAAAATTATGCATATATTGGAACAATAATTATAAATAATTTATTTAAAGCATTTATAAAATACATTGTTGAGCCTAAAATTAATTAAGTGATAAAATTATTTTAAACTTTATTTTATGAAAATAATTTTGACAATATGTATGTTTGCTGCGAAATTGGTCACAGACCCCAAGTAACGTGAAAGCACCAATATATGAACATAAATCAACGATGTTCGAGCACAAGTCACAGATCTAAGCAAAAGCAAACGACAATCTAGAAATAACGAACAGAAACACGAGATTTATAGTGGTTCGGCTATCTCCAACCTATGTCCACTTCAAGCACTTATCTTTTATTGATGTTCTTTGTTGGTTACAGCTGATTACAGTGAATTACAATGAAGAATTTCGAATGTAACAGCAATGGTGGAGTTAAAGATTGAATCCGGCAGAGTCTGGATGTCAAATAGCCGAAAGATCCTTTTTTTGTAGGCTTCAAGGGGCTATTTATAGGTGTAGGAGGCTGATATCGTGCTCAAACTTCGGGAGACTCCTTCTGGCACGTGAGTGGGCCCATGCGACCGATCCTGAAAAGTTTTGACTCGATTCGTGATCGATACAAACTAATTTCGTATCGATCAAAAAATGATCCAATCGAGCTAAAACTTTCCACGAACGTTCTTTAGCTTGTACGCAAGCTCCTGTGAAAATTCCGTAGCATTTGGACCTCTGGTTTAGGAGATATGATTGATATGAGATATAAGTTTTCGGCAGGTGATGTGGTTCGAATCGATAGATTCGAATCGATCTGTTCAAGTCGATCAGAGCATGTGCGCATGTGATGAAGTGTTGCAAAATCCTTGGGTCGGTCCGCTTCATATGCCGAGTTGACCGAGTTTTTTGCATCCACCACCGAAGCTTCGTTCGCATTTACCATTTATTCGTACCCATTTGCTTCAGCCTTCATTCGAATCGACTATCGATTTGTCATAGCCCTTGCTCGTATCGATAGATATTGGTGTGCTTCGTATCGATTGCTGCATGTACCATCGACATCAAGCGACCTCACTTGAGTATGATGGATACGAACAAGGACTCGTGAGCTGTTATCCCACATTTTGGCAAGGCTGAGATATCAAAGAATTGGTTATAGGCAAGAGATTGATCTTCCTGGATACCGAGCATGCACAGGTTCGCTAAGGATATCGATGAATTTTACTCGAGTCCGAATGGAGCTACAACTGACAAGACATAAAGAGCAAAGCCAAGAGAACCAACTTTCCAAGTTTCAGATCAATCCGAGTTCATATGCTCGAGTTATGATCGATTCAAAGAGAAGAAAGGAGCTTCGGTTTCGTATCCATCCCCCAAGCTCCAGTTCGAATCGATAGTTTTCGTATCGATTAGAAGACCAGCTGCTTCGTATCCATCAAGGAAGGACAGTTCGTATCGATCGAGTTTGAATCCATCGGGGTACCTTGGTTCGACTCATTCGTATTCGAATCTAGTGACATCTCCCCACTTCGTATCTATCAGGTCAGAGCACTTCGAATCCATCAGGTTGCCCTGCTTCGTATCCATCAATGGGCTCTAGTTCACATTGATTGACTTTGTGTCCATCGGGAAGCTATGTGTCTCGACTCCATCAAATAAAGGCCTGTTCATATCCATCAACCTTTATTAATTCGTATCCATCGATGTGACAGTTGTTCGAATCCATGGATAACGATCACTTCAAATCCACCAAGTCAACAAGCTTAGATGACGTGTCGATCCTTGATGCAAATTAGGCGAGATCTAAGGAATGGATGCGTTCAACTCGGAGAAAAGTCCGGTTAGACTCGGAGGACGCGCGCCACCTCACCACAGAACCACGTGAGCTGATGGAGTCGAAGGCATCGATTCGAAGCCATCGATGCGAACAAGACAGGAACCGGAAAATCCTATTTCGTATCGATCATATCTCTCGATCCACTGATCCAAATGCTATGAAGTTTTCAGAGGAGACTACGCACAAGCTAAGGAAGCTTCCCATCAAATTTCATATCGATTGGACATCATCTCGATTGATACGAAATGGTTTCGTATCGATGTCAGATCGGGCTGAAACTTTCAGGAAACGGTCGCATGGGCCCCCTCACATGCCAGACCAAGTCTCGCGAAGTTTGGGTGGAATCTCAGCTTCCTACGCCTACAAATAGAGCCCTACCGCCTATAGAAAATGAATCTTTTTGATTCTGAAGCACCGAGACTCTGCCAGATCAAGACTTGCATCTTCCCCTTGCTGCTGATTTCGAATTTCAAGTTATTTTTCGCTGTCGTTTGTTGTAATCACTTGTAACTATTCAAAGAGAATCAATAAAGCTACAAAAAACTTCACAGTAGACGTAGGCAACACGCCGAATCACTATAATCGCTTGTCTGTGCAATTTTACTTTCGTTATTTGGGTTTTTTGTTAGATAATCTTCATTTTCAATTTACTTTCTTCATTGTGATCTCTTCAAAAACTTCCGAAGAGTGTTGTGTCCAATTTTGATATAAACACTTTGGTGCTTTCACTGAGAAAACCCAGTTTTTCTCCTGCTCCTTGGATCTGTCGCCGATACCGGATTGCGTAAATCTAAGGGAGAGAAATAGATTTCAATTTCAGATTCCTTCTGTTCTATTCAGATTTTCCAAAGTCTAGGGAAGAAATTAATTATTCAAGATGGTTAGCACAAGAACCACTTCTGCCGCTGACCAAGAAGGCCGGGATAGACAGAATCCCGCACAAATACCTCCATCTAATCCAGATGCCACCGGGCATTCCGATCCATCAGGTACGGTTACTAGACAGGAGTTCCAAATGTTGCTTCAGGAACTGACCCAAAGCCGGCAACAGCAACTGAGCAGTTGCGCGTTAATGCTGAACTGGCCAATCAACTAGACCGCCAGACGCGTAGAAGATCCAGAAGGGATCATGCGTCCCACTCCTCCACCGAAAGTTCTGCTTCATACGATTAAAACCGAAGGCCTACCCATCCCAGGCTAGACGGAAATTATGCGCAAGCAACTGATCACCAGCCGGCATTGACCGTTGGGCAGTTAAGGGTTGGCCCTTCTGCCAGTTTTCACACCGGACCCTCCTCCCGAGGAGGCACTGCTCCATAATACACCGCTGATAACCGTGCTACTACTACCACGGCTGATATAGGAATTGATACCCGTAATCATAAGGGCGTACTCCTAAACCGTACCTTCCAGAAAATGTTGAGCTAGGAAGGTGAGATACAGACCGTCGACAGCGCCCAGTCCACTCTCGCGATGTGGAACCCGACCACACCTTGGCCCAACATGCGCAAAATGCTCTGATGCCAGACCTTTCACACATGATACGCCAAATGATTCGCTAGAGTCAGGGCTTGACAAATGATGATTGGGGAATCTCTCGAAGTCACACTCCGTTCAGCATATTCTGAAATACGAATGGTCGATGACTGCCGCTAGAGCTGATGATGCAGTAAAGTGCCGTAGTTATCCCATTTCTTAGGGGGAATTGCGACGATGTGGTTTACACGATTACCCCCACGATCTATCTCTTCGTTCGATCAGTTGGCTACAAAATTCATTGAAAAATTTCATATGCACATTGCCAGGCCTAAAGATGTTAATACTTTATCCAATGTCACTCAAGCTCCTAGAGAGACACTCAGGCGATACTTGGAAAGGTTAACGCCGCTTGTGCAGAGATCACTAACCCCAATGATAATTCAATCTTGATGGCCTTGACTAAAGGGATTGACCCCGATTTTGAGTTTGGAAATTGGCTAGCTGGGAAGCCTCCCGCATCGTTGTTCGTTTCTATTCCAAAGCCGCTCAATTCTTAAGGCGTGAGGATGCGAAACAATCTAGGAAACAGGACGATGCGAGACCCAGCAATGAAGAGATTCAGAGTAATGTTGCAGCAAAACAATCTGGTGAAAGTTCAGGAAAAGTCCAGTTAAATATTCAGAATAAACAAGCTTAATAGCTGAGAAACGGTGATAGTCAGAGCAGAAAACGAGATCAGAACCGTGGCCGAGGGCGTAGGGCTTCGATGTTTGATACTTATACACTACTGAACACGTCATTAGAGAACGTGTATCAACAGACTTGCAACACCATGCAATATAAGAAACCTGCTCCGAAGCCATCGAAAGAGAGGCAAATCCAAACAGGAAAGTTCTGTAGATTCCATGAGAGTTATGGACATAATACCAATGAGTGTAGACATTTGCAAGACCTCATTGAGAAGTTGATTAGAGAAAGAAAGCTGGATCAGTTCGTTCGGGCGCCGCAGTCTGGTGATGCGGGCCCATCCAACCGAAATCGTGTGCAAACTCAAGAGAGACGAGAGGAACTGCCCGTACAGGCGGGAGGTTAGTTATTAATACACTTAGTGGTGGTCCCCACCCGGCGGACCGAAGCTAGAAGGAGATGGAGTCATATGCCAGTTCGATCAGGCATGTTGATTTTGAATGTTGTAGTAGTTTTGATGAAGGGGCTTCGGCCAAATTGTAGAGAACGATGGCAGACGACATCGTATATAGAAACCGAGATGCTGATAGGGTCAAAGCCCCAACTATTGACCCACTTGTCATATCTGCCCAGGTTGGTCCTGCTTGGATGAAGAGGATCCTGGTGGACAGTGGGAGTTCGGTAAACATTTTGTTTAAAAGAGCATATGATCAAATGAAGATGGAAGCCAAAGATTTAAAACCTTGTCAATCTAGAATCCATGGCTTCGATGGAAGTGCTGATATACCCACTAGAGTGGTGGAGTTGCCAGTAGAGTTAGGAGTTGGAGAACGCCGAAGGGTTCGAATGTTACAGTTTGTCGTTTTAGATATTCACTCTCCATACAACGCTTTTTTGGGCCGACCGGCCCTTGCTGAATTCAGGGCAACGATTGCCCCATGTGTTTAACATTGAAGTTCCCCACTGATCGTGGGATTGGAATCATTCAAGGAGATCAGGCTGCTGGAAGAGCCTGTTATGTTGCGGAGCTGCGCGAGGCGCAGCGAAAAGAGAAAGGAAAAGGCATACAGGAATCTCTCTGCGTCCATTTTGCGGACAATTGACAATTGGTGCCTGGGCCTCGGCCCGGGCACCACAACCAATTCCAAAAGGATCTTGACCCGAGAGACAATGATAACAAAGAGGAATCCACGGAGAGTCAAGCTTCTCCGGCTGAGCTGACGATTGATGTTCCAATCGACAATGATGATGATGGTTCAAGAATGTTGAAGGTTGGGTCTCAGTTAAGCCAAGAGATGCAAAAGGAATTGGTTGATTTTCTCCGGACGAATCTCGACGTATTTGCCTGGACGCACTCTGATATGTGTGGAATCTCGCCGGACATCGCGAGCCACACCCTGAATATTGACCCTCGGTATATCCCGGTCAAACAAAAAAGGCGCGGTATGGATCCAGAGAGATCTGCCGCCCTTAAAGAAGAAGTTGATAAGCTGAAGGCGAATGGATTTATCCGGGATGCTCTATACCCGGAGTGGGTATCCAACACTGTACTTGTCCGAAAACCAAATGGGAAATGGAGAACGTGCATTGATTACTCTGACTTAAATAAAGCTTGTCCGTTTCCACTTCCCCGAATTGATAAACTTGTGGATTCGACAGCCGGACACGAATTACTATCTTTCATGGATGCTTACTCTGTCTACAATTAGATACCCATGCATGTGCCCGACCAGGAGCATACAAGCTTCGTAACCGATCTGGGACTATACTGCTACAAAGTTATGCCTTTTGGATTAAAGAATGCCAGAGCAACTTACCAGCGCTTGGTTAACCGGATGTCTGCTAGTCAGATCGGAAAGACCATGGAGGTTTATGTAGACGACATGCTGGTAAAATCACGATACTCCACTGATCACATTAAAGGCTTGGAGTCCATGTTCAATATTCTTTAGAAATATGGGATGAAGCTTAATCCGCTAAAGTGTCATTTTGGAGTCACATCCGTAAAGTTCCTCGGGTTCATCGTCAACGCCAGAGGGATAGAGGCCAACCCCGAAAAGATCTGGGCTATCAAAAACTTACAAACTCCAAGAGCTATAAAGCAAGTCCAGAGTCTCAATGGGAAAGTAGAAGCACTAAGAAGGTTCATATCAAAGTCCACTGATAAATGCATCCCCTTCTTCGATCAGATTCGGAAGGGAAAGCGGAACTTCGAATGGACTGTGGAATGTGAGGGCGCATTTCAAGCACTGGTTCAACATCTTTCTACACCGCCAATTCTTTCGAAGCCTGTCGACCCCGAGCAGTTGTATCTTTACTTGGCGGTATCAGAAAACGCAATCAGTGCGGCCCTTGTTCGGGAGGAGGGCTGAGTACAGAAACCGATCAATTACGTTAGCAAACGACTTACCGAAGCCGAGAGAAATTATCCAAAGCTAGAAAAGCTTGCCTATTGCTTAGTCGTTGCCTCGAGGAAGCTCTGTCTATATTTCCAGGCTCATCCCAACACTGCGTACACCGATCAGCCGTTACGACAGGTCCTCACGCGGCCTGAGACGTCTGCAGGTTACTAAAATGGAACATTGAGCTGAGTCAGTTCGGCATCACATATACTCCGAGAAAGGCCATACACGGTCAAGTACTAGTAGATTTTATCGCCGAATTCACTGTTCCTGAAGACTTGCCTGAGACTAGAAAATCTCCCGAATACATATGGAAGCTGTATACTGATGGTGCATCCAACGATCGGTGCTCTGGCGTAGGGGTAGTGCTCGAAACCCCCGAGGCCCGATCCATATGCTATGCTCTAAAGTTCGAGTTCCGTGCAACCAACAATGAAGCTGAATATGAAGCTTTGCTTACTGGATTGAAGCTGGCCCATTACCTGAGAATTGTCGCCGTGGAGATTTACTGTGACTCCCAATTAATCGTATATCAGGTCCGGTGTGAATATCAGGCTAAGGATCGAAGACTAGCTGCTTATCTGACTCGAGTCCGGGAGATTCTTGATCAGTTTGATTACTATGCCATTTTCTACATCCCCCGGGAGCATAATCAGAAGGCCGATTCGTTGGCAAAATTGGCAAGTACGGGCGAAGCTCAGCAGTCGGGGCTCATTCCCGTTGAAACTCTATCTTCTCCGAGCGTTGATCAGATGGAGACTAATTACGCATTTGAGGCTACCACCAGCAGGGAGTCATGGATGTCCCCCTATCGAAATTACATTGAGCATGGAATATTGCCCGAATGCAGGAACGAAAAAGGGCAGATCGAAAAGCCTCGCGGTTTGTCATTCAGAATAGAGTTATGTATAGAAGTGGGTACTCTGTTCCTCTCCTCCGGTGTATCGCGCACGATGAAATTAAACGAGTGTTACATGATGTACACGAAGGAGAATGTGGCGATCACACTGGGGGCAAGCGCTCGCCAAGAAAGTACTCCGATATGGATATTATTGGCCTACCGTTAATCGAAACGCAGCGGAATACGCCAGAAAATGTGATAAATGCCAAAAACATGCTCGGATCCCCAGAGCCCCACCTACTGAGATAACCCAAATGGTCAGTCCTTGGCCGTTTGCAGTATAGGGGGTTGACATAATTAGTACATTGCCTTTGGCCAAAGGTGACGCGAAGTATGCCATCGTCGCAGTCGATTACTTTATCAAATGGGCTGAAGCCGAAACTCTTGCAACAATCACGACGAAGAAAGTAATCAACTTCATAGTACGCAACATCATCTGTCGGTTTGGTCTCCCACATACTATTATCATCGATAATGGAGCCCAATTCGATAGCGCTGAATTCAAGAACTTCTATCAACGGTTCCATATCCATAAGAAATTCTCCGCAGTTGCACACCCTCAAGCGAATGGCCAAGTCGAAGCTGTTAATAAGGTTATCAAATCTTTTCTGAAGAAATGACTGGAAAAAGCCGGAGGCAAATGGGTTGATGAACTTCCTATGGCTTTATGGGATTATCGAACAACCCACAAGACTGCAACCGGACATACTCCATTTTCTCTATCTTATGGCTCGGAAGCTGTTATTCTAGTCGAGATGGAAGTATCTTCTCAACGTGTGGCGTACTATGATCCGAAAACAAATGCCATACTACTTGCGGAATCTCTCGATTTACTTGATGAAAAGCGTGAAGAGGCTGATCTGAGGGCAGCCGCGTATCGGAATCGAGTCGTCCGAATGTACAATGCCAAGGTCCGGCCGCGAACCTTTGAACTCGGCGATCTCATGCTAAAAATAATCCATCTCGTTCCTTCGCACATGAAACCTAATTGGGAGGGACCATATGTGATTTCACAAAAGCTCGGAGATGGCACATTCAAGTTATCAACCGTTGACGATCTTACTCTGCCGAGAGCCTGGAATAGCGAGAGTCTCCGTCGCTACTATACATGACAGGCTTTATTTGTTTTAGCCTATTATTTCCTTTGCATTTTATTTTCGCGTTTTGAAATTTGAACTTGTAATAAGGCAGCTGACTTTGCCATATTTTCTTATTTCAGCAATAAAATGCTATCTCTTCGAGCCAGAGCTGTGATTTATTAAATACGCCACAAAACATCACAATGCACAGAGAGCTAAGTTCCATCATACGGTGGGATTTATTCAAATAGGGAGTGACTGTGATACGACATGTTACTCACTATGTGAAACCCGAGCTCGGGGGCAAGTCACCACACCAATATCTAAAAGGATTGATACACGACAATCCTCCCACCAACTCCAGATTCCCAGAGTGCGAACTGGAGTATAAACATTGAAATAACTCTAAGTTCCCGGAGCGCGGACTGGAGTATAAACACTAATTCAAATTTCCCGGAGTGCGAACTGTATCATAAGCACCGGCAATCATCGGGCTCTCGGAACATGAACCGAATTATTGTTCGCGATTTATTCTAAGTCCCCAAAGCGTGGACATGCGCTCAAGATTTGCAAAAAAGTGCGGTCGTAGACCAATTATTGCAACACTTAAGCAGAAAAAACTGTTGGAATGAGAAATGCAGTATTTTATTTCAACTAATTAAAGACAAGGACTTACATGCAAATAAGTTCTTCCAAAAAAGAATTCCTACTAGCAGGGGCCGAACCTGCGTCTATGCACGGCCTACTAGCGGAAAACAAACACAAGTTCCTATCTATCAAAAAAACCGCTTATGTGGCCGATCTATTTCTTATTTTTCGGCCTCCTTATCAATGGTTCATCCTCGGACTCGCTAGAAACAGAGATCCTTCGTTCGGAGTGCTTCTTCTTCGGTGGCTGCTCTTCGGCTGGGGGCATAATATCAACGTCCTCCTCAGAGCTTGAATTTACATGAAGGCTTCCCACCAGAGGAGTTGGAGGGACTGGATCTGCGACAGAAGGCGGGGCGGACACCTGGGTATCGACTACAGTGCCACTCGGCAATATTACATTTAGAGGTGCTGGACTATGCACCGTAGTCCTAGTTCCATCGCTGCCTTCATGTCCCACAGCCTCTAGCTCGACGTTAATCTTGGCCAAGATTTCTTCGTCTCGAGCTGATTGGGCCTGGCTAGGGGCAACTGTGGTCTGTGTTATAGAACTAGAAGCCGACGGGAGCTCACTGATGATAAACGACAGGTCTGTGAAGGGGCCACCATGCTGTCCAAGTAGCTCACTCACCATTTGCTCATCAAGAGATAGGGAGCTTCCCTGCGTCATCTCAGTAAACACTGCCGTCGTCACAACTGTCGTTTCGGTGATGACGACCTTCTGCCCCTGAGTAGACTCCTGAGCCACGGATGCCAGCGTAATTCCAGTTACTGAAGAAAGAAGGGAAGGAGTTATTAGAAATCATTTCAAAACAAACTCTCTATTTAAAACACACTTGAAATATGTTCAGAGTACCTTCCTCAGTTTGGCTTGCTGACAGCTGGGCGGCCTCGGAAGTATGCTCCTGAATAGAAGATAGTCGCGGCTGTTCTGGGTCATAAGCTGGAACGGATTGTGAATCAACCACAGATATAGGCTCTAACGAAGGTGAAGCAGTAATTTCAAGAATAGTAGCGTGATGCTCAACACCCGATGCTTCCCCAATCTCCCGGTGTTGGCCACCAATCATCTCCTTCTCATGAGAAATTATGGCATCATGAAGGATCTTCTTTTCATCTTCGTTCAGCAACCGGTACTCAAGCTCGAACTGGTCGATTGATGCATCCGAGTGCGCTTCTTCCTCCTCCTCAACCAATCAAACCCAAGCGTTACGAAGATGTACCGGATAATCCTGAAGCCAGGCTAAATTTCTGTGCCTCAGCACATTGGCATTGTAAGTAACGAGGAGATCTTCGATGTCGGCCTCCAGCCTGGCCTCTGCCCTTTGAATTTTCTCCTCAACCTCAGCCTCAACTTCCTGAACTTTAGCCACTGTCGCATCTCTTTCAGTCCGAAGCACTATGGCTTGTTCGCACGCTTCTTGGGCCGCGTTATGCGCGTCATCTCTATCTTTAGTGATTTCGGCAAATTTGGCTTTGAGTGCATTAAGTTCCTTCAAGGCCGCATCCCGCTCGGCGGTCACGATGGTGTTTTGGCGGCCCATGTCCTCCACCGTAGCGTAATGCTCACGCTTCATCCTGTCCATCGCCGCCTGGGCCTCGTCTGCTTTCTTCGTAGCATCCGTCTCTGACTTCCAAGATGACTCGGCTTCATCGGTTAGCACTTGTATGATATGATCCCGGTGAGCTAGATCAGTTTGGAGTTTCTCGATGATGGCCGCTCGCTCAAAGGCCAACGCCGATGCTTTATCAGCCGCTTTCTCCCATGCTTTGTACTAGGCATAAAAATCATGCACGTAGTCATGTACTAACTGCTCGGCTTCCTCTGGGATCCTCTTTAAATGTGGAGGAAAGATATAGTTATCAAAGCAGATGTTCAGAAAATCTTTATTTAGCCGAGCGAGCTTGATTTCACCTTCCCTAGAAATTTCCACAGGGGGCTGTTCTGTAATAGCGGCGGTTATTGTTTCGCTTCTAGGGTAGCGGGATTCATGCCTAGAAGATTGAGAAGCCGACTTGTAGCATGAAGATTCAGAGGGACGAGAGACATAAGCAGGAGGTTGTATGGGATCTCTGGGAGGAGGAGGAGTACGCGATCGAGATCGATGCTTATAACCTCTATCTTTATCATATCTTTCTTGGCTAGAATACCCAGAGTGTCCCTGGTCGTAATCTCTGTCCCCTCCTCGTCTGCGTGGCTCATGGTATGAAGACCTACGAGCATGTCGGAGACTCCCTAACATTGAACCTCGCCCAGACATAGTATCTGCAGAGCAAAATAAAGTAGAATTAATCACCTTTTCAAACAGGTAGTTTACAGTCAAAGGTTACGCTGTGTTGTGAAATATGTATGAATGTGCAACCCCCCCGACCAACCGGATGTGTCTGCCACACCAGTGGGAAAAGACTCACTTAAAACTAAGGCTTGTGAGGTTTCGTCCAATCTGACGTCCTGCCGCAAGGACATATCGTCCGGAATCGGAAGATCGGCAAGTCCTTCATGAAGATTCTCCATTCTAGAGGGAGACATTTTCGAAATTCTAATTTTGGAGGCAGGCCAAGACGTAACCACAGATTTCCATCTCCCTTTTTGAAGATGGTTTAGAGACGACGGCCTTGCTTTTTCTCTGCTCATCAATATCCTGGGCTACATCTGCAGGTTCGCCCAAAGGTTCTTCATCAGTATGAGTCCTTTCGGAGTCAGCTTCTTTAATCACAACAACTTTGCGCTTTTTCCGCATAACTCGTTCTTTCGAGGCGGTCTTTAATGCTCCATCGAGAAGTATGCTTTGTCTCCGCTCGATCAACCCAAGGATCCGAAGATTCCTGTCAGTCAAGAGCAGTTCAATGTACCTATCTTCACTCGGGACTTCTTGAAGCACCCGAACTATCTCTTCGAAATGTCTACCCTCTAGTCGCTGAATTACGGCTGTGAAAGGAAAAAAGATATGAATTTTACTTCAACTGCAAACGCCTTGGTAAATATTTGAGAGCTCAGCTTTACTCACGTCTGAATAACCGTCGCCGGGCGAACCCTGGAGGACATCGGACATAAAACCATTCTGTCCTATAGTAGCTTAGCCTAGTCCAGGACCCGGTGACCACTTGATAATTCCTAACCGCTTCCAAAAATGTAAAAGATGGATTATCGCTTCGGCTTATGAAGTTGAACAGATATCTGATCTCAGTCGGGATTGGTGGCCGATGAAGATATTGCATGAAGACGATAAACAGGCTATTGAGCGAAGCATACCCATTCGGGTGTAGTTGAGATGGAGAAATTCCCAAGAATGACAACGCTTCCCTTATGTAATCGTTAAATGGAGGAAGCGTTCCAGCAGCACATGCATGACGGTTGAATGCAGTGTATCCCTCCGGTGGATTGTGTGGCCTGTCATTTGGTCCCCGTAATAACACGTTGTCCATCAACAGACCATGCCTAAAGCATACTCTCCCCAACATATCTTCAGAGATGTGAGATGGGACAGAGTCACGTGGATTAGGAATGAAAGACACATTGGGAAATTCGTCCGGGGCTGGACCGATGATCTCAGGTTCAAAATCCGGAACCTCTAGTCTCGAAGTAACTGTACTTTGGATTTCTTGTAGGTTTTCTTGCGGCTGCGAATTTGATGGTTCCATAACTGGCTAACTTATGAGAAATTATCGTTAGACGACAAACGACCCATGCATTCCCCAGTGTAAAGTGTACGAGTGTGTGTTGTGCAGTGCAATGCATTACTTGAATAAATTTGTGCAGAGTCAAAAAAGATATGAAAGCAGTTAAGGTTGTTATGGTTCCATCGACAAGCTTCAAGATATGGTCAAGCGTGCAGTTTAATCAAGTCCAAATATGCAAGAATGAAGCTCATCGGAATTGTGCTAAATGAATGTCAAAATTTTCGTATTCATCATAGAAGGTTTCAAATCGACGACAGGGAGCTCGTTCGAATCCATCTAGGTGCAACTTCGATCGATACCCGGGGGCACATTTCGAATCGATGGTCATGGGACGAGTTCATATCGATCAGAATGAGGTGATTTCGAGTCGATCCTAAGCTACCTGGTTCGTACCGATCAGGAAGCTCTTAGCTTAATGCTGATCACGGTCGAGTTGATACTATTTGTATCGATTATAAAGATATTGTTCGTATCGATCTAAAGATGAGATCTTCGAATCGATCGGTAACCTATATTTCGTATCGATCATTTCGTATCGAAACAATCCATCCCCATAGCCATCGATACGAACTGCATCACTCCCGTTGGAGTATCCCAGGGATCGATGCGAAATCTAGAGAAAAACATCGCTGCCTTCATCGATTCGAACGCAAGCCCCCCCGGATCGATTTACTTATGCCTTTTCCACACTTTCTTTTCGAATCTCGAGAAACATTGCTATGGCCATTGAACTTTGGGCCAGATCTGGCTTTACCAATCACCAGAGTGGAAAATCGATGAAGAAAAAGTGGATCTGGTATTGCTTGATTGCTTTTATTTCGTAGTCGGTTACCTAATTTGAGATCGGGATTCGAATAATTAAAGGTTTGTATTTGATTCGAATCGAAGTCACTGGCACTGTTGTTCTCTCTCTCTCTCTCGAGTTTCTGGAACGATGCAAGGACTGGAGGCGGCAGTGAAAAGTAAAAAGTAGAAAGTGAAAAATGGCAAAGTTCCAGCTATTTATATGAGACCTAGAAGATGACCGAGTTGTTTCGCATCCCAGTCAACTCGACCGGTCAAACCGGTCAATCCATAGATCGGTTCGAAAGCTCCCTTCGTATCCATATACTAGAGGCTTCATTGATACGAAGCACACAACTAAGGCTATGTTGAAAACATCGGGTCGTATCGATGCGAAACGAACAGTGAGTGCATCGACTCGAAGCCCCTGTTCACATTAACAAGTTCTCAACTCCATCCGCTGCATATCGCTACGAACGACAATTTTGTATCCATTATAGCTTAAATAGTAGGAGCGATGCAACAAAAATTCATCGATACGAAATGGAGTTCACCGAAGTTTGAGGTTATAGATACGAATAGCTGTTTCGTATCCACCACAACTGAAGCATCAGCATCGATACGAACGAACATTTCGCCTCCGACAAATTTTTGATTTATCAATGCGGAGTCAATTTTTGCAACCTTCTATATCGATTCAGGAGAGGATCGATGCGAAGGGACTCCATAAAACAACTATCAAACGTTGTTGCAACTCAAGTTTCACGTCGATTCAGGAGAGGATCGACACGATATTCATATATGACAAACAGCTAATCTCTGTCACACAGTGATCAGTTACAACAGCATGGAATAAACTTTCAGCAGAAAACACAACCTTTGGCAAAAGAGCAACGATTGTTCAGAATAAAGACCGCGACTTTTCAAAGCTCATCATGTTCCCATAAGACGTACTTTGGGGGGCAAATGTTATCCTGCCTTTTGGCAAGGCCGAGATATCAAAGAGTTGGTTACAGGCATGAGATTGGTCTTCCTGGATACCGAGCATGCACAGGTTCGCTAAGGATATCGATGAATTTCACCCGAGTCTGAATCGAGCTACAACTGACAAGGCATAACGAGCAAAGCCAAGAGAACCGACATTCCAAGTTTCAGATCAATCCGAGTTCGTATGCTCAAGTTATGATCGATTCAAAGAGAAGAAAGGAGCTTCGGTTTCGTATCCATTCCCCAAGCTCCAGTACGAATCGATAGTTTTCGTATCGATCAGAAGACCAGCTGCTTCATATCCATCAAGGAAAGACAGCTCGTATCGATCGAGTTCGAATCCATCAGGGTACTTGGTTCGACTCGATCGTATTCGAATCCATTGACATCTCCCCACTTCGTATCCATCAGGTCAGAGCACTTCGTATCCATCAGGTTGCCCTGCTTCGTATCCATCAAAGGGCTCCAGTTCACATTGATTGACTTTGTGTCCATCGGGAAGCTATGTGTCTCGACTCCATCAAATAAAGGCCTGTTCATATCCATCAACCTTTATTAATTTATATCCATCGATGTGACAGTTGTTCGAATCCATGGATAACGATCACTTCGAATCCACCAAGTCAACAAGCTTAGATGACGTGTCGATCCTCGATGCAAATTAGGTGAGATCTAAGGAATGGATGCGTTCAACTCGGAGAAAAGACCGGTTCGACTCGGAGGATGCGTGCCACCTCACCACAGAACCACGTGAGCTGATGGAGTCGAAGGCATCAATTCGAAGCCATCGATGCGAACCAGACAGGAACCGGAAAATCCTATTTCGTATCGACCATATCTCTCGATCCACTGATCCAAATGCTATGAAGTTTTCAGAGGAGACTACGTACAAGATAAGGAAGCTTCCCATCAAATTTCATATTGATTGGACATCATCTCGATCAATACGAAATGGTTTCGTATCGATGTCAGATCGGGCTGAAACTTTCAGGAAACGGTCGCATGGGCCCCCTCACGTGCCAGACCAAGTCTCGCGAAGTTTGGGTGGAATCTCAGCTTCCTACGCCTATAAATAGAGCCCTACCGCCTACAAAAAAGGGATCTTTTTGATTCTGAAGCACCAAGACTCTGCCGGATCAAGACTTGCATCTTCCCCTTGCTGCTGATTTCGTATTTCAAGTTGTTTTACGTTGTCGTTTGTTGTAATCACTTGTAACTATTCAAAGAGAATCAATAAAGCTGCAAAAAACTTCACAGTGGACGTATGCAACACGTCGAACCATTATAAATCGCTTGTCTGTGCAATTTTACCTTCGTTATTTGGAGTTTTTGTTAGATAATCTTCATTTTCAATTTACTTTCTTTATTGTTATCTCTTCAAAAACTTCCGAAGAGTGTTGTGCCCAATTTTGGTACAAACACGAGCCATCGATTCGAATAACCCTGAACTATATGGATACGAACTAGCCCCTTGTGATCGATTCGAAGTATTTGATAACGATGGATACAAACTACACCGATACGATGCTGCCGCTTCTGGATCGATGCGAGGAATCCAATACCGCATGGAGTCGAACGACATCGGTTTGAACAAAGCCCCAGGGTGGATTCGAACAACATCTTTTCTCTTACTTGTATTGATCATATCTTGGTCATGTGGACTCCGATTAACCTAAAATTTGAAATGTAGCCTTCCCTAGCCTTGATCATCATCTCTAATCGATTCCGTCCTGATCGAAGCTCGGTCGAATTTTAAAGACATCGATCGCAGCCTTGTTTACAATCGATCTCCCATCCTGATATCCATTCTTCCTCGCCAATTTGTTGATATTCCATCTTTGACCAAAAGGTGGGGTAACATTTTCCCCCCCAAAACATGCCTTGTGATAAGAAGGTGTGTTTTGAATAACTCCGAATCGGATATCCAAAATCCATAGCCAATTCCATGTCCATCCGAACTCGATAACCGAGTTGCAATCCATCCTTATCCAATAACCAATAACCGAATCCAAGACCTCTCCGGGTCGATATCCAAATTCGTAACCTCTCCGAGTTTGTGCCAAGTGCAATCCACACTTGACAACCATGGTCCAGTGTCCTTGGACGTTGAATAATGCCATGGCTTAAGTCCTAAGCTGAATCTCGGCCACTCTAGACCCTTGTCGAGCATAGTCCATACTCGACGACCTGAAACAATAGCCAATAACGTAGGCCTAAGTCTTAGGCCGAATCCTGATCTCTCCGGACCCTTGCTGAGCATAGTCCATACTCAGCGACCTGAGAATTACATTTAATAATACAGGACCTAAGTCCTAGGCCGAATCCTGGTCTCTCCCGACCCTTGTTGAGCATAATCCATACTCGACGACCTGAGTAAGCCGTCTTACCACATTTGCGCAAAGCGACTCACCCCTTGCCAGGTATAATCCATACCCAACGACCATTTACCAAAAACCAGAAGGAAGTCCAATCAAAATAAAATCCAAAATCCAAATCAAATTAAAATCAGAAATCTAAACCAATATCCAAAAAAGAAAATAATCATCCAAACAGGAATCTAAGCCAGAAAGCAAACAAAACTAGGAGTTCAAACCAAACTCCAAAACTAAACAAGAAAAAACGAGTATACAATCCACAAATGGAAAACAGGTTTCACAAACCATAGCACCGTGGTTTATAACCATTCAGAACATGCCTAGGGGCCATCTCCGTCCCCGTACATGTGTAAATGATTTTTCGATTTGCCAGTAGCTTGCTACTTATTCCATAACATCCCAGTTAATTGATAACCAGTCGAGCATCATCCCTGGGCCTCACACCATCATGGTTTGAGGTAGTCGTTGGTTGCTCCTATTCCACCGCTGCATTCCGAGCCCCAACATACTGCCTCAATTGTCCATTCCTTACATGCTCCTCGATTATATCCTTCAAGTGCCTGCACCTATAGGTGTCGTCCAAATCATGGAAGAGACAATGCCTTCCTGATGTCCATTCACGTTCAGAGGGTTCCCTCCAAGCTGGCCTTCGGTAAGGAAGGCGATTCCGGGTTTCCATGTAAATCCTCTCCAATGTCTTGTTCAATCCAGTGTAGGTGGAGAACTTTGGCTCCCTCCATCGTTTCTTGGCCTTTTCCGAATCGTCATTAAGCTTCCTTTTTCCCTTTCCTTTATCTCTATCCAAGCCTCCGCTAGATGGTCCTCCACCCACAGTTGCATTCACCTCCCTTAGCTTCAAATCTATACATGCATCTTCTTGTCGAAGGAACCTTTCAGCTTCACGAAAGAACTCCCCAAGATCCAGTGGTGGGTCTCGTATCAGAGATATTTTGAAAATTGAATCCTCTCTGACTCCCGAAACCGCTGCCATTAGAACCATCGATGGATCTGGTCGATCCACCGAAGCAACCACCGCGTTGAACCGAGTCAGGAAAGCTCTGAGTGACTCATCCGTCCTTTGCTTGATTGACGTCAGTGTCATCACATTCTTTGGCCTCTTGATATGAACCTGAAATTGCCTTAAAAACCTGTCCACCAATTCTGTCCATGTCCTAGTAGATCCCTCTTACAGCTGCCTGAACTACATCGCAGCTATATCCATCAAGTACAGAGGGAAACATCGGGCCATAACCTCCTTTGATGCCCCCAGCACTTTCATGTGTCTGGTGTATCTCATCAGGTGATCAGTTGGGTCAGCCTTGCCATTGCAGACTTCCTCGCTAGGTAGCTTGAAGTCAGGTGGATTTTGAGCTATCCTGATTTCCCGAGTAAACGGACTCTTGTTCACTCCTTCCAGATCTCCATTGGTCAAACCTCCATGCACAGTTCTCCTAATAATCTCAGCTAATCCAACATTGTCTGTCAAAGGTTTCCTCCTGAGTCCTCGAGGTAATTCTGGTACATATTCTTCGTGTGACTCATTAAGATTAGCGCACGCTCCAGCCTGTTGAGCTCAATCCAAAGGTCTTCCAGTGTCAGATCCAACGGGCCTGCCCCCAAGCCCTCGTTGATTGCCTTCTGCCTCTGTATTCTATCCTCCATTGGTTTGCACAACCCTAGCTCCTTGTTCCATATTTGCAGTAGCTGTAATCGATCCTAAGTTCTGTGTTCCTACAGCCCTTATCTATTCGAAGAAAGTCTGCATCATATCCTGTTGACTCTTCAACAATCTCTCATGCAATGAATTTGACATAGCTTCCATCTCATCCAGGGTAATGCAGATAGAAGTTGTTCCTTCTCCAGCTCCAGAGGATGCCTCTTGACTTCCCCCTTGTTGGCTTCTCTCAGCTCTTTGTCTTCTACTTGTTTGTCGAGTCATTATCTTTAAAACCTGAATTCTTCAAGCCTTTCAAATCTGGACTCTGAGTCTGGTGTAGCGGGTGCTAGTCCTTCTCAATGAAAGCATCAAAGTGTTTGCGCCAAAATTGGTCACAAACCCCAAGTAACATGAAAGCACCAATATATGAACATAAATCATCGATGTTCGAGCACAAGTCATAGTTCTAAGCAAACAAAAAACAACAATCCAAAAATAACGAACAGAAACACGAGATTTATAGTGGTTTGGCTATGTCCGGCCTACGTCCACTTCAAGTAATTATCTTTTATTGATGTTCTTTGCTGGTTACATCTGATTACAGTGAATTATAATGAAGAATTTCAAATATAAAAATAATAGTGGAGTGCAAGATTGAATCTGGCAGAGTCTGGACATCAAATAGCAGAAAGATCCTTTTTCTATAGGCTTCAGGGGCTATTTATAGGTGTAGGAGGCTGATATCGCGCTCAAACTTCGGAAGACTCTTTCTTGCACGTGAGTGGGCCCACGCGACCGACCCAAAAAGTTTCGACTCAATCCGTGATCGATACGAACCAATTTCGTATCGATCAAAAAATGATCCAACCAAGCTGAAACTTTCCACGAACATTCTTTAGCTTGTACGCAAGCTCCTATGAAAATTTCGTAGCATTTGGACCCGTGGTTTCGGAGATATGATCGATACGAGATAGATGTTTTTGGCAAGCGATGTGGTTCAAATCGATAGATTTGAATCAATCTGTTCGAATCGATCAGAGCACGTGCGCATGTGATGACGTGTTGCAAAATCCTTGGGTCGATCCACTTCGTATGTCGAGTTGACCGATTTATTTGCATCCCCCACCGAAGCTTCATTCGCATCAACCATTTATTCGTACCCATTTGCTTCAGCTTTCAGTCGAATCGACTATCGATTTCTCGTAGCCCTTGTTCGTATCGATAGATATCGGTGTACTTCATATCGATTGCTGCATCTACCATCGACATGAAGTGACCTCACTTGAGTATGATGGATACGAACAAGGAATCGTGAGCCATCGATTCGAATAACCCCAAACCATATGGATATGAACTAGCCCCTTGTGATCGATTCGAAGTAGTTCGATCACAATGGATACGAACTACACCAATACGATGCTGTCGCTTCTAGATCGATGCAAGGAGTCCAATATCGGATGGAGTCGAACGGCATCGATTCGAACAAAGCCCCAGGGTGGATTCGAACAACATCTTTTCTCTAACTTGTATCGATCATATCTTGGTCATGCAGATTCCGATTAACCTAAAATTTGAAATGTAGCCTCCCCTAGCCTTGTTCATCATCTCCAATCGATTTCGTCATGATCGGAGCTTGGCCGAATTTTAATGACATCGATTGCAGCCTTGTTTCCAATCGATCTCCAGTCCTGATATCCATTCTTCCTTGCCAATTTATTGATATTCCAACATTGACCAAAAGGTGGGATAACAATGTGTGTGTATATATATGTTATAATATGAAAATCAAATAGAATTTTTATATTAATATATACATATACATATACATATACATATACATATACATATACATATACATATACATATACATATACATATACATATACATATACATATACATATACATATACATATACATATACATAAGGCTAGTTGTAATTATACATACATACATACATATGTATGTATGTATGTATACATATAAATGATAAAAATAAAATTATATATTGACATATATTTGTTATAAAGCTCACAGCCCAGGTATTTTTTTTATTTCTTTTTGAATTTACATATTTTTTTATTAAACATTTATTAATTATAAAGCTGTGTCGAAAATTAAGAATAAAATAATAAAAATTTATTTCCACAAAAAATTAACTAAGTTTTTTTGTATATTGATATTTATTAATATATATATATATACATATATTTTACTTACATAATCGATTTTAAATTAAATAATTATACACACACACACACACACATATAATATACATACGAAAATAAAATAATTTTTTGTTTTTTATTGTTGAAAGCCAATTTAGAATAAATAAATTTTGCAAACATTTAAACATAAATTATATTATGTTTTACATTTTTAAATTAGATTTATTAATTAAAATCATTTAATATTATTACTATTTTAATTTCAAAAATAATTACATTTTTTTATTCTAGGCCAGAAGCATAATCCATACAAACATACATGAATTTAAACACATAAACATATGCACTTATACAAACAACCATCAACATGTGACAATCCTTGGGTAAATGTGACGCCCCACCTCTATACCCACGCTAGCCAAGAACACTACGACGTAGTGCTGTCAGCTAGCACGGAGAATAAGGCTGTTGAGGAGCGACCATCCATGTAACTTCTTTGTGCGAGCACCATTATGTCAGATAGTATAGCATGCATTTCATTTAAGGAGGAAGTCCGACATACCGATACAAACTCAAAGCTATCACACGGTGGCTATAAATAATATTCGGAAACAAACATAGAAATAAGCATAACACAATCAGTCACAGACATCCATATCACAAAGGCGGAAGAAGATATGGATATATAACTAACACATGAAAGTGTACATCAGAGTAGTGGTCAAAAAGATCCACAATGATACAAGAGAATAGCAACACGTGCTATACAAAAGAATACAACTATGAGTCTATATCTCAAGTGTATACAATAAAAACTGCTAATCTAAATAGTTAGCCAAAAGTCAGAGTAGCAAATCCCAGGAAGAAATCAAGCAGAAGCACTTGTAACATCTCGGTCTGACCCGAGTATTATTTAAGAAAATAATAAACGGATCAGTCTAGCTATAAATATGAGATGACATGATATAAAATAAAAGATATGGCATAAACATAAAATATCCATACTGACATACTACAATAAGTATGCAAATGATGATCAACAGAAGATCAATCAATAAGAGATAAATCAATATCACAAGAATCTTCTCAAAGATCCAAAGAGGGCATCATACCCTAAACTTGTACTCATAACAAGTCAATAACATAAATTCCATAAATCAAACATAGGAAATCCAGAAATCATAGAAAAAGGGAAACAGGCCTATCACATGACGGTCCGAAGACCATGGGGAGCTACCCCATATGTGTGAGTCGAAATCACATAGATGAGGTCTAGACTAAGCAAAAATCAAAAAGGTATGTGTGAGTGAAATCACACAAGTGGTGTCTAGTCTAACCTCGCAAACAAAAACATATATGTGAGTGAAATCACACAAGTGGTGTCTAGACTAACCAAGAAGGTAAAAGGTATGTGTGAATGAAATCACACAAGTGGTGTCTAGTCTAACCAAGCAAACAAGAGACATCGCACAACTGCTAGTCTAAATCATAAGAATGATCGTCATGATCAACGAGAAGTGTCAATTACACTAAGCTAGTAAATATAAAAGTTTAGCTTCATGTCCCATAACCACTTGCTTAACTTAAATATTTACGAACAAACTGTAAATCTTCACTAGAAAATTGTCACAAGAGGTTCAATCGAACAAGTCCAAGAATTAACCGACGAAGCAAACGCAAGCGTTTCATACCACTTGTTTTACTAAGCCGTTTAATTCAATTTCTCATACGAGTAAAGTAAAGCTTTGTACATACTAGTAGATTGGAAAATGGTTTAAGAAAAGAGCTTTTTATTGAAAATAGAGTTGAAATCATTTTGTTGAAAGAGTTTTGATATTTACTACTAGTACTGAAACCTTCATATTTTAAAGTGACAAATCATAGAAGTGATAAACAATCAATCATAAAAATTCACATACGAAGACGTGAATAAAATCCAAAGAAACCGATAAAGAATCCATCGAAATAGATATTCAAAAATCCATAAAATTGACCGAGAAGCCCAAGATAGTTTGTCTCGAAGAATGGTCAACTCAGCATCTGAACAAAGCAAGTTCTATTGAATGTTTTTCAGATAAGATCCCCTACGGAGGGGGGGTGGCAACCCCCCAAGGTGGGGGTGCGGGGGCAACACCCCTGCTACGGTGTTCGACCTGCCCGGTCAGGTCGCGGGGGTCCAGGGGGCAGCGCCCTCGGCGGGGTGCGGGCAGCGTCCGTCCAAAAACGGTACGACCTAGTGATTAAAGTGGCACGACCTAGTGGTCCAGCGACCTAAAGGGTAAAGGTCATGCGACCTAAAATGGGTTCGCAACTTAACACTCGAACGACCTAAAGAAAATAAGGGCCCGAGCGACCTATAAGAAGCAGCGACTTAAATAGAATCGAGGTCCAACGACCTACGGGTTAGGTCATGCGAGTTAAGGAGGTCAACGACCTAACAGAGACACGCGACCTAATAAAGGAATGCGACCTAAAGGCACGCGACCTAGCGACCTAAGCAGGAAACGCGGCCTATAAGGTACAAGCGACTTAAGTGGGGAAACAACATAAAGGAAAAAGGTCCAACGAGTTAAAGCCCAACGACCTGACAAGAATAAGGCCCAACGACCTAGTGGTTTACGTGACCTAGTGGACGAACAGGTCGAGTGACCTAAGAGGTTCGCGAGTTATCGGTTTAATAAGGCCGAGCGACCTAATGAAGGAACAAGGCCGAACGACCTATAGGGCTCGCGACCTACGACCTAAAAGGCTAAACGACCTAACGACTCAAGGGTCTAACGACCTAAAAGTATAAAGGTCATGCGACCTATCGGTTTAAGAGGCGAGCGACCTAAGTGTTACGACCTAAGAGTCGAACGACTTAGCGACCTAAAGAGTTACGACCTAAAGGTCGAGCAACCTACGACCTAAAACCCAACGACCTAATTCCGAGGCGAACGACCTAACACGTGCTAACGGGTTTTAAGGCCAGAAACGAGCTATTTGAAGGCCGAGACTTTTCCACGCGAACGACCTAGCATTGGCAGAACGACCTAAGTGCAGAATTTTAGCAAAAACACTAAAAATTGGAGTTTTTCGCCAATCCAATCCAAACCAATTTCAAATGTGCATGCTAAAGTGATGGGGAATCATTCCCAACTGTCCAATATAGTTATAGACTAAAATAGTGAGATAAAAATCTCACCTTTTCGCTAAAATGGATGAAGATGAAGCTTGAAATGCTATGCAAGGATCAACCACTAGCTTGAATCAATGTCTTCACTTGAGTTTTGGAGTTGATGTTGGATTAGCAATGAAGACTTAGCTTTTGGAGTTTTAATTTCTCTTTCCACTCACCATTAATGCAAAAGCTTGAGTTGGTAGGAATTTATGAAGAGTGAAGAGAAGGAGGGGGTTGGTCTTGAGTTATAATGGCTAAGCTAACCCAAAGTCCAAAGCGGGAAAAGTTAGTGAAATTCCACTAACTCCAAACTTATCAATGTTTATACTTAAAAAGTTGTAAACGACATTTCGAACTCAATGGAAGTGGTCTTGAGTCCTAATTTAACCGTTTGCAAAAAGTAGATTTTCGAACCAAAATCCGATTAACGATAAAATATTAAATAAAATATTTAAATATAAAATCGACAAATATGCGGGTTGTTACAGTAAACCTATTCGTTATATTTATAACTAAGCAACATATGGAATAACGATTATATAAACATTTATATATGATAATAGACCCGCAAAGTACCTTTCACCAAAACCCAAAGTTTGCACGTTGAAATGAAGAAATGTACTTCTCGAATTCGATTTCAATTCTGAAGTTGCTAGCTACCGAATTGTCATATCACCGACGATCGAGTCAAAATGTTTTGATGTGAATTTTGCTTAGATTTTTAGGTGCTGTTGGGAGGTGAGGCCAACCTTATTTACTATCATTGGAGAGAGTAAAATTATGTGTAGACAAATGAAAAGATAGTGGTTTATCTAAAGTAGGAAAAGAGAGTGAAAAGTGTATCGTGATCCTCTTTTGTTTCTTACTTATTTCATTAACTTACCCATTTCAAAATAACTAAACCACATAATATATAGGCGACCTCCAAATGCATACATCATAACCAGCTATGTCGAGCCCCATCCGGGCCTCAAAATTAGTCCAAATCTGAGTAATATATGTCATAGTTAAATCTAATTCAAACGTCTATCGATATTTTATATAGATCAATATATTTATAAGTATTATGAACATACTATTTAATATTATTCAACACACATCAGATAGATTTTTATAATTAATATTTCATAAATATTAATCAATTTAATTAATTCATAATAATTATAAATTAATTAAATTATGCGGTAAATGGAGTATTCAATGTTTTAGTTGAGTGATATATAGGTGTAAATTTGGTCAGCGGTTAATATCGAACAATTCAAATATTAATGTTCATACGTCACTTAAAAGATGGTATGACATCTTGGCCAAATCCACCACTTATTTGGTTTCGGTAAAATCCAATTTTACTTTATTAAGTGTTACTCGATAGTGACATTTATTTACACCAATTCTCTTCATCAAAACTATATCACTTTGGACTTAAGGAATTTGGTAGCGTTCACATTTCCAATATCATCCATATTCATCTCTATATTATAAACACAAAGTTTTTTTTTAACAATAACAATTATTATTAATTGAATTACTTTGGCCAGAGATTTTGACATTAGATTGACTTTAGTTGACTGTGATACTAACCCCATATAATTGAGGAAACGAATCCTCTCTTCAATATTGTTTCACTTCTAATACGTCCACTCGACCCAACTATAGTCATTCCATGGATGTCGTGCCATGATTGAACCAGAATCAAAGCGGAGCTTTTATAACGAAGATCGAAGGTGTTTTTAAGTTAAGAAAACCGTGTAAATTAACCATATTGATATTTTCTGTTTGACCTTAGTTATATTAACTAATAGAAAACTATCGACAAAGTTATTCCATGGTTATCCAATAACTATCAGCACATAACCTCTTGGTTCCCTAACAGCCATGAGTAATACACTACCCAATATTTGGATAGCATTTACTCTAATCAGAACATATGCATCGATTTCCAGTCTATACATCATGACTAGGAATATTTAAAATGATGCCTTTATTATATTGTGAAACAATACTAATAATTATCTGTAATTACTATCATAAACTCGCCATTTAGGGATTTTTAGTTAAATATATTTTAATTGAACATTTGATTATTTATAACACGTTATACAAAATATATACAATAGAAAAGTTACATATTTTTTCGGACGAGAATTGATTATAGAGTTAATAATTTATTATCAATTATAGAATTTCTCCTAAAGCATACCTCTAACTTTATCAGAATTTTTTGAAAAGATATAGTTCACGATCTATATGGATGAAGAATAGATATTGTAATGAAAGAAACTTTTAGAGTTTATAATATGACGATAATGCTTCAAACACTTGGAAATTTTTGCTCAAAACAAGGCAGTAAGGCAAATGATTGATTAGGAAAAAGATAATGAATGAGGAAGATACAAATATGTGGTATCAAGAGAGAGAAAATAATACAAGATTTCTACTAATACAAAATTGCAAGCAACTATTTAGTCGTGCTAATATCATGAGAGAGAAAATAATAGGTAAAGAATATATATTTAAGGAAGTTGGCATAAAATTCCTTTCTCAACAGCAGCATCTCATTAAACTCGGCCTCAATCATAATAAAGAATCGATGAGGAGAGTATAAATAATCAAGGTTATGGTTGACTAAGCAAAAGAATGAGTAGATATGAGAGTTTGCCACCAAATTATCGTCTTTTGATACAAGATAACCACCAATGAAGATTGCAAATTTAGAAGAGAAGAAAGGAGTTTTTACTTTTGTCTTGGAAGTAGGAATAAAGTGAGTGAATCGACATAGAGATAAATGCATCTTTTATTTCGTGTAAAGTACATGTTTATTACTAACTGATGTACTGGGAGTGATTCGTGTAGGTGTTTTAAGTAAGTGAACGACGATATTCTCCTCTCCTTATTTGAGCTCTTAGTACATTATTTACTTGTATCTTGTAATTTTTTCCATTGTATCAATTGTATGTTAATATATAGAGATACTGTTGGAACTAGGCTAGCCCGCAGTGGAAGTTACGATTGATTTTTTTTCCTTTTTGGATCCTATTGGGCCTTTGAAGTTTAATTTATTTAGAACATTTATAAATATTATTTAAATAAAATATTTTATTTTATTTAAATTTATAAATTATATAGTTTTATTTAGTTTATGTCTTGATACATACATACGCATGTGTATCATATACATACACAAACACATATATGTGTGTGTGTGTATGTGTGTGTGTGTGCATGTGTAACATATCAACCCGTCCAAGGTATAACATGCTCATATATATGTATTGGGTTTACATCGGAATGGACACGTTAGCTCATCCAATATGCAAGTATACATTTCCCATATATATGTATGTATGTATATATACACTATTATATGTATAGAAATATTAAAAAATATATAAATATATATATGTTAAGTTTTGTTCAAATAATTTTATATAATTATGTAAGTGTGTGTTTGTATATATATGTATGTATATATAATCTTACAAATAAAATATTAATATTATATATATATATATATATTGTAATAATAGATTTATTTGAATATAAATAAATTATTAATAAATATTAATTTTTTTAACCATGAGTAATACACATATATTTATATAAATATATAAATTTATTTTTAAATATACATACACACAAATATATGTATAATATATATATATTAATAAAATACTTAAAATATATTTTTTATAAAATTCCATGTAAAGATCTGTTTTTAAGCCAAATTTAATTTAGCAATTAATATAATTTTTAGATAATTTGTGAATTAATTTGAATTTTTCCAAAAACAAATAAGATATGGGTTTGTTTATGAGTGTGTGTGTGTGTGTATAAATTGTAAATAGAATTTTGATTTGAAATTCAAAAAAATAAATATCTTAAAAAATAAATTGGATTTTAAAAAAACTCTATAATTTAAAAACTAATAAAATTATGTTTTCTAATTATAATATGTTTATTTATTAATGTATAATTAGTTTTAAGTCATTTTCTTCACAATTGTAAAAATATAAATAATAGTAAATGCATTAATTAAAATAGAAAATATAATATAAAATTATATAAACGTATTAAAAACATCAAGCAAATTCAAATCAAGTTACAGATCAAAGTTCAAAAGCAAAGCATTTCCAGTTCAAAACAAAATTCCAGGCTTTGCTCTGTTCAACAAAACTGTGAGTAAACTATTTTTCTAACCTTACTCTAGTCCATAACCTGATGCATGTGATGATCGTTGAAGTTATGATGGGAAATATGCTTTGCATGAATGTATGTAATGCTTGCATATTTGTATATACATATATATATGTATGAAGATTATATATGTTCATGTCTGTGCATATGGATATATTGCTCTGTTCTTACTTTACAGGTTTTAAAACTCATTCAAAAATTCAATCCCCCAATCCTTTTTAGGCTTTGATGTTCAAACAAAAAGTGTTTGAATTAACAAGATCTAAGTTTTAGAAATAATTTCAAGTATATATATTGGGTGTTTATTTCAAAAATAAGAAATTACAGTAATGATCGAATATAAGTCAAAAAATCGATCATCTTAATTTCATGTTTTGATTATAGAAACAGATTCGTACTATAAAATGGTGATTTTTGATAATCATATCATGATTTTTAAGTTTGTAATTGTTGAGATTTCTTGAGTTGAACGGTATTTTGTTTTTGGTTAATTCTCGACGATCGGTGAAGGGTTGAGCATCATGCTTGAGGCTGGAGGAAGCCTGAGTGATGTGGATTCATGGAAAAATGGTTGGGGATTTTTTAGCTCATCGGAGTGGCTAGTCGACGATGAACTAGGGATTTATAGCCAGTTGGGTCGACGATGAAGTCGAGGCAATTGCTTGGTCGTGGGTGAACTGGAGTTGCTCGCAGATGGGGGATTAGAAGCGTTGGTGAGTGGCGGAGGTTTGGTCGTGATCATGAGGTCTCTGGCGATCGAGAAGGCAACGCAAGGTATTTTTCGTTGATCAGTTTGGGTTCCAGTAGCGTTCGACATACTGCATTTTGATTTCCAGCGTAATTGTTTATGCTGGGTGGTCGGGAGGTTCGAGCAGGTCATCGACGACCTGAAGGCGACAGCGAAGATGGTCAGAGCGGCAGCGAACTCATGTGCATGTGCACGAGTTATCATTAGTATCTGATGTTGCTTTGTTGTGATGCATCTGGGAAGAAGGTGTTGTGCTCAAAGTCGTTCTCGGGTTTGTTTTAGCGTCGTATGCGAGTATGGTTCCAGTTTTCAAATTTAAATCTAAAACAAAGTTTAAAAAGAAAAGGAAAGAAGAAGAGGGCTTTTGACTTGGGTTTGGGATTGGGTAGGTTTAGGGAGTGACTCAGGTCCGTGTGCTTTAGTGTAATAACAGTTTTAAAATTGTAAAACAAATCAAGTTTTAATTAAACGATTTTCTTAACCCACTTCTTTTAAATAATAAATGTTTTATTTTAGCTTTGGAATTAGTTAAAGGTTTAAAATAAATTATTTTAAATTAATTAAGTTTAAGGTATTTTATTATATACCTATTATTTTAAATTAATTCTTAAGTTTATTTAAATAAGTTTAAATAACGTAATTAAATAGTTAATTAAAGAAGGTAAAATGTTTTAATTATTAATTAACTTAAGGGTTTTAAGTTAATTCATATGTTAATGATAAATTAATTCCAAGGTTTCATTAATGAGATTTACCTTAATTATTAATTAATTAACCTTAATTTTTTTTAATTATTCTTTAAGTTACTAACATTAAGTAATTATCCTTTAAGTAATTAATTATCCCTTAATTACTTACATTAATTAATTAACCTTTAATTAATTAATTATCCATATTAATTAATGGATAATTAATTAATTAAAGGTTAATTAATTAATGTAAGTAATTAAGGGATAATTAATTACTTAAAGGATAATTACTTAATGTTAGTAATTAAAGAATAATTAAAAAAAATTAAAGGTTAATTAATTAATAATTAAGGTAAATTCATTAATGAATAAAGGATAATTAATTTATAATTAAAGAGTAATTAATCGGTAATTATAGGATAATTATTTATATAAGTAATTAATGATGATTAATTAATTTCATTTATTAATTAAAATAAGAACAAATGGTTTGTAATTAATTAATGTTAATTAAGTAGGGCTAGACAATGAATCCATAAGTAATTAATTTATTTTGAGTTGATTGAATTAATTATAATTATGGGATTAATCAATCTTGCTTATAGATGATTATTTATATTGAATGCTTGGATTGATTTAGTATGTTAATCTGTACTATTCTGTGATATGAATTGTTTTGGATTGAGCTGTGATAAATATTTATCTGTGCTAAATTGCTATGTGAATATAATGTTCTCCATTGAATTATAAAAGACAGATCTTTTTTTTAAAGATCTAAAAATGAAATTTGTTTAAACCATTCAAAAGGAAAGATTTTGTGAAATAAGTTGTGATTTAACTAAGATCTGAATGTCTCCACATGTTTTAAAATAAGCGCTCATTATTCGTAAAGGCCGGGGGAGGACATTAAGTTGTAAAATGAATTTCGAATAATGATACGACGGAATGGAATAGCATTTGAAGAGATGGTTGAAGACCACATATTTTCGAGAACGAAAGGATTGCCTGTTGATTATCTCTGCACCGAGTTGCTCCGGTATAAAAATTACCCTATGTGATGGGGAGTCCGGATGAGATTGGGAATATCCGGATTTGAAAGGACTTTTTTCTTAATTGGACGAAGTGCCTTCGGTTCCATTCAGACCCAGGATGGACTTGTATGGATGTATGTTTGGCATTACACTTTGAGATATAAAGATGGTTTCTATCAAATACATTTCTATTTGGTGGCGGAGAATTTGTTCTCCTAGCTTAACACCCTTCTCTGAGACATATGAGCTCAGAGGTTGTGTAGTTGAAAGATATTAGTTATTCCCAATTTGGTAATGTGGCATGCAAAGTGTTGAGCATTGGTTGATTGAAGCATGGCTTTTGTGTAAAGCTTAGCTTTGTGGGACGTGACTTCATCGAACCTCACACCACGAGAAATGGTCGAAACAGGAAGGATGCAGCAAGGTTATGGGGTTCGTGACCCTAATGGTACGTGCATTTCCTTTTGGATAAAAGTGGTATTATGATATGGAACTCAGATATTTTACTTATGCGGTTGTTGGAATTTGAGGGCCCTCGATAAAGGTCGGTTACGGGGGATGGCATAATCATGACAGTTAGTTACCTAGTTATAGAGGTAACCCAACCTTGTGTTGGCAGAGATCCGGTTAGGTTCTCGGGACGTCCCTCCAGAGGCGTGCCCATTAGGATAAAGGAATTTCATTAGTCTTGACCATTTGTTTGAAATCCAAACGAACAATATGATTCCTTTACGATTTTAGTTGTAAAACCTGCCATTTAATATGGTAGCTATAGTAGGCATACTATAATGGTACGTATGCTGGCTAAGATTAATATTATACTTGCAAAATGTTTTTTACACTATGCACTAAAAGTAATATCAAAAGGATTTTCGCGTATCAAGCTTGTTTGACTATTATAAGGAGAAACCTCCCTATGTGTGCGATTGCATTTGAGTGTGTGCCGGGAGACCTTATGGTAGTTTCATTTTCCAAAAGCAACGGGTTTTTTTTGTACAATAACTGTTTTTATGTTTCTCACACCAGTCCCATGACTGACTCGGGGTTTATTATTCCCTTTGCTAAACTCTGGGTGCCCCTAATTTTCCAAACGGGCAGCCAAGAGTCAGGAAGTAGATGTAGATTTGGAAGTCTGTGAAGCTTTTGGTTTTGAACTTTTTGGTTTGGACTTTGGAGCTTTGGAAATGAAGATGTAGTGCGTTGGACTCTTTTGAAAGACCCTGTTGATGTTATTTTTCCGTTGTTATGTGTATTCTGCTGTTGTGTAGTATATATAGCACTCTGATGTTGTTGGTCACTTGTTGTAGAATGTTGTAATTCATGTAGTGTATCAATGAAAGTTATTTTGTTTCCATTGCGTTCTTATCAACTAATGTGTTATAGCTCTAGCGAACCGGATTCCAATGTTTGAATCTCCGTCATTTGAATACGGGTGATGCATTGGATGCCGATTTTCGAAGGTTGAAGTGCGAATCGTCATAGTCCAGGTCTTGCGCACATCTTAGAAAATAATTTAAAGCTTTTTTAATTTTAAAATACATTTAAGTAAATATACTTTAGAAAATTAATAAAATATTAATCAAAAATTAATATCGAAACGTTATTTTAAAATTTAAATTTCCCATATATTCTAAATGATATTTTATGCTTTGAATTTTTGTTCCATAATTCTTTTAGTTTAAATAATTTTAAAATGATTTTCCCTATTTCAGAAAGAATTTAATAATTAATTTAAAAACAAAAATGTTTTATTTTATTTATTTATTTGGTCAAGAGTCTCTATACTATTAATATAATTTTATAAAATATAATTTAACAATATATTTGACTTATTATAATTTATTTATGTAATAAATTGATTTAAATAATACTAAATAATAATAAAATATTTATAAAAAATATTTTTCCACTGTCAAATATTATTATAGCTTTAATACTTTATATGTATAATTATATCACTATTTTTTAACCATGATATGATATTGTAATTAATTGTAAACTATATATGTGTAACTAAATAATATATATTTATTTAATAAAATATAAAATTATATTTTTTATTCATATCTATACCGACCTTGTAGATAAATGAAATTTTTATTATTATTAAATATATAAATATATATATAGACATGCATATTACCAAACAACACTGTGACAACATTACTTGCATGTCAAAATCATTTCCTAACTAATAATATGTTATATATATACACTTAAATGTAATAAAACAATATATTGAGAATTAGTAACTTTGATATGATTAGAAACATACCTTAATCCCAGTATCTTGAAAAGAAGATTTCTACTTCTTGGAAATCATTTTGATTCGACAGAGAGCTAGTTCTTGAACTACTGACCTAAAGCTATCGGACTGTGATCGAATTTGACTTGATTTGGCTTGAAGAGATGGAGGGACTTTGGATTATTTTCAGCCAGTAAGCTGTAACGACCCGGTATTTCACTGCTTTTATTTCTGAATATTTAATTAATTTTAAATATTCAATATATAGGTTTTATAATAAAAATAAAACTCTTCTAATAATTAATAATGATAGTGAAATAGTTTTTAAAATATGTTTACAAAAATATATAGTTCAACTAAAAGCAGAAAATGTGATTAGAAACCGTTTTTCGAAGTTCCGACGTTTCACCGTATAAAAATTGTTTGAAATGTTGTGCATACTTTTGTATATATATGCACACATATATAAAGTATATAATAGGGTTTAAGGAACTATGTTAAGGTTAATAAACTTAATTAAGTTAAGTTAAATATCAACGTGACGCATTGGCAACTAATAAAAATATATGGAATATCACTTCTCTAGTAGACAAGAAATACAAAGGCTAATCAAGTCAATGTTTACATGTTCCCTGACAAAGGAATTTCGAAATTTATGAGGGGAACATGGATTTGACATGTTGGGTGAAGTGGCATTTGATTTGTGGTGGGTATGGTACACGGGGCTTTATGGTAATTTGGTTAGTGCATTGTGTATATAAGAAAACTCCTAGCAATTTTCCCATTTCATTCATTCATTTTCCATTTCATCTCCATTATCTAAACCTTGCTTACGCTTCATAAAATACTTCTTGTGGCTTCTCTTTATATTTCAAAGAGAGGGGAAGGGAAGAAAAAAAGAGAAAGGTGAAAAAATTCTAAAGTTCAAAGTGTTTAAAACTCTTCTTTTTAGTTTCAAAATTCCTCCATTTTACCCCAAATTCCTTCGGCTTTAAAATCCTCTAACCTTACCCAAATTACGATTTTTTAAAGCATGTATATTTCTAGTGGGTACAACTTAGTAGTTTATCACTTTTTATGATTTCGAGCTTAGATACTCCAATAATCCTTTTTTTTAAACAGTGTTTTTTAAACCTAGATTATGAAGTTTGAAAATTCCATTCACCGTTTTGATCATAACTTCCTCAATAATTATCCAAATTGAGTAATTTTTTCTTTATATGAGAAAGAAATGAATTATCTAGAACTTTTTTGGATTACTTTTCCAGTTTTTGAGAAAAAATGGTCCGAAGAAAGTGTCCTATTTTTGAGTGAATTTGGTGGTTTTCCAAGCTTTCCTAACGCTAAAGTATTTCAAGTTTCCAAAAATTTTGGTGAGTAAAATTATTAATTTTTTGGGAAGAATTTACTTATGTGTGTGTGTGTTAGTTATGTGGTTTTTTTCATATATATATACACACACATAAATGTTTGGTTTGAATTGTTGTATTGTTTGTGTATGTTGGATATAAAAAGGTTGTGATTGTTGGTTATGTTTAGTGATGATATGATTTGGTATATATGAACTTGGATATGTCATATGTATTAATCTTTGTAACACCCCGTATTTTTAGTAACATTATTTAGGATATTTAAATTAGCAAAATAAAATAAAATAAAATAATGTAAAGTGATTAGTAGATTGAGATTTGATTTAACTAAGGTTAGCCGTGCTATGTTAAATGTAAATTAAAACGAGATATATTAATAGAAGTGTTAGGAAATAATGGAGGGAAAAATGGGAAATAGGATGAACTTATACCCTAAACCCTTAGGAAATCAAAACACGTTCATTTCATATTTCTCAAGCAAAAATACTCTAAGGCCGACCACCACTTTCAATCTCAAGAGTAGATAAAGCTAGGATTTTCAAAAGTAAGAAGTAAATCAACTTATTCAACATCAAGTCTCACATCTTTAATCACAAAGCTAAGGTGAATGATTACTACATCTCATTTTCCTTATAGTTTTGGTTTTAAGGATAACTCTAAATGATTTTTGCATGATAATGTAGTGTTTTGAGTGATTAAAAGTTTATAAATGCTTATTGATGATTTATGCATGTTCAAATTGATTTTTATGATATGTTTTGATACGAAAACTATATTAAATGACATCCAAATGCCTTGAAAATTTAAATGTAGATCACAAATGTTATTTTAGAGATGATTTTCATCTTTCATAATTTTTTGAATTAATGTGGATTTTATATTAATTTTCTGGTAAAGAAAATGTGGGTTATAAATTATTTACAACTAAATAAATAATTACCTAGGTCTGAAATTTATATATGTTAGAAAACATATAAAAAATGATTTTTTTAATTTTTTATAGAATATTCCTAAGTGCTTTGATGAATATATAAAATTATTTAAGGTATTACACTTAAATGTTTTATATATTTAATTAAGGAGAAGGGTTGTTTTGCAAATAATTTAAATTAATTAATTCTGAAATTATGCAGCACTTTTGGAAAAGTAAAATTAGGAACCAATAAGAGTTTGGAAAACAAGGCAAGTTACCTAAAAAGTTTATTTAAAAAGGCTTAAAATCAGAAATTCATGTTAAAAGCATGTTCCGCCTCTTTTAGCTTCGCGCAGGTAGCTTCCGACCAAGACCCTCCACCTCCTTCCACTAACCAATGCATATTGTATCAACATGTTGGTACGCGGTGAACTGGATAAGGGAGGAAGGTAAGAGTGGAAACTAAGGGGTTCTGAAAGGGTCGAAGCGTCGTTTTGTTTTAAAACAAAAGGTATCTCTTGCTTTGCTTTCGAAAGGTTAGGTTTTGACTCAGTTGGCTTTCGAATGGGTCAAATACTTTTAAAGAAAAGGTTTCAACTTGGTTGCACTCTTTTGTTTTATGTAATACTTTCGAAGGGTCGGAACCCCTAACTGCCGCCTTTCTACCTTTCGAAGTCAATTGTTTCGGAAGGTGTACTTTGTTTAAAAAGTTGACCACTTCTCAATGCTTTCGAAGGGATGATTACGACACCATCACTTCTTTACTTAGGAATAGGTATCGAAAGAGAAGCTTTTGGCTTAGATGTTTTAAATGACCCTTTTTTTTGTTGAAGTGTAACCCAATGGTTTCGAAAGGGACTGATTTCGACTAAAATGGTTTTGAAAGGTGTTCTTCCACATGTTTCAAATTGGACCCATGTAACAACCTTATATTTTGTAATTATTTTATTGTATATTTTAATTATTTTTAATGTAAGATTTTGATTTAAAAACTTATTTTACTTATTTGAATGATTAGATTTATTATTTAAATATAATCTTGATTTTTATATGAGTTATAATTCCAAAATTTTGTAAGTTGAATATTTGCCTGAAATGCTGATTTTGGTCAAAATAGTCAAACTGTGACTTTCAACTTAAAATTTTAAAAGTTTAAAATTCTAATTTTTTCTTTTATTATAAAAGTACATAAAATTATAAGAACACCACTTTTCGTTTCGTTGAAATTGGATGTAAATTGTGAAAGTTATACCCTTTACAATATTGTTCGTATATAGGGTTATTTAACAATGACTATTTTAAATTGTATAAATTACTTCTTCTTTGTTTTATTTTATTTTAATATGTGATATGTTATATAATGTATATTTTGACTTTTAAGTATTTTTAAAATGATAATATAATTTTTCTAAAGTTCATTTGAATTTATTTCTAATTTTAAAAGCCTAGTCTACAATTTTAAGCCATTTTCTTAATTTAATTATATATAATTAAAATTTATTTATTTATTTTATGCACTCACTTTTATTTGCTGTGTTTTACTTTATTTTATTCATTTTTACATATATTTAAATTAAAGAAAATTTTTCCAAAGTGTATTGTAGTTATTTCTAATTCTTAAGTCAAGTTTTCATTTTCTGTGCTATTTTTCTTATTTTAATCATATCTACTTAATATTTAATTATTAATATTTTTTTTATCTGTTATATTTTCGAATTTTCACTGAGATTTTAATTATTTTCAGTTATTTAGATGTATATGAATATATATATATATAGGAAGTTTAAAAGGTTTGTAAGCAAAGAAACGTAAAACCGTTTTAACGTTTCTTCTTCCGTTTCTTTTCCAATTAATAGATTTAATTTCCTTTGACCGTTCCTTTCTTTATTGTAGCTGTGCATTTCTTACCTCATTTTCACATGAAAACATTCCTTTCCACTTCATAATAATTTTATAATGAAATGTATAATTTTCCAAGACAAACAGTGATTTATGCACAATTTTAGAACACTGTTTGGTATTTTTAAGGCATTTTCTTCATTATTTTATATTTTTTTCAAATTATACTATTTGTTACCTCATATTTCTAATTGATTTTGGTTTGTAAAGTATTTTCTCCTGAAATTTTGTTTATGTAAAGCTTTAAAAGGAAAAGAATATGGAAGATTGTAAATCACTTTGAAACGTAAGCCCTTTTATTTGCCCAAACCCTTCATTTCCTTAAACTCCTCAATTAATTGCCTTAGCCGTGTAAAACCCTAATGTAGCCGTCATCTCATTAGGTTTTCACGTGAAAAAAAGATCATTTTCATTTGTTTCTCACGGCTTCAAAGATCTGGTAATGGCTTCCCTTTCTTTTTCTTACTTTTCTACTTGTTTTCCCTAAATTTTAATTTTTTTCATTTATTTAAAGACTTTGGCTTTTGTTTTCTTAAAAATCTAATTTTGGAAATTTTCTTGAAATGATTTCTGATCATTTGTCCGAATAAAAATAAACAATGTCTGAAAATTTGATTTGGATAAAAAGTGTAACTTTAATAGAAATTCTAAATTTTATAATTCTAAAGGCAAATTTTTCATCTTGAACTGTATACAATTGTGTAACATTTGTTTCACTTTTGTTTTGGTCAGATTTGTTGTATACTTTTAAAAAAAAGTTAGTAATAATTAGTGTGAAACGGGAAATAAACTTTACATTTCTTTTACATATGTTTACATCTGTTTCTTAACTTTATATTTAACAATCAATTGGATGAAGCTAAATCAAATGTTATTAATTATGGTACAATAGCTATTAAATTTTGGTTTAAAGTAATGGTTTATTTTCCTAATAGAAACGTTAGTATTTTAAATTTATTTAATAAGAGAAATAAAATAATTTGTACGTTATTTAATAAGAGAAACAAATTAATTTGTACGTTACTTTGGGCATATATTTAATTGTTGCTCTTGCCTTTTCGTTATCTATTTGATTTTTTTTTCTTGCGTTAACAATGCAAAGTTTTCAGCCGTATATTCTCTTTTGAGAATCCAAAATCTTTCTCAAATCTTGCCTTAAATCATTTCCGTGTGTGAATTATTTCTTTCCCTCTTGCCTCCCATACGTTTCCACCTATTGGATAGAATAGAATGCCTTAATTGCCTCTACCGTTCAAGCATTTTTCTCTTGCCTGCCCTCTACATAAATTAGTGAGCAAATGTTAATATATATTTCACGTTCAAAAGTTCCATACCATAAATTATTCATTTTGCTACCATCAAAATTTACGTAAGCATCTCCTGAATGTATGAACCGGCGCATGCCTTTCCTTTCATTTTTTTTCCTCTTTTTTTTCTTTCTTTCTTCTTTTCACTCTGGTTTTATTTCATTTGTTCTCCTTTCATTGTTTTGCTTTGGGTTGTTGATACAAAATCATATCTTGGCTATCTTTCAACTCAAATCAAAAGTCGTGAAATTGTGCTTGTCGTGCCTTTGGAGTCGTGCTTGTATGTTGTTTTGATCTCTAGCATTGAAAAAGGTGAGTCTTTCTCACTCTGACATATATACTTATGAAAAGTGGATTGATGACAAGTGTTTAGTAATGTAAAATGTTTATGCAAGTTAATGATGATCATATGATATGCTATGCCGTGTTATTACCATGTTATTACCATGTTAAAACTGTAAATTTTCACCTGACATCTGATACATGACTGTATATTGTGATATTGATATTGTTTATATTATTTCTGTATATGATCACACTGCAAGTTCCCTGTTAGGATAAAAATCATTATGGGCTGAAATGATAGGCCTGAGTTATTTTATTTATTTATTTAAACTTGGGATTACGGGTTTGAAATGATAGAACCCGGATTTTTACCTTTTAAACTGCGGATTGAAATGATACATATCCATATCACTTGACCTAGGTTAGAAAACTATATACAGACCCGTGGTTATTCTATAAAGTGCTTTGAATATTTAAGTATTTTAAAAATATAAAATTATGAAATTTGATTTAAATAGATTTTGAAAGGTTTTAAAATAAATAAATTATGATTTTTCTTTGTGTTAAAAATGTAATTTATGAATGGATTAACTGGAGTTTTGAAATATAACTTATGTTTGAAATTTGGAATTTTGACTAAAAATGATATTTAAGTTACATGAATAAAATGGAATTTAATTTTATTTGGAAAATGGTAAATATGATAAATTGATTTATATTTGAATTTAAGTGATTTATTAAATAATTATTGATTTTCTATAAATTTAAGTGGTTGAATAAATTACTGTTGAAAATGAAATTTTAAAATATAACTTTACTTGAAAATGTGAAATTTGAGTTTTAACTAAAGATGTTAAATTAATTAAATAAACTAGAAGTTTAGTTAAATTTGTGAAATGGTAATATAAATATGAATGTATAGGTTTTAATTTATGAAAGAAACGTATAGGTTTTAATTTATGAAAGAAACGTATAGGTTTTAATTAATGAAAGAACGTATGGTGTTATAATTAATGATAGGAACACGTAAATTCCTAATTAATGAATGAAAGGTATAATTTTTAATTAATGAAAGAAACGTATAAGTTTTTAATTAATGAAAGAAACGTGTAAAGTCCTAATTAATGAGAGAACATGAAAGTTTTAATTAATGCAAGGACATGTAAAGTTTTAATTAAGAAAGAAACATGTAAAGTTTTAAGTAGTGTGGTATTGATTTAATTAATAAATGTTCATTATTGTAATAGGAATATATAATTTAAAACGTACATTTGACACGTAGATTTTAATCAATGTAATGGTGTATTTTAAATTGATTAAAATGATAAATGTTACTTACTGTAATAATAAAATGTAAGTTGATAACGTACATTTGATAAGCAAGTTTTAATTTATGTGAATGGCATACTTTAAATGATTAAAATAATAAAGTTTCTTTATTGCAATAATAATGTAAGTTAATAAGGTGCTTTTAACTTAACATAAGAATTTCGGTTTCAATTGTATATTACAGTAAGAAAGTTTATTTAACTATAAGGCTATGATAAATTGACATGTTAAAATTTTAAGCTTATCATTACTTTGATTATATACAATGTAAAGTGGAAGGTAGTACATTCCAAAAATGCTATGATTCCTTAAGGTAACATTTTCAAAATGCTATGATAATTTAAAGGAATATTTCAAGTTTAATAAATTTAAAGAAATATTCAATGATTTGAAAATTTTGGTTTTATTTGAATGATATAATATTGAATTATTTTTGAAATGGAAATGATACAATTGTGATATTGTTTTGAAATGAGTATGATATTTTGGTCTTGAAAGTATAAATTATTTGAAATAAATATCCATGGGTTATAATAACGATTGGTTGTTAAAGAGACCGGGATCGGATATTGTCTTATAGCCGGACAATACCGAAAACCACTTTAACAACTGTGTACGCGGTGGAGATTCCAGAATGAAGTAGGATGGTGGTGACGTTCTCGAGGTATGTTACGTGGACCCAACTCCCGTGAGTTGGCATATATGACTAAAACAGGAGCTATACCGGGCTACACAAAGGGTCGCACCCTTTCATCGAGCATGCTCCATCGGAAATTATTCTATTACTGTTGTGATTCGATTCGGTGGCGCCACTTTGATTCGGGGGTATTGTTCGAGGTGGGCGGAAGCTGCTGGCTTGCCGTCACCACCGGTCCGGGAGTGCAAACGGTGTATCCACCCTGGCATTGCCTCGCGTGCCATGTCATATCCTTATATCGAGCCCACTACGATTTTGGTTTTAAAGATCCGTCCGCGTCAAGGTTCACCATCCCCTTAACGCTATTTTCTATATGATTATACTTTACTGATTAGACACTACCGTATATAGCGTATATTACTACATAGTAAATAGTTTAACGGATCTTTAGAGGATGGGCGGTCCCAAGCATCCTTTAAGTTACTGATGCATTTTGTTACTGTTCACTTGAGTTGATTTACAGTTTATAAGTATTTATGTCCTGATTCGAGGGTTTTGTGCTTTACGCTCGGGTCAGATTGAGTGAGTTAGCATTCCAGATTCACCTTCGGCGTTGGAGCTTTCCTTGATGATCCAGCCATCTATTTTGTTTCAGTATCCAGTGGTTCAGTGATTATCTGATTTGTACCTGATGTTTCCTGTTACTCTTCTGTTGTATCTTATTTAATTCTGATGTATCTCATATTTATATAGTAGCTTCATGAACTACTATCTCTTTTTCTTCCGCTGCATTTTTATATACTCTGTGTCTGTGATTTGTGATTTTATTTACTATATATTCTGAGATTTGCCAAATTTTTTATTTACAACGCGGTATTTTGAGCTATCCAATTCCGGCATGAGTGTCTACCTATACACTTATAATGGATGCGAATGGTTGAAAATACATGGTTGTTACAGTTGGTATCAGAGCTTTGGTAGCTCTAGGCAAAGCTCAGCATATAGAGTGAATGTATTTACAGAATCACTTTCATTCGAGTTTGAATCTCTTCCCTTTTGACTCGATTCCTTTGAATTTTGGAACGTTTCCTGCGGTTCCAAAGTCCATTCTTATTCCCCGCTATTCATCTTCATTTGATTCTGGAGTATCCCACAACTCCACTTCGAATGATCTTTATAGTGAATTGGCGGTCCCGCCAATCTCAAAAATTTTCTTGTAAGAGGGGTGAAACTCCATTACAACAGCATCGATTCACCAAAGATTTTATATCCTCGGTTTAGATGCTAGTATCTCCTATTATCCCAAACTCTTACTCTTGAGATCAAACGTAGATTTACCCCAGAAAATCCACTTCGATCTTATACTTTAAGTCAAGGTTGACCCGATTAAGGTTGCCCGTGATTTATTTTAGCTTATTCACCTCTCTACTCTGTATTTAATCATCTTGTCTTTTGTTTCCAACATATTTTCAAAAATTTTGAATTGTATTTGTCAATCTATATTTTTTTATATTGTGTTGTTGGAGTTGTTGATGTTGATTTGGGTTTCCGATCGATTCGTCTGATCAACGCTATCGATAGGATTTCTAAAACACTTTGACAGAACAAACTGACACGATATTATTTTAAATTTTGTTTTGGTTAATGAAATAAAATTTTGATATATATATTTATGGAACTTAATAAAATGATTCAAATTGATAATTTGAAATGATAATACTTGATTTATCATTTATTGTTCTATAAATGAATTTATAAATAATTGTTTATAAATTTATATGGGAACTTAAATGAATTTAGAAAAAGAAATTTGAGAATTTAATTTTCGATGGTTCCAAACCTTTTGTTTAAAAGTTTAAAGGGATATAATATTTAAAATATTTTCAAATAGAAATTTGTTTCCAAAGAATTTTAAGTTTAAAATTAGTACTCTTCTCTTTGTCGCTGGAAAATAACTTCGGCGATGACTGTAGCATCATCGACATTCATTTTCGAGTTTCGAAGTGAAGAGACCGTTCTGTAGTCTTGCTATAGCTTTGTTTTGGGAAATTAAACAGATTTGAATTTCTAAAATATGACTTAATTTATAATATATATAGATATATGATTGAAATTTGATTTGACATATTATATATATATTATTACTTATCTCTAAATGGTTTGAAGAAATCGGAAATTTAATTCTTAAATTTTATTTTTAAGAATAATTTCAATTATAAAAAGAAAATCAAATTTTTTTTTGGATAAATGATTAAACTTGAGATAATTGAATTGGAAAGTTTTATTTCTATGACACAATTTCATTCCAATATAACTTACCTTAATTTCAGAAGTTAACAATGTAATTGGGTAATATACAATATAAAAAGATTTTATAAATAAAATTTGAGTGGTTATAATAAATGTTATACAATTATATTTTAATTATAAAATGATTAACAGAGGTAAATATAATAAAGGGTAATTGAATAACTTACAATAAAATGATGTTAAAAGAACTAAGAATAAAAGAAAGCAGTTATAATAAGTGTAAGTATATTGAACATGAGTGATAAATATATTGAGAGAAATAAATTTAATTTTATTAGGAATAAAGAAGAATAAAATTTATTAAATACATTGTGAGTGTAATAAATGATTATTTTTCTAACCCATGATTTAAAAAAAAAATTGTTAATTTAAGATGATTGGATAATAAGATAATGAAATTTGAGATAGTTAAGATTTATGTAACTTGTGTAAAAGTTTATTTTCTATTTAAGTTGAAATCTCCATGCTTTCAAATTCATTTTCTTATTTTGTTTTTCAAACTATCTTTTGGTTGTTCTTATCATCCTCATCTTGCTATAGACTGGTATATGCATCTTTCTATGATCTTTCTGTTTAGAAATCTTTCTATAATCTTTGATAATCTCCACCTTGTAAAACTTACCTGTAACAACAGTTATCAGGTATAACTTCAATCTTCTTGTCATCTTATCTTAATCCTATTTCACTCTATCTTTTCTGTGCCCTTCCATACCTCATTCCTTTTCGGGGACGAAAAGTTTTGAGTGGGGGAGAGTGTAACAACCCTATATTTTGTAATTATTTTATTGTATATTTTAATTATTTTTAATGTAAGATTTTGATTTAAAAACTTATTTTACTTATTTGAAATGATTAAATTTATTATTTAAATATAATCTTGATTTTTATATGAGTTATAATTCCAAAATTTTGTAAGTTGAATATTTGCCTGAAATGCTGATTTTGGTCAAAATAGTTAAACTGTGACTTTCAACTTAAAATTTTAAAAGTTTAAAATTTTTAATTTTTTCTTTTATTACGAAAGTACATAAAATTATAAGAACACCACTTTTCGTTTCGTTGAAATTGGATGTAAATTGTGAAAGTTATACCCTTTACAATATTGTGCGTATATAGGGTTATTTAACAATGACTATTTTAAATTGTATAAATTACTTCTTCTTTGTTTTATTTTATTTTAATATTTGATATGTTACATAATGTATATTTTGACTTTTAAGTATTTTTAAAATGATAATATAATTTTTCTAAAGTTTATTTGAATTTATTTCTAATTTTAAAAGCCTAGTCTACAATTTTAAGCCATTTTCTTAATTTAATTATATATAATTAAAGTTTATTTATTTATTTTATGCACTCACTTTTATTTGCTGTGTTTTACTTTATTTTATTCATTTTTACATATATTTAAATTAAAGAAAAAATTTCCAAAGTGTATTGTAGTTATTTCTAATTCTTAAGTCAAGTTTTCATTTTCTGTGCTATTTTTCTTATTTTAATCATATCTACTTAATATTTAATTATTAATATTTTGTTTATCTGTTATATTTTCGAATTTTAACTGAGATTTTAATTATTTTCAGTTATTTAGATGTATATGAATATATATATAGGAAGTTTAAAAGGTTTGAAAGCAAAGAAACGTAAAACCGTTTTAACGTTTCTTCTTCCGTTTCTTTTCCAATTAATAGATTTAATTTCCTTTGACCGTTCCTTTCTTTATTATAGTTGTGCATTTCTTACCTCGTTTTCACATGAAAACATTCCTTTCCACTTCGTAATAATTTTATAATGAAATGTATAATTTTCCAAGACTAACAGTGATTTATGCACAATTTTAGAACACTGTTTGGTATTTTTAAGGCATTTTCTTCATTATTTTATATTTTTTTCAAATTATACTATTTGTTACCTCATATTTCTAATTGATTTTGGTTTGTAAAGTATTTTCTCCTGAAATTTTGTTTATGTAAATTTTTAAAAGGAAAAGAATATGGAAGATTGTAAATCACTTTGAAACGTAAGCCCTTTTATTTGCCCAAACCCTTCATTTCCTTAAACTCCTCAATTAATTGCCTTAGCCATGTAAAACCCTAATGTAGCCCTCATCTCATTAGGTTTTCACGTGAAAAAAAGATCATTTTCATTTGTTTCTCACGGCTTCAAAGATCTGGTAATGGCTTCCCTTTCTTTTTCTTACTTTTCTACTTGTTTTCCCTAAATTTTAATTTTTTTCATTTATTTAAAGACTTTGGCTTTTGTTTTCTTAAAAATCTAATTTTGGAAATTTTCTTGAAAAGATTTCTGATCATTTGTCCAAATAAAAATAAACAATGTCTGAAAATTTGATTTGGATAAAAGGTGTAACTTTAATAGAAATTCTAAAATTTATAATTCTAAAGACAAATTTTTCATCTTGAACTGTATACAATTGTGTAACATTTGTTTCACTTTTTTTTTTTGGTCAGATTTGTTGTATACTTTTAAAAAAAAGTTAGTAATAATTAGTGTGAAACGGGAAATAAACTTTACATTTCTTTTACATATGTTTCTTAACTTTATATTTAACAATCAATTGGATGAAGCTAAATCAAATGTTATTAATTATGGTACAATAGCTATTAAATTTTGGTTTAAAGTGATGGTTTATTTTCCTAATAGAAACGTTAGTATTTTAAATTTATTTAATAAGAGAAACAAAATAATTTGTACGTTATTTAATAAGAGAAACAAGTTAATTTGTACGTTACTTTGGGCATATATTTAATTGTTGCTCTTGCCTTTATCTATTTGATTTTTTTTTCTTGCGTTAACAATGCAAAGTTTTCAGCCGTATATTCTCTTTTGAGAATCTAAAATCTTGCTCAAATCTTGCCTTAAATCATTTCCGTGTGTGAATTATTTCTTTCCCTCTTGCCTCCCATACGTTTCCACCTATTGGATAGAATTGAATGCCTTAATTGCCTCTACCGTTCAAGCATTTTTCTCTTGCCTGCCCTCTACATAAATTAGTGAGCAAATGTTAATATATATTTCACGTTCAAAAGTTCCATACCATAAATTATTCATTTTGCTTCCATCAAAATTTGCGTAAGCATCTCCTGAATGTATGAACCGGCGCATGCTTTTCCTTTCATTTTTTTTCCTCTTTTTTTTCTTTCTTTCTTCTTTTCACTCTTGTTTTATTTCATTTGTTCTCCTTTCATTGTTTTGCTTTGGGTTGTTGATACAAAATCATATCTTGGCTATCTTTCAACTCAAATCAAAAGTCGTGAAATTGTGCTTGTCGTGCCTTTGGAGTCGTGCTTGTATGTTGTTTTGGTCTCTAGCTTTGAAAAAGGTGAGTCTTTCTCACTCTGACATATATACTTATGAAAAGTGGATTGATGACAAGTGTTTAGTAATGTAAAATGTTTATGCAAGTTAATGATGATCATATGATATGTTATGCCGTGTTATTACCATGTTATTACCATGTTAAAACTGTAAATTTTCACCTGACATCTGACACATGACTGTATATTGTGATATTGATATTGTTTATATTATTTCTGTATATGATCACACTGCAAGTTCCCTGTTAGGATAAAAATCATTATGGGCTGAAATGATAGGCCTGAGTTATTTTATTTATTTATTTAAACTTGGGATTACGGGTTTGAAATGACAGAACCCGGATTTTTACCTTTTAAACTGCGGATTGAAATGATACATATCCGTATCACTAAACCTAGGTTAGAAAACTATATACAGACCCGTGGTTATTCTATAAAGTGCTTTGAATATTTTAAGTATTTTAAAAATATAAAATTATGAAATTTGATTTAAATAGATTTTGAAAGGTTTTAAAATAAATAAATTATGATTTTTCTTTGTGTTAAAAATGTAATTTATGAATGGATTAACTGGATTTTTGAAATATAACTTATGTTTGAAATTTGGAATTTTGACTAAAAATGATATTTAAGTTACATGAATAAAATGGACTTTAATTTTATTTGGAAAATGGTAAATATAATGAATTGATTTATATTTGAATTTAAGTGATTTATTAAAGAATTATTGATTTTCTATAAATTTAAGTGGTTGAATAAATTACTGTTGAAAATGAAATTTTAAAATATAACTTGACTTGAAAATGTGAAATTTGAGTTTTAACTAAAGATGTTAAATTAATTAAATAAACTGGAAGTTTAGTTAAATTTGTGAAATGGTAATATAAATATGAACGTATAGGTTTTAATTTATGAAAGAAACGTATAGGTTTTAATTTATGAAAGAAACGTATAGGTTTTAATTAATGAAAGAACGTATGGTATTATAATTAATGATAGGAACACGTAAATTCCTAATTAATGAAAGAAAGGTATAAGTTTTAATTAATGAAAGAAACGTATAAGTTTTTAATTAATGAAAGAAACGTGTAAAGTCCTAATTAATGAGAGAACATGAAAGTTTTAATTAATGCAAGGACATGTAAAGTTTTAATTAAGAAAGAAACATGTAAAGTTTTAAGTAGTGTGGTATTGATTTAATTAATAAATGTTCATTATTGTAATAGGAATATAAAATTTAAAACGTACATTTGACACGTAGATTTTAATCAATGTAATGGTGTATTTTAAATTGATTAAAATGATAAATGTTACTTACTGTAATAATAAAATGTAAGTTGATAACGTACATTTGATAAGCAAGTTTTAATTTATGTGAATGGCATACTTTAAATGATTAAAATAATAAAGTTTCTTTATTGTAATAATAATGTAAGTTAATAAGGTGCTTTTAACTTAACATAAGAATTTCGGTTTAAATTGTATATTACAGTAAGAAAGTTTATTTAACTATAAGGCTATAATAAATTGACATGTTAAAATTTTAAGCTTATCAATACTTTGATTATATACAATGTAAAGTGGAAAGTAGTGCATTCCAAAAATGTTATGATTCCTTAAGGTAACATTTTCAAAATGCTATGATAATTTAAAGGAATATTTCAAGTTTAATAAATTTGAAGAAATATTCAATGATTTGAAAATTTGGGTTTTATTTGAATGATATAATATTGAATTATTTTTGAAATGGAAATGATACAATTGTGATATTGTTTTGAAATGAGTATGATATTTTGGTCATGAAAGTATAAATTATTTGAAATAAATATCCATGGGTTATAATAACGATTGGTTGTTAAAGAGACCGGGATCGGATATTGTCTTATAGCCGGACAATACCGAAAACCACTTTAACAACTGTGTACGCGGTGGAGATTCCAGAATGAAGTAGGATGGTGGTGACGTTCTCGAGGTATGTTACGTGGACCCAACTCCCGTGAGTTGGCATATATGACTAAAACAGGAGCTATATCGGGCTACACAAAGGGTCGCACCCTTTCATCGAGCATGCTCCATCGGAAACTATTCTATTACTGTTGTGATTCGATTCGGTGGCGCCACTTTGATTCGGGGGTATTGTTCGAGGTGGGCGGAAGCTGCTGGCTTGCCGTCACCACCGGTCCGGGAGTGCAAACAGTGTATCCACCCTGGCATTGCCTCGCGTGCCATGTCATATCCTTATATCGAGCCCACTACGATTTTGGTTTTAAAGATCCGACCGCGTTAAGGTTCACCATCCCCTTAACGCTATTTTCTATATGATTATACTTTACTGATTAGACACTACCGTATATAGCGTATATTACTACGTAGTAAATAGTTTAACGGATCCTTAGAGGATGGGTGGTTCCAAGCATCCTTTAAGTTACTGATGCATTTTGTTACTGTTCACTTGAGTTGATTTACAGTTTATAAGTATTTATGTCCTAACTCGAGGGTTTTGTGCTTTACGCTCGGGTCAGATTGAGTGAGTTAGCATTCCAGATTCACCTTCGGCGTTGGAGCTTTCCTTGAAGATCCAGCCATCTATTTTGTTTCAGTATCCAGTGGTTCAGTGATTATCTGATTTGTACCTGATGTTTCCTGTTACTCTTCTGTTGTATCTTATTTAACTCTGATGTATCTCATATTTATATAGTAGCTTCATGAACTACTATCTCTTTTTCTTCCGCTGCATTTTTATATTCTCTGTGTCTGTGATCTGTGATTTTATTTACTGTATATTCTGAGATTTGCCAAAATTTTTATTTACAACGCGATATTTTGAGCTATCCAATTCCGGCATGAGTGTCTACCTATACACTTATAATGGATGCGAATGGTTGAAAATACCTGGTTGTTACAACCCAAGTGCTTTCAAAAGATTTGAGTTTCTAAAGGTTTGATGCTTTCGAAAGGTTTTTAAAATGGTTTCGAAGTGGTGGTTCTACAAAGGGTTTCAAAGGAGTAGAAAGGTAGTGTTTTATGATGGTTTCAAAAGGGTTGAAATGGAAGGTTTTTCCAAGATTTCCTAAAGGTAATATTTTGAAGTGTTATAAGATGTGATGTCTAAGGTTTTAATGCTTTCGAAGGAAAATGTTTTCAAAGGTTTCGAAAGGGTAATAAATATGGTTTCGAAAGGGAAGCTTTGGCCTTTTGGCCTAGATGAATAAAGGGTTTTACTTAGTTTTGGAAGAGATGTTTTCAATGGTTTAAAAAGAGGTACTTTCAATCGAATCGAAATGGGTACTTTCAAGTGTTTATATGTTTACATCAACTAAGGTTTGAATAAAGTGTATGTGTGTGTAACATAACAAGGTGATTTTGAGTAATGCGTAAAGATTGTATATTTTCCTTGTGTGGGTTTGATTTAAAGGTTTTAAATCATTTGAAAAGTATTTCAAGGAAAATTATGGGAAGGGAACCCGGCCCTAAGTAAAGTGACCCAGATGGGACTGGTATAGGGTCGAGCTCTGTACATTAGCTACTAGCCCCAGCTAATTTAGTCCAGAATTCCAATGTAGGGTTTTCACATGTAAGACTAAAATTATGACACAAAAGGAAAAATATATATGTATACCGATAGGTTATTGGTGAGCCTACAAAACCATTAGGATTAGGCGACCCTGGGAGATGTTAAGTTAGGGGCAGACCATTCCGAAGAGAAGTATTTAACAAATAGTTAAGGATATACCATTTAGAAGAAGAGTGTCTAACATATGTTAGATTATTTTGTTTATTTTGTCTAATAGGCCCAAGTCAGCCAAAGGTTATAATAAGCCAAACAAAACTAAAGTGTTTGAATAGATTATTATTTTATTACCCACTATGTATGTTTACATAATGATGCTTTACAGTATTTAACCAGTTTTGATTGTAGGAAAAAATTTGTAATGGATATGTTTTAAAAGGATGTTAGTGAAGGGAACCTGTTCCGCTAAGCGGCATGGTCTCATTTAATAGTAATAACTAGGATGTATAGTATTATTCACATCAGGCTTTATGTCCGACTCGAAGTTTATGTTTTCCCTTAAATTCTCGGGTGCTCAAAATTTATTCGAGTTGGCTGAGGGTTGAAGTTTTTTTAGGTTATAGTAGGATGATGGATAAAGCTACCGGAGCCAAGCAGGAGGCTAACGGATAGTTTTTAGGAGTGTAGTTCTTTGTTTATGTGTATTTCTACTATGTATGTATTGAGTTAATTATGACTGTATGACTTTGATCATCCAAGGGGCATCTTCATATGTCGCTCTTGGCGTATTTTGTAATAAGTATATTTCATCATTGTTTGGGAAATATTTTAGGATTATGTAATCTGAATACGGAACATCTGTTTTGAAATGTAATGGAAAAAATGTTGTTTTGAAATCTATGATTTGTTTCATATTCCAATGCTTCCAATATTATAGATACCATTAACATAGCCGTATTTAGTCTCCGAAAGTTAACATTATAGATGACTGCAGCATCTATAGCGCCTAGCTTTGGGCCTCTAGACAGGGGATGTTACAATCTTGTCTTGAAGCTAAAGCAAGTTAGCATGTAAACTAGTTAGCAAAGTGAAATTGCAAGTATCCATAGCGATAGGCTATGGATGCATTTTGCTTAAAATTTCAGTTTTTACAAAGTTTGATTTTTATACTTCAAATTGATTTGTGAATATTTTTTATAAACTAAATAATAATGTTTTTAAAAAGTAATTAAGGATTTAATAACTAATGGTTAATTAATTAGGTTTTAGTACTTAATAAATAATTAAGTGTTAACAAGGTTTGTTAACTTTAATCAAGAAAAAATTAGTTCTTAATTAATTATCTTTCACATTTAAGTTTTGTTTTAAATTAATTATTGGTTAAATTAATTAACCATGAGTAAATTATATGATTCATTTTTAATTAGTTGTTAATTAAGTATAAGATTAATTATTAACTAATTATTAATCAAGTGTTTAATTGTTTTAAACTATAAATTAGTTAAGGTTTAAATAATAGTAAATTATTTAAGGTGTAAATAATAATAGATTATTTATTTAAGGTTTAATTTATTATTTAAGTTTTAATTAGAGATTATTATTTTATTTAAAATTAATTAATATTTAATTATTAATGAAGGTTTAATTTATTATTTAATAAATAATAAAAGATTAATTTGGGTTTAACAAATAGTTATTATTGTTTAAATATTTAACTAAATTAAGTTAGATTCAATTAAAATTAACTATAATTTAAATAAGGATTTAACTTATAATTAATTATTTTTAAAAAGGTTTTTTTAAAAGTTTTAAATCCTTTGGTTTCCAAAAATAAAATTGTTTAAAGGTACTTCTTTTCAAAGATGGATTTGGATACAAGTGATTCAAGTGTCGATACCATTAAGAAACTATATAACTGTGAATGATTCACTTTTGGATTGTTTAGACATGTGATAGTAGAATAAATTCCCATTCAGCTATGAATTGTTTGTTTGTTTATTGGGTTGTTTGGACATATGTTAGCAGAATAAATCTCTATTCTGCTATAAATTTTTTGTTTGCTTATTTGCTTGTTTGTTTGTGTGGACATGTGTTAGTAGAATAAATCCCTGTTATACTATGAATTGGTTGAATGGTTTGGACATCTGTTTAGTAGGACAAATCACCATCCTGCTATTATGTTATTTGGATATGTATATGCTAGCTAGTTCAAATTGACATGTTATTTCCTAATTTGGATATGAGTGTATTTACAAATATGTTGATCTACGTAAATAATTGTTAAGTGAATTGAAATGGATATTGAATGGTAACTTAAAATATTACCATTAGGATTGCTAAGCCTCTTTTCGAATTTACTAAAGCATGTTTTTGAATTAACTTTAATTCTTTAATCAATTTGGGTTTAAAGATTATAAACGATTTTTAATTTTTTTGTTATTTTATAAAGTTATTTTTAAATGATATATTGGTTTTTTTAAAGCTGTTTATTAAATAAAAGGTTTTACCTGAAGTGATTTACAAATGTTGTCTTGAAAATGATAATGGAGATTCTATAAAGGAATTACGAAGGATTTTTAAATAGTTAAAAAATAGAAAGAGATTTTATAAATCAATTTAGATATTTTTGAAAGAAGTTTTAAATCTAGTTTGAAAACATTTAAGTGGTTTGACATATGAAGGGAACTTATAAAAGTAATTTTTATAAAGGATACGTAAATGCGTTTTATAGGAGATGATGTTTTTGAAAGGAAATTGTTTGGTCATTTAATATGGAATTTTGAGGAAAGAGAATTTCCAAAATGTTTTGGTAAATACTTATATTATTTTTTCATGTATCAAGGAATGTTAAGGGTTTGGGGAAGTGTTTTGAAATGATCTTTTGATCAAGTTTATAAGTGATTTTATTAATTAAAGATTAAATAATAAAGGCATAGAGGATCCCATATGGAATCGAATCAATGTTGAATGATTGTTATTTGATAGTTAAATAACCAATTATCAAATCTGGAACAAAACGTAACTTTGAAAGTATTTAGGAGAAACATGATAATTATGTGGTACAGTCACCGTCGAAGGTGCTATATTGTACGTATAAACTCGTTCCATTCTTCTAAGATGAATGATAAGGAAATCCCTCCATAAACACTTAGGAGGTGAACTTCGCTCTTATCTTTTATCTGTTTATTTTCTAAAGTACTGGGGTTGAGTTTACTGAAAATATCGAAAGTTGTTTCGAAGAGACCAGGATCAGATATGTTATCCAAAAACCACTTCACCCCAACTCAAGTGTTTCAAAATGAAGACATCTTGAAGCATGGGATCGAAGACGATGGGGGTAATTCTAAAGTGGATGTAGTATAAGTAGTGCCTTCAATTTGTCCTTATCCTAGACAACTTGTATGGATGAATGCTAGCATTGCATTGTTACCTGGAGGGCAGTGTTAGCCTTCCAAGTGGGAATGCTATTCAAAAGGTAAAACATAGCCTCAAGCCTTGTCAACCGAGAATGACCGAAAACCAGGGAAGATGTAGCAAGGCTATGTGGGTCGCACCCATAAGGGTAAGTTACCACTCTTCTAGATACATTTACATATTTATGGATTGGTTTTGCATGAGATCTCAGTTAAAAGGGTTGCAAAGCAACGGGGTGATGACATATTTGGTACAATCCAGTAAGGGGTAGGCTGGTCTTGTGTTGGCAGGGGATCCAAGCGAGGTACTCGGTGCATTTTCTAGATATGTACTGTGATAGGTGGTACTACAGTGCATAGTCATTGTATGGAATCCAATCTCCAATACGTGCCTTTAAGGTTTAGATTATAGAACCTAGTATGCTGGAATTTAATTAATGGAACAATTTTGGCCAAGATTAATAAGTATTTGTACTCTAGACATTATCATAATATCACTGGATTTTCTATAAAAAAATGTTTTGGTTATCTTAAGGTAAAAACCCATCCGTGTTTATGTGCGGCGTGGTCTTACAAGATAGGATTTTAAAAGGGTTTTAAACATAATAATTAAATTATTTGAGTTTACTCGCACTAGAACCATGTATGACCCGGAATTTTATTTTCTTTTTCTGAAACTCTTGGGTGCTCAAAATTTTATGGGCATACAAGTAGTTCATGTTTTTCCACGGATGCATTTTGGATGAGCATGGAGCTGGATTCATTGATAGCTAGTTATTATCTTATTTCCGCTATATTATATGTATCTTATATCAGTTAGGTAGGGACAAACTGTCATAACTGTCCAAGGGTATAATTGTATTAGTATGACTCTAATGTTTCATTTTTGAAATGACTTTGTAAGTTTTATGTTGATTAATATACGTTGTTCCGTTGCATTTGAGATTCTGTGATTGTTTTATTTCTTTTATCTTCTGTCGTTTTCTTTTCCCCTAACGATCGGACTTTTTAGCACTTGAATGTTCGACACACAATACAGTGAACGTATTAGTATCAATTTTCGAGTGCAAAAAGCTAGTTCATTACACAAGAAATGGAGGAGGAGGCAGCAAAAAAGATTAAATCTAATTAGATTAGAGATACTTATATAGCGGATGGAAAGAAAAAAAAAGTAGATCTGATCTCATACTCATTCTCCTTTAATTCGAGCCATCCAAAACCAAATCTTTCTAACCCAAAAATGAGCCGTTTATACCATCTATTTTCAGCTGAAAACTATACTCCTATGATAGGCCATAAACCGATTTAAGCTTAAATAAAACTATTATGCAATTAAATTCAATTTAATCACTCATCGATATCATATATCGATTGATATATTTATTACTATTATAAATATATTTAATAATATTTATTCATCAAATCATAAAATTTTATATTTAATATTTCATAATTATTAATTAATTTAATTATTACATAAAAATTATAAATTAATTAAATTGTTTGGTCATAGGAGAATTCATCACTCCGGTTGTGTGACACGTCAGGTGTAAATTTGGTCAACGAACAATATGGAATCATTCGAATATTAGCATTCGGACGTCACTTAGCAGGTGGTGTGGAATTTTAGAAAAATTTATCACTAATTTATTGCCTACTTAATTTTGGTAAAAATCTAATTACACTTTGTTAAGCATTACCCAGTTATGAGTTTTATTTACATCAATTCTCTTTGTCAAAACTATATTACTTTGGACTTATGGAATTGGGTAACGGTCAAAATTCCAGTATCGTCCATATTCAACTCTATAGTCCAAACACAAAATCCTTGGTTCAATAATAATAATTATTATTGACCAAAATGCTTTAGCTAGAGACTTTGATTATGAGTTGACCTGAGTTGAATGTGATACTAACCTCATATAACCAAGGAGATGAATTCTCTTTTGAATAGTGTTTCACTTTCAATACATCCACTCAATCCAACTATAGTCACTTAATGGATACCGTGCCATGGTTTGCCTATAATCAAAGCGGAGCTTTCATATAGAAGATCGAAAGTATTCTCAAGTTGAGAGAACTGTCTAAATCAGTCACGCTGATATTTTCTGTTTGATATTAGTTATATTAACCAATAGAAAACTATGGAGGGTCATTCCATAGTTATCCAATAACTATCAGTACGTAACCCCTTAGTGCCCTGGTCGCCATGAGTAATACACTGTCCAACATTGAGAGAGTGTTACGTACTCTAGTCTGGATGTATCAGCATCAAATCTTGATACATCTTGGCTATAAATATTTAAAATGGTATATTTATTTTTGTTGAATTACTCACGGTTACAACAATTTGTAACTACTATCAAAAACATACCATTTATGGATTTCTATTAAATGCACTTCAATTAAATTACATAATTAACACAACACTTTATATCAAGTATATAATAGAAAGAACACATCTTCTATTTTGAACAAGATTGGTTATCGAGTTAGATTTATGTAACAAATTACATAATTGCACATAGGGCATACTTCTAATTCTATCATTGCATTTGGGGTCAATCGTGAAATCTTATTCCAACTTCTCCAAATGGTTTTCTCTAAACTAATGGGGTTAGTCTCTCGGATAAATAGGTATGCTATTATGTTTCAATTATATACTCTGTCAGGCAACTCTTTCCGATGTTGATAAACTACCTTTATAATTTGAAACAATTCGGAGTATGCCTCTTGACTTTTAGTAAGCTCTAAGTTCAGTTACAAACTTTATCGTGACATTGTTATCATATAAAAAAGTTGTGGGATTCTCGACATTTGGAATCACCTTCAGCTCGATTATAAATTTGTGCATTTATATTAACATATATTGCTTCTATTTCGGCGTCATTGTTGAATTGGCTAATTTTCTATCGTTTTAAAAAATTGTCGAAAAATTGTAATAAAATAAGCAAACGCATAACATACAATTTTAGTACGTGGCGAGTACGGCTCGATCCGTGGTGAATTGAATTGATTTAAAATTCCACTCCATCAAGTTAACCAAGAGTTTGAATTTGTTTACTCTAAAATAATGTAAAAAATAACAAAAGAAAGTGAATAAAAGCATGATAGCGGAAGGCAATTTAGAGGCAATTCCCTTATCATGACCACATAAATCAACATAATGAAATTATGATCTCTTTTTTAATCATTAGTGAATTTAGTTGATGTGTATATCATAAATGTGGCCTATTTGTGCTATTAATTAGCCCGATATAAACCATTAAACTTTAACACATCATCTAAACCACTTGTTAACTCTCATGAAAAAGATAATGAAATCAGGAATAAAATATATTCTATGCATGATCTATTTACTATTGATTAGTAATATAAACCACTAAATTTTCATTCTAAAATCTACTTCATTATCATAATCATATATAAATGAAGAGGTAATTTACTTTTATGTTTGTTTAAGTATACTCTATTTGGTATCAACAACATAGGCTATCAAATTCAAAGTTAAACAACAAATTTTACCACAACAAAATTCCGTTAAGCACGAAAAGAGAGCAAATGAAATCACTATGTTGAATCTACATGATTAAGAGAGTTTTATTACCCTTAAATTGAAGGGATTTAGCTTCTTATATTTGTTATCATATCAATAAATGTAAATTTCAACATTAAAAATCAATTAAAGTAAGAAGATAGCTAATTAAATAAAAAGAGAATTAATATACTTGCATAAATAAATATAAACTACTAACATGAAAGGAAATAAACAAGAAAAGAACATGAAAGAAAAGTGCATGAATTAAAATTTCATATAAGAAGATTTCATGAAGAAAAGGCAAAGAAGCCAATAAAAAGAGAAAGAGAGTTTATGTTTATTTTTGTGGCTACCAGTAAACTAACTACAAGGTGGAGCTAAAGTGCTTATTACATGAAACGTAAGGGTTATTTATACATGCCTAAAACCCTAGGGCATATATTAGGGGACTACACATATTGCCATCGAGGAAGAGTGACCACCAAATTATCTTAGCATGTAATTAATCTTTCATTAAATGTGCATGTGCTTTTAATCTCCATTAATATATACATTAGCTCTTAATTGAAGATCATGGTAAGTGGGTTGGTGGGGTCCTCTATGATGCATTAATTAATTTATTCCATCTTCATTTGCCTTCTAACTCTTATGCATGCATATCCATGAAGCCTCTTCATATTTTCATTTAAATTCCTACAAATAAAAATAAAATGTGCAAATAAATATTCTCAAAATTAATACATGTACAAAACGACCATTTTGCCCCTATATGTAGACGAATAAATGATGATTTGAAAATAATCTAAATTTGGTTCAAACATGTTAAAATACCCTATATGCTCATTTGTTGAATTAAATTAGATTAAATATGGGAGTAAAAATATGCACATTTAAGTGCACATCAAATACCCCCAACTTATCTTTCTATTCGTCCTCGAATAAAGAAAAGCTAAAATAAATCCATTTTCGTAGGAAACACGATTGCATTGAGCATATGCAACAAGCCGTTTGTCTCGTAAGGGCATTTAGCGGATACTACCCACAAAATCCAAATGCAACATAAAAATTCCTAAATGCAAGAGTTATTTACAAAGATCTGAATGCAAGTTTTTAAAAATATTTACAAATGGAGAATTTACTTTTAAATTGTCATGAATAAGTTAGATATAAGTTCTAGTCACTATAAAGATATTTATATCCTTTTACTTGTAAAAATTTCCAACAAAAATTAAGTTATCATCACAATTAGACTCTAATTTGACTAATTATTTCTGTTGATAACATAGTGCAACTATGAAATAGATCCTTAGTTGATTATCAGAATTTTTCAAAGTGGTATTTTCATTTCTTTTAAATAACAAGTCAAATTAAAATAAGTTAAAATAGTGCTTGGATTTCAATTTCTTACTCTCTCTCTTTATTTGACAATTTTATCGATATTAACAATATTTACATATGCCTAACTCAGATAAACTGAGGCCAAACATACCACCCATGCACTGCCTTTCGGGCTTACGTAAGGAGGATACAGAGCATGGTGAGTGAACATACAAGTGTGTACACCTATCAACTATAGGAAATATTAATAAAAGAATTTTTATATACATATAACTAACTCTGATAAACTGATGCCTAATATACTGATCATGCACTATCTTTCGGGATTACGTAAGAAGGTATAAAGCATGGCGAATGTACACACTTGCGTATGAACACATGACTCTAGGTGTTTCTTATTTTCACAAAAACCATTTTTTTAATGTTATATACATTTTTTTGTTATTTTTTTAAGAGAGAGATTTGCAAAATAATTTTAGCACCATTTAACTTAGAAGATCAAAAATGTTATATACTTTACTTTAAATCCACCACTTTTTTAAACAAAGATTTTCAATTAGGATGTACTTCATAATTTTCGCGCATGAATCTTCCTACATACTAGTTAAATCATCATTAAATCAAGCTTTATTTTTATTTTTTTTAAGACAAATAAATGTTCAAAAATTTCAATTTAATAACCAAAAACCTATATTTATCCTATAGTGTTTCTTCAAAGATAAATCAAAATGCTAAAAAGAAACTATTATTTTTTGGGATTTTTTTAGATTTTGAGTTTTGGAAAGAAAATGCAAAAAATAAACCATGAAAAATCAAAAAAGTGAAGATGAGACAACTTCCTACACATAATTTTGACTATGTCCCCACAATCAACCCAAGTGAAAGAAGAAAAATAAAATAAAAATATGACCTATATTTACATGAAAATGAAAAGATTATTATATACAGGACATCAAAAAATATACGGTTATAGAGTAAATGAATCCGTCTTCCAAAGATCAATCATTTGTCTCGCTAAGTATGAGAGACATAGCTTAAGCTCAGAAAATCAAACCATAAACGATTTCAAAGTTGAATGTGGGTTTGGAAAAATGAATGTCATTTTATTAAAAATCGTATGAGTTGTTTTATTTTCGATGATTTTTGGGGTTGACGGACCAATTGGTTGAAATTCAAGTTTATTTTCACCAAATTGATTCAAAGTTATCATTGAAAACTTCTTTAGAATTATTGATTTCAAAATCAAAATGGTGATTTAAATCTACCGCTTCAGAATTCAATTTATCTTTGAAAAGTTCAAAAAATTTGCGTTCACAAAATTCATCTTCATTTATTGAATTATTCACAACTTCGTTGTATGTATCATGTTCAAAATCGAAAGTTGTTGTCTTAAAATTTTCAAAATCGGAAAAAGGAAGATCGAATTTTAAATTTGGTTCCACTGTCTCAAAAGAATTGAAATCCAACTCAATTACCGCATTTTCAACAACTTCATTAAGACTCTCATTTTCAATTTCAAAAGTCGTTATTTGAAAATCGTCAATTTTGGTAAAAGGTAGATTAATATTTGACCTGTCAATCGTTGGGAGTTGATTTGTTTCTCACGTTGTTTCATACATGCTTCAACGAATAAACCCGTGTGATCTTTATGAATTTCGTCCATTTGATCAACAAAATTATTGTTATAATTATTAATTTGAGAATTTTCAATTTGAAATTGTTGAGAACAAAAATTGTCAATTGCACCATAATTGAATTTATTCTCATTGCCGAAATAATTTAAAAAGTGGTTCACATTTTCGTTTTGACTTTGAAATTCATTTTGGAGTTCAAAATCGAATTGGCATGAGTTATAATCGAAATCGTTTGAATGTTGAAGTGAATTCGAATTTTGATTATTTTGAAATTCTGGACTTGAGTTATTGCACATATTACTCAAATTATTTATCATTCGATTTTGTTGTTCAAGTAAAGACCAAATTGTTTCAACCCTATTTTCAAGAGTTGAGAGTTAGTCATCATTTTGAAATTTTTTTGGTTAAAATTCGAATTTCTTGTACATTATTATCATTAAAAATTACGTAAGAATTTGGAGTGAAATTAAATGGATCATATTGATTTTCACGACTATCGTAAAATTCTTGTGAGTAGGGAAATTTCAACATTTTCAAAATGTTTCTTATAAAGGAAAAATATTTACCAAAAAGAATTTATTTTTCAAAAGTGAAATTTGATTTTATTTTTTATTTTTTTTTGGATTTTCAATTTTTTTTGGATTTTTGCTTTTTGAAAAAAAACTAACTTAACTTTTTTTTTTTATGATTTGTGATTGAAAAATTTCAAAGGAAAAGATTTAAAACTAAGTTATGGAAAATTTACAAATTTATTTTTTGTTTGGATTTTGAAATTTTTTTCTTTATTTTTTTTAAAAAAGTGCATGAACTAATTCAACTGAATGAATGCAAGGACTTAATTATAAAGTTGCTATCCATAGTAGCTCCTAACCCAATATTGTTCAATCACACTTTGTCTTAATCCAACGAGGTAGTTCTTAGCCAGGTAACGACCAGATTTATCGATGCACCACAAATCACCGTAGAAATGCAACCGATGGTTTAAGTACCTTTAGAGAAATAATCTGTATAATATTTATGAATCACCGTAATATTTATAACTGATTATTTCTCGACCATAGCCTAGACACCAAGAATATAAATTGTTCAAAGAAGACAACTAGTCAATACACAATTAAGCCCTAGGTGAGCTCGTGACATCCTTAAGTCAAGTGTCTAACCATTATTAGCAGCGAATTATAAAATTAAATGTGATTTGTAGGCCAAAGAAGGGGTGATGAAATCCCATACCTTATGTGAATTGGGGTATTGCCTTTAGAAAAGAAAATAAAATGGTATGAATTCAAAATAGAAATTAAACGTGAATTGACGACGCAACTACGAATGAAATTTGTTTTTGTTTTTGTTTTTGAATTTTTTTGGTAAAATGCAAACAACCAACAATGCAAAGCAAATAAAAACAAGTGATAAAGCGGCATTTTTTTATACAAGCAAGCAAAGCAATTTTTAGCAAGCGGGTCTTGTCATTTTCTGCTTTTTCAGCCTAGAAAACTGTTTAGCCAGATTTATATTTGTTTAGATATATCAAGGAAGAAAACAAAGACAAACATAACAATTTTTATTCAAAAAGAAAGTAAATTTAAAACTTAAAACAAAATATTGAACAAGAAAATTCTTTTTAAAAAACAGATAAAACTCAAACAAATGAAATCAAAAATTACTTAAGCAAATAATTTTTTCTTTTTTTTTATAGTTAGCTAGGTCCCGACCCAATATAAAAATAACAAAATAGAACAATTTTCCACACTCTCAAAGACAATGAAATAAAACACAAAACACCCCAAGTTTTCTCCAGTTCAGAAAATCTCGCACTCAAATTACATTCAATTTGGCAAATCAAAATATTTTCTTTTTGTTTATTTTTTGGTTCTGTTCGTGGGATGTTATCCTGCCTTTTGGCAAGGCCGAGATGTCGAGGAATTGACTGAAAACCAAGAATCGCTCATCCCGAATATCGGGTATGCACAAGTTCACTATGGATGTCGTTAAATTTTGTCTGAATCCGGACCAAGCTACAATTGGCAAGACATGACGAGCAATACCGTGAAACCCAATGTTCCAAGTTTCAAGTCAATCCGAGTTTGTATACTCAAGTTATGATCGATGCAAGCCATGTAACGATCCAGGTTTAAAGACAAATTAAATTTGTAATTAAATTAAATTTTTGGGTTAAATTGTGGATTTATTTAATTTTTCAAATTTAATAAGATATATATATATATACTTATTTATTTTAAAAAAAATTGGATTTGAAACTCAAAATAAATATTTTCAATTGAATTGGATTATAAATAAAATTTTGATTTGGAAATTCAAAATGTATTCAAAATGAATTGGATTTAAAGATTATACTTTGGAAAAAAAATATGTATGATTATTTATTAAAGGTATAAATTGTGTTTTAATCCATTTTCTTTAAAAAGGTTATAAAAAGTATAAAATAAGAGGTAAGAAGAGATCAATATTCATTCTTTTTAAATTCTATACTTGAACTAAGTATAGTTAGTAAAAATAAAATATAAATACTTAAGTAAACATATGAAGTACATGTATATTTGTATGTGAGTTGTGTATGTATGCAAGAAGATAGATAAAAACATCTATGTACATGTAAAAAAAATCTACAAAACAAAACTGCATATACAAATCAAATGGATTTGTATGTAAACAAAAATGGGGACATAAGCATTTAATACAATCTATTCTCAGCATAAATATGGTCACTCCAAATGTAAGAAAATCATTTCAGCCGAAATGTTAAAATCATTTCATATCAGTTTATAAAAATCTTTAGTCAAAGAAAAAAAAATCTCTGACCCTAAATGTTGTACCAGTAGAAGCCTTTTCTGTAAACACCCTTCTTCTCTCTCTCTCTCTATATATATATATATATATATATATATATGCAATGCATTTTATTCCAGTTCGTTCAAGAAAATAACTTAGCATGCCTGAAAGAGAAAAGAAAAAAAAAGTAAACAACATTGTTTTTCAAACTTAAATGCAATTCAAGAACAAAGCAAGTTTAAAAAGATCAATACTGCAGTTTCAAAACACAGAGCTGCTTTCTGTTCTTCAATTTGAGGTAAGTAAACATAATTTTAAAAAGACTTAAGCATATTTGAATTTGTGTAGGATATTCATGGATAATATTATGTTACATATATATAGCTCTGTCTATTTATATGAATTGTTCTGTGAAAATATTATCTTCCTATTCTTCTCTGTTTGTGTTTACAGAGTTAGATAGTTATTCAAAATTCAAAACTTCTTCATCAAATCATTTATAGGCTTACTGTTAAAATAAAATAAGTTGTTCAAAAATAGATCAAGTTGTAAAAATTTGTTTTAGATAGGTTGGTGAAATATATCAACTGGGAAACTTGATTTACAGAGTAACAAGTAGTTTCATGTTGAATTTGAGTATTGTAAATTGGTGATTCAATTATATAGCTTGAATCTACATACAAAGATAGGATTTTTAACATTAATACGATGATTTATAATTAAGTATTCCAAGTGCAGTTCGTATTTGAACAAAATTTACATTTTGACCGATTTCTAATGATCGAACCCATTTTGAATGATGAGATCTTGCTTGAAGCAAGTTTGGCAATCGATAGTAATGGGAAAATTATTGAATAATTTTTCCATTGTACGAATTGATGAAACGAGGCGTAATTAGTGTTCCTGATCGAGTTTTTGATGTATCTGGAAATGAGGTGATTTCATCACCTCTGATTGATCGAGTTGTACGAAACTGAGGGGAATGGAAGAACAAGGGGTTGACGTGGTGAGGCCGAAGTCATGGCGTCTTCGATGGTTAGAACAACCGGGTGAAGTAATTTTGTATGGTGAGTTCGTGTTCCAGGTTTCGAGTGGAATGCTTATTTTCGATCTGGAAAGTTTGGCATCGAGATGATCCTTGATTTTGATTGTAGTGCTAGTTTGCGACTCGTTGGAGGACTCGAAGTTCACCGGAGCGTCGGCGAAGTGCTGTGCACGTACACGGCCACGTATGGGTGTCAGGAAGTTGACGATGGCCGACGCGAGTTGATACTCGAGAAAATGAATACGTTGTTTCGGGTTCGTACTCGATTATGTGAGCTTGGTTGCCTATTATTATAATTTAACTTAAACTTAACTTACTGGAAAAAATTGAGGAAGAAGAAGTGTACGAGAGAAAGAGAGATGACTCGGGGAATAGAAAAAGAAACCCGAGTGTTAATTCGCGTGTAACCGGGGTAATCTCGGGTTTTGAATCATAGGGTTAAGCCCAACAAAATTTAAAGTTAATAATGTTAAACAAATTTTAGTGTTAACAAAGTAATTAATGTTTGACTATTTTGAGTTAAGAACTTATTTCAAGTTTTAATTGATCAAGTGGATACATAACAATGTTTTCTAAAACCTCGATTAATATTTTATAATTAGTAGTTAATATAAGTAAGTTTTAATTTTAGTTAAAAATTAAAGTCTTCTAAGTTAATAATAAATTGATTTCAAAGCTTAAGGAAGATTTTTAAAATGTTAATTAAGACAAATAATTATTATTAATTGTTTAAAACGGGCAATTAAGAATGGTTAATTAATTTAGAATTGTAATTAACTAAGTGATTAGAGATTAATCAATTTGAACTTAAAGATTTGGTTAATTAACAATTAAGTGTTTAGTTTATTTTTAATTAAGAATGGTTAATTAGATAACTAAAGTTAATTAATTTATAATTAGTAGTCAATAAAGATAATTGATTAAGGAATAATTAATTAAAATTTAATTAATTTATCATTAAGAATAGTTAATCATTGATTTAAATAAATCAATAAAAATAGTTATATGCTTAATTCTTTAAATCACCTTCACTTTAAATTGAAGATGATTGACTATCATCAAACGTCGTGTACTGGATTGATATTTCTGTTTGTGATTGTGATACTGTGTGATGTGAATTGCCTTATGCTGAATTGTGATTTATGATTTGTTTCTGTATGTATATGAAAAACCCTTTTTCCCATAAAACGACATTTGAATTTCGATGCGACAGGGAGTCGGATCCCAGTTGGTTATTCGAAACCCACATCGAATCGTAATGATGAATCTTTTTGATTGATAAATTTACTTTATCTGTTAATCTTTGAATGAAAATAAGCGTTATGGATTATATCGCTTATCGAGATTGATATGATTGAATATGTGATGATTGATGCTGTGCGCTATTGTGTAAAACCCCCTAGACTACACCATACACACACAAATATGGATTGCACGTAGAAGTCGGTTAAGTCACAGATATTTGAATTTAAAATAGTTTTAAAAATTGAATTTTTAAATCCAAACGATTTTGGAAATGGATTGGGTTTAAAGTGAAAAGATTTTGAAAAGGTGTTTTAAAAATGAAAGTTATTTTGAATAACTTAGTAAAGATTTGAAATTTGAATAATTTGATTTAAATTGGAATTCAATATCTGAAATTGAATTCTATATTTGGTATTTATGATTTAAAACGGTATACAAGTTTATATAGGTTTTAAACCATTTTTAAAATGTTGTTTTGGGAATGTGAATTAACCCAAAGATTTTAACTTGTATAAATGAGATCGGATTTTTTCGAAATAAAACTGTTTGTTTTCAAATGATAAAAGCTTTCATATAAGAATGAATTTCCAATTTGTTTCAAGTTTGAAATGAAAATGGTCCTCCAAGTTATGAATAAATCTTTGGTAATGGGTTTGAAAGCTATAAGCTAAATCGTGATTTAAAGATTAAATGGATTAATCCAATTAAAACGGAAATTGTTTTGAAATCCGTAAAGGGATCTTTGTAAAACTGGGTGAACTTTGTGGAATAAATCTTTTTGTTTAAAAGATTTGAAATGGTAATTTGTTTAAACCATTTGAAAGAAAGATTTGAATTTTTAAGCTGCGACTTAACTGAAATCCCATATCCATATGTTTTTAAATTTATTCTCATTATTCAGTTTAGCCGGGAGAGGACTTTGTGTCATATAACCCACTCCGAATAATGATACGTCGTTATGGATAGTATTTGAAGACCGGTGGTGAAGACCGCGTATTTGCAAGAGCGATAGGATGACCTATCGATTGTCTCTCAACTGAGTAGCTTCGGTATAAAGATTCCCTAAGTGATGGGAAGTCCGATCGGGATTATGAACACCCGGATTGCAAGGGCTTCTTCGGAAGTGCCTTCGGTTCTGTTCGAACCTAAAACAGACTTGTATGGTTGTATGTCTGACATTACACTTTGAGATATAAAGCAGATTTCTTTCAAATACAGATCTGGTGGTGGCAGAGAATTTATTCTCTTAGCTTAACACCCTTCTCTGAGATGTACGAGCTCAGAGGTTATGTAGTTGAAGGTTATCAGCGATATACTCCCAATTTGGTAGTGTGGCATGTTAAGTGCTGCTATATGTTGATGATCATTTGTTGATCAAAGCATGACTTTGTGAAAAAGTGTAGCTTTGTGGACGAGACCTCATCGAGCCTCACAAACCGGTAATGGTCAAAATTGGAAAGATGCGGCAAGGTTTCAGGGGTAGCTCCCCTAGGGTATGTCCATTCCTTCTGGAAAAGGGTGGTATCATGGTATGGAGCCCAGATAATTACTCATGTGGGCACTGTATATATATTACTGTGTGATGTTGTTGGTGTTGAGAGCTCTCGTATAAAGGTCGCAAACGATCGGGGGTGGCATATCTTAGGTTTTACTTCTCGAGAAGGGGGTAACCAGTTGGCAGAGAGCCGGGTAGGTTCTCGGGGAGTCCCTCTAGAGGCGTTCCCATGTGGCAATAGGAAGTTCCTTAGCCTGACCATTTGTTGGAAAATCCAATCATCCAACATGCGCCTGTACGGTTTTAGTTGTATAACCTGTCATCTACTTATGGTGGCGCCCCACTGTTTGGATGGTAGCTATAGTAGGCATAGTTCGGAATGTCTATGCTGGCTAAGATTAATATTATACTTTCAAAATATTTTCCACTATGCACTAATAATAATATCAAAATGGTTTTCGCGTATCAAACATTTTTGACTATCCTAAGGAGAAATCTCCTCCAACTCGGCATTTTCATGGTGTGTGTGGTGGGAGGCCTTATGGTAGTTTCATTTTCCAAAAAAGCATTGCGGGTTTCCAAATTTTAAATTCTTTTGTTTGTTTTGAAAGACAAACCGTTTTTGTTTGCTCATACCAGTCCCATGACAGACTCAGAGTTTATTGTTCCGTTCCTAAACTCTGGGTGCCCACAATTTTTCACACGAGCAGTCTAGAGTTTGGTTTTTCAAATAGTCAGATAGTAGATATCGTTTTGGTTGCCTTCAGCTTTCTGTTTGATATATTTTGGAGTCTTTGGAGTCCACGACTGCACTTGTTTATCTTTGTGCAACCTTGATGGTGGGTCGAGCTTGAAGTGTTAGAGCTCTAGCTTTGGAGTTTTGGGTTGAAGGTGCAGTATTGGGTTCTATGAAGACTTATCTCATATGTTGTCGTATTCGGCTGTATTTTGTATTGTATATTCTCCGATGTTGATGATTATCATTGTATCAAATTGACGTATTGGATATTGTATTCATGTTGTATCAATGATATCATCTTGTATTTCCGTTGTGTTATTTATCATCTAATGTTGTTGCAAGCTCCGGCGATACGAATTGGATGTTGTTTGTCGGACATCGAGTTCTGGTCGTCACATTTGGTATCAGAGCTAGAGGTTGAGTAAGAACTTTAGCTACGGAATGTAACATATTAGATGGCTCATTAGAGATAGGGCGAAGTATACCCTAGAATGAGTATAACCAGTGAAACCAAAAGCCAAACTACTCAGTCTATTCTCTTTATCTGTTGTTATTCTCTAAGATATTTCGTCTGAATGCCTAAATCGATCTTCTTACTATTTACAGGTAGTAAGAATGAGTGGAAGAAGAGGACGAGATTGGGGACAGGGAAGTACCACTTCAGATGGTCAAAGCCCTGCAACGATAGATATTCTTATTCAATCTCAACCAAATTTGGTTGATTTATATCGAAGCTTTTCTAGATTTGGTGGAAAACCATTCACAAGCAAGGAAACTGTTTTCAAAGCACAAGCCTAGATTCGATCGTGTGAAAGGATTTTCAAAGGACTAAAACTGGAAGTTGATCGGATGTGATTGATAGCTTCCTGGCAACTCCAGGAAGAGGCTTTAGTTTGGTGGGAAACAGTTACATTGGATAAGCCGGTGGATGAGTTTAATTGGAGTTGTTTCAAGGAATTGTTAGAGCAGCGATATATGCCGTATTTTGGTATCTCTAGAATGTACCAAGAGTTCTTGGATTTAAAGCAAGGAAGTTTGTCATTTGAGGAGTACTTAAACAAATTCAATAAATTATCTTGATTTGGTCCAGAATTGGTAAATACACCGTTAAAGAAGAATGAAAAGTTTATTCAGGGAATGAACAAGGAGTCTCAAGAAAGGATGACTACTCACGTAAAGGAATCGTTTTCTGAATTAATTGATATGGGTTATAGATACGATACTCTGGATAAACAGGAAGTTCCAGAGGAGGATGGAAATAGAAGTAATTTGAATTGGTGGAAAAGGAAGTTTGGTGGAAAGAAACCGAGGGAAGATAAAGGCAAGAAGAATATACGAAAGAAAAAGGTGAAGGATGTTACTTGTCTCAATTGCTTGGAGAAAGGTCATTACTCGGATAAATGTAAGAATCCTTGGAAACCAGGATTGAGAGAGCCATTTATGAGGCCAGATCAGGAATCTAGTGGATGCTATTACTGCCGCAAGCTGGGACAAAGGATCAAGGACTGTCCAGCACAGAAGCAAGCTTTAGTAGCAAGGGTGTATGCAATCAGAGACATTTCTTCGACCTCAAAGGCTGATTAAGGAAAAATTTTTTATAAGGTAACCTTCTCGTTTACGATTAAATTGTTCGAATTTTATTCGACACAGGAACTACATATAGTTTCATTTCTCAGCAAATCGTAAATGAGTCATATCTTGAATCTGAGATCGTAGTCGAATCTATTTTTGTCTATTTCATTGGGTTTCGATATATTCTACGAATGGTTAGTTATCCCTTCGAACTAACCAATACCCCTGTATACTTCGTAGAGCAGGTAACCTAATTGTTTCATAGTTGATTGAATTTGTTCTCATATCTATTGTTGATATTCTGATTTGGAAGCCAAATGCAGAATAAACATTCAGTTTGATCTGAAAAGATATTTCTCTATCCTTTATCCGTTCTTAGTTATCTCCCTAGCAAATTTCGAGGATGAAATTTCTTAAGGGAGGAATCTGTAACGATCCAGGTTTAAAGACAAATTTAAATTTGTAATTAAATTAAATTTTTAGGTTAAATTGTGGATTTATTTGAATTTTTCAAATTTAATAAGATATATATACTTATTTATTTTTAAAAAAAAATTTGGACTTCAAACTTAAAACAAACATTTTCAATTGAATTGGATTATAAATAAAATTTTGATTTGGAAATTCAAAATGTATTCAAAATGAATTGGATTTAAATATTATACGTTGGAAAAAAATAGTATGTACGATTATTTATTAAAGGTATAAATTGTGTTTTAATCCATTTTCTTTAAAAAGGTTATAAGAAGTATAAAATAAGAGTTAAGAAGAGTTCAATATTCATTCTTTTTAAATTCTATACTTAAACTAAGTATAATTAGTAAAAATAAAATATAAATACTTAAGTAAACATATGAAGTACATGTATATTTGTATGTGAGTTGTGTGTATATTCAAGAAGATATACAAAACAAAACTGCATATACAAATCAATGGATTTGTATGTAAACAAAAATGGGGATATAAGCATTAAATAAAATCTATTCTCATCACAAATATGGTCATTCCAAATCTCTGACCCTAAATGTTGTACCAGCAGAAGCCTTTCCTGTAAATACCCTTCTTCTATATATATATGCAATGCATTTTATTCCAGTTCGTTCAAGAAAACAACTTAGAATGCTTGAAAGAAAAAAGAAAAAAGAAAAAAAAAGTAAACATCATTGTTTTTCAAACTTAAATGCAATTCAACAACAAAGCAAGTTTAAAAAGATCAATACTGTAGTTTCAAAACACAGAGGTGCTCTCTGTTCTTCAATTTGAGGTGAATAAACATAATTTTAAAAAGACTTAAGCATATTTGAATTTGTGCAGGATATTCATGAATAATATTATGTTACATATATATAGCTCTGTCTATTTATATGAATTGTTCTGTGAAAATCTTATCTGCTTGTTCTTCTCTGTTTGTATTTACAGAGTTAGATAGTTATTCAAAATTCAAAACTTCTTTATCAAATCATTTATAGGCTTACAGTTTAAAATAAAATAAGTTGTTCAAACATAGATCAAGTTGTAAAAATTTGTTTTAGAGGGGTTGGTGAAATATATCAACTGGGAAACATGATTTACAGAGCAACAAGTAGTTTCATGTTGAATTCGAGTATTGTAAATTGTTGATTCAATTATATAGCTTGAATCTACATACAAAGATAGGATTTTTAAAATTAATACGATGATTTATAATTAAGTATTCCAAGTGCAGTTCATATTTGAACAAAATTTAAATTTTGATCAATTTCTGATGACCGAGCCCATTTTGAATGATGAGATCTTGCTTGAAGCAAGTTTGGCAATCCATAGTAATGGAAAAATTATTGAATAATTTTTCCATTGTACGAATTGACGAAACCAGGCGTAATTAGGGTTCATGATCGAGTTTTTGATGTATCTGGAAACGATGTGATTTCATCACCTCTGATTGATCGAGTTGTACAAAACTTAGGGGAATGGAAGAACAAGGGGTTGACGTGGTGAGGCCGAAGTCGTGGCGTCTCCGATGGTTGGAGCGACCGTGGCGAAGTATTTTTGTATGGTGAGTTCGAGTTCCAGGTTTCGAGTGGAATGCTTATTTTCGATCTTGAAAGTTTGGCATCGAGATGATCCTTAATTTCGATTGTAGTGCTAGTTTGCGACTTGCTGGAGGACTAGAAGTTCACAGGAGTGCCGGCGAAGTGTTGTGCACGTGCACGGCCACATATGGGTGTCAGGAAGTTGATGATGGTCGACGCGAGTTGATACTCGAGAAAATGAGTACGTTGTTTCGGGTTCGTACATGAGTATGTGAGCTTGGTTGCCTGTTACTATAATTTAACTTAAATTAACTTACTGGGAAAAAAGAAAGGAAGAAGAAGTGTACGAGAGAAAGAGAGATGACTCGGGGAATAGGAAAAGAAACTGGAGTGTTAACTCGAGTTGGTAATCTCGGGTTTTGTTTCAAATAGGGTTAAGCCTAACAAAATTTAGAGTTAATGATGTTAAACAAAGTTTAGTGTTAACAAAGTAATTAATATTTGACTATTTTGAGTTAAGAACTTATTTCAAGTTTTAATTAACCAAATGGATACATAATAATGTTTTCTAAAACCTTAATTAATATTTTATAGATAGTAGTTAATATAAGTAAGTTTTAATTTTAGTTAAAAATTAAAGTCTTCTAAGTTAATAATAAATTGATTTCAAAGATTAAGAAAGATTTTTAAAATGTTAATTAAGACAAATAATTATTATTAATTGTTTCAAAAGGGTAATTAAGAATGGTTAATTAATTTAGAATTGTAATTAACTAAGTGATTAGAGATTAATCAATTTGAAATTAAAGATTTGGTAAATTAACAATTAAGTGTTTAATTTATTTTTAATTAAGAATTGTTAATTAGATAATTAAAGTTAATTAATTTATAATTACTAGTCAATTAAGATAATTGATTAAGTAATAATTAATTAAAATTTAATTAATTTATCATTAAGAATAGTTAATCATTGATTTAAATAAATCAATAAAAATAGTTATGTGGTTAATTCTTTTAAATCACCTTCATCTTAAATTGAAGATGATTGACTATCATCAAATGTTGTGTACTAGATTGATATTTCTATTTGTGATTGTGATACTGTGTGATGTGAATTGCCTTATGCTGAACTGTGATTTGCGATTTGCGATTTGTTTCTGTATGTATATGAAAAACCCTTTTGCCCATAAAATGGCATTTGAATTTCGATGCTACAGGGAGTCAAATCCCAGTTGGTTATCCGAAACCCACGTAGAATCGTAATGATGAATCTTTATGATTGATAAAATTATTTTTTCTGTGAACCTGTGAATGAAAATAAGCTTTATGAATTATATCGCTTTTGGAGATTGATATGATTGAATCTGTGATGATTGATGTTGTGCATTATTGTGTAAAACCCCTTGGACTACACCATACACACAGAAATGGATTGCACATAGAAGTCGGTTAAGTCACAGATATTTGAAATTAAAATAGTTTTAAAAATTGAATTTTTAAATCCAAACAATTTTGGGAATGAATTGGGTTTAAAGTGAAAACCTTTTGAAAAGGTGTTTTAAAAATGAAAGTTATTTTGAATAACTTAATAAAGATTTGAAATTTGAATAATTTGATTTAAATTGGAATTCAATATCTGAAATTGAATTCTATATTTAGTATTTATGATTTAAAACGGTATACAAGTTTATATGGGTTGTAAACCATTTTTAAAATGTTGTTTTGGGAATTTGAATTAACCCAAAGATTTTAACTTGTATAAATGAGATCGGATTTTTCCGAAATAAAACTGTTTGTTTTCAAATGATAAAAGCTTTCATATAAGAATGAATTTAAAATCTGTGTTAAAGGAATTTCAAGTTTGAATTGAAAATGGTCCTCCAAGTTATGAATAAATCTTTAGAAACGGGTTTGAAAGCTATAAGCTAAATCTTGATTTAAAGATTAAATGGATTAATCCAATTAAAAGGGAAATTGTTTTGAAATCCGTAAAGGGATCTTTGTGAAACTGGGTGAACTTTGTGGAATAAATATTTTTGTTTAAAATATTTGAAATGGTAATTTGTTTAAACCATTTGAAAGAAATATTTGAATTTTTAAGCTGTGACTTAACTGAAATCCCATATCCATATGTTTTTAAATATACGCTCATTATTCGGTTTAGCCGGGAGAGGACTTTGTGTCATATAACCCATTTCGAATAATGATACGTCGTTATGGATAGCATTTGAAGACCAGTAGTGAAGACCGGGTATTTTCAAGAACGATAGGATGACCTATCGATAATCTTTGCACTGAGTAGCTACGGTATAGAGATTCCTTAAGTGATGGGAAGTCCGATCGGGATTATGGATACCCGAATTACAAGTGCTTCTTCGGAAGTGCCTTCGGTTATGTTCGAACCTGGAACAGACTTGTATGGTTGTATGTCATACATTACACTTTGAGATATAAAGCATATTTATATCAAATACACATCTGTTGGTGGCAGAGAATTTATTCTCTTAGCTTAACACCCTTCTCTGAGACGTACGAGTTTAGAGGTTATGTAGTTGAAGGTTATCAGCGATATACTCCTAATTTGGTAGTGTGACATGCTAAGTGCTGCTATGTGTTGATGATCATTTGTTGATCAAAGCATGACTTTGTGAAAAAGTGTAGATTTGTGGATGAGACCTCATCGAGCCTCACAAACCGGTAATGGTCGAAACAGGAAAGATGTGGCAAGGTTTCAGGGGTAGCTCCCCTAGGGTATGTCCATTCCTTCTGGAAAAGGGTCGTATTATGGTATGGAGCCTAGATACTTACTCATGTCGACACTGTATATATATTACTGTGTGATGTTGTTGGTGTTGAGAGCTCTCGGATAAAGGTCGCAAACGACCGGGGGTGGCATATCTTAGGTTTTATTTCCCGGGAAAGGGGTAACTGGCATTGTGTTGGCAGAGAGCTGGGTAGGTTCTCGGGGAGTCTCCCCAGAGGCGTTCTCATGTGGCAATAGGAAGTTCCTTAGCCTGACCATTATTTGAAAAATCCAATCATCCAATATGCGTCCTGTACGGTTTTAGTTGTATAACCTGCCATCTACTTATGGTGGCGCCCCAATGTTTGGATGGTAGCTATAGTAGGCATAGTTCGGAATGTCTATGCTGACTAAGATTAATATTATACTTTCGAAATATTTTCCAATATGCACTAATAATAATATCAAAATGGTTTTTGCGTATCAAATATTTTTGACTATCATAAGGAGAAATCTCCTCCAATTCTGCGTTTGCATGGTGTGTGTGGCGGTAGGCCTTATGGTAGTTTCATTTTCCAAAAAAGCATTGCGGGTTTCCAAAATTTAAATTCTTTTGTTTTTTTTGGAAGGCAAACCATTTTTGTTTGCTCATACCAGTCCCATGATTGACTAGGAATTTATTATTCCGTTCCTTATCTCTGGGTGCCCATAATTTTTCACACGGGCAGTCTACAGTTTGGTTTTTCAGATAGTCAGATAGTATATATCGTTTTGGTAGCCTTCATCTTTCTGTTTGATACATTTTGGAGTCTTTGGAGTCCACGACTGCACCTGCTTATCTTTTTTCAACCTTGATGGTGGGTCGAGCTTGAAGTGTTGGAGCTCTAGCTTTGGAGTTTTGGGTTGGAGTTGCAGTATTGGGTTCTGTGAAGACTTGTCTCATATGTTGTCGTGCTCCGCTGTATTTTGTGTTGTATATTCTATGATGTTGATGATTATCGTTGTATCAAATTGACGTATTGGATATTGTATTCATGTTGTATCAATGGTATCATCTTTTATGTCTGTTGTGTTATTTATCATCTAATGTTGTTGCAAGCTTCGGCGATACGAATTGGATGTTGTTTATCGGACATCGAGTTCGGGTTGTCACATTTGGTATTAGAGCTAGAGGTTGAGTAAGAACTTTAGTTACCGAGTGTAACACATTAGATGGCTCATTAGAGATAGGGTGAAGTATACCCTAGAATGAGTATAACCAGTGAAACCAAAACCCAAACTACTCAGTCTATTCTCTTTATCTATTGTTATTCACTAAGATATTTTGTCCGAATGCCTAAATCGTTCTTCTTACTATTTACAGGTAATAAGAATGAGTGGAAGAAGAGGACGAGATTGGGGACAGGGAAGTACCACTACAGTTGGTCAAAGCCCTACAACGGCAGATATTCCTATTCAATCTCAATCAAACTTGGCTGATTTATATAGAAGCTTTTCTAGATTTGGTGGAAAACCATTCATAGGCAAGGAAACTGTTACTGAAGCACAAGCGTGGATTCGATCGTGTGAAAGGATTTTCAAAGGACTAAAACTGGAAGATGATCAGATGCAATTGATAGCTTCCTGGCAACTCCAGGAAGAGGCTTTAGTTTGGTGGGAAACAGTTACATTGGATAAGCCGGTGGATGAGTTTACTTGGAGTCGTTTCAAGGAAATGTTCGAGCAGCGATATATGCCGTCTGCTGGTATCTCTAGAATGTACCAAGAGTTCATGGATTTGAAGTAAGGAAGTTTGTCGTTTGAGGAGTACTTAAACAAATTCAATAAATTATCTCGATTTGGTCCAGAATTGGTAAATACACCATTAAAGAAGAATGAAAAGTTTTTTCGGTGAACAAGGAGTTTCAGGAGAGGATGACTACTCACGTAAAGGAATCATTTTCTGAATTAATTGATACGGTTATAGATACGATACTCTGGATATACAGGAAGTTCCAGAGGAGGATGGAAATACAAGTAATTTGAATTGGAGGAAAAGGAAGTTTGGTGGAAAGAAACCGAGGGAAGATAAAGGCAAGAAGAATATACAGAAGAAAAAGGTGAAGGATGTTACTTGCCTCAATTACTTGGAGAAAGGTCATTACTCGGATAAATGTAAGAATCCTTGGAAACCAGGATTGAGAGAGCCATTTATGTGGCCAAATCAGGAATCTAGTGGATGATATTACTGCCACAAGCCTGGACATAGGATCAAGGACCGTCCAGCACAGCCTAGTACCGAGGGTGCATGCAATCAGAGATGATTCTTCAACCTCAAAAGCTGATTAAGGAAAAGAAATTTTATAAGGTAACCTTCTTGTTTACGATTAAATTGTTTGAATTTTATTCGATACAGGAACTACACATAGTTTCATTTCTCAGCAAATCGTAAATGAGTTAAATCTTGAATCTGAGATCGTAGTCGAATCTATTTTTGTCTATTTCATTGGGTTTCGATATATTCTACGAATGGTTAATTATCGCTTCGAACTAACCAATACCCCTGTATACTTCGTAGCTCTGGTAACCCAATTTTTCGTAGTTGATTGAGTTTGTTCTCATATCTATTGTTGATATTCTGATTTGGTAATCCAAATGCAGAATAAACATTCAGTTTGATCTGAAAAGATATTTCTCTATCTTTTATCCGTTCTTAGTTATCTCTCTGGCAAATTTCAGGGTCGGAATTTCTTAGGGGGGAATCTGTAACGATCCCGGTTTAAAGACGAATTTAAATTTGTAATTAAATTAATTTTTTGGGTTAAATTATGGATTTATTTGAATTTTTCAAATTTAATAAGATATATGTTGTAACGATCCTGGATTGAAAATAAGTTTGAATTGATAATTAATTTAATTTTTGAATTTAAATTTTAAGTAAATGGTTTAAATTGAATGATTTAAGTAGGAATCAATATAAGAAGTAAAAAAATATAACATCTAGATTCCAAAGTAATAAGGCCAAAGCAAAGAGAATACAGACAGCTTACATTCAACTATATAAATAATAAGTAGAATCTTATATATGAAGTTTAGAAATGCAAAGCAAAAGAAAATATCTATGTATAAACAAATAAATAAATAAGTATGTAGATTTTTACAAAGAGAAGACAAGCCTAATTAATGCAATATCATATCAGCCGAAAACAAGTAGGCAAAAGGAGAAAAACAAAATCAAGTGTACATAGTATAATAAGAAGACTAAAGACTAAAGTAATATATATCAACCTGAAAACAACACAGCAACAAGGCAAAAGAAAATGTAAATATCACAAATAGAAACACAAAATACTTAGTAATTAATGCAAGATCTCTCTAACACACCAAAGTCAATTCGAAAATGTACAAAATGTTTTCAGCCTCCAAGATCTTGCCTGGTAAAAAATAAAATAAAATAAAAAATCTTTAGTGTTGTACAAACAAAAAAATAATATCACCTTGTACAACTCTTTTCATTTATATCAAGCTTCATATCTCAGTTGCGTCCATTCAAGACTAAGTAACTTTTGGAAGTAAATACCATCTTAAAATTTAAACAAAAAGTTCTACTTAAACATCAAACAAACTCATACAAATCAGAGGTCAAGAAAGGAAAGCTTCGGCTAGCAGTTTCTTAAGCCTATGTCAATCTCTCTTCATTTCTGGGAAAACCAAGGTGCGTAACAATTGTTTTAAAATTTCAAAAATATGCATCTGTTGCTTGTATATCTGTGGATAAGTATAATTGTATACACATATAAGTCCTCTCTGTATATTTAAAATAATGGATGTATGTGTGTGCAAAGCTGTTTCCAATGACATCATACCCTCTGTTCAACTTCGGTTTAACTTTAAAAATCATTTCCTCTTGATTAAGGAAGGATTTGGACGCAATATTTAAATAAAACTGGTTGTTTTATTATAAGCTTTAACTTAAAAATCTATTTAAGTCAACATAAATTAGTATTAGTTCTGGAAATCAATTTAATTGTGCACAACTTTAAATTCATTAAAATTTTAACTTCTCAATTGTTGAATTCAGGCATGCAGATCGAATTTGTATGCTTTAACTCGATTTTTAAAGCTTAAACCAAAATTTCTAAGTGGAGATTGAAGGAGCCGTTTGGGTTTGCCTGTTTTTCCTTGTTTTGGTGAATTCTGGTGATCGACTGAGTTGTATGGGTTGGGGTTTTGGCTGGGAATGGAGGAGCCTACGGTGGTGGTTGGAAAAATGGTCGGAGGTGGCATTGTCCACGGTGGCGATGGCGGCATACGTTTTCAGTTGGTAAACCTAAATTTTATGGTGGCTGAATTTTTTGATCGTCGCGACCTCCTCAGTGCATTGAGTTGCTCGTGCCTTCGGGTAATGGTGGCTGGGTGGATGACGAGATCATGACCGGAATTTCAGCACCTTCGGTGGTCGAGGCGTCGAGAATGGTGTGTTGACATGCTTGGTGGTATTTCCTGTTACCTGTTTCAGGTTTTCGAGTTTAAACTCGAATTCGAATTTGTGAGGTGGATGGGTTTTCTGATAATCGAGGGATGGTTTGGGAACGATTGTCGACATGTTCGACATTCTGGCGATGGCTGAAGATGGTCGGCGACCACGTGCACGTGCACGTGGGCATCATTGGTGATCTAGGGTTGTTCATCTGGGTGCTGGGTAAATTCGCGTGTTTGCTCGAGTGTATACTCGAAGTTTTTCAAGTGCTTACTCGAAGTAATAACGTGTATGGCTCGGGTCGATTCTTTTTGGCTACAGGTTTTTCTGAAACCTGCTTCCCAATTTTAAATTTTTAATAAAATTTGGAAGCTCAGTTTAAAAGAAAAGCAAAGTAGAAAGAGAAAGAAAAAAAGTTTAAAGTCAAGTTTAAGCCTGGTTCAAGTATAGTTTGAATCTCAGTTTTAAAATAAAATTAAGATTTATTTGTATTCCGGTTTTTAATAAGAGAAGTTGATTTTTATTCTTTTAAATTTCTTTATAACAAAAGTAATACTTTAACACGTGAATTTAAAAGCACGTTGAAAATCAATATCTTCAATATATTTGTGAGTGTTAATTAAATCATTAATAAATATGAGTTTTACTTAAGTAAACAAAGACTGAATGATTTATAATTCATTAACTATTAAGTTGAGTAGAATGGATAATTAATGTTTTGTATTACTTAACTTAGTAATTACAAGTTTAAAATTTTATTAATTAAAGTTAATTTAATTAAGGAATAATTAATTGATTGTAATTAAGAACTAATTATGTTACAATTAACACTTAATTAATTAACAAATTAGGATTAATTAATGAGTTATTAATAGTTAATAAATTTTAATTAATGATGATTAATGTAAATAATTTCTTTAGAAAAATAATTAAAGAATTGTTATTAGTTAATGACGGTCATTAACTACGATTATTTAAATAATTAATTAATGTGAATAATTTTAATAATTAATTAGATTAATTAATGATAATCAATTTTGAAATTGTGTAAGTGTAATTACTTTATGGTAAGTAATTCAAGATTTAATTTCTTAAAATAATTAATTAAAGGATTAATTAATTATGTAATTGGTTTAGAGGTCAACTTAATTAATATGATTGATTAAGAATAATTTAATTTATTAAAGTGTTTGATAAATTAATTAATACCAAATGATTTGTAATTAATAAATCATGATTGGGTAATTAATTCAAAAGTAATTAATTTAATTGGAAATAAATTGAATTAATTAAGATTAAACAATTAATTAATCCTACTTATGAATGACTATTGAATGCTTGACCTTACTTATGAATGATTGTATGGTATGAGATACCTTGAATTGATTGTCCTATCTGATCTGTGATATTTTGTTCTGTGGATTGAGTTGTGTATAATTTATTCATTTATTTACATTTGTATATTATCTGTGAATCTGTGAATGGACGATAAGCGTTATAGTTTATATCGCTTATCAACTATATTTCTGTGTTTTAATCTGATGATTGAATGATGTTGCACTATTGTGTTAAACCCTTGGACCACACCATACACACACAAATATGGATTTCATGAGGAAATCGATTAAGTCACAGATTTTAAAATGATTTTAAAACTTGAATATTTAAATCCAAATGGTTTTGGAAATGGATTGGGTTTAAAAGTGAAAAGCTTTTGAAATGGAATTTTAAAGATTAAATTTATTTTGAATAACTTGATTGAGTTTTGAAATTTTAAATAATTTGATTTAAACTTAAATTCAAGATTAGAAATTGAATTCTATGTTTGGAAACTAGGGACTAAAGATGTTATACCAATTATATATGGGTTAAAGTATTTTAAAGTATTGTTTGGGAATTTGAATTTAACCCGATGGCTTTAACCTGTATAAATGAAATAGGATTTTTCTGAAATGGAAACCATTTTTTTTCAAATAATAAAAGCTCTCATATAAGGAATGAATTTCCAATTTGTGTTAAAAGGATTTCAAGATTGAAATTGTTAACCCCGTTTTGTCAACGAGTTAAGGTCTGCACCGACTCATCAACTTAAAGATCTTACCGACTCAGTGGGTCTACGACTCAAGGTAATTCACGACTTAAAGGTAGAAGCGACTCAACAAGCTGACGAGTTAGAATTCAAGGCGGCTTAAGAGAAGCGGAACGACTCAAGAGGTTAACGGTTTATGAGACAGGCCGACTCAACGAGTTACCGACTCAACAAATTGAGGAGTTGCGCGAGTCACAGAATCGTACGACCTACGACCTACCTTGAGTCGTCAGCGACTCAAAGAAGCAACTCACGACTCAGCATGACTCACCTAAAACCACTGAGTCGTATCCCGCAATCGCAATGCTTATGTAGGAGAGTTGACTCGTGAGCGGCTCATGACTTGCAATTTTGAAGAAGTGAACCATCGACGAACCAAGGACTTAGTCAGATAAGTCGGCCATGATCTCCTGACTCGTGAACGAGTTAGGACTTGTGTTACAACCAGAAACCAGCTGAGTCGCCCACGACTCAACTTAACTCGGCCACGGGTTACCATGAGTTGAACACAACTTACAATCCAAAGGGAAGATTCTTCTATAAATACCAACCTACCTCAAACATGGAGGGGACTTTTTGGGCCGACCATTCCAAGCGTCGATACTCTGCAGAATTCTCTACTCATTCAACACTTCAAGTACTCCAAACACCAAAGACACTACGACGATCTCGAAGAGGAAATCTACATCATTTCAACATGAATTCGGAAGATTATTCTCTATCAAAGTTTGATCTACTAGTCAAAAGTGTGTTGTAATTGAAGATTGTTGTTAAGTTGTAATCAAATTCAATAATAAAGAGAGTTAAAGTGGACGTAGGCTTACTCTGAGCTGAACCACTATAAAAAATTGTTGTCTTCTCTGCTTTTTTCTGTATTTTCTCTACTTGCTTGTAGTTCCCGTATACACGGGTGGTGCTTTCATCCAACTTTATTTCACACCGGGGTGTTAGCGTCTAATTTTCACGTTAACATTGTTGGTGCTTTCACTGAGAACATCGAACTCAGGGTATTGACATCATTGCTTCACCAAACTGTGAGGAAAGAATCTCCGTTAAGACCAGAAGTATAACAGAAATTATGGCTCCCGGAAGGAAACGTAGATCTGCCAGATCTGATGATGTTCAAGAGAACACCGCTACTTCTCCTCCTCTGAGTCAGACAACTCCAACTGTGGGAGTTACGCGAGCGGAATTAGACGTTGTGGTTTTGGGATTGAATCAACAGTTAAATGCTCAAAATGCACAATTAGAGGCCCAAAATGCCCAGAATGCCTCGATTATGGATAGGTTAAACGCCCTGCTTGAGGCAAATCACCAACGACAGGATAATGAAACAATCTATGCTGAAGATGCCCTTGACCCCCAAGTGAAAAGTATTCCTCAAAGAGCAGACAACACCGCTACAAGGGCACCTTCCCAAGCTGAAGGGTCCAAGCCACAACCAACTTTTCAAACTTCCGAAAGGGCAGCTAACTTCTGCTAGGCAAAGTCTCAAAACGATGAGGAATATCTATCAAAAATGGTCCGCTCAATCATGAAGGAAAACATGCGGAGGCATGAGGATGAAAACGATTGGGGGTTCGCTCCGAGCAAGACTCCGTTCACCGAAAGGATTTTAAAGGCGGAGTTTCCCAGGAAATTTGTGCCTCCTACTATCCCGGCCTATCGAGGGACAAGTGACCCTAACCAATTTCTATACAGATACGATTGGCATATGACCGAGGCACGAGCATCGGATGAGATTAAATGTCGGTATTTTCCAGTATATTTAGAAGGGGTGGCTTTGCTTTGGTTCACCAAGCTACCGGTTCGATCCATAGATCAATTCTCCGATTTAACCCGGAAATTTAAAGAACAATTCAGATTGTATGCGTCAAAGGCAAAAGATATAATGTCATTGTCTAGCCTAGAACAAGCACCTGGAGAACCCATCAAGTCTTTTTTGAACCGTTTTAATATAGCTTTAGCCGAGGTGGACAACGCGGAACCCCGAATGATCTTAACATACTTAGTGCGGGCCATCGACAAGTCGAGTGAATTTGGGATGTGGCTCAAAATGAAGGAACCAAACTCACTCGAAAAGTTTTATAAAAAGGCCGACGAATTCATACGCCTAGAAGATCTCTCGATGCCAGTAAAAGCAGTGGTAGCCGAAATCAAGAATAACGATGACACCACTAACAAGAAAGGATCTGGAAACCAGAAAAGGGGAGTGATGAAAGGAAAAGGCAGGGAGATAAGAAAAAACCTCGACGTTTTAACCCTTCAAATTTCACCCCCTTAACTGATACACCGGAAAAGATCTTCTTGGCAACAAAAGATGTTGTCAAATACCCTAAACCACCTGAAATGGGGAGAGGTGCAGTGCAAAATGGGAAATTCTGTCGATTTCACAACCAACCCGGTCACGATACTGATCAATGTCGCCAGTTAAGGAATGTGATTGAAGAATTGCTGAAACAGAATAAACTTCAAAAGTATGCGAAGAAAGACGGAATTGACCCAACCTCGTCCACTCAGGGGCAACCATGTCTTGCTTATCGGTCCAGCTCAGGCAACAGAACTACAGAGTAGGAATCCGGGAAGCTGGTCATTGACTAACATATGAATCACGAAATCATGGAATAGCATTCATTTACATCCATATTTTACTTAATAGCGTTGCTTAACTTTGTAAAATGATCATGGAAGTATAACTTCTGTGCTGTTAACCACTATGAATTTGATGTGAATCAATAATGAGCAATTATAAATCTTGTATTCTTTAATACCATTGAAATGTCTGTACCATTTCGATATGCAAATATTACTAAAAAAATATCAATTTAGTATTGCAGGCTATCAGGAGAAAGCTTGCACATCCAACATATCACAGAGCGAAGTGATCCCTACAAATCACGGAGTAAACAAATGGCAAGTGACAAATGCTCCGAATTCAAGTGTTTCGAAAGAAGTGCAATTTGCAAACTATTGAGGATTCCACCAAAGGGGGCACCTTCCTAATAGGGAGATTATGAGCCTTTGCTAACCGACCACGATCGTTTGTGTAAACGAACATCTGGCAGAGCAACATGCATCTGCCCCATGGACCCTCTCAGCAATAAGGCACATTTCTCTAGCAAAGAAAAATAAAAATAATGGGACATGTGCTTGAAGTTATGGTGAGGGATTGCTAAGAAGCGCAGGGTATAAAGACACAAGTGCCAACAATACTCTTTGGAGTCCAACGCTACTCTTCAAAGTCCAAGTGCTTCTCTTTGGAATCCAACGCTACACTTCAGAGTCCAAGTGCTTCTCTTCGGAGACCCAACGCTACTCTTCAGAGTCCAATGCTAATCTTTGGAGTCCAACGCTACTCTTCAGAGTCCAAGTGCTTCTCTTTGGAATCCAACGCTACTCTTCAGAGTCCAAGTGCTTCTCTTCGGAGACCCAACGCTACTCTTCAGAGTCCAATGCTACTCTTTGGAGTCCAACGCTACTCTTCAGAGTCCCAGTGCTTCTCTTTGGAATCCAACGCTACTCTTCAGAGTCCAATGCTACACTTTGGAGTCCAACGCTACTCTTCAGAGTCCAACAATACTCTTTGGAGTCCAACGCTACTCTTCAGAGTCCAATGCTACTCTTTGGAGTCCAACGCTACTCTTCAGAGTCCAAGTGCTTCTCTTCAGAGTCCAGCGCTACTCTTCAGAGTCCAATGCTACTATTTGGAGTCCAACGCTACTCTTCAGAGTCCAAGTGCTTCTCTTCGGAGACCCAAACGCTACTCTTCAGAGTCCAATGCTACTCTTTGGAGTCCAACGCTACTCTTCAGAGTCCAGATACTCTTTGGAGTCCAACGCTACTCTTCAGAGTCCAATGCTACTCTTTGGAGTCCAACGCTACTCTTCAGAGTCCAAGTGCTTCTCTTCAAAGTCCAACGCTACTCTTCAGAGTCCAATGCTACTCTTTGGAGTCCAACGCTACTCTTCAAAGTCCAAGTGCTTCTCTTCGGAGACCCAACGCTACTCTTCAGAGTCCAACAATACTCTTTGGAGTCCAACGCTACTCTTCAGAGTCCAAGTGCTTCTCTTTGGAATCCAACGCTACTCTTCAGAGTCCAATGCTACTCTTTGGAGTCCAACGCTACTCTTCAGAGTCCAACAATACTCTTTGGAGTCCAACGCTACTCTTCAGAGTCCAATGCTACTCTTTGGAGTCCAATGCTACTCTTTAGAGTCCAAGTTCTTCTCTTCAGAGTCCAACGCTACTCTTCAGAGTCCAATGCTACTCTTTGGAGTCCAACGCTACTCTTCAGAGTCCAAGTGCTTCTCTTCGGAGACCCAACGCTACTCTTTAGAGTCCAATGCTACTCTTTGGAGTCCAACGCTACTCTTCAGAGTTCAACAATACTCTTTGGAGTCCAACGCTACTCTTTAGAGTCCAATGCTACTCTTTGGAGTCCAACGCTACTCTTCAGAGTCCAAGTGCTTCTCTTCAGAGTCCAATGCTACTCTTCAGAGTCCAATGCTACTCTTTGGAGTCCAACACTACTCTTCAGAGTCCAAGTGCTTCTCTTCGGAGACCCAACGCTACTCTTCAGAGTCCAACAATACTCTTTGGAGTCCAACGCTACTCTTAAGAGTCCAAGTGCTTCTCTTTGGAATCCAACGCTACTCTTTAGAGTCCAAGTGCTTCTCTTCGGAGACCCAACGCTACTCTTCAGAGTCCAACAATACTCTTTGGAGTCCAACGCTACTCTTCAGAGTCCAAGTGCTTCTCTTGGAATCCAACGGTACTCTTCAGAGTCCAATGCTACTCTTTGGAGTCCAACGCTACTCTTCAGAGTCCAAGTGCTTCTCTTCGGAGACCCAACGCTACTCTTCAGAGTCTAATGCTACTCTTTAGAGTCCAACGCTGCTCTTCAGAGTCCGAAGCTACTCTTTAGAGTCCAAATCAAAGACCTCGAGCGGGTCTAGCCAGAAAAAGAGAGATCTTCCTCATTACAAAGTTGCGGAATGATCGGTCGATACACTCCCGTGAATCCGTCCAACCAAGAGAAAGAAACTCCAAACTTCCAGGCAGTAACCCATCTCCGAGGCACACATTTCATCATCGGTCGATACACTCCGTAAAATGAAATGTAAAAAGCCCTCTTCGGAGGCCCGCTTCCCAACGAACAGGAAAAAATAAAAGCCTCTCCCATAGGGCAGAAACCAAAAAGACCTCTTCCCAGAGGCACAACAAAAACAAAAAGACCTCTTCGCAGAGGCAGAAATGAAAAGACCTCCTCTCGGAGGCACAAGCAAGCAGAAAGACCTCTTCGGAGGCACACGTTTCACCAAGATTGAAATAAAACTTCCAAGTGTTGAAACGTGAGAAAGCCCTCAGAGGTATAATTTTTCAAAGGCACACTTTAACTCTCAAAGGAAGAATGATCCACCTATTCTGGAAAATTCTCTTCCTTAAAAAGAAGTTAAAGTACCCTACAGTTACCCGCTTTACAACATAGAAGAATTCATTCAGTAAAATGTGTATGTGCACAAAAGAAAAAGTGATATCTTCGAAGGATGAAGCGTAAAAACTTATTTGTACTCTTTTTTTCAACAAAATAATATTCCTCTAAGTATGGAATAATTATTCTCTAAAAAATAAAAGTACAAGTTCCTCATAAAGTAAAGTATTGCAATGAGCTTAGGTATAAGGGGCAACATGGTATAACTACATCGGTAAAATTGCGCTCGAACAATATACCACAAGCCCACTGCAATGTCGTGCAAAGAAGCTTGTACAAAAGTGAATAATAAATGCATTCTCAAATTCAAACAAGAAGTTTGTACAAATAAAGGATAATTTTATTTAATTCTGTTACAATTTCTTACAGATACAAGTTTCGAAATAAAGAAAACAGGGGCCGGTACCCGCACAATTTTCGGTCAGTACACACAAAAAGCAAAAAGCAATATGAAAGCCGCAGAACCAGAGCCATCATTTCTTCTTCCGTCCACCTTTTGAGCCCGCACCTGGCCGGATAACCAACTTCTTAGGCCGGCTTGTAAGAGTAGGGGATGAAGGAGAAAGGGGCTCGGTCGGACTTTCCTCCGTTTTTTCTTCGCCAGTTGAAGATCTCTTCTTCTTCTTGGAGACTCCCTGCTTTCCTCTCTTCTTGGAGGAAGACCCACTCCCTGGAGAAAGAAGTTTAGCTAATGGTTCATCATCGGAACCAGTCGCTTCTGGAGTCTTCTCACTCCCTTCAGTTTCTTCTCCTTTGTGTTCTTGTGAAGCAATGGGATCGTCCAAGTCATGGAGAGCTTCTATTTGCTCCTCTTGTGATCCCGGTTGCGAGGCAGAAGGAGGAGTCACCTGAATAGATGGAGGAGGAATAATTGGAGGAGAGGAAGTTTGAACAATGCCCGACGTTTTCTCTACAGAAGGAAAAAAGTTCAAGTTAGTAAAAAGAGGAGATAAAGGTTCGCTGAGATTCAAGAAGTAGTCAAGAAGCTCATCAAGCTCGTAAGAAACAGATGAGCAGTCTGCTTGGGCAAGATTAACAGTAGAATTACCTGCAAAGGTCGGTTTTCTGACATCAACCTCATAAGCCTGTGCCTCGGCACTCCCCTCGCCTTCATCTCCACCCTGTATACCTGTGATCTCGGTGGTAACTTTAGTAGGGGATGGGGAATGGGAACTGGAACCGATGATATCAATTTCGGCTGAGGGAGAAGGTTGAATCGGAGCAGTTAGGATAGCCTTTCCTGAATGTTCCCCTACCGCCATTTCGGCTCTTAATTTCGCAAGCTGTTCTCTTCCCCTGGCGACAGCAGCACGAGCATCGTCATCAAAATAATGCTCCTCAAGAGCTGATTCGGCGTAACCAGCACCCTTACCGCCAAGCATATCAAGTGCGGCCTCCCACACTTCAGCCAAAGTAATTTCATACTTGGGGCCTAGAAAGGCGAGGCTACCGCGCCCCAAGACGCCATGCAGGTAGAAGTCAAATAATGTTGAGCTGATGTTGGTCCTCGTTGCCTCATGAGATTCTTCAGCTGCAATTTTGCCGGCAACGGCCTCATCACGCTCTCTTTCAGCTTTGGAAAGTTGAAGCTTAAGCATTTGAATCTCTGCCTCTTGGGAGCTGTTTTTCTTCCGAAGCTCTTCAATATCAGCAACATAGCCCTCACTGATTCTTTTTTGCACTTCGAGCCTGTCTTCAGCATCTCTTTGGCTGGCATGAGCATCTCTCACTTGTTTTAGGAGCACTTCTTCTTTTTGAGTATAGGAAGTAGAGGAAGTAGCAAGCTCTTGTTTAAGTTCCTCAACTTTTGCTTCAAGCTCTTCATTGTAAGTAGCAATGCTCCTCATTTCAGTATCATGTTGTTCAAGAACCTTTTGCCATTCGGCTTTATCATTCTCCATGGTGAGCATGGCCTCCATATTTGCACGGTTAACCCTTTGGAGCTCGTCAACAAGCTTTTGCCAGTTCGACATCCTTTCAATATCAAGCTTGACGGCATCAAGATTTCGTAACATGACAGACTTGTCAATGGGTCCAAGTCAAGGTCGAACCTCACTCCCTTCAGGCACCACTGTGGAAACCGGCTTTGCAAAGTGGCTGGGCCCGGTCCAACTTGAAATTTAGGCCTATTGATTATTGTTTGAATATCTGTTTTCCCAAGAGCGGGAGAGCCAGAAGGGATGTCAAGCGAGACGGGGACAGTAACCTTTTCAGGAGTTGTAGAGGTATGCTTCTCACCATGTCGGGCTCGCTTTCTTGAATCTTCAACCATATGACTTTTACCTCGGTCATCATGGGATTTTCTCTTATGGGAATCGCCGCCTCTCTGCGAAGAATCGTGGCGCTCCTCCCTCTCTTTTCTTTCATAACGCTCCTCTTGAGCCCTCTTCTCTTGAGCCTTTCGGGCGGCTCTTTCTTCATCGGATTCTCTGTAAGAAGGGAGGTGCGCCTATAATCGTATTGGCTACGCCTCCCGTAGCGCTGGAAGTCATCATAGTAGGATCCGCTGCGTCCCATCGGATGATCTGAAATAAAAAGAGATAAGTTTTAGAATTCTTCAAATTACAAAAAGTCAGAAGCATGAAAGTGCCGAAAGATTCTAAGTGTGTGTAATGTGCAAACTACGCGCGTCAAACTACAAACCACTCTTTTAATTGTGGAGTATTTGTGGGTGTAGAAGTTAGCATCAACTCTTGAGTTGACGGAGTCTGTTGCAGAATAGAAGTCGCCTCGACTACTGAAGAAGAAATCCCGGTAGTGATAGGATCATCTTTAAAGATCTCTTGCGAGGTGGCGAAGAGGTCGCTCAGTCCTTCGAAAGTGTCGTCCCTTCTCTGCTTGACAGGGCTGGTTTTCCCGGCTTCTTCGTCACCAGACTTCTTTGGATGCGGAGGAGATTCCCGAGGCTCTTCTTCTTCAGTGACCGGGGCAAGTTTTCCAGATGACCCCACAACATCAACATAAGTGGAGCACTTCACTAGAGAAGCCTCAAAAGCAGGTTCTTTTGGTATGGATGTGTCAGTAGAAACGGGGGCATCTGACGCTCTAGCCGGAGAGTCTGGGACTTCATGGGGGTGTGTAGAGCGAGAGGTATGCAAAATCCCGTATTGATGCAAAAATTCATCCCTCAACAAGAATTTTACACTTCTCTCTTCCGCGGCCACGGCACTCGGTCTCTCAAAAACTTGCTTATGGCCTGCATCTCTGGATAGGGAAGGAAGTGCTGAAAAAGGAAAGAGTGGAATTAACAATTAACAACTCAAAATTCGAAGAGTTCGGAAATGGAAAATAGAAGCAGGTAATCTTTCTTCCTACTCTCCAGATGGCATAAAACCCTGGAGGGCAGCGAACGAAGAAAAACTGACTTAAAAATCCATGAGCACTTTCGGGTAGGTCAGTCACGAGTTTGCGATTCCTAACACTCCTTATGATGACAATGGAGGGATGGTCTTTAATCTTGGTGAAAGAACATAAGTAACAAATTTCTTCAATGCTCGGCAACCGACCCAGGGTTCTCATGAGTAAAACACACAACCCGATCAGAATGGTGTAACTATTGGGGTGCAGTTGAAACAGGGAGATAGTCAATCGAAGTAGAAATTGCTGAAGGAACTCGTTGAAGGGAGGAATAGCACCGAACAGGCACATTTGGCGGTTGACAGCGACGAAACCGCGAGGAGGGCTATCAGCAAAATCATTTGGCCCAGGAAATATATCATCCGTTTCAACGATGTCGAACTGAGCACGCAATAAGCTAAACGTCCGGTAGTTTAAAGAAGTTGAGACTCTTTCCGGCGGAGAATCCAGTGGAGCAGCTGTTGGAAGAGCCTCTCCAATCTGTTCCGTTACTCCTTCTTGATGTGAGGCCATTCTACATAAGCAACTGGATATTCAAATTTGAAGGTGCACGTTTCCTAAATGTGTGAAGCGTTGTGCAAAACTAATAAAAATAAACAAGTAAACGTAACTGGAATTAAGATCGTCGACGATTGATCGATTATCAAAATTCAGGGCTTGTTAATTTGAAATTCAAGTGAAGTGTTAATGCAAACAGGAAAGTTTGGTTGACTATTCCAATGTTGCCTTGATACTTTGCCTGAATTCGTTGTTTTAAATCACTTCGTTCACACAATCTGTTCAAGTTAATTATTTGTTATTAACTAATCTGTCATTTGATGTGGGCAGTCAGTGGCAGTATATTCGTCCCAATTTTCTGTAAATGTTGTATTAGATAGGTAATTAGCTTGCAAGAGCGACCTATGGAAAAATGCAACAAAGTTTAACAAGCTAAAGTCCAAACAATTCAATATTCAAACAGTTTATTTCAGCAAATCAAGTTAAAGTTCAAGGTTCAAGCAAAATTGTAAACTACAACTTAAGTGTGGGCTCGGCGACGACTTAAGTGATGACTCGGCGACGACCTAAGTATTGACCCGGCGATGACTTAAATGTTGACTCGACGACGACTTAAGTGTTGACAACGATTTAAGAAATTCTTCCTACGGGTTAAATCAAATCATTGGTTATCTGGCTAGCTCGTCCACGACCTAAGGATTACGAGAAAAGGCTTCCATTCGAAGCAACGTGAAATTCCTCAAGTTCTATCCCGGCTACGACTTAAGACTTATGTCGCGAGGGTTGGTAAGTCGGTCAAGAATTAAGTCGCGATGGTTGTTGAATCGCTCAAAATTACCGCGCTCAAGATCACTGAATCGCGTCCAAGTTAGCGTCACGTTTCCTTCAACCAACCAACCACTTCTCAAGTTAGAAACCCGTTACCCTCCTAATTCCTAACCCGTTAACCCAATAAACTCTCAGTTAACAACCCTAGTTCTATCACACCACTAAATCGCCCCAGATCGTGAACTGTCAGATCAGACAACCCTAGGTCCATTAGTGACTAAAGCAACCAAAATCGTAGGGCTCAAGGGGGCAGATCGGAAATGAGGACAGGGCGCATAGGTTAGTGATGATCGACAATCGGAAGAACAGCAAGATTGCTTACGCAATGTGATGCTCGAAATAATCGGAGGTGAATTGAGTTGAAATCGCCTTTGGGAGCTCGGAGAAGTATTAATGGCAGATGCGACTTAGGAGATTGGTAATGAGAAGAAGGAAGTAGGAGTCACGGTTCATGCCTTTTATACCCCAGGGTAGTGGAACATGAACCGACATGCGCGAGTCAAGATGAGTCGAAGCACACGACCTACGACTTAGGCGTGTACTTCGAGGGGCAAATGTTAACCCCGTTTTGTCAACGAGTTAAGGTCTGCACCGACTCATCAACTTAAAGATCTTACCGACTCAGTGGGTCTACGACTCAAGGTAATTCACGACTTAAAGGTAGAAGCGACTCAACAAGCTGACGAGTTAGAATTCAAGGCGGCTTAAGAGAAGCGGAATGACTCAAGAGGTTAACGGTTTATGAGACAGGCCGACTCAACGAGTTACCGACTCAACAAATTGAGGAGTTGCGCGAGTCACAGAATCGTACGACCTATGACCTACCTTGAGTCGTCAGCGACTCAAAGAAGCAACTCACGACTCACGACTCAGCATGACTCACCTAAAACCACTGAGTCGTATCCCGCAATCGCAATGCTTATGTAGGAGAGTTGACTTGTGAGCGGCTCATGACTTGCAATTTTGAAGAAGTGAACCATCGACGAACCAAGGACTTAGTCAGATAAGTCGGCCATGATCTCCTGACTCGTGAACGAGTTAGGACTTGTGTTACAACCAGAAACCAGCTGAGTCGCCCACGACTCAACTTAACTCGGCCACGGGTTACCATGAGTTGAACACGACTTACAATCCAAAGGGAAGATTCTTCTATAAATACCAACCTACCTCAAACATGGAGGGGACTTTTTGGGCCGACCATTCCAAGCGTCGATACTCTGCAGAATTCTCTACTCATTCAACACTTCAAGTACTCCAAACACCAAAGACACTACGACGATCTCGAAGAGGAAATCTACATCATTTCAACATGAATTCGGAAGATTATTCTCTATCAAAGTTTGATCTACTGGTCTAAAGTGTGTTGTAATTGAAGATTGTTGTTAAGTTGTAATCAAATTCAATAATAAAGAGAGTTAAAGTGGACGTAGGCTTACTCTGAGCCGAACCACTATAAAAAATTGTTGTCTTCTCTGCTTTTTTCTGTATTTTCTCTACTTGCTTGTAGTTCCCGTATACACGGGTGGTGTTTTCATCCAACTTTATTTCATACGGGGTGTTAGCGTCTGATTTTCACGTTAACAGAAATGGTTTTTCCAAGTTATGGATAAATATTTGAAAACGAGTTTTGAAAGCTATAAATTGAATCTGATTTAAAGATTTAATGAGTTAATACAATTGAAATGGAAATTGATTTGAAAATCTAAGAATGGATCTTTGTGAAACTGGGTAAACTTTGTGAAATGAATCTTTTCATTTAAAAGATTGTAAATGGTAATTTGTTTAGACCATTTTTCTTGGGTAATAAGTTGTGACATAATTGAAATCCCAATATCCATATGTTTTAAAATATTGCATTCATTATTCGGATTAGCCGGGAGAGGACCTTTGTGTCATATAACCCATTCCGAATAGTGAAACGACGTTATGGATAACATTTGAAGACCGGTGTCGAAGACTGGGTATTTGTGAGAACGGTAGGATAACCTGTCGATTGACTCTGCAGTAAGTAGCTCCGGTATAGAGTTCTCCATATGTGATGGGAAGTCTGATCGGGATTGTGAATACCCGGATTTGCAAGGTCTTCTTCGGAATTGCCTTCGGTTCTGTTCGAACCCAGAACAAACTTGTATGGATTGTATGTCTGACATTACATTTTGAGATATAGAGAAAATTTCTCTATCTTTTATCCGTTCTTAGTTATCTCCCTGGCAAATTTCAGGGACGAAATTTCTTAAGGGGGGAATATGTAATGATCCCGGTTTAAAGACGAATTTAAATTTGTAATCAAATTAAATTTTTGGGTTAAACTGTGGATTTATTTGAATTTTTCAAATTTAATAAGATATATATACTTATTTATTTTTAAAAAAATTGGATTTGAAACTCAAAATAAATATTTTCAATTGAATTGGATTGTAAATAAAATTTTGATTTGGAAATTCAAAATGTATTCAAAATGAATTGGATTTAAAGATTATACTTTGGAAAAAAAATATGTATGATTATTTATTAAAGGTATAAATTGTGTTTTAATCCATTTTCTTTAAAAAGTTATAAAAAGTATAAAATAAGAGGTAAGAAGAGATCCATATTCATTCTTTTTAAATTCTATACTTGAACTAAGCATAGTTAGTAAAAATAAAATATAAATACCTAAGTAAACATATGAAGTACGTGTATATTTGTATGTGAGTTGTGTATGTATGCAAGAAGATAGATAAAAACATTTATGTACATGCATAAATAAAATCTACAAAACAAAACTGCATATACAAATCAAATGGATTTGTATGTAAACAAAAATGGGGACATAAGCATTAAATATAATCTATACTCAGCACAAATATAGTCATTCCAAATGTAAGAAAATCATTTCAGCCAAAATGTTAAAATCACTTCATTTCAGTTTATAAAAATCTTTAGTCAAAGAAAAAAATCTCTGACCCAAATGTTGTACCAGTAGAAGCCTTCCCTGTGAACACCCTTCTTCTCTATATATATGCAATGCATTTTATTCCAGTCCATTCAAGAAAACAACTTAGCATGCTTGAAGGAGAAAAGAAAAAAAAGTAAACATCATTGTTTTTCAAACTTAAATGCAATTCAACAACAAAGCAAGTTTAAAAAGATCAATACTGCAGTTTCAAAACACAGAGGTGCTCTCTGTTCTTCAATTTGAGGTGAGTAAACATAATTTTAAAAAGACTTAAGCATATTTGAATTTGTGCAGGACATTCGTGAATAGTATTATGTTACATATATATAGCTCTGTCTATTTATATGAATTGTTCTGTGAAAATCTTATCTCCCTGTTCTTCTCTGTTTGTATTTACAGAGTTAGATGGTTTTTCAAAATTCAAGACTTCTTCATCAAATCATTTATAGGCTTACAGTTTAAAATAAAATAAGTTGTTCAAACATAGATCAAGTTGTAAAAATTTGTTTTAGACAGGTAGGTGAAATATATCAACTGGGAAACTTGATTTACAGAGCAACAAGTAGTTTCATGTTGAATTCGAGCATTGTAAATTGCTGATTCAATTATATAGCTTGAATCTACATACAAAGATAAGATTTTTAAAATTAATACGATGATTTATAATTAAGTATTCCAAGTGCAGTTCATATTTGAACAAAATTTAAATTTTGATCAATTTCTGATGACCGAGCCCATTTTGAATGATGAGATCTTGCTTGAAGCAAGTTTGGCAATCGATAGTAATGGAAAAATTATTGAATAATTTTTCCATTGTACGAATTGATGAAACCAGGCGTAATTAGGGTTCATGATCGAGTTTTTGATGTATCTGGAAACGATGTGATTTCATCACCTCTGATTGATCGAGTTGTACAAAACTGAGGGGAATGGAAGAACAAGAGGTTAATGTGGTGAGGCTGAAGTCGTGGCATCTTCGATGGTTGGAGCAACCGTGGTGAAGTATTTTCGTATGGTGAGTTCGAGTTCCAGGTTTCGAATGGAATGCTTATTTTCGATCTGGAAAGTCTGGCATCGAGATGATCCTTGATTTTGATTGTAGTGCTAGTTTGCGACTCGCTGGAGGACTCAAAGTTCACCGGAGTGCCGACGAAGTGTTGTGCACGTGCACGACCACGTATGGGTGTCAGGAAGTTGATGATGGCCGACGCGACTTGATACTCTAGAAAATGAATACGTTGTTTCAGGTTCATACTCGAGTATGTGAGCTTGGTTGCCTGTTATTATAATTTAACTTAAACTTAACTTACTGGGAAAAAAAGAGGAAGAAGAAGTGTACGAGAGAAAGAGAGATGACTCGGGGAATAGGAAAAGAAACTCGATTGTTAACTCGCGTGAAACCTGGGTAATCTCGGGTTTTGTTTCAAATAAGGTTAAGCATTAAATACAATCTATTCTTAGCATAAATATGGTCATTCCAAATGTAAGAAAATCATTTCAGCCGAAATGTTAAAATCACTTCATATCAGTTTATAAAAATCTTTAGTCAAAGAAAAAAAATCTCTGACCCCAAAAGTTGTACCAGTAGAAGCCTTTCCTGTAAACACCCTTCTTATATATATATATATATATATATATATATATATATATATATATATATATATATGCAATGCATTTTATTCCAGTTCGTTCAAGAAAACAACTTAGCATGCCTGAAAGAGAAAAGAAAAAAAAGTAAACATCATTGTTTTTCAAACTTAAATGCAATTCAATAACAAAGCAAGTTTAAAAAGATCAACACTGCAGTTTCAAAACACAGAGCTGCTTTATGTTCTTCAATTTGAGGTAAGTAAACATAATTTTAAAAAGACTTAATCATATTTGAATTTGTGTAGGATATTCATGGATAATATTATGTTACATATATATAGCTCTGTATATTTATATGAATTGTTCTGTGAAAATCTTATCTGCCTGTTCTTCTCTGTGTGTATTTACAGAGTTAGATAGTTATTCAAAATTCAAAACTTCTTCATCAAATCATTTATAGGCTTACTGTTTAAAATAAAATAAGTTGTTCAAACATAGATCAAGTTGTAAAAATTTGTTTTAGACAGGTTGGTGAAATATATCAACTGGGAAACTTGATTTATAGAGCAACAAGTAGTTTCATGTTGAATTCGAGTATTGTAAATTGCTTATTCAATTATATAGCTTGAATCTACATACAAAGATAGGATTTTTAAAATCAATACGATGATTTATAATTAAGTATTCCAAGTGCAGTTCATATTTGAACAAAATTTACATTTTGATCGATTTCTAATGATCGAACCCATTTTGAATGATGAGAACTCGCTTGAAGCAAGTTTGGCAATCGATAGTAATGGGAAAATTATTGAATAATTTTTCCATTGTACGAATTGACGAAACGAGGCGTAGTTAGGGTTCCTGATCGAGTTTTTGATGTATCTAGAAACGAGATGATTTTATCATTAAGAATAGTTAATCATTGATTTAAATAAATCAACAAAAATAGTTATGTGGTTAATTCTTTAAATCACCTTCACCTTAAATTGAAGTTGATTGACTACAAATGTTGTGTGCTGGATTGATATTTCTGTTTGTGATTGTGATACTATGTGATGTGAATTGTCTTATGCTAAACTGTGATTTTGTCACGACCCGAAGTTCAGCGTTCAAAAGTCGACATCAAATACCTCACTTGTATTTGACTGCCGGAGATTCGAACGTCGAATTCCAGTTCGGATGGAGCTTATAACAACATTAGATGAATATAAACAGCGGAAAACAAAATAAACTGCCAACAACAATATCCCAGATACAACATCACAATATCATTACAACAACATCACCAACATCAGAGTATTTTTATACATATACAACACAACTTCAAAATAGACCATCACGACATAACCACAAGTGATTGTATTCCAAAAAAGTCTTCAAATGAAGTGAAATGATAGCGAACATTCAAACTGAGAACCTTGAGATCCAAAAGTTTTTCAAAATATCTCCAAGTCAAAAGTCTTCAAAAACTGATGGCTTCCCAACCATAAGACTTCAAAATACAACTAGCACCAAAAACACGGAAGACCTGCTACTAGGCTGTCGTGTGGAAATTATGGGAACCCAGAGTTTAGAAAGGAAACAATAAACTCCGAGCCAGTCATGGGACTAGTATGAGTAAACAAAAACAGTTGCTTTGAAATAAATAAATTTTTGTTTTAAAAGAAAATCGTTCGTGCTTTTGGAAAACGAAATTACCATAAGGCCTCCAGGCACACACACAATGCAATCGCACACTTGGGGGAGATTTCTCCTTATGATAGTCAAATATGCTTTATATGAGAAACTCTTTGATATTATTATTAGTGCATAGTGAAGAAAACATTTTCGAAAGTATAATATTAATCTTAGACGGCATACGTACCATTATATTATGCCTACTATAGCTACCATATTAGATGGCAGGTTCTACAACTAAAACCGTACTGGGTTCGTATTGGTAATTGGGTTTCCAACAAATGGTCAGGCTAAGGAACTTCCTGGGCCACATGTGTATGCCACTGGAGGGACGTCCTGAGAACCTAACCGGATCTCTGCCAACACAAGGTCGGGTTACCTCTATATCTAGGTAACTACTACACGAGTATGCCATCCCCTGGTTGTAACCAACCTTTATCCGGGGCCCCAACAACAACAATCAAAAAGTAATATGCGGTATCATGATATGGAGCCCAGATACTTAACTTATGTGGATATCGCATATATATATATATATATATATATATATATATATATATATATATGCGATATCCACATAAGTTAAGTATCTGGGCTCCATATCATGATACCGCTTCTATCCAGAAGGAAATGCACATACCCTAAGGGGCACTACCCCCAATAACCTTGCCGCATCTTTCCTGTTTCGACAATGACCGGGTTGTGAGGTTCGACGTAGTCTCATCCACAACGCTACACTTTTCACAAAATCCATGCTTTGATCAATAAATGATCAGCAAATGATCATCAATACACAGCAACACTTAGCATGCCACACTACCAAATTGGGAGTATATTGCTGATAACCTTCAACTACATAACATTTGAGCTCGTACGTCTCAAAGAAGGGTGTTAAGCTAAGAGAATAAATCCTCCGCCACCAACAGATATGTATTTGAAAGAAATCGGCTTTTTATCTCAAAGTGTAGTGTCAGACACACGACCATACAAGTCTGTTCCGGGTTCGAACAGAACTGAAGGCACACGTCCAATAAAGGAAGATGCCCTTGCAAATCCGGGCATCCACAATCCCGATCGGACTTCCCATCACTTAGGGAATACCTATACCGAAGCAACTCGGTGCAGAGACAATCGATAGGTTATCCTATCGTTTTCGAAGACACCCGGTCTTCAAATGCTCATCCATTTCGTCGAATCACTATTCGGAATGGGTTATATGACACAAAGGTCCTCTCCCGGCTAATCCGAGTAGTGAGCGTCAATTTTAAAAAAAAACATGTGAATACGTCATTCACAAAGATTCAAAGGTTCGATGTGGGTTTCGGATAACCAACTAGAATCCAACCCCTGTCGCATCGAAATTTAAGTGTCGTTTTATGGGCCAAAGGGGTTTCATATTCACATAGAAAATACAGGATCACAGCTCAGCACAAAGCAATTCATATCACATAGCATCACAATTACAATCAGAGATGTCAATTAATACTCATCATACAATAGTTATCAATCATATACAGCTACGATGAATCAATGGTGTGAATTAAACTAATTAATCACATAATTAATTTCATTTATCATCTTTAATCAATGATTAGTTATCCTTAATTAAAACTAATTAAATATTTAATCATCTTCATATTTAATCATTCATTAATTGATTACCCTAGTTAATTTATCCTTAATTGTTTATTAATTAAATCTTAATCACTCTTATTATCTTAATAAATGTTAAATAGTTTATTTTAAGTAAATCATTTATTTCATAAGTAAATCATAAATTATCTATTGAATTCAAAAGATAAACTTTATTTTCTTTGTTAAATATTTTAATGTTTTTTTGTAAATATAATTTAAATTCATCACATAAGTTGTTTCAAGAGACCAAAATTATTTTGTATAACATTTTATATTAAAATCATTTTTTTATTACAATTTATAACTGATTTTTTTATAAGTAATGTGACAAAAATTAAATTAAATCAAATTACTAAAAAATGTCTTACTTAACTTTAATTTGTTTTAAATCCAAATCAAAACCATCTTTTAAAACATGAGTTTTAAAATTTAAATTTTTTTGAATTCGTTTGTTTTTATTTGAGAAAACAGCCTTGGTATGCTAACTTCCCCGAGCTTCTTCGAGTCTTCCCCGAGATTTCCTTCCGCTTGCTTCGAGTTTCTTCAAAATTCGACCCGAGCTGCTACTTTTTTCAAAATTTTGGTTAAGTATAAAAACATAAACCCGATACAATGCAAATTTAACACGAGCTCGCCTTCGAGTTTCCCACCAATTTCCCTGTGTATTGCTTCGAGCTTTTCCCCTGCCTTTCCCAAATTTCACAACTGACACACAAACGAGCACGTACACGTGCACGGCCACCTACCCCATCGTTGGTGGGTGCTGCGGCCACCCACGAGCGCCGTGCATCCCCAAAACATTCCAGTAACCATAATTTTGAAGAAAATTCGAAAACGAGAAATTTAGGTCCTTCGTCCCCAAAGCCATCAGAACTTCATTGGGAAAATTCGCCTCGCGCCGCCTCCCCAGGCCATTATCGACCACCAAACTTGGTCCCTAGCCTCATCATCGTGTCACGCTTCGATTAGCACCATTGACGTGAACTTCGGTCATCTGTGGAAGGTGGAGCAACGTCGACTCCGACATGATCAAAAATGGGTTCTTAAACCCTATTTCATCAAAACCAAACTTCTTTGATCATCTAAAAAATTTCGTACTATTTTTCTAACAATCTACGATCCATCACCCTTCTCTGACGACAAACCCGAGGCTTGATTATACTTTGATCATCAGCAGGTGACAGTTTTATCAATACTGTTCAACTCTGAACAACTCAATAAATACCACACTAAAAATCTAGATTCTTTTTCTAAAATTCATAGTTTATGAACACGAACACACTGATGTAAGTGAATCGACAAAACACAACACTTGAATTTTTTACATGTTTAAGTTTTTACTGTGTTTTCTTGTTCCAGGTTCTAAATCCTGGGTATTGGCCTTTTAAATGTTTTAACTTTCAATCTTAAATGAATATAAACATTTTTTTGTTCTGATACTTAAGTCTAACACAACTGGAATCAAGAACTTGAGTTTTGACAGATTTTCATGAAAAAAAGAAACCTGTAGCTAGAACAGGATTATCAACATGCACAGGCAAATGCATAATTCATTTACAGGTTTTGTTGCATGCAAACCATATTCAACTTTCATACATCATGTATTCAATCAATCAGATAAAAATCAAATTTCTAGAAAGATTTACTCACAATTTTGGGACTGAAAACAGAAGTGGAACAGAGGGAAGCTCTGGAAATTTGAACTGCAGTTTTTTTTCCTTTTTTTTCAATCTTGATACTGGATTTCAATTCACCTGCAACTAATTTATTAAAGTTGCTTAGTTTGTGATGTAATTACTTGATTACTTCTTTAACAGAATTAAATTTTCAATTCCAAAGAAGGATTTTACTTACAGTTTTTTTTTCTTTATGGCAACAGAAAATGAAGATGTTATAGGTTTGCAACTGGAAAAAAAAAATTGAGTTGCTGATTGATAATCTGGATCTCTTTAATTCATGAAATTCTTGCTTGATTCTGTAATGTATGTTGCAGATTTGAATTCAACTTTAAATTCTTCTTTTGGCTTAAGATATTGAGAGGAGGGTTTTTTGTTATAGAATTTTTTTTCTTCTGGATTGTGTTTCTTGATTTCAAATATTGAGGCAAAGTAGGTTGTTTTTGATGAATATTTTTTTTCTTTTCTAATATGAAGATTTCACAGTTTTTTTTCTTTGAAAGTAATAAAAGAGTAAGAGGAGAAAAGTTGTATAAGTTTATTTTCCCTTTTCTATAAATTTCTTAAGAAAAAAGAAATTGATACAATGACACTTGTTATTTTCTTCTTCCCTTGAATTACATTTGTCACCATAGTTATTATTAGTTTAACACTTGTAAAAAAAATTTATTAACAAAGTATTTTACATTATTTTACTTTGCATTTAAACTTACATTAAGATATTAGCTTCATATTAATACACATTATTAAAAGAGAGTGTTTTGAATTTTTAAATACATATTAAATAAATTACATAGATATACATTTATAAATCCAAATTATTTTACAAAGCATTTATTTTAAAATTTAAATTCAAATTAAAAGTCAAATTCAATATATGAATTCAAATTTACCCACATATGCACTCATATATATATATATATATATATATATTCACATATATGAATCAAAATTTAGATTCAAATGATTTAAAAAAAACCTTTAGTATTTCAAATTTTTAAACTCAAAAGAAATTTGAAATTTTTATTCATTTAAATTATCATTTATTATTTATTTATTTTGAAATTTTTTAAATTATATTATAAAAATTCAACATTTACCAATTTAAATTGATGAATTTTGGTATGTTACAGATTTGTGATTTGTTTCTGTATGTATATGAAAAACCCTTTTGCCAGTAAAACGACATTTGAATTTCAATGCGACAGGGAGTCGGATCCCCATTGGTTATCCAAAACTCACATCGAATCGTAATGATGAATCTTTATGATTGATAAATTTACTTTATCTGTGATCTGTGAATGAAAATAAGCGTTATGAATTATAACGCTTATCGAGATTGATATGATTGAATCTATGATGATTGATGTTGTGCACTATTGTGTAAAACCCCCTGGACTACACCATACACACACAAATATAGATTGCTTGTAGAAGTCGGTTAAGTCATAGATATTTGAATTTAAAATAGTTTTAAAAATTGAATTTTTAAATCCAAATGATTTTGGAAATGGATTGGGTTTAAAATGAAAATCTTTTGAAAAGGTGTTTTAAAAATGAAAGTTATTTTGAATAACTTAATAAAGATTTGAAATTTGAATAATTTGATTTAAATTGGAATTCAATATTTGAAATTGAATTCTATATTTGGTATTTATGATTTAAAACGGTATACAAGTTTATATGGGTTTTAAACCATTTTTAAAATATTGTTTTGGGAATTTGAATTAACCCAAAAATTTTAACTTGTATAAATGAGGTCAGATTTTTTCGAAATAAAACTGTTTGTTTTCAAATGATAAAAGCTTTCATATAAGAATGAATTTCCAATTTGTGTTAAAGGAATTTCAAGTTTGAATTGAAAATGGTCCTCCAAGTTATGAATAAATCTTTGGAAACGGGTTTGAAAGCTATAAGCTAAATCTTGATTTAAGGATTAAATGGATTAATCCAATTAAAACGGAAATTGTATTGGAATCCGTAAAGGGATCTTTGTAAAACTGGGTGAAATTTGTGGAATAAATCTTTTTGTTTAAAAGATTTGAAATGGTAATTTCTTTAGACCATTTGAAAGAAGGATTTGAATTTTTATGTTGTGACTTAACTGAAATCCCATATCCATATGTTTTTAAATTTACGCTCATTATTCGGTTTAGCCAGGAGAGGACTTTGTGTCATATAACCCATTCCGAATAATGATACGTCATTATGGATAGCATTTGAAGACCGGTAGTGAAGACTGGGTATTTGCGAGATAGATAGGATGACCTATCGATTGTCTCTGCACTGAATAGCTACGGTATAGAGATTCCCTAAGTGATGGGAAGTCCAATCGGGATTATGAACACCCGGATTGCAAGGGCTTCTTCGGAAGTGCCTTCGGTTCTGTTCGAACCTGGAACAGACTTGTATGGTTGTATGTCTGACATTACACTTTGAGATATAAAGCAGATTTCTTTCAAATACATATCTGTTGGTGGCAGAGAATTTATTCTCTTAGCTTAACACCCTTCTGTGAGACGTACGAGCTCAGAGGTTATGTAGTTGAAGGTTATCAGCGATATACTCCCAATTTGGTAGTGTGGCATGCTAAGTTTTGCTATGGGTTGATGACCATTTGTTGATCAAAGCATGACTTTGTGAAAAAGTGTAGCTTTATCGACCGGTAATGGTCGAAACAGGAAAGATGCGGCAAGGTTTTAGGGGTAGCTCCCCTAGGGTATATCCATTCCTTCTGGAAAAGGGTGGTATCATGGTATGGAGCCAAGATACTTACTCATGTGGACACTGTATATATATTACTTTGTGATGTTGTTGGTGTTGAGAGCTCTCGGATAAAGGTCGCAAACGACCAGGGGTGGCATATCTTAGGTTTTACTTCCCGGGATGGGGTAACCGGCCTTGTGTTGGCAGAGAGCCGGGTAGGTTCTCGGGGCGTCCCTCCATAGGCGTTCCCATGTGGCAATAGGAAGTGACTTAGCCTGACCATTTGTTGGAAAATCCAATCATCCAATACGCGCCATGTACGGTTTTAGTTGTATAACCTGCCATCTACTTATGGTGGCGCCCCACTGTTTGGATGGTAGCTATAATAGGCATAGTTCGGAATGTCTATGCCGACTAAGATTAATATTACACTTTCAAAATGTTTTCCGCTAAGCACTATTAATAATATCAAAATGGTTTTCGTGTATCAAACATTTTTGACTATCATAAGAAGAAATCTCCTCCAATTCTGTGTTTGCATGGTGTGTGTGGCGGAAGGCCTTATGGTAGTTTCATTTTCCAAAAATGCATTGCGGGTTTCCAAAATTTAAATTCTTTTGTTTGTTTTGAAAGACAAACTGTTTTTGTTTGCTCATACCAGTCTCATGACTGACTCGGAGTTTATTGTTCCATTCCTAAACTCTGGGTGCCCACAATTTTTCACACGGGCAGTCTAGAGTTTGGTTTTTCCGATAGTCAGGTAGTAGATACCGTTTTGGTAGCCTTCAGCTTTCTGTTTGATACATTTTGGAGTCTTTGGAGTCCACGACTGCACTTGCTTATCTTTGTGCAACCTTGATGGTGGGTCGAGCCTGAAGTGTTGGAGCTCTAGCTTTAGAGTTTTGGGTTGGAGTTGCAGTATTGGGTTCTGTGAAGACTTATCTCATATGTTGTCGTGTTCCGCTATATTTTGTGTTGTATATTCTCTAATGTTGATGATTATCATTGTATCAAATTGACGTATTGGATATTGTATTCATGTTGTATCAATGATATCATCTTTTATTTCCGCTGTGTTATTTATCATCTAATGTTGTTGCAAGCTCCGGAGATACGAATTGGATGTTGTTTGTCAGACATCGAGTTCGGGTCGTCACAAGCCAAGAGGGTTTGCTTGTTTGTATCCATCAATCAGCCATCTTCGCACCGATCCCATTTCATATCCATCGGTGAACAAGCTCCATTCTGTATCCATCAGTGAACAAACTCCATTCTGCATCCATCGGGTGAAGAGCTTTGTTCTAATCCATCAGGAGCATGTGGCATCGTATCAATCAAGGGAACTGCATTCTTCGTATCCACCCATTTAACAGCCTTGTTCGCATCAATTAGTTCCAGAAGTTCGCATCCAGCGAATGGTCCTCGTATAGTATCCATCAAATGACCACCATCCTACATCCCTGAGTAGGCATTGTACTTCGTATCCATTGTCCATAACATCCACGTCCATTTCATGTCGATTAAGTTTTACACTCATTTCGTAACGATCGACCACAGATCGATACGAAACCAATGCTCCTTCTTGATACGAAGTGGCACGCAAGAAGTTGATGCGAAGTTGGTTAAATTCGATCGAGCGTGATACCATCGCTACGAAATGGGCCGCGGTGCACCGAGTAGAAGTAGATCACACACTCGATACGTACAGCACGGTCATGATCGAAACGAACAAAGCGAGAATATTGGAATGAATCGGTCAACTCGGCGCAAAAAGTGGATCAATCTGAAGAGTGAGCGCCACGTCAACTTGCTATACGTGCCATGATCGATTCGAATAGAGCGATATGAGGGCATCGATTAGAACTGTAATGACCCGTATTTTACGTGTCGACCAATCGTAAAATAGTGGCTACTAGGTTGTTAGTGTTGTTCATGTTGTTCAGAGCTTAAGTCATGAAAAGCTAACTCGTGTAGGTGGATTTAGCTTAGGTCGTGTATTTTTTAAGTCGTAGATGACTTAAGGGGTTTCGAGTTATAGGAATTACGACCTATAGAAGTTTCACGAGTTATTGTGTGAGAACGAGTTAAGGGGATAGGTTGGTTATACGACCTAAGAAATGGTCTAGGACTTAGGGTGGTTGCACGAGTTATGGGTTTCTGACCGACCTATAGTACTTGACCGACTTAAGGAAGTTGCCGAGTTAAGGGTTAACGACCTAAGGAATTGGACGAGTTAGTAGCTTAGGCGAGTTATCGGTTTTAGGGGTTAAGCGACTTACTAGACAACGACTTAAGAGTGTTTACGACCTATGGAAGTTGAGTCGTGAACGAGTTATAGTAGTTGACCGACCTATGGGGTTTACGACTTATTCGATGAGCGACCTAAGGAAGTTAGTCATGTTAGTTAGGTCATAGACGACCTAAGTTAGGATGCTGAGGGATTAGGTCGTATGAGTTTAGGTCGGCGGGGTATTTAGGTCGTAAGTCGTGACACAGTTAGGTCGTAAGGTTGTTAACTCGTGATGGTGTTAAGCTGTTGAGTGCTGAGTCGTATGAACGACTTAGTGGTGAGTCGTAGTTCGTAACTCGTGAAGGCATTAGGTCGCGTAGGAGCTTAAACCATTAAGCCGTTAGGTCGTGTGACCCTGGGTTTGGTTAGGTCGCGGCTTTCGATGAGTCATAGGTCGTTGGTACGAGTTAAGGAATGCGGTAGTGTTTTTTTTTAGGTCGCATGCATACTGTAGCAACTTAGTTCGTAAACGACCTAGTTAGGTCGGAGATTTCTTAGGTCGGCAACGACCTAAAACCGAGAACGACCTAAGGTGTGATCTGCCTATAAATAGAGGGCTTTGGCTCACTTTTTGGGCACCGGTTTTTGAAGCGACGAAGTGCTGCCATTTTGAGAGCTCGACTACAGCATTTCTTCATCTCCTTTTCTCCATTCCAATCTAGTTCTAACATCCATCAAAGATCGAAGATCAAGATCGAAGATTCAAGAGCCAAAATTGAAGATCTTCATCCAACCAAGCTAGATTTCATCATTTCAAGCGAGATTTCGACAAATCAAGCTTGAATCCTTGCTGTCCAGATCTGAAGTGATTTGTTTTTGAAGTGTTTTGGTGATTCGGTGAGTGGTAGTTATCTCTCACGCGGACCCAAAGGAGTATATTGGATTGGTGGCTTGTTTGAGTGTGAAAGTTAGAGATTTCATGCATTTTTCTTAGTTCCAAGACTAGATTCATTACTTTTGAAGGTGTTTACCTTTGCAAGTTCAATTAAAAAGTTATAGAGACAAAACCCATGTTTTATATTTGATAGATCTATGCTAAAATCCATGATTTCATATATGTTAGACTTATGCTCATTTATTTACGAAATTGCCATTTTAGTTGATATTGCTTGATTAGATCTTGTTTGAATGCTTGATTGTTTGGATGTATGATTGATTTGATTGTCTCGAGTTAGCTTGTAGTTGATTTGGGACAAGATGGTTGAAGATGATTCAAAAGCTAAGTGGAAAGGCTCTTGAATGGTGAAAGCTGCTGTGGCATATGAAGCGGATGATGAAGCTCATATGGATGGGATTGAGGACTTTGCTATAGTTAGAGGAAGCGAAGTATGATGACGAAATGGACTTTGCCATGATATGTTGTGGCGGAGTATGATGATGAGATGGACTTTGCTAAGATGCGTTGGAGCAAAGCATGATGTGGAAGCCTTGGTTTAATCCAGACGGGATCATCCCAAGCATGTTGATTACTCGATGATGCGGTTCGAGTTGGTGGATAATGGTGGCTCGAGAGGTGCTTGAGCTATAATGTGAATAGTCGTCGAGGAGGATGACTAGAAGGCTGAGATCTTATCGTTATTGAAGGTTCTAGCAAGCTCAAAGAAAGAGTACGTTGGGTAGATCCGTTATACCCAGGCGCGGGTCATGATGACGTGCTAGTACTCTGGGTAGATTCGTTATACCTAAGCACGGGTCACGAGGACGTGCGGAGTTATGTCTAGAGCTGGGGTTGCCATTAGCCCTTGACAGATGTTTGAAAGATGAGTTGGTCATTCAATTAACGATAAAATCAAGGCAATGATAACAGTGATAGCCAGAGTCATGGATGTTTGGTTATATCATCATTCGGTCTCAAGAGCGGTGTTTTCTGGGTGCTTATCTGATCTTGGTTTAGGCCTTGGGGGTTTGTATTTGGAAAACATCGACCTTGAATCGAGTGATTATTGCTTTACTTTAATTATCTGCTTTGCTATGCTTGCTTCTCTTTAGTGTGTGTCTGGGGGCTATCACTGTAGAAAGAGGTGGAGTGGGATGATTTGGGTTCCTATTCCTTTTATCCCTTATGCTCTTTTGGTATGTTTGATAGTTGATTTACTGCTCACTAAGACTTTGTCTGACTCAAGGTTTTATGTCTCCTCTTATTACCTTGGGCTGTTCATCCATGTTTGGGATGGGCAGACTAGGTGACAGGTGGCAGGTGCTGATCTTAGTGGCTCACGCTGATGATGACGAAGACGAGCAGGAGGCTTTGCATATTATTTTCATATTCTATGTACTGGATATTCCGCTGTTTGTTGATTACTCTGAGTGCTATGTAGTGAGGCTTTTTGTATTCATGATTCAGACCATGTATAAAGCTATTATGATTAGATGATGATATTCTGTTCTATGGGAGCTTCACTATATTATATTTCTCTATTGTATTTTATCCATGCGCTGTGAGTTTTACGTTAGAGTCTACGATGTTTATTTTACCCTTGACGGTCACTCATGGCTGCCTGGCACACTTTCAGCGCACCATCCCCTTGTTTCCGTCCGGGAGTCATGGGCGGTCGTCACATTTGGTATCAGAGCCTTGGTTAATCGATTTTAGCCAACGCTCGTCGACGTAAATACGTAAGAGAGACGTAATTGTATTTTGATGGATGATTACTATATAATATAGTAGTTAGAAGGATTTGAACTCCTTATGCAGTTGTTTCTCAAGGTGTTCTAATCATTCTTTTTACAGATATTAAGGATGAGTCGAGGTGAGAGACAAGCTGCTAGGGGAAACCGTACTGCTAGGGAAGCTGTTGATTATGCTCTTATGTTTGAAGCCATGATGACTTCGATCATGAGAAGGATACCAACTTCAGGGCCATCGGTGGATGTTGGAGTTCAAGTTCAAGCTCCAAGACCGGTGGATTTTGCTAAGCTTTGTAAGGATTATACTGCTCTTGTAGGGAAGGTTTTCTTAGGAACGGAATCGACCATTGAAGTGCAGAGATCGATGGATGCTTGTAGGAGGATCTTTGGAGATTTAGGAATTGAGGATGCAACTAAGAGGAAGCTTGCATCGAGACAGCTTCAAGGGAGAGCTGCTGATTGGTGGAATTCTATCACCATAGACACTCCAGAAGAAGAGATTACTTGGGAGCAATTCCAAGTTAGATTTGAAGCCAAGTTTTTCTCTACAGCTCAGAAGTCTGTTTTGTTCAAAAAGTTTGTTGAGCTCAAGCAAGGTGGGAGATCGGTTTTTGAGTACGTTTCTGAGTTTGAGGCCTTGTCCAAGTATGCTCGGTCGTATATTGAATCTTCTTATCAGAAGAATGAGAAGTTTGTGACAGGCTTGGACAGTTATCTTGGAAGGCAGTTGGTGGATCATCTGGACGATCCATTTGAGAAGCTGGTGGAGAAAGCTCTCAGGCACGAGAGTTTGTTTCCTAAGGAAGTATTTGTTGTTGCTGTGACCAAGGAGGAGTCTGAACCACAGCAGGGTGGAAACAAGAAGAGGAAGCAACAACAGAAGGGTAAGGATGGTCAGAAGAAGCTGAAGGGGGAAAAGACCTGCTATAATTGTCGGCAGAAGGGCCATCTCTCCAAGGATTGCAAGAATCTGAAGGTGTTGTTGAAGTGCTACAACTGTGATAAGCTGGGCCACATTAAGAAGAACTGTCCGAAACCGATAAAGGACAGGCAGGTTGTGCAAGCTTATGCTTTGGGGGCTGTCCCGTCATCTTCGAAAGCTCCTACTGCTGAAGAGAAGGGGAAGAGTGTGGTGGTTCAAGGTACTCTTTCCATTTGTGGTGTTCCAGTTAGAGTGTTGTTTGATACTGGAGCGTCGCATTCTTTTGTTTGTGATGATTTGGTAGGCCGGTTAGGTTTGAAACCGGATATTGTTGATAGACCACTGGTTGTGACAAATCCAGTTGGGGGTTCGTCATGTCTGTGTATGATATGCCATGGTCTAGTTGTGTCGAGTCATGATTGCTCGTTTGTTTGTGATTGCTTTGTTCTGAACTTTGCGGGGTTCAGAATTATTTTGGGTATGTACTGGCTTAGGAAGTATGCGGCAAGGATTGATTGTGAGAGGCTGGAGGTGACAGTCGAGAATGTGGAAGGGCGAAAGGTTGTGATACGATGTAAGCATGAAGAAGGCGTCTTCATGAGCTTCATGTATTCGCTGGTTGTTCCACGGGATGGACTGTCATCGGTGCCAATTGTGAATGGATTTGAGGATGTCTTTGACGAAGCCAAAGGGTTACCGCCGCATAGAGAGATCGAGTTTCGTATTGATCTAGTTGAGGGAGCCAGACCCGTTGTGATGCCTCTTAGGCGGATGGCGCCTAGGGAACAACAAGAGTTGAAGGTGCAAGTTGATGACCTTTTGCGAAAAGGATTCATTCGGCGTAGTGTGTCCGAATGGGGTGCACCAGTTGTGTTCGCAACCAAAGCGGATGGATCGTTGAGGTTGTGTATGGATTATCGTGAGCTGAATAAGGTGACTAAGAAGAACAAGTATCCATTGCCGAGAATAGATGACTTGTTTGATCAGCTTCACGATGCTAAGGTGTTTTCTCAGATGGATTTGGCAACGGGATTTCACCAGTTGAGAGTGGCAAAGGATAGTGTGCCGAAGACTGCTTTCAGGACACCATCCGGTTTTTATGAGTGGCTGGTAATGCCGTTTGGATTGACTAATGCACCAGCATATTTTGTGGATCTTATGAATAGAGTGTTCAGAGATCAGTTGAATAAGTTCGTGCTTGTGTTCGTGGATGATATTCTGATTTATTCCAGAACCGAGGAGGAACACAAGACACACTTGAGGATTGTTTTGAAAATCTTGCGGAAACATCAGCTGAAGGCTAAGTTTTCGAAGTGTCACTTCTGGAAGAGTGAAGTGAGATTCTTAGGCCATGTTATCTCTGGAAATGGAATAGCGGTTGATCCCGCTAAGGTGGCAGCGATCCAGGATTGGGTTAGACCTAAGAATGCATCCGATGTGAGAAGTTTTCTTGGATTAGCAGGATATTATCGTCGGTTTATCAAAGACTTTTCCAAGATAGCTGCACCATTGACAGGATTGACGAAAAAGAATCAAGTGTTTAGATGGGATGATAAGTGTGAGCAAGCTTTCGTAATCCTGAAAGAGCGACTGACAAGTGCTCCTGTTTTGACCATTCCTAGTGGGAATGATGAGATGGTGGCTTACACCGATGCATGTGGTACTGGACTTGGAGCAGTGCTAATGCAGAAAGATAAAGTTGTTGCGTATGCTAGTCGACAACTGAAGCCGCATGAAAGGAATTATCCGACACATGATATGGAGTTAGCGGCGATTGTATTTGCTTTGAAGATGTGGAGACATTATCTTTTGGGGGTTCGATTCGAGTTGTTTACGGATCATAAGTCGTTGATGTTGGGCGAATTTTCACCCAGAAGACCTCGAGACCAAGAAGCCACAGTTTCACCCGGGCTTGCAACCTCCACCTCGTTCGATGAACACAAGGCTCGGTACAAGCATGGAAGTCAATCCGGCATTCCCATTCGGCAGAGTTACGTCCGGCCTCTCCCTGTTATGCCGGACCAGAATCCATTCGGCAAAGCCCAACCATTGGTCCATTCGGCAAAAGCAAGGCATAAGGCATTTCCATCCGGCACATCCCATTCGGTAGCCGGACCATACCCCACCGAACCAACCATCACCCCACTACCGAACCAACTCCACGGCCGGACCAAACAAGTACCGAACCACCTCACTGCCGGTCCACCTCCACACTCATTACCACCGGTCCACACTTATTGCCGGACCACGCCTACCACCGGACCAAACTCCATGCCGAATGACCTCCGCCGAACCAGGTGATTACCATTCCAGATTGCTTCAGCCCGGGCCCACCAGCAGTTATATACTTCCAAGACCCCTGCCCCCTACCTCATTCTATAAATAGAGGGGCAGGGGTACAACAATGGCAGACAAGTTTGAGAGCTCAAGCAAGGAAGGAACTTTCAAACTACTTTCATACACTTGTATACAACGCATTGTACTTGTAACCTGAAAGAAAGAAGATAATAACATATAAAGTGGACGTAGGCACATTCTGGCTGAACCACTATAAATCTGTGTGTCTTTTACATTTCAGCCCCTACTTTTCTCATATTTACATACTCATCTAAAATCATTGAAAATCACATATAATCAACTAAATAATACGACTTGGAGGTGTTTGTCCATTTTTTGTGCAAACATTTTTGGTGCTTTCACTGAGAGTTGAACTCAAGCTTCATCTTCTCCCACTCAACCTTTTTCCTAACGACATCACTCGTTGCTTAGAAATCATGCCTTCCAAACAGAGAAGGGATGTTAACAAAGGAAAGAACATCGCAACTAGCAGCCTTCCAGATCCAGCAATCACAGATCAGCCCACTTCAACAGCAGTACCAGATGAAAATCAGGAAAATCCAACTGGTCCCGCAACGGAACAACCAATCACTAGGGCAGATCTGGACAGGGTTGTGGCTGAAGTAACTAACCGCTTCACATCCCAACAAGAAACTTTGGTGGACCAACTCATGACACGCTTAAGGGACGCTGAAGAGTCCAACCGCAACACTGAATCATGGGGTGAATCCCAATCCGGAGGATCCCGGAGGCAACAAAGGTCTTCACTCTTCGAACAAGCTATCAACAGGAAAAACGATGATAGGGGCCGCGCCCGGACTCAGCCCGAATTCCGACTCGAGGAAGCCCTTGGAACCGAACCTAGCGGGGGAGGCACCAGGCGAGGGTCGGATGTAGCTGAGCCAGTCATGCCACCTAATCATAGAAACCCCGCTGAACGGAGCCGAGCTAGAACCCAGCTCGAAGTTGACCCCATGGATGTGCTCGAAACAGAACCCCATAGGGGAAGATCAAGGCAGGGGGCAACTGTAGCTGGTCCTAGCGTGCATCCAAGCAGCCAAAGACAACCACTGGATAATGCTAGAGGTGATAGACTGTACCATCCCTACAGGTCATCTGGACGAGATAGATCCCGCAGGGAAGAACCGAGCTCATTTTTGTCCGCTCCAAGTTCTGACGAGCGGATGGCACGATTATTCAGAGAATGTGTCCAACGGGAGCAAAGGGACCGGGGAATAGGCGCTAGGGTCACCAGTCCCTTTACCCGAAATATCGAAACTGCCATCACTCCCCGGGAATGGAAAATGCCAACCATGGAACCTTACAAAGGAACTTCCGACCCCATCGTACACCTGCAGAGATACACCCAGCATATGCTCATGAGTGGAGCAACAGAAGGAGTATTATGTAAATGCTTTCCGCTATTCCTATCAGATCTAGCTACCTCCTGGTTCTGCCATCTACCCCAAGGATCCATCAACTCATGGGGGATGTTAAAAGAAAGGTTTATTAGCCAGTTCCGCATCCATGTGGAACAACCCAGGGATGCTTATTCTCTATCCAATGTCAAACAGAAAACCGGAGAGACGCTGCAACAATATCTAACACGGTTCAACGCCGCAGCGGCAGCAGTTCAAGATGCCGATGAAAAACTCACTCTAATGGCCCTCTGTAGTGGTGTGCATCCAGACACCAAGTTTGCCAGAAGATTAACTAAGGAAAAACCAGCTACCTTGCCTGATTTCTTCCATGAAGCTGGAAAGTATATGAGACTTGAAGACGCTGCTACGGAGAGGCAGCCAGGGCAACAAGGCAAGATAATTCAGGACAAGGTTCCCACTACAGCTAAGGACGCTCGAAGAAATGAATCTAGAGACAATGCTGGGGGCAGAAAGGTTGAGAAGCGCCAATATCGACCAGGGCCAAGATTTGACTCCTACACTCCTTTGAATGAAACAATCGAAAACATCTACCTAGCCACTCAGGGCGAACTCGGATACAAGCGCCCCCCGCACAAGAAAGAATCAGATAACGCACTCAAGTCCGGAAAGTTCTGTCGCTTCCACGAATCCCACGGACATGACACCAATGAATGCCACCATCTTCGGGACTTGATCGAAGAACACATTAGAAGAAGAAGACTGGAACGTTATGTGAAAAGTCAGAACAGGACTCCAACTCCTGCCAATGAGAACTCAAAGCAACCCCTCCCAGAAGTAGGCGGAGGGAGTCGCAACAATCACAACACCAGTGGCTCTAGTCAAGAGAAGATAGTAGTCCTTACCATCTCAGGAGGACCACACATTGCCGACAGAAGTTGGGCAGAGATGGAAAGGTACGGCAAGTCGCTTAGAAATGCCGAAGGATATGTTAACTCCATTACGGAGGAACGCCACCCGAAACGAAAAGAAAACGACGACATCATATTCAGTAGGCGTGATTTGGAAGGAAGACAGTACCCACATATGGATCCTATGGTCATCTCTGCCTGGTTCGGTCCAGCTAAAGTTTTTCGGATTCTAATAGACACAGGAAGCTCCGTAAATATCCTATTCAGACATGCTTTCGACAAAATGAAGTTATCAATGAAGGATGTATCCCCCTGTGACAAACCACTGCACGGTTTCACTGGAGATGCAAAAATGCCCCTCGGGCAACTTGACCTATTCGTCGAAATAGGAAGTCATCCCCGCTCCGTTGTGCGAAAACAAACGTTCGTACTAATAGAAAACCACTCGGCTTACAACGCTTTCTTGGGAAGACCAGCCTTGTCTGACTTTCAGATTGTATTAGCCCCCTGGTGCCTGAAAATGAAATTTCCAACAGACAACGGAGTAGGAGAAGTAGAAGGAGATCAAGGTGCTGCCCGAGACTGCTACGTAACTGAACTTCGCAATAACCGCAGAAAGAATAAAGGAAAAGATGCAGAGACTACTCTCTGCATGAAAAGCTTGGAGGCATAGCAACTAAAGAAAGCCCCTCCTCTTTGATACACAAGCGATCCCTTCAATGAACTAGACCCCAGGGATAAAGAGGAGGAGGCTACCGCCGAGCCTGCAGAGGCTATGGAATTCGTATCGGTAGATAAGCATGATTCAAGTAGACTATTAAAAATCGGATCTCAGCTGAAAACGGAATTGAAGGATCGACTCATTGACTTTCTCCGCCACAACTTAGATGTATTTGCGTGGACCCATGCCGATATGACAGGAATCTCCCCAGACGTAGCATGCCACATGTTGAACATCGATCCCACCAAGGTACCAGTAAAGCAGAAAAAGAGGAGCATGGGGGCAGAGCGATCAGCAGCCCTTGATGAGGAAGTAAAAAATCTACTTGCTAATGACTTCATACGGGAAGCCATCTACCCAGAATGGATCGCTAACCCAGTGCTAGTAAAAAAGGCCAATGGAAAGTGGCGAACATGTATTGACTTCTCCAATCTGAATGACGCTTGCCCGAAAGACTGCTTCCCACTTCCCCGAATTGACCAACTCGTGGACAGCACAGCTGGGCACGAACTCCTATCTTTTATGGATGCATACTCCGGATATAACCAGATCCCCATGCACGCTCCCGATCAGGACCACACTAGCTTCATCACCGACCGCGGATTATATTGTTACAAAGTCATGCCTTTTGGACTCAAAAATGCTGGAGCTACCTATCAACGCCTCGTCAACAAAATGTTCGCAGAACTGATAGGACGTACTATGGAAGTGTATGTGGATGACATGTTGGTGAAGTCCAGGAAAGCCAACGACCATGTAAGCCATCTGGACGATATGTTTCGGGTACTTCGCCGATATGGAATGAAGCTGAATCCTCTAAAGTGCTCCTTCGGAGTATCATCGGGAAAATTCTTAGGATTCATCGTCCACGCCAGAGGAGTCGAAGCAAACCCTGAACAAATCCGAGCTTTAAAAGAAATAAGGATGCCTTCCACTCGAAAAGAAATGCAGAGCCTAAACGGAAAGGTGGCCGCCCTAAGCAGATTCATTTCCAAGGCAACTGACAAGTGTGTCCCTTTCTTCGAAGCACTCAAGAAAGACAAAGGGAGGTTCGAGTGGACCGACGAATGCTTAAAAGCTTTCCTCAACCTCATCGAACACCTTCAGAGACCACCAGTACTCTCAACTCCAAATAAAGGTGAAGTGTTATACCTATACCTCGCTGTATCATCTCATGCTCTAAGCGCCGCCTTGGTAAGAGAAGAAGACCGCACACAACGCCCGGTTTACTTTGTAAGTAAGAGATTTACAGGGGCAGAGGCCAGATATCCTAAACTTGAGAAATTAGCATATTGTTTATTGATCGCGTCACGAAAACTGCGCCACTACTTCCAGTCTCACTCCATCAGGGTTCTAACCGATCAACCACTGAGACGAGTGCTCCATCGTCCTGACACTTCTGGGCGACTCCTCAAATGGTGCATCGAACTAAGTCAGTATGATATCACCTACCATCCTCGTACCGCTATCAAAGGACAAGCCATGGCTGATTTCATTGCCGAATTCACTATAAACGAAGGCGAGGAACAATCTGAAGTAGCAAAAAACATCAAGTGGAACCTCTTTGTAGACGGAGCATCGAACGAACAAGGCTCGGGGGCAGGTATTGTGATCATCACCCCCAGGGGAAGAAAGTTGTACTATGCATTGAGATTGGAGTTCACGGCCACTAACAACGATGCTGAATATGAAGCAGTAATAGCGGGATTGGAACTGGCCCTAGAAATTGGAATCAATTCCTTATGTATTCATAGTGATTCTCAGCTTATCGTAAACCAGGTACTTGGAGAATTCCAGACTCGAGGAGAACGACTCACAGCATACCTAAAGAAAACCAAACTGCTACTCGATCAATTGGACCATTATCTAATCAAACACATTCCTCGAGAAGAAAACCAAGAGGCAGATGAACTTGCAAAGCAAGCTAGTATGAAGGACAGCACCATTCCCGGAGCACCAGCAATCTCAAGGCAGCTAGCCCCAAGTTTCGAACAAGTAAATCTGATAACTGCAATCGAAGAAGGAACCTGGATGACCCCTATCCGGAAATATTTGCAAGATGGCATACTACCCGACAGGCGTGACGAAGCCAAGAAGATCTTGAGAAAAGTTCCCCACTACACAACACAAGAAGGCATCCTCTACCGGCGTGGCTTCTCTGGCCCCTTATTAAGATGCGTCGCCGGAAGGGAAGCCAAGGAGATATTAACAAACATCCATCAGGGAGGATGCGGAGATCACACTGGAGGACAGACTTTGGCAAGAAAGATACTCCGATATGGATATTACTGGCCCACACTAAACAAAGATACCCTAGACTTCGTTAAGAAATGCGACAGATGTCAGAAGTTTGCCAAGATCCCTCGACTGCCCACAAACGAAATTACTCAAATGACCAGCCCTTGGCCCTTTGCTGTATGGGGAATCGACTTAATTGGCGAACTGCCAACGGGCCGAGGCGGAGCCAAATATGCTATAGTGGCAGTCGATTATTTCACCAAATGGGTGGAAGCGGAACCTTTAAATAAAATATCTTCAGCAAAAGTTATCAACTTCTTGATCAAAAACATTCTGTGCAGGTATGGAATCCCCCTCAAGATCGTATCAGACAACGGACTCCAATTTGACAGCGAAGAATTTGCCGACTGGTGCCAAGAGCATGGAATTCATAAAAGCTTCTCATCAGTAGCTTACCCTCAGGCAAACGGACAAGTTGAAGCTGTCAACAAAATTCTCAAAACCCTAATCAAGAAGAAACTTGAAAAGTCAAAAGGCGCTTGGGTGGACGAACTTCCTACGGCACTATGGGCATACCGCACATCTTTCAGAACATCAACGGGACATACTCCTTTCTCTTTGGTATATGGATCGGAGGCAATGCTCCCAGTTGAGACTATTGTGCCTTCCCACCGTAGGATCCACTACAACCCAGAAGAAAACGAAGAACTCCTCCTCATGTCTTTGGATCTGATTGAGGAAAGGAGAAACGATGCAGCACTCAAAGCAGCAGCTCACAAACAAAAAGTGGCAGCACTATACAATTCCAAAGTCAAGCATCGCAGCTTACAAGAAGGAGATCTTGTCCTCAGGCGAATCTTTCCGCGCCCCGGGGCACTGGACCCCATCTGGGACGGACCATATGTAATTCACAAAGATCTCCACAACGGAGCTTACATTTTGTCAACAGTGGACGGAGAGGTGTTCCAGAGGGCATGGAACATCCGACACCTCCGTCGATACTTTTCTTAACTTGTACTGCCCATGTGAAGTGAATTAACAAAGAGAATCAGTGGACGTAGGCATTTTCGTGCCGAACCACTTTAAAAAATCTTGTCTCTTTTTAACTTGTTCCTTTATGTCTTGGCTACTTGTTAAGTTTTATCCCTTTCTGTTGAACAAAATCCTATGGCATCTCCACTCAAGACGCACCGCGGCCTCATCTAGACTAGGCCTAACAGGTACGCCACGATTCTATGCACTCGCCAATGAGACTCTTTTGCTCCAGCATCCCTCTGCTGCGGGTTAACTCATTGCGCGCCTGCCCTCAAAGCCAACTGTAATGAGCCGATTATAAGTCATCATAAAGGCCGACTATAGCCGATGGCAGCTCATTACGGCGTTCGGCTCGTCGGTAACCGTGAACCTACTTTAAGCCCCAACATAAGGTGTGGCCAGCCAGGGGTAGTTCACGGCCAACGGCACCCACGCTAGCCGGCCACGGTAAATCGAATAATACCCACGATTACGGACCATAACGGTTCGGGTAGTTACCGTGCGCGATCTCGGCTCCGATGTGTCTTAAGTGCGGCTGTGGTAAAAAAGAAAACTCCCCGCGGAGGCGTAAGATGGGTGACAAATGTCTCCAAGACCCACAGCTAGGGAAAGTGACTACAAAACCCGTTTGCCACGAACTTAAGCACATCGACGGCCTTCCGTGACTGGAAGTTTTACTTTTACTATATTTCCATTTCATTTAAATATTTTTCTCCTATCCTGTGTAACAAACTCTAAAGTACAGGAAACCAAATAGGAAGCATTCACTCATGAGGCTCTAAGCCTGCGTACTGGGTGGCAGGGCGCTCAGCTATACCCGTAAACAGTTACACAAGACACTCAAAGCTACCGCCTGCGAAGAAAACATAAAGGGCGGTACTCTCTTCTCTTGTACATAAATGCGTAACTATAGCTTATTCATACAATGACATTGCAAAACGTGAAGTTATATTTCAAGCAAAAACTTAACATCAAACACAACTAGAATCACAGGCATATACATAATTATACTTCTCACACGGCACATAAAGATAGCAACAACATTTAAACATGACAAAATCAGCTTATATTATAAGATCACGCGAAGTTATTCTTTGCAAATAATTTTATTACAGTTGCATATCAAAGACTAACATGAACAGTGATAAAAAAAAAGAAACAAAAAGATGGCAGATGCATCCACACTCCATCACCAACTCCCCCAGCCTACTTAGCCGCAGGATCGGAGCCCCCAGCATGTGGATCTGAAGTCCCACCTGTCCAGATCAGAAGAGGAATTCATTAAACGAACGATCAAGTTATGAAAACACGAAAAGAAAAGAAAGGGAAAAGAATAACTCACCAGCATCCGCCGCTTGATCCTCATCATCCAACTGCACGCCCGCTTCCTCTGCAGCGAGTAGCCGCATCCCCTCCTTCACCGCCGCTTGCTCCTCCTTTGAGAACTGAGCAGTAACCGCACTCAAGTTGAAAGCCTCTCCGCCTTCCTTACCCGCATTCACCCTGGCCTCCTCTAAAGCCTGGAGATACACCTTGGCCATGACCCGAGGGTAATCGTCCATCCAAGACAAGCCGCCCTCCTTCCAAGTGTGGAAGTACATATCCTGCAACATCTCATCCATCATCCCCTCGTTTTCCTCAAACTCCCTCACCCGGGCCTCGGAAGCTTGCAACTTGGTGATGGCGACGTCCCTCTCTGATTGGTATCTCAAGCAGTCAGCCTGGAGTGACCTCCTCATTTCCTCTTCCTTCAACTTGAGGGACCTCCTCATCTCCTCCATCTCCTCCTTCAACTCGGCCTGAGCCATCTCCGCAGCCTCGAGCCTCCCTGACAACTCCTCTACCCGCTCGAGATCCGCATTTCGAACCTCATCCACCGTTGCGATAGCTATGTTAATCCGTTCCCTGCAAGCGACCTCCATCTTCCGTAATTCCGCCCTACTGGCCTTCTCCATGGTCTCTTTCAGACGCTTGGAGGCTTCCTCATGCTGGGAAATCTGGATGGCTTGGTCGGCGAGTTGCTTGGCCTGATCGGCAACCTTTAACCTCAACCGAATGTTAGCACTCCCGATCTCTTCCCCGGCCTTGACCAACTTAGCATGATGCTCCATTAACTTCTTGGTCTCTGCGGCCACCCGGTCGATATTAGCCTTGGCCTCATCCCCCATGGTGACTACCCGTGTAGTAAGTAAATCAAGATCTAAAGATTTGGCCTCGTCCAGCACTCTTACCATGGGGTTGCGGGGAAGTAGGTGCTCGCCCGTGGTCTCATCGAATGAAATGTCCCGAAAACTTGGGTCTAAATCAGGATGGCCGGCAAAAGGGTCACGAGGCACGGGGCGAGGCACATCGGGACGCCTTATATGAATGACAGTAGAACTCTTGGAAGGAGGAGGAGGGGGGCAGGGCTCCGTGCTCTCCTCCGTAGTATCACGAAGAGGCTGAGTAGGGGGAGACAGAGTAGGAAGCTGCAAAGCAGAAGAAGACTCAAATAAGGAACGGCTCCGCTTCCTTTTCTGAATGCCCTCTTCGATGACCCCAAGAAGAGGGCGGTACTTGACTACGTCCCCAGTGCGATCAGTAGAAGGTTTCGCGGAAGCTCTCCTCGACTTAAATTGTTCAAGGCGGTGTCGAACACCCGACGTTTTACCCGCCTGGCCTGCCCCTGGAATAAAGAACAAGTGTTACGAACATACAATAATCCGCAATTCAAAAAATGTGCTAAGTTAAAAAGAAAGAAAAGTGAGGAGACACATCTGTTATACAAACCCGGCGGAGGAGTGGGATACTGCAATAAGTCCTGGATCTCATTCCAGGACGGAAGTGAACCGTAAAAAATTTCTAAGTCCTTATCGAAAATAGAATCGGCAGAAGACAAAAGTTCACCTTGCATCGCCGGAATCACCCTAGCTGAGGAACCCTTAGAGGATGGGTCAGTGCCAGCCACAGCTTTGCCGGTTTCCTTTGCCTTCTCCGTTCCCTTCTCCGTTTCCGACTCTCCCTCCGACTCCCCGAAGGCCCGACGGAGAGCCTCATCCAGTTCGAGGTCTTGTTCAGAGGTTAGAGCAGCAACACCACTACCACCTTGACCGTCGCCATCTCCTCCACCCTCCGACCCTTCTCCAACTTCGCCTCCTTCCTCCTCTTCTACACCTTCCTCCTCCGGGACAGTCGGGCAAGTACTTGGAGAAGGGCCATCGGACTTCTTCAGTTTCTTCCCCCCAACCGCAGGACGCGCTGCGAAAGGCTCCCTCTTACCGCTCTTTACCGTAGCCCCCTCCTTAGCTTTAGCAGCCCTCTCCTCAGCCGTATCCCTTTGCTTAACCACGGACTGGCGCGGTAAGATCAAATTATACTCCAAGAGAGTTGCGTTCCTGATCAAGAAAGAGGCCGACCGGTCCCGTGCCGGAATAGCCTTTAGTTCAGCAGCCATTCGCACTAAGGAATCGTCCTCCACGACTGCAATACCACCTGTCGCTAGCCAGAAATAGAAGCATATCAGAAAAAACACTACAGTCAAAACGCATGAAAAATATAAATGAAATCAATCTTACAGCCGGAAGTGAAAAGGCGGAAAGAAACAGCATCGTCCTTGACGAAGAACCACTCCTTCTTGAACATGGTGAACTTGGAATACAAGTCCAGAACTGGTTTGAAGGGTACGGCCGCCTCCAGACTAATATACGGAGACCCCTTCTTATAGCCTCTCAGGTTGTACAAGTATCGGATTTCCCGGTTAGAAGGAGGACGCCCGTACCTCCTCTGGAAGATGACAAAGAGGCTCACCAGGATAGCATATGAGTTAGGCTGAAGCTGGAAGGGAGCCACCTTCAAATATGTGGTGAAGCTTACTATCCAAGCGTTGATAGGAGGAATGGCCCCACACATGCAATGATATCGGCTATAGGCAAAATACCCCTCGGGAGGGTTGTACGGCATGACACCAGCCTCCGGCAGCAACATAAGCGCTCTGTCAATCCCGAAGGAACGGGATATGACATCAAGTTGCTCCTCTTTCAGAGAGCTAGGATAGCAATCAGGAGGAGAGACAAGAAGCTCCTGGGGACCATACCCATCGACTAGTGACCTCGGAGCAGGTCCGTGCTGTGCTGGATCTGGCTGAGCTGGGGGCACGGCAGAAGTTTCTCCGCTATCCCTGGATTTCTTCTTGCCCGATCGAGTTTCAACTTTGCGAGACATTTATCTGCATACACAAAAGTAAAAAGCATGATGTTAGAACGACAGTATAAACAAACAAGCATACATAAGTCCGGAGTTCCACTCAAAGTCCAGACACAAAGTTCGTTCGGCACTGGAGGTTCAAGACCATTCGGCACTAGGGTCTTACGTTCATTCGGCAGTACAAGTTCATTCGGCAATGGGATCTGACTTCCATTCGGCAATGGAATCTGAGGTTCATTCGGCAAAGCAAAGCTTCCGTGCCCATTCGGCATAAGCCCATCCGGTTATAGAGTTCATTCGGTAAAAGAGTATATACCTGGTTCGGCGAATATTTGATTCGGCAAATAGTTGGTTCGGTGGGCTTTTGATTCGGCTTCCTCTTGTTCGGTAGAGAAAAACTAAGGGGGGTGTAGCCTCTATATATAGGCGAGCTCTGGAATACCGGACGAGAACCTACTGCCGGACCAACCCCATGCCGGACGAGAACCTATCACCGGACCAACAACAACCGGACCAACAACAACCGGACCAACTATGTACCAAATGAAACCTTCCATACCCAACCAACCTCCAAACGAATAAGAATATATGCCTACTCGAAACCGAATGAAACTGTCTCTACCAGCAGAAGCCAGAAACAGGGGGCATGTAGGGCGCCTCACTCAGATAAGTCCCGAACCCCAGATCTTACTAATAAAATAAAGAATATGATAACAATGGATAAGTCGTGAATCTCTCACTAACATGGGTTAATCGTTCACACGTGCACGCGACCACGAACGGTCCATAAGCATGCTCTGAATGGCTATTAACCCTATCACCGTGAGAATTTACACTTTGACATCCCTTTTTAAGCTCACCGGTTAAAAGGATCCTTGATTCTGATAATTATGAAATGGCTAAGCTACTTACACATGTACGGGGTTGCGAACGATCCCTAGGCATGCTCTGAGCTGGCAATAAACCATCTTCACAAACATAGACCGGGCATCGACGATGCCGAGCCCCTTCGGGACTCACTCTCTCGTCCTGAACGGCACAGTTCACTTCATCTCGAATATTTCGATCATGAACGGCCGTTATTCGAAATCACACTAAAACTGTAAATTCCTTTGCAGGACATTAACAGAATACGAACGTCCAATCGCTGGCGTTACAAAGCCAATCTTCCTGCCACAAGAAAAACAAAGCGCGACACATGCAAGCACGTGCCCCACTTTGGGGGGCAAATGTTGGGCGAATTTTCACCCAGAAGACCTCGAGACCAAGAAGCCACAGTTTCACCCGGGCTTGCAACCTCCACCTCGTTCGATGAACACAAGGCTCGGTACAAGCATGGAAGTCAATCCGGCATTCCCATTCGGCAGAGTTACGTCCGGCCTCTCCCTGTTATGCCGGACCAGAATCCATTCGGCAAAGCCCAACCATTGGTCCATTCGGCAAAAGCAAGGCATAAGGCATTTCCATCCGGCACATCCCATTCGGTAGCCGGACCATACCCCACCGAACCAACCATCACCCCACTACCGAACCAACTCCACGGCCGGACCAAACAAGTACCGAACCACCTCACTGCCGGTCCACCTCCACACTCATTACCACCGGTCCACACTTATTGCCGGACCACGCCTACCACCGGACCAAACTCCATGCCGAATGACCTCCGCCGAACCAGGTGATTACCATTCCAGATTGCTTCAGCCCGGGCCCACCAGCAGTTATATACTTCCAAGACCCCTGCCCCCTACCTCATTCTATAAATAGAGGGGCAGGGGTACAACAATGGCAGACAAGTTTGAGAGCTCAAGCAAGGAAGGAACTTTCAAACTACTTTCATACACTTGTATACAACGCATTGTACTTGTAACCTGAAAGAAAGAAGATAATAACATATAAAGTGGACGTAGGCACATTCTGGCTGAACCACTATAAATCTGTGTGTCTTTTACATTTCAGCCCCTACTTTTCTCATATTTACATACTCATCTAAAATCATTGAAAATCACATATAATCAACTAAATAATACGACTTGGAGGTGTTTGTCCATTTTTTGTGCAAACAGTTGAAGTATCTGTTTTCCCAAAAGGATTTGAATCTTCGGCAGCAACGGTGGCTAGAGTTCTTAGCATCGTATGATTTTGGTATAGCTTATACTCCGGGAAAAGGTAACGCAGTAGCTGATGCGTTGAGTCGAAGACATGCAGGATTGGGAGCCATGTTTTCGGAATGGAAGAGTCTCGAGTATTTAGCTGGATTTGACTTCAGGCCTAGATGTGAATTGGAACCTGAAATGTTGGCAAACTTATCGATAAGACCTACTCTTGTGGAAAGGATTGGCGAGAGCCAAAAGCGAGATGATAAGCTTGTCAAGATTATCCGTAATTGGGAATCTGGATTAGACCCAGAGAAGGATAAGGGATTTGAAGTCGATCGAGAGGGTTGGCTTCGGAAGCAAGGACGATTGGTTGTTCCCGACATAGATGAATTGAGAGATGAAGTTCCGAAGGAAAGTCATCACTCGAAGTTGACAATTCATCCAGGTGGAAATAAGATGTATCGGGATATGAAGAGAACCTATTATTGGGAAGGTATGAAGAAGGATGTTGGAAATTTTATTTCCAAATGTATGAACTGTCAGTTGGTAAAAGCTGAACAGAAGAAGCCAAGTGGATTGCTTCAGCCATTGGAAGTTCCTACATGGAAGTGGGAGCAAATATCGATGGATTTTATTGATGGTCTACCTAGAACAAGAGCGGGAAATGAAGGGATTTGGGTCATCGTAGATCGTTTGACCAAGGGTGCAAGATTCATTCCTGTTCGATCGACTAGGACTGCATTGAAGTTGGCTGAGATGTACGTTAAGTGGATAGTTCGATTCCATGGTATTCCAAAGATTATAGTGAGCGATCGAGACCCATTGTTCACTAGTGGTTTTTGGAAGAGCTTCCAGGAGGTTTTAGGAACCGAGTTGTGTTTGAGTACAGCTTACCATCCTCAAACAGATGGTCAGACTGAGAGAGTCAACCGAGTTTTGGAAGATCTCCTCAGAGCATGTGTTTTGGATTTCGAAGGATCATGGGAGGATCATCTTCATTTGGTGGAGTTTGCATATAATAACAGTTACCAGTCAAGCATTGGTATGGCACCATATGAGGCACTGTATGGAAGACCGTGTAACTCTCCGACATGTTGGTTGGAAACTGGAGAAAAGATGATACTTGGGCCAGAGATGATTTGACAGACTACGGATTGCATAGGGATCATTCGACAGCGAATGAAGGCAGCCCAGGATCGCCAGAAAAGTTATGCAGATAAACGTCGTAAGGATTTGGAATTCGACGTAGGAGATACGTTTTTTGTGAAGATTTCTCCTCTGAAGAATGTTATTCGATTCGGGAAGAAAGGAAAGTTGACTCCGAGATTTGTTGGACCATTCCCGATCATCGAGCGAATTGGAAAGCTCGCCTATAAATTGGAATTACCGGAAAAGATGTCGGGTGTGCACAATGTTTTTCATGTATCATATCTACGGAAGTATGTGCACGACTCGAATACAGTGGTTTCTGCCGATAGCTGTGAAGATTTGGAGGTTGATCCAGTTATTGGAAGACCTCGTAAGCCGTTTCGTGTTGTTGAGACCGACACGAAACAGCTTAGGAGGAAGACGATTACGTTGCTCAAGATACAATGGAGTGATGATGCTAACGACTGTACATGGGAGGAGGAAGAGAGGATGAAGGCAGCTCATCCTGAACTCTTCGAGGTATGGCCCTAAGGCGTCGTGACATCTCATGAATTTGTAGCTTGTTCCAGTCTTAGAATTCTGCATGCTAGGTTAGAAATTGGATGCATGGTTTGTTGATTGCTATGGATGGTAGGCATGCAGAATAGTTTTGATTGCTGTTGTTGTTTGGAATTTCGGGGGCGAAATTCCTAAGGGGGAGAGAATGTAACGACCCGTATTTTACGTGTCGACCAATCGTAAAATAATGGCTACTAGGTTGTTAGTGTTGTTCATGTTGTTCAGAGCTTAAGTCATGAAAAGCTAACTCGTGTAGGTGGATTTAGCTTAGGTCGTGTATTTTTTAAGTCGTAGACGACTTAAGGGGTTTCGAGTTATAGGAATTACGACCTATAGAAGTTTCACGAGTTATTGTGTGAGAACGAGTTAAGGGGATAGGTCGGTTATACGACCTAAAGAAATGGTCTAGGACTTAGGGTGGTTGCACGAGTTATGGGTTTCTGACCGACCTATAGTACTTGACCGACTTAAGGAAGTTTCCGAGTTAAGGGTTAACGACCTAAGGAATTGGACGAGTTAGTAGCTTAGGCGAGTTATCGGTTTTAGGGGTTAAGCGACTTACTAGACAACGACTTAAGAGTGTTTACGACCTATGGAAGTTGAGTCGTGAACGAGTTATAGTAGTTGACCGACCTATGGGGTTTACGACTTATTCGATGAGCGACCTAAGGAAGTTAGTCATGTTAGTTAGGTCATAGACGACCTAAGTTAGGATGCTGAGGGATTAGGTCGTATGAGTTTAGGTCGGCGGGGTATTTAGGTCGTAAGTCGTGACACAGTTAGGTCGTAAGGTTGTTAACTCGTGATGGTGTTAAGCTGTTGAGTGTTGAGTCGTATGAACGACTTAGTGGTGAGTCATAGGTCGTAACTCGTGAAGGCATTAGGTCGCGTAGGAGCTTAAACCATTAAGCCGTTAGGTCGTGTGACCCTGGGTTTGGTTAGGTCGCGGCTTTCGATGAGTCGTAGGTCGTTGGTACGAGTTAAGGAATGCGGTAGTGTTTTTTTTTTAGGTCGCATGCATACTGTAGCAACTTAGGTCGTAAACGACCTAGTTAGGTCGGAGATTTCTTAGGTCGGCAACGACCTAAAACCGAGAACGACCTAAGGTGTGATCTGCCTATAAATAGAGGGCTTTGGCTCACTTTTTGGGCACCGGTTTTTGAAGCGACGAAGTGCTGCCATTTTGAGAGCTCGACTACAGCATTTCTTCATCTCCTTTTCTCCATTCCAATCTAGTTCTAACATCCATCAAAGATCGAAGATCAAGATCGAAGATTCAAGAGCCAAAATTGAAGATCTTCATCCAACCAAGCTAGATTTCATCATTTCAAGCGAGATTTCGACAAATCAAGCTTGAATCCTTGCTGTCCAGATCTGAAGTGATTTGTTTTTGAAGTGTTTGGGTGATTCGGTGAGTGGTAGTTATCTCTCACGCGGACCCAAAGGAGTATATTGGATTGGTGGCTTGTTTGAGTGTTAAAGTTAGAGATTTCATGCATTTTTCTTAGTTCCAAGACTAGATTCATTACTTTTGAAGATGTTTACCTATGCAAGTTCAATTAACAAGTTATAGAGACAAAACCCATGTTTTATATTTGATAGATCTATGCTAAAATCCATGATTTCATATATGTTAGACTTATGCTCATTTATTTACGAAATTGCCATTTTAGTTGATATTGCTTGATTAGATCTTGTTTGAATGCTTGATTGTTTGGATGTATGATTGATTTGATTGTCTCGAGTTAGCTTGTAGTTGATTTGGGACAAGATGGTTGAAGATGATTCAAAAGCTAAGTGGAAAGGCTCTTGAATGGTGAAAGCTGCTGTGGCATATGAAGCGGATGATGAAGCTCATATGGATGGGATTGAGGACTTTGCTATAGTTAGAGGAAGCGAAGTATGATCACGAAATGGACTTTGCCATGATATGTTGAGGCGGAGTATGATGATGAGATGGACTTTCCTAAGATGCGTTGGAGCAAAGCATGATGTGGAAGCCTTGGTTTAATCCAGACGGGATCATCCCAAGCATGTTGATTACTCGATGATGCGGTTCGAGTTGGTGGATAATGGTGGCTCGAGAGGTGCTTGAGCTATAATGGGAATAGTCGTCGAGGAGGATGACTAGAAGGCTGAGATCTTATCGTTATTGAAGGTTCTAGCAAGCTCAAAGCAAGAGTACGTTGGGTAGATCCGTTATACCCAGGCACGGGTCATGATGACGTGCTAGTACTCTGGGTAGATTCGTAATACCTAGGCACGGGTCACGAGGACGTGCGGAGTTATGTCTAGAACCGGGGTTGCCATTAGCCCTTGACGGATGTTTGAAAGATGAGTTGGTCATTCAATTAACGATAAAATCAAGGCAATGATAACAGTGATAGCCAGAGTCATGGATGTTTGGTTATATCATCATTCGGTCTCAAGAGCGGTGTTTTCTGGGTGCTTATCTGATCTTGGTTTAGGCCTTGGGGGTTTGTATTTGGAAAACATCGACCTTGAATCGAGTGATTATTGCTTTACTTTAATTATCTGCTTTGCTATGCTTGCTTCTCCTTAGTGTGTGTCTGGGGGCTATCAATGTAGAAAGAGGTGGAGTGGGATGATTTGGGTTCCTATTCCTTTTATCCCTTATGCTCTTTTGGTATGTTTGATAGTTGATTTACTGCTTACTAAGACTTTGTCTGACTCAAGGTTTTATGTCTCCTCTTATTACCTTGGGCTGTTCATCCATGTTTGGGACGGGCAGACTAGGTGACAGGTGGCAGGTGCTGATCTTAATGGCTCACGCTGATGATGACGAAGACGAGCAGGAGGCTTTGCATATTATTTTCATATTCTATGTACTGGATATTCCGCTGTTTGTTGATTACTCTGAGTGCTATGTAGTGAGGCTTCTTGTATTCATGATTCAGACCATGTATAAAGCTATTATGATTAGATGATGATATTATGTTCTATGGGAGCTTCACTATATTATATTTCTCTATTGTATTTTATCCATGCGCTGTGAGTTTTACGTTAGAGTCTGCGATGTTTATTTTACCCTTGACGGTCACTCATGGCTGCCTGGCACACTTTCAGCGCACCATTCCCTTGTTTCCGTGCGGGAGTCATGGGCGGTCGTCACAAGAACGCAATAGCCCGCCAAAGAATGTCAATTCGCATCGATCATAACGTGCAAACCACAAGTCCAAATGCTATGAAATTTTCACAGGAGCTTACATACAACCTAAAGAATGCTCCTGCCAAATTTCGACTTGATTGGATCTAATCTTGGTTGATACGAAATTCTTTCATATCGATCACGAATCGAGTAGAAATCACCTAGGATCGATTGTGGGGCCCACCCACATGCTAGAAGATGTCTCTCGAGATCTGAGCGAGATATTTGCCTCCTACGCCTATAAATTGAGCCCTGGGGCCTGTAAAAGAAGGACCTTTTGCCTCTTTGACGTCCATACTCTACCGAATTCAACTTTGCACTCCATAGTTGCTGCTGTACTCGATTTTCAACACTTTAATCCATAGTAATCCATTGAAATTAGTTTTAATCAGCAAGTGAATATCAATAAAGCATCAAACTTCATAGTGGACGTAGGCACTAAGCCAAACCACTCTAAATTATTGTGTTTCTGCGTGTTTTCATTTCTGTTTTAGAAGCGTCTGTTAGATAATCCTCATTTTACATTTATATTCTCCATTGTTATTTCTTCAAATACTTTTGAAGAGTGTTGTGTCCAATTTTGGTTCAAACACTGGAGTTCGACTGTTGTTGGTTAATGTGATGTGAAAGGCAATTTTAGGTGATGGTTTTGGAATGTGGGTTTCTAAAGATTGATTTCGAGATTCAAAGGGTTTCAATTTGAGGAGAAGGAAAAAATGGTTGCTTGGTTGTGGTCATGTAGGCTGCTGATTATGTTATGGAGGAGTTGCAGGTTGAACGTATAGGGAAGTGGATGAACAGACGATGTTCAGAGAAGGGACTGAGCAATTGGAAGTTAATGGCAAGGAGTAACTAGGATGGAGAAGTTGTAAGGCAGTGGATGGCAGGTTGATGCAAGAGGAGGTGTATGTGTTGGAATAGGCAAGTAGATGGTGAATGGCAGTGATGTTGAAGGGAAAGAGTGGAGGTGCAAAGGTGCAAAGGCAGTGTGATGATGTGTTAAGTTGAATGGTGGTTGTAGGTGTGCACTAATGTGTAGGTTGGAGGCTAATGTATGAGCAGGTTGTTAGAAGTATGGTGGTGGTGGCAATGTACAATGTAATGTTTGCAAGTTGTTGTATGCAGTTTGATGTGGTATTGTTGTATTGATTTGCAGTTTGTATGTGGTTGGTTGAGTGGTGAAGATAAGGAGAAGTTTATGATGCACAGTGGTGATTGTTGTGCAATGGTCTGGAGATGAAAATGGTTGCACAAAAAGTGTGTGGGTTAGAGAGGTGAATCGGTAACAGCAGAGGTAGTTTTGAGAAATATATGTATGTCGTGGCAATGTTATGTCGAGTATTAGCAGGGGATGAAGTGATCTGCAGTGGCATAGAAATGAGATGTGGATTACATGGATTATACGGAGATCTGCAGTGGCACTGGAGTATATGGATTATATGGTGATTGTAGTGTATGTTTGTAGTGGGATGAATGTTAGGCAGAGGTGGTTCTGGTAAAGGTGGAAGAAGGTGAAAGGATGACAATTTTTATAAGGGATGAACAGTAGGGTATTTGATGTTCGAAGTAGTGGGATGTTGAGGCAAGGTGCGCAGAGGAAGCAGCAGGGTTATTACACTGTGATGTTGAGGTGAATGAGTGATGGAGTGTGGAAGTGTGTAGGTACGAGTAAGATGTTATGTTTTCCTCACGAATCCAAACTCGTCTTCCTCACAAAAACGTTCAAACCGGATCGAAGTGGTTTTAGGAAATAAATCTCGATCTTAGTCCCTTCGAAACGTTCAGCGCATTGTCCAATATTGATAGTCGGTTATTTAACTATCAATTAACATTCACAAACATCCATCAAACATAAATAATTTCTCCAAATTATTTATTAATCTCAAAATATCTTCACAAGATATATTTCCACTTTTCAATCCTTTTGAAAACAATTTTCAAACCACACTTTTCTCATGAAATAAATTTCCAAATATTTATTTCCATTGAAAACACCAAGCACAAAACTTTAGCTTTTTAAAATAATTTAAAACTCTTTATTATAAAATATCCTTAAAAAAATTTAAATTAAAAATTACTTTAGTACTTATTCAAAATATATACTTTAAGAATATTTAAAATAAAACTACTTTGTACAGTATAAAACTGACTTTCTAACTTTTAAAGCATAATACCAAGCCACCTTTAAATAATTACTATTGTAATATATTAAAAGAAAATACTTACTTTAGAATTTAAACATTTAGAAATAACAAGTTTTCTAAAACATGCTTTTTAAAACAACATTAAAACTTTTAACTTATATTTAAAATTTACTTTGAAACGTACTTGGTTATCCAGGGAAATATACTTCTCTTCACATTCTTTAAAAAAAGAAATAACTATTTATTTTAAACAAATTTACCCATTCCTTTAATAAATTCCCACCATGAATTCATTCTTCCAAATATCCACTGATATATTGCTTCACTTTTATAAACCCAGTTTACAAATTTCATAGTCACATTCTCCTTTAGATTTCCAATTTCAAACACTTAAATCAATTTCCAAATTGATTCCCAATTTACTCCATTTTGAAATAAATTCCTTAACTTATTTATTTCAAAACCCATTGACTTCAGATTTTTATTCCTTAATTATGATTTAAAATCTTTTAACTGAAAATACCAATTTCAGATTTCCCCAAATTCCTTCTTTATCCTTTTAAACAAATTCAAACCTCGAATTTGAAATAAATTCTTTATTTCTTGATATAACATCACTTAAGTCTAAAATTCATTATTTCTCTGTTTATTCAAAATCCCCTTTCTCATACTCTAAACTTATTAATTAGAATTTAAAATCACTTTCATTCTATTCCAATTCATTCTTCAATTTATCCCAAATTTTCAATAACCAATTTATTTACAAATTCTCTCTTTAAATTTTCTTTTCAAAAATCCAATCTATATATTTTTGGTAACTCAATACACCCAAATATTTTCAATATAGCATCCAACATTTCTATTACCAATATAATTTATCACAGATTATCAATGATTAAATCATAGAATATTAAAACATTCTAAATAAATTTGAGGAATCCTATTGGATCCCTCCAACCTGTTTCCCTGCATCCACAGATGTTAGCACAATACAATAATACCAATTCCACTTCGAGGTGGAATATCGCGGTATATGGGATTTATATAATATCATCCGCTATTATGCGGCGCATAGAGTCTCATCCGCTATATAATGCGGGAAATCAATCATTCTAATATATACTATATATACTACTATATATAATATAGCACATCCAAACAATTCAATCATTCAATCAATTATTTAAATTTAACAATTTAAATTTAAATAACCCAGATGAGTGAGTTTAACTCACTTTGATTTTAATTTGCAATCCACTTCATTGTTGCCTTGGTTTACTCGATTTGACCTTGAATAAACAATGTATATTATTTAATTAACATTTGAACCGATTGATTAACCAACTAATATTCAATAAATGTACTTAACTAATTATTTTGTTTAAACTAAATTTCCCCTTTAAAGATCATTTAGTCATTAAGATAATTAATAAGCTGGTTTAAACATTTTTTTATATAAACTCTTATTTCGGAAATCTCATAGGCTTTCAAACATGTTACATTCCTATCTTATCTATAATGATTTCTGTCTATCCTATAAATAGATATATGTAAATTTGCATACATGTGTACACTTCCACTCACTACATACACATAAAAACTTAACTCTACTATATATTTTTTATTTTCCACTGTTTATATTCAATATTCTTGTAAATGGAAATATATTCTGTTTATCTACATAATTTAAAATGAAGATGTGTGTGTGTGTATATATAAACTGTATATAAATATTTTACTGTAAATTTATTTATATTCCTCTACAATATGAGTACTCAAAAGAAGAAGTTATAGTTTACTGTCATATATTCATTTCTCTTCTGATATCGATTTAAACAACAAAAAGAATGAATTAAATAAATTATCTAAAAAAGACGCTTCATCCCTCAATCGACCAGAGATCGTCGCCTGAACCGTCGATAGCTACCTCTACGACGATCGCAGCCCATCGGCCCCGGCCCTTCCCTCACCGCACTCGACGTCAGCCCCACCAGACATGCCTTGTTACTTCGACCTTGCCTGAACTCGATCGTGCTCGCGAATTCCTTTGCCGCAATCGAAACATGCGCGTCTCCGACCTCTCGCAAACCCTAGCCGCGTCCCCTCAAGCTTGTCGTTGATTCAAACACGGCTTCGACTCCTCCACCATCTCGACTTCACCTAACATTTACAGGCCGTTGCCGCCAACAACCCTATTCCCCAGCCTCGCGCCTTCCAATTCGCCATGCGACCCAAGCCCTAGCTCAAATTCGAGCTCACGACTCCCCTTTGTCATCGCGCTCGAGAGCGATGTTACGTGATTCCACCGTGTTTGACTATTTTAGACTACGATTGGGTTACTGTCAGAAGGAAGAAGAATTAAAACAGGCGCATACGATTTTTTTTTGATTTTGTTCTGAGTATTTAAAAGGGCGGTCAGGATTAAGTATTTTTTTTTGCTTGATCGTTCGTCTGAAAGAAAGGATGTGGGAGAAAGTCTTGAACTAAACAATAAATAAGCAGCTCATACAAGTTAGATCCGCTGATGGGAAATGGTTTTAACGGCTGATGTGAAAGGATATGACTATATATATATATGAATTTTAAATCCGTCTCGATTTCATAACTTAAAATCTTGAACTCCCAACGAGGCGTGCCGCTAAATGTTTATAATGTTATACCCCTATTCTGAATGCAATGAAAAAGGTTCTGAGTCCTAATTTGATTGCATGGAGAAGATAGCCTTTGAACTCAGTTATTATATTAAATTTTGAAATAAATTACAACACGTTTACATATCGTACGCTCACACTACAACTCCAAACACTCCGAAATATGGAATCCGATAATATTACACTATTGCAGACTGGTCTCGTCGAATTCTAAGACTATGCCTCAGAAAGCTATTTTTAAATTCAATTTAAATGATATATTATTAAAACTGAATAAATCACCTTTAAATTAAATTTTAACCACTCTATTATCTTTAGTATCATCATTATAAATTTTTATAAGCCTTCAAATTATTTTAACAGGCTTAAAACTGAAGATTCAATAATTTACCCAAATTCAGATTATTAAATTCAATAAATTCAATCACCAAATTCAAATTGATATTTGAAATCCAAGTCAAACTATCTTGCAAATATTTAAAATTAATTAAATATTCCAATTTCAAATGCCCAAAAATTCCGGATCGTCACATTCCTCCCCCCTTAAAAGAATTTCGTCCCCGAAATTACTAGTTAGAAGAATGATCCACTACCCATTACTATTTTCCAAAACCAAACAGTTTTATCAACTCGCCATAACATATCTTTTATTAAAAACCCACTATTACTTCAACCAACTTCTCAAAACCTTTCATAGTTTCCAACAACATTATTTACTCCACTTATTCAAATTTAAATTTAAATCCAACTTTAAATTTAAATCCAACTTTAAATTATCAAAATTTTCTTAAAAATTTTCTAACTCTCTAAATTTCCAAAAAAAATCGCCAACGTCTCCTTTGCGCGGCTAGCTCGGTACGACTACAAAATGCCTCTACGGGCTCCCAGATTTCAAAAAAAACAAAAGCTAAGTGGCTAGACTAGAAAATCATCAAATTTCATACAGAAATTTACATACATACCTTTGCCGAGCAAATTTCAATTTATTCTCTGAAATCAAAAATCCCAAATTCACTTTCTTAATCCTTTAGTTCCAACTAAACAATTAGTTCCAATTTCCATTTCCAAAATCCCTTATTTTAATTCCAATACGAAATAGTTTTGTTGCTAATGCAATTTTTTTTCAAAAAATTTCTAACTCCCAAAATTTTCGAAAATTTTGGCAAAGTCCCCTTTGTACGGAGGAGCTTTTGCAATTTGACAAGAGATATAAATATATATAAATTCACCCACATGACCGGAAAAGCAAAAACAGTTCATATTTCCTTTTTTATTGCATAGGTGTACCTTTATTTAGCATTTTTAAGCAAGCGGCTTATTATTTTAGCAATTAGCATGTCCAATATCCAGCCAAACGGCTTCCCGGTACCTGTACTTACTCAATTTAAACATGTAAGTACTATATATAAGAAGTTTGTAGAATTTCACTTATATTTAAATAGATAAAACATGGATTCTATAATAATGCATGTTATATACTTTCATAAGCACATATGTAAGGTTTCGACACTTATTTCAATTGCTTTCAATCAACTCTCAACCCATACTATTCAATTTAAGTGATTTACAACTCACTTGCTTGCATACGATTCATTTTAAAACCAATTGAACTTATATTCATTTCAGTTGATTCAAAAATCAATTTTATTTGCTTCTATTAATTTATAGAATTTTTTTAATCTCATTTTCGTCAAACGGCGATTTATTCCAACGCAATTCGACTATGTTTGTTGGGAGTATTTCGACCGGCTCAACATCGCCGAACCAACTCACTTCCTATGCATAACCAAACCAACTTCATCTCCATGCATTACCGGACCACCTACTACCGAACCAACTACCGGACCACCTACTACCGAACCAACTACCTCTCCAACATACTACCGAACCAAACACCTACCGGTCCAACAACAGCCGAACCAACCATCTTCCCCTACATAGCCGAATAAACCTCTTTTCCATGTCCAACCGAATCAACCCACCTCCACACGTTGCCGAGCCAGAAGCAAGGGAAGACACGACCGGACCAACTCTGTCAGGCCAGATTGCTTCATCCCAGGCCCACCAGCAGCTATATACATCCAAGACCCCTGCCCCCAACCTCACTCTATAAACAGAGGGGCAGGGGTACAACAATGGCAGACAAGTTTGAGAGCTCAAGCACGGAAGGAACTTTCAAACAAGTTTCATATACTTGTATACAAAGCTTTGTACTTGTAATCTGAAAGAAAAAGGAGAATAACATATAAAGTGGACGTAGGCACGTTCCGGCTGAACCACTATAAATCTGTGTGTCTTTTACAGTTTAGTCTATCTATTTTATATATTTGCGTAAATCACCCAAACCATCCAGATCAACATAAAATCAACTAATTCATACGACTCGGAGGTGTTTGCCCATTTTTTGTGCAAACATTTTTGGTGCTTTCACTGAGAATTAAAGGAGCTCGAAGCTTCAGCTTCTCCCACTCAACCCTTTTCCTATCAACACCGTTCATTGCTTGGATAATATGGCTCCCGGACGGAAGAAAGATACTAACAAAGGAAAGAACGTTGCGACTGGCAGTATCCCAGATCCAGTGATCAGGGACCAAGACAATCGTCAGGTTCCAACAGCAAATTTAAATCAGGAAAATCTAACAGCCCCCGCTACGGAACAACCAATTACAAGGGTGGATCTGGACAGGATTGTGGCTGAAGTAACTAACCGCTTCGCATCTCAACAAGAAGCCTTGGTGGACCAACTCATGTCACGCTTAAGGGATGCTGAAGAATCCAACCGCAACACTGAATCATGGGGTGAATCCCGGTCTGGAGGATCTGGGAGGCGACAAAGGTCTTTCTTCTTCGAAGAGGCTAACAACAGAAACAGCCATGGTAGGAGCCGAGCCCGGAGTCAGCCCGAATTCCGACCCGAGAAAACACTTGGAACCGAACCCAACGGGGGAGGTGCCAGGCAGGGGTCGGATGTAGCTGAGCCTGTCATGCTACCTAACCATGAAAACACCAGTAGACGGGGCCGAGCTGGTGTCCGGCCCGAAGTTGGACCCGGGGAAGTGCTGAGAACAGAACCCAGCAGGGGAAGATCAAGGCAAGGGCCAACTGTGGCTGACCCCAGCATGCCCCCAGAAGACCAGAGGCAGCCATTGGAGAATGTTAGGAGTGACAGACGATACCATCCCTACAAGTCATCTGGACGGAATCAATCCCGCAGGGAGGAACCAAACTCATTTCTATCCGCTCCAAGTTTTGACGAGAGGATGGCACGATTGTTCAGAGAGTGTGTCCAACGGGAGCAAAGGGATCGGGGGATAGGTGCTAGGGTAACCAACCCTTCACCCGCAATATCGAAACTGCCATCACCCCCGGGAATGGAAAATGCCAACGATGGAACCTTACAAGGGAACCTCTGACCCCATCGTACACTTACAGAGATACACCCAGCATATGCTCATGAGCGGAGCAACGGAGGGAGTATTGTGTAAATACTTCCCACTTTTCTTGGCAGATCTAGCTACCTCCTGGTTCTGCCACCTACCCCAAGGGTCCATCAGCTCATGGGAAATGTTGAAAGAAAAGTTCATCAGCCAGTTCCGCATCTATGTAGAACAACCCAAGGACGCTTATTCATTATCTAATATCAAATAGAAGCCCGGAGAGACAGTGCAACAATATCTAACCCGATTCAACGCCGCAGCGGCCGTAGTCCAAGATGCCGACGAGAAACTTATCCTAATGGCCCTCTGCAGTGGTGTACATCCGGATACTAAATTTGCTAGAAGACTAACCAAGGAAAAACCAGCTACTTTACCTGATTTGTTCCATGAAGCTGGAAAGTATATGAGACTTGAAGACGCTGCCACTGAGAGGCAGTCAGGGCAACAGGCTAAAACAGCTACAGACAGGGTTCCCGCTGCATCAAAGCATGTTCGGAGAAATGACTCTAGAGACAATGCTTGGGGCAAGAAGGGGGAAAAGCGCCTATATCGACCTGGACCAAGATTTGACTCTTACACTCCTTTGAATGAAACAATTGAAAACATCTTCCTAGCTACTCAAGACGAAGTTAGATACAAGCGCCCCCCGCACAAGAAGGAGTCAGATAACGCACTCAAGACTGGAAAGTTCTGCCGCTTCCACGAATCCCATGGACATGACACCAATGAATGCCACCATCTCCGATACTTGATTGAAGAACACATCAGAAGGAAGAAACTGGAACGCTATGTAAAAAGCCAGAACAGGACTTCGACTCCTGCCAATGAGAATCCTGGGATACCCCTCCCAGAAGTAGGCGGAGGAAATCACAACACCAGCGGCTCTAGTCAAGAGAAGATAGTGGTCCATACCGTATCAGGAGGACCACACATCGCCGACAGAAGCTGGGCAGAGATGGAAAGATACGGTAAGTCACTTAGAAACGATGAAGGCTACGTTAACTCTGTTATGGAAGAACGCCACCCGAAACGGAAAGAGAACGACGACATCACATTCAGTAGGCGTGATCTAGAGGGAAGACAGTACCCACACATGGATCCTATGGTCATCTCTGCCTGGTTCGGTCCAGCCAAAAATTTTCAAATTTTAGTAGACACTGGAAGCTCGGTAAATATCCTATTCAAGCATGCTTTCGACAAAATGAAGTTGTCAATGAAGGATGTGTCTCCCTGCAACAAACCACTACATGGTTTCACTGGAGATGCGAAGATGCCCCTCGGGCAACTGGACCTTTTTGTTGAAATAGGAAGTCATCCCCGCTCCGTTGTGCGAAAACAAACATTTGTGCTAATAGAAAGCCACTCGTCCTACAACGCCTTTTTGGGAAGACCAGCCTTGTCTGACTTCCAAATTGTCCTAACCCCATGGTGCCTGAAAAATAAATTCCCAATAGATAACGGAGTAGGAGAAATGGAGGGGGATCAAGACGCTGCTCGAGACTGCTATGTAACTGAACTTCGCAATAACCGCAGAAAAGATAAAGGGAAAAATGTAGAGACTGCTCTCTGCATGAAAAACTTGGAAGCATAGCAACTAAATAAAGCCCCTCCTCTTCGATATACCAGTGACCCTTTCAATGAATCAGACCCTAGGGACAAAGAGGAGGAGGCCACCGCCCAGCCTGCGGAGGCTATGGAATTCGTAGCTGTAGACAAATATGACTCAAGTAGACTATTGAAAATCGGATCTCAACTAAAAGAAGAATTAAAGGATCAACTCATTGATTTTCTTCGCCACAATATGGATGTATTTGCATGGACGCACGCTGATATGACAGGAATCTCCCCAGATGTAGCATGCCACGTACTGAACATCGATCCCACCAAGGCGTCAGTAAAGCAGAAAAAGAGAAGCATGGGGGCAGAATGATCAGCAGCCCTAGAGGAAGAACTAAAGAACTTACTTGCCAATGACTTCTTACGAGAAGCCATCTACCCTGAATGGATCGCCAACCCGGTACTGGTAAAGAAAGCTAATGGGAAGTGGCAAACATGCATCGATTTCTCCAACTTAAATGACGTTTGCCCGAAAGACTGCTTCCCACTCCCCCGAATCGACCAACTCATGGACAGCAGAGCCGGACACGAACTCTTATCCTTTATGGACGCATACTCAGGATACAACTAGATCCCTATGCACGCCCCCGATCAAGACCACACTGGTTTCATCACTGACCGGGGATTGTACTGCTACAAATTAATGCCTTTTGGACTTAAAAACGCCGGAGCTACTTATCAGCGCCTCGTCAACAAGATGTTTGCGAAATTAATAGGGCGAACTATGGAAGTTTATGTGGATGACATGCTGGTAAAATCAAGGAAAACCAACGATCATATAAACCACCTGAACGAGATGTTTCAAGTACTTCGCCAATATGGAATGAAACTGAATCCTCTAAAGTGCTCCTTCGGAGTATCGTCGGGAAAGTTCTTGGGATTTATCGTCCATGCCAGGGGGATTGAAGTGAACCCCGAACAAGTCCGGGCCTTACAAGATATCAAGATACCATCCACTCGAAGAGAGATGCAAAGCCTAAACGAGAAGGTGGATGCCCTAAGAAGGTTCATCTCTAAAGCAACCGACAAATGCATCCCTTTCTTCGAAGCTCTTAAGAAAGACAAAGGAAAGTTCGAATGGACTGACGAATGCTCGACAGCCTTCCTTAACTTAATCGAACACCTCCAAAGACCACCTGTACTCTAACCTCCAAATGAAGGCGAGGAACTATACCTATACCTTGCTGTATCGTCCCATGCTTTAAGCGCCGCTTTGGTGAGGGAGGAGAACCAAGCACAGCGACCCGTATACTTTGTAAGCAAGAGATTCACAGGGGCAGAAGCCAGATACCCTAAACTTGAAAAGCTATCATACTGTTTGCTAATCACGTCACGGAAACTGCGACACTACTTCCAATCTCATTTCATCAGAGTTTTAACCGATCAACCGCTAAGGCAAGTACTCCATCGCCCCGACACTTCCGGGCGACTACTTAAGTGGTGCATTGAACTGAGTCAATATGATATTACCTACCATCCTCGCATCGCTATCAAGGGACAAGCCATAGCTGATTTCATTGCCGAATTCACTACTAACGAAGGTAAGGAGCGATCTGATGTAGCAGAAAATATCAAGTGGAACCTTTTCGTTGATGGAGCATCAAATGAACAAGGCTCGGGGGCATGTGTTGGGATAATCACCCCCAGGGGAAGGAAGCTGCACTACACCCTAAGGTTGGAGTTCGATGCCACTAACAATGATGCAGAATACGAAGCAATGATAGCCGGATTAGAACTTGCCCTGGAGATTGGAGTCGGTTCTTTATGTCTCCATAGTGATTCTCAACTTATTGTAAATCAAATACTGCGAGAATTCCAGACTCGAGGAGAACGCCTCACAGCATATCTAAAGAAGACCAAGCTGCTGCTTAATCAGTTGGATCACTATTTAATCAAACACATTCCTCGAGAAGAGAATCAGGAGGCCGACGAACTGGCAAAGCAAGCTAGCATGAAGGACGGTGCCGCTTCCCGAACAATAACCATCTCACAGCAACTAGCCCCGAGTTACGAGACAATGAACATGATAGCTGCAATCGAAGAGGAAACTTGGATGACTCCTATCCGAAAATATTTACAAGATGGCACACTGCCCGACGGGCGTAACGAAGTCAAGAAAATCTTGAGGAAAGCTTCCCGCTACATGATACAAGAAGGCATCCACTATCGACGCGGCTTCTCTAATCCCTTGTTAAGGTGTGTCACTGGAAGGGAAGCCAAGGAGATCTTATCCAACATACATCGAGGAAGTTGCAGAGATCACACTGGGGGGCAGACTCTGGTAAAGAAGATACTCTGATATGGATATTACTGGCCCACCTTAAACAAAGACGCCCTAGACTTCATCAAAAGATGTGACAGATGTCAGAAATTTGCTAAGATTCCTCGACTACCAACAAATGAAATTACTCAAATGACCAGCCCTTGGCCCTTTGCAATATGGGGAATTGACTTGATTGGCGAACTGCCAGTGGGCCGAGGCGGAGCCAAATATGCCATAGTAGCAGTTGACTATTTCACCAAATGGGTGGAAGCGGATCCTCTAAATAAAATATCTTCGGCAAAAGTTATTAACTTCTTGATCAAAAATGTTTTATGCAGGTACGGGGTTCCACTCAAAATCATATTGGACAATGGACTTCAATTTGACAGCGAGGAATTCACTGACTGGTGCCAAGAGCACGGAATTCACAAAAGCTTCTCATCTGTGGCTTACCTCCAGGCAAACGGACAAGTCGAAGCTGTCAACAAAATCTTCAAAACCCTAATCAAGAAGAAACTTGAAAAGTCAAAAGGCGCTTGGGTGGATGAACTTCCTACGGCACTTTGGGCCTACCGCACATCTTACAGAACATCAACAGGGCATACTCCTTTCTCTTTGGCATACGGATCGGAGGCCATGCTCCCAGTTGAAACTGTAGTGCCTTCCCACCGCAGGATCCACTACAACCCAGAAGAGAACGAAGAACTCCTCCACATGTCTTTGGATCTAATTGAAGAGAGAAGAAACGATGCAGCGCTCAAAGCGGCAGCTCACAAGCAAAAAGAGGCAGCACAATACAACTCCAAAGTCAAACACCGTAGCTTACAGGAAGGAGATCTTGTCCTCAAGCGGATCTTCCCGCGCCCCGGAGCGCTAGATCCAATCTGGGACGGACCCTATGTAATTCATAAAGATCTCCGCAACGGAGCCTATATTTTGTCAACAGTGGACGGAGAGGTGTTCCAGAGGGCATGGAACATCCAACACCTCCGTCGATACTTTTCTTAACTTGTACAGCCCATATGAAGTGAATTAACAAAGAGAATCAGTGGACGTAGGCATTTTCGTGCCGAACCACTTTAAAAATCTTGTCTCTTTTTAACTTGTTCCTTTATATCTTGGCTGCTTGTTAAGCTTTATCCTCTTCTGTTGAACAAAATCATGTATAACGACATTTCCATACTGGAACTTCACGGCGCAACCTCACCTGGACAAGACCCAACAGGTACTATGCGATTCTATGTACTCGCCAATGAGACACTTTTGCTCCTGCATCCCTCTGTCGCGGGTTAACTCATTGCTCGCGACTGCCCTCAAAGCCAACTGTAATGAGCCGATTATAAGCCATCAAGAAGGCCGACTACAGCCGATGGCAGCTCATTACGACGTTCGGCTCGCCGACAACTGTGAACCTACTTTAAGCCCCAACATAAGGTGTGTCCAGCCAGGGGTAGTTCACGGTTGACGATCGGCACCCACGCTAGCCGGCCACAGTAAATCGAATAATACCCACGATTATGGGCCATAATGGCTCGGATAGTTACTGTGCGCGATCTTGGCTCCGATATGTCTTAAGTGCGGCTGTGGTAAAAGAGATAAACTCCCCGCGGAGGCGTAAGATGGGTGACAAATGTCTCCAAGACCCACAGCTAGGGAAAGTGACTACAAAACCAGTTTGCCACGAACTTAAGCATATCGACGGCCTTCCGTGATTGGAAGTTTTACTGTTTCTCATATTTCCATTTCATTCAAAAACTTTCCTCCTATCCGATATTACAATCCTTAAAGTACAGGTCACAAAATAGGGGAACTCTCGCTTGTGAAAATACGAGCTTACATCCGGATGACGGAACACTCGGCTACATTCCATACTCAGTCACGCAAGACATTCAAAGCAACCCTCAACAACTAAAACACGAAGGGCGGTACTATCTTATCTTTTATACAAATATGTAGCTTTAATTTATTCACACATCATATTGGCATTACAAGACATGAGATAATATTTTAAGCAGAAACTTAGCATTAAATACGATTGAGTCACATGCATAAACACGCAGCTGTATTTCTTATGCAACATATCAAAATGACAACAGCATTCAAACATGACAGAATCAGCTTATGTTATAAAATTACATAAAGTCATTCTTTACAAATAATATAATTACAAGTTGCATTAATGTTTCGGACTAACATAGACAGCAACCAAAATATATACAAGTCAAGTCAAAGAATCAGGGCTTCGTCTCCATCCCGCTAGCCCTCGGGATCTACTTAACTGCAGGATCGGAACTCCCAGCATGTGCTACCGAGGTCCCGCCTGCATAATTCAGAAGAGAATCCATCAATAATCACGAAAGATAAGCAATCAAATCATGAAAAGGTTAAAAGGAAAGACTTACCAGCACCTGCTCCCTGACCATCATCGTCTAGCTGCACGCCTACCTCATCCGCAGCAAGCAGCCGCATGCCCTCCTTAACCGCCACCTTCTCTTCCTTAGTGAATTGGGCCGTAACCACATCCATCCTGAAAGCCGCACCACCTTCCTTATCCGCATCGGCCTTAGCTTCCTCCAAAGCCCGGAGATATATCCTAGCCATAACCCGGGGATAATCGTCCATCCAGGACAGGTTGCCCTGCCTCCAAGTATGGAAATACATGTCCTGGAGCATCTCGTCCATCATCCCCTCGTTCTCCTCAAACTCTTTCATCCGGGCCTCAGAAGCCGACAGTCGTGCGACAGCAGCATCTCTCTCCAATCGGTATCTCGAGCAGTCAGCCTGAAGGGACTTCCGCATCACTTCCATCTCCTCCTTCAGCTTGGCCTGAGCAAGCTCTGCGGCCTCAAGCCTCCCAGATAACTCTTCTACCTTCTTAAGATCCGCTCTCCGAACCTCGTCCACCGTTGCGATGGCCATGTCAATCCGTTCCTTGGAGGCAGCCTCCATCTTTCGTAGTTCTGCCTTACTAGCCTCTTCCATAATCTTCTTCAACCGCCTGGAGGCTGCCTCATGCTGAGAAATCTGAATGTCTTGATCGGCAAGCTGTTTGGCCTGATCAGCAACCTTCAGCCGCAACCGAATATTAGCACTTTCGATTTCCTCCCCAGCCTTGGCCAGTCGAGCGTGATGCTCCATTAGCCTCTTGGTCTCTTCAGCCACCCGATCGATGTTTGCCTTGGCCTCATTCCCCATAGTCACAATCCGAGTAGTAAGCAAATCGAGGTCTAAGGACTTAGCCTCATCAAGCACCCGTACCATGGGATTGCGAGGAAGAAGATGCTCACCCGTGGCCTCGTCAAAAGATATGTCCTGAAAACTCGGGTCCAGATCCGAGTGGCCGGCAAATGGGTTGCGAACCAAACCAGGATGGTCTATCGGGGTGACGGTTGGATTTTCGGACGGATGTGGGGAAGGCATAAGCTCAGTATTCTCCTCAGTAATATCATGGATAGGCAGGACTGGAGGCTGAGGGCCAGGTGAAGGTTCAAACGAAGATAGGCCCCTCTTTCTCTTTTGCATATCTTCTTCAATAACTCCGAGAAGAGGGCGATATCTAACCGCATCTCCAGGATGGCTAGCTGACGGCTTTGGTTTGGCAGAAGCTTTGAGTAGCTTGTACTGTTCAAGGCGGTGCCGAATATCTGATGTCTTGGCCACCTTACATGTTCCTGGAATAAAAACCAGGTGTTACAAGCATGCATGAAACTATGATCCAAGAAATATGTTAAGTAGGAAAACGCGCTTATTTTACAAACCCTGAGGAGGAGAGGGGTTCTTGCAATACGTCCTAAATTTCATTCCAGGACGAGAGCTGGCCATAAAATATTCCTAAGTCCTTATCATAAAGGAAGTCTGTAGAAATCAAGAATTCACCTTGAGTTACCCTAGCTGGAGGACCCTTAGAAGATGAATCGGCACCAGTCCCAGCCTTGTCAGCCTTCTTCAGCTTCTCCACCGAGGCTGATCCTTCCTCCAACCCCTCAAAAGCCTGGCGGAAGGCATCATCTGTCCACTCTTGGATCTCCCCCGCCTGCTCAGAAGACAAAGCCGCGGCACCACTACCACCCTGTCCTTCACCTTCTCCATCTCCTCCGCTCTCCTTCTCGCCTCTTTCCTCCTCTCCACCTTCCTCCTCCGGAATATCTGGGCATGTGCTAGGGGAGGGTCCGTCAAACTTCTTAAGCTTCTTCCCCCCGACGACTGGAGGTACCGAGAAAGGTCTCCTCTTGCTACTCTTCGCAGTGGCCCCATCTTTAGCTTTAGCAGCCCTCTCCTCGGCTGTATCTCTCTGCTTAACCACAGATTGGTGTGGCAGAATCAAGTTGTGCTCCAGGAGAGTGGCATTCCTGATCAGGTAAGAAGCCGACCTATCCCTTCCTAGGATAGCCTCTACCTCCACAGCCATTTGTACAAGGTGATCATTCTCCACGACCGCAAAGCCACCTGTCGCTAGCAAGAAATAAAAGCACATAAGAAGAAGCATTGTAGCCGGGACAAAGAAATTACGAATGGAATTCAACTTACAGCCAGAAGTGAAAAGGCGAAAAGAAACGGAGTCGTCCTTGACAAAGAACCATTCCTTCTTAAACATGGTAAACTTCAAGTATAAGTCCAAGACCGGCTTGAAAGACACGGCCGACTCTAAACTAATGTACGGAGACCCCTTCTTGTAGCCCCTCAGATTATATAGATATCGGATTTCCCGGTTAGAAGGGGGGCGCCCATATCTCCTCTGGAAGATAACGAATAGACACACTAAGATGGCATAGGAGTTGGGCTGAAGCTGAAAAGGAGCCACTTTCAGGTAAGTAATGAAGCTGACTATCCACGCATTGATCGGAGGAATGGCCCCATACATGCAATGGTATCGGCTATACGCGAAGTATCCTTCAGGGGGATTATATGGCATGACCCCCTCCCCTGGCAACAGCACGCATGCTCTATCAATCCCAAAGGAGCGGGAGATAACGTCAAGTTGCTCCTCTCTGAGAGAGCTCGAAAAGCAATCAGGAGGAGAATTCAGAAGCTCTTGGGGACCATACCCGTCTACTAGCGACCTCGGGGTGGGTCCACGACATTCCGGTCCTGGCTGGGCTAGGGGCACAACGGGGGACTCTCGTCTATCCGTAGATTTTCTTTTTTCTGATCGAGTTTCCACTTTGCGAGACATTTTCCTACAAACGCAAAAGAAAAACATATTGTTAGAACAGAGGATATAAACAAGCAAATGTAAAATTTCATTTGGTATTCGGAGTCTCAGGGTTCATCCGGTGATTCAAGAATGAGTCCATTCGGCGTTTCCCGTTCTCATTCGGTGGTTCGAACACAAGTCTCATTCGACATTCCCAATACAAGGATTCATTCGGCATTCTCAGTATAAGGTCCATCCGGTATTAAATCTTTAAGTTCATTCGGTAAAGCGAAGTAAAACGAAGAAGCCATTCGGCAGTCACCTGATTCGGCAGCTAAGGGTTGGCTCGGCAAAGTGATTGATACGGCAGGAAATTCTGGTCCGTCTATCTCGTTCGGTAGGGAATAACGGAAGCCCTAGGCCCATACTTATAGGGGGAGGTTGAATAACCAGACCAGACGGTTCGGCTCTCGGGTCGAATATGGTTGTCCAATTAAAACAAAGCACGACATATGTTAAACATATGCCCTACTTTGGGGGGCAAGTGTTGAGAGTATTTCGACCGGCTCAACAACGCCGAACCAACTCACTTTCTATGCATAACCGAACCAATCCACATTTCACCTCCCTGCCAAACCAACTTCATCTCCATGCATTACCGGACCACCTACTACCGGACCACCTACTACCGAACCAACTACCGGACCACCTACTACCGAACCAACTACCTCTCCAACATACTACCGAACCAAACACCTACCGGTCCAACAACAGCCGAACCAACCATCTTCCCCTACATAGCCGAATCAACCTCTTTTCCATGTCCAACCGAATCAACCCACCTCCACACGTTGCCGAGCCAGAAGCAAGGGAAGACACGACCGGACCAACACTGTCAGGCCAGATTGCTTCAGTCCAGGCCCACCAGCAGCTATATACATCCAAGACCCCTGTCCCCAACCTCACTCTATAAATAGAGAGGCAGGGGTACAACAATGGCAGACAAGTTTGAGAGCTCAAGCACGGAAGGAACTTTCAAACAACTTTCATATACTTGTATACAAAGCTTTGTACTTGTAATCTAAAAGAAAAAGGAGAATAACATATAAAGTGGACGTAGGCACGTTCCGGCCGAACCACTATAAATCTGTGTGTCTTTTACAGTTTAGTCCATCTATTTTATATATTTGCGTAAATCACCCAAACCATCCAGATCAACATAAAATCAACTAATTCATACGACTCGGAGGTGTTTTCCCATTTTTTGTGCAAACAATGTTCATGTGAATAAATAATTACTTAAGCTTATAACCATTTTAAATTGATCCCATCTCCATTTATGTTAAATTTTATTCCATTCTAACTTATTTATAATCCATTTACTTGCATTTCATTCATTCCCGCGTCGGTTTCATTTAAACCCATTCCATTAAGCTTGATAACATTCCATGCTAACATTAATAACTATTTCCCAAATTAATTTAACCCAAACTTTCATTTAATGGGCTTTCACCCTTACTCAAAGCCAAGCTTCTATTATTTTTAAACTTAAGTTAATTTACTTTCTTCAAACTTTTTCAACTTCATAATTTAAGTTCACTTTTATTTAATTTGATTCTCATCAAATTCAATTACCCCATTCTCTTTATCCATTTTAATTTTAATCCCATTCTCAGTTTGTTAAAATAATATCCAAGTTTATATTTAACTCATATACACTTGAATTGGATTTATTTGCAACCCAAATCATTTCTATTTTAATCCAATTCCGTTCCATTTGACAACATTTCCACTTACATTTACGTTACTAACAATTCAAGTTGAATTTTATAACTCAAACTTCTTTTATATCAAAATATATTTTGGGTAAAATTATTTCATTCACCCACCTTTAAAACAATACTGTGTCAATTTTTCGTGTCAGGTGTCTATAAACTCTTCTCGAATAGCGGCCAATTTACTCGATCAGAATTCATATTTCACTCAACCAATAAGTCAACACAATATTAAAACAATTTATATTCACTAAAAAATACGCGCTCATATCTACTAATACGCTCAAACTCATTCTAGAGTACTACGGACTCTATTTTCAATGAGTAATTCCCACTAAGGCCAAGGTTCTCGCTTAACCTTCAGCTCTGATACCAACTATAATGACTCGTAAATCTGTACACCTTGAGTCGACACTACTCTCCATCATTCAACTCTAGATGAACGGAAATACGAACCATTTGGGTTAAAGAAGAAGAGGTAGAAGAAGAAAATAGAAAACAACATCAGAATCTAACCACCGCAGTGGAATAAAATATAATAGATAATAAATGATCTTTACACGAAAACAAATACATCTGTTTATACATTACATCATCAGAGTATACATAACACACAACTGGACAGTAATCATAATCTATCCTCACTATCTGAATACACACCGGAATTTTTCATACAAGTACAGGAGTACGTATCGCCATCCAGCTCCACGGCATCCTTTCCTATAATCTATAATACTCGGTCTGATCCAAGCATTAAAGTTAAATAACACCCGAGTCAGTCTGGAAAACCAGCATGAGAAAACCATACTCAAATTGATTATTAAATTTTTAAAATTCTTTTGAAAATAAAAGCATCTCGTAAGACCACGCCACAAATAAACATGTCGGGTTTTTACATTATGATAGCCAAAACACATTTTATTAAAATCCTCTGATATTATAATAGTGTCTATAGAAAGCAAAATAGAATCTAGTTGAAATGATTGCATCTCACGTTTCAGCAGTAGTTGGGCACAATCCAAACCGTACAGGCGCGTAGGGAGAATGGATTTCCAACTAATGACTAGGCACTTGGGTACCACCTATCAGAGTACGTGGCCTAGATCACCGTACCGAGGATTACTCCTAATCCCCTGCAACACAAAACCGAGACTACCCCTTACTGGATAATTCCGAGTAAGATCACCCCCCAGTTGGGATCAACAACCGCGCCACTAAGTCAAATAAAAAGGGACATCTAGACAGGGATGACCTCACCCTAATGGGCGCTACCTACCTAGCCTTGCTGCATAACCCCTGATTTTCAGTCATTCCCGGTTGATGAGGCTCGAGGCTAAGAGTTACCTTTTTAGATCGTTTCACTTAGAATGCCCATCGTCCACCTGACGATGTTCCGAAAGCATTCATCCATACAAGTCCATCCCGGGTTCGAACGGAACCGAAGGCACTACTCCTACTACATCCATTTTGGAATCATCCTCAGGATTAGTAGCGACTATCCCTTACACTTCACTGCTCCATCTTCGAATCCAAACTTGTCTTCCTCACGAAAACGTTCAAACCGGATCAAAGTGGTTTCAGCAAACAAATCCCGATCCCGGTCTCTTCGAAACGATCAGCGCATTGTCCAATACTGATAATCGGTTATTTAACTATCAATTAAATTCACAAACATCCATCAAACATAAATAATTTCCCCAAATTATTTATTAATCTCAAAATATCTTCACAAGATATATTTCCACTTTTCAATCCTTATGAAAACAGTTTTCGAACCACACTTTCCTTATGAAATAAATTTCCAAATATTTATTTCCACTGAAAACACCAAGCACAAAACTTAAGCTTTTTAAAATAATTTAAAACTCTTTATTATAAAATATCCTTTAAAATATTTAAATTAAAAATAACTTTAAAACTTAGTCAAAATATATACTTTAAGAATATTTAAAGTAAAACTACTTTGTACGATATAAAACTGACTTTCTAACTTTTAAAACATAATACCAAGGCACCTTTAAATGATTACTGCTATAATAGATTAAAAGAAAATACTTACTTTAGAATTTAAATATTTAGAAATACCAAGTTTTCTAAAACATGCTTTTTAAGACAACATTAAAACTTTTAACTTATATTTAAAAATTTACTTTGAAACGTACTTGGTTATCCAGGGAAATATACTTCTCTTCACATTCTTTAAAAATAAATCACTATTTATTTTTAAACAAATTTACCCATTCCTTTAATAAATTCCCACGGTGAATTTATTCTTCCAAATATCAACTGATATGTTTCTTCACTTTTATAAACCCAATTTATAAATTTTATAGTCACATTCTGCTTTAAATTTTCAATTTCAAACACTTAAATCAATTTCCAAATTGATTTCCAATTTACTCGATTTTGAAATAAATTCTTTACTTACTCATTTATTTCAAAACTCATTGACTTCAGATTTTTATTCCTTAATTATGGTTTAAAATCTTTTAACTGAAATACCAATTTCAGATTTCCCCAAATTCCTTCTTTATCCTTTTAAACAAATTCAAACCTCGAATTTAAAATAAATTCTTTGTTTCTTGATATAACATCACTTAAGTTTAAAATTCATTATTTCTCTATTTATTCAAAATCCCCTTTCCCATACTCGGAACTTATTAATTAGAATTTTAAAATAACTTTCATTCTTTTCCAATTCATTCTTCAATTTATCCTAAATTTTCAATAACCAGTTTATTTACAAATTCTCTCTTTAAATTTTCTTTTCAAAAATCCAACCTATACATTTTTGGTAACTCAGTACACCCAAATATTTTCCATATAGCATCCGACAATTCTATTACCAATATAATTTATCACATATTATCAATGACCAAATCATAGAATATTAAAACATTCTAAATAAATTTGAGGAATCCTGTTGGATCCCTCCAACTTGTTTCCCTGCATCCACATATGTTAGCACAATACAACAATACCAATTCCACTTCGAGCTCATCCGCTATATAATGCGAGAAATCAATCACTCTAATATATACTATATATATACTATTATATATAATATAGCACATCCAAAACAATTCAATCATTCAATCAATTATTTAAATTTAACTATTTAAATTTAAATAACCCAGGTGAGTGAGATTAACTCACCATGATTTTCATTTGCAATCCACTTCAGTGTTGCCTTGGTTTACCCGATTTGTCCTTGAATAAACAATTTATATGATTTCATTAACATTTGAACCGATTGAATAATCAACTACTATTCAATAAATATACTTAACTAATTATTATTTTTAAACTAAATTTCACCTTTAAAGATCTTTTAGTCACTAAGATAATTAATAAGCTGGTTTAAAAAAAATTATATAAACCCTTATTTCGGAAATCTCATAGGTTTTCAAACATGTTACATTCCTATCTTATCTATAATAATTTCTGCCTATCCTATAAATAGATATATGTAAATTTGCATATATGTGTACACTTCCAGTCACTGCATACACATATAAACTTAACTCTACTGTATATATTTTTCATTTTCAACTGTTTATATTCAATATTCTTGTAAATGGAAATATATTCTATTTATCTACATATTTTAAAATGAAGATATATATATATATATAAGCTGTATTTAAATATTTTACTATAAATTTATTTATATTCCTCTATAATATGAGTATTCAAAAGAAGAAGTTATAGTTTACTGTCATATATTCATTTCTCTTCTGATATCGATTTAAACAACAACAATAATGAATTAAATAAATTCCCTAATTACATATTACTTAAAAATCGACGCTGCATCCCACAACCGACTAGAGATCGTCGCCTAAATCGTCGATAGCTACCTCTACGATGATCGCAGCCCATGGTCCCCGACCCTTCCCTCACCGCACTCGACGTCAGCCCCACCAGATATGCCTTGTTACTTCGACCTTGCCTAAACTCGATTGTGCTCACGAGTTCCTCTACTGCAATCGAAACGTACACGTCTCCGACCTCTCGCAAACCCTAGCCGCATCCCCTCAAGCGTGCCGTTGATTCGAACACGGCTTTGACTCATCCACCATCTCGACTTCACCTAACGTTTGCACGCCGTTGCCCCCCATAACCCTAATCCCCTGCCTCGCGCCTTCTAATCCGCCATGCAACCCAATCCCTAGCTCAAATTCGAGCTTACGACTCCCCTTTGTCATCGCGCTCGAGATCGATGTTACATGATTCCATCGCGTTTGACTTTTTTTATACTACGAATGGATTACAGTCAGAAGGAAGAAGAATTAAAACAGGCGCACACGATTTTTTTGATTTTGTTCCGAGTATTGAAAATGGCGGTCACGATTAAGTATTTTTTTGCTTGATCGTTCGACTGAAAGAAAAGATGTGGGAGAAAGACGTGATCTAAACAATGAGTAGGCAACTCATACAAGCTAGATCCGTTGATAGGAAATGGTTTTAATGGCCGATGTGAAAGGATATGACTATATATATTTGAATTTTAAATCCGTCTCGATTTCGTAACTTAAAAACTTGAACTCCCAATGAGGCATGCCGCTAAATGTTTATAATGTTATACCCCTATTCCAAACGCAATGAAAAAGGTTTCGAATCCTAATTCGATTGTATGGAGAAGATAGCCCTTTGAACCCAGTTATTATATTAAATTTCGATATAAATTTCAACGCGTTTATATATCGTACGCTCACATCACAACTGCAAACACTCCGAAATTTGGAATCCGATAATATTACACTATTACAGATCCAATGAAACTGATTTCGTCGATTTCTGAGACTGTGCCTCGAAAAGCTATTTTTAAATTCAATTTAAACGATATATTATTAAAAATAAACAAATCACCTTTAAATTAAATTTTAACCATTTTATTATCTTCAGTATCATCATTATAAATTTTATAAGCCTTCAAATTATTTTTAACAGGCTTAAAACTGAAGATTCAATAATTTACCCAAATTCAAATTATTAAATTCAATCGCCAAATTCAAACTGATATTTGAAGTTCAAGTTAAACTACCTTGAAAATATTTAAAATTAATTAATATTCCAATTTCAAATGCCTAAAAGTTCCGGGTCATCACAGCATTCATTTTAAAAAATATAGAAATGCAAATGCAAAAAAACAAAAAAAAACAAGCACACAAATCAAATCACACAACAAACATGCATACTATATATATATATATATATATATATATATATATATATATATATTAAATGCAAATTAACACACAAAACAAATACACAATAAAATCAAACGAAAATAATTCGAGAATAGAAATAAAATCAAGTTAATTCCCGACAATGGCGCCACAAACTTATCGAATCGGGTAATTTTCTGTAGTTGTAGAAAATTGTCGAAAAATTGTAATATAATAACCGCAAGCGCATGTCGTACAATTTTAGTACATGGTAAGTACGGGTCGTTCTATAGGGAATTGAATTGATTTAAAATTCTACTCAATCAAATTAACCAAGTGTTTGAAATTGTTTAAGCTAAAATAATGTAAAAACTAACAAAAGAAAGTGAATAAAAATATGAGAGTATAAGACAACTTAAATACAATTTCCTTCTCATGATCACATAAATCAACATAATAGAATTATAATCTCTCTTTTTTAGTCATTAGTGAATTTAGTTGATGTGTTTATCATAATTATGGCATATTTGTGCTATTAATTAACTCAACATAAACATCAAACTTTAACACACCATCTAAACCACTTGTTAACTCTTACAAAAAAGATAATGAAATCAAAAATAAAATCTATTCTAAGCATGATCTATTTACTATTGATTAGAAATATTGACCATCAAATTTTGATTCTAAAATCCACTTTATTACCATAATCATATAAAAGGTAATTTGTGTTTATGTTTGTTTAAGCATAGCCTATTTGGTGTAAACAACATAGGCTATCAAATTCAAAGTTAAACAACAAATTTTACCATAACAAAATTCCATTAAGCATAAAAAGAGATCAAATGAAATCACTGTGTTGAATCTACATGATTAAGAGAGCTTCATTACCTCTAAATTGAAGAGGTTTAACTTCTCATATTTGTTATCATATCAACAAATGTAAATTTCAAATTAAAAAGCAAGCAAAGCAAGAAGAGGGCTAATTAAAATAAAAGGAGAATTAATCTACATGCATAAATAAATCTAAACAACTAACATGAAATGCCAAAAACAAGAAAAGAACATGAAAGAAAAGTGCAAGAACTGAAATTGCATATAAGAAAATTTCATGAAGAAAAGCCTATGAAGCCATTAAAAAGAGAAAGAGAGTTTATGTTTATTTTTGTGGCTACCACTAAACTAACTACAAGGTGATGCTTAGAGCTTATCACATGAAACATAAGGGGTATTTATGCATGTGTAAAACCCTAATGCATATTTTAAGGGACTACCCAAATTTCGCTTGAGGAAGTGTGACCACCAAGTTATCATTAGCATGTAAGTAATCTTCCATTAAATGTGCAGGTGCTTTTAATCTCCACTAACATGTACATTAACTCCTAATTGAAGATTATGGTAAGTAGGTAGGTGGGGTCTTCCACGATGCATGAATTAATTTATTTCCATCTTTATTTGCCTTCTAACTCTTGTGCATGCGTATTTCTATGAAGTCTCTTCATATTTCCATTCAAATTCCTACAAATAAAAATAAAATGTGCAAAGAAATATTCTCAAAATTAATACATGCACAAAATGGTCATTTTGCCTCTATATGAAGATGAATAAATGATGGTTTGAAAATAATTTGAATTTAGCCTTAAACATGTTAAAGTACCATATATGCTCATTTAATTAAATAAATTAGATTAAATATGGATGTAAAAATATGAACATTTACGTGCAGATCAATTATTTAAGATGATGTACTTAGCCTTTTCATTGAATCAGCTACAGTCTTTTAATTGGAACATTTATATTTTAAGTATTCTTAACTTGAATTTATCATTGACGCATTATACTCAATATCACTTATGAAGTTTGAATCCGAACACCCATTCATAAGAAGTTCGTTATTTCTGTAAATAATTCTCTAGTACTTCATAAATACATGAGAACACTCCAAACTACCGTTTAGTGGTATTAATTTGGATTTGATATTTGCTTTATGTATAAATACATAAATAAATTACGATATGATAGGTGGCTAGCATGTATGATAATTCTTATTGCTAATGCATAAGGAATCCATCTTACATGTTCTGTATTAATCATTTTAATAAGTTGTCCTTACATATCATTTAGGACATTTCTAATATCTTTTATGCTTACTATAGAAGAATCTTTTACAAATCCAGCATCGAGTATTAAAACAACTAAGGCTGATTTTGACATAAGTAGATCGTTAAAACCTACAACGTGTTATTTATTTATAGTTTAGAAATATCAATGCACCTTTTAACGTTCTTTCTTATGAACACACGCTTCCTCTGCCTTTTGATTGATAACCAAACTGTTTGATCTTTCTATCAAAACATTTGTTCAATTTTGATGATTTTCTAAATGATACTTTCATATTCGTTCTCAGATCGTATCTAAAAACTCACAGGCTCAATATCGCTCCCACGACTTTGAGGCACTTTAGTTATTATATGTAAACAAATTACTTTAAATCATTATTTAGAATTTTATGCTTGAATACATATGTACCAATACACAAAGTAAAATCCAAGCCAACTGGAGTACATTGAATAGTGAATATGTTACTCTAATTTCAACAATTTAAATTGATACTGTTTTCTTATCAATGTGGTTGACTATATTCGAACGACATTTGTCTTTCTCTTAAAGACATATTTGCAGCCAACGGATCATATCCCTTTGGATACAGCTTTCAAAATCATATTTTACTAATATACTTGGAATGTATTTTTGATTTGCATATGTGCCATATCATACAGTCAATACTCTTAATGGTTTAACTAAAAAACCGAGGATTACTTATTCTTGATATTAACAAGACTCAAAGTTTCTCTTTAATGTATAAGATTACTGATTAGACATTCAAACGTGTTATGTTCATTTATGTTTGGTTAATTTCATTTCCTCCCTCGCAATCAGTTTTATCCTTGGATCATATCCAAATCTATTTTATACTAATAATTTCTTAAAGAAATTCCTTCACTACAAATTAGTATTTCTTAAAACAACAGTTGTTTCTCAATGCAACATAACGGGCACTCATAAACATTTTATGAACTGTTTATATAAACCTGATTTCTCATTAGTTCGGTATATATTTATGTTCACAACATAAATTAGTCTTGTAATGACCATCGTTTTAAAATTCTCTTAGGGCGATTCATGAAAGATATCTTACGTACAATTTACGTGCACCCTTTCGACTCGCACAACCTACCAACTCCTTGACCTAGGATATGTATGAGTTTCTTATAAACTCTTATTTTGTCTGGTTTTGTTAACTATTCTTTGGATGATATTAATTTTAACCTTGTGCACTACTCTTAAGTACACACCTTATAGAAAGATTTAACTCAACTTCACTCATCATTAATCATGCTCTGTCCAACAAAGTTTGATTTCTCCTTACCAATATATCATTATATATTATAGGGGAAGTGAATTTTGAGACTGAATCTTTAATCATATTAGGTACGTACGGGACTCTTTTCTATGTACTCACCCATTCGATTAAATTAAATCATTTATGTTGCATGTTATTTATTTATTTCTATTTTATATTTTATAAGCTTGTCATAGACTTATACATGCATATCATATACGCATTTCCATGTATGTGAGAACTCATTAGACAAACCATTTGGTACTGTTTTGGTACTAATAGAATTAAGATTGCATATAACTATATGTTTCAATCCGAAGAGTTCATCAACTATTATGATATTCCCACTAAATGAGTGCATAACCTTTAATTATTTAAGATATAATTAACTAGTACCATACGATTCATAATCATTTACTCAAAACTATGACTTAGTCCATAATTCTAAAATAATTGCAAATAATTTTAGATACTTGAATATTTCAATGCATCATTTTTGTTGAGAAAACAAATATCACATTACCGTTTTATTTTATAACGAATATCCATAAAATTCACATTGAAATATAACTATATCTATTTTTCAATCGAGCCGAAAAATATTCATTATTTCATAAATAATGTTCGATATATTTTATGAAAACATTTTCATAATTTGATGCAATTAATAAGTATTACATGGCATGCTCCTATTATTTCTGTCATTACTATAATAGCATACTGAATTCGGAGCTCCATCAGTAACTTAATGTAGATTATTTATTTCATATACTGCAACTAGTTTACAGTGGATAGCTTTTTGGTTAAATATTCCTGAACTCAGAGAAATAAATCTTATAAAAACAATTTTCTATATGAAAATGCATTAGAATAGAAATCGTATTTCTCATTCCAATGCTAAGTATCATTTATTATTATTATAGTTCTCATTTCTGATGTTTCTTGCAACGAACAAAATTTCAGTCATTCGAATTTGGAATATTTGATTGATTTTAAGTACTAAAAAGTTAATATTATAAGTTAAATACATAAAATTTCAAATATAGCGATTTATTTGATAATATAAATTATTAAATTTAATAATTGAATTTGTTTAAATAAATGAACCTTGAGTTCAGTTTGAATAAATGGATTTTAGAGGAATTGTCTAAACTCAATTTTTAATGACAAATGGTCAGTGTAAACTTTTGAATTTGAATTAAAAATGATTTGAATTAAAAGTTATTTGAATTGTTTTATAACTCGTTTTAATTAATGTATAAAAATATCACTCGAAGCACTACCTCGGATTTCGATGAAACTAGTGTCCTTGAGTGCGGAATAGGGAATTATTGTATACTAGCGAGTTTAATGACGATCGAACATATTGTGTGGTCATACGGACTCGAAACGAGCTACGATAATAAAACGAGAATAAAATATAATAAAATACCCTATAAATACATCATCATTTTCTAACCTAAGTTTCGATTTCCTCTTAACCATCCGAAAAACGTAGCCTCCTCCAATTATTTACTTCAATCAATTAAATCGGGTACCATACATAACGGATTTAAGCGACTCTGGATCAGATCGGCTTGTATGGTCGAAGGCTACGTTTTGATGTGCTTAAAATTAGTTGTGGTGATGGTGACTAGGGATCAAGCAGCCATAGTTATGGTTTCTAGTAGGCGAGGGTTTAGGAGGAGTTAGGCTGCGGGGAGTGGGGCGTTGTATTTCTAGTGTGGAGAGGTAGAGATTTTAGGAAGGTGGTGGGGGTGCGACCACCTCTGGCAAGTCGTGATGGTCGGCTACTTTAAATGGAGGAAGAGTGTAACAACCCGATATTTTAAGCCATTCGCATCTGCACATGTCGGACTTGAATTGCTCAAAATACCGCATTGTAAATAAATTTGGAGCAAATGAAACACAATCACAGAATCACAAACACAGAAATATCACAATAACTCGCAGCGGAAATTAAAATACCATATGTTTGCACAAAAAATGGACAAACACCTCCAAGTCGTATTATTTAGTTGATTATATGTGATTTTCAATGATTTTAGATGAGTATGTAAATATGAAAGAAGTAGGGGCTGAAATGTAAAAGACACACAGATTTATAGTGGTTCGGCCAGAATGTGCCTACGTCCACTTTATATGTTATTATCTTCTTTCTTTCAGATTACAGGTACAATGCTTCGTATATCAGTATATGAAAGTAGTTTGAAAGTTCCTTCCTTGTTTGAGCTCTCAAACTTGTCCGCCATTGTTGTACCCCTGCCCCTCTATTTATAGAGTGAGATAGGGGGCAGGGGTCTTAGAGGTATATAGCTGCTGGTGGGCCCGGGCTGAAGCAATCTGGACTGGCAATCATCTGGTTCGGCGGAGGTCCATTCGGTGGTGAGGTATGGTTTGGCTCGGTGACGTTGGTCCGGCCGTGCATGATTCGGTATTGGTGGTCCGGTCGTGGAGCTGTGGTGGAGATCCATTCGGCATCGAGGTAGGTAGCTGGTTCGGCGATGGGCATGGTCCGGTTATGGCCCTGGTTCGGCATGCATGATGGAGGCCGAATGGAACGTGGAGAAGGTTGGTCCGGTGGAGGTGAGGGCTGTGCTTCGCCGAATGAACCCAGCCGAATGGGTCGATACCGAACGAGGTGATGGTTGAATGGAGGAGCCGAATGAGTTGATGCCGAATGAGGTGATGGTTGAACGTTGGATGGACTTCTAGGTTAGTGTTGAGCTTCTTGGCTGTCGAACGAAGTGGAGGCTGCGAGCCCGGGTGAAATTGTGACTTCCTGGTCCCTAGATCTTCTGGGTGAGAATTCGCCCAACATTTGCCCCCCCAAAGTGGGGCACGTGCTTGCGTGTGTCGCGCTTTGTTTCCCTGTGGTAGAAAGGCTTGTTTCGTAACGCCATGGGCTGGATGTTCGTATCCTGCTGCTGTCCTGCAAAGGAATTTAATTTATAGTTTTAGTGCGGTTCTAGGTAACGATCGTTCGGGATCGAGATATTTGAGATGAAGCTAATCGTGTCGTTAGGGACGAGCAAGTGTGCCCCGAAGGGGCTTAGCATTTTCGATGCCAGGTTCACGTTAGAGTGGGTCCCCGGGTCGTTTGCCAAGCAGGTTTATCGCCAGCTCAGAGCATGCCTAGGGATTGTTCGCGACCCCGTACATGTGTAAGTAGCTTAGCCATTTCATAATTATCAGAATCAAATATCCGTTTCACCTATGAGTTTAAAAATGCGTGTCAAAGTGTAAATTCCCACGACGGTAGGGTTAATAACCATTCAGAGCGTGCCTATGGACCATTCGAGGTCGCGTACACGTGTAAACGATTTAATCCACGTCGATGAGGATTTTACGACTTATTCATCGTTATCATAATCTTATTTTATTAGTTAGTTCTGGAGTTCGGTACTTATCTGAGGGAGGCGCTTTGCACGCCACTAGTTCCTGGTCTTGGTCGGTAGAGAGAGAGTTTCATTCGGTTTTCGGTTGGTCCGGCTATTCTCATTCGGCTTCTGGTGGTCCGGTATTATTGGTCCGGTTGGGCGAATCGTTTGGTTCGGTGGTTCTGAGTTCTCCTATATATAGAGGCCGTACCCCCCTTGTTTTTCCCTTACCGAACCAGATAGCCGAATCAACTGAATTGCCGGATCAAATCGCCTGCCGAACCAAATCTCTACCGAATCAGGTTCGTACACTATTGCCGAATGGTTTGTTATTACCGGATGAACTTAATTGCCGAACGCACACGGAGGGTATTGTTGTACCGAACGAGACTTAGGCCTAAGTGCCGAATGAAACATACGCCGAATGAGCATAGAGCCGAATGATCGTATGCTTCTTATGCCGAATGAACTTGCTTGGCAACGCCGAATGAGAGTTCGTTCTTGGTCCTTGAGCGTAATCTTGGACTTTTTTACACGCTTTCCTTATATATTTGCTTGTTTATGTTTCTATACTTCTTATTCTAACCTCAAGTCTTTCTTGTGCTGCAGAAAATGTCTCGCAAAGCGGAAACACGATCGGACAGAAAGAAGTCTAGAGGCACAGGAGAGCCTTCTTCTTCCTTGCCCCCAGTCCAACCAGGGTCCGGGCAACACCGACCTATTCCGAGGTCTCTGGTGGACGGATATGGTCCACAGGAACTTTTGATCTCTCCCCCGGATTGCTTTCCTAGCTCCCTAAAGGAGGAGCAACTTGACGTCATATCCCGTTCCTTCGGGATAGATAGGGCTCTTATGCTGCTGCCGGGAGATGGAGTGATGCCATATAATCCTCCCGAGGGCTACTTCGCTTTTAGCAGATACCATTGCATGTGCGGCGCTATCCCCCCTATCAACGCTTGGATAGTAAGCTTCACCACATATTTGAAGGTGGCTCCCTTCCAGCTTCAGCCTAACTCTTACGCCATCCTGGTGAGCCTCTTTGTTATCTTCCAGAGGAGGTACGGGCGTCCTCCTTCTAACCGAGAAATTCGATATTTGTACAACCTGAGAGGCTATAAGAAGGGGTCTCCGTATATTAGCCTGGAAGCGGCCGTGCCCTTCAAACCAGTCCTGGACTTGTATTCCAAGTTCACCATGTTCAAGAAAGAGTGGTTCTTCGTCAAGGACGATGCTGTTTCTTTCCGCCTTTTCACTTCCGGCTGTAAGATTGATTTCATTTATATTTTTCATGTGTTTTGACTGTAGTGTTTTTTCTGACATGCTTCTATTGCTAGCGACAGGTGGTATTGCAGTCGTGGAGGACGATTCCTTAGTGCGAATGGCTGCTGAACTAAAGGCTATTTCGGCACGGGACCGGTCGGCCTCTTTCTTGATCAGGAACGCAACCCTCTTGGAGTATAATTTGATCTTACCGCACCAGTCTGTGGTTAAGCAAAGGGATACGGCTGAGGAGAGGGCTGCTAAAGCTAAGGAGGGGGCTACGGTAAAGAGCGGTAAGAGGGAGCCTTTCGCAGAGCGTCCCGTGGTCGGGGGGAAGAAACTGAAGAAGTCTGATGGCCCTTCTCCAAGTACTTGCCCGACTGTCCCGGAGGAGGAAGGTGTGGAAGAGGAGGAAGGAGGCGAAGTTGGAGAAGGGTCGGAGGGTGGAGGAGATGGCGACGGTCAAGGTGGTAGTGGTGTTGCCGCTCTAACCTCTGAGCAAGACCTCGAACTGGATGAGGCTCTCCGTCGGGCCTTCGGGGAGTCGGAGGGAGAGTCGGAAACGGAGAAGGGAAAGGAGAAAGAAACGGAGAAGGCAAAGGAAACCGGCAAAGCTGTGGCTTCAGCTAGGGTGACTCCGGCGACGCAAGGTGAACTTTTGTCTTCTGCCGATTCCATTTTCGATAGGGACTTAGAAATTTTTTACGGTTCACTTCCGTCCTGGAATGAGATCCAGGACTTATTGCAGTATCCCACTCCTCCGCCGGGTTTGTATAATAGATGTGTCTCCTCACTTTTCTTTCTTTTTAACTTAGCACATTTTTTAAATTGCGGATTATTGTATGTTCGTAACACTTGTTCTTTATTCCAGGGGCAGGCCAGGCGGGTAAAACGTCGGATGTTCGACACCGCCTTGAACAATTTAAGTCGAGGAGAGCTTCCGCGAAACCTTCTACTGATCGCACTGGGGATGTAGTCAGTTACCGCCCTCTTCTTGGGGTCATCGAAGAGGGTATTCAGAAAAGGAAGCGGAGCCGTTCCTTATTTGAGTCTTCTTCTGCTTCGCAGCTTCCTACTCAGCCTCCCCCTACTCAGCCTCCTCGTGATACTACGGAGGAGAGCACGGAGCCCAGCCCCCCTCCTCCTCCTTCCAAGAGTCCTACTGTCATTCATATAAGGCGTCCCGATGTGCCTCGCCCCGTGCCTCGTGACCCTTTTGCTGGTCATCCTGATTTAGACCCAAGCTTTCGGGACATTTCATTCGATGAGACCACGGGCGAGCATCTCCTTCCCCGCAACCCCATGGTAAGGGTGCTGGACGAGGCCAAATCTTTAGATCTTGATTTACTTACTACACGGGTAGTCACCATGGGGGATGAGGCCAAGGCTAATATCGACCGGGTGGCCGCAGAGACCAGGAAGTTAATGGAGCATCATGCTAAGTTGGTCAAGGCCGGGGAAGAGATCGGGAGTGCTAACATTCGGTTGAGGTTAAAGGTTGCCGATCAGGCCAAGCAGCTCGCCGACCAAGCCATCCAGATTTCCCAGCATGAGGAAGCCTCCAAGCGGCTGAAAGAGACCATGGAGAAGGCCAGTAGGGCGGAATTACGGAAGATGGAGGTCACTTGCAGGGAACGGATTAACATAGCTATCGCAACGGTGGATGAGGTTCGAAATGCGGATCTCGAGCGGGTAGAGGAGTTGTCGGGGAGGCTCGAGGCTGCGGAGATGGCTCAGGCCGAGTTGAAGGAGGAGATGGAGGAGATGAGGAGGTCCCTCAGGTTGAAGGAAGAGGAACTGAGGAGGTCACTCCAGGCTGACTGCTTGAGATACCAGTCAGAGAGGGACGTCGCCGTCGCCAAGTTACAAGCTTCCGAGGCCCGGGTGAGGGAGTTTGAGGAAAACGAGGGGATGATGGATGAGATGCTGCAGGATATGTACTTCCACACTTGGAAGGAGGGCGGCTTGTCTTGGATGGACGATTACCCTCGGGTCATGGCCAAGGTGTATCTCCAGGCTTTAGAGGAGGCCAGGGTGAACGCGGGTAAGGAAGGCGGAGAGGCTTTCAACTTGAATGCGGTTACTGCTCAGTTCTCAAAGGAGGAGCAAGCGGCGGTGAAGGAGGGGATGCGGCTGCTTGCTGCAGAGGAAGCGGGCGTGCAGTTGGATGATGAGGATCAAGCGGCGGATGCTGGTGAGTTATTCTTCTTCCCTTTCTTTTCTTCCCGTGTTTCCATAACTTGGTTGTTTGTTTAATGAATTCTTCTTCCGAATTGGACAGGCGAGACTTCTGATCCGCATGCTGGGGGCTCTGATCCTGCGGCTAAGTAGACTGGGGAAGTTGGTGATGGAGTGTGGAGGCATCCGCCATCTTTTTGTTTCTTTTTTATCACTGTTTATGTTAGTCTTTGATATGCAACTGTAATAAAATTATTTGCAAAGAATAACTTCGTGTGATCTTATAATATAAGCTGATTTTGTCATGTTTAAATGTTGTTGCTATCTTTATGTGCTGTGTGAGAAGTATAATTATGTATATGCCTGTGATTCTAGTTGTGTTTGATGTTAAGTTTTTGCTTGAAATATAATTTCACGTTTTGCAATGTCAATGTATGAATAAGCTATAATTACGCATTTATGTACAAGAGAAGAGAGTACCGCCCTTTATGTTTTATTCGCAGGCGGTAGCTTTGAGTGTCTTGTGTAACTGTTCACGGGTATAGCTGAGCGCCCTGCCACCCAGTACGCAGGCTTAGAGCCTCATGAGTGAATGCTTCCTATTTGGTTTCCTGTACTTTAGAGTTTGTTATACAGGATAGGAGAAAAATATTTAAATGAAATGGAAATATAGTAAAAGTAAAACTTCCAGTCACGGAAGGCCGTCGATGTGCTTAAGTTCGTGGCAAACGGGTTTTGTAGTCACTTTCCCTAGCTGTGGGTCTTGGAGACATTTGTCACCCATCTTACGCCTCCGCGGGGAGTTTTCTTTTTTACCACAGCCGCACTTAAGACACATCGGAGCCGAGATCGCGCACGGTAACTACCCGAACCATTATGGTCCGTAATCGTGGGTATTATTCGATTTACCGTGGCCGGCTAGCGTGGGTGCCGTTGGCCGTGAACTACCCCTGGCTGGCCACACCTTATGTTGGGGCTTAAAGTAGGTTCACAGTTACCGGCGAGCCGAACGCCGTAATGAGCTGCCATCGGCTATAGTCGGCCTTTATGATGACTTATAATCGGCTCATTACAGTTGGCTTTGAGGGCAGGCGCGCAATGAGTTAACCCGCAGCAGAGGGATGCTGGAGCAAAAGAGTCTCATTGGCGAGTGCATAGAATCGTAGCGTACCTGTTAGGCCTAGTCCAGATGAGGCCGCGGTGCGTCTTGAGTGGAGATGCCATAGGATTTTGTTCAACAGAAAGGGATAAAACTTAACAAGTAGCCAAGACATAAAGGAACAAGTTAAAAAGAGACAAGATTTTTTAAAGTGGTTCGGCACGAAAATGCCTACGTCCACTGATTCTCTTTGTTAATTCACTTCATATGGGCAGTACAAGTTAAGAAAAGTATCGACGGAGGTGTCGGATGTTCCATGCCCTCTGGAACACCTCTCCGTCCACTGTTGACAAAATGTAAGCTCCGTTGTGGAGATCTTTGTGAATTACATATGGTCCGTCCCAGATGGGGTCCAGTGCCCCGGGGCGCGGAAAGATTCGCCTGAGGACAAGATCTCCTTCTTGTAAGCTGCGATGCTTGACTTTGGAATTGTATAGTGCTGCCACTTTTTGTTTGTGAGCTGCTGCTTTGAGTGCTGCATCGTTCCTCCTTTCCTCAATCAGATCCAAAGACATGAGGAGGAGTTCTTCGTTTTCTTCTGGGTTGTAGTGGATCCTACGGTGAGAAGGCACAACAGTCTCAACTGGGAGCATTGCCTCCGATCCATATGCCAAAGAGAAAGGAGTATGTCCCGTTGATGTTCTGAAAGATGTGCGGTATGCCCATAGTGCCGTAGGAAGTTCGTCCACCCAAGCGCCTTTTGACTTTTCAAGTTTCTTCTTGATTAGGGTTTTGAGAATTTTGTTGACAGCTTCAACTCGTCCGTTTGCCTGAGGGTAAGCTACTGATGAGAAGCTTTTATGAATTCCATGCTCTTGGCACCAGTCGGCAAATTCTTCGCTGTCAAATTGGAGCCCGTTGTCTGATACGATCTTGAGGGGGACTCCATACCTGCACAGAATGTTTTTGATCAAGAAGTTGATAACTTTTGCTGAAGATATTTTATTTAAAGGTTCCGCTTCCACCCATTTGGTGAAATAATCGACTACCACTATAGCATATTTGGCTCCGCCTCGGCCCGTTGGCAGTTCGCCAATTAAGTCAACTCCCCATACAGCAAAGGGCCAAGGGCTGGTCATTTGAGTAATTTCGTTTGTGGGTAGTCGAGGGATCTTGGCGAACTTCTGACATCTGTCGCATTTCTTAACGAAGTCTAGGGCATCTTTGTTTAGTGTGGGCCAGTAATATCCATATCGGAGTATCTTTCTTGCCAAAGTCTGTCCTCCAGTGTGATCTCCGCATCCTCCCTGATGGATGTTTGTTAATATCTCCTTGGCTTCCCTTCCGGCGACGCATCTTAATAGGGGGCTAGAGAAGCCACGCCGGTAGAGGATGCCTTCTTGTATTGTGTAGTGGGGAACTTTCCTCAAGATCTTCTTGGCTTCGTCACGCCTGTCGGGTAGTATGCCATCTTGCAAATATTTCCGGATAGGAGTCATCCAGGTTCCTTCTTCGATTGCAGTTATCAGATTCACTTGTTTGAAACTCGGGGCTAGCTGCCTTGAGATTGCTAGTGCTCCGGAGATGGTGCTGTTCTTTATACTAGCTTGCTTTGCAAGTTCATCTGCCTCTTGGTTTTCTTCTCGAGGAATGTGTTTGATTAGATAATGGTCCAATTGATCGAGCAGCAGTTTGGTTTTCTTTAGGTATGCTGTGAGTCGTTCTCCTCGAGTCTGGAATTCTCCTAGTACCTGGTTTACGATAAGCCGAGAATCACTATGAATACATAAGGAATTGACTCCGATTTCTAGGGCCAGTTCCAATCCCGCTATTACTGCTTCATATTCAGCATCGTTGTTAGTGGCCGTGAATTCCAATCTTAATGCATAGTACAACTTTCTTCCCCTGGGGGTGACGATCACAATACCTGCCCCCGAGCCTTGTTCGTTCGATGCTCCGTCTACAAAGAGGTTCCACTTGATGTTTTTTGCTACTTCGGATTGTTCCTTGCCTTCGTTGATAGTGAATTCGGCAATGAAATCAGCCATGGCTTGTCCTTTGATAGCGGTGCGAGGATGGTAGGTGATATCATACTGACTTAGTTCGATGCACCATTTGAGGAGTCGCCCAGAAGTGTCAGGACGATGGAGCACTTGTCTTAGTGGTTGATCGGTTAGAACCCTGATGGAGTGAGACTGAAAGTAGTGTCGCAGTTTTCGTGACGCGATCAATAAACAATATGCTAATTTCTCAAGTTTAGGATATCTGGCCTCTGCCCCTGTAAATCTCTTACTTACAAAGTAAACCGGGCGTTGTGTGCGGTCTTCTTCTCTTACCAAGGCGGCGCTTAGAGCATGAGATGATACAGCGAGGTATAGGTATAACACTTCACCTTCATTTGGAGTTGAGAGTACTGGTGGTCTCTGAAGGTGTTCGATTAGGTTGAGGAAGGCTTTTAAGCATTCGTCGGTCCACTCGAACCTCCCTTTGTCTTTCTTGAGTGCTTCGAAGAAAGGGACACACTTGTCAGTTGCCTTGGAAATGAATCTGCTTAGGGCGGCCACCTTTCCGTTTAGGCTCTGCATTTCTTTTCGAGTGGAAGGTATCCTTATTTCTTTTAAAGCTCGGATTTGTTCAGGGTTTGCTTCGATTCCTCTGGCGTGGACGATGAATCCTAAGAATTTTCCCGATGATACTCCGAAGGAGCACTTTAGAGGATTCAGCTTCATTCCATATCGGCGAAGTACCCGAAACATATCGTCCAGATGGCTTACATGGTCGTTGGCTTTCCTGGACTTCACCAACATGTCATCCACATATACTTCCATAGTTCGTCCTATCAGTTCTGCGAACATTTTGTTGACGAGGCGTTGATAGGTAGCTCCAGCATTTTTGAGTCCAAAAGGCATGACTTTGTAACAATATAATCCGCGGTCGGTGATGAAGCTAGTGTGGTCCTGATCGGGAGCGTGCATGGGGATCTGGTTATATCCGGAGTATGCATCCATAAAAGATAGGAGTTCGTGCCCAGCTGTGCTGTCTACGAGTTGGTCAATTCGGGGAAGTGGGAAGCAGTCTTTCGGGCAAGCGTCATTCAGATTGGAGAAGTCAATACATGTTCGCCACTTTCCATTCGCCTTTTTTACTAGCACTGGGTTAGCGATCCATTCTGGGTAGATGGCTTCTCGTATGAAGCCATTAGCAAGTAGATTTTTTACTTCCTCATCAAGGGCTGCTGATCGCTCTGCCCCCATGCTCCTCTTTTTCTGCTTTACTGGTACCTTGGTGGGATCGATGTTCAACATGTGGCATGCTATGTCTGGGGAGATTCCTGTCATATCGGCATGGGTCCACGCAAATACATCTAAGTTGTGGCGGAGAAAGTCAATGAGTTGATCCTTCAATTCCGTTTTCAGCTGAGATCCGATTTTTAATAGTCTACTTGAATCATGCTTATCTACCGATACGAATTCCATAGCCTCTGCAGGCTCGGCGGTAGCCTCCTCCTCTTTATCCCTGGGGTCTAGTTCATTGAAGGGATCGCTTGTGTATCGAAGAGGAGGGGCTTTCTTTAGTTGCTATGCCTCCAAGCTTTTCATGCAGAGAGTGGTCTCTGCACCTTTTCCTTTATTCTTTCTGCGGTTATTGCGAAGTTCAGTTACGTAGCAGTCTCGGGCAGCATCTTGATCTCCTTCTACTTCTCCTACTCCGTTGTCTGTTGGAAATTTCATTTTCAGGCACCAGGGGGCTAATACAATCTGAAAGTCAGACAAGGCTGGTCTTCCCAAGAAAGCGTTGTAAGCCGAGTGGTTTTCTATTAGTACGAACGTTTGTTTTCGCACAACGGAGCGGGGATGACTTCCTATTTCGACGAAGAGGTCAAGTTGCCCGAGGGGCATTTTTGCATCTCCAGTGAAACCGTGCAGTGGTTTGTCACAGGGGGATACATCCTTCATTGATAACTTCATTTTGTCGAAAGCATGTTTGAACAGGATATTTACGGAGCTTCCCGTGTCTATTAGAATCCGAAAAACTTTAGCTGGACCAAACCAGGCAGAGATGACCATGGGATCCATATGTGGGTACTGTCTTCCTTCCAAATCATGCCTACTGAATACAATGTCATTGTTTTCTTTTCGTTTCGGGTGGCGTTCCTCCGTAATGGAGTTAACATATCCTTCGGCATTTCTAAGCGACTTGCCGTACCTTTCCATCTCTGCCCAACTTCTGTCGGCGATGTGTGGTCCTCCTGAGATGGTAAGAACCACTATCTTCTCTTGACTAGAGCCACTGGTGTTGTGATTGTTGCGATTCCCTCCGCCTACTTCTGGGAGGGGTTGCTTTGAGTTCTCATTGGCAGGAGTTGGAGTCCTGTTCTGACCTTTCACATAACGTTCCAGTCTTCTTCTTCTAATGTGTTCTTCGATCAAGTCCCGAAGATGGTGGCATTCATTGGTGTCATGTCCGTGGGATTCGTGGAAGCGACAGAACTTTCCGGACTTGAGTGCGTTATCTGATTCTTTCTTGTGCGGGGGGCGCTTGTATCCGAGTTCGCCCTGAGTGGCTAGGTAGATGTTTTCGATTGTTTCATTCAAAGGAGTGTAGGAGTCAAATCTTGGCCCTGGTCGATATTGGCGCTTCTCAACCTTTCTGCCCCCAGCATTGTCTCTAGATTCATTTCTTCGAGCGTCCTTAGCTGCAGTGGAAACCTTGTCCTGAACTATCTTGCCTTGTTGCCCTGACTGCCTCTCCGTAGCAGCGTCTTCAAGTCTCATATACTTTCCAGCTTCATGGAAGAAATCAGGCAAGGTAGCTGGTTTTTCCTTAGTTAATCTTCTGGCAAACTTGGTGTCTGGATGTACACCACTACAGAGGGCCATTAGAGTGAGTTTTTCATCGGCATCTTGAACTGCTGCCGCTGCGGCGTTGAACCGTGTTAGATATTGTTGCAGCGTCTCTCCGGATTTCTGTTTGACATTGGATAGAGAATAAGCATCCTTGGGTTGTTCCACATGGATGCGGAACTGGCTAATAAACCTTTCTTTTAACATCTCCCATGAGCCGATGGATCCTTGGGGTAGATGGCAGAACCAGGAGGTGGCTAGATCTGATAGGAATAGCGGAAAGCATTTACATAATACTCCTTCTGTTGCTCCACTCATGAGCATATGCTGGGTGTATCTCTGCAGGTGTACGATGGGGTCGGAAGTTCCTTTGTAAGGTTCCATGGTTGGCATTTTCCATTCCCGGGGAGTGATGGCAGTTTCGATATTTCGGGTAAAGGGACTGGTGACCCTAGCGCCTATTCCCCGGTCCCTTTGCTCCCGTTGGACACATTCTCTGAATAATCGTGCCATTCGTTCGTCAGAACTTAGAGCGGACAAAAATGAGCTCGGTTCTTCCCTGCGGGATCTATCTCGTCCAGATGACCTGTAGGGATGGTACAGTCTATCACCTCTAGCATTATCCAGTGGTTGTCTTTGGCTGCTTGGATGCACGCTAGGACCAGCTACAGTTGCCCCCTGCCTTGATCTTCCCCTGTGGGGTTCTGTTTCGAGCACATCCATGGGGTCAACTTCGGGCTGGGTTCTAGCTCGGCTCCGTTCAGCGGGGTTTCTATGATTAGGTGGCATGACTAGCTCAGCTACATCCGACCCTCGCCTGGTGCCTCCCCCGCTAGGTTCGGTTCCAAGGGCTTCCTCGAGTCGGAATTCGGGCTGAGTCCGGGCGCGGCCCCTATCATCGTTTTTCCTGTTGATAGCTTGTTCGAAGAGTGAAGACCTTTGTTGCCTCCGGGATCCTCCGGATTGGGATTCACCCCATGATTCAGTGTTGCGGTTGGACTCTTCAGCATCCCTTAAGCGTGTCATGAGTTGGTCCACCAAAGTTTCTTGTTGGGATGTGAAGCGGTTAGTTACTTCAGCCACAACCCTGTCCAGATCTGCCCTAGTGATTGGTTGTTCCGTTGCGGGACCAGTTGGATTTTCCTGATTTTCATCTGGTACTGCTGTTGAAGTGGGCTGATCTGTGATTGCTGGATCTGGAAGGCTGCTAGTTGCGATGTTCTTTCCTTTGTTAACATCCCTTCTCTGTTTGGAAGGCATGATTTCTAAGCAACGAGTGATGTTGTTAGGAAGAAGGTTGAGTGGGAGAAGATGAAGCTTGAGTTCTGAAGATGAAGTCTGAGTTCAATTCTCAGTGAGAGCACCAAAAATGTTTGCACAAAAAATGGACAAACACCTCCAAGTCGTATTATTTAGTTGATTATATGTGATTTTCAATGATTTTAGATGAGTATGTAAATATGAAAGAAGTAGGGGCTGAAATGTAAAAGACACACAGATTTATAGTGGTTCGGCCAGAATGTGCCTACGTCCACTTTATATGTTATTATCTTCTTTCTTTCAGATTACAGGTACAATGCTTCGTATATCAGTATATGAAAGTAGTTTGAAAGTTCCTTCCTTGTTTGAGCTCTCAAACTTGTCCGCCATTGTTGTACCCCTGCCCCTCTATTTATAGAGTGAGATAGGGGGCAGGGGTCTTGGAGGTATATAGCTGCTGGTGGGCCCGGGCTGAAGCAATCTGGACTGGCAATCATCTGGTTCGGCGGAGGTCCATTCGGTGGTGAGGTATGGTTTGGCTCGGTGACGTTGGTCCGGCCGTGCATGATTCGGTATTGGTGGTCTGGTCGTGGAGCTGTGGTGGAGATCCATTCGGCATCGAGGTAGGTAGCTGGTTCGGCGATGGGCATGGTCCGGTTATGGCCCTGGTTCGGCATGCATGATGGAGGCCGAATGGAACGTGGAGAAGGTTGGTCCGGTGGAGGTGAGGGCTGTGCTTCGCCGAATGAACCCAGCCGAATGGGTCGATACCGAACGAGGTGATGGTTGAATGGAGGAGCCGAATGAGTTGATGCCGAATGAGGTGATGGTTGAACGTTGGATGGACTTCTAGGTTAGTGTTGAGCTTCTTGGCTGTCGAACGAAGTGGAGGCTGCGAGCCCGGGTGAAATTGTGACTTCCTGGTCCCTAGATCTTCTGGGTGAGAATTCGCCCAACACCATAGTAGTTCATGAAGATACTATAACAAACTCTCAAACATAATACATAATATCAGTCTGAAAACATATACAATAGAAATCTCCAATACATAGAAGTTTAAAAATACCAGAGCTGAAATAGAACAACTGGAATTGAAAAGGAATAGATAACTAGACAAGCGGAATCTCCAGTGATTCCTAACTCCAGAAAGAAATCCAAACCTAAACTGTAGATACTCAGGCTGACCCGAGCGTAAAGTAAAACACAAAACACTCGAGTCAGGACAACATATACTTATATAATGTAAACCAACTCAAGTGCACTGTAGCAGTAATGCATAATAACTTAAGGGATGCTTGGGACCGCCGATCCTCTAAGGATCAGTTAAACCAAAAATTAAAATATATTTGTGGTTAAAATTTCATAGTAGTAATTTATATTTTGAAATCAATTATCATTTCAAAAATTCAATATCACTCAAAAATCCGTTTCAAAAATGTCACAATATCATATCTTTTCAATACTACATTTATTTTATTTAAAATACCATTTCAATGCACATTTCAAAATAGTTTATATTTCAAAAAAATTACTTCATTTTAAATCATAAAAATGAAGTTATCAAAATTTAAATCTTCCAAAGTCCATTTATTTACTTAAACTTATCAAAACAATGAAAATTCACCTTTCACAGCATTTGGAAAATGCTACAAAAAGTTACTTTCAAAACAGTTCAATTTAACAAAAGACAGCATTAAAAATACTGTAATAGGGTTACATTAGTTCAAATAAAACCTTAGTTAAATTCCACAATTATAACACTTACAAAGTACTATAATATCCTTTTATTTAAATTTATTCATTTGGTTCATTTATATCAACTACAACATTTACAATTGTTGTAATATCCTTTACCTTAGAAATAATAGCATTTTACAAATGCTATTAATTAAAATTCAAGGTTTTCAATACAGTTTCACAAACAATTATATTTTAATATAAATCATTTTTAACTAAAACTCATAATTTATACTTTAAAACAATCATTTATAATGCCCGTATATTCATGATTTTATAAAGTTAAATTTCTATTCAAAAGTCAATATTTAATAATAATTTACATATTAAATTCAAACATTAAATTTCAATTCTTTATTTAAATTCAAGTATTAAATTTCATTTCTTTAATTAAATTTTCAACCTAACAATTGGATTTAAAATTTCCAAAAATATAACTTATTGCCATTTATTTTACTTAATCAAAATTTTACTTTTTAAACAAAATTTCAAAAATTTCCATTTAAGTTATATTTCAAGATTTAACTTAAACATTCATTTATTCAACATTTTAGCTTATTCGAAAATCATTATAATCTTACAAAAATCATTTAAATTCATTTTAATTCAGAATATTATACTTTTACGTTTAAAATATTTTTAAAACATTTCAGAAAAATATTATATAAAGCATGGGTCTGTGTATAGTTTTCTAGCCTAGGTCAAGTGATACGGATATATATATCATTTCAATCCGCAATTTACAAAGAAAACCCAGGTTCTATCATTTCAAACCCGCAATCCCAAGTAAAATGAATGAAATAAAAACCGCTCAGGCCTATCATTTCAGCCCATAACGATTTTTCCCTATTCTAAAGTCCGTTCGGGTATGTATCATTTCAACCCATAGTGATTCTAGTCTACAGGGAACTTGCAGTGTGATAAACTGATGAAAATAACAGAATAGCATGAAATAACAGTAAAATATGGTATAACAGGTGTAAATATAGGTGTGAACATCATATGAATATAATATAGTAGTTATAGCAGGATGATATGCATTTACAGATTCAGGTGATGTCAGTTTATCACTATATAAGTACATATTAGTCTGGTGAGATTTACTCACCTGTCACAAGCTGGAGATCGACACCAAAGCACAGAAACTGACAAAATGAAGGCACAAAATTATGTACAAGGCACGAGAGTAGAGAACCAAAGCTATATGCCTTGATAAAATATACACAAACAATATATATAATTCTTAAGTTTCAATAGAATATAACAACAAACAACATAAGAATTCAATGCCCAAATCAACAACGATTGACTTGCTCTTGCTCTCTACCCCATATGCTTCAGATATACAGGTATTTGAGTCGGCCTAGGGGTGCTACAGGTCTGGTTTGGGTGAGAGGGTGGTTGGCCTAAACATGGTTTTGGTGTGGTGAAGTTTAGGTGCAACTAGGCTACACCATAGGTCAAATATCATCATATGTATGCAATACATTGGTCCGGCCAGAGGTCATATGGCTCGGCCAGTGGCTCCAGGAGGTGGTGGGTGGTGTGACAGATGGTGGAGGTCAGGACAGAGGTGGTGGTGGTGGTGGTGGAGGCAAAAGGTGGAGGAAGAAGGAGATGGCAATCCTAGACTAGGTTTGTTACAGGTGATGGCTAGTGCTAGTTTGGATGGATTTTTGTGATGATCTTCGCTATGGCTTGGCTTGGCCTGTGGAGGAGAGGTGTTAGGATGTGTGATGATCAGAAAAAAGTGGTGGTGGTGGTCGGCCATAGCTTGGAGGAGGGGGAATACTGCTATGAAGGTAGAGAGCATGTGCAAATTCAAGTAGAAAATCAATAAAAAGACAAGAAGAAGATATAATTTTTTACCAAAGCTTCACAAGGAGAATAGCCGTGATTTTTTTGTGAAAGAAAGAGAAATGATTTTTGTGAAATTGAAAAAAAATGCAGCTGAAATGAGTAGATTACACGGCCAAAACAATTAAGAGAAGAGTTGGGAAAATGAAAGGTCGGAAATGCAAAGAGACATAGGATTTCAAAAGTTTAAAACTCTTCGAATTTCCTATATTCTTTTTTTTATGTATATATCAATGGATGAAAACAAAGATGAAATATCTCAGAAAATAAAATAAATAAGAAAAGAAAATAAATAAATTTAAACAATATCAATTAAATAAAGAAAATGCAATAAATACCAAACTAGGCTTTATAAATTTGAATAAATTCAAGCGCATTTTAGAAAATTTATATTATTATTTTAAAATTATTGAAATATGAAAATATACCCAAAATAACACATTAACACAATTAAAATAATAATATCACAAAGAAAATAAAATTTATATGAAGTAAAAATAGGAAAAAATTGTTAAATAAAACAAATTTACTCAAATTTTGAAATGTACATAACTTTTGCAGTTTAACTCCGTTTTCAACGAAACGAAAAGCAGTGTTCAAGTTATTTCATCTATTTTCATAAAAAAAATTAATATTTAAAATAATTTAAATTTGAAGTTTAAAAAAGTCAAATCTTGGACAGTTTGACCAGAATTCCACTTTTTAGTAACATATTCAATTTATAATAGTTTGAAAATATAAATCACTTAAAAAATCAACATTTATATTTAAAAATGAAATGTTTGAAATAAAATATGTTTAAAATAATTTCAAAATAAAATAAAGTCAAATATTAAAATATATGAAAAAAAATCTAGGGTTGTTACACTCTTCCCCACTCAAATCTTTTCGTCCTCAAAAAGGAAGGAAGCGGAGAAACAACAAGAAAGAACAATGGGTTGGAAGACATCCTGAAAGAAGGTAGAGAAAAGGTAGCTAGGAGGGAAAGCAGGTTGAAAGAGATGAACCATTATTTTAAAAAAGAAATTTTTTAACATGTTAAACATTTACTATGATAATTAGTTATTTGATTCAAATTTGATAGTTCGAAGTAAACAATATTTAAGACATTTTGAAATCATGATTAGAATATCCTTTATACAATACTTTACCAAAATACTTTTATAACTCGATGCGTTAACAAGTTTACTTTCGTTCCTGCAGACTCTGGCTATGCGTTGATCAGATGCAAAGCTAGAATTCTCCAAGCACTTAGTAGACCTGTTTCAACACCCAGTGAAAATACTAAAAAAAAATAGGTATGAGAAGTTCCGCTCAAAATCCAATGTCAAATGATGATAATACGATAGCAGTGGCCCGCTGCTGATCCAGTATTTACGTAATGGACACAACACTTTCCAGAAGATCCTTCTACCTTCCTAATTCTAGAAAAATATCGTAGCCAGTTTGTAAACAAGGGACCATCGACCCCTGCTGCAGTGGTACGGTTGCTGATTCAATGATTTACGCAATGGATGCACTTCCTTCCCGGAAGATCCATAAACAACAGCTCCCAGGATCGAAAGCGCCTCCATTGCGTAAACCAAAGAACCATCTACCCTGAAAAAATTGAGGAACTCATGAGTTCAAGTCCAGAAAACCATATCAGTTCGAATCCATTTCTGAATTCACCCAAGTCCATTAGGGTTTATCGGTCGAATCCATTCCTGGATTCCCCAAGTCCATCTGGGTCGAAGCATATCACTATACTTCTTCCAGAGGGTACTTCCCATACCTCTTACATCAAAATATAATATACCATATATAGTAGCCCTTCAAAATCGTAGCTTCAAATATCGCACTTATATAAATTCCATTAAATATAAGATTTCATTTTCAAATCGAATACTTTCCAAAATCAATAGTATATCAAATCACACTTATATAAACTTTGATTATATAAGATTTTAATTTACAAATTAAGTACCTTTTCAATTCAACATTTTCAAATCAACTTCATACTTATACAAATCCATTTTATATAAGTTCGATAACTCCCAAATCAAGTATTTAGTAAAACAAGGTTCTCAATTTTAATTTGTTTCAATAACATTTCAGTTTCAAAATCATATATGATTTCGCCAAATCATTTCTTCCAAATTACATATACTCAGTTTCAAAGTTTCTTCAAACAATAGATTTAGAAAATAATCCAAATTTCCAAATCAACAAAAATTTAGGTTAAACAAATTCATTTCCATTTCAAACATATATTCACTTTCAAAAATCATAATACTTTCAAAGTTATAAATCTTTTGAAACCAAAATATTTGAAATCATTACACTTTGAAAATCATAACTTTTCTAAATCATACATTTGAAATCATCAAACATTCCTTTAATTCTTTACATTTCACAAATTTATTCAATATAAACCCAAGTCTACTTGTTCTAGCTTTAATTCAATTCAAACCATCAGTTTCAATTCAATTTAGTTTTCCAACAAAACCATTTCAAATATTATCAAATTTCAAATAAAGATTTGATCCACAAAATAAACTATTCAATCTTTAATATATTTCAGAGCTTAAATGTACCATTCCAAAACTAAATTTTATAATTTCATATATCTTAAATTTTACTTCATTATTACATAGTTTTGAAATATTCATTTCATAAATCCAATATCATTTAAATAAATCGAAATTTCCAATAACTAAATATCCTTTCATACTAATATAAACTTCAAATATTCATTTATCAAAACCAATTATCATTCCAAATTCACATTCTTTATCAAATAAAGATTATATCATTCAAAGCCTCATTATCAAATCATTATTTGAATTCAATTTCAAATATTCAAATTTAAATATCATTTTAAAAAAATCAAATATGTTATTCATTTATTATTTCAAATATCATTACAAAATACATTTCAAAATTCCATTCAAATATTCATTTATCTCATTATATTTCATTCCATTTAACACATAACCAAGTAAACCTTATTTAAATTCAAATTCAATTTAAATTACTTAAAATTCAAATTTAAATATTAAATTATATTCAAAACTCCTTAAATTTCACAAACAATCAATTCAAAATTTAAATTATTTAACACTTTAAAACATAACTCAAACAGTGTTAAAATCTATAACATTACGAAACATTGTCAAATTATAACAACGACAGCATTTAACATTGCTATCGTAACTTTTAGTTTTCAAAATAGTTTAGTTCCAGAATAATGGCATTTATAAAATGCCATAACAGATATTTAGTTACTTCAAACAAAGTTAAATTCAAAAACAACAGCATAAAACTATAGCATTTTAGAAATGCTATTAATAAAATTCCAGATTTTATTATAACTTTCCAAAAACAATACAACTTCAATTTTATCAAATTTTAAACTTATAAATCATATATCTAGACTTCAAAACTTATAAATAATTTTTAACATATGATTTATCACAACAAAATTTTAAATCAAATATTCAATTTAAAACTCACTTTCATTTGTTAAGTCAAAATTCATTGTTTTCCTTAACTTATAAATTTAACAAAAATTCAACATTTTACTTCAGATATCTTTTCAAAGCTATATTTCATACCAGTATAATTCAAAATAGTCTTATTTATTTCACTCCACAACAGTTTCGAAGTTATATAAATCATATTACTTTATACATTAATCATACCAAACTAAACTTATACTTTATCAAATACCTTATACCATTCAAAATTTCTTAGCTTTGAAAAGTTAACCTTGATTTGGAAGTGCTCGAACCTTCAAAATAGTCGAAGAAATCATATTTTCAATCCAAGAGTTGGAAATCACCAACAAATTAGTAAATCAATTCCGATAGGTAAGGTTATACCAAAACAAATCTGAATCTCGAGGACTGAACATCGTCTTATTTTAAATCATTTCAATTATATATATATACACATATCTTTCGAATATCAAACCATACTTCAAAATCGAAAATCAAAATTTGGTTTCATAAAATCACTCGCATAGCAAAGCTACTAGAGTGGCCTCTCCCCCACACAGAAACTCAAAAATCAATGTCGATGATGCATGCATTCATGACCGAAATTATTTTTCAGTGGCATAAGTGGGTTCTGGACTTTTATTTCTTGAAAATTCTTTGAAATCTCTTAGAAATAATTAGAATTCATTTGAATACATTTGAAACATTTCTTATTTGGAAAAATATCTTTAAATCATATTATTATTATATATTTTCCAAAATCTTAAAAACCCATTTCAAAACATCAGAGTTCGATTCCTCAAAATTCAAATTCAAAACCCTTCATTTATAAATCATTTTTTTATAAATCACATTTTCTTATAAATTTCCAAAATTTCAAATCCTTTCAAAGCTTCAAATTTTCATTTTCCAAAGGTAAAAATCCTTATTGAAAACATTTCACTTTTATATACAAAATAGGGCCATCCTTATCAAAATAATAATTTCGATGTATGCACAAATTCAAAATGCAATCAAACACAAATTTCCAAAGAATGATTCAAGGTGAGATTTCAAGCAATACGGATGTTCGAATTTAGAGAAACTCTAATCAAATAGAACTCTGGTTCGAAGATAAGCTCGAACGAAGATAAGATAATTTTGTTACCAAAAAGAAGATGATAAGCCTATATAAATCGCGGGCGACCTTAACCGGTCAACCATGACTTCAGGAATATAATCAATTCAAAAATCTAAGGCAAATCGACATTCTATCGCCAGAGATAGAATCCAGGTAGAGCAGGAGATAGATAGCATTAAAAGCCGAGAATACATGAATCTCCGGTGAATCAATGCCAATTATAAAGGATTTTCACCCCTTTACAAATCAATCAAAGATTTGCGGAATCACCGATCTTTATAGAGGTCATTCCAAAATGGAGTTATGAAATGCTCCAAAATCAAAATGGATGGAATAGGGAAGACAAGACTGGATTTCAGAACAAGTGGGAGCATTCTAAAGTTCAAGGAATCCTAATCGATAAGAATCATAACCAAGAGATTTCTAACAAGATGGACACTGAAGAGATGAAATTTAGAAAATCTTGATTTCAAAGTAAGAAAAATTGTATACCAAAATAATCTTTTAAAATCCTTTTAAAATCATTTGAAAATTATTTTATACTTCGAAAATACGTTCTATCACAAGAAAGGATTCTGAGATTGATTTCACTCATTCTAGGGTATTTCTACCCTATTTCTAATGAGTTTTTGCTCCGCAGGCTATGGTTTGCTTAAAACCAAAGCTCGGATACCAAATGTAACAAACCTATATTTTCAACCATTCGCATCGGCACATGTCAGACTTGAATTGCTCAAAATACCGCATTGTAAATAAATTTGGAGCAAATGAAACAGAATCACAGACACAGAAATATCAAAATAACTCGCAGCGGAAATTAAAATACCATAGTAGTTCATAAAGCTACTATAACAAACTCTCAAAACATAATACATAATATCAGTCTGAAAACATATTCAATAGAAATCTCCAATACATAAAAGTTTAAAAATACCAGAGCTGAAATAGAACAACTGGAACTGAAAAGGAATAAATAACTAGACAAGCAAAATCTACAGCGATTCCTAGCTCCAGAAAGAAATCCAAACCTAAGCTGTAAATAATCAGGCTGACCCGAGCGTAAAGTAAAACACAAAACACTCAAGTCAGGATAACATATACTTATATAATGTAAACCAACTCAAGTGCGCTGTAGCAGTAATGCATAATAACTTAAAGGATGCTTGGGACCGCCGATCCTCTAAGGATCAGTTAAACAAAAAATTTAAATATATCCGTGGTTAAAATTTCAAAATAGTAATTTATATTTTGAAATCAATTATCATTTCAAAAATTCAATATCATTCAAAAATCCATTTCAAAAATGTCACAATATCATATCTTTTCAATACTACATTTACTTTATTTAAAATACCATTTCAGTGCACATTCCAAAATAGTTTATATTTCAAACAAATTACTTCATTTTAAATCATAAAAAAGAAGTTATTATAATTTCAAAATTTGAATCTTCCAAAGTCCATTTATTTACTTAAACTTATCAAAACAATGAAAATTCACCTTTCGCGGCATTTGGAAAATGCTACAAAAATTTACTTTCAAACCAGTTCAATTTAACAAAAGACAGCATTAAAAATACTGTAATAGGGTTACATTAGTTCAAATGAAACCTTAGTGTCACGGCATCCACTCACTTCGTTCGAATAGTTTGGACCGGTCGGAGTGAAAAAATTCCACAATTATAACAATTACAAAGTACTATAATATCCCTTTATTAAAATTTATTCATTTGGTTCATTTATATCAACTATAACATTTACAATTGTTGTAATATCCTTTACCTTAGAAATAATAGCATTTTAGAAATGCTATTGATTAAAATTCAAGGTTTTCAATACAGTTTCACAAACAATTATATTTTAATATAAATCATTTTTAACTAAAAATCATAATTTATACTTTAAAACAATCATTTATAGTCCCCGTATATTCATGATTTTATAAAGTTAAATTTCTATTCAAAAGTCAATATTTAATAATAATTTACATATTAAATTCAAACATTAAATTTCAATTCTTTATTTAAATTCAAGTATTAAATTTCACTTCTTTAATTTAATTTTCAACCTGACAATTGGATTTAAAATTTCCAAAAATATAACTTATTACCATTTATTTTACTTAATTAAAATTTTACTTTTTAAACAAAATTTCAAAAATTTCCATTTAAGTTATATTTCAAGATTTAACTTAAACATTCATTTATTCAACATTTTAACTTATTCAAAAATCATTATAATCTCATAAAAATCATTTAAATTCATTTTAATTCAGCATACTATACTTTTACATTTAAAATATTTTTAAAACATTTTAGAAAAATATTATATAAAGCACGGGTCTGTATATAGTTTTCTAGCCTAGGTCAAGTGATACGGATATATATCATTTCAATCCGCAATTTACAAAGAAAACCCAGGTTCTATCATTTCAAACCCGCAGTCCCAAGTAAAATGAATGAAATGAAAACCGCTAAGGCCTATCATTTCAGTCCATAACTATTTTTCTCTATTCTAAAGTCCGTTCGGGTATGTATCATTTCAACGCATAGTGATTCTAGTCTATAGGGAACTTGCAGTGTGATAGACTGATGAAAATAACAGAATAGCATGAAATAACTGTAAAATATGATATAACATGCGTAAATATAGGTGTCAACATCATATGAATATAATATAGCAGTTATAACAGGATGATATGCATTTACAGATTCAGGTGATGTCAGTTTATCACTATATAAGTAAATATTAGTCTGGTGAGATTTACTCACCTGTCACAAGCTTGAGATCGACACCAAAGCACAGATACTGACAAAGATACTGAAAAAATGAAGGCACAAAACTACTGACAAGGCACGAGAGTGGAGAAGCAAAGCTATATGCCTTAATAAAATATACACAAACAATATATATAATTCATAAGTTTCAACACGAATTTAACAACAAACAACATAAGAATTCAATGCCCAAATCAACAACGATTGACTTGCACTTGCTCTCTACCCCATATGCTTCAGATATACAGGTATTTGGCTCGGCCTAGCGGTGCTATAGGTCTGGTTTGGGTGAGAGGGTGGTCGGCCTAAACATGGTTTTGGTGTGGTGAAGTTTAGGTGCAACTAGGCTACACCATAGGTCAAATATCATCATATGTATGCAATACATTGGTCCGGCCAGAGGTCATATGGCTCGGCCAGTGGCTGCAGGAGGTGGTGGGTGGTGTGATAGAGGGTGGAGGTCAGGCCAAAGGTGGTGGTGGTGGTGGCTGCGGCAAAAGGTGGAGGAAGAAGGAGATGGCAATCGTAGACTAGGTTTGGTACAGGTGATGGCTAGTGCTAGTTTAGATGGATTTTTGTGATGATCTTCACCATGGCTTGGCTTGGCCTGAGGAGGAGAGGTGTTAGGATGTGTGATGGTCAGAAAAAAGTGGTGCTGGTGGTCGGCCACAGCTTGGAGGAGGGGGAATACAGCTATGAAGGTGGAGAGCATGTTCAAATTCAAGTAGAAAATCAATAAAAAGACAAGAAGAAGATAGAATTTTTTACCAAAGCTTCACAAGGAGAATAGCCGCGATTTTTTTGTGAGAGAAAGAGAAATGATTTTCATGAAAGTGAAAAAAAATGCAGCTGAAATGATGTAACGATCCTGGATTTTGGCCCTGTTTATTTTAATATATATTTAATTTAATTAAATAAAAAGTAGCTTGATCATCTTAAAATGAATATGATTTTGGAAGTAACTTCTATTTGTTCATATGGATGGGTATTTAAAAAAAAGGAAATTGGATTCTGGGAATTTAAAATTAACAATCTCTCGATAATATTTACAATAAAATTATCTTATGTAATTTAATTAAAATACTTTACTTTGTTTATATTTAGTATAAAATAATACATATAGATAATAATGTTTGAAAATTCTAAAATAAAAATTTCTTAACAATATTTTTAATAAAATTACCTTCTATAATTAAATTAGAATGTTTTACATTGCTAACATTTGATAAATAAATACATATGGATGATAGTGTTTAAAATAAGATCAAAGTCTAAAAATATGAAATATAAAATAATCAAAATATAAAATATAAATATAAATAAATAAGTAAACTCATGAATCTAAGTTTAATATTGACTGTCAAATACAAAAATATTGATTGTAAAGTACAAATAGGAACAAATATAAATATAAGCAAGTAAACTATATTGAAAATAACTTGAACATTGAAAGTAAGAATGAAAATAAAAGAAAAACAAAGATTAAATAATTTTGTTAAACATACAACATAACTATAAAAATTAGTAAGCAAAATAAAATGAAAACCCAACACATATGAGTGTAAACTATTCAAACTAGAAGTGAATAAAACATACAATTAGAAGTTAAACAAGGCCAAGTGTATAAACTACAACCTGAAACTATACATGTTCATAAACTAACAAAACAACTTATCTTTATTTTAAAGACCAAAGTCAAAGTATAAACGAAAAAAAACATAGCATAAATCAATACCTGACGGAAGTGCATGTGAATCAACTATTTGGACTAAAAGTAATAAGGAAATGCTTACATACAAAATAAGGCTTCATTTGCAAGCCAAGTAATTGCCTGCAAATATATGTCTACATACAATATTTATGGCAGATAAACATAATAAGTATGTAAACATATTTGGCAAACAAAAAATATGTACTTGCTATCTTCTCGGCCAACAATTTTGTCATTTCAAAATATTATAAAAATCTGTTTATAAAGGTAGGAACTGACCAGATATTGCCTTCCCCTATTCAACTGTTGTTTTCTATATATTTGTATGCATCATTATTTAGTTCGTTCAGTCAAAATAATTAGCAAACCTGAGACAAAGAAAGAAAAAAGGGGCAATTTCAAAAATTTAAGTTCAACAGCAAAACAGATTCAAGTTTGCAGTTTCAAACTTCAGTTTCAAGCAACTATGCTTCAAAACACTCATGCTTACTGATTTACAGGGATGTTCTAGTGAGTAAACTTGATTTTTAAAAAAAAAGCTTTAAGTTTATTTAAATAAGTTCAAGATTTGTTGAAATTTTGGATTATATGTGCTTAAACTTGAATATATGTTGTAATGCTCTGTTGTGATGCTCTGTACTCCTCTAATAAACTATACAGGTCGTATATTTGCTTCCATGTTCAATTTACACTCATCCAATCATCATTGTGCTTAAAGATTGTAACTAAAACAATATGGTAAGCTTAAAATAAGATTTTTTTTAAGGTTGCTTTAAAGGTCACCACTGCAATATTGATGTACAGGTAAATTAAGTGATCATTGATAATATTCGAATGTTACAAAATGTTGATTCAAGATTGTATATTGAATCTATACTACAAATCATAATTTTTTCAACACAAATCAAGATTTATAGATTGATATTTAAATAGCAGTTTATAAATAGACAAAAATTGTATTTTTGCAAATTCCTAGTTATTGATTCAATTTAAATTGTTGAAATTTGTTTTGGAGGTAGTTCGAGCATACAAGATGTTGGGAAAAATGCTGAATAATTTTTCAGATTCCAGAATTTGTCGAACGAAGGCAAATTAGGGCTTGAGTTCTAGTTTTTTTCATGTCTATAACATAGTGGTGTTCGGCCTCTTCGCATAATCGAGTTGATCGCGATTCTGGTGGACGTTAGGGGAGGATGTGGACGAGGCATAGGTGAAGTATCTTCGCCTCCGATGGTCAGTGATGGTGGGGGCGAAGCATTTTCTTAGGGTTAGTTCGAGCTTTTGTTCAAGCTTCAGGCGATATTTTGAATTCGATCAGTTTGTGGTGATTCGATTATTGTTTTCGTGCCTACGTGTAAATCACGACTTGTTGAGTGAGGCGAGGTCATCAGCACGTGTACGGCACGAAGGCAGTGTCAGTGACGTGATCAGAATTTGTCGCGGGTCAATACTCGGCTTGCTTGATGTTAGCTTCGGGTTTGTTTTGTGTTGTGCTCGTGTGAGTTATTGATGTTTTTATACTTAGTTTAAAGTTTAACATACTGTAAAAAAAAGAGAAAAAGGGGGAAGAAGAAGTTATGTGCAGGGGAGTCTCGGGAAGATCGCGTGAGGAACTCGAAGTAACACCCGAGTATAACGCAGGGGAGGTCTCGAGTTTGGTCAAACTACAGTATTGCAGTGATGTAGAAGTTGAGTAAATTTGTTTTTTTACAAATTTGTTTAAACATTTTGAGCTTAGAAATGTTTAAAGGCTAAGCTAAGAATTTGTTCAAGTTTAATTATCTTAGTCAAAAGCTTAACGATGGTCTTAAACTCTTAAATTATTTTAATTAAGAATTAATCTAGGATAAGTGTAAAGTTAATTAACTCGTAAGTTTTAAAATTTAAAGAGGACTTTTAAGGGTTAACTATCTTGAGTAATTAAAATTTAATGAATTATCTCTGGAAAGTAATTAAGAATAACTACTTTATAATTGTAATTAACGATGGATAAACTGGTGGTTAAGTGATGAAGTAAATTATAATTAACTACTTAAGTTAATTAATGAACGATTAATAGTTAATTAATCAAATAATTTAATTATAAATTAATAGTTAATTATTTAAGTAATTTAATTAGGAATTAAGGATTTAAAATTGATTAATTAAGTAATTAGTAGTTAAATAATTAAGTTTCATTAATTAATAATTAAAGTTATTAATTAATGAATAAGGAATAGTAATTAAAATTAAACAACTTGATTTTAAAGTAATTAATTAAATAGATGAAATAAATAATTAATTGAATAATTAAGATTTAATAGTTGATTAAGAAATCATTAATTAGTTAATTTGAAATGAAATAGGTAATTAATTGTTAATTAATGATTAATCAAACAGAGTTAAGTGGGTAACTCTCAGGTAATTAATTCTAGATTGAATTAATTACAAATAAGAATTAAAGATGACTGCTTATGGATTGTGGTGTAGAATATCTGATTGTGATATTTATTTGATGATATTCTGTGATGCTCTATGATATGCTGAGTTATATCTATGATGATTGTGTATGATTCATCTGTGATAAATGCTATGTTAATTCAATTGTTGAATTTAAATTATTTAAACTGTTTAAGTTAATTAGACACTTGGCCTTTAAAATGGCGTTTGGATTTCGATGAGACCGGGATCGGGTATCCAATTGATATTCCGAAAACCACATCGATCTAATTTGAACGTTAGGTCGTGAATTCTGAAATGAAGATCGAGATGGTGATTTCAGAATGCAAGGGTTATCGTCGTTGACTCTGAGGGTGATTCCAAATGAGTGTGACGAGATAATACCTTCGGTTTCGTTGAACCTGGAACGAACTTGTATGGATTGAATGCTTTCAGCACATCGTCAGGTGGACGATGAGCAATCTAAGAGTGTGATGACCCGGAAATTTCGAGCATTTAAAATCAGAATATTTAATTGATTTTAAATATTCAATAGAGTAAATTTAACCTGAATTACGAATATCACAATTTATTTGATAATTGAATTTTGTAATTAAATAATTTGAATTAGATAAAATATGAAACCTGAGATTTTAAGCCTATTAAAATAATTTGAAGGCTTGTAAAATTTATATTGATAACACTGGAAATAATATAAGTTGTAAAATCGAAATTAACAGTGGTTTGTTCGGTTTTAAAAATATGTCGTTTAAATTGAATTTAAAATAGCCTTCCGAGGCACAGTCTCGGAATTTGACGAAACCAGTTCCATTGGGTCCGTAATATTGAATTATTATCGAGTTTCAATTTTTGTAGTTTTTGGAGTTAGTGGGTGCGTGTACGATATATAAGTGCGCTGAAAATTTAATTGATAATAATTTAATGAAATTTAATTTAATTAATGAGCCTTCTCGTATACGCCTTTTCTTCTACAAAAAAAAATCTAACAACCTGCTTCCTTTCACGACAAGCTCTTCTTCTTGTTTAAAAAAATCGATCAAGACAGTTTTATAAATTTCTATGGCCGTAATCAATTTTCTATATTTTCTTTTTCCCCAATTCGAATCAAACCCTATAGAATCCAATCCCTTCTCCTCTCAGTACCAAATCGACAGCCCTACATAAAAAAAATGCTAATCAATGGCGTACGAAGAGGGGGGAGGGGGCGGACGATCTCGAACAGTTAGAGAGTCGCGCGCGCCCTGAGGTGATGGCTTCTCGTGTTCGAGGGGTTTGCACCTATAGAGGGGGTCGTTAGGGTTTTGGTATCGACTGGTCAAGGCGGCGATGGGCACTGTCGCGTGTGGATGGAGGCGCACAGAGAGGACAGAGGCAATGTCGCGATTAGGGTTTACGACTAAACTAGATGCTCGCGATTTGGAAGTTGTCGACTCAGCACGTGGAGGTAGGATGCGTGGGGCTTTCGATTAGGGGTTATTCGAGAGAACGATAGCAACGTGGAAGGGTTGTGATGTTGTCGGCATCGATAGTGGTTTGGGAATTCGCGTCTGAGGATCGACGAGCTGAGGTTTGTTTCTGTTTTTTTTGTTTTCTGATAATTGATTTAATCTTGGTTAGTGCTATTACTTAATCGAATTATTAAGTGTCAATTCATGGTTCGATTCGATAGTTTTTAGTCAAATAAATAATGTAATAAATTATAAATATTTAAGGTTTATATAGGATTTCAAAATAAAATTTTAAACTGCATATTGTTTTAAGATTTTTGGAGTTGATGAATAAGTGATAAATTAAATAATTTGGTTATTTTAATTACTAAGGTAATTTATTTTTGGAATCTAGATAAAATCAGTTTATTAATTTAAAACCAAATGTTTAGTTTGAATTAAATTGTTAGTCAATTAAATTATTAAATAGTAAGTCATTGGCTAATTAAATTTATAAATGGGAATAAATGGTTCAAGTTATTTCAAAGTGTTAGTAAATCGAATGATTGTGTATTCAAGGTAAAAAATCGAGAAAGCTAAGGCAACATTGAAGCAAACTGCGAATATTAACAAAGGTGAGTTAATCTCACTCGGTTAATTTAAAATTTAAATTTAGATGATTTAACTTAAATAATTATTTGAATGGTTGAAACTGATTGATGTGATATGGTATGGAATATTCTGGAATCAAAATATTTTTGTGCTAACTTCTATGGATGCAGGGAAAACAGGTTGGAGGGATCCAACTGGATCCCTCAACATTTATTTAAAATTATTTAATACCCTCTGTTGTGATTATGCGATATTCTATGATGAACTTTATTGAAATATTGAATGCTATGGTTCGATTGAATATAATTGAGTATAATGATCTATCAAAAATATATATATAAATTGGATTTTGGAAGGAAAATAAAAGAAGTAAATTTGTAAGAAAATAATTATAGAAAATTTGAATAAGTTTAAGAATGAATGGGGAAATTAATATAAAGTGACTTTAAAATTTTAATAATTAAAGCTAGAATATAGAAAGGAAATTTTGAATGACAGGAAGTTAATGAATTTTAAACTGTAGTGTTATTATTTAAGAGAACAAAACATTTATCTAAAATTTAAGATTTAAATTATTGAAAGGAATAAAGAAGAATTGGGAAAGACCTGAATTTATATATTTCATGTAAGAGATTTAAAATCAAATGGTAATTAGTAACAATAATAATAAGTCTATAATTAATGAATTTTGAAATGAATTGTGTAAGTAATGAAATTTATTTCAGATAGAGTAAATTGGAAATCAATTTGGGAAATTGATTTAAGTGATTGAGATTGGAAATTTCTCTCTGAATAACCAAGTACGTTTCAAAGTAAATTTTTAAATATAAATTAAAGGTTTAAAATTGTTTTAAAAAAAGTATGTGTTGTAAATTATTATTTCTACTATTTAAATTCTAAAGTAAGTATTTCCTTTAATCTATTATAGTAGTAATTATTTTAAGAATAACTCAGTATAATGTTTTAAAAGTGAAAACCTAGTTCTATATTTTATAAAGTAACCTTATTTTTAGATATTCATATAGAATCTATCTTAGCCAATTATTGAAGAAGTCTTAACTTAAATATTATAAAGTAAACTACAAAGTAAGTATTTTATTTTAATCTATTATCGTAATAATTATATAAAGATTGATTTGGTAATTTAATAAAGGAAATCTAATGTATAGTTATAAGGTAATATTATTTTAGTATTTCTAGAGCATTGTTTTATATTAAGTATTAAAGTAAAATTTTCTAATATATTTTACAATAAAGTGTTTTTAAATTATTTTTAAAATCTAGTTTTGTGCTTGGTGATTTCAGTGGAGATAGAAATATAATTGGGAAGTTTATTTTAAAGGGAAAGATGATTTGAATCTGTTTTCAAAGGATTGAAAATAGAAATATATCTATGAAGATATTTTGAGATAAATAAATAATTTAGGAAATTATTTATTGTTTGATGGATGCTTGTGAATATAAATTGATAGTTAAATAACCGACTATCAATATTGGCCAAATGCGTTGATCGTTTCGAAGAGACCGGGATCGAGATTAATTTCTCGAAAACCACTTCGATCTGGTTTGTACGTTTCGTGAAAAACGATTTTGGATTCGAAGATGGAGCAGTGAAGTGCAAGGGCTAGTCGCTACTAATCCTGAGGAAATTTCCAAAATGGATGTAGTAGGAATAGTGCTTTCGGTTTCGTTCGAACCCGGGACGGACTTGTATGGATGAATGCTTGTGAAACATCGTCAGGTGGACGATGGGCATTCTAAGGAATATATTCTAAAAAGGTAACGCTTAGCCTCAAGCCTCATCAAATGGGAATGGCTGAAAATCAGGGGATATGCGGCAAGGCTTCGTGGGTAGCCCCCACTGGAGGGTGAGGTCATCCCTGTCTAGATGTCCCTTTATTTCGGCTTAGTGGGCGGCTGCTGATCCCAACCGCGGGGTGATCTTGCTCGGGACTGTCCAGTAAGGGATGGTTCCGGTCTTGTGTTGTAGGGGAGTTAGGGTGGCTCCTCGGTACGCTGATCTAGACCAGGTATTGTGACAGGTGGTAACCCAGTGCCTAGCCATTAGTTGGAATCCATTTTCCCTACGCGCCCGTACGGTTTTGATTGTGCCCAACTATTGCTGAAACGTGAGATGCAAGCATTTCAGCTAGATTCTATTTTACTTTCTATAGACACTATTATAATATCAGAGAACTTTAATAAAAATGATTTAGCTATCGTAAGGTAAAAACCTGACATGTTTATTTGTGGCGTGGTCTTACGAGATGCTTTTGTTTTCAAAGGATTTTTGAAACTTTAATAATCAATTGGGTGTGATTTTCTCACGCTGGTAATCCAAACTGACTCGGGTGTTATTTAACTGTAATGCTCGGGTCAGACCGAGTATTATAGAATACAGGATAGGATGATGTGGAGCTCAGGAGACGAGCAGGAGGACGATACGTACTCTCGTACTTGTTCATATATATATTCCGCTGTGTTATGTAGCTATGTATCTAGTTGTATGTTATTGATGTGAGCTGTGATTGATGTACTCTGTGATGTAATATATGTAAACAGATATATTTGATTTTGAGTAAAGATTATTTATTATCTATTATATTTTACTCCGCTGCGATGGTTAGATTCTGTTGTTGTTTTCTATTCTCTCCTCCTACCTCTTCTTCTTTAACCCAAACGATTCGTATTTTTGTACAACTTAGATTGATTTAGGTAGAATAGTGTTGATTCAAGGGGTACGAATTTGCGGGCTGTTACACTTGGTATCAGAGCCAGGTTGGCGACAACCTTGGCTCTGGTGGGAATTACTCATTTAAAAATAGAGTCCGTAGTACTCTATAATGAGTTTGAGCATATTAATAGAAATGAGCGCGTATTTGTTAGTGAATATAAATTGTTATAATATTGCGTTGATTGATTTATTGAGTGGCATATGAACCTTCGTCGACACAGTCTGCGCAACTGTGTTGAAAGGGTTTCTAAACACTTGAATAGAACAATCGACACAGTATTGTTTTAAATGTGGGTAAATGAAATAATTTTATCCAAAATATATTTTGATATAAAGAAAAGTTTTTGTAAACTATTTTAGCTAATATATGGTTGCCTGGATGTTAGAAATGATAATATTAAAGTATTATCATTGTTAAGTGGAAATTTAACTAGAAATTGAAAATATAACTAAAATTTAGAGGAATGAATTCATTATAAAATGAAATTTATAAATATGAACGAAAATTATAAATTGAAATGTAATCAAATGAGAAATTGTATAAGCATAAACTGTAAAAAAATTGAATTATAGTTAAAATTTATTTGAACCAGGATTTGGAAATTTAAATCCTGGAAATTTGGAAGTGTTTATCGAGACGTTTGGAGATAAATAATAGTATTGTTGATTCGGAGATATTTTTGAATGGAAATCTGTTTTAAATGGGTTTTGAAAGTGATATAGCATTGAAATCACTTGGATTATTGGAAAATAATTCTGATGATGACGGCCGCATCATCAGTATTCATTTTCGAATTTCTAAATGACGGATTGCTGCCAAAAACTGATTTGTTCAGAAAGCTAGTTGTTTTTGAAAATTTCAAAAGGAATTTTGTTGAAAATAAAAGCCAGGATTGGTTTAATTTTTTTTAGAAATGAGATTTGAAATGTTGGATATTTCAAAATGATTTGAAACCAAAGCGGGGAGTTTAAAAAAAAATCCTGGTGGATGGGTGGTAAGCTTATAAATTGAGATGATTTTTAAATCAGGAATGGAATATAAGCTTTGAAGGTTGGAATTTAAATTTAAAGTGAGAAGTTAAAAAAAATGAGATTTACTTGGATTGATGAATCGAATTGAGTTAAATAAAACTGAGTTCAAATAAAATTGGATCGGAATAAGAATTCAATTGAACTATGAATGGAATTATATTCTTACTTAAATAAATGAAAAATAAATTGAATAAGGATTGGAATTGAAATAAATAAATTAGAATAACTTGTAAGAGAATTAAAAATCCATAGAAATAAAATGTGCTTGGGCTATAAATAAATAGAAGGCTTGAGTAAAAAAAAAGATGAATATATTCAAGCCTATAATGGATGGAATTGTGTAAATAATAAGTTGTGGCTTATAAAATTGAAAATGGAATACAAATCCAAAATAAATATTGTTGGATGAATTAAAAAATAAAAATCCAACTTGAATTATAAAATAAATGTGAACTTAAGAAAATTTAAATGAAGAGATTTTGAGATTAAAATCAAGTTCTGATTTATAAGTTGGGAAAAGACTACTTAGATAATAAATTAGATAATAAAATATGTAATGAGAACCCAATGCAGTTAAATAAAAGCTGAATTGTGAGTTTTGATGAAGTTTGGAAATAAACTCAAGGTATAAAATCAAATTCGACTTAAATTATTAGTGAAGAAAATATAATTGGAGATGGCCAGGTAATAAATGGAATATGACCTCGAAATATTATTCAAATGAGTTTGGGTTGTGAAATTAAATTGGTTAAAGAGAGATTGAATTGCGATTTAATAAAATTGGATGGTAATTTAAAAGTGAATGGTAATTTGAAATGGATAATGGATCCAAAACTTGAATTATAGACTAAAATTTGAATTGGAGTGTTAACAAATTAAATATAATTGGGAATATATCGAATAAAAATGTGATTTGATTAAAATAGTAATGGGATGGTTTGCATTGTGAATAAAATCCAAATATGTGGAAATAACTTGGATATGGCCTTGTAATAAATTGAGTTAAGCTGAGTATAAAAGAGAAAATTTACTTGTAAGATGAAAATAAGCTTAAGTGTAAATTTGAATAAATTGAAGTAAATTGACTTAAGCTGAATAAATCGAAGAGAGTTGAATTTAATTCAACTTAAACCAAGTTTAATGATATTGGATTAAATTTGAATCAAGTAAAAATAAATGCGGAATGGAATGTAAATGAATGGATTATGAATAAAATTGAAATGAAATGTGTCGAGCTAATAAGTGGTTGTGAATAAATTAAAATAAAAAGGAAATTTAATTGGTAATTAAAATGAATCTAAATTGTTAATGGTTTTGAATGAAACCAGTTTGGTTAATAAAATGAAATGCAAGTGAATGGATTCAAATTTAATTGCAATGAAACTAGGGATATATGATTTGTGAATAAATTTAAGAGTGGAATAGGATAGAGTTGAAATCAATTTAAATTGGTTATAAACATAAATACTTATTTATTCATATAAATCTCATCGAATTGCATGGAATAAATTGTCGTTGGACGTAAATGGAAGTAATTAAAATTCTATGAATTGATAGAAGTAAAATGAATTGATTTTGAGATCAATTGGATTAAATATGAATTCAGTTTGCTTAAAAATAAATTAAATGTAACGATTGAGTTTTAAACCATTCAAATTAAATGAAAGTGGTTTGTAAATAAGTTGAAACAGTTGAATTAGCATGGAAACTATATAAATTGCTTACGGAAAAATGTTTGGTATGGGTTTCTTTAGAATTCATATGTTTTAACTATTGCAAATAAGTGATATGCTGTTAAACTTCATATATTTGGCACTTACATGTTTAAATTGAGTAAGTACAGGTACCGGGAAGCCGTGTGGCTGGATTTGGATTGTATTAACTGCTAAATAGATAAGCTACTTGCTTAAAAATGCTAAATAAGGTACGCCTATGCAATATAAATAGGAAATATGAACTGTTTTTGGTTTTCCGACCGTGTGGGTCGATGTATATATATTTATCTCTTTTGTCAAATTGCAAAAGCTGCTCCGTACAAAGGAGACTTTGCCAAAAAAATTCATAAATTTTGGGAGCTAGAAATTTTTTGAAAATCTTTGGAAAATTTTGTTAACGACAAACAAATTCAAATTGGAAACTAAAATAAGTTAGTAAATGCAACCAATTGAAAATAATGACATAAATTAGTTTAAATGACAAATAAAATTTAAATTTTCAAAGTTAAAGATAAATTGAATTCGTATGGAAATGAAAGAATCAAGGTGGATAGAAATGGATATAAACTAAAGTGGTAAGATGAACATAAATATAAGAAGCATATAAAATGTTTATACTAACTTAAGAAAGGAATGGTACATTCTAGATTGGAAATTGATATTACAAATATAATATAAGATAATATTGAAATGAATAGATATTGACATTTTGTAAGAAAGTCGATAAAATGTTTTGGGAATATTGTGATTGGATACTGATGCTAAACAGGATATGCAGGTATATAAGAGGGAAAAGGAAATTGGATTTGATTTCAAGAAATAAATTTGAAATGCTCGACAAAAAGGTATGTATTTGAATTTGGTATGAAATTTGATTGGGATTTGGATTGAGCCATTTGGCTTTTTGTTTTCTTTTGGATTTGGAAGGCCGTAGAGCCATTTAAGTAGTAGTACCGAGCTAGTCGCGCAAAGGAGACGCTGGCCAAATTTTTCGGGAATTTAGGGAGTTAGAAAATTTTTGAGAAAATTTTGATAATTCAAAATTTGGTTTTAAATTGAAACTCGAATGATTAAACAAATAGTATAGTTTGAAACTATGGAAAGGTTTGAGAAGTTCATAGAATAATAATGGTCTTTTATAAAAAGATAGTTACTTAGATGTTGAATTGTTTGGTTTGGAAATAAGTAAACGGGAATTGGACCATTCTTCCTAACTAGTAATTTCGGGGACGAAATTCTTTTAAGGGGGGAGGAATGTGACGACCTGGAATTTTCGAGCATTTGAAATCAGAATATTTAATTGATTTTAAATATTCAATAGAGTAAATTTAACCTGAATTACGAATATCACAATTTATTTGATAATTGAATTATTTAATTAAATAATTTGAATTAGATAAAATACGAAACCTGAGATTTTAAGCCTATTAAAATAATTTGAATGCTTGCAAAATTTATATTGATAACACTGGAAATAATATAAGTTGTAAAATCAAAATTAACAGTGGTTTGTTCGGTTTTAAAAATATGTCGTTTAAATTGAATTGAAAATAGCCTTCCGAGGCACAGTCTCGGAATTTGACGAAACCAGTTCCATTGGGTCCGTAATATTGAATTATTATCGAGTTTCAATTTTCGTAGTTTTTGGAGTTAGTGGGTGCGTGTACGATATATAAGTGCGCTGAAAATTTAATTGATAATAATTTAATGAAATTTAATTTCATTAATGAGGCTTCTCGTATACGCCTTTTCTTCTACAAAAAAAAAAATCTAACAACCCGCTTCCTTTCAAGACAAGCTCTTCTTCTTGTTTAAAAAAATCAATCTAGATAGTTTTATAAATTTCTATGGCCGTAATCAATTTGCTATATTTTCTTTTTCCCCAATTCAAATCAAACCCTATAGAATCCAATCCCTTCTCCTCTCAGTTCCAAATCGACAGCCCTACATAAAAAAAAATGCTAATCAATGGCTGTTGCGACTTTTCTATTGATTAGAAAAGCACAAATTTTAATAAATTCTGCAAACGCACAGGCGTGTAGTATGTAGGTCGAACACAGGGAATTGTATTTTAAAACAATTAAAATCCATAGTTAAATCTTAGACGTGTTAAACGAATTCGACGGTGAATTTTGAACAGAAAATAAAAACAATAATATACTTCGAATCGATTTCGAAACTAATCGAAATTGCAACCAAAATATAGAATTGTAAAAAAAATCAGAATAGAAATTGAAATTGCGGAAAAGAAGATAACGGAGAAAACAACTGAAATAATTATTAACTAACTGAAAAGAGTGCAGAAAATAACTAAGAAGAAGAATAAATAAATTGCTAAATCTAATCAACAATCCTACGTATTCTGTTCGAAAATAAAAACAGTGCTGAATTTAAATCTAAACTTGAAGAAAAGTGATGAGGTAAGAGATGATCTGAAGGTGCTGTATAATGTTGTATATATAGGCCTCATCCCCTAAAATCAGTCCATCTTTTTAGCAATAGGACCGGTTCTATTCTTAGTATTTGCCAAGATAATTGTACTGACTGGGTCCATTCCTCGAATTGGTGAAGAGTCAAGTTGCCACGTCATTGCTTGAAATACTTTTATATGTGAATTGGTCCAAATTCATACGTAAGCTACTTTTGAATGTGTCCCATTTTGCTTCGTATCATGGCTATGCATTATGCTACTTTTTAGGAGGAACTGGTCCTTTGCTTGAATTAGTGAAAGAGAACATATATACGTCCACATCATTGCTTGAATTGGTCCATATTGCTTTGAATTGATGTTTGCTACCTTGAGAATATGCAGCCAATATTTACTAAATCAAAGTATGTGCATGCTTGCCACATCATTGATTGAGGTTGGTCCCCACTTGCTTGAATTAATTAAATTTGTTCCTTGCTTTGAGTTTGAGCACGTGACTTGAGATATAAATATGATTTGTTTCCCATGTTGCTTGCACCCATATGCTGAAGTGAAAATGTGAACTAACTCATTTCGCATAAATTGAAGTGTGACATTACTTTGATTTATTTGGTGCTCAAAATGTTGCACTCATGCCGCTTGTCTTTTGAACCAAAGGACGCCACAACCGATTAATTTCAACGTTGCACTTTGGAATCTATAATCTGCAAAACCACAACAAATACCCGTATAATACCGCTTTATTAAAATAAAAATATATGAAACAAACGGTTTAAAGTGCAGAAAAATACGTTCATCAAATACCCCCACACTTGAACTTTATTCGTCCTCGAATAAACGAGAAAATAAAAACTAATTAAATCTTTTTTCATAGGAAACACGATTGCATTGAGCGTATGCAACAAGCCGTTAAACCTCTAGGTGTCCCTAGTAGGACGAGTGGTGTCTCGTGAGGGTTTTCAGCGGATACTACCCACAAAATCCAAATGCAGTATGTGATGATTCTAATGTACTACATGAATGAAAAATTCTACACAAATGGAGACTCGATTTACTTCAAAATAGTTGCAACAAAATAATGTATATCAGTTTTAGTCAACTTCTTCAAATTTTTGGTTCCTCACTAATCACAAATTTCAATGTAACTCAAGTTTTCATACATTAGATTCTAGTTTGGCCAGTTATTTCGATCGATAACATAGTGCAGCCATGAAATAAATTCCTTCACTGTTGATCACAGTTTTTTTCAAAATGGTATGTTTCATTTCCATTTGTATAACAAGCCAAATCAACAAAGTCAAGAAGTGTTTGGGTTTCAAAGCTTAGTCTCTCTTTACTAGTTTTTTTTCTTCTTCTCTTTTTTTTTTTACACCTATCCTTTGGACCAAGGTATACCACCCATGCACTGCCTCGCGGGCTTACATGAGAGTTGGGACAGAGCTTGGCGGATTGTGCAAACCGACGCTGACTATGTCAGAAAAGATCGGTAATTCTTAGGTGATTATTTATTTAATTATTTATACACCTAACTCAGAATGCTGAGGCCAGATATACCATCCATGCACTGCCTTGCGGGCTTACGTGAGAAGAGTATAGAGCGTGGCGAGTGCACACACTTTCACAAGTGTGCACACCTATCGACTGTAGGTGTTTCTTATTAGTTTTTTTTTTTTTGAGAAGAGCTAAAGAGTGTTATGCAAATCAACTTAGCACCACTTAACTTTAATGATTTGAGATGTCAACGCATGTACTTTAAATCTGCCCTTTTTTTTAAAACAAAGACTACAGTTTAGAAAAGATTTCATTACCATCACCTATGAATCCCCCTATATACTAACCTCACTATTATCGCTTGTAATTCAACTTTTCATTATATTTTACATTTGAAATTAGTGATTCACAAAAATCTTCATCAATTGACTTCAACTGCTTACTTACTTTGTCTTGACTAATTAAAAATAAATCGAAGTCCTAAAAATATTGGGAAATGAAAAAAAAATTGAAAGGAAATTTGAAAATATATAATGAGATGATTTTTTTTTTAAAATGATGCTACACTATGAAATATGAACAAACAGAATGAGATATGCGTCCCCCCCACACTGGAATGAGACAGTGTCCCGACTGTCAAATAGAATGCAAATGCAAAATAGAAGAAAAAAACTAAAAAAAAATACAACCTGATATGTGCAAGATAGTGAGCGGCTCATGCCAAATAGTTAGGTTCGTGAAGATCAACGAACTCATCGTCCTCGTGCTGTTCAAACTCTAGAAATGGCTTCAAGCGTTGTCCATTGACCTTTGAAATGGAACCGTCCCTAGGATTTTCAATTTCAACTGCGCCATAAGGTTATACTGTTTTCACAATATATGGACCTGTCCAACGGGATCTCAATTTTCCCGGAAATAAATGAAGTCTGGAATTATATAAGAGAACTTTCTGACCTACTTCGAATGTCTTAGGAAGTATGGATTTATCATGATAGAATTTGGTTTTCTCTTTATAAATCTTTGCCATTTCGTACGCTTCATTTCTTAGTTATTCTATTTCTGACAATTGTAATTTACGATACGATCCGGCTTTTTCTATGTCAAAATTAAGGTATTTGATTGCCCAAAGTGCGCGGTGCTCGAGCTCAACGGGTAAATGGCATGCTTTTCCAAAGACTAATCGGTATGGTGACATTCCCAGATTGGTTTTATAAGCTGTGCGAAATGCCCAAAGGGCGTCTATCAATTTAGATGACCAATCTTTTCTGTTGGAGTTAACCGTCTTTTCAAGAATTTGTTTAATTTGTCTATTGGAAATCTCGACTTGACCGTTGGTCTGTGGATGATATGGAGTAGATAGTTTATGAGTGATAGAATATTTCTTAAGAAGAGATTCAAAAGCACGATTACAAAAATGAGAACCGTTATCACTTATAATGGCTCGAGGTGTGCCAAAACGGGAAAATATGTTTTCTTTCAAAAATTTGACAACAACTTTATTGTCATTCGTTTTGGTAGGAATGGCCTCAACCCATTTAGACACGTAATCTACTGCAAGTAGGATGTAGAGATTTCCAAAAGAATTAGGAAAAGGACCCATGAATTCGATGCCCCAAACATCAAAAATTTCGATGACAAGGATCGGATTTAGGGGCATCATGTCACCTTTGGAAATACGACCTGTTTGTTGACATCGAGCGCATTTGGAGCAAAATTCGTGGGCATCACGAAAATGAGAAGGCCAATAAAAACCGCACTGTAACACCTTGGCAGCAGTTTTCTTTGCTCCAAAATGTCCTCCACATGCTTGATTATGTGAAAAAGAGAGGATGCTATGGAATTCATGTTCTAGGACACATCTGCGAATGATTTGATCGGTGCAATATTTGAAAAGATAAGGATCGTCCCAGTAAAAGTTTCGAACGTTGGACAGAAATTTTTGTTTATCTTGTTTTGACCAATGGGAAGGTGTTTCATTTGTGACAAGATAATTTACAATGTCCGCATACCATGATACACTAGAGAGTGAAAGAATTTGTTCATTGGAAAAATGATCGTTGATTTGAGAGTTATCATAGTTTTCATGAACTATACGAGAAAGATGGTCAGCTATGACATTTTCAGAACCCTTTTTATCTCGTATTTCTAGGTCAAACTCTTGAAGAAGGAGAATCCAACGGATTAAGCGGGGTTTGGTATCCTTTTTCGTGAGTAAATACCGCAAGGCGGCATGATCGGTGTAAACTATGACCTTAGAACCTACGAGATATGATCTAAACTTATCGAGGGCAAAGATAACTGCTAAAAACTCTTTTTCTGTGGTTGAGTAATTCAATTGAGCTTCATTAAGAGTTTTGCTAGCATAATAGATGACTCGAGGAAGTTTATCGATTCGTTGACCTAAGATGGCTCCGATGGCATAATCAGAAGCGTCACACATTAATTCGAAAGGCAAAGTCCAATTTGGAGGTTGGATGATAGGTGCAGTGGTCAAGATCAATTTGAGGGTTTCAAAAGACTTTTTACATTCATTGGAAAATTCAAATTTGACGTCTTTAGCCAGATGATTTGAAAGAGGTTTTGAAAATTTTGAAAAATCTTTAATGAACCTCCTATAAAATCCTGCGTGGCCGAGAAACGAGCGAATGTCCTTTACGGACCTTGGAGGAGGAAGGTCAACAATATGATCAACTTTAGATTTGTCAACTTCTAGGCCATTTTTAGAGACAACATGACCTAAAACTATTCCTCGCTTAACCATGAAATGACATTTTTCCCAATTAAGAACAAGAGATTTCTCCTTACATCGCTTTAAGACACGTTCTAAACGAAGGAGGCATTGATCAAAAGATGACCCATAGATTGAAAAATCGTCCATGAATATTTCTAAGAAATCCTCCACCATATCAGAAAATATACTCATCATACATCTTTGAAAGGTAGCAGGAGCATTACAAAGACCGAAGGGCATGCGACGATAAGCGAAAGTTCCGAAGGGACATGTGAATGTTGTTTTATGTTGGTCCTCTAACGCAATGGGAATTTGATTATAGCCAGAGTAACCATCAAGCAAACAATAATATTCTTGACCGGCTAAGCGTTCGAGCATTTTATCAATGAAAGGGAGGGGAAAATGATCTTTTCTTGTTGCTGCATTGAGTTTTCGATAGTCGATGCAAACGCGCCATTTTGTTTTGACCTTTTCGGAACAAGTTCGTTATTCTCATTTGTTGTCACAGTGATTCCAGACTTTTTTGGTACAACTTGTACCGGACTTACCCAAGTACTGTCAGAGATAGGGTAGATAATGTTATTGTCTAAACATTTGATAATTTCTTCCTTTACCACTTCTCTCATATTAGGGTTTAATCGCCTTTGAGCTTCGCAAGTGGGTTTAGCCTCGTCGACTAAATGTATTCGATGTTCAATAATTGATGGACTAATTCCCTTAATGTCAGTGATTACCCATCCTATTGCCTCTTTATTTTCCCTTAAAATTTTCAAAAGTTGTTCTTCTTGGTCCTTAATGAGATCGGATGCCAAGATTATAGGGAAATTTTCCGAAGAATCTAAGTATGCGTACTTAAGATCGTTTGGAAGAGGTTTGAGGTCTAATTTAGGGCGTACTTCTTTTGAAGCTTCAGTAGACATCAACTAATTGAATTCTAGTGAATTATGAAAAGAGCATAGCATATCATTTAATTCATAAATGTATTCATCTTCGTGGAAGTTGGAATTAAAATGATCTAGGCGCATGCTAAGAGACTCCGTAGTATCACTAAAATCATTTTCAACAATTGTTTGGATCATGTCAACTTCTTCTGTCAAAATCCCTTGGTTGTCTGTTAAGATTGAAGATATTTAGTTCAATGGTTAGGTGCCCAAAGGAAAGTCGGAGTTGACCATTCCTACAATTTATGATAGCATTTGATGTTGCTAAAAATGGACGACCTAATATCAAAGGAATCTGACTATTGGGATTTGAGACAGGTGCAGTCTCTAGGACTATGAAATCGACTGGGAAATAGAATTGCTCGATTTGTATCAAAACATCTTCAATTGTGCCCAATGGCTTTTTGACAGATCGATCAGCTAGTTGAATTGTAATGTTTGTAGGTTTTAATTCACCTAGTTCAAGTTGACAGTACACGGTATAAGGCAAAAGATTCACACTCACTCCAAGATCGAGTAAGGCATGACTAATGTGAGTATTACCGATTTTACAACCGATCGTAGGACAACCGGGGTCCTTATACTTGATTGGGGAGGGATTTGAAAGAACAGAGCTAGTGTTTGCAGTTAGAAATGCAGTCTTAGGAACGTTAGTGGCACGTTTTTGAGTACATAGCTCTTTCAGACATTTGGCATATTGAGGAATTTGCTCGATGGTATCAAGAAGTGGAATATTGACTCGAACTTGTTTGAAGATTTCAAGAATTTGGTCAAAATTAGCGGGCTTCTTCTTTTTTGTTGAGTCTATGAGGAAATGGAGCTATGGGTTTATAGACTCGTTCGGAAGTTTTTTCAATCGAAGAAGAAGGTGTTATATTAGAGGGTGAAGATAAGGGAGCGGGAATGTTGGGGTTGCCAACATCAGAAGGTGAAGAGTGGTCGGGATTGCCAACCTTAGATGAAGAATTAGAATCGTTTTGATTGACAACCGTGGTTGTCGACTGAGTTTCAGAATTTAAAACATGGGAAGATTTAAGAAGGATGTCGGGGTTGCCGACATGGTTGTCCACCTTCTTTCCAGACCTTAATGTGGTGACAGCATTAACCGGATTTACATCTTCGTTCTCACAAAGATTTACTCCTCGAGAGTTATACTTTGGATTCGCTTCGGTTTGACTAGGCAATTTACCTTTCTCATTGATTTTCATGAGATCCTTCATCATTATCAACATTTGTTCATTTTGTTTGGTGATTTGCTCAATTCTTGCATCTTGGTTAGTGATTTGTTCATTTTGTTTAGAGAGTTGTTTTTCCAATCGAGCAATTTCTTGTGAAGGCTGAGAAGGTTGGGTTGATGGATTGAAATTAGGATGCCTGTACGGTTGATTCGAAGGTTTCGTTTGAGGAGCGGGTTGAGAATTTTGAGCATTAGAGGTTGGGGCTCGATAATTCGGATTTGGTATCATTGGATACATATGTGATGGATTAGCCACGTTGTTAGGATTTGACCACGAAAAATTGGGGTGATGCTTCCAGTTAGGATTATATGTGGACGAATAAGGACTGTTTTGAGCTATAGCATTGATTTGGTCTTGTGTGTAGTAATGAGGTAGCCCTTCTCCTTCTTGAGGAATTTGGGCATCTATAGGAAGATGTGATGGGTCAATGACATGTACTCCTCTATTTGGAGCACGAATTGGAACACGAATTGTTTCCCATTGCATATCCTTTTTCGAATACTCTTCTAAAAATTCCCAAGCTTCTTCGTCTGTTTTTGCCATGAATTCCCCTCCGCACATTGATTCGAGTTGGGATCTTGTTTGATAGTTAAGCCCTTCATAAACGATTTGGCACAAAACATGTTTAGGGATTGCATGATGTGGGAAACTATATAACAATTGATTGAACCTTTCAAAATATTTTGAAAAAGTTTCTCCTTCATTCTGGGAGAATTGGTTGATTTCAGTTCGAATTTTAAGAGTTTTGTGGAAAGGAAAAAACTTTTTCAAAAATATAGTAACGAAATTGTCCCAACTCTTAATTGAATTTTTAGGAAGAGAATTAAGCCATCTTTTCGCACTTTCTAGAAGTGCGAATGGAATAAGTCTTAGCTTGATGGATTCATTAGAAAGTTGTTGCATTTTAGTTGCAGAAGTATATAACTCAAATTCACTAAGAAATTCATATGCATTTTCAGACCCAGTGAATTTTGGTACCCCTTGGATAAAAGAATGTTTTAGCTCAAAATTATTTCCTTCGGCAGGTGGAAATGAAATAACCGAAGGTTGAACAGTCCGTGTTGGATAACATCGGTCTCTAAGGGATAATGGTCGGTTCTCATGAAATTCACTATTTCCAACATGTAATTTAGGTGATAATTTCGGTGAATTGTGGTGTGAACTGTGTTGTGAACTGTGTTGTGAACCGTGATTGCTCATATTTGTTTGATTTGAAATTTCCGTTGATTTGTTTAATGAAATATTTTGGCTTTCTAAACGGTTAAAATTATTTCTTGCCCAAACGCGCATAAACAAATCAAGGTGTAACAGGCAAAAGTAAATTAAATCAGTTTTCAGTGGGGCACCTGTAGAGTTGAAAATTACTTACAGAGGTGTATGATAGCCCGTCCAATGCAGCTGAGTAGCGCTAGCGGATCAAACTCCAAAGTTTGTGGTTGCTATGTTGTTGCTACCTTCGTTTGAAACACTGTGTATGAATGAAATAAGGAAACATGAAAATGTGTACTGCAGTGATCATTGAAAAATGTGTGAGTAAAATAGAACTAACATGTCATGTGGTGAAAATTAGTGAAAAGTGCATGAACGTGGGAGCAAAGTGAAAACACAGTGACGTGCAAACAATCTGCGGGAGTTGTAAAAAAAATTGAACAAAAACTTACCTATGAATAAACTTACGTGCAAATATTTGAACAAAATAAAAATTTATTCGTGAACTAAATAAAAGATGGTTACGTGATTACGTGAGTATGAGAATGGAAATGTGAACAAAGAGCTGATTTAATGCAACTGAATTAATGTAAGCAGCAAACTAATGCAAGTATGAAAACTAAGCTACTGCATGCAACTTGAAACAGTAAAATGGTTACGTGAACCAAACTAAGCTACTGCAGTGAACCAAGATGGTTATGTGAAAACAATGGTTACGTAAAAACAGCTACTGCATGCAAACTAACAGGAAAATGCGTAAGTAAAATGCGACGAATGCAACATGATGAAAAATGCAAGCAGTGTGTAAGTTTGAAAATGAAGCAATGTGAGTCACATACCAAAGCAACGCGAAAAATGCAGCAGTGAGAGAATTTGAATGATTAGAAACCGAAAGTGTGGCTATCTGAAACGTGATTTTTGAAAAACGAGAAAAAAAAAAGTAATTTTTTTTTGTTACGTGGAAACCAAAGTAGACCAAAATAGCAATGCAACTAAATAACGTGTAGCGGTAGTAAGTCGACACACAAAAATGAAAGGAGAAGTTCACGTATATGTGACAGCTAGTAATGCTTAAAATGAGATTATATGTGATAGCATACACATGAACGTGAGAAACACAATTTAAACTAACATAAGCTGGGTATGTGAACAGAAACCAACTAAATGAGATGCAACTCACATGCAAAATGTAACGGAAAAAACAAATGCAGCGAACGAACAAAATGCGATTTTTTTTTAAGTAAAACGCTACTTTGGTGAAAGGAACTGAAAAACGAAAAAAAAACGATTTTTTTTTTCGAAAACTAATACAAAAACAAATAAATTAACACGAATAGACATAAAAACGAAAAATCGAAAATTTCAAAATAGCAACTCGCCGGCAACGGCGCCAAAAACTTGTTGCGACTTTTCTATTGATTAGAAAAGCACAAATTTTAATAAATTCTGCAAGCGCACAGGCGTGTAGTATGCAGGTCGAATACAGGGAATTGTATTTTAAAAACAATTAAAATCCATAGTTAAATCTTAGGCGTGTTAAACGAATTCGACGGTGAATTTTAAACAGAAAATAAAAACAATAATATACTCCGAATCGATTTCGAAACTAATCGAAATTGCAACCAAAATATAGAACTGTAAAAAAAAATCAGAATAGAAATTGAAATTGCGAAAAAGAAGATAACGGAGCAAAAAACTGAAATAATTATTAACTAACTGAAAAGAGTGCAGAAAATAACTAAGAACAAGAATAAATAAATTGCTAAATCTAATCAATAATCCTACGTATTCTGTTCGAAAATAAAAACAGTGCTGAATTTAAATCTAAACTTGAAGAAAAGTGATGAGGTAAGAGAAGATCTGAAGGTGCTGTATAATGTTGTATATATAGGCCTCAGCCCCTAAAATCAGTCCATCTTTTTAGCAATAGGACCGGTTCTATTCTTAGTATTTGCCAAGATAATTGTACTGACTGGGTCCATTCCTCGAATTGGTGAAGAGTCAAGTTGCCACGTCATTGCTTGAAATACTTTTATATGTGAATTGATCCAAATTCATACGTAAGCTACTTTTGAATGTGTCCCATTTTGCTTCATATCATGGCTATGTATTATGCTACTTTTTAGGAGGAACTGGTCCTTTGCTTGAATTGGTGAAAGAGAACATATATACGTCCACATCATTGCTTGAATTGGTCCATATTGCTTTGAATTGATGTTTGCTACCTTGAGAATATGCAGCCAATATTTACTAAATCAAAGTACGTGCATGCTTGCCACGTCATTGATTGAGGTTGGTCCCCACTTGCTTGAATTAATTAAATTTGTTCCTTGCTTTGAGTTTGAGCACGTGACTTGAGATATAAATATGATTTGTTTCCCATGTTGCTTGCACCCATATGCTGAAGTGAAAATGTGAACTAACTCATTTCGCATAAATTTAAGTGTGACATTGCTTTGATTTATTTGGTGCTCAAAATGTTGCACTCATGCCGCTTGTCTTTTGAACCAAAGGACGCCACAACCGATTAATTTCAACGTTGCACTTCAGTATCTATAATCTGCAAAACCACAACAAATGCCCGTATAATACCGCTTTATTAAAATAAAAATATATGAAACAAACAGTTTAAAGTGCAGAAAAATACGTTCATCAATGGCGTACGAAGAGGGGGGAGGGGGCGGACGATCTCGAACAGTTAGAGAGTCGCGCGCGCCCTGAGGTGATGGCTTCTCGTGTTCGAGGGGTTTGCGCCTGTAGAGGGGGTCGTTAGGGTTTTGGTATCGACTGGTCAAGGCGGCGATGGGCACTGTCGCGTGTGGATGGAGGCGCACGGAGAGGACAGAGGCGATGTCGCGATTAGGGTTTGCGACTAAACTGGATGCTCGCGATTTGGAAGTTGTCGACTCGGCGCGTGGAGGTAGGATGCGTGGGGCTTTCGATTAGGGGTTATTCGAGAGCACGACAGCAACGTGGAAGGGTTGTGATATTGTCGGCATCGATAGTGGTTTGGGAATTCGCATCTGAGGATCGACGAGCTGAGGTTTGTTTCTGTTTTTTTTGTTTTTTGATAATTGATTTAATCTTGGTTAGTGCTATTACTTAATCGAATTATTAAGTGTCAATTCATGGTTCGATTCGATAATTTTTAGTCAAATAAATAATGTAATAAATTATAAATATTTAAGGTTTATATAGGATTTCAAAATAAAATTTTAAATTGCATATTGTTTTAAGATTTTTGGAGTTGATGAATAAGTGATAAATTAAATAATTTGGTTATTTTAATTACTAAGGTAATTTATTTTTGGAATCTAGATAAAATCAATTTATTAGTTTAAAACCAAATGTTTAGTTTGAATTAAATTGTTGGTCAATTGAATTATTAAATAGTAAGTCATTGGCTAATTAAATTTATAAATGGGAATAAATGGTTCAAGTTATTTCAAAGTGTTAATAAATCGAATGATTGTGTATTCAAGGTCAAAAATCGAGAAAGCTAAGGCAACATTGAAGCGAACTGCGAATATTAACAAAGGTGAGTTAATCTCACTCGGTTAATTTAAAATTTAAATTTAGATGATTTAACTTAAATAATTATTTGAATGGTTGAAATTGATTGATGTGATATGGTATGGAATATTCTGGAATCAAAATATTTTTGTGCTAACGTCTGTGGATGCAGGGATAACAGGTTGGAGGGATCCAACTGGATCCCTCAACATTTATTTAAAATTATTTAATACCCTCTGTTGTGATTATGTGATATTCTATGATGAACTTTATTGAAATATTGAATGCTATGGTTCGATTGAATATAATTGAGTATAATGATCTATCAAAAATATATATAAATTGGATTTTGGAAGGAAAATAAAAGAAGTAAATTTGTAAGAAAATAATTATAGAAAATTTGAATAAGTTTAAGAATGAATGGGAAAAATAATATAAAGTGACTTTAAAATTTTAATAATTAAAGCTAGAATATAGAAAGGAAATTTTGAATGACAGGAAGTTAATGAATTTTAAACTGTAGTGTTATTATTTAAGAGAACAAAACATTTATCTAAAATTTAAGATTTAAATTATTGAAAGGAATAAAGAAGAATTGGGAAAGACTTGAATTTATATATTTTAGGTAAGAGATTTAAAATCAAATGGAAATTAATACCAATAATAATAAGTCTATAATTAATGAATTTTGAAATGAATTGTGTAAGTAATGAAATTTATTTCAGATAGAGTAAATTGGAAATCAATTTGGGAAATTGATTTAAGCGATTGAGATTGGAAATTTCTCTCTGAATAACCAAGTACGTTTCAAAGTAAATTTTTAAATATAAATTAAAGGTTTAAAATTGTTTTGAAAAAAAGTATGTTTTGTAAATTATTATTTCTACTATTTAAATTCTAAAGTAAGTATTTCCTTTAATCTATTATAGTAGTAATTATTTTAAGAATAACTCAGTATAATGTTTTAAAAGTGAAAACCTATTTCTATATTTTATAAAGTAACCTTATTTTTAAATATTCATATAGAATCTATCTTAGCCAATTATTGAAGAAGTCTTAACTTAAATATTCTAAAGTAAACTCCAAAGTAAGTATTTTATTTTAATCTATTATCGTAATAATTATATAAAGAATGATTTGGTAATTTAATAAAGGAAATCTAATGTATAGTTATAAGGTAATATTATTTTAGTATTTCTAGAGCATTGTTTTATATTAAGTATTAAAGTAAAATTTTCTAATATATTTTACAATAAAGTGTTTTTAAATTATTTTTAAAATCTAGTTTTGTGCTTGGTGATTTCAGTGGAGATAGAAATATATTTGGGAAGTTTATTTTAAAGGGAAAGATGATTTGAATCTATTTTCAAAGGATTGAAAATAGAAATATATCTATGAAGATATTTTGAGATAAATAAATAATTTAGGAAATTATTTATTGTTTGATGGATGTTTGTGAATATAAATTGATAGTTAAATAATCGACTATCAATATTGGCCAAATGCGTTGATCGTTTCGAAGAGACCGGGATCGAGATTAATTTCTCGAAAACCACTTCGATCTGGTTTGTACATTTCGTGAAAAACGATTTTGGATTCGAAGATGGAGCAGTGAAGTGCAAGGGCTAGTCGCTACTAATCCTGAGGAAATTTCCAAAATAGATGTAGTAGGAATAGTGCTTTCGGTTCCGTACGAACCCGGGATGAACTTGTATGGATGAATGCTTGCGAAACATCGTCAGGTGGACGATGGGAATTCTAAGGAATATATTCTAAAAAGGTAACGCTTAGCCTCAAGCCTCATCAAATGGGAACGGCTGAAAATCAGGGGATATGCAGCAAGGCTTCGTGGGTAGCCCCCACTGGAGGGTGAGGTCATCCCTGTCTAGATGTCCCTTTATTTCGGCTTAGTGGGCGGTTGTTGATCCCAACCGCGGGGTGATCTTGCTCGGGACTGTCCAGTAAGGGATGGTTCCGGTCTTATGTTGCAGGGGAGTTAGGGTGGCTCCTCGGTACGCTGATCTAGACCAGGTACTGTGACAGGTGGTACCCCAGTGCCTAGCCATTAGTTGGAATCCATTTTCCCTACGCGCCCGTATGGTTTTGGTTATGCCCAATCATTGCTGAAACGTGAGATGCAAGCATTTCAGCTAGATTCTAATTTACTTTCTATAGACACTATTATAATATCAGAGAACTATAATAAAAATGTTTTAGCTATTGTAAGGTAAAAACCCGACATGTTTATTTGTGGCGTGGTCTTACAAGATACTTTTGTTTTCAAAGGATTTTTGAAACTTTAATAATCAATTGGGTGTGATTTTCTCACGCTGGTAATCCAGACTGACTCGGATGTTATTTAACTGTAATGCTCGGGTCAGACCGAGTATTATAGAATACAGGATAGGATGCTGTGGAGCTCAGGAGACGAGCAGGAGGATGATACGTACTCTTGTACTTATTCATATATATATATATATATATATATATATATATATATTCCGCTGTGTTGTGTAGCTGTGTATCCAGTTGTATGTTATTGATGTGAGCTGTGATTGATGTACTTTGATGATGTAATATATGTAAACAGATATATTTGATTTTGAGTAAAGATTATTTATTAGCTATTATATTTTACTCCGCTGCGATGGTTAGATTCTGTTGTTGTTTTCTATTCTCTCCTCCTACCTCTTCTTCTTTAACCCAAACGGTTCGTATTTCTGTACAACTTGGATTGATTTAGGCAGAATAGTGTTGATTCAAGGGGTACGGATTTGCGGGCTGTTACAAAGAGATTTGTTCTGTAAAGGTAATCGCAGCCTCAAGCCTCATCAACTGGGAATGCTAAAACAGGGGAGATGCAGCAAGGTTAGTTGGGTCATGCCCAAGCAGGACAAGATATTCCCCTGTCTAGATGTCCCTTTTTATTTCAACTGTGTGGGCGGTTGCTAGCTACAACCGCGGGGTTTATCTTTTTTGGGACTGTTCAGCAAGGAATGGTTCCGGCTTTGTGTTGTAGGGGGTCGGGAGTGATCCTCGGTACGGTGATCCTAGGCCCGTACTGTGACGGGCGGTACCCCAGTAGCCCTGCCATTGTTGGAAATCCATTTTCCCTACGAGACCTGTGATAACTTGGAATTTCGGCATCTGATAATTGGATAAGTTTTGACCTTATTTAGTGAACAGATAAAATCCTGGTAATAAAATATATCTGAATATATTTGAAACTATGATGATATTGGAATAGATATCTGGAAATGATACATTGTTTTTAACACATAGATTTTTAATAAAAATAATTGTTTTTTTAAAAGTGAATTGTGTAGTTATATATGTATATATATATAACTTGATCTAAAATTTTAATTTTAGAATCTAATTTGTATTTGAGTTTAAAGCCTTAAAAAAAACTTAAAGTATAAATATTTTTAATTTGTTTTGAATTTTAAAATATTTGTATGAACCTTTATCTTATAAATATAATTAGATTTATCCATTTCAATATTTCCTACATATAAATAAGTACATATTAACTAACTATTTAAACATAAGTTTATATTTATCTTATATTAATCTATTAACTAAATACAAATTAACATTTAATAATAACTAATGAAATTTGAAGACAAGTGTAATCTTCTTAGGCTTTGTAATAACATATGTTAGATAATTAAGTAAGGTGTATGACAAATGTTAATTTTAAGGACAAGTGTCATTTATTTTAGATTTTCTTTTTTCAGCCTTTATATTAAAAAAAAAAGAGACTTAGCTTGTTCTATTCTCATACCAGCAATCCATCTACTCCCTAAAACCCTTTCTCAAAACAATCTGAAATCAATCCACTTCATAAAACCTGAAACAAGATCAAAGTTTGAAATTTTATCTTCATTTTCAAAAAAAATCTGAAACATTTAAAAACCTGTAATCCACTCTCAATATCAAAACCTGCATACCCTTTTAATTTTCCTGAGAACAACAACCTGCACATTTTCAAATCAGAGCCTATCAACAAATCTTCAAAGATATGAAGCCTGCATGCAATTAGAGATCTCTATATCTATGTTTGGAAACAACTTCCAGGCTTGCATTTCTTTTTCTTAGATGCATGCAATTGTTAAAGCAAGGAGCAAATACAAACAAGATGGAAGTTTTTAAAGTAAACTGAAGTTTAATTTCAAAAGCAAAACAAGATTTTTAGTTTCAGATCTTGTGTCCTCTGTTCGACATTACTAAGGTGAGTAAATCACATGTTTTAGCTTTACTAAAGATATAAATTGGTGAAAAGGCCGTAGTTGTTCTTATTAGTGAAATCTGTGAAAATAAAAAGCTTTAACCTTTATTTGAAAATTTTATACACCATTGCATGTTTATGGAACTCAGATAGGTTCTCTATTCTCAAAAATGAATAATGAATCAGTCCTTATGTTTATATATGTGTTAGAGAAAGAACCTGTCACTTAAGTCAAGTGAGAAGAATACAAAATATATCTGGAAACAGAAAAGAAAAAAAAAATCAATGCTAACAGCAACATATAATTTTCAAGCCTGAATCAAGAAATTCAAGTTTTAAGCAAAGAAATTTTTCATTTTAAGAGTTTAAAGTTTTTTTTTTAGGCGTGAGGGAGAAGGAGATGTATCGGGTAAATCTCGAGATGGTTATGAGTTGACTCGGAGCAAGTAAGTTGTGAAGCGCGCGGGGTGTTGCTCGAGAATTTTGTTGTGTGGTACGGTGGGAACTCATGAATTTATAACAGCTCTAAATCTAAATAAGGTAAGTTGTAAAATTTAAATGCATCTAGTTTGAGTTTTCTTAAATACATTTTCAATGTTCTATTTTGATTTAAGATATGGTAAGTTTGTTTAACTTAAACGTATCAAGTTAAAATTTTAAATTATTCTTAACTTAATTTTAATATAAGTTAAGTAAATGAGAAGGAATGAAAAAAAAATATAAAATGTTTAACTTTATGGAGTAATTAAATAATTAGTAAGGTAAATGGTTACCTTAAAGGTAATTAAGGACCTAGATAATTTATTAAATTAATGAAGTGTTAAAAAGTGGATTAATTAATTAATGATTTTGGATTAATTTATTTGTTACATCTTAGAGTTATAAATTAATTTAAAGTTGATTAATTGTAAATTTGAGGTACTTCTGGGTTAATTACCTGGTGTAATAAATATGAAGAATAATTACTTAGTATAAGTAATTAATAATTAATTATTTAGTATAATTAATTTAAGAATTGGGTAATAAAAATGGTGGGAAGTAAATTAAGAAATTGTAGTTAATTAAGAATAATTAATTACAGAATAAGATTAATCAAGGGAATTAATAAATATAATTAATTAAAGATTAAGTATGATTACTTAGGATAATTAATAAGGTGTAATTACTTAGTAAAGTAATGAGGAATAATTACTAAATGTAATTAATAAAAAGGAAATTACTCGATGGGAGGTAGTTAAAGAATAATTACTTGGTGGAAGGAACAAAGTGATAATTACTCAGTGTAATTAATTAAAGGATTTATTAATTAATTAAAAGGTTAATTAATTAATGGCAGTAATTAAGAATAGTTAATTACTAAATGTGATTTACCAAGATTGATTAATGAATGTGATAAATTTAAGGCTAATTATTAAATAAAGGACGGGTTGTTTTCATTGTCAAAGGGCTAATTACTGAATGTAATTAGATAGAATAATTAAGGGATGATAAATTAATGATTGAAATTAATTTATAAGCAGGATTAAGGATGATTAGGGTAATTAATTAAGTTTGTTAGAGTTAATTGGAATGGTATAACTGATTTATCTTATTCATAAATGATTGAATAATATTGTATGCCGGAGATTAGGGGATATCTTTGATATGTGATTTGTGATGCTATGAGATGATTGGTTTAAAAGAGATAGTATGGTTGTCTATCGATGCTAAATTGCAGTGTAAGGAGTGACATCCTATCTGAAGTTAAATTGTATTTCACTTGAATAACTTGGGTTAAGATGGTATTCAATTCGAAGAGACCGGTGTCGGGAATTAGTACATACCCAAAACTACTTCGATTCTTTATAAATTGATATGTGAAATAGTGACGTCTATAACAACTTGCGACGACGAACCATGGATATGGATTTTGATTGATTCTGGAAATTCTCTATCATAGTTATGACTATGCAAGGAGAATGACGGTTTCTGATCAAGTAACCAGATCTGAGTCCGTACTAGGAAGTCGAGTGAACGATACTAGTTCGAAAGAGAAATTGTGTGATCGAGCGAGCGATCGGAGTTGATATTGCGTACGAATGGTATATGTACATCGTACGGGCTTGATTGAATAGAAATTGAAATTCTGTAAAGAAGTCAATAAAATTTGGAAAGAGCTAATACTGCAGATTTCAGTATTGAATTGCCAGAATGGATATCTGGAATTCATTGTGTATTCCATATGTCCCATCTAAGGAAATTTGTTCATGATTCATCATTTGTTGTAAAACCGGTAGTTCAGGAATTGGGAAGTCGAATCAAATTTGACTGTAGTCAGGAATCCGATTCGGATTGTTGATCATGGAGAGACAACTCTGGATAATTTTAGAAAAGCTTATCCGGATTCGTGTTCGGATAACTAGTGATGTTTGTTAGGATAGACTGTTTGGTTATTTGTTAATGTAGGAAGGACATCTATGTTTGAATGATTGGCAAAACAGCTTTTAAGTTATCTTTGATTTAAATTTCGGGGACGAAATTCTTTTAAGGGGGGAGGAATGTAACGACCCTGGATTTTGGCCCTGTTTATTTTAATATATATATAATTTAATTAAATAAAAAGTAGCTTGATCATCTTAAAATGAATATGATTTTGGAAGTAACTGCTGTTTGTTCATATGGATGGGTATTTAAAAAAAAAGGAAATTGGATTCTGGGAATTAAAAATTAAAAATCTCTTGATAATATTTACAATAAAATTTATCTTATATAATTTAATTAAAATACTTTACTTTGTTTATATTTAGTATAAAATAATACATATTGATAATAATGGTTGAAAATTCTAAAATAAAAATTTCTTAACAATATTTTTAATAAAATTACCTTCTATAATTAAATTAGAATGCTTTACATTACTAACATTTGATAAATAAATACATATGGATGATAGTGTTTAAAATAAGATCAAAGTCTAAAAATATGAAATATAAAATAATCAAAATATAAAATATAAATATAAATAAATAAGTAAACTCATGAATCTAAGTTTAATATTGATTGTCAAATACAAAATATCGATTGTAAAGTACAAATAGGAATAAATATAAATATAAGCAAGTAAACTATATTGAAAGTAACTGAAACATTGAAAGTAAGAATGAAAATAAAAGAAAAACAAAGATTAAATAATTTTGTTAAACATACAACATAACTTTAAAAATCAGTAAGCAAAATAAAATGAAAATCCAACACATATGAGTGTAAACTATTCAAACTAGAAGTGAATAAAACATACAATTAGAAGTTAAACAAGGCCAAGTGTATAAACCACAACCTGAAACTATACATGTTCATAAACTAACAAAACAACTTATCTTTATTCTAAAGACCAAAGTCAAAGTATAAAAGAAAAAAAAAAAACATAGCATAAATCAATACCTGATGGAAGTGCATGTGAATCAACTATTTAGACTAAAAGTAATAAGGAAATGCTTACATACAAAATAAGGCTTCATTTGCAAGCCAAGTAATCGCCTGCAAATATATGTCTACATACAATATTTATGTGCAGATAAAAATAATAAGTATGTAAACATATTTGGAAAAAAAAACATGTACTTGCTATCTTCTCGACCAACAATTTTGTCATTTCAAAATATTACAAAAAAATCTGTTTATAAAGGTAGGAACTGACCAGATATTGCCTTCCCCTATTCAACTGTTGTTTTCTATATATTTGTATGCATCTTTATTTAGTTCGTTCAGTCAAAATAATTAGCAAACATGAGACAAAGAAAGAAAAAAAAGGGGCAAGTTCAAAAATTTAAGTTCAACAGCAAAACAGATTCAAGTTTGCAGTTTCAAACTTCACTTTCAAGCAACTAGGCTTCAAAACATTCATGTTTACTGATTTACAGGGATGTTCTGGTGATTAAACTTGATCTAAAAAAAAGCTTTAAGTTTATTTAAATAAGTTCAAGATTTGTTGAAATTTCGGATTATATGTGCTCAAATTTGAGTATATGTTGTGGTGCTCTGTTGTGATGCTCTGTACTCCTCTAATAAACTATACATGTTTTATATTTGCTTCCATGTTCAATTTACACTCATCCAATCATTATTGTGCTTAAAGATTGTAACTAAAACAATATGGTAAGCTTAAAATAAGATTTTTTTTTTTAGGGTTGCTTTCAAGCTCACCACTGCAATATTGATGTACAGGTAAATTAAGTGATCATTGATAATATTCGAATGTAGCAAAATGTTGATTCAAGATTATATATTGAGTCTATACTGCAAATCATTATTTTTACAACAAAAATCAAGATTTATATATTGATATTTAAATAGCAGTTTGTAAATAGATAAAAATTGTATTTTTGCAAATTCCTAGTTATTGATTCAATATAAATTGTTGAAATTTGTTTTGGAGGTAGTTCCAACATACAAGATGTTGGGAAAAATACTGAATAATTTTTCAGATTCTAGAATTTGTCGAACGAAGGCAAATTAGGGCTTGAGTTCTAGTTTTTTTCATGTCTATAACATAGTGGTGTTCGTCCTCTTCGCGTGATCGAGCTGATCGCGATTCTGGGGGGTGTTAGGGGAGGATGTGGACGAGGCATAGGTGAAGTATCTTCGCCTTCGATGGTCAGTGATGGTGGGGGCTAAGCATTTTCTCAGGGTAGTTCGAGCTTTTGTTCGAGCTTCAGGCGATATTTTGAATTCGATCAGTTTGTGGTGATTCGATTTTTGTTTTCGTGCCTACGTGTAAATCGCGACTTGTTGAGTGAGGCGAGGTTCGCCAGTGCTCCGGCACCGCCGCGTGCACGTGTATGACACGAAGGCAGTGTCAGTGACGTGATCAGAATTTGTCGCGAGTCAATACTCGGTTTGCTTGATGTTAGCTTCGGGTTTGTTTTGTGCGGTGCTCGTGTAAGTTATTGATGTTTTTATACTTAGTTTAAAGTTTAACATACTGTAAAAAAAAGAGAAAAAGGGGGAAGAAGAAGTTATGTGCAGGGGAGTCTCAGGAAGATCGCGTGAGGAACTCGAAGTAACACCCGAGTATAATGCAAGGGAGGTCTCGAGTTTGGTCAAACTGCAGTATTGCAGTGATGTAGAAGTTGAGTAAATTTGTTTTTTTTACAAATTTGTTTAAACATTTTGAGCTTAGAATATTTAAAGGTTAAGCTAAGAATTTGTTCAAGTTTAATTATCTTAGTCAAAAGCTTAACGATGGTCTTAAACACTTAAATTATTTTAATTAAGAATTAATTTAGGATAAGTGTAAAGTTAATTAACTCGTAAGTTTTAAAATTTAAAGAGGACTTTTAAGGGTTAACTACCTTGAGTAATTAAAATTTAATGAATTATTTCTGGAAAGTAATTAAGAATAACTACTTTATAATTTTAATTAAGGATGGATAAACTGGTGGTTAAGTGATGAAGTAAATTATAATTAACTACTTAAGTTAATTAATGAACGATTAATAGTTAATTAATCAAATAATTTAATTATAAATTAATAGTTAATTATTTAAGTAATTTAATTAAGAATTAAGGATTTATTGATTAATTAAGTAATTAGTAGTTAAATAATTAATTTTCATTAATTAATAATTAAAGTTATTAATTAATGAACAAGGAATAGTAATTAAAATTAAACAACTTGATTTTTAAGTAATTAATTAAATAGATGAAATAAATAATTAATTGAATAATTAAGATTTAATAGTTGATTAAGAAATCATTAATTAGATAATTTGAAATGAAATAGGTAATTAATTGTTAATTGATGATTAATCAAACAGAGTTAAGTGGTTAACTCTCAGGTAATTAATTCTAGATTGAATTAATTACAAATAAGAATTAAAGTTGACTGCTTATGGATTGTGGTGTAGAATATCTGATTGTGATATTTATTTAATGATATTCTGTGATGCTCTATGATATGCTGAGTTATATCTATGATGATTGTGTATGATTCATCTTTGATAAATGCTATGTTAATTCAATTATTGAATTTAAATTATTTAAACTGTTTAAGTTAATTAGACAACTTGGCCTTTAAAATGGCGTTTGGATTTCGATGAGACCGGGATCGGGTATCCAATTGATATTCCGAAAACCACATCGATCCAATTTAAACGCTAGGTCGTGAATTCTGAAATGAAGATCGAGATGGTGATTTCAGAATGCAAGGGTTATCGTCGTTGACTCTGAGGGTGATTCCAAAATGAGTGTGACGAGATAATACCTTCGTTTTCGTTCGAACCCGAAACGAACTTGTATGGATTGAATGCTTCCAGCACATCGTCAGGTGGACGATGAGCATTCTAAGAGATTTGTTTTGTAAAGGTAATCGCAGCCTCAAGCCTCATCAACCAGGAATGGCTAAAACAGGGGAGATGCAGCAAGGTTAGGTGGGTCATGCCCAAGCAGGACAAGATATTCCCCTTTCTAGATGTCCCTTTTTATTTCGGCTATGTGGGCGGTTGCTAGCTACAACCGCGGGGTTTATCTTATTTGGGACTGTTCAGTAAGGAATGGTTCCGTCCTTGTGTTGTAGGGGGTCGGGAGTGATCCTCGGTATGGTGATTCTAGGCCCCGTACTGTGACGGGCGGTACCCCAGTAGCCCTGCCATTGTTGGAAATCCATTTTCCCTACGAGACCCTACGGTTTTGATTTGTATTACCTACTTTTGTGGCTAGTAGCTGGAATTTAATCATGTAACACTTTCGGCTATTTTTTATTTACTTGAAAACCCTAGACACTATTATGATATCACTGGATTTCCTATGAAATGTTTTGGTTAGCGTAAGGTAAAAACTTACCCGTATTTATTTGTGGGGAGTCTTACGTGATACCTTTATTTTCAAATGTTTTTCAAAGTTAAACAACTTTAAACCGTTTACTCATACCAGACCCATGTCTTTCTTAATGATGATACATCTTTGTGGCAGTAGAAGGGAGGGTTGTCACAAATGAGTAGATCACACGGCCAAAACAATTAGAGAAGAGTTGGGAAAATTAAAGGTCGGAAATGCAAAGAGACATAGGAATTTCAAAAGTTTAAAACTCTTCGAATTTCCTATATTCTTTATATATATATATATACACACACATATATATATATATATATATCAATGGCTGAAAACAAAGATGAAAGATCTCAAAAAATGAAATAAATAAGAAAAGAAAATAAATAAATTTAAACAATATCAATTAAATAAAGAAAATGCAGTAAATACCAAACTAGGCTTTATAAATTTGAATAAATTCAAGTGTACTTTAGAAAATTTATATTATTATTCTAAAAATATTAAAATACACCCAAAATAACACATTAACACAATCAAAATAATAATATCACAAAGAAAATAAAATTTATATAAAGTAAAAATAGGCAAAAATTGTTAAATAAAACAAATTTACTCAAATTTTGAAATGCACATAACTTTTGCAGTTTAACTCTGTTTTCAACGAAACGAAAAGCAGTGTTCAAGTTATTTCATCTATTTTCATAAAAAAATTAAGGTTTAAAATAATTTAAATTTGAAGTTTTAAAATGTCAAAGCTTGGACAGTTTGACCAGAATTCCACTTTTTAGTAGCATATTCAATTTATAATAGGTTTGAAAATATAAATCACTTAAAAAATCAACATTTGTATTTAAAAATGAAATGTTTGAAATAAAATAATTTCAGAATAAAATAAAGTCAAATATTAAAATATATGAAAAAAATCTAGGGTTGTTACAAAGAGAGTCTCTTTTTGATTCGGCATCTGAACTTCGATGTGGTGATGGCAAGTGCATGGAGATCGAAATGCGCGATGCGATGGAGAAATCGGTTTGAAGAATCGTTGGGGACTGAGCCAGAATTTTGTTGGAGAGAAGCTTGGCCATGGGTTTCATGCATATCAAGTTATCACCGTGCAGGCAGAGGTTTGAGAGGGAAAGGTGATTTAAGTTTAAACTTAGTCTAATTAAAGTAAATTATAATTTAAATAATCTTAAACTTCATTAATTCATATTTAATTCATATAAGGTCCAAATAGAACAAGACAGGTTGCGTTGCAATCGTATCAGCAAAATCTACACTATGGAGTTGGATTGGATGGATTTGAAGCTAGTAAGAATTTTGGTTGAAATTGAAAGTCTATTCGATTTTCATTCAAACTGGAGTGTTTTGGCAAAAACTGGAATCAAAGTGAGTTATCTCACCTCTCTGACCCAATAATATTTTTATATAGGTGTGGATAATTTTATTGCTGATTGTTTGTTGACTATTTGGATGATTTACTATATTTATCGGTTGTTTTGGATATATTCCTACCTCTGGAGCAAATGAGACCCTATTACGTTCCCTTGTAAGAGCGGATGACCCTTTGTATATGATCCTGCCTCAAAGCTGTTGATTTATATTTTATGATTATATATTGTATGTGATGCAGGAGGACAAGTTGGAGGGATCCAACTAGATTTCTTATACTGTTGATTTTATTTTTCATATATTTTGATATATGATGTGTTGAATGCCATATTTGATATGGATAATTTTCCCTATTTAGTGCTATAGTAGCATTGAGCCATATTTTTAGTATTTTGAAATATATAAAATGAAGATTTAGTTTAAAAAAGGATTTTAAGTGATTTCGAAAACTTATATGTTTTTAATAATTATTTTTAAATTGTTAAAAGAAGGAATTTATTTTCAATAAAATAAAAGGTATAATTTTAGGATATTATAAATTAATAGTTTTATAAGATATTTTAAATAGAAAATTTTGAACTGTAAAATTAAGATTTTTAAAATCTTAAAAAAAAGTCCACCCTTTATAATAAAGGAATACGATTTTAAATAGAGTATAGAAATATTTTGGTATTAATATTTGTTAACCGTTTTATATAAAGTGATATATATACACACGCATACATAATAGGTTTTATTTATAAATATAGGAATTATAAACATGATAATGTATAAAGGTAACATTTTACAAATAAAGTGAAGATGTGTAAAATCATATTTTATTAATAAAAGGATAGATTTATAAACGTGTTTATAAGTAAAGGAAAACTTTTATCATTGGATAAATCAAAAAAAATAAGTCATAATTATGGATTTATAATAAGATGTGGGTTGTTGTTTTAGAAAAATAGTGGATTCTCTTGTGGAAATTAAAAGTGAGGATAGATTTAGAGATGTTAAACGATATGTTATAAAATCGAAAGTGGTTTATAAATACAGTTTCATAAGCATGGAAATGATTGTGTTGAAATTTGAGTATGATTTTTTATGAAGAAAGTATATTTATGTTTTAAAAGTTGTTTATTCATATTAATATTGTTTTAAAGTTGGTTATCAACATTTTAATATTTTGTAAAGTTAATTACTTAAACTATTAATATGGTTTGAAATTAATCATAATTATTTATCAATAAAGTTTTGGAAATTAATTATTATTATTTATAATAAATTTGAAGATAAATTAGTATTGTTTTTTTAAGAATGTTATGGAATTATTAATTATTTATTTTAAGATGTTTTGAAGTTAATTATTATTTATTTATAATGTTTATTATTATATAATAATGTTTTAAAGTAAATGATTAGAATTTACTTTTAAATGTTTTCGAGATTTACAAATAAGGTTTTTATAAACAGATGTGGGTTTTATAAGAGGACTCCTATAAAACTTGATGGAAGATTAGTTAAAGGGTAAAAGGAGTATTATAAACGGTCTTAGATATTTACTATAAAAAAATTAGAAATGGGTTCATAGATATAAATGGTTTTATGGATTTATAAAAGGATAATAAACGATTTTAGGAATTTATTAGTGGAAGTTTATAAAAATTTCGGAGATTAATGAATAGGGTTATAGCAGGTTTAGAGATTTATGAAGGCGCTTATAAGTTGTTCTAGAATTGTATGAAAAGGAAATCCTCTGCTATTCTGTGCATATACTTATACCGTTGAGATGAGTATATAGATTTTTTCCCAAGTATCAAAAATATAAGGGTCTATGGGTATATCTTCATAAAGGTATTTTGAGATAAATATTTGGAAAGTGTTTTAATTAATGAAAAGATTAATTAAAGAGGCTTAGTTTGCTTGTTGCTTAACCAATGTTGCTTCCTTTGGAAATTTGATCTCTGGTTGGATTGCTTGTTTATTTGATAGCTAAATAACTGATTATCAAATGTTGGCCAGATTATAAACTAATATTGTCGTGTCGGAGAGACCAGATCAAATATGTTATCCGAAAACCACTTTGGACCGACATAAGCGCTTAGAAGTGGAATAGCTTGAAGATAATCGAAATGGAGCTTTTGAAGTGCAAGGGCTATTCGTTATTAATCCTAGAAGGGATTCTCAAAGATGATGTAATAGAAGTAGTGCCTTCGGTTCAATGACTTTTATGGATGAATGCTGACATTATGCCATCACTTGGAAGGCAATGTTAGTATTCCAAGTGGAATGTGACGACCGCCCATGACTCCCGCACGGAAACAAGGAAATGGTGCGCTGAAAGTGTGCCAGGCAGCCATGGACGATAGTCAAGGATAAAATAAACATCGCAGACTCTATCGTAAAACTCACAGCGCATGGATAAAATACAATAGAGAAATATAATATAGTGAAGCTCCTATAGAACAGAATATCATCATCTAATCATAATAGCTTTATACATGGTCTGAATCATGAATACAAGAAGCCTCACTACATAGCACTCAGAGTAATCAACAATCAGCGGAATATCCAGTACATAGAATATGAAAATAATATGTAAAGCCTCCTGCTCGTCTTCGTCATCATCAGCGTGAGCCACTAAGATCAGCACCTGCCATCTGTCACCTAGTCTGCCCATCCCAAACATGGATGAACAGCCCAAGGTAATAAGAGGAGACATAAAACCTTGAGTCAGACAACAGTCTTAGTGAGCAGTAAATCAACTATCAAACATACCAAAGGAACATAAAGGATAAAAGGAATAGGAACCCAAATCATCCCACTCCACCTCTTTCTACAGTGATAGCCCCCAGACACACACTAAGGAGAAGCAAGCATAGCAAAGCAGATAATTAAAGTAAAGCAATAACCACTCGAGTCAAGGTCGATGTTTTCCAAATACAAACCCCCAAGGCCTAAACCAAGATCGGATAAGCACCCAGAAAACACCGCTCTTGAGACCGAATGATGATACAACCAAACATCCATGACTCTGGCTATCACTGTTATCATTGCCTTGATTTTATCGTTAATTGAATGACCAACTCATCTTTCAACCATCCGTCAAGGGCTAATGGCAACCCCGGTTCTAGACATAACTCCGCACGTCATCGTGACCCGTGCCTAGGTATAACGAATCTACCCAGAGTACTAGCACGTCATCATGACCCGCGCCTGGGTATAACGGATCTACCCAACGTACTCTTGCTTTGAGCTTGCTAGAACCTTCAATAACGATAAGATCTCAGCCTTCTAGTCATCCTCCTCGACGACTATTCACATTATAGCTCAAGCACCTCTCGAGCCCACCATTATCCACCAACTCGAACCGCATCATCGAGTAATCAACATGCTTGGGATGATCCCGTCTGGATTAAACCAAGGCTTCCACATCATGCTTTGCTCCAACGCATCTTAGCAAAGTCCATCTCATCATCATACTTCGCCTCAACATATCATGGCAAAGTCCATTTCGTCATCATACTTCGCTTCCTCTAACTATAGCAAAGTCCTCGAACCCATCCATATGAGCTTCATCATCCGCTTCATATGCCACAGCAGCTTTCACCATTCAAGAGCCTTTCCACTTAGCTTTTGAATCATCATCGACCATCTTGTCCCAAATCAACTACAAGCTAACTCGAGACAATAAAATCAATCATACATCCAAACAATCAAGCATTCAAACAAGATCTAATCAAGCAATATCAACTATAATGGCAATTTCGTAAATAAATGAGCATAAGTCTAACATATATGAAATCATGGATTTTGGCATAGATCTATCAAATATGAAACATGGGTTTTGTCTCTATAACTTGTTAATTGAACTTGCACAGGAAAACATCTTCAAAAATAATGAATCTAGTCTTGGAACTAAGAAAAATGCATGAAATCTCTAACTTTAATACTCAAACAAGCCACCAATCCAATATACTCCTTTGGGTCCGCGTGAGAGATAACTACCACTCACCGAATCACCCAAACACTTCAACAACTATCAACTAAAGATTTGGACAGCAAGGATTCAAGCTCGATTCGTCGAAATCTCGCTTGAAATGGTGAAATCTAGCTTTGTCGGATGAAGATCTTCAACTTTGGCTCTTCAATCTTCGATCTTGATCTTCGATCTTGGATGGATGTTAACACTAGATTAGAGTAGAGAAAAGAAGTGAAGAACTGTTGTAGTCGAGCTCTCAAAATGGCAGCACTTCGTCGCTTCAAAATCCGGTGCCAAAAAGTGAGGAAATGGCCGTGTAATTATAGGCAGTTTTTAGGTCGCTCGGTTTTAGGTTGCTCACTATTAGGTCATCCACGACCTAAAACATCACGACCTAACAACCTAGCCACTTCCCCGACCTAACTGGGTTAAGCAACCCCACGATCTATCACTCACGCGACCTATCATCCCTACGACCTAACAAACACAGCATTCTAACTTAGGTCGTTTACGACCTAACCAATCGTAACTAGCCTCCTTAGGTCGCTACCCTTCTTAGGTCGCTACACTTGACCTAACTCTACGCAACACTCTGCTTAAGGTCGCTCACTACTAGGTCGTTGGGACCCCTAACCCGATAGCTCTTAGGTCGTTAACTACCTTCAACCCGTTAACTCGCCTAACTGCTAGGTCGCTAACCCTAAGTCACTCATTTCTATAGGTCGGATATCTACCTTAGGTCGTTCCCATCCTATAGGTCGCTAATCCTATAAGTCGCCCACACTCTTAGGTCGTTAACTCGCCTAGGTCGGCCCAATCCTATAGGTCGCTCAATATACTTAGGTCGTTACCTCTATAGGTCGCTCCACCCGACCTATCTTTCACACGACATAACTTTTACACGACCTAACTCCTAGGTCGTTCTACCTCACTAAATCGCTCACGAGCTAACTCCGGACGACTTAAGCTTTGGACGACATAAACAATATCAACGACCTAATAATTCTACGATATCATCGACACATAAAATACGGGTCGTTACATTCCCTCCCCCTTAGGAATTTCGCCCCCGAAATTCCAAACAAACAAGAGCAATCAAAACTATTCTGCATGCCTACCATCCATAGCAATCAACAAACCATGCATCCAAATTCTAGCCTAGCATGCAGAATTCTAAGATTAGAACAAGTTACAAATTCATGAGATGTCACGACACCTTAGGGCCATACCTCGAAGAGTTCAGGATGAGCTGCCTTCATCCTCTCTTCCTCCTCCCATGTACAGTCGTTAACAACATCACTCCATTGTACCTTAAGCAACGTAATCGTCTTCCTCTTAAGCTGTTTCGTGTCGGTTTCTACAATACGATGCGGCTTACGAGGTCTTCTAACAACTGGATCAACCTCCAAATCTTCACAGCTATCAGCAGAAACCACTGTACTCGAGTCGTGCACATACTTCCGTAGATACGATACATGAAAAACATTGTGCACACCCGCCATCTTTTCTGGTAACTCCAATCTGTAAGCGAGCTTTCCAATTCGCTCGATAATCGGGAATGGTCCAACAAATCTCGGAGTCAACTTTTCTTTCTTCCCGAATCGAATAACATTCTTCAATGGAGAAATCTTCACAAAAACCATATCACCCACGTCGAATTCCAAATCCTTACGACGATTATCGGCATAACTTTTCTGACGATCTTGGGCTGCCTTCATTCGTTGCCGACTGATCTCTATACAATCCGAAGTCTGTCGAATCATCTCTGGCCCAAGTATCAGCTTTTCTCCAGTTTCCAACCAACATGTCGGAGAGTTACACGGTCTTCCATACAGTGCTTCATATGGTGCCATACCAATACTTGACTGATAACTGTTATTATACGCAAATTCAATCAAATGAAGGCGGTCTTCCCATGATCCTCCGAAGTCCAAAACACAAGCTCTGAGAAGATCTTCCAAAACTCGATTGACTCTCTCAGTCTGACCATCTGTTTGAGGGTGATAAGCTGTACTCAAACACAACTCAGTTCCCAAAACTTCCTGAAAGCTCTTTCAAAATCCACTAGTGAACAATGGATCTCCATCGCTCACTATACTCTTCGGAATACCATGGAATCGAACTATCCACTTAACATACAATTCAGCCAACTTCGATGCAGTCCTAATCGATCGAACAGGAATGAATCTTGCACTCTTGGTCAAACGATCTACTATGACCCAAATCCCCTCATTCCCTGCTCTGGTTCTAGGTAGACCATCGATAAAATCCATCGATATCTGCTCCCACTTCCATGTAGGAACCTCTAATGGCTGAAGCAATCCACTGGGCTTCTTCTGCTCTGCTTTAACCATCTGGCAGTTCATGCACTTGGAAATAAAATTTCCAACATCCTTCTTCATACCTTCCCAGTAATAGGTTCTCTTCATATCCCGATACATCTTATTTCCTCCTGGATGAATTGTCAACTTCGAGTGATGACTTTCCTTCAAAACTTCATCTCTCAACTCATCGATATCGGGAACAACCAGTCGTCCTTGCTTACGAAGCCAACCCTCTCGATCGACTTCGAATCTTTTATCCTTTTTCGGGTCCAACCCAGATTCCAAATCACGGATAATATTGACAAGCTTATCGTCTCGCTTTTGCCCCTCGCCAATTCTTTCCACTAGAGTAGGCCTTATCGATAAGTTTGCCAACATTTCAGGTTCCAATTCACATCTGGGCCTGAAGTCAAATCTAGCTAAATACTCGAGACTCTTCCATTCCGAAAACATGGCTCCCAATCCTTCATGTCTTCGACTCAACGCATCAGCTACTGCGTTACCTTTTCCCGGAGTATAAGCTATACCAAAATCATATGATGCTAAAAACTCTAGCCATCGTTGCTGCCGAAGATTCAAATCCTTTTGGGAGAAAAGATACTTCAACGACTTGTGATCCGTAAACAACTCGAATCGAACTCCCAATAGATAATGTCTCCACATCTTCAGAGCAAACACAATCGCCGCTAATTCCAAATCATGAGTCGGGTAATTCCTTTCATGCGGCTTCAGTTGTCGACTTGCATACGCAACAACTCTATCTTTCTGCATCAGCACTGCTCCAAGTCCAGTACCACATGCATCGGTGTAAACCACCATCTCCTCATTTCCACTTGGAATAGTCAAAACAGGAGCACTGGTCAGTTGCTCTTTCAGGATTCCAAAGGCTTGCTCACACTTAGCATCCCAACTGAATACCTGATTCTTCTTCGTCAATCCTGTCAATGGTGCAGCTATCTTGGAAAAGTCTTTGATAAACCGTCGATAATATCCTGCTAGTCCAAGAAAACTTCTCACATCTGATGCATTCTTAGGTTTGACCCAATCCTGGATCGCTGCCACCTTAGCGGGATCAACCGCTATTCCATTTCCAGAAATAACATGGCCTAAGAATCTCACTTCACTCTTCCAGAAGTGACACTTCGAAAACTTAGCCTTCAGCTGATGTTTCCGCAAGATTTCCAAAACAATCCGCAAATGCGTCTTGTGCTCTTCTTCAGTTCTGGAGTAAATCAGAATATCATCCACGAACACAAGTACGAACTTGTTCAACTGATCTCTGAACACTCTATTCATAAGATCCACAAAATACGCTGGTGCATTCGTCAATCCAAATGGCATTACCAGCCACTCATAAAAACCGGATGGTGTCCTGAAAGCAGTCTTCGGCACACTATCCTTCGCCACTCTTAACTGGTGAAATCTCGTTGCCAAATCCATCTGAGAAAACACCTTAGCCTCGTGAAGCTGATCAAACAAGTCATCTATTCTCGGCAATGGATACTTGTTCTTATTAGTCACCTTATTCAGCTCACGATAATCCACACACAACCTCAACGATCCATCTGCTTTGGTTGCGAACACAACTGGTGCACCCCATTCGGACACGCTACGCCGAATAAATCCTTTCCGCAAAAGGTCATCAACTTGCACCTTCAACTCTAGCTGCTCCCTAGGCGCCATCCGCCTAAGAGGCATCACAACAGGTCTGGCTCCCTCAACTAGATCGATACGAAACTCGATCTCCCTATGCGGCGGTAACCCTTTGACTTCGTCAAAGACATCCTCAAATCCATTCACAATAGGCACCGATGACAGTCCATCCCGTGGAACAACCAGCGAATACATGAAGCTCATGAAGACGCCTTCCTCATGCTTACATCGTATCACAACCTTTCGCCCTTCCACATTCCCGACTGTCACCTCAAGCCTCCCACAATCAATCCTTGCCGCATACTTCCTAAGCTAGTCCATACCCAAAATAATTCCGAACCCCGCAAAGTTCAGAACAAAGCAATCACAAACAAAAGAGCAATCATGACTCGATATAACTAGACCATGGCATAGCATACACAAACAAGACGAACCCCCAACTGGATTAGTCACTACCAATGGTCTATCAACAATATCCGGTTCCAAACCCAACCGGTCTACCAACTCATTACAAACAAAAGAATGAGACGCTCCAGTATCAAATAACACTCTAACTGGAACACCACAAATGGAAAGAGTACCTTGAACCACCACACTCTTCCCCTTCTCTTCAGCAGTAGGATCTTTCGAAGATGACGGGACAACCCCCAAAGCATAAGCTTGCACAACCTGCCTGTCCTTTATCGGTTCCGGATAGTTCTTCTTAATGTGCCCCAGCTTATCACAGTTGTAGCACTACAACAACACCTTCGGATTCTTGCAATCCTTGGAGAGATGGCCCTTCTGCCGACAATTATAGCAGGTCTTTTCCCCCTTCAGCTTCTTATGACCATCCATACCCTTCTGCTGTTGCTGCTTCCTCTTCTTGTTTCCGCCCTGCTGTGGTTTAGACTCCTCCTTGGTCACAACAACAACAGATACTTCCTTAGGAAACAAACTCTCGTGCCTGAGAGCTTTCTCCACCAGCTTCTCAAATGGATCGTCCAGATGATCCACCAACTGTCTTCCAAGATAACTGTCCAAGCCTGTCACAAACTTCTCATTCTTCTGATAAGAAGATTCAATATACGACCGAGCATACTTGGACAAAGCCTCAAACTCAGAAACATACTCAAGAACCGATCTCCCACCTTGCTTGAGCTCAACAAACTTCTTAAACAAGACAGACTTCTGAGCCGTAGAAATGAACTTAGCTTCAAATCTAGCTTGGAACTGCACCCAAGTAATTTCTTCCTCTGGAGTACCAATGGTGATAGAGTTCCACCAATCAGAAGCTCTCCCTTGAAGCTGTCTTGATGCAAGCTTCCTTTTAGTTGCATCCTCAATTCCCAAGTCACCAAAGATCCTTCTACAAGCATCTATCCATCTTTGGACTTCAATGGTTGACTCTGTCCCTAAGAAAGCCTTCCCTCCAAGAGCAGTATAATCCTTACACAGCTTAGCAAAATCCACCGGTCTTGGAGCTTGAACTTGAACTCCAACATCTACAGATGGCCCTGGAGCTGGTATCCTTCTCATGATAGAAGTCATCATGGCTTCAAACATAGCTCCATAATCAGCAACTCCTTCAGCGGGACGGCCTTCCCTTGCAACTGGTCTCCCTCTTCGACTCATCCTTAGTATCTACAAAAAGGACTGATTAGAACACCTTGAGGAACAACTACATAAGGAGTTAAAATCCATCTAAACTACTATATATTATATATAGTAATCATCCATCAAAATACAATTACGTCTCTCTTATGTAGTTACGTTCAAGAGCGTTGGCTAAAATCGATTAACCAAAGCTCTGATACCAAATGTGACGACCGCCCATGACTCCCGCACGGAAACAAGGGAATGGTGCGCTGAAAGTGTGCCAGGCAGCCATGGACGATAGTCAAGGGTAAAATAAACATCGCAGACTCTATCGTAAAACTCACAGCGCATGGATAAAATACAATAGAGAAATATAATATAGTGAAGCTCCCATAGAACAGAATATCATCATCTAATCATAATAGCTTTATACATGGTCTGAATCATGAATACAAGAAGCCTCACTACATAGCACTCAGAGTAATCAACAATCAGCGGAATATCCAGTACATAGAATATGAAAATAATATGTAAAGCCTCCTGCTCGTCTTCGTCATCATCAGCGTGAGCCACTAAGATCAGCACCTGCCATCTGTCACCTAGTCTGCCCATCCCAAACATGGATGAACAGCCCAAGGTAATAAGAGGAGACATAAAACCTTGAGTCAGACAACAGTCTTAGTGAGCAGTAAATCAACTATCAAACATACCAAAGGAACATAAAGGATAAAAGGAATAGGAACCCAAATCATCCCACTCCACCTCTTTCTACAGTGATAGCCCCCAGACACACACTAAGGAGAAGCAAGCATAGCAAAGCAGATAATTAAAGTAAAGCAATAACCACTCGAGTCAAGGTCGATGTTTTCCAAATACAAACCCCCAAGGCCTAAACCAAGATCGGATAAGCACCCAGAAAACACCGCTCTTGAGACCGAATGATGATACAACCAAACATCCATGACTCTGGCTATCACTGTTATCATTGCCTTGATTTTATCGTTAATTGAATGACCAACTCATCTTTCAACCATCCGTCAAGGGCTAATGGCAACCCCGGTTCTAGACATAACTCCGCACGTCATCGTGACTCGTGCCTAGGTATAACGAATCTACCCAGAGTACTAGCACGTCATCATGACCCGCGCCTGGGTATAACGGATCTACCCAACGTACTCTTGCTTTGAGCTTGCTAGAACCTTCAATAACGATAAGATCTCAGCCTTCTAGTCATCCTCCTCGACGACTATTCCCATTATAGCTCAAGCACCTCTCGAGCCCACCATTATCCACCAACTCGAACCGCATCATCGAGTAATCAACATGCTTGGGATGATCCCGTCTGGATTAAACCAAGGCTTCCACATCATGCTTTGCTCCAACGCATCTTAGCAAAGTCCATCTCATCATCATACTTCGCCTCAACATATCATGGCAAAGTCCATTTCGTCATCATACTTCGCTTCCTCTAACTATAGCAAAGTCCTCGAACCCATCTATATGAGCTTCATCATCCGCTTCATATGCCACAGCAGCTTTCACCATTCAAGAGCCTTTCCACTTAGCTTTTGAAACATCTTCGACCATCTTGTCCCAAATCAACTACAAGCTAACTCGAGACAATCAAATCAATCATACATCCAAACAATCAAGCATTCAAACAAGATCTAATCAAGCAATATCAACTATAATGGCAATTTCGTAAATAAATGAGCATAAGTCTAACATATATGAAATCATGGATTTTAGCATAGATCTATCAAATATGAAACATGGGTTTTGTCTCTATAACTTGTTAATTGAACTTGCATAGGCAAACATCTTCAAAAATAATGAATCTAGTCTTGGAACTAAGAAAAATGCATGAAATCTCTAACTTTAATACTCAAACAAGCCACCAATCCAATATACTCCTTTGGGTCCGCGTGAGAGATAACTACCACTCACCGAATCACCCAAACACTTCAACAACTATCAACTAAAGATCTGGACAGCAAGGATTCAAGCTCGATTCGTCGAAATCTTGCTTGAAATGGTGAAATCTAGCTTTGTCGGATGAAGATCTTCAACTTTGGCTCTTCAATCTTCGATCTTGATCTTCGATCTTGGATGGATGTTAACACTAGATTAGAGTAGAGAAAAGAAGTGAAGAACTGTTGTAGTCGAGCTCTCAAAATGGCAGCACTTCGTCGCTTCAAAATCCGGTGCCAAAAAGTGAGGAAATGACCGTGTATTTATAGGCAGTTTTTAGGTCGCTCGGTTTTAGGTCGCTCACTATTAGGTCATCCACGACCTAAAACATCACGACCTAACAACCTAGCCACTTCCCCGACCTAACTGGGTTAAGCAACCCCACGATCTATCACTCACGCGACCTATCATCCCTGCGACCTAACAAACACAGCATTCTAACTTAGGTCGTTTACGACCTAACCAATCGTAACTAGCCTCCTTAGGTCGCTACCCTTCTTAGGTCGCTACACTTGACCTAACTCTACGCAACACTCTGCTTTAGGTCGCTCACTACTAGGTCGTTGGGACCCCTAACCCGATAGCTCTTAGGTCGTTAACTACCTTCAACCCGTTAACTCGCCTAACTGCTAGGTCGCTAACCCTAAGTCACTCATTTCTATAGGTCGGATATCTACCTTAGGTTGTTCCCATCCTATAGGTCGCTAATCCTATAAGTCGCCCACACTCTTAGGTCGTTAACTCGCCTAGGTCGGCCCAATCCTATAGATCGCTCAATATACTTAGGTCGTTACCTCTATAGGTCGCTCCACCCGACCTATCTTTCACACGACATAACTTTTACACGACCTAACTCCTAGGTCGTTCTACCTCACTAAATCGCTCACGAGCTAACTCCGGACGACTTAAGCTTTGGACGACATAAATAATACCAACGACCTAATAATTCTACGATATCATCGACACGTAAAATACGAGTCGTTACATGGGATTACTATTCTAAAAGCTAAAGACGTAGCCTCAAACCTCATCAATCAGGAAATGACAAAAATGGAGCAAACAGCAGGGCCAAATGGGTCGCCTCATCAAGATATGGTCATTCCCAAATATAGATCGATTACTATCTACTCATGTATGCAACGGGGCCCATTAACGAAAGGGGTGATCATATTCTATGCTACTAGTCAAGTGGTAGGCCAGTCCTATGTGGTAGCGGTACAAGATGTTCTTATCAGACCCTGGTACATTTTATCTAGAGATGTACCATCAAAAGGTGGTTCCTTGTCTTTTCATAGTATGGGATCCATTCTCCAATACGTGCCTTACGGTTCTAGATGTACCCAACTATGTTGAAATGTGAGATGCAAGCATTTCAATTGTATTCATATTTTACTTGAACCACTAGACATTATTATAATATCACTGGGTTTTCTATAAAAGTGTTTTGGTTATCGTAAGGTAAAAACCCAATGTGCGGTGTGGTCTTACGAGATACCCTTGATTTTAAAAGTGTTTAAACAATTCAGTTATTTGAGTTTACTCACACTAGGCCCATGTCCGACCCAGAGTTTGATTTTCTTTCCCAAAAACACTTGGGGCTCAAATTTTCATGGGCAGCCAAGTAGTTCAGGTTTTTCCTGGATGCATCTTGGAGGAGCTTGGAGCAGAAGGCTTCATCGATAGCTAGTTATTATCTTGTTTCCGATATATTATATGTATCTTGTATTAGTTAGGTGGGGACAGCCTGTTATAACTGTCCAAGGGTAGAATTGTATTAGTATGACCCTGGTGTACCATTTTGGAAATGATTTCGTAAAGAATTTTGTTGATTAATATATGTTATTCCATTGCGCTATGAGATTCAGTGATTGTTTGTTTCTTCTTATCGTCTATCTTCTTTCTTTCTCATAAAGATCGGCCTCTTCAGCACTTGAATGCTTGGTACACAATATAGTGGACGTATCAGTGTCGGTTTTCAATGGTCGAAAAACCCGTTCGTTGCATTTCTTTACGAAGCAAAAGTGACTATTCACTCTCTTCATCACAATTGTACTTTTAAACGATTCTACTCTTGTGTATTTGTTTTTCTTTCTAAATGGTCAAACCATTCAAAAGAAAAGCCCTACTACAACATCATGGCAAATTGTTTATAAAGATGCATTTGATCATCCGTAACATTTAAAGACATCAAATATGAACTTATATAAACTGATCAAACCGACATTTCAATGATCGAATTCTTAGATTTTTTTGTAGTTTTGGTCTAATGTCACATTTAACACAATATGATCATTTTGTAATCAATCGAATTGAATACTCATTCTCATGGTACTGTTTATTGGCTTATTTCGATAGAACTAATTTCATCGGAGTATCTTACATTACGAAGTGTGATCGTTCCCACTATAACACTTATATGCGATAGTATATGGATCAAATATCCATAGTCCCGTACTGCTTTTAGAGTTCAAAACTCATAGAATGCAGTACATGGTCTTGATCAAATAAATGCATACCCAAACAAATTATGAATGTATTTAGTATTATAGAAATTGGGTGCTTGCATGGGTGTAGAAACATAAACATGCAAGAAGCATTTATTAGTAAGTATATGTTATATTTCTATTTGCCAATCTTCAATTCAGTTCAATTATATATCTCAATTGATAAACATTTTATCAGTCAAATTAAATGCACAAATTTATCGATGTAGATTATTATAACATTATATAGAAAATGTTCTTACAAATTTATCGATGTAGATTATCATTTTTCTAATACAGCTCCCACTAATCTTTTATGTTTCACCAAACCCTAAGCAAAATATAAAATTCATTTAACTTTACTCGTGGGTGTTAGGACTCATATACCTTGGGATCTGACCTTGAGGAAAACTCAACACATTATAGGCCCGCATACGATGGATAACTCCTTATCATTTGTATCACATATGAATCCTAACCCGTGGTACCTTGTCCTAATCCCACTTTTACCTCAAGGAAAACTCAACAAGTAAAGTGGGATTACTCACTTGGACCCATCATTTCTCGATGACCTAAGTATAATGCACGTACCTTTAGGAAATCTCAACAAGCACGTGCAGTTATCTTGCATCATCTATTCAATATATTAATAGTACTGCACATAACATCCCTCACTTGAGGAAATCTCAACAACTAAAGAGTATGCAAGTAATCTATTAATATATAGATGATGGAGAACAACATTATATTGGAGATTCATAACCTTTAATATATTGTATTAAGTGATATAAACTTATGGAGTAATATGTTTCTTATAAAATACTCTCGTGATTCAAGTGTCAGACATTTTGGAAACCAAGGTATATATACGTTTATGTATGCATTTATTTCTTAAATCTATTTAGGATTTCTTAATGTTCCACATTTAGTTATACATTCATATTATATAAGTTTTATTATTATATAACTTTTACATTTTATACTACTTATATAATAGTTTTATATACAATATTATATTAATTAAATATTATTCAGTTAATTTTGATTTGTTAACATTTTAATTAATTTTATATTATCTTAATATAAGATTTATATTAAATATTATTATATATTATAACCTTCACAATTAATACATATCATATATGTGTGTATATAATTTGATTAATTAACCTTTAATTTAAAATTTTATCATATTATATTAATTTTGAAATTCAATCCATATACATGCATGTATACTTATATTATTTTATACGTTTTAAAAAACATAACGTATATCATAATATATAATACATGTATATATTAATTAATTAATTAATCTATTTAATTTATTTTATTAATAAATTTAAAAAAATCAAAATTAAAATAGATTTTCGAACACTTTGAAAATTTTATTATATTATAACTTTTATAATATATTTATATCTTATTTTAAATTTAACTTTTAAATTTAAACTCTTGTACTTCTAATTTTGAAACAGTTTTGAAAATTAGCCGAAGGCCCAATTTAAATTGGGCCTCTTCGATTAGGGGCAACCTTTTGGGCTCATATATCTATGTGGACCAAGTTGGCAGCAAGGTAGGACAGTACTAGATTACCCAAACCTAATCCTAAACACTGCCTTTCTAGACACCCTACTAACTGGGCTATAGGCTAAATTAGTTAACCCTAACATGATTAACTTGACCGCATAGGCTATTGGGCTTCGATTGTTGAAAGTGGGCTAGCCCGCAATGGAAGTTATGGGTGAATTTAAAAAAAAATCCCTTATTGGATTTTTATTGGGCTTATGAAGTCTAATTTATATAGAATATTTCTAAATATTATTTAAACAATATTTATTTTATTCAAATTTATAAATTATATAGTTTTATTTAATTTATGTCTTGATATATGCACACATACACACATACATGTATCATACACACACATATGTTAGTCGCTATGCACTGGATCGAGGATAGAGAACAATGATTAACAGTGTAAATGTAGTGGAAATAGTGAACTATATTAGGTTAGTCGCTATGCGCTGGATCAAAAATGGCCAATAGTAGTAAATAATATAAATGCAACAGCATAGTATAACAGTAGATCACACAGTCGATTTTATACTGGTTCGGACTTCCCCTCCTACGTTCAGTCCCCAAGCTCCCCTTTGGTATTTTACTACCAACATCCTCATTTCACTCGAAGGAACGGGTTTACAGATTTTGCCTAAACAATCGAACAGGACTTCAACAATTACAAGCAGTGTAACAAATGTTACTTTCTGAGACAGTGTATCTTGATATACAAAATGCCACTTTGATTTACAATAACTCCTATAACCCGATCAAACTATATTAAGTGGAGGTGAAGAAGCTAAGAAGTTTATTCGACTAGAATATGGGATGTGGAGATGAAGCATATTAGTCGAAATCTTTGGATCACATGAATTTCTTGGAACTCGGAGAATTGCTTTAGGAATTGAGAGTTTAGGAGTGGAAATCAAAGCATAGAGTTGTATTTCAATGTATATTGATGTAACATCCCGATATTTTTCAACTATTCACATCCACACATGTCAGACTTGAATTGCTCAAAATATCATATTGTTAATTTATATTTGGCAAAACTCATCATTTACAGTAAATAAATCAATCACAGAATCACAGACACAGAGTAATATAACAATAATAAGCAGATAAAACAAATGAATAGTAATTCATGAAGCTACTATATATATATATATATATATAACAGAGTCAAAACAAGATACAACAGAAGTCTCGAATACATAGAAGTCTCAATACAATAATCAAATACAAGACAAGAATATATCACAAGTTGCAAGCTGAATAGATAGATGGATATCCAAACGAAGCTCCAACTCCAAAGGTGAGTCTCAAATGTTGTGACACTCAATCTGACCCGAGAGTAAAGCAAAAATACAAAACACTCGAGTCAGGATTAACATTTTATATTAGTACATCCAACTCAAGTGAAATATCAACTAAAATACAAGTAACTTGAAGGATGTTAGGGATATCCATCCTCTAAGAATCTGTGGAACTATCAACTATGTAATAATATACGCTATTATAATAACGTCTATAGTAAAGTAAACTGTTAAAATAGCGTTAAGGCATTACTCGTATCCCCCTTAACACATTTTATAGTGCCAATAGTCTATACAATACCGTAATACCTCCTGATCAGGAGGTTACCAGAGGATACTCCATTGGTATGACATAAAACAAACTCGTAGTGGTCTCGATATGGTAGGTGACACGGCACAACTAGGCAATGCCAAGGTAGATATGCCCAATTACACTTCCCGGCTGGTGGTAACGCATAGCCGCAACTACCGCAACTACCGCCCACCTCAAGCCACACTCCTAAATCAAAAGTGCGCACTAAATCGGTCACAAAGTAATAAAACGGCAATCGAAGAAGTGTGTCCAATCGGAGGAGCTACCTTACTTGGTCCATCAATTGCTCCTGTTTTAGCTACCTTATGCTAATTCGCGGGAGTTAGGACCACGTATAAACCTCATATAGAATCGTCACCACCATAGTACTTCATTTTGGAATCTCCACCGCATACACGATTGTTAAAGTGGTTTTTGAAATTGGCAGAGAGTATGACAATATTCGATCCTGGTCTCTTTAACAATCAAACGCTATTATAACACCGTGATCATTTCAAAATATCATACTTCAAAACCAAAATATCACTTCCATTCAAAACAATATCAATACGATATCATTTCTCACTTAAAATAATATTCATTTCCAAAAATCATAACACTTTCCAAAATTATAATTCTTCGGAATTATAACACCTTGAAATTATAACACTTTGTGAATCATAACTCTTTGGAAATCATAACACTTGATAAGATAATACTTCGAAATTCATAACTTTGAAATCATAACTTCCCATTTAAACAATTTAGTATTAATAATAGTATATAAAATAAAATAGCTTATAAAATAAAATAGTTTATACAAAATAGTTGTAAGTTAAAATGGTTTATATTAAAATAAGTAGTATAATAAAATAGTTTATAGTTAAAATTTATAAAGTAAAATATATAAATAGTTTTAAATATAATTTAAAAATACTTTATATAATAAAATAGCTTCCTTAAATTTCACAAATCGATTCAAATCAACTCGAATTCAAAAATTCAAATTTAGTTCAATCTCAATTCATCAATTTCAATTCAATTCAGTTTCTCAATATTTCCTTTCAAATTATATCGATTTTGAATACAGATTTGAACCACAAAATAAACTATTTCAATTTCAATATTTTTCAAAGCTTTAAATATTCCACATTCTCAAAACTAAGTTTGATAATTTTCATATATATCTAAATTTAACTTCATTATTATTTAGTTTTTAAATATTCACTTAATCGATCCAATATCATTTAAATAAACTTTAAATTACATTTGAAAAAAACTAGATATTCCTTCAATTTATTTAAACTTGAAATATTCAATTTATCGCTTTAAATCAAATCAAGTTATAGAATCATATCTGTAATCTCATATTCAATAGGTTTCAAATCGAATTTAAAATTAATATAACTCTCAAAAGAAAGAATACGATTTCAAATTAAATTAATTTTATCTTCCCGACTTTAATTTCCTCAAATTATTATAAAATCTATTTTAAAATATAATTTAAATAAATACTTAAACATATTATATATTAATTAAATCAAACTTATTATTAAACTTAAATCTTATTATTAAACTTATTTGATATTAAAACTAATTTATACATATTTTGAAATTGTGAAATTATAAATAAATTCTTAAAATTTATAATTTCAAAACTAACTTATAATTTTAAAAATTTCAGAACATATAAATTTAAACATCAAGAATTTAACTATATACAAAATAACATTTATATATAATATATTTAAAAACTAATATTTATATAAAATTGTTTGTGCGTGTGTATATATATATCTTTTTAGACCTTGGAAATCATTTCAAAATATATATATATATATATATATATATATCGACCAATGTTGTCTTTATATAATTCTCTATCTTTGATCAAGTGATACGAATATTTATCATTTTAATCCGTAATTTAAATATCTACGGGTATATATATTTCAACCCGCAATCCCAAATTTAATTCAATGAAAATCGGTTGGGTTTATCATTACAACCCGTAGCAATTCCCTCCTATTCTGCAGATCGTTCGGGTATTTATCATTTCAACCCATTGAGAATTCTATACTAACAGGGAGCTTACAAAGTGATAACAGATATGATAATAGTATAACAGCCGTATATCATCAATATAAATAGCAGATAATGGTGTCAGATATCACAGGTGAATAGATACAGATAAAAGCACATATATAGCAGTGTAAATAATTAACAGCAGCATATTTCAATTGTCATTTCAATTGAAATCAAATTTAATAAATATAAGAACGTTAATCGTGAGTGATTGCTCACCTTTAGAGGCTAGAAATATTTGACAATGAAATGAGTTACGAATCCAAACACGAATTTCCAAAGCAAAGCAAGAATGGTACCAATTCGAAGAAGAGAGCAGGCACGACGGACTAGAATTGATGAAACAGAATATAATTAAGATTTCTATAACATATATTTAGACCAACATCAAAATAAATCTTTATATCTATAAATCAATATCTATTAATTTCAATTTGATACGTATATCAGGACAAGCTTTGAATATATTATCATTTGTATAAAAAAATGCATATCAATTTAAAACACATATAGACACAAATAATATATCATATTTTAAAACCTCATATATTCAAAATCAAAGTATATATGAAATTAATAATAAAATTAAAAGTGCATAATTCAAATCGAGTATATATAATATATTGCAGCTATTATAAACTATCAAAGTATAAATACAAGTTTGAGTAAATATTAATCATATTAAAACTCACTCTAAAGATATATATTTTCACATAAACATCACATATACATATGTTCACTTTACTATAAGTATAATATAAAATATTGTCATGAAACATATATATATAAATAAAATCAATAACAAAGATCAACACACACACACACACACACATATATATATATATATAGCATGCAGACTGCCCACCAACATATAAAAATCTAACATATATATACAACTGGCGTGGACCATGTATCTATTACTAACACATATATACATATATCTCAGTATAAATATGCAGACTATCATATGCGTACAAAACAAACCTCAAACTAAATAAAATTTTCATTTGTAAACTGTCGGTTACAAACTATATTAATGTTGCATATAACAAGAAACAGTCAACAAAGTTTCTAGACGAAATATATATACATAAACTTGAATATATTTACGCAAACATATTATATAATTTATATAATTTAAACAACTAAACTTATATATAAGCTATGTATATGTACAACAAATCTCATAAACTTATACATTATTATTTCTATATAATAGAAAATTACTTAGTAACTAAACTAGTTTATAAATATATATAAATCTGTATATATATAAACATCACTCTACCATTTTACTTTCAGCAAAAAAAAATCATATATATGCTGCTTAACATACTTCCACAACATATTTCACCTATATACATATATAACTTATATGTGTTTCCTATTCAAAATATTACAATTACTGCAGTATCTATAAATATTTATACAACTTTATTAAATATATGACAACAGACTAACCTTATACAAATTTATATGAACATATATATATATATATAATTGCAGCAAACTGTAACATATACGACTAACAAATATATATATACACACACAAAATCTATACCTTTCGAAGATGGCATCCATCAATATAAGAAGGATGAAAAGTGAATTAGTGGCTAGGATAACAAGGGTGATGGAGTTGGAGCAAGTGACCATACCGCCTGGCAGGGATGGAGAGGACGAGCTTGGAAGGAGGGCAAATGGAGGAGAGGAGGCCGAGAATGAGATGGGGACGAGATGGCATTCACGTGAAGGATGAGGGGCTACACGATGGTGAGGCATAGTAGTGGTGAAAGCATGGAAGGTGGAGGCCGTTGGTTCGTGGGCAAAGGCAAAGGGTAGGGAGGATCTGATGTGGGAGAGGAGAGAGTCGGTCGGCCAATTTTTTTTATGGTGGAGGCGGGTTGGAGTGTTGGTGGAAGCGGCGGTGGGGTAGGCCAATGGGATGAACACAAAGGTCAGATGCGTTTGAGAAGAAAGGAAAAGAAAAAAATGTGTGAGCAGCACGCAAGTAGAAAGAGGAGAGAGGAAAAATGGTAGTAAGGCAGATACGAACGAACCAACACCATTATAAAGTGGCAGAGGGAATAATGAAGGTCAGGGCATAAGAATTCTGGCAGTATTAAAGGCAAAGACTGTTTTATTTTCAACGAATGGATATATGGAAAGGCACGAAGAAACCCAAAAGGCTCAACCGGTATCGATACAGTTAACCATTTCATGGTTTCGACGTGTATCAGATTTCGAAATACACAAATGAATACATTATTGAGATCAGTATGACGAGATGGTCGAAACGGTATACAGATATCAGTGGTACGATCATGCTATTAAAAGTCGATGATCGGTACCGAAAATGTGGCTAATTTGGCGAAAATAAGATAGACGGAGCAATAGCAGTCCAAATTTGACAAAGCGAAATATGATATCTCACTCAGAAGATGATTTACAAATTTATTATATAAAAATATTCAGATGTGTAATACATTTTATTATCATCTAATATTAACTGATTCAAATTTAAATAAAATTACACAAGAAAATAAACTTCCATAATAGCTGATGAAAATTTACCATTTACTATATTTAAATAGACGTATTACAAATGTAAAAAATTTATTTAAACATTTTATTATTTTAAAATTCACAAAATCTCCAGTTAATTACGTTACAAAAATCAGTAAAATTTATAAGTCGCTACACTCTCCCACACTCAAAACTTTTCGTCCCTGAAAAGGAACGAGATAGGAGAATAGAAACAACCAACAAAAAGATAGATCTAAAATGTAAAATAAAACGATTAATTTAAACCATATAAATTTCATTTAATTTTAAATTGGTTTATATGGAACTAAATGATTTAAATTCAAGGTATTTCATTAAGTTTATTTAATTTCAAATTTATTAATTCCTTTAAAACAAAAATTTATTTTATCTATCTTATTTATTTAATCATTCATTTCACTTAAGTTAATTTCACCTATAATTCAACCTTAATCATTTCTAAATTCATATTTATTTTTTACTATCTTATTATCCAATTTTTCATAATCAACTTTTTCTATAATCATAGATTTAGTGTACAAACACTTATTATAATCATTCAGATTTATTTAAAAATTTCTTTAGCATCAATTTTATAATGTACTATTCAATTATATAGCCAACTTCATAATAATTTAGGTAAGTATGTTGGAATGCCATTTAGTATTATACAAGTAAATTTTCTAATTTAATTATTTCAAGTTCAAATATTTGTTCAAATTTTTTGGCTTTAATTTAATAATTGAAAACATCCTTTAACATAAATTTAAGAATTAAATTTCTGATTAACTTCAAACAATTAGAGATAAATGTATACATAAATATATTATATATTAAATCAAATCTATAAACATATACTTATATATATTATAAATTAAGTCATACTTAAGAAATTCAAATCAAATTTATTTTTCTTCCAAAAAATGTAGCAAAGCTGCTAAGTGATCTCTCCACTCTGAAACTCGAAAATGAATATCGATGATGTGGCCGTCATCATCGAAATTATTTTCTAACGAAAAAAGGGAATAGTACTGATTTAAAACTTTTAAAACTATTTGAAAATTCTTTCAATAATATACATTCTAAAAATTTAAAACTAAAATTTGGAATCATTGGAAATTAAATTCTCAAATTCTTAACTCAAATTCTTTTAATTTCAAACAAATTATGACCACGTTTTATAATTCCATTTATTTATTATGTGAAAATAGTCAATGGTTTACAAAACAATAAATGAAAATTTTAAATATTATCATTTCAAACAACCAGCTCACTTAACTATTTAATTTCAGGAAACTTATACTTATATATAATATAATCACATAAAATTTATTTCATTTTCCACTTTTGAAAATGATATTGTGTCAGTTTGCTATGTTTAAGTGTTTTGGAGTTCCTATTGATAGCGTTTATCAGAAGAATCGATTGAAAACCTAAATCAACATTAACAACCCAAACAATACAATATATAAAACATTTTATATAAATCACAAATACACTCCCTCACTTGATGATTCAAGGATGGATTTCAAAAAAAAGATAGAGATCCAAATTCAAGGGGACCCCAATCAATTAGAATTCTAACTAGAAGATAGGTTTCGAAAGGGATAAGATGATTAAACAGCACAAGAGAAAAGATGGATAAACTAATATAAATCACGGGGGACCTTAATCTGGTCAACCGTGACTTCACGAATAAGATCGAAGCAGAATTCTGAAGCAAATCGACATTCGATCACATGAGAAAAGAATTTGGGCATAGCAAGAGATAGCAACATCTAAACCGAGGATACTGAAATCTCCGGTTATGCTTGTTGTAAAGGAGTTTCACCCCTTTACAAATCATTCTAAGTTGGTGGGATCGCTGATTCATTATATAGATCAACCGAATTGGAGTTATAAGATACTTTATAATAAAGGAAACACGAATGGAAAGTCAAAGATGGATTTCAGAACGAAGAGGGAGAGTTCCAAAATTCAAAGGAATATGAGTCAAAGAGGAAGAGATTCAAGCACGAACGATGGTGATTCCATAATTATGCTAAGTTTGCATAAAACCAGAGCTCTAATACCAACTGTAACATCCCAATATTTTCAACCATTCGCATTCATACATGTCAGACTTGAATTGCTCAAAATATCATATTGTTAATTTATATTTGGCAAAACTCAGCGTATACAGTAAATAAATCAATCGCAGAATCGCAGACATAGAGTAATATAACAATAATAAGCAGCGGAAACAAATGAATAGTAGTTTATAAAGCTACTATATATATATATATATAACAGAGTCAAAACAAGACACAACAGAAGTCTCCAATACATAGAAGTCTCAATACAATAATCAAATACAAGATAAGAATATATCATAAGAGTTAACTGAATAACTGCAAGCTGAATAGATAGATGGATCTCTAAGCAAAGCTCCAACTCCAAAGGTGAGTCTCCAATGTTGTGACACTCAGTCTTGTTGGTCCTTCAGATGATGGTTTTGAAGACAACAACCTTAGGACTTGTTATAAAATATAAATACTAACGTCATGGTTTAGATATATATGTAGATGCACCATATAAACATGTGGGTACCAAGAATGAAGACTGTACAGCATAGAGATTCAAGACTGAAGATATCAAGATTGAAGACTCATGAATATCAAGAGTTCAAGATTTCAATAGTACAAGATAAGTATTGAGTCTAGAATTATGTTAAAACTTCTTGAAAGCACTTACCTCTTTATTTGAAATTTATTCGTGGAATGCAATCCACTTCGAGCCTGTTAAAGGGATGAAACCCTAGTGGGATGGAACCCACGACAAAACCTAGTGGAACATATATTGGTCCTATTTTGATATCCACTAATTTTATAAAAATGCTTTTCAAAAATTATATCTCTTGTTTTTTTAAATGTTTTCAAAATTTTCTTTTCAAAATGACATCTCTCTTGGTTTTAAATAATTTAGCCTCAAAACTATTTTTATAATTTTTAATATTTTGATTTAAAATTGTCCTTGTTTTTAAACCATCTCTTGTTTTAAATATTTAGCTTTAAAATATTTATATATTCAGATTTTAAATCACTTTATAGATTAAGATCATATATATTAAAAATTACTTTCTAAACTCTTTTATATGTTTAAACTATATTCAAATATATTTACAAAGTTTAGAAATTATTTTAACAAACTATAGAAACCAATTTTAATAAGAAAATCAAAACATCAATTTTTCCTTGAGCATGTCGACATCCCTTAACCCCCCATGTCGACATGGTGTCCATTATTTTCAAATTTTAATTTTTAAAAGAAGTGTCTACTCGTCGTATCCTTTCACGAGTAGATATGGTTGTTGCTCTACTACAAATACTAGCAGGTTCTAAATGAATTTTTACCAAATTTCATTTATTTTCTCTCATCTCCATCTTCCACATTTATTCTAAAGAATCCTAAACTATACTCTGCCGAAATACAAAGTGCTTGTTTGATTTTCTGCCACTCTTTCCATAAGATCTCAGTGCTATTCAGAGTTATAGAATCTTTTGTAAATCAAACTGTTGAGTAAAAGGTGTGGTTGAGCCTTGAAATCAGTTGGGTGTGATTGTAGCCCTGGAAATCAATTAGGTGATCTTGTAGCATGGTTAAATCAAGAAACTTTGCCTTGGACTCGAATACAGGAGGGTGTACCTCGTAGCCTTGAAATCGATGGTGTGACCTGGGAGATTATATTGATAAGAAATCAGTATGATTGTATGGGACTGGATGTAGGGTAACTTTGAACTAATATAAAATCCTGGTGTGTTCTTTCCTTTACTGCTTTTATTTAGTATTTGCATCTGTGTTTGATTCTGTGATTATATCTATGTCTATGAATTGCATTTATTGGTGACTAAATTACATAAGTTTCAAAAAGATTTAGAAAATCCATAAAACATTGTTCAACCCCCTCTAGTGTTATTCTAGCCCTAAGATTCGTAATCTGCTTTCTCACATTTGGTATCAGAGCGTTGGTTTTCAAAAGTTTCATAATCTGAATTTTGAAATTTTTTAAAATGGATACTTTTTCTGATAAAATTATTAACACTATTTTCATATGAATATGTCACAGAATCATGATGATATTGTTGTTTAAAACTACAATTGGTTATTTTGAAAAGTCACTTGATCCTTTAAAAAGTTATGTTGTTTTTGCAAGAGAAGGGTTATGTCTAATGACTGTTGGTTAAAAGATACCAGATAATCATTCATCGATCAAGAAAAACAAATGGATATATAATGGCAATCAATAATGAAATTGTTATCTCTTTTATACGTTTTGTTATTTTAGTCCATATATCGACACGCCATAGTATACGTATCGATATACTAGTCTAAATTTTTTAAAGTCTTTTAAAATGTGTTTCCTTTCAAATGAAATCTTACTACTAATTTATTACAACTATACTAAGTAGAAAAGCATACTTTCATTCATGATTTCAACTTTTCTAATGTTGTATTTACTTCTCGTACTCTATTTCATTTAAGATATTAATTTTATGTCTTTAAGAAATAAATAGAATGAATTTAGAATGTTAGAATAATGCTCTATTTATATATTTCATCATTTAATAAGATTGCACCACATCACATGACACTTGTCATATAAATAGATAGCGATATACATGCAAAATGACATGTTTCATTAAACTTATTCTTTAATAAAAGCATTTTTACATGCATAATGCCAAGTGTCTTTACACATGTCTTTTCATTATTATTTTTATGTTTTTCAAGAACTTTAATTATATTAACTACTGTAAAAAATTAGGTCAAAAATGAATTATTTACATGTCAAAATCTAATCATAAAATTAGTGCAAAATCATGTTAAAAACAGGCCCAGAACTTTAGAGCATTTCCGAAATGCTGTCTTTTCTTCTGCAACCTTTTTTAAGCGCTTGAAATTCGTTTTTCTAGCATTTCTGTGTTTCGAAACACTGTAGTGTTTCAGAAACTTTTCACAGCATTTGGTAGATGCTGCAGATTCTGTTTTATAATGTTTTGAATATATTTTATTGCAAAAACTTTTTAAAGCATTCTGTAAATGTTGTCTTTTCTGTTTGAAACTTTAAACTATGAAAAAACAATATTTAAACTAAGTATTTTTCTCTATTCTTTTTAGAGTTATTTTCTAACTTATATTAGAATATTTTAAAATTAACTTCATGTTTAAATATATTTTTAATAATTAATTAAGTTTGTTAATGTAAGAGGCCTTAATATAACACATGTTTATTCTAGTTTTTCAATCTTTGCTATATCATATTTCATTATGATATTTTATTAAACTAAAAGGATTTAAACATGTTCCTAAATATTTTAATCAATAATAATTTAATATATATGTTTTAGTTAGTAAGTTAAGTATTTTATAAAAATGGAAGTTTGGATTCTTAAAAAACAATTAAGTTAAAAAATTTCTTTAAAAGAATTAAATAAGGAGGGTATTATTTATTTATTTTAAACCATATTTGATCATATAAGTTTATGTCCATATTTCTTAGCATTTTATTTTGATTACTACCTCTCATGATTATGTTATAGTTTTAATACCATTTATTACCTTTAAACTCTTGTCTTTACTACCCTTTGAGTCACATTTATTAGTTTCCTTAACCTAAGTCTAGTAATTGGTGTGTATTACTTCTATTTAGTTGAAGTGATTTATAGTAAATAGTTTGACATATGTATGTATACATACATACACACACACACTCATACACACACACACACACACAGAGATATATATATATATATGCCTATCAATTAGATATTACTTATCACTCATATTTATCTTATAATCTGAATATGTCTTACTGTAGTATATGTATTATCATATCATTCTAACATATTATAAAAAAAATTACTTCGTAATCATTTTATTTCATATTACATATCGTTATGCATCCTATTTCATATCGCATTTCATTGCATATTGCATCATAAATTACAATGCATGAAATATAAAATAATTTGCATCACAAGTTGCACTTCATTCTTCATATCATCTCATGCTACATTGTATATGTCATACATTTCATACCACATTACAAACTACATATTGCATACACTTACACATAACCAGTGCATCTTATTTAGGAGGAATTTGCATTATTGTCTTATAATATATGATTATTATTTTTGATTTGTTTGGTATGTTTTGATTGACTTGTTTGACTTGATTGACTTGTTTGACTTGATTAACTTGTTTGACTTTTTTGACTTGTTTGACTTGATTGATTTGTTTGACTTGTCTAACATGATTGGATTTGATGTGTGTGTTGAATGGATTGTCTGAAATATACTTATACATATTTATGTATTGAATAATTATAATATAATTTTGCTAATGTCTTTCATATTCCATTTACTATACTTTGTTCTAGTATTAGTTTAAGGGGGAGTTTTATAGTTATATTAGTTTAGGATAAGTTTTTTTGTTGATGACAAAGGAAGAGAAACATAAAATAGAGTAGTTAGAGTAGTTAGGCTTAGATTAAGGGGGAGTTACTAGTTTTAGGGGGAGTCATAGTGAATGTGAAGTATACTTTATAAATATAGGTTGGTATCATCAAGAAGGGGGAGACTGTTTGCCCTTGAGCTGATAGTGTTGATGACAACAACCTTAGGACTTGTTATAAAATATAAATACTAACGTTATGGTTTAGATATATATGTATATGCAGGATATAAACATGAAGGTACCAAGAATGAAGACTGTACAGTATAGAGATTCAAGACTGAAGATATCAAGATTGAAGATTCATGAGTATCAAGATATCAAGAGTTCAAGATTTCAATAGTACAAGATAAATATTTAGTCTAGAATTATGTTAAAAACTTCTTGAAAGTACTTACATCTTTATTCAAAAAAAAATCGTGGTATGGAATCCACTTCGAACCTGCTAAAGGGATGGAACCCTAGTGGGATGGAACCTACAACAATATCTAGTAGAACATATAGTGGTCCTATTTCGATATCCACTAATTTTATAAAAATTCTTTTCAAAAATATATATCTCTTTTTTTTTAAATGTTTTCAAAACTTTCTTTTCAAAAAGACATCTCTCTTGGTTTTAAATATTTTGGCCTCAAAACTATTTTTATCATTTTTAATATTTTGATTTCAAAATTGTCCTTTTTTTAAACCATCTCTTGTTTTAAATATTTAGCTTTAAAATATTTATATACTCAGATTTTAAATCACTTTATAGATTAAGATAATATATATTAAAAATTACTTTCTAAACTCTTTTATATGTTTAAACTGTATTCAAATATATTTACAAAGTTTAGAAATTGTTTTGACAAATTATAGAAACCAATTTTAATAGGAAAACCAAAACATCAATTTTGCCTGAGCATGTCGACATCCCTCAAACCCCCATGTCGACATGGTGTCCTTTATTTTCAAATTTCAATTTTCAAAATAAGTGTGTATTCATCGTATCCTTTCACAAATAGATATGGTTGTTGCTCTACTATAAATATAAGTAAGTTCTAAACGAATTTTTACCAGATTTCATTTATTTTCTCTCCTATTCACCTTCCACATTTATTCTAAAGAATCCTAAACTATACTCTGTCGAAACACCAAGTGAATCAAACTTGATTATCTCTTGTTTGATTCTCTGCTACTCTCTCCATAAGATCTGAGTGCATAGAATCTTTTGTAAATCAAACTGTTGAGTAAAAGGTGCAGTTGAGCCTTGAAATCAATTAGGTGTGATTGTAGCCTCAAAAATTAAGTGATCTTGTAGCCTCGTTAAATCAAGAGAGTTTGCACTAGACTCGAATACAGGAGGTGTACCTCATAGCCTTGAAACCGAGGGTGTAATCTGGGAGATTATTTTGATAAGAAATCCGTACGATTGTTTGGGGCTGGGTGTAGGGTAACTCCAAACCAGTATAAAATCCTTATGTGTTCTTTCCTTTACTGCTTTTATTTAGTATTTGCATCTGTGTTTGATTCTGTGATTATATCTGTGAATTGCATTTATTGATGACTAAATTACATAAGATTCAAAAAGATTTAGAAAATCCATACAACACTATTCACCCCTCCCCCTCTAGTGTTATTCCAGCCTTAAGATCCATAATCCGCATTTCTCATAAATCTAACCCAAGCGTAAAGCAAAAACACAAACACTCAAGTCAGGATTAACATTCTTATATCAATATATCCAACTCAAGTGAAATATCAACTAAAATACAAGTAACTTAAAGGATGTTTGGGATATCCATCCTCCAAGGATCCGTGGAACTATCTACTATGTAGTAATATACGTAGTACAATAATGTCTACAGTAAAATAGCATTAAGGCGTTACCCATATTCCCTTTAACGCATTTTATAGTGCCAATAGTCTATACAGTGCCGTAATACCTCCTGATCGGGAGGCTACTAAAGGATACTCTACAGGTAAGACACAAAACAAACTCATAGTGGTCTTGATATGGTAGGTGACATGGCACAACTAGGCAATGCCAGGGAAGATATACCAATTACACTTCCGGGCTGGTGGTAACGCGTAACCGCAACTACCGCCCACCTCGAGCCACACTCCTAAATCAAAGGTGCGCACCAAATCAATCACAAAGTAATAGAATGGCAATCGAAGAAGTGTGTCCGATCGAAGGAGCTACCGCACTTGGCCCGTCAATTTCTCCTGTTTTAGCTACCTTATGCTACTCGCGGGAGTTAGGTCCATGTATATACCTCGTATAGAATCGTCACCACCATCCTACTTCATTCTATAATCTCCACCGCGTACACGGCTGTTGAAGTGGTTTTCAGATTTGGCAGAGAGTATGACAATATTCGATCCCGGTCTCTTTAACAGTCAAACGTTATTATAACACTGTGGTCATTTCAAAATATTATACTTCAAATCCAAAATATCATTTTCATTTAAACCATATCAATACGATATCATTTCTCACTTAAAATAATATTCATTTCCAAAAATCATAACACTTTCCAAAATTATAACTCTTCGAAATTATAACACCTTGAAATTATAACACGTTGGTAATCATAACTCTTTGGAAATAATAACACTTGATAACATAATACTTTGAAGTTCATAACTTTGAAATCATAACTTCCCACTTAAACAATTTAGATATTAATAATAGTATATAAATAAATTAGTTATAAGTTAAAATGGTTTATATTAAAATAATTATTATAACAAAATAGTTTATAGTAAAAAAATTATAAAGTTAAATATATAAATAGTTTTGAATATAATTTAAAAATACTTTATAATAAAATAGCTTTCTAAAATTTCACAAATCGATTCGAATCAACTTGAATTCAAAAATTCAATTTTAGTTCAGTCTCAATTCATCAATTCAATTCAATTCAGTTTCTCAATAAACCCTTTCAAATTATATCGATTTGAAATAAAGATTTGAACCATAAAATAAACCATTTCAATTTCAATACATTTCAAAGCTTTAAATATTCCATATTTTCAAAACTAAGATTGACAATTTTCATATATATCTAAATTTAACTTCATTATTATTTAGTTTTGAAATATTCACTTAATCAATCAAATATCACCTAAATAAACTTTCAATTACATTTGAAATAAACTAGAAATTCCATTAATTTATTTATGCTTGAAATATTCAATTTATCATTTTAAATCAAATCAAGTTATAGAAACAATCTTTAATCTCAAATTCAATAGGTTTCATATCGATTTTAAAATTAATATAACTATCAAAAGAATACGATTTCAAATTAAATTAATTTTATCTTCCCAACTTTAGTTTATTCAAATTATTATAAAATATTTTTTAAAAATATAATTTTAAATAAATACTTAAACATATTATACATTAATTAAATCAAACTTATTATTAAACTTAAATCTTATTATTAAACTTATTTGATATTAAAACTAATTTATACATATTTTAAAATAATAAAATTATAAATAAATTCTTAAAATTTATAATTTCAAAACTAACTTATTATTTTAAAATTTTCAAAACATATAATTTAAAAATCAAGAATTTAACTATATATAAATAACATTTATATATATAATATTTAAAAATCGATATCTATATAAACCATATAGATATCTTTTTAAACCTTGAAAATCATTTCAATATATATATATATATATATATATATATATATATATATATAGACCAACGGTGTCTGCATATAATTCTCTATCCTATGGTCAAGTGATGCAGATATTTATCCTTTCAATCCGCAATTTAAATATGTACATGTACATATCATTTCAACCCGCAATCCTAAATTCAATTCAATGAACATGGTTTGGGTTTATCATTTCAACCCATAACGAATTCCTCATATTCTACATATCGTTCGGGTATGTATCATTTCAACCCATAGGGAATTCTATACTAACAGGGAACTTACAGAGTGATAATAGATATGATAACAATATAAAAGGAGTATATCATCAATATAAATAACAGATAATGCTGTCAGATGTAACATGTGAATCGATGCAGATAATAGCATATATATATAGCAGTGTAAATAACTAACAGTAGCATATTTCAGTTGTCGTTTCAACTGAAATCAAATTTAATAAATAAAAGAAAGTTAATCAGGAGTGATTGCTCACCTTTCGAGGCTAGAAAGATTAGACAATGAAATGAGTTACGAATCCAAGCACGAATTTCAAAGCAAAGCAAGATTGGTACCAATTTGATGAAGAGAGTAGGCACGACGGACGAGAATTGACGAAACAGAATATAAATTAAGATTTCTATAACATATATTTAAACTAACACTAAAATAAATCTTTAAGTCTATAAATCAATATCTATGAAGTTTAGTTCGATACATATATCAGGACAAGCTTTGAATATATTATCATTTATAAAAAAATCCATATCAATTTAAAAACATACAAATACAAATAATATATTATATTTTAAAACCTCATATATTCGAAATCAAAGTATATATGAAATTAATAATAAAATTAAAAGTGCATATATTCAAATCGAGTATATATAATATATTTTAGCTATTATAAACTATCAAGTATAAACACAAGTTTGAGTAAATATTAATCATATTAAAACTCACTATATAATTTTCACATAAACATCACATAAACAAACGTTCACTTTACCATAAGTAAAATACAAAATACTTTCATGAAATATATATATATATATAAACATAAAATCAATAACAAAGATCAGCATATATATAGCATGCAGACTGCCCACCAACATATATAAAATCTAACATATATATACAACTGACGTGGACCATGTATCTATAACTAACACATATATACATATATCTCAGTATAAATATGCAGGCTGTCATATGCGTATAAAACAAACCTTAAACTGAATAAAATTTACGTATGTAAACTGTCAGGTTACAAACTATAGTAACGTTGCATACAACAAGGAACAGTCAACAAAGATTTTAGAAGAAATATATATACATAAACTTGTATACATTTACGCAAACATATTATATAATTATATCATTTAAACAACTAAACTTATATATAAGCTATATATATGTACAACAAATTTCATAAACTTTTACATCATTATTTTTATATAACAGAAAAATACTTAGTAACTAAACTGGTACATAAAATAAATATAAATCTGTATATATATATATAAACATCACTCAACCATTTTACTTTCAGCAAAAAAAATCATCTATATGTTGTTCGACATACTGCCACAACATATTTCACCTATATACATATAACAACTTATATATATTTCCTATTTAAAGTATTACAGTTACTACAATATCTATAAATATTTATATAACTTTATTAAATATATAACAATAGAGTAACCTTATACAAATTTATATGAACATATATGTATATATAATTACGACAAACTGTTATATATACGACTAACAAATATATATATATATATATACACACACACACACACAATCTATACCTTTCTGAGATGGCATCCATCTATATAAGAAGGAGGAAAAGTGAGTTGGTGGCTAGGATAGCAAGGGTGATGGAGTTGGAGCAGATGGTCGCGCCGCCTGGCAGGGATGAAGAGGACGAGCTCAGAAGAAGGCACGAATGGAGGAGGGGAGGCCAAGTATGGGATAGGGAGGAGATGGCGTTCACGTGAAGGAAGAGGGGCTGCGTGATTGTTAGGCATGATAGTGGCAAAAGCATGGAAGGTGGTGGCCGTTGGCTCGCGGGCAAAGGCAAAGGGTAGGGAGTATGTGACGTGGAGAGGAGAGAGTCGGTCGACCAATTTTTTGTTGTTGTGGAGGAGGGTTGAAGTGTTGGTGGAAGCGGTGGTGGGGTAGGCTGATGGAATGAATAGAAAGGCCGAGCAAATGAGTTTGAGAAGAAAGAAAAAGGAAACAAAAATAATATGTGTGAGCAGAACGCAAATAGGAAGAGGAGAGAAGACAAATGGCAGCAAGGAAAATACGAATGAACCAGCACTGTTATAAAGTGATAGTGGGAATAGTAAAGGTCAAGGCACGAGAATTCAGGAAGTATTAAAGGGAATGACTATTTTATTTTCAATAGATGGATATATGGAAAGGCACGAAGAAACCCAAAAGGCTCAACCGGTATCGATGTGGTTAACCGTTTCACGGTTTCGACGCGTATCGGATTCTGAAATACACAAATTAATACACTGTTGAGATCAACGCGACGAAACGGTCGAAACGGTATATAGATATCAGTAGTATGATCATCCTATCAAAAGTCGACAATCTATACCGAAAATTCTACTGATTTGCAAAAAATAAGATAGATGGAGAAATAGCAGTCCAAATTTGACGAAATGGAAGATGATCTCTCACTCAGAAGATGATTTACAAATTTATTATATAAAAATATTCAAGTTTGGAAAACATTTTATTATCATCTAATATTAATTGATTTAAATTTAAATAAAATTACACAAGAAAATAAACTACCATTTTATCTGATGAAAATTTACCATTTACTATGTTCCAATAGACGTATTACTAATGTCAAATTTTTATTTCAAAATTTTATAATTTAAAAATTCACAAAATCTCCAGTTAATTATGTTATAAAAATCATTAAAATTTACAGGTCGTTACAATTGATTCAGGAATAGTTATGGGATTATATAGTTGCTATAAGGATGTCAATGTAGGGTTGAAGCCTTCCAATTTCACCATCGATGAAGAGAAGCAACTACAAGAGCGAAGAGATGCAACTTTAGATGAATAGATGTATTGATTTGGGTATATAAAAAACCAGAATGCCCAGTTCAGTCGATTGAGCTGTAATTTCAATCGATTGAAATAGCCATTTTTGGTTCTAGAATTTATAGTTCATTTAGCCTACTGAAAGAAGAATCGTAGTCAACTTAGGCTGGTTCAGTCGACTGGGCAAGAATTTCAGTCGACTGAATAAGTATAATTTCTAAAAGCTTGCTTAGTTCAAAGGTAAAGGCATGTACTTATCTCTAAGCTCACCCAGGTTCGAGTCCTAGCTTTGCATATTTTTAGCCAATTTATTTTCCATTTTTTCCATCATCGTTTTGACCTGAAATAACTCAATAAACATATTAGTAGCATTGTTGTATGGTTGTTATCATCAAAACACCATATATGGTTCATTCTTTCTCCCCCCCCTTTTGATGATGAAAACCACACAACCTTATAATATAAAATAATAGCTTCCCCCAAATATATTTTGTGTATATTGAGTTTATTTCCCTCAAATTTATATAGATGCCAATATGAAACATTTAAAGCACACGTTCTTCGCCCCTTCTGTCACAAACAAAAAGGAATAAATGCATAAGCATATTATATTATAAAAAATCACCCTAAATATGATATTTCTCTTAAGAAATGATTCTATGTACTTTTTCTGTAAATGCGTACAATTTTTCTCCACCTTTATAAAAAGAGATAGGAAGTATCATAGATAAGTTATATAATTTATTATTAATGTAAAGTGATGAGTATCAAATATATATGTCAAATGCAAGCAAAATGATACTCATTTTACAAAAAATATACAGGGTTTATGACTTAGGAAACCATATCCAGTTGGATGTGATTGATCCTTTAAAAATATAATTTTCATTATAAATTACCGTGACATAGTAATTGCTAATATATGATTGTCTATCATGATCGCTTAGATTAGCAGGAACCTACATATCAATAGTAATTGTCGTTGATTTAATATTCAAAGGATTTTTTCAATTTCTAAGCATAATACTATTGTGACATGGATTGGTTTTAGAACTATCTCTACATTTAGTACTACCATTAAAATCTAGTACTTTTTATATAATTATCTTGTTCATAGTCTAGACTAGTTCCATTATTATGAACTTGGCTCTTAGTAGTTAAGGAAGATAAATCATTTTTTCTCTATTAAAATTTGTGGTTTTCTCATTTAGTTTATCAAAAATAGCTTTAGAATCACAAACTTTTGTTGCAAAACAATATTATTATTTTTAAAAATTCATATTATTTAATTAATTCTAGATTCTTATCTTTTAAAGTCATATTCTCTTTTTCAAGAGACAAAAATTTAGAATTAAAATAATTTAAATAATTTTCCAAAAATATATTTTTATTTTGCAAAACTTCAATTTCCTTTAAAAGATCGGTATTTTTGTTATTTAAGCGCTCATTTTCTTTTAATATAAAATCTTTTTATAAAACAAGTTCTTCCAATGTATTTTCAAGAACTTCAGTTTTTTACTAAAAACTTATTTTCTTCCGTTAAAACACTAATTTTACGCTCACAAACATCTAATTTAGCTAAACCAATAGAATTGACATTTGTGATGCTTTAAAATCTTTTAATAACTTCTTAAACATTTGTAAAAGATCACTATATATAGAATCTAAGCGTACCGATTTTAATCTGAGATTAGCCACACAGCACAAGTGCCTTGATTCTATATATTGTTTGTTACATCCACAAATTTTATTTTCTTAACTATCTTTGAGCTTTGACTGGATCTTCTCTTCTCTCTATTACTATATGATGTTGTGACGATCGATAGAATTCCGGGCTCCGATACCACTAGTTAGTCACTATGCTGGATCAAGGATGGCCGGCAACAATTAACAATGTATATGCAGCAGAAATAGTAAAGTAGATTACACAGTCGATTTTATACTGGTTCGTACCTCCCGTTCTACATCCAGTCCTGAACGTCCCCTTTGGAATTCCCTTTAACTAATTACACTCACTTCACTTGGAGGAACAGGTTTACAAACTCCGATTGAACAACTGAACATGAATTCAACAACAACTACAAGCAGTGTAACAAACGTTACTTTCTAACACAACGTATCTTGATATACAGATGTCACTTTGATGTACAATAACTCCTATAACCAAACCAAATGATACTCAATGGACGTGTAGAGGATAACAAGTTTATTTGACTAGAGTATGGGATATGGAGATGAGGCAAATTAGTCAAAATTTCTGAATTAGATGAATTTCTTGGAACTCAAAGAATTTGTAACGACCCGAAAATTTCGATCCTGAAATTTCCAGATAGTTAGAGAAAAGAAGAAGAAACAAAAACTAGTCACAGAAACCTCACATTCGCAGCGGATCAAAATATAATATAACATAAATAATGGTTTTACAAAGAAGAATCATCATTAGTACAATTATACTTTTATACATCAGAGTTTCACATATTCATAAACTCTGGACAAACAATCATGTCCAGATACTACAATATCACAGTGGAAATTCTCTATACGTCCCTGCCGTCCAGCTCGCCTCCTGAGCTCCAGAACGTCCTTATCTGAAAATTTGTAATACTCGGTCTGACCCGAGCATTACATCAAAGTAACACCCGGGTCAGGCTGGAAACCAGCGTGAGTAAACCCATCTAACAAGGAAAACCAAAGCACACAACTTATAGAAACCTGGGGTAACTTATCAATTTACAATTTCACAAACTATTATAGACCTTACTCATTTCACACATCAGTTTCTAAGTGCCAAACTTGGATTAAATGGTCTAATATACTCAAATCATTCCAAATCAGCACATTGATTTCCACATATCAATTTTATAAAGAATCGAAGTGGCTTCGGGTATTAACTAATACCCGACTCCGGTCTCTTCGAATCCTATGTCATCTAAATCCAAGTTATCCAATTCAATTTTTAAATACAGGATGTCAAAGTAATTCATCATCAAAAGAAAACCACATCCTCACAGTTTAATTTAAACATATCTTATCACATAGCATCACGAACCACATATTAGGGACAACAATTAACAAAAGACTTCCCATATCATTCCATTTACCCCTTAATTAATTTCACAAATTAATTTATCCTTAACCAAATACAGTAATTAACCTTTAATTACTTCGTTAATTAATTATTAACCATAATTATTAATCACCCTTGATTAATAACATCCAGAATTTAACTACTCTTAATTACTTCATTGAATAAATTAACCCTTAATTTATTCCCTGATTAATCCCTTGATTAATTACAAAGTAATTAAATCCAAATTACTTCCATTATTAAAACATCTTCAATTACATCCATTAAATATCAGTTAATTACTTCCCTAAGTAATTACAATCCCATTAATTACATTAAGTAATTATTAATCAATCATCAAGTGTTTAAATTAGTTAAACTTAATTAATTAACCTAAACAAATCACATTATCCTAATTAATTTCATCAAGTAATTAATTCATTAATTACTTCTATTTAAGTAATTAACCATAAATAATTTCACAAATGATTATCATTAATTAATTAATCTAATTAATTATTAAAAATTAATTACATTAATTAATTGTTAAATAATCTTAAGTTAATGACCTTCATTAACAAACCTTAATTACTTCTCTTAAGTAATTAACTCAGATTATCCAATATTAATTAGAAATTAATTAATTACCAATTAATCTTAACAATTCCTAATTATAGATTAATTAACCCTAGTTAATTAATCTCAAATATTAATCAATTTAAAAATTATTAATTACTTAATTAATCATCCACATTATTAATTAATTAAATAATTATTTACCCATTTAAATTAACTTAATAATTTAAATGAATCTAATTTCTTAAGTTCTAACTTAATTTAAGATTCATTTCTTGCTTATTTAAAGTATTTTTAACCAATTGTTTCCAAATTTATTTTAAACTTCACTTTAAATTTCATCTAAAAACTTTATGATTTCAAAATGAACACAATTTATTTAAACAAGGTTTTAAACAAATTTAAAATCTTTTTATCTCATATGTTCAAGAACATCCCTTTTATAAAATAAAAGTTTAAAGGATTATAAAACAAATTCATTTTAAACATCCCAGATTATTTTTAAACAAATTCAGTTAAAAAAAATTCCTTTTAATTTCAAACTGAAATGCAGTTTAAATCTTCATTCCAGAATTAAACTTAAAATTTTAAAGCTTTACTTACATTTCCATTTCCTTTTTTTTTAATTCAAATTTATTTAACCCTTTCTAAATAGTTAAAACAAATTTGAATTTAAAAACTTATTTTATTTTAAAACCTGAAATTTTAAACCAAATTCCAGATTTCACAAATTCAGATTCTAAACTAGTTTTAAATTTCTATTTTACAGATTTTTAAACTTCAATTTTAAATCCAAAACTAGTTACACTTAAAAATTGTTTAAAACCATCTTTCAAATTTTAAAACTCAATTTATTTTAAATCTCAGATTCAACTATTTTGAATCCCTATTCAGTTTCAGATTTTTTTAAAACTTTGTTAAATTTCCAGATTGGCATTTTCAACTTTACTTTACATTTGAAATCAGAAAACAGGGTTTCTGATTTTATTTAAAATCCAAACTAAAATTTAAAAACTCAATTATCACAAAGACCAAGATTTAAATTATTTGAATTTATATCTAAATTCAGGTTTCAAACTTAGTTTCAAACTTTAGTTTGCATTTTTATTTTTTACTTCAAATTTTTAAAACTGGAAACGGGTTTCTGTTATTTTTATTAAAGCCTGAAACAATTTCAAATACCCGAGCCTCCCTATATTTACTTCGAGTCAGAAATCAACTTGCTTCGAGCAGAAACCCAATTTCCTCGAGTCAAACCTGATGCGAGCAAAACTGTAACCACCAATACAAAACCTGGAAGCAACAACACACCCCATTCCCCAAAACCTGAAAACACCCCGTACTTCCATCGCTGGGCATCAGAACTCCGGTGACTCCGGCCATGCCCTCTTCCATGTCCTACTTACTCTTCCCCTGAGTTCCATCGAACTCGATCAATCAGAGGATCGCAATGATCCAAACTACAGAACTACTAAAAACTAGGTTTACCAACTCCATCCACCTCCCAGCGCCTCCACCCATCCATGTTCATCTTCCTGACATTTTTGCCACACTCTCTGATCACTACACTACCTCCACCAAGAACCCCAAACCCTCCGATCAACTTAATCACCAAAGATTGACTAAAACCCATTTTCTGTTCAAATGGGTTCTGCAATTTCAATTCCTAACTAAACAATATGATTTTAGTTTTAAAAATCATATTTTTGTTTAAGTTTTCAGTTTATAATATTAAATTTATAAATTATCATGTTTGAGATTTTACCTTTATTTATCATACTATGATGTTCTTCAATTTACAGAGTCATCACCCAATTTGTTTTTTTTTTCTTAATAAGTTTCTAAACTAAATTATGATATGATTAACGTAGTTATTTCAGGACCTAAGCCTTAACAAAATATTTAACTTGAGAAAAAGGATTCCTTTTTTTTATAAGAAACTGGTCCTGGAACCAAAATCAAAGGAGATACAAATATATGCACAACAACACTCCATATATACCCAAAGCTCACTGATAATTAAATCACAACATACTTATTTTATAGATGATCAGGCAACATAAATATTTATTTAAACTTTTAAAAACTGTGGTGTTACTCACTGAATTTGGTTTAAACAGAGTATATGTTTTTTTTTTCTTTTCAAGCATGCATGCATCATTTCCAGGTAAAGATATACATGCAAGCGACTTTCATACCCAAACCTCAGACATTTCATTTGATCAAGATACTGGCAGACTCAAAATGAGAAGGGATAGTTCACTCACCTGTTTGAACAAGGCAGAGCAGTTTCTTTTTTTTTCAAATTTCCAGGCTCTTGAACATTTAAAATATGAAAAAGCTTTTGATTTTGAAAATCCTTGCATGCCTCAAATTTGTTGTTCTAAAAGTTGAAACTGATCTAAGTTGCTCATCTATTTGCATCACAGGTTGAAGTTGCAGATTTGAAGGTTGTAGGATCTTAATTTTGCAGTTTGAAGTTGATATGAAGTACTTTGCTTGCAGATTTTAAATTTTGAATTCAAATTTTGATTTGCTTTTTAGTCTTAAATTATCAGATTTGAGAAAGATGTGGCCATTAATTTGGAAAAATGAAATGAAGGTAAAAGGAAATGAAAGTGTTGTGTTTATTAAAATTGAAGAAAATAAATTTTAAAAATAAGACACTTGTAATATAACTTACACTTGTCAAATTTTATGTAAGAATTATTACACTTGTTAGCTTCCATGATTTAAATATTTTACATTTGTAATTTGTATGATAAAAATTCCCTTTATATAATATATGCCTAATTATATTTAATTTATACCTATGTATATGTTTTACCAATTTATATCCCTATTAAATAAAATCTCTTGTACTAACATTTAAAAAATTTCAAAGAATATGTTTTAAAACTAAATTATGTATTAATAACAAACATATTCCAAATTCATTTTTAAGATATGCATCTTTTAAATTTCAAGTTTAAATCCAATTAAAAATCAACTCAAACAAATATATATATATATATATATATATTTGCATATATTTTAAACAATCCCATATTCAATTTGTAATCAATAATCTATTTAAAATTTTATTTATCTATAAATTCAGTATTTCTATTAATTAACCCAATTATATTACTAGTTACAATGCCCAGAAATCCGGGTTATCACATTCCTCCCCCCTTTTGAATCTTTTCGTCCTCGAAAAGGAACGAAACCAGAATTTACTAAATATTTTAAAGACCAGTTAATATATACTTTGATCATTTTAATACACCTTTAAAATCTGTAATACTGCCAAAATAGTTTTATAAAAATACTTTTTATAACTCGATGTTTTAACAAGTCCGTCCTCGTTCTCATAGAAATTCGGTCATACGTTGATCAGGCGTAAGACTGAACTACAAATACTTGGCAGATTCGTTTTCAACATCCAATGAAAATATTTTGAAAATAATTTTATTGAAAATATTGAAAACATTTTTGAAAATAGAGGAATATCTTTGGTGAGAATGCTCTGGAAATCATCACCCTCATCCATGGTCGCAGTTAACCCGATGGTTACGTTGCCGTCTTGACAAAATCCATAGATAACTGTAGGCCTTTGCGCCCCTCGATTACACCATGGAACCCGCTACAGATCGCAGCTACAACTGGGGTTACGTAGCTATCATAGCAAAAACCCATATAACTGTAGGCATCAGCGCCCTCGAATTTCGCTGCCAAAAGAATGAAACTTCTCCACTCCACTTGACCCATAGATCTCAGTCTACCGATGTTGCGTTGCCTTCCCGGCAAAATCAAGTGTAGACCGTTGACACTCATCCTCCACACGATTTTCGCTATGGTCCCCACAGTAGATCGCAGTGACATCGAGTTACACTGCCGTCACAGCATAACCCAAATGCCCCTGTAGGCATCAACGCCCTCGACTTTCGCTACCCAATAATCCTCAGGAACTAGTTTGTCCGGACTCCTCACAGGATCAACTTTAGAACCCCCTCTTGAGGCTCAAGGCAGCACCACCCGGTGGTACTCCTGAGAAGTCCATTCCAAGGGAGCGCCTTTTTCCCCAGAGCATCATCAAAACATTTTATACTATACGTATATAGTATCTTTAAATCATACACCTAGTATGATCTCATACAAAGCTCCCTTACACAAAATCGATTATTCCAAAATCGATAATTCTCAAACTAGGCTTTTCAAATTCTCATATTGATTTTACCCAAAAATAAAAAGCCTTTTCCAAATCCAAAGGTTCCCAAAACCCTTTTTCCAAAATCCTCATATGATCTTTTATATAATCTTTTAAAACTTTGGATCATTTCAATACTTGTATAAAACTCCTTTTATACTTCAAAACACCTTCAAAATCCTTTTCTTCTTGCAATAGATGCAACAAGGGGAGTTCTATTTTATAAAACAAAGATATTTAACTCTGTTTACTCAAAATCAAATATTCAAATTTGATTACTCTTTCAATATCAATTTCATTCAAATCCGTACGATGTACACATATCATTCGTACGCTATACCAATCTGATCGCTCGCTCGATCACACAATTTCACTTCCGAACTAGTATCGTCCACCCGACTTCCTATTGCGGACACAGATCTGGTTTCTTGATCAGAAACCGTCATTCTTCTTGCATAGTCATAACTATGATAGAGAATATCCAGAACCAATCAACAACCCATATCCAGGTTCGCCGTCGAAAATCGAGTGAAAAATTCCACTCGGATCGATATAACTATCTCAAAATTCTATGCTCGAATCTGGATCAAATCACTATGCGAATAGAATAACAAACGTACACCCTACGTATTTGTCTTATTGGTTATTAGCCAAATTAATTCCATTTCTATTCACATTCACTTTGATTTTCATTCACTTACTCACAATTACTTCGATCCAATTTTGGATTATTTCTTAAATTCTTATCTCGATTGGGTATTTAACCAATAACAGTTTAAACTCCGACCAGTTTATTTATAAAATAGCTTGAAAAATTTTAAAATAGATAAGTATTTGGAAAATAATTACTATTTTATAAAATAGGTGTAAAATAGGTAGAAAATAGTTAAAACAATTATAGATATTTTAGATAATTGCAAAATAATAGTAAGACAGTAATTAGTTTTGTAAAATTAGTTGAAATATAGTCATTAGTTTATAAAACAGTTGGAAAATTGTTAAACAGTTTCAAAAATAATTGTAAACAAGTATAAGATAATTTGGCTTCTTAAAAGAAAGGTTGTATAAATAATGAATAGCTTGGAAAAATGGGTTTATATTAAAACAATTTATATTAAAATAGTCCAGAGTCAAAACTGTTCACTTCCCAACCTCCATTCCAAACCAGTTCAAATTTAAATTCCACTTCCATTTAAATTTACCCAATTTCAATCTAAATACCCTCAATTTCCATTGAAATTGATTTATTCCCAATTCAAGTTGAATTAATTCTCTATTCCTTTTCAATTTAAATCAAATTCCATTTGATTTTAAACAAATTCAACTTTAATTACAATCCCAAGTTATTCCAATCACTTTGGACTAATATCCATTCAATTAAACCCAATTCAATTCCAATCCATTCCAACTCCAGTTTGAATTAATCCCAATTTCAAATTCCATTTCCAAATCAAGTTGAATTTATTCTCGATTTCCTCCCAGATTCAATTCAAATTCCATTAGAATTTAAAACTATTCAATTTTAATTACACTTTCAAATTATTCAAATCAATCCAATTTGAATTTTCAATTTGAATTTTATACTTATACATCTTCAATCACCATTTCAATTAATTCAAATCAAATTCAATTTGAACTAATTCAAATTTCAAATCCATATCATCTCGAATTATATAAATTCGAGTTAATACTTCAAATGTTGATTTAATTTCTTTAAATCAATTTACCTGTTTATCCCAACAATGGATTACCATACTCCACTTCTCATTCATTTTAACAAATCCAATTCACAACTTAAAGATTTTTTTAACAACAATAGGATGATATCATCTAATTCATCTTAAAATATCTGTCATTTTCCAATTCCAGATCTCAAACCCATTTTCAGATCACACAAACTCCAATTCCGATTAACCATTTAACTTCCCAAGTTAAATTCCAATTTCACCTTAAAATTTCCAATTCAAGTTGTTCATTTAAACCTTTATAACTTCTCCCAAGTTAAATTTGATTTACTTAATCCAATCAACCCCATTCAACTCTAAATTTTCACAATAGTAATCTTCCTACTTGAAAACTTATTACTTTGGGTATCATATCTTATTCCAAATGGAAAACTCAATATTTAGAGTTTATTTCCAACCACCTTTGATATTATGTATATCCACATGTATACATATTAATTTCTTCTACATACCAAGTTACACTTTAAAATTTTAAACCACCTTTGGTTTTTAATTCAAAACAAATTTCTTTAAAGTAATTTCGTCATTAATTAATTCTAATTAATCACATTCGGTAATTAACTTATTTCTTAATTACCTTTATTAAGTAATTGTCCTTTAAATTACTTACCTCTAGTTACTTCATTAAGTGACTCCCTCTTAATTTATCATTTCCAATTATTATCCACTAATTAATCTCATATAAATTAATTGATTATTCTTATCCTCAAACCTTTTCCAAATTCAAGGTTTAATTTCGGTTTGAATCCATTTCAAACTTGTCTTTAAATTTAATTTCAATTTGGTTGTAATTCTATTATCACTTAATTCTTACTATTACCTTTAATTTAATTAATACTACAACCAATTTCCTTAACATAATAGATAATATATTTCTTATATAAGAATCATTTCCTTTGAAATTTTTTTGAAAAAAAACTTTATATAAGAAAATAACAAGTATGCTCTCTCATATATATACTTAACTCATCCTAGGGTACCACTTACCCTATCCTAAATGAGTATACCCACCAGAGCCAAGGTTCTCGCCTAACCTTCAGCTCTGATACCAAATGTAACGACCCGAAAATTTCGATCCTGAAATTTCCAGATAGTTAGAGAAAAGAAGAAGAAACAGAAACTAGTCACAGAAACCTCACATTCGCAGCGGATCAAAATATAATATAACATAAATAACGGTTTTACAAAGAAGAATCATCATTAGTACAATTATATTTTTATACATCAGAGTTTCACATATTCATAAACTCTGGACAAACAATCATGTCCAGATACTACAATATCACAGTAGAAATTCTCTGTACATCCCTGCCGTCCAGCTCGCCTCCTGAGCTCCAGAACGTCCTTACCTGAAAATTTATAATACTCGGTCTGACCCGAGCATTACATCAAAGTAACACCCGGGTCAGGCTGGAAACCAGCGTGAGTAAACCCATCTAACAAGGAAAACCAAAGCACACAACTTATAGAAACCCGGGGTAACTTATCAATTTACAATTTTACAAACTATTATAGACCTTACTCATTTCACACATCAGTTTCTAAATGCCAAACTTAGATTAAATGGTACAATATACTCAAATCATTCCAAATCAGCACATTGATTTCCACATATCAATTTTATAAAGAATCGAAGTGGCTTCGGGTATTAACTAATACCCGACTCCGGTCTCTTCGAATCCTATGTCATCTAAATCCAAGTTATCCAATTCAATTTTTAAATACAGGATGTCAAAGTAATTCATCATCAAAAGAAAACCACATCCTCATAGTTTAATTTAAACATATCTTATCACATAGCATCACGAACCACATATTAGGGACAACAATTAACCAAAGACTTCCCATATCATTCTATCTACCCCTTAATTAATTTCACAAATTAATTTATCCTTAACCAAATACAGTAATTAACCTTTAATTACTTCGTTAATTAATTATTAACCATAATTATTAATCACCCTTGATTAATAACATCCAGAATTTAACTACTCTTAATTACTTCATTGAATAAATTAACCTATAATTTATTCCCTGATTAATCCCTTGATTAATTACAAAGTAATTAAATCCAAATTACTTCCATTATTAAAACATCTTTAATTACATCCAGTAAATATCAATTAATTACTTCCCTAAGTAATTACAATCCCATTAATTACATTAAGTAATTATTCATCAATCATCAAGTGTTTAAATTAATTAAACTTAATTAATTAACCTAAACAAATCACATTATCCCAATTAATTTCATCAAGTAATTAATTCATTAATTACTTCTATTTAAGTAATTAACCATAAATAATTTCACAAATGATTATCATTAATTAATTAATCTAATTAATTATTAAAAATTAATTACATTAATTAATTGTTAAATAATCTTAAGTTAATGACCTTCATTAACAAACCTTAATTACTTCTCTTAAGTAATTAACTCAGATTATCCAATATTAACTAGAAATTAATTAATTACCAATTAATCTTAACAATTCCTAATTATAGATTAATTAACCTTAATTAATTAATCTCAAATCTTAATCAATTAAAAAATTATTAATTACTTAATTAGTCATCCACATTATTAATTAATTAAATAATTATTTACCCATTTAAATTAACTTAATAATTTAAATGAATCTAATTTCTTAAGTTCTAACTTAATTTAAGATTCATTTCTTACTTATTTAAAGTATTTTTAAACAAATTGTTTCCAAATTTATTTTAAACTTCACTTTAAATTTCATCTAAAAACTTTAAGATTTTAAAATGAATACAATTTAGTTAAACAAGGTTTTAAACAAATTTAAAATCTTTTTATCTCATATGTTCAAGAACATCCCTTTTATAAAATAAAAGTTTAAAGGATTATAAAACAAATTCATTTTAAACATCCTAGATTATTTTTAAACAAATTCAATTAAAAAAAATTCCTTTTAATTCAAACTGAAATGCAGTTTAAATCTTAATTCCAGAATTGAACTTAAAATTTTAAAGCTTTACTTACATTTCCATTTCCATTTTTTTTAAATTCAAATTTATTCAACCCTTTCTAAATAGTTAAAACAAATTTGAATTTAAAAACTTATTTTATTTTAAAACCTGAAATTTTAAACCAAATTCCAGATTTCACAAATTCAGATTCTAAACTAGTTTTAAATTTCTATTTTACAGAATTTTAAATTTTAGTTTTAAATCCAAAACTAGTTACATTTAAAAATTGTTTAAAACCAGCTTTCAAATTTTAAAACTCAATTTATTTTAAATCTCAGATTCAACTATTTTGAATCCCTATTCAGTTTCAGAATTTTTTTAAAACTTTGTTAAATTTCCAGATTGGCGTTTTCAACTTTACTTTACATTTGAAATCAGAAAACAGGGTTTCTGATTTTATTTAAAATCCAAACTAAAATTTAAAAACTCAATTATCACAAAGACCAAGATTTAAATTATTTGAATTTATATCTAAATTCAGGTTTCAAACTTAGTTTCAAATTTTAGTTTATATTTTTATTTTTTACTTCAAATTTTTAAAACTGGAAACAGGTTTCTGTTATTTTTATTAAAGCCTGAAACAATTTCAAATACCCGAGCCTCCCTATATTCACTTCGAGTCAGAAATCAACTTGCTTCGAGCAGAAACCCTATTTCCCCGAGTCAAACCTGATGCGAACAAAACTGTAACCACCAATACAAAACCTGGAAGCAACAACACACCCCATTCCCCAAAACCTGAAAACGCCCCGTACTTCCATCGCTGGCCATCAGAACTCTGGCGACTCCGGCCATGCCCTCTTCCATGTCCTACTTACTCTTCCCCTGAGTTCCATCGAACTCGATCAATCAGAGGATCGCAATGATCCAAAACTACAGAACTACTAAAAACTAGGTTTACCAACTCCATCCACCTCCCATCGCCTCCACCCATCCATGTTCATCTTCCTGACATTTTTGCCACACTCTCTGATCACTACACTACCTCCACCAAGAACCCCAAACCCTCCGATCAACTTAATCACCAAAGATTGACTAAAACCCATTTTCTGTTCAAATGGGTTCTGCAATTTCAATTCCTAACTAAACAATATGATCTTAGTTTTAAAAATCATATTTTTGTTTAAGTTTTCAGTTTATAACATTAAATTTATAAATTATCATGTTTGAGATTTTACCTTTATTTATCATACTCTGATGTTCTTCAATTTAAAGAGTCATCACCCAATTTGTTTTTTTTCTTAATAAGTTTCTAAACTAAATTATGATATGATTAACGTAGTTATTTCAGGACCTAAGCCTTAACAAAATATTTAACTTGAGAAAAAGGATTCCTTTTTTTTTATAAGAAACTGGTCCTGGAACCAAAATCAAAGGAGATACAAATATATGCACAACAACACTCCATATATACCCAAAGCTCACTGATAATTCAATCACAACATACTTTTTTATAGATGATCAGGAAACATAAATATTCATTTAAACTTTTAAAAACTATGGTGTTACTCACTGAATTTGGTTTAAATAGAGTATATGTTTTTTTTCTTTTCAAGCATGCATGCATCATTTTCAGGTAAAGATATACATGCAAGCGACTTGCACACCCAAACCTCATACATTTCATTTGATCAAGATACTGGCAGACTCAAAATGAGAAGGGATAGTTCACTCACCTCTTTGAACAAGGCAGAGCAGTTTTTTTTCTTTCAAATTTCCAGGCTCTTGAACATTTAAAATATGAAAAAGCTTTTGATTTTGAAAATCCTTGCATGCCTCAAATTTTTTGTTCTAAAAGTTGAAACTGATCTGAGTTGCTCATCTATTTGCATCACAGGTTGAAGTTGCATATTTGAAGGTTGTAGGATCTTAATTTTGCAGTTTGAAGTTGATATGAAGTACTTTGCTTACAGATTTTAAATTTTGACTTCAGATTTTGATTTGCTTTTTAGTCTTAAATTATCAGATTTGAGAAAGATTTCTAGTGGCCATTAATTTGGAAAAATGAAATGAAGGTAAAAGGAAATGAAAGTGTTGTGTTTATTAAAATTGAAGAAAATAAATTTTAAAAATAAGACACTTGTAATATAAACTTACACTTGTCAAATTTTATGTTAGAATTATTACACTTCTTAGCTTCCATGATTTAAATATTTTACATTTGTAATTTGTATGATAAAAATGCCCTTTATATAATATATGCTAATTATATTTAATTTATACCTATGTATATGTTTTACCAATTTATATCCCTATTAAATAAAATCTCTCGTACTAACATTTAAAAAATTTCAAAGAATATGTTTTAAAACTAAATTATGTATTAATAACAAACATATTCCAAATTCATTTTTAAGATATGCATCTTTTAAATTTCAAGTTTAAATCCAATTAAAAATCAACTCAAACAAATATATATATTTGCATATATTTTAAACAATCCTATATTCAATTTGTAATCAATAATCTATTTAAAATTTTATTTATCTATAAATTCAGTATTTCTATTAATTAACCCAATATATTACTAGTTACAATGCCCAGAAATCCGGGTTATCACAGAATTGCTTTAGGAATTGATAGTTTAGGAGTGGAAATTATAGCATAGAGTTGTGTTTCAATTGTATATTGATTCGGGAATGGTTAGAGGATTATATAGTTGTTGTAGGGATGTTAATGTAGGGGTGCAACCTTCCAGATTCTCCATTGACAAGAAAACCAACTGCAGGAGCGAAGAGATGCAACTATAGACGAAGAGATATGTCGACTTGGTTATTTGAAAAACCAAAAATGCCTGATTCAGTCGACTGATCTCTAATTTCCGTCAACTGAAATAGGCATTTTTGTTTTCAGAACTTATAGTTCGTTTGGTCTACTGAAAGAAAATTATAGTCAACTTAGGGTGGTTTGGTCGACTGAGCAAAAATTTCAGTTGACTGAATAAATATAATTTCTAAAAGCTTGCTTAGTTTAGTGGTAAAGGCATGCCCTTATCTCTCATCCCATTTGGGTTCGAGTCTCAGCTTCGCATATTTTTAGCTAATTTATTTTCCAACTTTTCCATCATTGTTTTAACCTAAAATAACTCAATAAACATATTAGTAGCATTGTTGTATGGTTGTTATCATCAAAACACCATATATATATATATATATATATATATATATATATGGTTCTTTTCAACACACACACAAATGTGTGTGTGCATGTACGACATATCAATTTTGTAAGGTATAATATGCCGTGTATATATGTTGGGATTTATATCGCAACAGACACGTAAGCTCATCGAATATTGTCCAAATATATGTATGTATATATATAACTACAAATATATATGTATATATATGCTAAGTTTTGTCTAAATAAGTTTATATAATCATATAAGCATATATATGCATATATTTATATTTATATATAATCTTATAAATAAAATATTAAAATTATATGCATGTTGTTATAATAGATTCATTTAAATATAAATAAATTATTTATAAATATATATTTTTTAAACATGAGTAATACACACATATTTACATAAATGTATTAATAAATATTTTTTAAAATATATACACACACATAAATATACGTGTAACATGTATATATATATAAATAAAATACTTAATTAATGAATTTTCTATATTAAATATATATAAACACATGCATATAACTAAACTACTTTATGACAACATTACTTGCATTTCAAAATCGTCACTTAACAAACAATATAATATATATATAAACACACACACATACATACACACACATGTGTATAATAAAATATTATATTGAGAATTTGTAACGATCTGCCTTTCTTACTCCTAAAGATGACACTTAATACATGGTATTCGTGTGCCGATCATATAAGTGTCTGAAAGACAAGTCGTAGGGCTTAAAAGAAAAGAAAAGACAAGAAGAAAGAAAACTAGAATCTTATAATGCAAGGAAATCATATATGATAGGACATAAGATAATACATATAGTCATTTCAAAAATGAAACAATGGAGTTACAATAGGTAATAACTTCAACCAAGGATAGTTATAACTGCCTACTCCTACAATGCTAATACATAACTATAAAAACACAGTGGAAATAGACAGATAACGAAGAAGCTGCTTACTCCATGCTCCTTTCAAGATGCATCTATAAGAACTTGAACTACTTGGCTACTCAAAATTAGAGTACCTAAGAGTTTAAGGGAAAGAAAAAAACTCGGGTCGGACATGGATCTGGTGTGGGTAAACTTAAAACATATAAATTGTTACCCTTCAAAATAAAGGTATCTCATAAGACCATGCGGCACATAAACAAGGATGGTTTTTTACCTTACGATAACCAAAATCTTTCTATAAAAAATTTCTTATGATATTATAATAACATCTAGGGTTTAAATTAAATATTTAATCATAGCTGAAATGATTACATTAATTACATTCCAGCATATATAGTATACATCTAAGTCCGTAAGAACATAGTGGAAAATGGATTCCATACAATGATAAGGTAAGGGTCTGCCTTTCGTACAATACTACTTTAGAGAAAATGTATCGAGGCTACAAAACCTTTGCACCTCTACTACTTAGGACCGACCTACCCCTTTCTGAATAGTATTGAGTATGATCATCTCTCGGTTGCTGGCCAACAACTGTTTCGAATCATACCCTAATGGGAGCAACCAACTTAACTCTATGGCGCCTCTGTACTTTAGTCATTATCATCTATGAGGTCTGAGGTTATGCTTTACCGTTTTACAGAGCAATCCCACACAAAATGCTAACAGTACCCTCCGGGCAACAATGCAAGCCATCATTCACACATATAAGTTGTTCAAGATATGAACAAATTAAAGGCACTACTTCTACTACATCCATTTTGAAATCAATCGCAGGATTAGTAACAAATAGCCCTTGCACTTCAAAAATCTTCATCTTCAAGATGTTTCCAATTTGAACACTTATGTTCGATTGAAGTGGTTTTCAGATAACTCATGTTGTTTAATCCTGGTCTCTTCGAACTAACATTTGATAATTTTAAAACTGGTCAAGTTATCAAAAGCGGACAAATCACTATCTGGTGTAAATACAAATTTACATATGCAAAATAAGACATTTATACTTATCTCCACTTTTTGATTTCAAACAGTAATATCCCTTGAATAACAATGAAGTCGGACAAGTTAGAAAACTATCCTTACCTCGACATTCAATCTTACTTCTTGGGATAGAGGCGAGTTTCCATACCTTAGAATTTGGTGCCAAGTATGTGATGAAGTACCTTCCATATACTTAATTAATCATAACCCATTTATCAAAGTTAACTCTCTTATACTATCACGTTTTTGATACTTCGACTTCTCTATCCCCCTCCCAGAATCAAAGCCAAGCAAGCCAGAGTACCGGTTACTCCTGGCCTTGCCTTAGTAAAACCACTTTGATTCTAGATATCACAGATAAAGGAAAGTCTACTCATCGGCTTTTAGTGCTAAATACAAGATGACTTACTTTCCATAAACGTACCAACATTTTAGCTCTACTTCTCTTATTTGTTTCTATTACTTCATGGTATAGAGACTTTGTTTGAAAACAAAGTCTTTTTAAAACAAATCGGATAACCAAATATATAACTAATTTCTAGTCTTCGATTTCAAACAAGTACTTTTCACTAGCTAGAAATGAAACCGTTCAAGCTGGGGTAATAATACCTCTCAAATCTTTACTCGATGACATTTCTAACTTCAAAATAGAAACAAGTTTCCATACCTTGAAGTCTATAAATTAAAATAGGATCCAATAGTTCCAATATACTTGCTATTAAAAATATTTTCCAAAATCACTTATTTAAACTACTCCATATCCTCACAAAAAGGTTTGAAAACAAAAGTCAAGTTCGAAAACCATTTCAAAATACCTTAGAAAACAAAGTAGTAACCATTAAAAAGAATGTAACAACCTGTATTTTTGTACACCAGAATATTAAAATAGTTGATTTATTTAAATATTAAATTGTTAATTTAATCGATGGGTTGAAAACTCAACTTTCATAAATGGACGAATTTGGACTCGAGACCACTTCCATTGAGTCTAGATCATCCGAGCGGTTGAGGAAGAATATAAGCGTCAATATGCTTCAATCGATGGATTTTTAGCTACTAGCCTGCATTTAATTCGTGGATCGATCCAAAAGGCTACTTTTTATATATAGTGGAATTAGGTCCTGAAACCTTTTCCATTGAGTTTGGAATATGGTTATTTGGTTATGAACGATAGTTAGCATGCTTGATTTGGAGATGCAGATTTCTCAATAGATATTTGCAATTGATACATGCGAAATTAACCATCCGAGAAGCAGTCTTGGATTGTGTCGTATTTTATACCATCGAGACTGGAAAAATGCATGGAGTAGTATGGTTCGAGAATCTTTTCGATTGGAGCTTGTTATAGCTCGTACAAGTTCAAAATATGAAGTGAAAATTAAGTAAATACAGTTTTATTTCTTTTTATTTCATTATTTATTTTTATTTTCATTAAAATATATTTCTCCCACCTGAATCAATGCCTAGCCTTATCCAATGACCATCCACTTCCACGGCGCTGGAGGCAGAATTAGGTGATGGACCTAACTAGGAAATTGTACGTGGAGGTGAGATGTGTGGTACGTCTAGTTGGATCGGGATAATTCGATGTGAGGAGGCGTGGATCTGAGTTTGAACATCGGCATCACTTTTAATTTACTAGTGGACTAGGATCATCGAGGGGAGGCAAGGTTGGGGTCTTTGGTTCGGCTTGGCCAAGAGCATCCGTAGGATGTAGGCGGCGGCCGAAGTTGGCTTGTGGCGGCACTGGCTGATTTTTGAATGGAGGCGGTTGGGTTGAAAGAGGAGGTGAGGATTAGATCGGGTTTGGATAGGGTAATTAACCTTTAATTAATAATTGATTTAATTAATTAGTCGTTGAATATTCATTAATCCATACCTTGTTCGTATGAGGTTGGATTTGAACGAGGTCGGTTGCGTTATATTCGTGGAGTTATCACCTTCATAATGGAACAGCTATGGTCGCAATCTGGACGACTGAAAAATATGGCTAAGGTGACCAGAATAATGAATCTACAATCAATTATCATTTAGATCCTAGTATTTTTGTATACCAGTTTATATGATTAGAATGATGTAGAGTAATGTGGTTCATTGATATATGACACTTGGATGGATAATTATCGACATAGGATAGTTGCTGGGATCTAGGTCAATGTCGACGACCCAGTTGTGATATTTATTTAATAATTTCCCTATTTGATTGGATTGGCTAGAGTGGATATTTAGGATGATTTATTTAAATTCCAAATGTGTGTGTGTGGAATTCTATTCGTATTGGATAGCATTGGAGGTGGTTGATATTAATTTATAATGTAGTTAAAAATTAATTTAAAACCTCAATTTGTAGTTTAAATTAGTGATAGAAATATTGGTATATATTTTTTTACTAAACGGGATTTAAAAGTATGAATTTTTAAGATAAGCATGAAGACTAAATAAATGATTTTGTCAATTTGATAAATCAATCTAAACTTAATTTAATTTGATAAATCAAGTGCTATAATTACCTAATATTTGTTTTAAATAAATGAAATATTTTATAAAATGTTGATATGATTTTATAAAATAGTTTGAATGAAATGTACTTGATTTAATTTGACAAATTGAGTGTATTTTGTCTTAAAGTGATTTTTAAGTGAATATAATATTTTATAAAGTGATTTATGGATTTATAAAATATTATAAGGTGGAATGTATTACTTAAATTATTTTTAAGTATAAATATGGTATTCTATAAAATAATGGATATGATATGATTTTATAAAATGGTAAGAATGAGTATATTTAATTATAATTTTATAATTAAATAGTATTAAGCTTCTGAAGGATTTATAAGCTTATAGTTGTTGTATAAATAATATATTATGGTTCAAAATAATATATTAAGGAATGAATCATCCCATAGATAACTAAATGGTATAAAGAGTTGATTAATGATTAAATTGTATATTTTCATGGTTGAATCGCTTTAATTGATTGTAGATTAGAATTGGATGATATTAAATAAATTATCTGATTTGTTGGTTATTATAACTTTGAGAAGGTAGAATTATTACTTTGGTCGTGTATTGCCTTTGTGTATGTAAATAGGCATGAGATGCATTAATTAGTTCCACATAGACGGGTTGGTTGCATATATACCGGCATATAGTTCATGAGGGTTATATATGTCTATGTTTATATATAGTTCTGGTATGTTTGACTCAAGACTGCTAGAAATGGTATGGAATATTTTTATAGATATTCATTGACATACTGTTTTAGGCATATGTGTAACAACCCACCTTTTCGACCCTTAGAAGTCGATACTAACATATACACGATATTCACGTGTCGAACAACCAAGTGCCGAAAAGATAAATGGTTATGGGAAAGAAGAAGAAAGAAGAGAAGAAGAAACTGACAACACAGAATCTCACATCGCAGTGAATAATCTATAATATGACAATGATGTTTTCAAAAGAAAATTTTTATATTCATCCATCCATCAGTACTAGCCTATCATCTACTTGGACAGTTATAACACCAATCCTTACAATTTCTGAGAAATATAACAAAGCCATGCCACGGAACATAGAGAAATACTTAGATACATCTTGGCCTCCAGCTCGTCTCTTGAACTCCAATGCATCAAAACTAGTTTGGAAAATATGCTGGGTCTAACCCAAGCAGTATAAGAAAACAATGCTCGAGTCGGTCTGGTAAAACCAGCGTGAGAACTCAAATCACAAGGAACTTTATTATAACTTATAAAACCCTTTTAAATCAAAGGTATCTCGTAAGACCATGACGCACATATACACGGACGGTTTTTTACCTTATAATAACCAAAACATTTTATATGAAAATCTGGTGATATTATCATAATGTCTAAGGTTTAAAATATTTAATAACCAAGTAGATATGATGCATGTACATGACAGTAGTAATAGGTATACAATCAAAAACCGAAGGCACTTATTAGAGAACGGATTTCCATCAAATGGCAAGGTGAGGGACTACCTTCCAAAAATCTCCATGCCTCTAAATAAAATGTGAAGCGAGATCGAAAAAATTTCAACCTCTACGAACATAGGAACAACGCGCCCTTGAAATGTGTGGTACCAAATATGATCACCCCTTGACTATTATCAACAACCAAAAATTAGCCTCAAAGCATACATGTAGTTATCGACACTAGATCTTGGGATGATCATACCCCAATAGGTGTAACCCACGTAGCCAAGCTGCATCTACCATGTTTTAACCATTATTGCGATGTGAGGTTTGAAAGGTTATGCTCTTAACATTTACCAATACATCTTGTAATGCTAACACTTCCCTCTAAGTAGAAATGCAATGTTGGCATTCATCCATATAAGTTCATTCTAGGTCTAAATGAAACCAAAGGCTCTTCAAGGAGCATCGTCTTCAATCATTTTTAAGATGACTTCCACATAAATGCATACATCGGTTTAGAGTGGTTTTCGGATAATATATTAAATCCTGGTCTCTCTAAACCAACAACGATAATTTCCAACTAACTCATTTCTAGTTCTTTTGGAAGTATACGACAAGTATTCGAGTCCTGATAGAGAGCTTGCATATACAATCATACTTCCTAAATCAAAACTAGCCAAGATTTAATAGTTGGTTATTTAACTATCAAATGCACACAAAAACAAAAATATGGATATTTAATTACCCATAGTAACCACTAAGCCTAAAAAAAAATCTTCATTTATTAGATCTCTTTTTAAAACGTTTAACAAAACATTCATATACTTATCTCACTGACATAAGTATATTCACAAAACATTTGTAAAAGATTTCTTATTTTAAAATCATATTAAAAGGGATCAAACAAATGTTATTTAAATTAGAGATAAGAATAACCCAAAACACCATTCCTTTGGTGTTAAGCATGGAACAAATGTCCACACCACCATAATTAAGGCGGTCAATTAAAGGAAACTACGTTCTCTAATCCTTTTACAAATTTCTTCAATAAATCCTTTTTATAAATCATTTCTATTTATGAAATCTCATTTGCTTAAATTCTAAATCCAGTTCTAAAACACTTTTATAAATATCCAAAAATCATTTATAAAACTTCTTTTATAAATATCCATAGTCATTTATAAAACTCGTTCACAAATCTCCAAAATCATTTATAATACCCTTTTCTTAAAATATCATTTACAAATATCATTTGTAAATCTCCTTTTAATCAATCCTTTTTAAAATGATATTTATAAAATATCATTTGTAAATACCTTATCAAAATAATTAGACAACCTACAAAATCATTTAAAACACTTATTTTCAAATTGATATGAATTAAAGTCAATTTAAAAACCATGACTTTCACAAATGTTTGAATTTAATATGATATTTTGATATCGAGTATGAAACAGTTTTGGAAATTTAAAAGAACCATCCTATGTGAAACAAGCGTTTAGTTGTTAAAGAGACAGGGGCCGGATATTTTCATACTCTCTGCCAATACCGAAAACCACTTTAACAACTGTGTACGTGGTAGAGATTCTAGAATGAAGTAGGATGGTTTGGAATGATTCTGTATGAGGTATTTATGTAGCCCTGACTCCCGTGAGTCGGCTTGATGTGGCTAAAAAAGGAGCTATACCGAGCCAAGTGTGGTCGCACCTCCGATCGGGCACATTTCTTTGATACCATATTATGACTTTGTGATTGATATGGTGGCCACCCCTTGATTTGATTATGGGAGTGTGGTCTGAGGTGGACGGTAGTAGCTGCTATGCGTTACCACCAGTCTAAGAGTATAAATGGTAGAATCCTACCCTGGCATTGCCTCGCATGCCTTGTACATGCCTTATCACACTCATTACGAGTGAAATGACCCGTATTTTTTAGTAACTAAAATATTAAATTTAATAAGATTTTGAAATATTAATATTCTAAGAAATTAAATTTTATGATTTGTAATGATAAAACAATTAGAATGTAATATAGTAATGTTGATTTAATGTAATTGATAACCATTTTAATCCAACTTCAATCAATAGTTATAATTATAAGGTCATTTGATTATAATTGTAAATAATGTAAATTAAATTATGCATTTAATGATAAGATCGTATGTAATTGATTGGAATAGGTTAATATATAATATAAAATCATTTTGTTATAACCCTTAGTTGTAAATGATAAGATAATGGAAATGAACTATTGTTATAAACGATGGTTGTAATTATCTTCTCATTAGTTTATCCATTTGAATATTAAATGGGTAATTAATGGAATTAAGGCAATTTAATGTTGGAATTATATGTTGTTATTGAAATTGAATATAATCAGTGATATGTAAGTAGTCATAATATTTGCTGTAGATAATTAACTTAGAAATATGATTAAATTATTTAAAAGTAACAATTGTTCATTTATCGTCTCATTATTTAATATGTTTGGAACTAATTTGGAAAACAATGAAAATTTATGTAATTAATTATTGTGGTTCATATGGTAAAATATGTTAACGGTAAAATAATGAACGTAATAAAATGTAAACTTATGCTAATATAATTCATAGGGTATTGTTGATTGAATAATAAGGATGATAACATAGGTTTAAATGTAATTGGATGAGAATTGGATACATAGTTAATGGCATTTGACCTTTTAAATATGATAAGGGGAAACAAATTAATATTGCATTGCATTAGTTGATACTACATCTTTTAATTAAGATAAAGTGTAACAATCCGTAACTTTTAACAACTTTAAAATGGCGGTATTTTGAATTTAAATAAAAATTAAATAAAAAAATTTGAATTTGTGATGTTGAGTGTTCTATTTAACCAAATTTAATAGAATAAATTTTTTGTGAAATATCAAGTTTTGATCAAACTTAGTCAAAGTTTGACTTTTAGTTGAAATTTTGAATTTATAATTTTATTCTTTTTATATGAAACTAGACTGAATTCTAATCTTTCCTCCACTTTTCATTTCGTCAAAATCAAATTCCTTTTGCTCTAAAAATTTGAATTACAGTGAAAAATTAACATGAATTGGTAGTGTTCAGTGGTGTTTTATTTGGCTAAGGCATATTGGGTTTGTTTGGTCTAATGGGCCTTGGTTGACCAAGAGACTCTAGTTAGTCATGTGACTATTCCCTTGCATATAATCTTGTGTTTCTTATCTGGTAACATCTACGTACATAATTTTTCTCCCGAGAAACTTTCTCTTCACACTCCAAAAACCTCACAAATCAAAGCTAATTTCCTCCTCTCTTTCAACCCTTCCTTCCTTCCCTATAGTCGCCACCCTCTCCACCATCTCCAAGGCGATCTCTTTCCACTTATCCTCTCCTCTTCTTTCTCATTTTTCCCTTCTTTTCCCCTTCCCTATTTTCCCTCTTTCTTCCCCTTATTTTCATGGATTCTATATTCCACCAAACTACCCCAAATTAAATATATATTTTTGCATTCGTGTATAATTTCAATGGCAACAACTTTTTGTTAAACCCTTCTTCCCATTCCGAATATTTTATATCAAAGCTCCATTTTCCAAGTTCTTTCTGGGTCCAGTTTTGGATGAATATACCCCATATTATATCAATCATACCTCCTTCAGGAATGAACCAAATTATGTGATTATTTTTTCAAACCATTTATTGTTCCAGTGGCTTTAACTTTATTTTAGATCAGTTCTTCAAATTCCTTAATTTGCTATGCCAAAAACTCAAATCTTTTTGAAGTATTTTTGAACTCAGATTTTCAATTCAGAAAACACCTCTGTTTGTTTTGACCATAACTTCCTCAAGAGAGAAGCTTTTTGAGTGATTTAGCGAAAGTGGAGAGAAAAGAATTTGCAACAACTTTCAAGTAAGTCACTTTTACAGATTCAGTAATATTCTAGTCTGAATATTTTCTTAAAGTTGACCTAGTTTCGTGTTTGTCTGTAGTTTGGATCTTGTGTTGTTTGGAAGTAGTTGGAACATGTTTATTGATTCGTGTTTGTGTCCAAGTTTTATTGGATTTTCTTTGCATTTGGATCTTTGCTAGGAATCTCCATATTGCTCCATTTTATCATCACCTTTGTAGCCACCAAAAGGTGAGCATACACTCACAACTACAAGATTTTTTTATGTTAGTTAAATTGAATTTACGATGTGATTAGAAATTAATTGGTTGTTGTTTAGTATATTTTAAATTGTCATTCCAAATAAATCTGACTTTTATTGAATTTAATTGCTATTTAATTTAATATTAAAATTTAAATTACCAGTTAAATATATGTTGATGATAACCAATAAATTGTTGGTATTATTGATTAATTTTAATGATGATTGTGTTGTATGTTCAATTTTTGATATTTGGGTGATTAGATGTATGTTATTGGTTGACGTTTTGGATGATTGGATGTTATTTATGTCTATATCTCTGCTATCCCTATGGGTTGAAATGATACATACCCGAATGATCTTATAGACTAGGGGAAAATCGTTACGGGTTGGAATAATAAACCCGAATGGTTTTCATTGATTTTGAAATGTTGATTTTTGATATTGGTTGAAATGAGATATACCCATATAATTTCTTGAATTTGGATTTTTATTTGGAATTGAATTATTTGAAGGTTTAAGTTAATCAAAACTTCGGATTTTTTTAGTTAGATGATTAAGATTGATATTTCGAATTATTTGAAACCTTTTAAATAATCATATTCACGTTGTACACTTGATAGGAGTTGAAAATCCCGTAATATCTATGAAACCATTGCACTGATATTTCTTTTTTACTTATTTTGGTCTGACTTAAATAAGATACTTTAGTTCCGACTTGAGTGTTTTGTCTATTAATTACGATCGGGTCAGTTTGAGCTTTTCAGTGTCTTAAAGACTGTTTTCTGGAGGACAAAGACGAAGATTCAGCATATTATTGCTATTTATCATTCCACTGTATTCTGTGTTCCGCTACATTATTTTTTTATTTCTCATGTATGTATAACTATAATTTGAATTGTAAAGTGTAATCAAATGCTATTTTGTAAAACAGTTTCATGAACTACTTATTTGATTATTATATTTTGTCATTCCGCTATGAGATTTTGTATTTTTTTTCTTTCTTTCTTTTATTTCCTATTTACCCCATTGACAATCCTCCCCTTTGAATGGCCTGAATTAGACGTATGTGGTTTATTTTCGATTTAAACCATCCAAAAAGGTGGGTCGTTACAAAATTTGAAAGGAGGCTTAGTGACCACAATGGTACTGAATTAAGTTACTATTTTTATTAAATTTTGACTGCAAGTCACATAATAGTTATTGACATAAGCCAACATTTATGTAGATAAAATCCATAATCAAATCAGGGAATAACATGTCAACATAAACCAACTGGAAGATACATGATAACATAATAGCAGGATGGCGGTTTGTCCTGCTAAATTGATGTCCAAACAATCTATTAAGTTCAATATAGCTGAACGTATTCTGCAAAGAGTGGTCCAATACTCTACTTAATTAAAGTATTGCAGAATGTGGACTTATTCTGCTAACAGTGTCAAAGTTTAGTATAACCTACTCATATTTGTTTGATTACTTAATGGTATCGACAATAGAATCGCTTGTGTTCAAAACTATTCTTCGTAAAAGAAAGTTGCCTTTAACAAATTGATCCTTCGAAAAAAAGTAATTAAAAAACTTAGACCTCTTTTTAAATAATTAATTATAAGTTGAATCCTTTTAAAAACAAAATTAAGTCTTAACTTAACTTGATTATTAATTAAGAAATAATTAACCTTTTAAAAATAATATTTTTATAAATTAAACCCTTATTAATTTTAATTAGAATAATTAAACCATACTTAATAATTAATTAATAATTAACCCTATACCTAATTAATAATTTATTAAAAATAAATCATATAATTAATTCATAATAAATTAAAAGATGCTTTGATTGTGGTTCTTTTGGGAATAGGAGGTTTGATTGTGATAAGTTTCGGGCGTCAGATTTTTCTTCAAATTTGATTTCTAAACCATTTTCAAATTCGATCAATAATGGCTTTCTTTTCGCATTAAATTTCTTGAAGCTGAAAGGTATCTTGCTCGATGTTCTTTGGTTTAACAGAGATTTAGGAATTAAATACCTGGAGAAATTATTGTTTCATTTTAATATCATCAATGAACCAAACATAGGCAAAGGTTATAAGGAGAGATTTGGTAACCCTGAAGATTATTTCGGCAAGGCAGATGTTGTTACCAGTAATACTGTTCCTGGAATGGTTAATCATGGGTTTCAATTTCTTTAAAATATTTGTTGCTGAGGGGTTTATTGATTGAGCATCTTTGGTATAAGAAAATTGAAGGTCTCAATCTTTTGGATGAACTTTTCTATCATTTTGAAATTATCAATGAACCGAATATTGGTAAAGGACATTTTGTTAAGGAAAGTGTTGATGTCTCTGATAATTTGAAACACAAGGATGATTCACGGGATTTTGTTTCTGTAAATCATTTCAACTGTCTTGATGTTATTGATGATTATCAGGGCTTTGACCCAATTCTTCTCGATCCTGATGTCTCGTTTTGCATTGGTTTGTCTTCTTTGAAAGGATGTTTTAGTGCTAGAGAACAGGATAATTTTGTTCTTGTAAAGTCCAAGAAAAGTTATATTCGAAATAGGAAATTGGATGAATTTGTGATTCCTACAGCTAACAGTTTTGAGTTTTTAGATTCGGCATCTTTAAGTAAATATGTTGATGGAGTTGTGGATAGAGATTTATCTTCTGATTGCTTGTTGGATAATCATTTGACGGAGTTGAATGGTTTTGAATCCACTGATACTAATAATTGTGTTGATCAAGGTGACAGGCTTTCGAATTGGTTCTTTTTTAATGAGTTTTTGTTCGATCTTGATCTAGATCATCATAACAAGTTGGTTGATGTTTTAAATGATTCTACACTAGAGAATGGCTAATAGTCATCATTATCATTAGTTAATTTGTCTATAGACTTCGAGATTTCAGATCAGATCGCTAAACTTGATTCCCTTAAATGCATTAGCATGGATGATTGGGTGTTTTCAACTGATTCAGTGGACTCTGTTTCTTATGTTTGCTTGGACTTTGATCTCTTTCGAGATTGGATCCTTTCATTTGAGCATCTTAACGTGGATGGAAGTGTTGTTGTTCTAGAGAGTTTTGTGGATGATGTGTTCTTAAATTTGCTCAGTCCCACTTGCGTTGACATGCATGCAGTCACATACGTGCATGATGCACAGGCCCAGAGTGATATTGTTGACACTATTTTTAATGTTTGTGATATTAATGAAGGCTTAGTTGATTCCTCTGTTGTGTTATTGGGTGGGAGTAATAATATATTATTAGCTCCTATGGGTTCTGTTGGCTCTATTGATTCTGGTGACGTCGGTGTTAATGTTGAGGTCACTGTAGTTCCATCTACTGAGTTTTTGGATAGGGTGGCTGGTGGTGAATCGGTTTCTTCTTTTTCTTCTTATAAGAGAGGTAGAAGAAGAAAGTTTGTTGCGTCTAGTGGTTGGTTAGTCGTAGTGTCAGGATTCGTGGCAGTTGCTCTCAGCCGTTGGGTAAGTTTCTTGGTTTGAACACCGTGAGTGGTGTTTCGGAATCAGGCTCAGGTACGCATTTTGATTTGGGTAGCATTTATTCGTCTTATGCTCTGGGTGACTTATCAGCTTCTGATTTTAGTCAGTTAGCTAATAGCTCTGCTTTTATTTTCTCGGACATTGAGTTAGATCATGAGTTTATTAGAAATAAAGAACTTGATAGGGCTAGATCTATGGGCTTATGAGAGTCATTAGTTGGAACATTAGAGGTCTGAATGACCTTAATAAATGTGATAAAGTTAAAATCTTTTTTAAAGACTTTTCTATCGATATTGCTCTTTTACAAGAGACTAAAATAGAATGTCCTGATTTTCGTTTTTTTTAGAAGATTAGGAGGCTTTCGTTTTAGTAAATGGGTTTTTCTTCCTTCGGTGGGCTTTTCGGGGGGTTTATTGATTGGTTGGAGAGATAACCTCTTTAAATTAACGCAATGTATTCATAACCAGCACTCTTTACACATTATGTTAATTAATTTAGCCGACAATTCTTTTTTAAATATTTCTAATGTTTATGGGCCTAACTCTAAAATAGATAGACGGATTCTCTGGAATAATTGCCTCGAGTTTAGATCTTTTGCCCCCGGATCTTGGATATTGGGGGGTGATTTTAATGTTGCTCGTTTTATTGGGGAGCGTTCTCCCCGGGAAGGAGATTATTCGACAATGAAGGAATTCGATCAATTTATTACTCATTCTAATTTGATTGAAATTCCTCTATCCAATAGAGATTTTACTTGGAGTAACAATAGGGCTTCTCTCTCTTTTGCTCTTTTAGACGGATTTTTTGTTAGTGATGAAATTGAGGATAAATTTCCTATCTGTAGAGTGTCAGGTTTACCTTACACCCTTTCAGATCATTGTCCCATTATTCTTTCTTGTGATGGTCATAGAATTATTAGTAGAGCCTTTAAATTTGAAAAAAGGTAGCTTCTCGAACCAGGGTTTCCTAATTTAATCATTAATAAATGGTCTTCTATGAGTTATTATAGTTTTAAGTATTATGATAATTCAGCTAAAGCTTTTGTGCTCAAACTTAGAAATCTTGGGATTTTTCTTAAAAACTGGAATAAAAACATTTTTGGTAATATTAAAATTAAAAAAGAGAATATTCTTAATGAGTTGCTTAAGCTTAATAAGATTGAAGAATCTAGACATTTAAGTTTAAGAGAGGAAAATGTTCTTAATAACTTAAAAGAGGAACTTAATTCTATTCTTGAAAAAGAGGAAGTTATGTGGAAACAAAGATCAAAAATTCAATGGATTAATGAAGGTGATAACAATACCAAATTTTTTCATAATATAGCTAATAGTAGAAAACGTAGTAACACAATTAATTCCATTTTAGTTAATAATGTGGAATTAGTTGAACAACGTTATCTCAATAATGCTTTCACTGATTATTATAAAGATATCTTTGGCAATAATAATAAGCATAGAGTTAATGTTAGATGGAATGATCTTTACCCATCTGTCTCTAATATTAACCTTTCTGATTTAGATGTTCCTTTTACTAAAGAGGAAATCCGTAAAGCTATCTTTGATTTACCAGGAGATAAATCTCTGGGTCCAGATGGATTTCCTATTCTCTTTTATATAAAAAGTTGGGCGGTTTTAAAATTAGAATTAATTAATATGTTTAATGAATTTTATAATGGAAATCTCCAATTAGGTAGATTTAATTTTGCTAATGTTATTTTATTACATAAAAAAGTTGGTGCTAATACTTTAAAAGATTTTAGACCTATTTCTTTGATTAACTGCTCTGTTAAAATTATTCCTAAAGTTTTAGCTAATAGACTTAGTTTAAAAATGAATGATTTAATTGACTGTTCTCAATCAGCTTTCATTAAAGGTAGAAATATCACTGATGGAGTGGCAGTTGTTCAAGAATACATTAATCTTTGTCGTAAAAATAGTATTACTTGTGCTATTTTAAAATTAGATTTTGCTAAGGCTTTTGACTCGGTTGATTGGGATTTCCTTATTGATATTTTCATTGCCAGAGGCTTTAGTAATAGGTGGATTAACTGGATCATTAACTTTCTTAAAACTGGTAACTCAAGTATTATGGTTAATGGAATTCTGGGTAATAAAATTCAATCTAAGAGAGGATTGAGGCAAGGGGATCCTTTATCGCCCCTTCTGTTTAATTTAGTGGCTGCTGTTTTTTCTAAGATTGTCAAGAATGCTGTTAATAATAATCTCTTGGGTTTTATTGGTAATGATATTTCGAGTTTTGGTTTGTCTGTCCTCCGATTTGCAGATGATACTTTGATTTTTTCCTCTCATCTTCCTAGGCACATCATTGCTCTTAAGTTTATTCTGTATAGTTTTGAACTTTTATCTGGTTTAAAAATAAACTTTGATAAAAGTTCTATTTTAGTTTTAAATAACTTTGACAAAGTTGAAAATTTAGTTGCTAATACTTTAAATTGTAAAACTATGAGTTTTCCTTTTAATAATCTTGGTTTTGTTATTAGACCTTCAAATCTTAAGCATGAAGATTGATTTTTAATCATTGATAAAATTAAAAATAGGATTACTAATTGGAATGGAAGACTCTTATCTAGAGCTGGTAGACTAGTTTTGATTAACTCTGTTTTATCAGCTCTTCCTATCTATTAGATGTCTATGCACCTCTTTCCTGAATGGGTGATAGACAAAATAGATAAAATTAGAAGAGACTTCCTTTGGTGTGGTGATAATCCAAACAGTAGCATTAAATGTTTAGTTAATTGGGATACTGTCTGTAAGTTTAAAAAAGAGGGTGGTTTAGTTGTCATTAATTTCGTAATATGAACTTGTCTCTTCTTAGTAAATGGTTAAGGAAATTCAGAGATACGAGTGATGATGCCATTTGGAAGGAGATTATTTCTAAATATTACTACAGTGGTAGTTATAATCTCTATCAAATTAGTCTTTCGAGTTATTGTAATCTTTCTTATTTTTGGAAATCTATTTTAAAATGTAATGATATCTTCAAATTAAGTATAAATATTATAGTTCATTCTGGTAATAACACATATTTTTGGCCCGATTTGTTGGATTTCCGCTACTCCTCTTAAGGTTGAGTTTAAAGATTTATATGATATTTGTAACTTTAAATTTGCATTTATTTCTGATGTTTTTAACTCCGATAGTGACCCTTCTTGGATTTTCAACTTTAATAGTATTTTAGTAGGCTCTACTCTTAGACAGCTTTATTTGCTTTATGCTAAGTTAAATCTCTATAATATTGACAATGATAATGATTATATTAGTTGGGAGTGGGATAAGAGTAAGAAATATTCTTCGAATTCCTTTTTCAAATTTATTAACTTTTCGGGTGTTTCTGACAATTGTTTTAAATTTATTTGGAAAGCTAACGCTCCTCCAAAATCTAAGATTCACATGTGGCTCATTATTCATGGTAAATTGAATACTATTGAACTTTTAAAAAAGAAAAATATTATTTTTGATAATAAATGTTATTTTTGTAATTCATACTCTGAAGATATTAATCATATATATTACGATTGCTTGGATACTCATTTTATTCTTATTAAGACCCTTATTATTTTTGAGTTTAATATTAGTTCTAGAGTTATTGGTTGTTTTTTCTATTGGAACTCTTTTAGAATTAAATTCAATAAGGCTAACCGATACTTACTTGATACTATATTTACTATTACTTGTTGGCACATTTGGTTTGAGAGAAATCAAAGGATTTTTAATAATAAAAATAATCACTATAATAATTTGATAATTTTAATTTCATCTTTCTGCTTAAATTGGATTTCAAATCCCAGATATAAATTAGCCAATAATAATTGCTTTAAGGAATATCTTAACAAGGTTAGATATAATATTAACATATTCAAAATTAACTTTAATAATTTTGTTCAATAATTTATTAACTCCTATACTAATTTAAATAATGTTCACACTATGCAGTATAATTTTCTTCCTATTTTAGGCCCTTAAAGTAGTTTCTTGTTTTGTTTTTATCTCTGTTTTTTATTTCTTTCTTTTTAGTCTTTTAGTATTATGAGCTTTTGGTTCTTGTTTTTCCTTGCTTTAATTTTCATTTTGGTTTTTATTCTCACATATATGTATATAAAATCTATTTGTATACATATATGTGATTCATTCTAACTTGGTTTCCTAGTTTTGTTTCAGGTTTGGTTTAGACAGGTTGCTAGTTTTCTCTTGACTGGTTTTCAGGGCAGCTTGCAGCTTTGTACTGGTTGGCAGGATTGCTTTTCACAGGGATTCCGATAGTGTCTTGCTCTCATTGGTGGCTACTCATTGTTTTCAGAGTGGTGTTCTTCTTTTTAGTTCACCTCTTGGTGTTCTTCTTTTTCGATTTTCTCTTATTTTGTGGGTGTTGTATTTTAGTTTCGCTGGTTTTAGATGCCTCTAATACTCTATTATCGGGCGGTGGCCTTGCCGGAGCTTGGTATTAGGGTTTAATGGGCGGTGGCTTTGCCGGAGGTCATTTGAGGGGTACCTTCTTGTCTACTTTTTTCTTTTTTCTTTTTGATAGTCTTGTCACCTGTCAGGCATGTTGGCAGCTCCTTTATATTTGTTACATATATAGCTCCATGTGTGCTCTCCTCGTTTTTTTAGAGGATCACACATTTCTCTCAAAAAATAAGTGTGCGTTTATAAAAACTAAAAAAAAGTTTAGAACTTGAAAATGATTTTGATTTTTGAACTAATAACTATAGTTTTTCCCATAAGGATTCTTTATCGCTAAACCATACAGAAGTGCTAACTTTTGTTAGCATACTATTACATACACTTGTCCATAGAACATATAACACAACAATAACCAAGAATAGCAAGAAAATCCAAACTTTATTACATCCATAATACATTTAGACTTATTTATCAAGTCTAAGGCAATTTCCAAGCACGATCACATATAAAATCACACACGAGCATGTAAGTAACCAATAACCAAGCAATATCATATACTAATGCTAACATAACTTAAAGACGTAATTTTTACAAGAGGAATTAAGTTTTTACTCACTAAACTTTAGCAAATTTTTTTAATACTTGAAAACAGCCTAGATCTTGGATTTCTCTTTAAAAAAAACTTGATTTTTGGCCAAGGTAAGTGGAAAATGAGCTCGGCCAAGGCCCAAAATGGCTCGGCCAGGGAGTTAGATGGGCATGGCCTTGGTGGTGAGGTGGAGATAAGGATAAAAACTTGAAAAAGAAAAGTACAAAGAAAAACAAAAGTTTAAGCAAGATTTAAAAGGTTTTGAAGTGGAAAAAAATGATTTTTAAAACTTGAAAAATTCAAAGGAAGCCGTTATAGTTTATATATAAGAACTTGATATTTAAAAATGTACTATGAATGATAAAATTTTGAAATGAAAATTATGAAATTTTTATATATAAAAGTGAATGAAAAGAAATTACAAAAATATTCCTAAGTACCATTACCCTCCACTGCATTTTGGTAACATCACCACCTTATCAACCCATCATGATCTACATGCCTAAACCAAGGGACTTTCCCCTTTTTTACCCAACATCACTTTCTTTCCCCTTAAGTAAACATATATTATCCTTTACACACTTAATCAAGTCCTTATTAATTTTATAAGTGTGTCTCTAAATATATTAAGGTGTTTTACATCCTTTTAACAACTTTTTAATGGGGAAAATTTGAAAATTTTGAAAGCTTTTCGGTCACATTTTCTAATTTCCTTTTAACAAATTAATTTTGTAAACCAAATTCAAAAAGGAATTTTCTATCATTAGTTATATATTAAAAGAGGGCTATTTTAATTACTAAACTCATTAATTAAATATTTAAAATTAATTAAATATTCATAAATCAAAACAATGAAATTCTGAGTCGTTATAATTGTATATAGTTTTGGTGTGTTCGACTTGGGACTACTGGAAAAGGGATGGAATATTTTATAGATATCTAGTGATATGCGATAAGGCATGTATATATAGTCATGATATCTCCAACTTAGGGGTATTGGAAGGACCATGGAATATTTTACACATATTCATTGATATGCGATTTAAAGTGCATATATATAATTTCGACATGTCCGACTTGAGACTACCGATTGGTGCAATGGAATCCATTGTACCTCGAGGCGCATAACCTGCATATGTGGTTCCGAAGCAGAGGCTTAGAGAGATTGGGATGCTAGTCTAGAGTAGGTCATATAATATTACGTAGTACTCTTGGATGCTACAACGAGATCTACAGTCCAACTTCTTTTGAGGTGTTGTTTTTCAATAGAGTCCACGATATAGTTATGGCTCTCGATAGGCATCAAGGGTAGCTAGTGGAAATTTGGAACGATTCATCTATCTATATGGGAAAGTTAATACTTCGATATCGTATACCTATGTAGGGAAAGATGTAGGCAAGGTTCAACATTTACATATGTTTCTAATTTATCGGTATTGGCAACCGAAAGTAGGTAACGGTAGCACGGGGATCCATTATACCACTGAGATGACATGACCTATAGACGTGATCCTAGACCAGGGGCAGAGAGAGACTGGAATACCAGTCTAGAGTAGGTCATATGTTATTTCGTAGCACTCTTGGATGCTACGATGGGACCTACAGGCCAGTTCTTTTGAGATGTTGGTTTTTAGAGGAGTCCACAAGTTAGTTGTAGCTCTCGATAGGCCTCAATGGTAGCAGTTCGGGATGGGAACCAGCTACGAATATCCGTATTTTGGTTTTGGGTACGGATATGTTATGTTAGTAGCATGCTTTGATGAGGATCATTATATTGATGGGTGTTCGTAGTGGACCCCACCCACCAGTAATGCTGGGTATTACCTTATTCTTTGGGGTTCTCGTTTTGTTATGATTATGCTTGTTACATTGGTTGGTTGATTATCATTACTCAACATTATGTGTTAGACTTATATGGGGATGTTTGTATTACTCCTGCGTTGGTACATTATATTGATGGGTGTCCGTAGTGGACCCCACCCACCAGTAATGATGGGTATTACCTAATTCTTTGGAGTTCTCCTTTTCTTATGATTATGCTTATTACATTGGTTGGTTGATTACCATTACTCAACATTATGTGTTAGACTTATATGGGCATGTTTATATTACTCCTGCATTGGTACATTAGGTTATCTCTATCATGGTGATGTTACATTTCAGTCACATTATATTAGTTTTGCTGATCCTTGGTTGTAGGAGAAGAGAAAGCAATGGTATGATCCCCTACTTTTGAGTCAGGTTTACTTTACTTGTTTAAAAGTGGTATAGATACTTCTAAGACATGTTTTTGGAGAGGACCAGATGTACTTGTGTAACAACCCGATATTTTCAGCCATTCACAGCCGCACATGTCGGACTTGAATTGCTCGAAATACCGCATTGTAAATAAATTTGAAGCAAATGAAATACAATCACAGAATCACAGACATAGAACAAACAGAATACCTCGCAGCGGAATATAAAATACATAGTAGTTCATGAAGCTACAACGGCAGAGTCTCAAACTAAATACATAATACAGTCTGAAACAACATAATAGAAATCCCAAATACATAGAAGTTCACTAATACATGAGATAAACTAGAACAGCTGAAACAGAGAGTAGATATAAATGTAGATAAGCAGAAACTCCAGCAAAGACCAGCTCCAGAAAGAGAATCCAAAGTTGTGAATACTCAGGCTGACCCGAGCATAAAGTAAAACACAAAACACTCGAGTCAGGACAATATATACTTATATAATGTAAATCAACTCAAGTGAACTGTAGTAAAAATACACAATAACTTAAAGGATGCTTGGGATCGCCCATCCTTTAAGAATCGGTTAAACTATAAATTAAATACATCCCGTGGTTAAAATTTCGAAATGGTATTTTATACTTCAAAATCAAATATCATTTCAAAATTCAATATCACTCAAAATCCATTTCAAAATATCAAAAATATAATATCTTCCAAACCGCATTCATTTTTATTTAATTTAAATACCATTACAAAACACATTTCAAAATAGTTTATATTTCAAAACAAATTACTTCATTTTAAATCATAAAATGAAGTTATTATATTTAATAATTAAATTATTAAATTTACAAAATTTTAGTCTTTCAAAATTCATTTATCCACTTAATTTATTAAAACAGATAAAAATTCAACTTTCATAGCATTTAGAAATTGCTATAGAAAGTTACATTCAAAATAGTTCAATTTAACAAAAGACAGCATAAAGATGCTGTAATAGGGTTACATTAGTTTCAAATAAAACTTAGTTAAATTCAGCAATTATAGCATTTACAAAAATGCTATGATAGCCATTAATTAAACTTAGCCATTTGGTTCATTATTATCACCTACAGCATTTACAAATGTTGTGTTATCATTTACATTAGAATTAATAACATTTCTGAAATGCAGTTATTAACTTCAAATATTCAGTATAATTTCACAAATAATTATATTTTTATTTAAATCATTTTTAACTTATAAAATCATACAATTTCACTTTTAAAACAATCATTCAAATACCCTTATATTCACGATTTTATAAAGTTAAATCTCCATTCAAAAATCAAAATTTAATAATAATTCACTTATTAAATTTCAACATAAAATTTCAAATTCATTAAATTAAATTTAACTTAACATTTAAGTTTAAAATTTTAAAATATAAATTAATTTCATTTTTATTTACTTAACTTAAAATTCACTTTTAAGCCAAATTCACAAATTTCCAATTTTAGTTATATTTCAAAACTTCAACATAAATATTCATTCATTTCACATTTAACTTTATTCAAAAATCATTAATGTATTACAAAATAATTTTAAATTCATTTGATTCAAAATATCATAAATTTATCATATTTTCATATTTAGTTTAAATTCCATTTATCACCAAATTATAATTTCCAAAATAACTTACATTTCAGATTTCTAACTTTACCCTTTATTTATTTCACTTATAAATTTTCAGAAAATCAATAATGCTTTACAAAAATCATTTTTAATCAAATCTAATCAAAATATTATCATATTTACATTTCTAAAATATTTTAAAAAAATTTAGAAAAACAAATTTTAACAACGGGTCTGTATTTCATTTTCTAGCCTAGGTAAAGTGATACAGGTAATATATCATTTCAACCCGTAATTTACAAAGAAAACCCGGGTTTGATCATTTCAAACCCGCAATCCCAAGTAAAAGAAAATAATTGAAAATCATTCAGGCCTATCATTTCAGCCCATAACGATTTTCTCCTATTCTAAAGTCCGTTCGGGTATGTATCATTTCAACCCATAGTGATTCTAGTCTACAGGGAACTTGCAGTGTGATAAACTGATGAAAGTAACAGAATAGCATGAAATAACAGTAACATATGATATAACAGGTGTAAATATAGGTGTGAACATCATATGAATATAATATAGCAGTTATAACAGGATGATATGCATTTACAGATTCAGGTGATGTCAGTTTATCACTACATAAGTACATATTAGTCTGGTGAGATTTACTCACCTGTTCAAAGCTGGAGATCGCTACCAAAGCAACAATACTGACACTACGAAGGCACGACAACACTACTACAATTTTGAGAGTGGAGAATCAAAGCTATACCCCTTGAAACATTTAAACAAAACAATACAATATACATGAATAAACACTTCACATATATTTAAATAACTTATATATACAAGCACAAATCAAATCCAAACCAATTGCACTTGCCTTCAACCTCATATGCTTCAGCAATGGGCTGCAAAAGCACTATAATGAGATGGTTTTGGATCAGTTTTGGACCAGGTTTTGGGTTCAACAAGTCGGCCATACATAGGAAAAGATTATGCAAAAGGAATGTGTGCATGAAACTACAACTACAAGGCAACACAAGTGGATTCAAGACAACATAAGTCAAGACCACAAGCAAATATGGGCATGGCTAGGTCTGGTAGGGTCAGCTACAGGTGTGGAAGAGGTGTATGGGTCAACTATGGTAGGTGGTGGTGGTGTATGGGTCGGTCAAGGAGGAGTTTGAGGGGGGTGAAGGCAAAGAAGCTAGGCTATGCACATTTTCAAGGTGGATATTGCAATTTTGGTGGAGTTTGATCAACTAGTGGTGCATGGCCATGGATGGGCAGTGGGCTCGAGGTGGTGGAAGCCTGATGTGGTGGTGGTGGAGGTGGCCATGGTGAAGGAGGAGCAAGGGCTGAGCAAAATAGGTGAAGGCAAGTGCACAAAATTAACATAAACAAGCAGAAAAACAATGGAAAAGGAAATAAAATTTACCAAACTTTTTCCCAAAGAGAATGGCCGAATTTTTTTTCAGATTTGAGGAGAAAACATTCACGTGAAATGTTATGGGAGTGGTCAGCTGAAGAGAATGAGTTAAGGCAGCCAATTGAATGAAAAGTGACGGTAGAAATGTGAAAAGGTGTGAATACAAAAGGACATAAGCAAATCAATGGTCACAACTCTTCAGATTTCTCTTATTTCTTTTGGAATTTTTTTTATAACTGAAATATATTTATAAATACAGATAAAAACACGAAAATTTAGTAAATAAACAAAAATAAATAAATAAATATTAATTAAGTATAATTAGATTAAGAAAATAGCTTATAAATACAAACTAGTCTTGGAAATATGAAAATAAATGGAACAAACTTCGGAAAATTTCTATGTACTTGAAAATATTTATAAATAAAGGTAAGAACATAAAAATAAAATGCATACATAAAAATGAATAAATAAATTTTAATTAAATATAATTTAATGAAGAAAATAGCAGAAAAATGAAAACTAGCCTTTAAAATAGAAAACGAATTCAATAAATTTTTGGAAAAATTCAAACATCACTTTAAAAATATTTAAAAGACAAAAAATATATAATATAACATATTACACATATATATAAAAATTAAAATATTTTTTATATAAATTAAAATAGACAATTTTTTATTAAATAAATCAATTTACGTACAATATTGTAAAAAGCATAACTTTCACAATATAAATCGGATTTCAACGAAACAAAAAGTAGTATTCTTAAATTTTAATATATCTTCATAATAAAAGATAAAATTTAAGAATTTAAATATTTAAATTTGAAATTTAAAAATCAAAGTTTGACCCAAATTGACCAAAGTCAACATTTCAGGAAAATATTCAATTTATACCATTTGGAATTATAATTCACATAATAATCAAAGTTATATTTAAAAATGAAATGTTTGAAATGAAACAAGTTAAAAAAAATTCAAAATGAAATAAAGGCAAAATTAAAATATACATAAAAATCTAGGGTTGTTACACTCTCCCCCACTCAAATCTTTTCGTCCTTGAAAAGGAAGGAAGCGGAGAAACAGCAAGAAAGAGCAATAGGTTGGAATACATCCCCGAAAGAAGGTAGGGAAAAAAAAGATAGCTAGGAGGTAAAGCAGGTTGAAAGACAAGGATGAACCATTATTTGAACCATTATAGATTTCAATTTAATTTTTTTTAGTATGATGAATAGTCATTTGATTCAAATCTGATGGTTCAAAGTAAACAATATTTAAAACATTTTAAATTTTTAGAAGGGAAAATAACTGATCAAAATATTCTTTATATAATACTTTATCAAAATTCTTTTATAACTCGATGTCTTAACAAGTTTATCATCGTTCTTGTAGATTCTGGCAGTGCGTTGATCAGGCGCAAAGCTAGACTTCTCCAGGTACTTAGTAGACTAGTTTCAACATCCAGTGAAAATCTAGAAAACTCTTTAAAAAAAACAGATATGGAAAGTACAATCCAAACAAATCAACCAAACCAAAACAGTTGTCTACCCATGGATCGCAGATACACAATGGTTACGCCTGGATCCCCCAGGAAACAATCCATATCCGTAAGCTTTCTCAGCCCTGCGAGTTACGCCACGATGACGAATAGAATGCAGGATACACAATGGTTACGCCTGAATCCCCCAGGAAACAATCCGTACCCCCAGGCCAGCTCAGCCAAGCATTTGCGCTACTAATGGGACCTACATAGAGTGCAGGATACACAATGGTTACGCCTGGATCCCCCAGGAAACAATCCGTACCCCCAGGCCAGCTCAGCCAGGCAGTTGCGCTATGAGTCGCGATCATAAGACCACGGGGATCGCCGTGGAATTCGATGGACACTCGAGTATCATATCCGAAAAACACAAATCAAAGAGAGAGAATAATATCGATAGAATGAATCCACAGTGTGGCCATAAAGCGGATATCAAGTAGAAGGCACTTTCCATATCTTTACTTCGAAAATATGCATCATATAGTACATTTCAAAATCACTTTCAAATATCATACTTATATAAAGTCCATTATATATAAGATTTCATTTCAAATCAAATACTTTCCAAAATAATAGTATATCAAATCACACTTATATAAATTTCGATTATATAAGATTTCATTTTTCAAAATTGAGTACCTTTTCAAATCAACAGTTCTCAAATCAATAGTTTCATAACTCCCAAATCAAAGTATTTAAATAAACAAGGTTCTCAATTTCAAACCATTTCAATATCAATTCAGCTTCAAAATCATATATGATTTCACCAAATCATTTCTTCCAAATTACATAAATTTAGTTTCAAAATTTCTTAAACAATAGATTTAGAAAATAATCCAAATTTCCAAATCAACAAAATTTAGGTCAAATAAATTCATTTCCATTTCAAACATGTATTCACTTCAAAAATCATAATACTTTCAAAGTTATAAATCTTTCGAAACCAAATACTTGAAATCATTTCACTTTGAAAATCATAACATTTTGAAATCATACATTTGAAATCATAAAACATGCCCTTAATTCTTTACATTTCAAAAATTTTCAGTTAAACCAAAATCTAAAATTTCCAATTTTAATTCAATTCAAACCATCAGTTTCGATTTAGTTTTCCAACAAAACAATTTCAAATATTATCAATTTCAAATATAGATTTGATTTACAAAATAAACTATTAAATCTTAAATATGTTTCAAGGCTTACATATACCATATTTCAAACCTAAATTTCATAATTTAATATATCTCAAATTTTACTTCATTATTACTTAGTGTTGAAATATTTATTTCATAAATCCATTATTTTTAAATAAACTCAAATTACAGGTAAACCAAATATCCTTTCATACTAATACAAGCTTCAATTATTGATTTATCAAAATCAATGGTTTTCAAAATCATTTTATACTTACGTAAAGTTTATCTTATATAAGGATCAAAATTTTCAAGAAAATAAATTTCGCTGCATGAAAAGCCATATGGGATTGAACATCTTTGCTTACTAAAAGATTTTTAATCAAGAATAGTTTTGTATATAAAATAGTTTTTATGAAAAATAGAATAAAACAGTTAGTTTAAGAAAAAGAAAAATAGTTTTGAAAAATGGCTTTAAATTTGATAGTGGTTTTTCATAAAAGAAAATTTCCAATTAAATTACAAAGATATCCAACCCAACAAATTTCAATTTCAGCGTCAAGTATACCAATGATATTAGGATGTAAGATGTACATACGTCATCATTTCGCAACATTACATTCGACCGCTCGCTCAACCACACAAGTTCGCTTTCGGACTAGTATTGTCCATTCGACTTCCCTAATGCGGACTTCGATATGGTTTCTTGACTAGAAACCATCAAGAATCAAATGAAAAATCCTAACACGAAATTGTGTAATTCACCTAGAACTTGTGTACTCAAACTTGGATCAAATTAATTATGCGAATAAAACAACATATGTACAACTTATGTATCTATTCCAACTTGATAAATAAATAGTTTTATAAAGATGCTACTAAGTTAAAACATTTAAAACCAAAATTTTCTCAACATTTGAAGACTAATTTTTTTTTATCCAAAACATTTCAAAACTAAATTTCGTATTAGTATAATTCAAAATAGTCTTATTTATTTACTTAACAAAACAGATTCAACTTATACAAATCATATTATTTCATACTTGAAACATACAAACTAAACTTATATTCTTTATCAAATACCTTATACCTTTCAAAATTTCTTAGCTTTGAAAAGTTAAAGTTGATTTAGAAGTGCTCGAACCTTCAAAATAGTCGAAGAAATCATATTTTCAATCCAAGAGTTGGAAATCAACAACAAATCAATAAATAAAATTTCAAAAGATAGGTTTCAAATCCGAAACTCGGGGACTGAACACCGGCCTACTTTAAATCATTTCAAATATACATACATATATCTTTCAAAAATCAAATCATACCTCGAAATATGAAATCAAAACTGGTTTCACAAAATCACTCGCATAGCAAAGCTACTAGAGTGGCCTCTCCCCCACTCAGAAACTCGAAAATCAATGTCGATGATGCATGCATTCATCACCGAAATTATTTTCCAGCGACATAAGTGGGTTCCGGACTTTTATTTTCTTGAAACTTCTTTAAAATCTCTTCGAAATCTTTGGAATTCATTTGAATACATTTGAAATATTACTTATTCGAAAAAAATATCTTTAAATCATATTATTATATAATTTTCAAAATCTTAATACCGATTTCAAGACACCGGAATTCGATTCCTTGAAATTCAAATTCAAAACCCTTCAGTTATAAATCATTTTTATATAAATCATTTTTATATAAATCATTTTTATATAAATCAATTTTCTTATAAATTTTCAAAATTTCAAATCCTTTTGAAACTTTAAATTTTTATTCTAAAAGATATATAATCTTTATCGAAAATATTTCACTTTTAAATACAAAATATGGTCATCCTTAACAAAATAATAATTTCAATGTATGCACAATTTAAAAATACAACCACACAAATTTCAAGGGATGATTCAAGGATGGATTTCAAATAAAAGAGATTAAAATTTATAGGAACCTAATCAAATAGAATTCTGATTCAAAGATAAGCTTGAACAAAGACGAGATAATTTAATTACCAAATAGAAGATGATAAGCTTATATAAATCGCGGACGACCTTAACAGGTCAATCGTAACTTCAAGAATATAATCGATTCGGAAATATAAGGCAAATCGACAATCGATCGCCAAAGATAGAATCCGGGTAGAGCAAGAGATAAATAGCATTGTAAACCGAGGATATAGAAATCTCCAGTGAATCAATGCCAATTGTAAAGAAGTTTCACCCCTTTACAAATCATTCAAAGATTGGTGGAATCACCAATCTTGAGAGAGGTCATTCCAAAGTGGAGTTATGGAATGCTCCAAAATCAAAATGGATAAAATAGGGAATACAATACTGGATTTTAGAACAAGTGGGAGTGTTCCAAAGTTCGAGGAATCTTAGTCGATAAGAATCCTAACCAAGAGCTTACTAGCAAGATGGATACCGAAGGGATGAAGTTTAGAAAATCTTGATTCCAAAATAAGAAAAATATTTATACCAAAATAATCTTTGAAAATCCTTTAAAATCATTTGGAAATCTTTTTATACTTCAAAAATACGTTCTCTCACAAAGAAAGGATTCTGAGATTGATTTCACTCATTCTAGGGCATTTCTACCCTATCTCTAATGAGTTTTTGCTCCGCAGGCTAAGGTTTCTCTAAAACCAAAGCTCTGATACCAACTGTAACAACCCGATATTTTCAGCCATTCACAGCCGCACATGTCGGACTTGAATTGCTTGAAATACCGCATTGTAAATAAATTTGGAGCAAATGAAATACAATCACAGAATCACAGACATAGAACAAACAGAATACCTCGCAGCGGAATATAAAATACATAGTAGTTCATGAAGCTACTACGGCAGAGTCTCAAACCAAATACATAATACAGTCTGAAAATAACATAATAGAAATCCCAAATACATAGAAGTTCACTAATACATGAGATAAACTAGAACAGCTGAAACAGAGAGTAGATATAAATGTAGATAAGCAGAAACTCCAGCAAAGACCAGCTCCAGAAAGAGAATCCAAAGCTGTGAATACTCAGGCTGACCCGAGCGTAAAGTAAAACACAAAACACTCGAGTCAGGACAATATATACTTATATAATGTAAACCAACTCAAGTGAACTGTAGTAGAAATACACAATAACTTAAAGGATGCTTGGGATCGCCCATCCTTTAAGAATCGGTTAAACTATAAATTAAATACATCCTGTGGTTAAAATTTCGAAATGGTATTTCATACTTCAAAATCAAATATCATTTCAAAATTCAATATCATTCAAAATCCATTTCAAAATATCAAAAATATAATATCTTCCAAACCACATTCATTTTTATTTAATTTAAATACCATTACAAAACACATTTCAAAATAGTTTATATTTCAAAACAAATTACTTCATTTTAAATCATAAAATGAAGTTATTATATTTAATAATTAAATTATTAAATTTACAAAATTTTAGTCTTTCAAAATTCATTTATCCACTTAATTTATTAAAACAGATGAAAATTCAACTTTCGTAGCATTTAGAAATTGCTACAGAAAGTTACATTCAAAACAGTTCAATTTAACAAAAGATAGCATAAAAAATGTTGTGATAGGGTTACATTAGTTTCAAATAAAACTTTGTTAAATTCAACAATTATAACATTTACAAAAATGCTATGATAGCCTTTAATTAAACTTAGCCATTTGGTTCATTATTATCAACTACAGCATTTACAAATGTTGTGTTATCATTTACATTGGAATTAATAGCATTTCTGAAATGCAGTTAATTAACATCAAATATTCAGTATAATTTCACAAATAATTATATTTTTATTTAAATCATTTTTAACTTATAAAATCATATAATTTCCTTTTAAAACAATCATTCAAATACCCTTATATTCATGATTTTATAAAGTTAAATCTCCATTCAAAAATCAAATTTTAATAATAATTCACTTATTAAATTCCAACATAAAATTTCAAATTCATTAAATTAAATTTAACTTAACACTTAAGCTTAAAATTTTAAAATATAACTTAATTTCATTTTTATTTACTTAACTTAAAATTCACTTTTAAGCCAAATTCACAAATTTCCAATTTTAGTTATATTTCAAAACTTCAACATAAATATTCATTCATTTCGCATTTAACTTTATTCAAAAATCATTAATGTAGTACAAAATCATTTTAAATTCATTTGATTCAAAATATCATAAATTTATCATATTTTCATATTTAATTTAAATTCCATTTATCACCGAATTATAATTTCCAAAATAACTTACATTTCAGATTTCTAACTTTACCCTTTATTTATTTCACTTATAAATTTTCAGAAAATCAATAATGCTTTACAAAAGTCATTTTTAATCAAATCTAATCAAAATATTATAATATAACATTTCTAAAATATTTTAAAAAATTTTAGAAAAACATATTTTAACAACGGGTCTGTATTTCATTTTCTAGCCTAGGTAAAGTGATACAGGTAATATATCATTTCAAACCGTAATTTACAAATAAAACCCGGGTTTGATCATTTCAAACCCACAATACCAAGTAAAAGAAAATAATTGAAAATCATTCAGGCCTATCATTTCAGCCCATAAAGATTTTCTCCTATTCTAATGTCCGTTCGGGTATGTATCATTTCATCCATAGTGATTCTAGTCTACAGGGAACTTGCAGTGTGATAAACTGATGAAAGTAACAGAATAGCATGAAATAACAGCAACATATGATATAACAGGTGTAAATATAGGTGTGAACAACATATGAATATAATATAGCAGTTATAACAGGATGATATGCATTTACAGATTCTGGTGATGTCAGTTTATCACTACATAAATACATATTAGTCTGGTGAGATTTACTCACCTGTTCAAAGCTGGGGATCGCTACCAAAGCAACAATACTGACACTACGAAGGCACAACAACACTACTACAATTTTGAGAGTGGAAAGTCAAAGCTATACCCCTTGAAACATTTAAGCAAAACAATACAATATACATGAATAAACACTTCACATATATTTAAATAACTTATATATACAAGCACAAATCAAATCCAAACCAATTGCACTTGCCTTCAACCTCATATGTTTCAGCAATGGGCTGCAAAAGCACTATAATGGGATGGTTTTGGATCAGGTTTGGATCAGGTTTTGGGTTCAACAAGTCGGCCATACATAGGAAAAGATGATGCAAAAGGTATGTGTGCATGAAACTACAACTACAAGGCAACACAAGTGGATTCAAGGCAACATAAGTCACGACCACAAGAAAATATGGGAATGGCTAGGTCTGGTAGGGTCATCTACAAGTGTGCAAGAGGTGTATAGGTCAACTATGGCAGGTGGTGGTGGTGTATGGGTCGGCCAAGGAGGAGTTTGAGGGGGGTGAAGGCAAAGAAACTAGGCTATGCACATTTTCAAGGTGGATATTGCAATTTTGGTGGAGTTTGATCAACTAGTGGTGCATGGCCATGGATGGGCAGTGGGCTGGAGTTGGTGGAAGCCTGATGTGGTGATGGTGGAGGTGGCCATGGTGAAGGAGGAGCAAGGGTTGAGCAAAATAGGTGAAGGCAAGTGCACAAAATCAACATAAACAAGCAGAAAAACAATGGAAAAGGAAATAAAATTTACCAAACTTTTTCCCAAAGAGAATGGCCAAAAAAAATTTAGATTTGAGGAGAAAACATTCACGTGAAATGTTATGGGAGTAGTCAGCTGAAGAGAATGAGTTAAGGCAGCCAATTGAATTAAAAGTGATGGTAGAAATGTGTAAAGGTGTGAATACAAAAGGACATAAGCAAATCAATGGTCACAACTCTTCAGATTTCTCTTATTTCTTTTGGAATTTTTTATAACTGAAATATATTTATAAATACAGATAAAAACACGAAAATTTAGCAAATAAACAAAAGTAAAAAAATAAATTTTAATTAAATATAATTAGATTAAAAAAATAGCTTAAAAATACAAACTAGTCTTGGAAATATGAAAATAAATGGAACAAACTTCGGGAAATTTCTATGTACTTGAAAATATTTATAAATAAAGGTAAGAACATAAAAATAAAATGCATACATAAAAATGAATAAATAAATTTTAATTAAATATAATTTAATGATGAAAATAGCAGAAAAATGAAAACTAGCCTTTAAAAATAGAAAACAAATTCAATAAATTTTTGGAAAAATTCAAACATCACTTTAAAAATATTTAAAAGACAAAAAATATATAATATAACATATTACACATATATATAAAAATTAAAATATTTTTTATATAAATTAAAATAGACAATTTTTTTATTAATTAAATCAATTTACGTACAATATTGTAAAAAGCATAACTTTTACAATATAAATCGGATTTCAACGAAACGAAAAGTAGTATTCTTAAATTTTAATATATTTTCATAATAAAATATAAAATTTAAGAATTTAAATATTTAAATTTGAAATTTAAAAATCAAAGTTTGACCCAAATTGACCAAAGTCAACATTTCAGGAAAATATTCAATTTATACCATTTGGAATTATAATTCACATAATAATCAAAGTTTATATTTAAAAATGAAATGTTCGAAATGAAACAACCTAAAAAAAATTCAAAATGAAATAAAGTCAAAATTAAAATATACACAAAAATCTAGGGTTGTTACAACTTGAGTAATTCCCTATATATATGCATACAGCTTTGATATACAATACCTTGAGATTGTTCCCTTCACATTAGGCTTCGTGTTTGACCCACCTTTAGTCTTTGTCTGCATATGTCATGACAACTCTTGGGTACTCGATTGAGTAGTTGGAAAGTGAGGTGCTTTTGGGCATACGCTTTCAGGACAACTAGGGAACCTTGGAGGCGAAGACATTACTTTGGATATATACTCGGAATTGTAGTAGTACATGCCAGATAGGCTATTTATATATATGAGACCTGTTGGATTAGATATTGTGTTCTTTCTTTCTATATTGATATCCATTTATTGGCTACTTCCATTAATACAGTCTCTTATATATCGTTTATCCTATTGCTCATGTATATTCAGTATATCATGTATTATCATTTCGCTGTGAGATTCTACTGTTGTGCCTTGATGATGTTCAGATTTTTTTTATTACCCTGAGAACTGTCTTTTGTGGTATTCTGGAGTCTGATTTTTTCATTCAGCGTTGATTCAGGGTATTACGAAGGACGAGTCGTCATAAAGAAAGCACAGGATTTCAATGTCGTACAAAAATGAATCCTCAAAGCAAGTTAACTAGCCACAACATCCACTTCATTACATCATACATAGCAAGTAATAATGTAAAGTAAAATAAATATTTATGAGGGATCCCATTGGATCCCTCCATAAATCCTTCAAAGTGTATTCATCTCGGCCTTTCAGATATGAACCACTTTGATTTCTTTTGGTAGTCCCATGCAAAATACAAGTCATATGCTTCTGCTAAATGAGCAGAAATACATCTCCAAACCAAACACATATACTCTTACTTACAAACACATAGGCAAAACAACATAAATTGATTTCACTAACCACCTAAACTTTACATCCTTTTGATTTAGTGAAGCAAATGGAAACCTTGGTTGCCTTGAAAATGAAGAGGGTATTTGGTTCCTTTATTAAGTTTGTGAATGAATTAAAATGAGATATGGACTTGGGTATTCATAGATGAGGAGAAGAGTAATTTAGTAATTACCTAACCTTCTATAGTCTAACCTGATTCGACTATATTTTGATCCAATGGCAACCATCCGCATAACATAACGTGATTTGACTACATTTTGGTCCAATGACAACCATGCGTATGGCATAACTTGATTCGACCATATTTTGGTCCAGTAAAAGTGTAGGAAAGTTCAAATTTTATTCTCATATATTAATGAGAATCATTATGCTATGTTGTTTTATACTATTATTTTATTGGGTTGGTAATTATACTATTCTGTTTTGTTAGGCAGGGGTTAATAATTCTTCCTTATTTTAAATTCTTTTCATAATTCCTAAGTAATCAATCTCATTTGGTTTATTGGGCAATAAAATAATAGCCTTCTTAACCTTAATTAAATCAGTACCCCTAACCGCCTTATAACTCGAACCACCTTTAGAATAACATTTTACATCCATAAAAAATTGAGATGTTTTATCTATATTTTATTTGAGTTGAAAAGTCCATTATTTTATCATTTAAAAATATACTAAATACTCGTATTTAAAGTGATAAAATTACGGGTCGTTACATTCTCCTTACAACAACAACAACAAAGCCATTATTCCCAAACAAGTTGGGGTCGACTAGAGATGGAACCCTAAAAAAAAGTCAAATAGGTAAATTAATAATAATAACTAGACAAATAAGATAAAATAAAGATGTATATGTATATATAAGAGGAATGATAATAATAATACTAATAGCAATAATGATACTAACAGTAATATTGGTCAAAGACTAAACCTACGTCTTAGGCTCATGTTCTCTAGTCCTATAATCTAAAACTCAATGCTCATGGTTCTGGAACGTAAATCGCTAACTTCCACTTGCTCCGATCCGTCACCAGCTCTTTGGATATGCCCCAATCTTTCAAATCCCTTTTTACAACTTCCTCCCATGTTAATCTTGGGCGACCTCTACCTCTCTTTGAGCAATCAACGCGTCCTATAATTCCAACACTCACAGGTGCCTCGGGAGGCCTTCGTTGAAGATGTCCAAACCATCTTAAGCGATGTTGAATTAGCTTCTCCTCAATTGGTGCTACTCCAAGTTTATCATGTATATCATCATTTCTAATTCGTTCTCTTCTTGTATGACCGCAGCTCCATCGCAGCATACGCATCTCTGCTACGTTTATCTTTTGGAAGTGTTGGCTTTTAGTAGGCCAACATTCTGCACCATACAACATTGCAGGCCTGATTGTCGTTTTGTATAACTTTCCTTTAAGCTTTTGTGGGACCTTCCTGTCACAGAGAATTCCAGACGCTTGTCGCCATTTCACCCATCCCGCTCGAATTCTAAAACTAACATCTTCATCAATCTCACCATTATACTGCAACATTGATCCAAGATATCGAAATGATTCCTTCTTGGGAACTAATTGTCCGGCAAAAGTGACATCTCCATCCTCCGACCTGACACCACTGAACCCGCACTTCATATACTCTATTTTAGTTCTACTAAGTCTAAATCCCTTCGAATCTAAAGTTTGTCTCCACAACTCGAGTTGTCTATCAACCCCAATCCCACTTTCATCAATTAGCACAACATCATCAGCAAATAGCATACACCAAGGAATCTCGCCTTGTATATCCTTGTAACCTCATCCATCACTAGAGAAAAAAATGTAGGGACTCAAAGCTGACCCTTGATGTAGTCCTATGTTAATGGGAACGTCTCTAGTTTCACCATCGCATGCTCTGACACTAGTCACAACATCATCGTACATATCCTTAATAAGTGTAATGTACTTTGTTGGGACTCTCTTCTTTTCCAGAGCCCACCACATCATCTTTCGCGGCACCTTGTCATAAGCTTTTTCCAAATCGATAAATACCATGTGTAGATCCTTCTTTTTCTCCCTAAACCTCTCCATAAGTTGTCTTATCAAGAAAATCGCCTCTGTAGTTGACCTCCCAGGCATGAAGCCAAATTGGTTTTTTGAAACACTTGTCATTCTTCTTAATCTATGTTCAATGACTCTCTCCCAAAACTTCATTGTATGACTCATAAGTTTAATTCCTCTGAAGTTATTGCAACTTTGGATGCCTCCTTTATTCTTAAAAATTGGAACTAGTATGCTTCTCCTCCACTCATCTAGCATCCTGTTTGATTTGGAAATATTGTTGAACAACTTAGTTAGCCAGGCTATCCCTGCATCTCCAAGGCATCTCCACAACTCAATGGGAATGTCATCAGGCCACAATGCCTTGCCTGCTTTCATCCGTTTTAGTGCCTCTTTTACCTCGGATTCTTGAAATCTACGAACAAAATGTCTACAGGTGTCATTCGAAGATTCGTCTATCTCGATCATAGTGCTATCATCTTCTTCATTAAATAGCTTGTCGAAGTAATCTCTCCATCTATTTTTTATCTCCTCGTCCTTCACCAAAAGTCTATTATTGTCATCTTTGATGCATTTAACTTGGTTGAAGTCTCTTGTCTGCCTCTCGCGGAGCTTAGCTATCCTATAGACGTTTTTCTCACCATCTTTCGTACTTAGATTATGGTATAGATCTTCATACGCCCGACCTCGTGCTTCACTCACCGCTCTCTTTGTGTTCTTCTTTACCGCTTTGTACTTTTGCATGTTGTCCTCGCTCCTGAGATGGTGTAAGCACTTATAGCATTCCTTCTTCTCTTTGATAGCCTTTTGCACATCATTGTTCCACCACCAAAAATCTTTAAGTTCGCGTTTATTTCCTTTCGTTATCCCAAACACATCGGTAGCCACTTTCCAAATGCGTCTTGCCATCTCACCCCACATGTGATTCGCTTCTCCTTCCATATTCCATGCACCTTCTGCCATCACTCTATCCTTAAACACCCGTGAGGCATCTCCTTTGAGCTTCCACCACTTCGTCCGACTAATATTGGCTCCTTTACCATGTTGAACACGTATTCAGAGACGAAACTCGGAAACCAAAAACTGATGTTGTGAGACGACACATTCTCCTTCCCTTAAAAAAATTTCGTCCCAAAATTAATACCGAAAAAGATAACTTGAAAAGAATATATATTATATACAAAGCAGCACATGCAAAAGAAATGCATACTAAGCGACTACACCCCAAGTGGTGAGTACACTATCTACATACTATGCAAACTATTAATTTATCAACAACTCGGGATAAGCTTCTCTTGTGCTGTCCTTCGTTTCCCAAGTGCAAACTTTGGAATCTTCGCTCCATTAAACTTTAGCCATTCTCATGAATTTTTTTTGCAATTGTTTCACATCTCAATCAACAATGCGAACTAGATGTCTTATTACGGTAAAGTTTGGTTCTACTTCTAAATCAACCAGAACGGTCGGCTCAATAACAAACGATGGATCATGCATATATTTCCTTAAATGTAATAAATGAAAGACATTATGTTCTACTAACAATCTTTCAGGTAACTCAACCCGATATGCAAGCGACATAATCCTCTCAAGAATTTGAAAAGGTCCAACATATCTAGATGCCAATTTCCTTGCTTTCCCAAATAATACAACTCCTCTTATCAAAGAAATATTCACAAATACAAAATCTCTAATTGAAAATTCTAAATCCTTATGCTGTTGATCGGCATTGCTTTTCTGTTATCCTAAGGTTACTTCATCCTCCTTTTAATTATAGCTACCTTCTCTGTTGCCTCCGATCCATATTGGGTCCAAACACTAATTGATCTCTAGTTTCTACCCAACATGATGCTGATCTACATGATCGTCCATAAAGATCTTCATAGGATGTCTTCCCAATACTTGCTTGATAATTATTATTATATGAAAATTCCACTAAATAAAGAGGATCCTCCCGTGATCTTCCAAAATCCAAATGAAGGCTCTTAAAAGCCTTCCAAAACTATATTTACTCTTTCTGTTTGTTATCCTTTTGAGGATGATATGCAGTGCTTAAACTCAGCTTTGTTCTAAAGCTGCTTGCAATCCTTTCCAAAACTGACAAGTAAAAATTGGATGCTGGTAACTTACAATACTACTAGGATCTCCATGCAACTGAACAATCTCCTTCATGAAAATATCAGCCAAATTTCCGTAGCAGTTTTAATAGAATAAAGTGTACGCTTTTGGTTAGTCGATCAACAATAATCCAAACACCTTCATTACCGTTCCTTGATCTGGGTAATCCATCAATAAAATCCTTTTATATTTTCTCCATTTCCAATTCAAAATCTCAAGTGGTTGTAGTAATCTAGCAGTTCGTTTTGATGGTCACCTCTGATTTGCTGTCAAATTACACATCTATTAACATGGATAGAAATATCCCTCTTTATTCCTTCCACCAGAATACTCGCTTCATATCCTGATGCATCTTTCAAACTCTAGGAAAGATACATAACTTGGATCGATGCAATTAGTTAATAACTCATGCTTGATAGCATCGATATCTGGGACACATATCCTTCATTCACCTTCAATATACCATGATGATCGACCTTAAAGCTCGAACAATGACCTTCCTCTATATCCTTGATGATTTCCATTAAATGACTATCTTTCCTTTGCTTACTTGTAATCCTTTCGAGGAGAGTCGGAGTAACTTCCAAAAGAGCCAAAACTGCATTTCTACTCAAAGCATCTGCTACCACATTTGCTTTTCCCGGCATATATAAAATATCTAGGTCATATGCCAGTAGAAATTCCAACCAACGTTGCTGCCTCATATTCAAATCCTTCTGCATGAAAAGATACTTCAAGGACTTGTGATCCATGAACAACTTTTCACCTAACGAGTAATGCTTCCACATATTTAATGCAAACAAAATGGCTAATAACTCCAAATCACATGTTGCATAACTACGCTCATGAGGCTTTAGCTGCCTACTAGCTTAAGCAATAACTCTTTCATGCTACATCAATACCATACCAAAACCCACAACGTAAGTATCCATATACACAATTAACCCTTCACCTCCATCTGAGATAGCTAAAACTGGAGCATCGGTTAACCTTTCCTTCAACTCAATGAACGCTTCTTCACACTTTAAAGTCCAAAAAAACTTAACATTCTTCTTTGTAAACTTTGTCAAGCGTGATACGATCATAGAGAAGTCTTAGATGAATCTGATACAATATGCTGCTAATCCTAAGAAGCTACGGACCTCCATTGGAGTTTGTAGTGTCTTTCGATCTCAAACAACCACCACCTTTTTTGGATTGACTGAAATACCATCCCCCGACATAACATGTTCGAGGAACCATACTTACAATAGCTAAAAATCAAACTTAGAAACTTTTTCTCTTAAAACATGTTTCCTTAACCTTTCAAGCACCACTTCCAAATGGTGTTTGTGTTCTTCCTCGGTATTAGAGTAATTAAGAAAATCATCTATAAAGGCCAATGCAAATTTATTAAGCATATCTCTAAAAAATCGATTCATAAGATGTACAAAATAGACAACTGCATTGGTTAACCCAAAAGGCATAAACAACCACCCAAAGAAACAATCTGATCCCCTAAATGCTGGTAAGGGTATACTATCTTCTGCTATCCTTAACCGGTGAAATCCTGTAGCAAGTTCCATTTGAGAGAATACTTTAGGAAAATATAGTTGGTTGGAAATGTCATCTATACGGGGTAATGGATGCTTATTTCGAATGTTCTATTTGTTTAGCCCGCGGTAATCCATATAATTTCTTAATGACCCATCCGACTTTGCAACAAAAACTACAGTTGTTACCCAACTTGAGCGGCTTGACCTAATCAATCCCTTATTTAACAAACCATTTGCTGGATTTCTTAACTCCTTCTTTCTCAGAGCCATCTTACGAATAGGGTGACGTAGGTTTCCAACTGGGAATTAAGTCGATCCGAAACTCAATCTCCCGATGTGGAGGTAGACTATTAATTTCTTCAAAAACATCGAAGAAATCCATAACAAATGCTATTGTCCCTAACTCTTGTTGGGACAAATCAATTGCTTATAAAAAAAACTACTCATTCACTTTCTAGGATTACGACACACTATCTTTTCCAATATCCTTTAGAAATTGGTTTTCAACACTATCCTCTGCTTGACGCAGTCCAGAACAGCCTCGTATTTTGATAACCAATCCATACTGAGTAAAACATCAAAACCTCTAAAATCCAGAACAAATAGTTCACAAAAGAAATGGTGTTTAAGGTAAGCTACTCATATATTTTCATACATCATGCACAGATTAGTTGCACGACCTACGAGATTAGACACACAAATATGGTTTTTTATGAATTTTGGGGAGATTCCTAATCTATTAACCAATCCCTTAGGAATGAAACTATGGAAAGCCCCAATATCAAACATTACTCAAACTAAAATGTGGTTAACCTATAAAGAACCTTTAAGAACTCCTTTCCCTTTCACATCCTTTTAAGTTAATGGTTCCTCTTTGATAACATAAGCTTTGACTTGCTCCCCTTTCTTCATCAGTGGACAATCCTTTACCATATGTCCTGGTTGGTGGCGATTAAAGTAGAGTGTCTTTTGAACCATCGAAGAAAGAGGTCTTTTATTGCTTTCGAGCTCCAAAATTCTTACAAAATCTTGCGATACGCCCCTTCTGATTACAAGTATTACAAATATAATCCTTGAAATGGCTTTCTTGTACCCCACAACCTAGCTTTCCTCCCCGCTACTTCTTATTTGCTAGTTAAACTTCCTCTTGTTCAGGTTATTACTATTGTTGCTAGGGGCTACTGCCAGCTTCTTTTTCTCAAAAACTTCATAATGTAAAGCATATCCACTAAGTCCATAAAAGATCCCTTTAGATAAGTAGTTATCTTCTCATAAAGTCCTTCTCTCATCCCAATTACAAAACATGTCATTTTTCTTAAGAGGGGTATCAGTCAATTCTGGACCAAATCGCGACAACCTATTGAATTTGGTTGCATATTCAGCTACTGACATATCTCTTTGCTCAAGGTCTAAAAAACTCCTATACATACGGGTCTTTCCGATAGTGGGCATGTGTTGGTCTTCAAATACCTTCTTAAACCTAGCCTAAGAAAAATCATCATTTAGGATTGCTATAACCGACTCTAACACACAGATGGTCCATTTTGTAACTACTAAGATGCTAAGAAATGCTTCCGTTCATCCGAAATATCCAACACCTTGAAAATCATTTCGCAAGAACGATGCCAAGCTTGGACTTCGATAATGGATTTTGTGCCCTTGACTCAATTTCCTCCCAAATTAATGTAGTATTTACACAGGGCTGCAAAGTTTACATAGGGTTGCTCAGGTGCTGCCTTTTAAACTGTTCGAACCCTCCCAACATTCAAAGCTCGACCATTGGTGCTCATGGTGCTACTAGCTCCTCTCCCTCTTCTTCCTCTATTACTCATTCTTACTACCGATATATAGTAAGATAACTTTAGAATATTTAAACGAGCTAATATTAAGGAAAAGGGTACCAAAACCAGCCTATCAAAGCCGATCAAAAGAACTCGAATACATACATATATATATATATATATATATATATATATATATATATATGAACGAAAATTACAAATAAGCACTCTCATAGACTAAACTCATTCCAGGTTATTATTAACCCTATCTCTAATGAGTTGACCGCAACCAAGGCCTAGGTGTTCGCTTAACCTAAGCTTTGATACCACATGTAATGATCTGCATTTCTTACTGCTAGAGATGACATTTAATACATCCATAGTATTCATGTGTCGATCACCTAGGTGTCCGAAAGACAAGCTATTGGGGTAAAAAGAAAAGAAAAGACAAGAAAAAAATAAACAAAGTCTCATAATACAAGGAAATCATATATAATAGAATATAAGATAGTACATTTGGTCACTTCCAAAATGAAACATTAGAGTTATAACATGTACTAACTTCATTCAAGGACAGTTATAACTGCTTGCCCCTACAATGCTGATAGATAACTATACACACATGGTGGAAATAAATAGATAACTAGATAACAAAGAAGCCTCTTATTCCATGCTCCTTCCAAAATGCATCCATAAGGACTTGAACTACTTGGATGCTTAAGAGTGTAAGGGAAAGAAAGAAAAAAATGGGTTAGACAAGGATCTGGAATGAGTAAACTCAAAACATAAAAAGTGTTATACTTATAAAATCCTTCAAAATAAAGGTATCTCGTAAGACCACGCGACACATAAACACGATGGATTTTTACCATACAATAACCAAAACCTTCTTATAATTTTTTATGATATTATAACAATGTTTAGGGTTTAAATTAAATACTTAATCATTGTCGAAATAGTTACATCAATTACATTCCAACATATATAATATACATCCAAGTCCGTAAGCACATAGTGGAAAATGGATTCCATACAATAACAAGGTAAGTGTCTCCCTTTCGTACGATACACATCTAGAGAAAATGCCCAAGGCTGCAAAAGCTTTGCACCACTGCTACTCAGGACTGACATACCCCTTCCTGAATAGTATTAAATATGATCACCCTTGGTTTCTGGCCAACAACCATATCGAGTCACTAGCATACATAAATCCATAAATGCCAATCTAGATTAGGTGAAGTCATACCCTAATTGAAGCGAACCACTTAGCCCGGCAGCACCTTCCTGCTTTAGCCATTACCGACTATGAGGTCTAAGGCTACGCCTTACCCTTTTATATAGCTATCTCACTTATCACTGCCCTTGGGGCAACAATCCAATGTCAGCATTTATCCATACAAGTTGTTCAGGATACGAACAAACTGAATGCACTATTTCTACTATGTCCATTTTGAAATCACCATCATGATTAGAAGCAAGTAGCCCTTGTAGTTTATTGACCTTCATCTTTGATTCCATCATCTTCAAGATGTTTTCATTTCGGACGCTTATGTTAAATCAAAGTAGTTTTCAGATAACTGATGCTATCCGATCTTGGTCACTTTAAACCAACATTCGATAATTTTAAAACTGGTTAAGTTATAGATAATGGACAAATCCACTTCTAATGCAAGTATAGATTTGCATATGAAAAATAAGACATCATATACTTATCCCCACTTTCAAGTTTCAAACAGTACTATCCCTTGATTAATAATGAAGCCAAACAAGTTAGAAAACTATCCTTGTCTTGAAATTCAATCTTACTTCTTGGGATAGAGACGAGTTTCCATACATCGAAATTAGCTGTCAAGTATATAATGAAGTACTTTCCATATACTTAAATAATTATGATCTATTTATCGAAATTAACTCTCTTAAACTAATCATGTTTCCGACATTTTGACTTCTTCATCCCTCGTCCAGAATCAAAGCTAGGTAAATCAAGGCACTGGTTGCTTCTAGTTTTGCCTTAGTTAAAACATTCTGATTCTAGATCACATAGATAAATAAAAGTCTACTCATCGGTTTTAGTGCTAAATACAAGATGACTTGCTTTCCATAAACGTGCCAACATTTTAGCACTACTTATCATTTTTGTTTTATGTTACTTAATTGCATAGACAAAGAAATCCCTTGTTGAAAACAAAGCCTTTTTTCAACAAATAAAAAAACCAACTCTATAAACTAATTTTTAGTCTTTGATTTCAAACAAGTACTTTTCATCAGGAAGAAATGAAACCTTTCACATTCGGATATTATTACCTCTCAAACCTTGACTCGACAACATTTGTTACCTCAAAATAGCAACAAGTTTCCATACCTCGAAGTCTAGAAATTAAAATAGGATCCGAAAGTTCCAATATACTTGCTACATAAAAAAATTCCAAAATCACTTATTTAAACCACTCTATATCTTTACAAAAAGGTTTGAAAATAAAAGTCAAGTTCAAAAACCATTTCAAAACACTTTAGAAAAGAAAGTAGTAAACCATTAAAAAGAAAACACAGGATTTTAATGTTTCATAAAAACAAATCATCAAAGCAAGTCGACTAGCCACAACATCCACTTCATTACATCATACATAACAAGTAATAATGTAAAGTATAATCAATATTTGCGAGAGATCCCATTGGATCCCTCTATAAATCCTTTGAAGTGTATTCATTGCGTCCTTTCCGCTATGAAGCACTTTGACTCCTTTCCATATTCCCATGCAAAATACAAGTCATATGCTTCCGCTAAACGAGCAGAACTACATCTCCAAACCAAACACATATACTCTTACTTACAATCATATAAGCAAGGCGATATACATTGATTTTATTCGCCACTTAAACTTTAAATCCTTTTAATTTGGTAAGGCAAAATAGAAACCATGGTTGCCTTGAAGATGAAGAGGGTACTTGATTTCTTTATTTAGTTTGTGAATTAATTAAAATGAGATATGGACTTGGGTATTTATAGATGAAGAGAAAGGTACTTTAGTAATCACCTAACTTTCTATAGCCCAACCTCATTCGACCAGATTTTGGTCTAATGGTAACCATCCGCATAGCATAACCTGATCTGATCACATTTTGGTCCAATGATAACCATCCATATGGCATAAATTGATTTGAGCACCTTTCGGCTAATAAGAAAGTAAGAAAGTTCAAATTTTCTTCTCATAAATTAAATGTGAATCATTATGCTTTTTTGTTTTATTAGGCTGGTCATTATACTCTTCTGTTTTATTAGGCAGGTTATTATACTATTTTGTTTCATACTATTGTTTTATTAAGCGAGCAATTGTACTATTTTACTTTATTAGGTAATGTTAATAATTCTTTCTGGTTTTATTAGAAAATTTCTTTTCTTAGTTCCTGAGAAGTAATCATTTGCATTTGGTTTATTAGGCAAAAGAAATAGTAGTCTTCTTATCCTTAGTTAAATCGGTACCCCTAATCGCCTTATAACTTGAACCATCTTTGAACTAAATTTTACATACATAAAAACTCGAGACATATTATCTAAATTTTATTTGAGCTAAAAAATTCATTATTTAATAATTTGAAAATATATTAAATACTCATATTTAAATTAACAAAATTATAGATCGTTGTAGAATTAATAACTATGATCTAATTAAAAACATAACTCAATCCCAAGTACACCTTGAAAAAATGATTTCTACCCTTTGAAACACGATTCAATAGAAAGCTAGTCCTTAAACCATTAACCTTCAACTATCAAATAGCGATTGAATTTGACCTGATTTGAGCTTGAAGAGATAAAGGGACTATGGATTATTTTCAACCAACAAGCAATAAAGGAGGAGGCAACAAGAAATATTAAACCTAATTAGGTTTAAGATGCATTTGTCATGGATGGAAAGGGAAGAAAAGTGGACCAGATCTCATACTCATTCTCCTTTAATATAAGCCATTTAAAACCAAGCCTTTCGAACCAAAAAATGAGCCACATATACCATTCATTTTCAACCAAAAATTCTACCCCTATGATGGGCCATAAAACCATTTAAGACCAAATAAAAATATTATGCAATTAAATCTAATTTAATCACTCATCAATATTGTATATCGATTGATATATCTATAACTGTTATAAATATATTTAATAATATGTATCCATCAAATCATAATCAAATTATACAATTAATATTTCATAAACATGAATTAGTTTATGACAATTATAAATTAATTAAATCATTTGGTCAAAGGAGAATTCATTGCTCCAATTATATGAATCGTTAGGTGTTGATTTAGTCAGTGATTAATATCATATTATTCGAATATTAACGTTCACATGTCCCTTAGCAGGTGATGTAACATTTTGGCTAAATTTATCGCTTACTTGGTTTCGATAAAATCCATTTTCATTTTGTTAAGCATTACCCGGTTATGACTTTTATTTACACCAATTCTCTTCTTCAAAACTATATCACTATGGACTTACGGGATTTGGTAATGGTAGAAATTCCAACATCATTCATAATCAACTCAATAGTCCAAACACAAGATCCTTGGTTCAATAATGCTCTGGCTAAATATTTTGAGTTGACTTGAGTTAACCGTGGTACTAACCCCATAACTGAAGAGATGAGTCCTCTCTTGAATATGTTTCACTTTCAATACTTCCACTCGACCCATTGTCATGCCATGATTTGACTATAATCAAAGTGGGATTTCATATTAAAGATCGATAATATTCTCGAGTTGAGAGAACTGTGTAAATCGGTTACTTCAAGATTTCCAATTTGACCATAGTTATATTAACCAACAGAAAACTATATATCGAGTGAGTTATTCCATATTTATCAAATAACTATCACTAAGTAACCCTGTGGTGCCTCCAATAGCCATGAGTAATACACTGCCTAACATTTGAAAAGCATTACATACTCTAGTCTCAATAGCTGTATTGATATCCAGTCTCGGTACATTTTGACTAGGAATATTTAAAATGGTATATTTATTTCATTGTGATAAATTAATCACGGTTACAACATATTGTAACTACTATCACAAAACATACCATTTATGGATTTTCTATTAAATATACTTTTAATTAAATTAAATAATTAATATAACACACTATATCAAGTATATTCTAGAAAGAAAACATATTTTATTTTGAATAAATTTGTTTATTGAGTTAGATACATGTAACAAATTTCATAGTTGCCCCTAGGGCATAACCCTAACTCTACCAGATATAATATACTCTTTTTCTTTGTAAGGTACCTGTTACTCAATTTTTTTGTTGGGATGTAGTGATTATGGCACCTAGGCTCAGCTCCACTCGGTTTGGCCCAAGTCAGCTCGGCTTTGGACCAGTCTCCCTTAAGCTAGCGAAAGGTTGAAGGTATGCCAACAAGGCTCCCTCAATTACCATCTCAGGTCCATGCTAGTCCCATATCAGCCTGTCTACTCATGAAAATCTAAAGGGCACGAGGACCAACATAGCTTAGTAAAGCATAAGAAAAAATTCTTTATCTCACTTACAATCGGTCCTTTCGTGCCAGCCTGCTTTCAACACGACAACAAGTCTGCCTATCTGCTTAAGCATCTCCCCCAGCTCCTTGTTGATTGGCATAGCTCAAAGTCATCTTAAGCATGGTCCATCATTTGATCTAGTTTTAGTGCAACCACCTACGGATTGCAGATTGCTCATCATCCCTCGCCCAGCTCGGCTTGTCATTAGTTCTCAGCAATTCCATATCATCTTCATGGTCCCAGCAATTAGGAGTGAACTCTGCTAGTCTTTCCACCAAGGCATACAGGAGTAAGGCAATAAGAGGTACAACCAGGTGTACCTAAATGAAAATAAGCATGTTCCACTTCTCTAGCACACCGCCATGGTACAAATGCATTGAATACAAAGTAAAGCAGGGTGTGCATCTAGCATATTTCTCCTATTGGCCTTCATCTCAGCTACACATTCCTTTAATTTGGCCAGTTGTCTCCCATCAGGTACGTTCAGCCAGATCAATGGCTAGGCACGCTTTCTATATCTTTTACCATATGCTCTTAGCCATCCAAGCAACAGTTCAATTAATATAAGAACCCTAGGCTTTGCAACGTCAAAGAAAGAGATGGAAGGGGAAGTTGGTTTGAGAGGTTGATTGGTGGGGTTTTGGCTTCATCCCCTAGCGCCAGGCTGGTGGATTGGTCTGTGAGACGATCAAATTCATCATACATTACCACCTCAAAAAGGTTGGTCATACAATGCATTGCCACATCACTAACAACACACCGCCAGAGAGTCCATTACTTAGTAAACCTTTGAGATTTGTTGCTTCATTAATCTTAGGTGCCACATCTTTTCTTATTATTCTCTTTTAGTTCCATATCATTGTAAGAGAGCAAAATAGTAAGAAATCTTCACAGCCAATATAGGTAGCTTTGCCAAACCACTTTACGTCTTGTATCATTTACAATAAAATGCTCTTTCCGCCACATTTTTTCGCTTGTAAGCCTAGTGATTATAAAAAGATTTTGTTGTTTATGATGCATCATCATAATTCTAAGGTTGACGAAATAGTCGATATTTTGGTGCTAGAAGGAGGGCTTGAACCTCTGATCGTTTGATTGACAGCCACATGCTCTAACCCATGATGGATATCAACATCTTGATGTTATAACCAGTAACTAAGCCAGATCCCCTTGAGAATTTAGGACATAATCTCAATTTGGCTTCATCTCTTATGCCTCTACAGTGCGTGCTTACTCCCTTATTTTGCTACTGCTATCATTGTGGACGTTGCGCGTATTCTGTTTAAGGATCAAGTCAATCGTTAAAAGCCGAGTACCTCAGCCCTCCATCTCTCCCTGTCCAGTAATGCTCCCTTCCACAGGAATGACCGAGCTACATTGCGCTCATGGCTAAACCTACGGGCAAGATAGGAAAGACAACAAGCCTGGCAATATTAGCCCATGTCGTGCGTCCTCCTTTTTAAAGGATCCTTGAGCCTCTCAGCGTTCTGGGTCATGTCTGATCGGCCCCCCTCGGACCATCAAGCAGCTTCCTCATCCTTCTTCACCGGTAACCATGTCCGAATGTGGTCAGGTGCCTGCCGGCTTGTCTAAAGACGTCCAGATGTAATGGTCACACTTAGCAGCTTAGCTCAGCATCACTGATAAGTTCTTACTCATGATAATAAGTTCAAATATTTGCTAAGCTATTAAGTTATTGCGAACGGAGGTACTAGTAGTCCGTCTCACCATTTATCATAACACTTATACCAAGTGCTCGAGCCAGCTATGAGCTCTGGTTCGAACCGAGACATACACTCGCAATTGGTGACATGTCATCCAGGAAAACCTCGAGCCTTCATACACTATGGATTAATCCAGAGCCCTCCGCTACTCCACACATGATCACTTGTCACCCAGGAGAAACTAGGCACGAACATGCGCTCTCATTTAACATCAATGTCGCCTGCCACTCAACACCTGGCCAGCATGGTTCATATGCATGCCCAGGCTTAGCCTGTCATGTAACCAAATTACTATTTAACATACCCTAAATAGACAAACATTTTTTTGCAAATAATGCAGAAAATCCTCCTCGCGGCATGTCACCTAGGAGAACCTCTACCACTCAGCGCATGAGTTCATGCCGGGACCGCCCAACAACAAAGCAACATGGTGAGGCTCAATTGTCATATGTTGGCCTCCATGCCCAACAAGTAGTTAGGTTTCTCGATCAATGCTCACTTCCAAGGCCACCAACCTTGCCCAGCCTATCAACTAAAATAGATTGGTCAATCCAGTGCAAGGGGTCATGCTAGAGATATCAGATACACTACTCTACAAGTTAAAGCAACAAGTTCGAGTAACAATTTGCAACAAAGAATCTGTTTGGTTTAGTTCAGAAGAGTGCGTGGATACATTGCCTGCTCTATTAGGCATATAATGATATTTTTATAGTTAATTAATTTAAAAGAAGAAAAGAGATGGAGAAGGAGAAGCATGCCAACAACGCACTTCAGAAAACCCAACTTCATATTTATCGATGAGCGCCCAAGGCACTTCAATCGATCAAGGGGAGCGCCACCACCTTTGCAACCTTCCACATCGAATCTTATAAGAGAACTCAAAAGGCTTCTAGACAACATTGTCAAGGATCAGACTAAGACTTCAGCCGTGAAGTTAAAGGTAGAGGCGATATATACTACTCTTTCCAATAGAGTAGTTGGCCTCCCAAGCCAACCTTGGTTAGGGTATGTCAGAACAAGATAACAAAGAAGCCCACTAGCATCATTTAGGTCATCATCTAGATCATTAGATCAAGACCAATGAAAAATCACCATCGAAAAGATGGCCAGAAAGTGCAAGCCTAGGCCAAGCAGCAAAGCAAGATTCATCTCAAGGAGTAGAAGTCCAAGCAGCAACATAAACTACAATCAACAAAAACAGTCCAGCACCTAAAAAAGTTTCCTCCTTTTCGTTAATTCCAAATAAGTTTGACAGAACCAAAGGTGCACAGGAGAATTTGGAAAGGAAGAGGAAGATATGGTTAACTATTTTTACCAATGGAAAACCGTGCAAGATTCGAATTATATAAAAAGATTACATGGCAGAAGCTCCATGAGTTCAAGTGTTGTGTCACACCACGCAAATAAGGAAATGACACCTCACTGCCACATCTCGAAAAGTACATAATTGATGCAAATGGAACAATGCCATGTGGAAAGTGCATTAAATGCATAGCAAAGCTGGCCATCGATAAAGCTCCATAATTTAACAAGCTCGCACCCGCATGCAAGCATGGACTTGAAGGGAAAATTGTAATCAATGTTTTCAAAAGCAAGGATATAGTGACTAAGGATCTTAGGCTTGATTCGGTCCAAATCAGCTTAGATCCAAGGTAGTCTCCCTCAACCTAGCCAAAGGTTAAGGTCTAGTTGGCAAGGCCCTTTCGGTTACCATCTCAGGTCTTGGCTAGGCCTGTATTACCCCTATCTACTCATGCCGATCCGGTAGGGCACGAAGACCAGTACAGCTTAGCAAAGCAAAGAATGACTCTTAACCTCGTTTACGATTGGTCATCTCATGTCGTCCTACTTTCAACATGACACCTAGTTTTCCTGCATGGTTAACCATCTCTCAGCTCCTTGTCAACCAACACAGCTCAAGGTTGTCTTCAGCATGGTCCATCATTTGATCTAGTTTCAGTACAGCCAACTCTGGATTGCAAGTCGCTTCATCATCCCTCGTGCAACTCAACATGTCCTTGGTTCTTAGAAATTCCCTATCCTCTTTAAGGTCCCAACGGCTAGTGAACTAACTTAGACCACCTTGTTACCTAGGCATATGGAAGTAAGGCAACAAGAGATACTGCCAGGTGTACATACTCCTAACTAGAATCATGTTCTGTTTCTCTAGCATGCTGCCATAGTACAAATGCATTGAATATGAAGTAAGGCAGGGTATGCATCTGGTACAAATCTTCTGTTGGCCTTCATCTCAGCCACACATTCAGATTTCATTTAGCCAGTTGTCTTTCATTATGTCCATTTAGCTAGATCAATGGCTAGACGCACTTTCTACCTATTTTACCGCATGATCTTAGCTGTCCAAGCATTAGTTCAGCTATAATAAAAAGCCCATGCTTTGCAACACCAAAGAGATAGGTGGGCGGGGGAGTTAGTTGGGGAGGTTGGTTGGTGGGATTTTGGCTTTAGCTTGGTGGATTGGTCTAGGAGTCGATCAAATTCATCATGCATTACACCTCAAAAGGATTGGTCAGAGAATGCATGTCCACATCACCAACAACACACCACTAGAGAGTCCATTACTTAGAAAACCCTTAAGGTTGGCTACATTAATAGTTTTAAATGTCTCATCGTTCTAATTATTCTCTTATAGTTTCTTGTAATTGTAAGAGAGCCATATAGTTAGAAAACTTCACAGTGGACGTAGGGAGCTTTGTCGAACCACTTTACATGCTGTGTCATTTACTTTTAAATGCTCGCTTCCCCATAGTTTTTTATCTTAAGGCTAGTGATTAGCAGGTGACCTTTTAACTTCATGACACATTATCACAATTCTGAGGTTAATGAAAAATATATTCAATAGTGCTCATTTAGATTAAGGGAGTTATAACGCTTTGATTAGGCATATTATTGAAGTATATAAATGCTTCTAGTAGTAATAAAGAATCAATTTAAAGAAATTATTAATAGATATTGCGACGACCCACATTTTGAAAAGTTTAAATCGACAATAATCCACACACGTCTGATTTAAACAATCCGAAACGTAGATAATCAATGGGGTTAAGTAAATAAAATAAGAAAAGAAGAAAAAACAAAACACAGAATCTCACGGCAGAAACAATAAAATATAATAATCAAATAAACAATTCAAAAACTATGTCCATACATTTTAATTATAATCTATACATATTTATCAGAGTAATATATACATCATGGATAAATAACCAATACAGTAGAATAGCATGATGCAGATGACAATAATAATAGTAATATACCAAAACTCTGTCTTCGTCCTCCACAGAATAGCCTTTAATAAGTTAGAAAAAAACTCAAGACAGACCCGAGCGTAATGAAAAGACAAAACACTCGAGTCAAGACTAAAATACTCTTATGTAAGTCAAATCAATATCCCAAATATGAGTGCAATAACTTATGAGATGTTAACGGGATTTTCCATCTTCTAAGGATCCGTTAAACTATTAATGGTTTACGCTATAATAGATAATGTCTATCAGTAAAATAAATATCAAAATAGCATTAAGGCTTTACATTGATCTACCTTAACACAATTTACAGTTTCAAACCAAAATCGTAATGAGCTCGTATAGGTATAAATATGACAAGGCATGTGAGGCAATGCCCAAGGTAGCATTCTACCAGTTTAGCCTTTCTGGCTGGTTGTAACCCATCCATGGCCGACCGCGACAATCAATCCAAACGAACAAAAATATGCACCCAATCCAAAATCACAATAGTAATACGAGGGATCAACGTCATGTATAAAACACTCACCTTTCTGTTTCAAAATGATAATAATTCTAGCTTCAAATAAATCCAACTCGACTCCACGCTGTAGACGACGTCGATATGAGTCCCCTGTAACTTGTTCCACTCAAAACTAATCTCATACGAAGAAGATACATGATAATTAACATTTGTGATTAAATAAAATAATTAACATCCTTAACAAAATAAAATTTAATTTAAACAAACCTAACCGCGTCTTCCTGCCTACTCTAGCTTCCCAGATTCATATGCGATTTCCTCCAGCTTGTTCTTCCAGTCACGGCATTCCTTTTTTTTCCTCTGACGTCAATCGAACTTGCAGTAGAACCTCACCATAGCCGTGCTTCCACACCTATGCACTGCCTCGTCGTCGCCAGAGCATGTGCTGAAGCCCTAAAGTCGAAGAATCAAGAACAGATCTTGCGCTGTTGTCGCAAATCCTAACACGAACTTCTCACCAGCTCGCATACGCGTACCGCGCCACCACACCAGTGAAAAAATCACGCCATCATGTCGTATTCCTCCCCTAGTTGTTGCAAGCTTTGCTTCCATCGTCGTCGCGATGCTATTGCTTGTGATTTTTTTTCTCTGATCGATCTCTTCTTTTTTCTAAAAAAAAGTTAAGCTACAATTTTTTTTAATAGATTGGGATATTTTGTTTTCGAACTGAGAGATAAAGGGAGGAAAGTAAGAGAAGTGATGGGTATGGTTGAAAACGAGGAAACGTAGAGATATTTTATATTTATATATATTATAACAATAAGAAAATATCCAATCCGATTGGCCAGCGAAAACATAAACTCCAAATGACAAGTGCCGCCTGGCGTTTATAACGTTTTACCCCCATTCCAAACATAGTGGGACTAGTTTCGTGGCCTAATTCGATCGTATGTGGAAGATACCTTTTCCAAGTTGATTATAAATTAAAATTTAATTTCTCCGCATTTCAAGATCGTATGGCCAAACGACAAGTATGAACGCTACGAAACTTGAAATCCTACGATAATTCACTATTACGGATCCGATTAAACTGATTTCATCGAAATCCGAGACAATGGCCAAAATGGCTATTTTTTACTTGTCAATTAAAATATAAAACATATAATTTTAAATTATTTACATTTAAATCGAATTTTAAATGTTAATCATCTTCGTTCATTTTTTGAATAACATTTAAATCAATTTTCGATATAATTTTCGAACATCTTAAATCCAGAATCAAATTATTCAAATAATTTCCAATATTAAATTTTAAAAAATTTAATTATCAAATAAACTAAGATAAATGAATTATTAAATTTTATTTCTACCCATATTTATCTCATAATTACATTAAATATAATAATTTAAAATATCCAAGGATACGGGTCGTTACATACTCCATCACTCAAAACTTTTCGTCCTCGAAAAGGCGTTAAGTAAGATTTTAAAATACAATATATTTTCTCGAAATAATTTACTTATTAAACATAACCATCTTATTTGCAAAACTAATACTACGCTTCTACTACGCCATTCCGATATCGATTTTATGGAAAACATAATTTATATAGAAAATAAGTTATGAAATTTTTAAAACTTCAAAAAAATTTATAACTCCCAGATTTGCAGAAAATTTCGGTAGAATCTCCTTTGCACGACTCGATCGGAAATTTTTACATTTCAATATATAACACAAATATAACCAATGTATATCGAATATACATCTCATCTAAATGAGAGGCATTCCAAAGGGCAAAAATATAAAACCGCGGAATGTAATCTAAGATACATACCTTATTATTAATAATATGAATGAGTTCACTCGTATTAGGCAAGCAAAGCATATAAATCCACGTATACGCCCCAAACGGTATGTATGTGCCTATCTCAACTCAAATTTACATATAATGGTATAGAAATATATATAAGTCTAATACAACCATAAAACATGGATTTTGAGTCCAAACAATGAATACAAGAACAAACACACAACATACAACAATCATATGCAATCAAAACGGTAATAACAATGGTTTGCAACAAAAGAAACCATCTAACCATCAACATCCATCCAATTAATCTAATTAATTCATAACCATGTTAATTTACATTATCCAATGTCAATTTTTAATTATTTCTTTCATTTCTTAGTAATATTCATTTTATTAACATTTCAATTGATTCATTTCTCTTTATTTGTATTCTACCAACTTCTACTTTTTATTATTAGATTAACATTCAATTGATTTTTCATTCAATTTATTTACTTATAATTGATTTGCATGCACTTGTCAACATTAATAAATTTACATTCTATTAATTTACACTCGTTAATAGTTACATTCATATTTTTTTTCTTTCTTCCATTATTTCGTTTCAATAATTCATCTAATTTATTACACATAAGAAATTAATTCCATACCACATTCCATATATTTTAAATTGATTCATAATCAATATTCATTTTGTTAATCATATAATGAATTTATATTCAATTCATTTGCTTTTAATTGATTCACATTCAACTAATTTGGTTTCAATCCATTCTTGTTCAATTAACCTATATTCATTGCATTTACATTCAATCGATTTGTTCCAATTATTTACATTCATTTCATCTACATTTAATTGGTTTATATTCCATTAATTGCTCTCAATTTATTAACATTTGTTACAAATTCATTATATTCAATTTTATTCAATTAAATTTGTGGAATTCCAATTGTTTCACTTTTTTTTCAACCTATTTCAATAAATTCATTAGTGAATCATTTATAAAATTATTCCAATTGGTACATCCTCCCTTCTATCATACTAACATCATCTATAAATTTATCTAAGTTTATTAAAAGTATTTTATACAACATAATCACGTTTGATATTATTACTTCATACCTTGAGTTATTATTAATTTATCGATTCACTTCGTCTGTTTAAATTCATATTATATGAATTTACTAATGTAAATTTAATTTACATCACAATTCATATTAATAATTTTTCATTCACCATCAATTTTATTCAATTTCTTACACAACTAAATTACATTTCATTTTATAATTTCGAGTCCATGTTCATTTGATTAGTTCATTTTATAGCTAGAGTGGAATTTAATTCATTTTACTAATTTATCTAGTATCACTTAATGTCCAAGTCAATTTTTTTTTATTACGGTGAACTTCATTTCAATTTTAATCCATTTCTCATTTTATTTAATCTTATTCAAGTTAAATTTTCTTATCATTCACATTGAACAAAATTAAATGCTTTTAGCTTATTAATTCTCAAATTTATAAATTATACAATTTATTCATTCAAATTTATTTTATCTAATTTATTTAAATTACATTTCATTTTATTTAATTTTTCTAACTCCGTTTAATTAACATTTCTTAAGTTCATTATTTTATTTCATTTCTCGAATTCAAATTTCTTTTATCAGCTTAACTAAAAATATTCACCGGTTCAAATTTTAATTTTACTTTCCTGTTCAAATTTACAAGTTATAACTATTTCTTTTATATTCAAATTTATAAGTTACAAAGTCATTTCTTATATACTATTTCCCATTATAATTTCCAAACAATTTACACATATTTATTAAGTCATACTTAGAATAATTTTCACAATCAAAACTTGTTTTAATCGAAAATAAATTTCTTTTGGTGGAAATTCTCACTCAGAAACTCGAAAATGAATACTGGCGAAGCTGTAGTCATCCCTAGAATTATTTTCCAGCAACCAAAGCGAGTTCAATGCTTTTATTACTTCAAAAATCCTGCCAAAATATTTTTCTAGTCAAAACTTTTTAAATAATATTAATATTAATTTTTAAGGCTTCGAAAATAAATTTTTTAAAACAAAGGAATGTAGTGCTAAAATTCTCATTTTTTTAAAGTCATTTCTATATATATGCATATTATAAATATACTTATACAAATTTTCTCACCTTATTGCCAATATTTAATTAATTTACAACTTGGTCATCTTAAGCACTTCTTAGTTTAATTGATTTCAATCCAATTTAATTAACAAATGCTTTATAAATGAAATCATCAAGTATTCGTTTTATTTCTTAATTCAACCAATAATTGATGATAACGACTATCATTCATTAAAATTTATCATTTTATATATATAATAATTTAGGAAAATTATTCTATTTACCCGATCTAAAATAATATTATGTCCACTTGCCTCAATTAAGTGTTTAGAAACCCCTAACGATAACATGGCATCTCGTACATCAACCAGAATTCATAAACAACTAAACGGATAAGTAAACACAATATAAAACATTTTATAACTCTAACAGGTATGCTCTCTCATATATATACTCTCAATAGACTCGATCTAGGGTATTACTACCCTATCTCTAATGAGCCAAACCCTACAAAGCTAAGGTTATCACTAAACCTTCGCTCTGATACCAACTGTAACGACTCATATTTCAAAATGTTTAAATCGCCAATAATACACACAAGTTTGACTTAAACAATCTGAAACGACATAAACAATGGGGTTAAGTAAAAAAACAAAACATAGAATCTCACATTGTAAACGATAAAATATAATAATCAAATAAACAATTCAAAAACTGTGTACTATACATTTTAATTATAATATATACACATTTATCAAAGTTATATATACATCAGGGTAAATAATAAATACAGCAGAATAACATGATGCGGTGATAATAATAATAGTAATATACCAAAATTCTGTCTTCGTTCTCCATAGAATAGTCTTCAATAAGTTGGAAAAAACTCAGGACTGACCCGAGCATAATGAAAAGACAAAACACTCGAGTCAGGACTAAAATACTCTTATGTAAGTCAAATCAATATCACAAATATGAGTGCAATAACTTATGAGATGTTACGGGATTTTCCATCTCTTAAAGATCCGTTCAACTATTTATATATAATAGTATACGCTATAATAGATAATGTCTATCAGTAAAATAAATATCAAAATAGCATTAAGGCTTTACATTGATCCACCTTAACACATTTTACAATTTCAAACCAAAATCGTAATGGGCTCGTAAAGGGATAAATATGACAGGGTAAGTAAGGCAATACCCAAGATAAGATTCTACCAGTTTACCCTTTCTGGCTGGTCGTAACTCATCTATGGCCAACCGTGACAATCAATCCAAACGAACAAAAAGGTGCACCATCAAATCTGAAATCATAATAGTAATACGAGGGATCAACGTCGCTAGAGGTAGCTACCCTCAATGGCCAGACATAGGCTTCTGTTTTAGTCATTTTAATTATGACACGAGTGTCAAGGCTATCCATCATCGTTCTCTTACTTCATTCCAGTAAATGTCGCCAATTCAACCACTACATTCTGGGTATCATCCACCGCGTACACAATTGTCAAAATGGTTCCAATATTGATAAAGAGTACGGAAGCAAGAGGCCCCGGTCTCTTTAACAACCAAACGTCGTTTTACACACTGGCCGGTTCTTTTACATTTCGAAAACAGTTCGTATTTGATATCAAAATATCATATTTTCTTCAAAATCAAATCCATTTCGAAATTTAACATATTCGATTCAAAAATCAAATTATACTACAAAATATCAATTAAAATCGATATACCGATTTCACGTCAAAATTTTGTTTGTATTACAATGTAGGTTATAATTTCACTTTAACCCAATTCGTATTTAAATTCAAAATTTAGATATACACATTCCATCCCTTGACCAGTTTGGATTTTAGGAAATAGTTCTAAAATAGTTAAAATAGTTTAATAAAAAATAGTTTTGAGTAATAAAATGGTTTATATAGTAAAATAGTTGGGAAAATTAAAATTATTTGAATATTTACAGAAAATAGATTTGAAATAGTTTATACGAAAATAATTTATATAAAAATAGTTTTCAAGCCAAACTCATTCAATTCCAAAAATTCCAACCCAAATTAATTTCCATTTCGGTTAATTCGATTTAATTCCGACTTCAAGTCGAATTTTCCTTCCAATTTCAAATTAATTTAAATCCCAAATTAATTTCACTTCAAATTTCAAATTAATTTAAATTCCAATCTTAAATTTTTACCGTTTCGATTTATATCAATTACGAGCTCGATTTTCAAAATATCGATTCAAAACACTTCAATCAAATTTTCCTTCAATATTCAATTTAAAATCCAAATCTTCAAGTATGATTAAATTCCGAGCTCAATTTCGGAATATCATTTTATATCACCTTTTCTTGAAAATATTTAAAGTTCGAATAAAGTAGAATCTTTTAAAACAAATCAATTTTTCGAAATCCACATCATATTTCGTTTATAACTTAAAAATCTCAACTTCGTTTTATTAAACAATTCCTGTTCAAAATGTATATTTCAACATTTCAAGCTCCAGTTCGAAAATAATTCGATTTCCATGAATTTGATTTTTACTCCCTAAACCAAATCATTTAAACAATTTCAAAATAAAAAATTTAAAATCATTTAATTTAACCAAACTGGTGTCCGTATATAATTCTCTATCCTATGGCCAACTGGATCAATTATTTCAATTAAATTCTAGGGATGGATATATCTCATTTCAATCCAAATCAACTATCATAGTTATATATCATTTCAATCTATTTCTTAATTTATTCAAAATAATTCAACTTATGGTTTTATAAACTGTAAATAATATACATGATGATAACATTATATATCAAAATAATTAAACATCTAATCATTCAAATATCAACCAATTTTCTTCCATCACAATCAATCAACCAAACAGTCAATAATCACGGCAATCCACCAATTATCGAAAATCGGGGATTTTACAAGCAGCTATATCCTAACTCAGTCTAACTATCAATTCAAATGATATCAATAAATTCAGAAGTCGAGTTAAATGTCAATTTAAATTTATCCAACAACCATCAATAAATTAAATTACTTCACGATATAAATATTTACTAAATAAAATAGTCAAATGTGAGCATATAAAACACTCACCTTTCTACTTTAAACCGAAAATAATTCTAGCTTCAAATAAATCCAACTACTCCACGCTGTAGACGACGTAGATATGAGTCTCCTGTAACTCATTCCACTTAAACTAATCTCATACGAAGAAGATACATGATAATTAACATTTGTGATTAAATAAAATAAGTAACATGTTTAACAAAATAAATTTTAATTTAAACAAACCTAACCACGTCTCCCTGCCTACTCTAGCTTCCCAGACTCATATGCGATTCCTCCAGCTTGTTCTTCTAGTCGTGGCATTCCTTTTTTTTCCACTGACGTCGATCGAACTTGCAGCAAAACCTCACCGTAGCCGCGCTCCCACACCTACATACTGCCTCGCCATCGCCAGAGCACACGTCGAATCCCTAAAGTCGAAGAACCGAGAACGGATCTCATGCCGTCATCATAAACCCTAACACGAACTTCTCACCAGCTCGTGCACGCATACACGCGCCACCATGCCAGTGAGCAAATCACGCCATCACGCCGTATTACTCCCCTATCTATCGCATGCTCTGCTTCCCATCGCCTCCACGATGCTATTGCTTGCGATTTTTTTTCCCGATCGATCTCTTCTTCTTTTCTTTTTTTTAGTTAAGCTGCGGTTTTTTTAATAGATCGGGATATTTTGTTTTCGAATTGAGAGATAAGGGGAGGAAAGGAAGAGAAGTGACGGATATGGCTGAAAATGAGGAAATGTTGAGATATTATATATATATATATATATATATATATATATATATTATAACAATAAGAAAATATCCAATCCGATTGGCCAGTGAAAACATGAACTCTAAATGACGAGTGCCGCCTGGCGTTTATAATGTTTTACCAACACAATAGGACTAGTTTCAAGGCCTAATTCATCGTATGTGGAAGATAGCTTTTCAAAGTCAGTTATAAATTGAAATTGAATTTCTACGCGTTTCAAGGTCACACGGCCAAACGATAAGTCTTAACGCTACGAAACTTGAAATCTTACAATAATTCACTATTATGGATCCGATGAAACTGGTTTCGTCGAAATCCGAGACAGTGGCCAAAATGACTATTTTTACTTGTTAATTAAAATATAAAATTTTAAATTTTAGATTATTTACATTTAAATCCAATTTTAAATGTTAATCATCTTCGTTCATATTTTGATTAACATTTAAATTAATTTCTGATATCATTTTCAAACATCTTAAATCCAGAATCGAATTATTCAAATAATTTCCAATATTAAATTGTAAATAATTTAATTATCAAATAAACCAATATAAATAAATTATTACATTTTATTTATACCCATATTTATCTCATAATTACATTAAATTTAATAATTTAAAATAGCCAAAAATACGGGTCGTTACAGATATGAAACTATTTATACCTATGGCCTAATCAAAATAAAATGGTCTCTGGCATTCACATATATTATGATATTTCACACAATAATGCAGTGGAGATAGAAGAGGGCGAATAAATCATAATTGAAAAATCACTTATTCTCAAATAAGGCTCTAATACCACATGCTATAATATTTCAAATTTTTGTATAATAATAATTAAGAAAGTCACAAACCTAACATTACACAAATCATGACAGGCAAGACCTTTGAATAAACTGATTTTCACAAGAACATACCTTAATCCATAACAAGAGAAATTAGTTTCCAACAAACAACTAACCAAGAATCGTATTTCACCCTCTTAACCCGTTTAAATTGAAAAACTTTCTTTAATGGACAGAAAACTAGCTAAATTTAGTAGAGCGCACCAGTCTATACATACATACATACATACATACATACATATATATATATATATATGAGAGAGAGAGAAGTAGGTTCAATGACACCCCTACTTTGGATTACCCTTCTGATACCCCTACCATACCTTGAGCTATATTATTTCAAATGCTATAAAATTTTGTAGATCTAAAATCCACATATAGAGGATCATCTCTACAAAAGATGAGACTATTTCGATATTTGTGATTTATTCAAAATCATAATTCAATTGTTCATCATTCAAATATTTATTTTAACTATTAGATTTAAAAATAAAACATATTATGCCATAGATATTGAAATGAGCCTAACATTTGTAGAGATGGTCATTTATATGTTGATTGAACATCAACGAAATGTTGTAGCATTTGAAATAGTGTAGATCAATATATGACATGGGTGCTAAAAGGTTGCTTGTAACGACTCGGAATTTCAAAATTTCATATTTAAATATCTGAATTATTTAAATATTTGAATCTTGAATTAGATGTTATCAACGTGATTTAATAACCTCCTTAACCACTTTTCAAGCCATACGTAATGATGATAAACTTTTTTATATACACTTATTTTCTTAGGAAATCATTAGAATGCAATAAATATATTTTACCATTTATGGAAATAAAGCTTTTGATGATGTCATGGGTGATATCATAGAAGATATTTTTAAAATGAGCTTTTAACGGAAGTCTTAAGTGTTAAGTAAGAGATATAAAGGTGTAAAGGTAGCATATGAAAGGGAGGCTCCTTTGTGACCTTTCATAGAACGTAGAAGGTGAAAATGATCTCTTGTAAAAATCTATAAATACACTCTTATGGGTTTTATAATTTGCAAAATCTTGAAATGTAATAAAAACTTGAAAAATGGTGAAAATGGATTAGCACTAATCCACTTTATTCTTCTCTAACGTTCTCTAATTAATTCAAATCCCTTCCAAACTTCACCAAACTTTCACTAACACCTTAGAATACCTTAGAAAGATTATATCTAAAGTCAAAGTGGAAGAAAAGTAAAGAGGAGGGGCCCTAGCTTGAGCCGTGAGCATGGAAGGGGGAGGCGAGCTTGGTTTTGTGAGTTTGGTGCTAAAGATCGGATCTTTATATGTTTGAAGATGGTAGGATGTTTTCTTGAGTTTGGTTATGCAGCATGTGTTTGGCTTGGATCTAAGTGAGTTATCTCACTTGTTTGTATATATTGTGTGTACATGTTGTGTGCTTTAAATATGAAGTTAAAATGAACATTAACTAAGTTATAACTTTGGACCCCTCTTACTTTTGAAAGCAAACAAAAACTTTATATTATTTAACATCAGTTCTATTACCCACTTAAACATGTGATGCGGCCTTGACTTGATGTTTAAATGGTTGTCTGTGTGTTGAATTGAGGTATGTTTGAAAGTGTTTGAAGCGAGAATAGTCGCTATAAGTGCACATCGATATCCCTTAACTTTAACTTATGTAAATAGAAGTTTCATGAACTTAACTTGCGATAATTTGGTTTTTTCCCTCTACACATATTATTCTATATTGAATAATAAATAAATAGTCTGAAAAGTTATTGAAATTGTGAAACAAAATGGCTAAAGTAGAAGCAAAAAATGTGGTTATATATACACTATGTAAATATATAGTCTGTTTTCTGTAAGTTTTATAAATAGATATTCTTAGGGGTTTCTTTCTATGGTTTTTAAGTGCCTTAAGGGTAGTACTTACCATAAAAAATTTAAATTTTAAATCATTCGTTTATGTGGTGAAAACTAGTCCCAAAGATCGTGCTTTTTAATGTTGTTCTTTAACATAGACTTTCAACAGCAACTATAAATGCTATAGTAAGTTGCTTGTGGTTTTAAGTGTTCAAAGGTGATATTTAAACCTATTTATAAGCATTTTTAAAGCGTGTGTGTATATATATAAGTTTTGAAAAATGTAATTAACTATGCTTAACACTAAAAGCCGACGAGGTAGGCTTCCCTATTTGTGAGAGTTAAGATTGATGTTCGAGTAAGGATATAAGCAATAGAGCTCTAACCTATTGGATTCCCTCTTGACCAAGAAATAGATAAGTTGGAATGTCAAAAATAGGCTAATCTTATAGTTTACTTCTTTTTTGAAAAGTAATTAACTTTTCTTAACGCTAAAAGCCGATGAAGTAGGCTTATGTATTTGTGAGAGTTGAGATTGATGTTTAAGTAAGGACAAGCAATAGCGCTCTAACTTACTGGCTTTCCTGATGACCGAGGAATAGTTGAGTCTGGAATGTCAGAAATGTGTAATCGTGTTGTTTCTTATTTGTTTATGAAATTTGTCAATACTATACTTGACACTAAATGCTGACGATATAGAATTTTTTTATTTGTGAGAGTTAAGATTGATGTTTGAGTAGGGATACAAACAATAGGGCCCTAACCTACCGGCTTCTCCTTAGTCGAGGAATAGTTAAGTTGGAATGTTGAATATATATATATACACACACACACACTTGTTGTTTACTTATTTGTTCAGAAAGTAGTTAACTTTTCTTAAAGCTAAAAGTTGATGAAGTGGGCTTATCTATTTGTGAGAGTTAAGATTGATATTCGAGTAGGGACAGTAGCAATAGTGCTCTAACCTACTGGCTTCCCTTTTGACCGAGGAATAGTTAAGTTAGGAATGTCGGAAACGTGTTAATCGTATTGATTTCTTATTTTCTTAAGAAAATCATTAATACTATACTTAACACTAAAAGCCGACAAGGTGGATTTATCTATTTTTGAGATTCAAGAATAGTGTATAGGCAAGGATTTGATATGCAACCAGTGAACTTACCTGGCTTCACTCTTGGATGGGGGATAGTATAAATTGAAATGTCGAAAATAAATTAAGTAACAAATTGTGATTTCCATAAACGATTGTTTTTAACTTGATAGTCGATTAATCGACTGTTGAACTTAAAAAATATATTAACTTAAATCTTTAAATAATGCTTTTAAAGATAATGTAAGTATGGAATGGTTTTGGGTTTGTTGTGACAATGTGTTGATACCATTTATCTTTAACCATTTTTTATTATACTTATAAATGTAATAGATCTTTAAAAGAATGTTTCAAAGATAAGCATAAGTGAAATGGTTTTCGGTTTGTAGGGACAATGTTTAAGTAACATTATTCTTAGACCTTTTTTTAATGAATTTCTGAAAGTACTTACATCCTTAAAATGGATAATTTGAAGGAAATTATAAGTAATGTATCTTTTGGAAAAGGATAGAAAATGAAAAGTTTTAAAGTAAGAAATATTGTTAATGATTTGTGAATATACTTATACCATTTGATACAAGTACATGAATAATTTTTAAAGTATGAAAAGAGTACAAATGAGCAGTAAAAATTGATAAACATTGTTGTATTAGATAAAGTATGTTTTACTAATAAAAGAGGTTTTAATTAATAAAAAGATTAATTAAATAGAAAAGGGATTGGAAGTCGCTTATGTGACTTAATCGTGCTTTGTATGACTTGATCGTGCTTTGTATGTTTACTCATTTATGGTATACTTAGCACTAAAAGCCAGTGAAGTAGGCTTGTCTATCTATGGGAGTTAGGACTTATGTTCGAGTAGGGATATAGCAATTGAGCTTTAACCTGCCAGATGCACTCCTGATCGAGGGATAGTATGAGATGAAAATATCAAATATGCGAAAAGTATATGAGTCTTGGTTTCCATATGCGATCGTTGTCGTTATTGTTGAATATGGCCAAATTTGTCGATTCGGTCTTAAAGAGATCGGGATTGGTAAGTGTTTTACTTATTGAAATCACTTCAAGACTGAGATACATGTTCTATCTCTAGAAAATGGATCTATTTGAGATACTGGAATTCATGTGTGGTTTCGAGATCTGTTCGAGATGTGGAAATCCAAGTGTTTTGTCCAAGTGATGAAGACTCGTGTGAATGATGTCAAACGTGACCTCGACACTAGAAATGGCTAAAGATAGAGTAGGCTGCACAATCAAGGTTTTAGTTGACTAGGGTCGGGTATTATCAACTCCATATCTAGTGATACTTATCGATTGCTGGCCGCCAGACGTTGATGATATTTGGTTCACATTGTTTATGTTTATGTTCGAAAAGATGGGCCGCTTGTGTATACCTCATGGTATATTTTATCTAGAGATATATGACACTTAGAAGGTGTTTTTTTATCCTTGTGCATGGAAATCTGCTCCAATTTACTAGAGGCGTCTCTGTGGAAAAATTCAATATGTGAACGTACCTTAACGGTTTTGATTGTACACCTAAAAAGCTATTGAATATTACCATTCCAACTATTTTGTAATTTATATTCTTCACTCTAGATATTATCTAATATTTTAACTTATGTACTTATTAGATGGTGGTTCATTTAAGGAGTTAACCGTTATGGTATTCCATGCGGTTTCAAAAGTATTATATATGCTAGCTACATATTTTCGAATTTCTCATATCAAACTTAGGTCTGACGCTAGGTTTTTGTTTTTCCTAAATTCCTCGCGTACTATTTCGAATAGTTTGAGAATGGAAGGTATTCATTGATGTTTACTGGAGCTAGAGGAGATGAGCTAGATGTTTCACTTATGCAGTTTCTTATTTCCGCTGCGTTACTATATTGTACATATCAATATTTGTGAGGGTAAATTGTTATAACTGTTCAGGTTGATGATAGTATTTAGAATTGTAACTTTGAAATGCTATGTATCTTAGAGTGACGGTTTTGTTATCGTCTTTTGATATTACATGTTATCGTTCCGTTGTGAGATTCTGATATTATGTCCCTTCCTTCTTGTTCTATTCTCTTTTTATTTTATCCTAACAAATCATCTTTTTGAAAATTGGATGCTCGGGTAATGAATACCGTGGATGTATTAGTGTCGACATTAGAGGATCGAAAAGGCGGGTCGTTACAATGCTCCAAAACGGGGGTGCCAATAGACATACCTCATACATACACCCCCTTCCATCAAGGTGTTAGGGTTACCTTTTTATTAATTAGCAATTAATATGTTGTTATCTTTCTACTAGTTAGGAATTAACAGACAGTTACCGTATATTAGTTAACCAATATGAATTGTTCTTCATTTTAATTAAAACGATTTATTTTGTTAATTTGAATCACTTAATCTTCATCTACTAGGCTTTATGAGGAAAAAAGTCCAACAATTATTAAGTGATATGGTCATTCAACTTGGAATCAATGCCCTTCTTTAATGCGAACTCAAAGCTAGACATCTTATATAAAATAAGGGCGCAAAATCAGGTCAACATGGAAGAATGTATATTGATATTCCAATATATTAAGGTAGTGTAAGAAAAAAAGCCAAGTTGGTGTCACATCCGATGCATCAAAGATGGGACCAAGCATTTTATCTATTTGGATGAAAATAAACAAATTGATATGTTGACATCGAACAAATTCAACGCTGGCGGTAAATAATATTATTAATGCGTTGACCTTCTTTACTGTTAGTCTAGTGGGCCGTATGTAGTATGGCTTGTGTATAAGACAAGTTTACGTATAGTAATATAAACAAATGTAAATAGCAGATTATAAAAGTAAAAAATAAATACAAGCACACCAGAGTTTTTGTACTGGTTCGGACCTCACATCCTACATTCGGTCCCGAAGCCCCCTTTTGATATTTCACTAACTAACAACCCTCGCTTCACTTCGGGTAATAGGCTTGTACAAAAGTTTCTCTGACAAGCTTGTGTTCTAAATAACACAGATATTGACTTCAAGTACAATTCTAATTGTAATCTCCCTTGAGTGTTTATGAGTGTAAATATTTGGATTTGTAGGAAGTAGGCTTACCAAGATGTAGATTTTGGTTGTAAATGATTGAGAATATGAAATTGTTGATAGCGTAAGCACTTAGAGAATAGAGAATAGTAGAGTAAAAAAAATTCAATTCAATCTCAGGTTTTGAACGTATTTATGGATGATTAATAGTGTGTTCAAAGAGTATGTCTTCTCAAAGAGTTTTCTTTTTGATCAAGAGTTGCAACTACAAGAAGAAGATGTGAATGTTTATAATGAAGAGAAGTGGTTGTTCAAAATATGATAGTTAAAACAGTGTCAGGCGTCTGACATATATTGTCAAACGTTTGAGACATTTCAGGATTTTAACCCAAACTATCTATCAGACCTCTGGCATTATGTCTCAAACATCTGAGACTATTTTGTTTGTGAAATCTGAGCATTTTTTTAAAAAATTTCGCTAATTGTTTTGATGATATGCTTTCGTGTGTGCATATGATAACATAAGGGGATTGTATAAGATATTCTAAGACCGTGGTATAAGTATATGACCTTACTTCAATAATATGATCTATCATTCTTCTGGATTGTCTTCACGCCATGGTATCAGTGAGTGAAGTGATCTCTTCTATCATATTCCTGTAAATAGATAAGGTATATCTTGGATACGTGATTGTATAGTTTTTTTTCATTAAAATCTCGGAAGAGAGGTTCTAACATTCTCTCCATTTTTGATGATCATAACTTATTTTGTAATGACATTTAAAAAATTAATTCCCCCTGAGTATGTTATCTCCCCCTATTTATGTGTCGAAAAATATTATAATATTCTTACTATTCTCCCCGCTTTCGATGGTGACAACCGCACAAAATAATAACTCCCCCTAAATATATGTTATGCAAGTTTATTTCCTTTAACTTCGTATAAATGCCAATATAAAATATGTGAAACATACATTCTTCTCCCCCTTTGTCATCAACAAAAAAGGATAAGAGCATTGACGTACTATATGATAAAAACTCCTCCGAAGTATATGTTTCTCTTTAACTTTTAACTATGTATTGCCCCTACCAATATGCTCATTATTTCTCTCCCTTTTGTAATTAACAAAAAGTGTAAGAAAATTAAAAATAAATGTAGAATATCATAGAAAAGTCAAAAATAAGTAATTTTAACATTCATACAAAATGATGAATATCCAATATATATGTCAAATTAAGCAAATAATACTCATTTTACAATAGATATAAGGTTTATGGCTTAGGAAACCATATCTAATTGGATGTGGTTGATCTCTTAAAAAATATAATTTCTACTATTAATCACAGTATCATAATAGCTAATGTATGGTTGTCTATAATAATCGGTAAGGTTAGCAAGAACCCATATATCAACATTAATTGTCATTGTTTAGTATTCAAAGGATTTTTTCTATTTCTAAGCATAATAATATTATGATACAGATAGGTTTTAGAACTATCTCTACTTTCAGTACTAGCATTAAGATATGTATACAGGAATGCGTATCTAGTAAATTTTCTACAGTTATCTTGTTTATAGTCTAAACCAGTTCTATTATTAGGATCTTTGCTATTACTAGTGGAAGAAGGTAAATCATCTTTTTCTCTATTAAAATTTATGATTTTCTCATTTAGTTTATCAAAAACTGCTTTGGAATCACAAATTTCTTTTTGCAACATAATATTATTATCTTTTAAAAATTCACATTCTTTAATTAATTCTAAATTCTTATCATTTAAACACCTATTCTCTTTTTCAAGAGACGGTAATTTAGAATTAGAATCATATAAAGAATTTTCCAAAAATATATTTATTTTGCAAAACCTTGATTTCCTTTAAAAGATCGGTATTTTTATCGTTTAAGCGCTCATTTTCTTTTAATAGAAATTTTTTCTTTAAAATAATTCTTCCAATGTATTTCAAAATTTTCATTTTGTTTTACTAAAAACTTATTTTCTTCCGTTAAAATACTAATTTTACGCTCATAATCATCTAATTTAGCTAAATCTATAGAATTGACCTTTTGTGATATTTTAAAATCTTTTAATAACTTCTCATGCGTTAGTAAAAGATCACCACATATAGAATCTAAGCGTACCAATTTTGGTTTGAGATTAGCCACACAGCACATGTACGTTGATTCTATAGATTGTTGCTCGCTTGTAGAAATTTGATTTTTCTCGACTATCTTTGAGCTCTGACTGGATCTTATCTTTCTTTCCATTGCTCTACGATGTTGTGATGATCGATAGAATTCAATGCTCTGATACCAAATGTTAATCTAGTGGATCGTATATAATATGGCTTGTGTATAAGACAAGTGTGTGTATAGTAAATAAACAATTTTAAATAGCAGAGTATAAAAGTAAAGAATAAAAACGAGCACAACAGATTTTTTATACTGGTTCGGATCTCCCGTCCCACGTCCAGTTCCAAAGTTCCCCTTCCGTATTTCACTAACTAACAACCCTCGCTTCGCTTAGAGAAATAGGCTTATACAAAAGTTTCTCTGACAAGCTTGTGTTCTAAATAACACAGATATTGACTTCAAGTATAATTCTTCATATAATCTCTCCTGAGTGTTTGCGAGTGTAATACTTGGATTTGTTGGAAGTAGGTTCACCAAAATGTAGACTTTGGCTGCAAGTGATTGAAAATATGAAATTGTTAATAGCGTCAGCATTTAGAAAATAGAGAATACTAGAGTAAAAAAAAGTCAATTCAACCTCAGATTTTGAATGTATTTATAGATGATTAATGGTTTTGTTTCAAAGAGTATGTCTTCTCAAAAAGTTTTCCTTTTGATCAAGAGTTGCAACTATAAGAAAGAAGACATAAACGTTTAAAATGAAAAGAAGCAACTGTTCAAAATATGACAGCTAAAACAGTGTTAGACGTTTGGCATATATCGTCAAACGTTTGAGACATTTCAAGTTTTTAACCCAAACTATCTATTAGACGTCTGGCATTATGTCCTTGACATCTGAGACTATTTTGTTTGTAAAATCTATGTATTTTTTTAAGATTCGCTAAATATTTTGATGATGTTCTTTCATGTGTGCTTATGATAGCTCAAGGGGATTGTACAAGATATTCTAAGACCATGGTACAAATATATGACATTACTTCAATAGTATGATCCATCATTCTTCAGATTGTATTCACGCCATGATATCAGTGAGTGAAGTGATCTCTTCTATCATATTCCTGTAAATAGATAAAGTATTTCTTGTGTATGTGATTATACAGTTGTTGTCATTAACATTCCAGAAGAGAGGTTCTAACATTTCCCAACACAAATAATTAGTACTCTTGCGCATAATTAATAATAACAAAACAACCAATTTTTCTTTCAAATATTCATTTTGCAATACAAGAACGCTTTCTTCATTCGTTAAACAATCTTCTTTCATGTTCCATTAAAATGCATAGAGTTGTCAATGAGTACCCGAAAATCCGAAATCCGTCCGCATCCGTATCCGAAATATGAAAAATTATCTGATATTCGAAAAATAGATACGGATGCGGATATAGACATATATGTATCCGATAATTATTTGTTTGGTTTTTATCAAGATTATAGTTATTTTTTTATGTATTTTGATACATAAAATGATTGTCGTTTACTATTTTATCCAGGTAAAAAAATTAATGTATATAAAAATCAATTTTCATTGTTTAATTTTTTTTATGTTTATTATTTTTTTTTTTTTAGTACAAAAATATACTTACAATAAATCAAAATTTTCTATTTGTTTAGATTTATTAATTGTTAACTGGCCGAAGAATAACCGACAAACATCTAATATTCAAATGCATCCACGGATATGAATATCCGACATCTGAAAATGATTCCGGATAACAATACGGATATGATAGCACTCGTGTCCAAAAATATCTATTTACAAACCTAAAAATACGCTTTCAAATTTTCCTTTCTCAAAGCACCTTAAGTAGTACGGCACAATCTACATGAACAAAAGAATACATTCAATCTGTCACTACAAAAGAATACATGAACAAAAGGTATATCAAGTAATATGTCCAATACAATAAGTAGTACAACACACATTGGTTGACAGGTTCTTCTCTTCTCTTAACTATATATCTTCGTTAACTATATATCTTCATCAACCACGTTGAATTTCAAAAAATAAAAAAATAGAAAAATGCGGACTTCACAATTTGCATATGAACATTCAATCTTTCACCACCATCTTCATAAGAAGCTCATTCCAGGCATCAATTGGTCCAGGCAGACACCAATGCAGACAATCATTTTGCACTTTCCTATTCTTATCCTTATCGAATGGTCGAAAATTCCTGTAAGGGCCCGGATGCCCATCTGGCCTTAACAAAGAAAGATGATACGTATCCAGTAGCTTGATATGGGTAAAATTGTCCGCTATTTTACGAAACTCCTCTAACTCTATATTATACATCAAATGATCCACATTCTTGCCACTATACTCACCTTCTTTATATGGTAAGGTTCTATTGCAAATGCCATTAGTAGACCACTCTCCATTCTCAAAGTGATCAGGAGTCCAAGTCCTGTAGAAAACTGATGGCTTATGGCTCGATTTTGTAACAAACTTGAAAAATGACTGAAGTACCCTTCGGTATGCATAGTCAAGTCCAAGCTCGGTTAGGTTCAGTCTGGGGCAATAATGGCAACCAACAACCCTTTCGTTTTCCCAGTAAACTGCAGTTTTAAGGAACCATTGCCCTACAGATACAAGGACATAATCGTAAGTAGTGTAGTTGTCGGTCCATTTGGTGTTGAGAGTGTTGAGGTGAAGTTGAATTTCAGATTTCGAGACTCCATTGTCGTTTTCATAGATATCGGCTTTGGCTAGGAATGGAGACCACACCACTGAAAGGTTGAAGTTGTGTGAAGGGAAGTTCCATGTTCTTGATTTGTAATCTTCATCGTGGTATACTAGGACAGCCATCTCAGCCTGCATAGAATGTATTCTACTACAGATTATTTTTCAAACAAAACTGTATAGAAGGGGGAAAACATAGATGTGAAAGAACAGAACACAGAACATAGAAAAAAGAAAAAAAAAATAGAATCTCATGAAGAAGCATCAGACAGATCAATGAAGTAGAAGTTATAAAACAGAAATTTGAACCACGATGAAGATAAACAATCACGTTGAATCTAGTAGAATGAAGAGATTAGTGTATTGATTATCAAATAGAGGAATAAAAACATTGGTTTTTCTTGCCTGAATGTTGCCAGCTGAGGGAGCAAAGAAAATAAGCAAGTAACTGAAAATTAGCAAGTTCTTTATAATTCAAAAGGGGACCTCCTTCATAAATTTCAATCCTTCTTGCAAAATTAAAAAAATTTGAGGGGGTTCAGTTTATCCACCCACTTGTACCTAGATTCGCCCCTATATACACCAACACAAGTATAGTAATGTTGAAGGCAATTATAAAATTTGAAGTTGAACAAAGTACAATAATCCAAAATCTCAAAATCTTACGATTTAAATCCCGTTTCGGTCGTATCTCTACCATTTCGATTCGATTTACATTCCGATTCAAATTCATTTAAAACCGCACTTGAAAAAAATCATTCAATCCATACTTGTATATTCAATATGTTTATTTAAATCCACGGTTTCAATTCCAGTATATTTTAGACAAAATTAAAACGGAACGTGGCCACGAACCACTAGTTCAAGTGGTAAGACTTCTAGATTGTGTTTTAAAGGTCTTTCTTTCGATCCCCCAATATACTAAAATGAGTGCTCAGCTTCAGTTAAGTATCACTCTTGCTATCTAGAAAAATAAATAAATAAAAAGGAACGTGAGAAAACCAAGTATTAAGTTCACTGGTAGAAGTTCAAACATCATAACCAATTTCAAAGTGTGAATAAGCCTTTAAATATGGAACTTTTGGATCTAAGATGTACGATTGGATCTCACTTTGATTTAAGGTTCCAATTTTACAATCTATGATTTGAATTCCATTTTAAAAACATTGCAATGCATAATTACAAGACACAAAATATTTTCTAAAACCAAAAAATAAGCAAGGGTGGTAGATTTCAAAACGACAAACGAAATTATTTTCTAAAAGAAAGATAATTACACTTTGGAGGAGAAGATGTATAGTGCTTGTGTACTATATTGTCTTCATAATCTTAAAGTATTGTGATTTGAATCCTCCGATTGCGATATGCTTTTCAAATTTCGGTTCAAAACAAAATTTGATGAAAGGGACAAGAGATGTAGTTAAGCTCTAGGTTTAGAAATTCAACCATCAAATCAATTTTTAAAATATTAATTGTTAGTATGATGAAAATAAAATTAATGCATTTAAATACCAATGATTCATTTAGTTAGCATAATCTAGATGGAGCAAAATTCATAGAGTACAAGCATATATATGAACATTTCGAATCAATTATTCACGATTTAATTCCAGTTTACATTCAAAATTTGAACTCTATGATTTAAGATTTGAATTTCATTTTGAAAACATTGTACCTTATCTATACAAGTATAGCTCCAAATGCCTAAAAGATCAGTGAGAATGACTAGCAAAGATGTCTGTGGCTGAATTCAACAACCCTAGGTCGTTAACAAAAGCTGCTTTATCAACGGAGCGACGAGAAAAAACATTTGACAGGGCTTCATTTACCCTCTATAAAAACTATAATCATGAACATAAAATACCAGTTGGTCTAACTTAGACCTAAAATAAGTATTCTTCTATATGGTGGATCCTGGCACTAATGACTAGTTAGATGTTATGTATATCTGTGAAATAGAAAATTTTATCTGTAGATCAAAAACTTGGGTTTACTGCTAAACCAAACTTAATGCTCAATCATTTAGCACAAGCTAGTACATTCATGGCATTAAGGCATTGCACAACATATAACTAAAGTTCTGGAGATGGGAATCATCACCTCTTATCTAAAATGAGTGTCAAAAGTATAAATGTTATTTTCATCAAGTCACAAGAGCAACATCAAGCGGTATAAAATTAGGCCAAGGTTCTTTTATACCTTCAAATTGAAGCCTAAGTAAGTAATCTTAGACTTTATTATTAAGGACAAAATCACATTTTCTCCTGACCAAGTTATCCCATCTCACTGTTGTGAAAATTTTTACATCTTTTTCTTTCCCACTTTTCAAATTTCAACAATAAAATCATACATTTCCTTAATCCAATCTAATCTTTTTCTCATCAAATGTATTCCAACATTATTATTTTTTGATTTGCTAACTCTGCTTTGATGTTTTCAACCTGGAATCCTACTTAATGTGTATGAATTATATCGCTTTCTACCCCTAGATATTTGTTTTAATTGACCTAATACATAAGGACAAACTTTCAAATTAGGCCCGAGAAAATAACATATTTCAATTTTACGCCTCGTCCAAAACTTATTACAAAAATAGGCCTAGTTTTGCGCAAATATGGACTGTGCAAGTGTATCTTAAAAAAAACAAATTGGTACATGCACAAATTTGAAATGCACGAGTCTTCCTAAAAAAAATTGTGCTTGGGCATTTTTGGAATGCGCAAGTGTTATTTTTGAAGAAAAAAATTGTGCTTGCGCATTTTTGGAATGCGCAAGTATAAAATGTTGTATTAAGCAAAACGAAGCATATTTTTGTAATAACTTTGGACGAGACCTAAAACTGAAATATGTTATTTTTTCGAGCCTAATTTGAAAATTTGTCCAATATTTAAATGTTCTTCAGTCAATTTGTTTAATTGATCTAATAGAATCCGACTATATATGCCAAATCATTTTAAATCAATTTAATTTTTGTCGCCGGAACATCTTAGAGCATCTTTGGCCGGGGGCTTATTTTTAGGGTAGGGAGATGAATTTAATGTGGCGGTTCCTCCCACCTCTCCAGCAGTCGAGTTAGAGGAAATGCCCTTTAAAAAAAACTATAAACGGTTTTCTCAAAAACCTTTTACAGCACTAAAGAGTTTTGTAATCCTGCAAATGTTTTCCAGAAAGTTTACTGCGTCTCGATCATTTTAATTTTTCATGTTGACGGTCTAAAATCTCTCTTTCAAAATTTTCAATTTCCACAAAAATTACACCAAATTCAAAAATTAAAATATATATTTTGATCCCTCTACACAATCTCATCTTCCCTTCATTCAATTTTACCAATCCAACTTCGAAATCCATAATCCATGATTTCTTGGGTTAAGAAAAAAGAGATATATTATACCAATTTTGATGATGAAGAATGTAAATCAAGAAGGCTCTAGCTCCATGGCTCCCGTGCATAAAAGGAAAAAACAGAGGAGTATAAAAAGCTTTCGACGGCGACGACGGCAGATATGAAGTTGGTGTACCAAATGTAATTTCATCAAATTTCTCGTTTAGGTTGGTCATAATGCTTCGAGAGGAAGTTCATCACATTTTCATGGTCGGGAAAAAGCTCACGGTATATCGATTATTATCATTAAAAATTGTTAATGCATTAATTTCTTTTGAGACATTACTAATTTATGTTAAAACCATGTTATAAATAGAATCACGATAGAAAGAGATGTCGTAAAGCTTTCACACCAATGTTGAAATTGTGAAAAAACTAAATGCACACCCTCAAATTAAAGATTCAACAGTTAAGATATTTGGTAAATTTGTGGAAATTGAGCTGAAAAATTCAGATAATAGGTATATTCATGTTATAGTTGAGCAAGAGTGGCCGACAACACATACATTTTTATTTCTGAATGATGAGATAAATTTTACACCATTAGATTTCCCCATGTTGACATCAATACATGTTGGGTTGAACAGACTTAGTATTGGATACGATGAGAGTTTGAGTCGGTTTGACATCACTAGTCAATTTTTACCGCTAGTTATCGAGTCTGATATCAATGTCGGAAATGCAGTTTTATCCCATCTAGTTAAATATTTTGATAAGAATTATCTAATGCAAAATTTATATAATCTGGACCACACTGCTAGAATATTTGTATTGTTCATGACGGGGACCTTCACAACAAATGACACAATCAGCCTTGGTATTTAGAGTCGGTTATGGATTTGGAATTGTTCGGCTATTCTCGGATATCTATACCGAAGCGTAGATTTAGTTGTGACTGATGGAGGTCATATCACTAGCTTTATCGAGTTGTTGTAGGTACATTAACTTATCGTATAATCGAATTCTTATATTTTACCTGAAAAATTATTCATTTGTTTAACATGATAATATTTTTATTTACAGTGCTGGTTCTTTGAATATATGACCGTTTACGGCTATATTGTGAAAGAAAATGATAAGTGATCATCTTACTAAAGTGTGGAAAAAAGGGAATATAGCTAAAATACATCCCTTTGAAAATGCTCGCAGTTACCTTAACCAGTCGAACTTTGCACAATAGTTTAGACACCTAAATCAAATCCCTCTATACCCGAACATGTTTAGTTCACAACCAATAATTCCTCCTCGTGAAACAACCCAAGGCACCACTTCAGAGCTGTGCAGTTAAAGCGATTAGCGGTTCTATAATGGTGAAGGTGCAAAAAGTTATAACCGGTATACAGCGAAAAATAGCGAAGGTGCAAAAAGGTACATTAGATATTAAACCAAATATTTGAAGTTAAATTACTCTTATTCTCACAAAAAAGAAATATTGTTTAATCTCATATAACAAAACGGAAAAATATCATGATTTATGCAGTGTAGATTTGGTGACTACAATAGATTTCTAACATTGAGCACTTATGCCTTAAAATTAGGTCTTTACACTAACTTTTTGATTTGATTTAAAAGAGAACTAGTTGAATCAATTTTTTTATATTAATATTGCTAAAGCGGATGCTAAAAAGCCTTGCTTTAGCGGATGTAATGAAAAATAGCGGAGCTTAAAGCGGATCTACTGTTTAATAGCGCTAAATTGAAAATATGTATCGGTCGAAGAGTGTTATGCGCTATAGAAGGGATTTTGCAGGGCCTTAACTGACAGCTTTAGAGGCCGCTAAAAGCAACAATGGAAAATGCAAGAAACCAAGAGCTTACAACAAAAGAAAACCCAAGGATCCTCAAACCAAATATTTTGTTGATGCAAGCAGTGATAGTGGAAAGACATGGAGACTGCACGACTATAAGGTGTTGGCCAATGCATGAGTTGATGCACTCAAAGTTCCTTCATGATGCTCTGGAGGGAGGTTCTTCTATGTGAGAATGAATGAGAACTACAACCAAAACACAGAATGTCAATCAAACGATCGCTTGAAAGCACAAAGACAGCATGGTATGACTTGAATAATGTGTATCAAATAAAAGGTACAATAATACAAAGAGGAGATAGGCTAAGAAGTAGACAATTGTTTAGAAACTTGAAAGACGTTTGTAATAAAATATATCATGATACTTACAACGGTGCTTTCAAAGCTCATGAAGCGTTTGAAATTCTCCGTTTGAGGTCAATTTGGAAAACTCTCAACGAAAAGATTGTTGGTAAAGGAGATACCGAAAAGGTTAATTTCAAAAATGTATATTTAAAACTCTCAGTAGATTCATTTCCTGGTCAATCAAATGAATCTCCAATGTCACTAGATACGGAGGGGAATGATAACAATCCATTGACTTCTACTACATGAATGTTATATGGTGGGAATGCAAATCGTCTTTGAATGAATAAAATCAAGCAAAGGATCTTTGTTGAGAAACAAGAAAGAAAGTGTGACTTGGCAGTGACTAATGACAAGCCAACTGCACTTCTAAGTGATATTTCAATCGCATCTTCCTAAAAAAATGTTTGAGGCTAAAAGCGCAAAGTTAAAGATCTTAAAAGCGCAGGTTTGACAAAATGCAAACTGATCTAGAGCTTTGAAAGAAAGAACTGAATTGAAGAATACCCATGAAAAACGTTTGCATGATAAAGAAGAGAACAAGTATTAAGTAAAAGATGTTTCTCATCTATCTAGGGTGGTGCTGGAGTATGTTCTGGCCAGAAAACGTGGCATTTTACGAGTGCAACGGCAATATTACCAAGATGAAGAGGGAAGATCTGGATTGTAGAAAAACTGCAATATTAGTGTTTATATTAGTAATTAAGGTAGCGTTTGATTTAAAAACGAATTTTTTATTTTCGATTTTCAATATGTATGTCAAATATAAGAATGGAGGGACGACGGAGAGGATGAAAGAAAGATGGATGGGAGGACGAAGAGGATAGAGGAACGACGGAAGAATGGATTGTTTCACGTGCTTGTATTATTTTTCAAAACACGTAAAATAAAAATATATTTTCTATTTTGTATGTTAACTTCGTTTTCTAAATTAGTCGTTTTCGACAATATATATGCGTCGTGTGCATTTTGTATGGACGAAAACCCAAAACTAAAAATAACAAACCAAGCACCATCTAAGTTTTCTCTTATTTCAGTTTCTATTGGCTTGGTTTGCATTTCTAGGGTTCGTAGGGTTTTCTTTCTATTTTATTAAATGATTCACTATTCTATTATTATTAATGTTTGAATTTAAGTGATATTGAAAATGTGCATACAGTTTAAACATTAAAAACTCTACATGGCCAATTAAAAACCATTTATGTATGTAGTCGGTTTTTAAAAAACCCTTTTGTTGTAAACAACTTTCTGACATTTATGTTATAAATTGTTCCAGAAAGCTTTTTATACCACAAACAGTTATCAAAAAGTCGTTTATACCAAAAACGATTTCTAAAAAGTCGTTTATATACTCATGCTCAAAAAAATCTGGGGAACCTCCACTTCTTTCCTTTTTTCATGCTCAAATCAACACTGCCGTAGCATGGTAAAAGAAAAAAAATTAGGATTTCCGCAACTTTCCTTCAAATTAGTCCTGCTAGAGATGATCTTACGCTATAGAATCATCACTCATATTTGCATTTTTATTTTCTTGGTGCATACGTGAAGATCATTAAAATGCTTTTTTTCCATTGATGGTTCAAGTGTTTATGTTGCTTTTCTTTACCGATATAATATTTTTACTCACATCATTGTTTAGAATCTACAAGTTTAAAATATTGTTGAACAAAAGCCAATTGTTTTCATCTTTTTATAGTTCAGTTGTCTTGTTTGTTGTAATAAAGTTCGCTAAATAATTTTGTTCAAGTTCGCTATATCGTTTTAATGAAGTTTGTTGGTTCTACGTTCTAATTGTTGATTCCTTTCAAGTTCACACAAAAAGGACTTTCAACTATTTATTTCAATAAAAGACAATTAGTCTCTTTGTAGTTATCCTTTGTGGAAAACTAAATGTTTTTGTCTCAAGAACAAAGAATTTGCAATTGTACTACACTATGTTAACTGTACCAAACCTAGTAGACGACAACTTTACTCTACTAGAATTCCAATTAAACCCAATTGAACCAAGGACGTTTTTGTCCAAAAATATTATATATATGTATATATGTATGTTCATGCATGTGTGTATGTTCATGCATGTATGCGTATGTGCATGCATGTGTGTATATGTGTGCATGCGCATGTGTGTGTATACGTACTTATGTATAAATGTCAACCTCATATAAAATTATGAATCCCACCAAAAACAACTAAATTACATGTTTATTTTATTTATTTATTTGCATAAAAGAAATGTGTTGAATTTAAAAAGATGAATGTTTTATCTTTGCATATAAAAGAATAAACAATTTTACTAATGATTTCATCTAATATTAGGTTTGAAAATCGCACTATTTTCCAGAAACTTTTATACATAAAGAATAAACAAATATACTGAAAATTTCATATTAGATTTGGTTTAAAGATCGCAATATTTTCCAGAAATTAACCTTTATCCGTGCTTACTAAACTTGCACCAACAATCATATAAATATCCCCATAATAATAATAAAATTGTTTCAACAAAAAAATGAGCAAATTCACATAAATTTAAACAAAAAGCTCATTTGTATTTACCTTTGCCAAAATAAATTGTATTTAAATAAAAGATAAGCAACTTCACATAGTTCTCAACAAAAAGCTCATTTATATGTACTTTTAACAGAAAGCACATATATAGGCATTTCTAACAAAAGATAAAAATGCATATAAAGTGATAAATGTGTTTATCTTTTTATCAAAACTTAAATTCCATCAAAGATTCTGCTTTCATAACAAATGCAAGTGATGAAAACAAAGCAGTGCAGAAATATAATCTTCGCACAATTAATATTATAATCCAAACAATCAAAATATCAAAACCTCCTACTTCTTCTCTTCCCTTGATTTTGCATATGTTTTTCAAATTGCAATATTTTTCCAATTTTTTTTCCTAACAACCCAATGGGGTTGGATGTTTAAATTTAAAGTAGGGTGAATATTAAAAGACTTGACTGATTCACGAAATTTTAAAGTTAAACGAATGTAAGGAGTTACAATTTGAAGGAGAACAGGCGTAAATTGAAAGAGCATCCAAAATCAAAATCAACCTATTTTTCCATCAATTTAGGATTGAAGGGCATTTTAATTTGTGAAATGTATGAAAATTTAAGCTTTAAAAATAGATTGACTGGAACTCCATGATCAACATTCTAGTTGCATTAGGGCCAGAGACACTTAGAGGTGGATGAATCAGATCCCAGGAGGAAGTGCAATGGATAACTAAGTGTCACTAGGTAGTTAGTAGAAGAGTGTCATAGTAGGAATGGCAATGGGGAGGTTGGAGCAGGTTTTTCATTCCCCAAAAAAACCCATGTTTTCTAAACTCCACCCCTAACATGTCCCGTAAACCCAGTGCGGGTCAGGATTTTGCTCCAAGTTTGGACCGGGTAAGACCCGACCAGCCTCAATACCCGATACACTTTGTGTATTCTCTTAAAAGTTATCTCCTAATTGATATATGCTGCTTATATTTTATGTCTAAAAACTATAAACATTAAGTAATATATTATGAATGAATAACAATGATTATACAATGATATGAAAAAGTAATAAAAATTAAGTGTTCGTTTAAAATACCAAAAATTATGTAGATATTGTTACACAATTTGGCAACTATGCAACAAAATATTATCAAAATGCTAAAATTTGTTCAGTAAAACATTGTGGTATCTATATTAGACACTTTAGTTCAAGTAAATCAACAATTACTATTATTGTAGTGATATCATTAGATCCTAATAATGCAGGTCGGGTTGGGGCAGATTCGCTAAGCCACAACCGACTATAAACCTAATGTGCTCTAGAGTCGTCATGAGTCTACCCACACCGATAACCCAATGAGGTGGGTCTTGAAAGGCCAAAATAGAGGTGGATCCACCGGGTTTTAGACTTTAAACCACCCCATTGCCATCCACAACATAGTTTGACAAATGGGAGAGATGTGATCATCTATTGTTTCTCTCCCTAGGATAGTAGTAGGTCGTTCTTATTACAATAATTCAAGAGCATTGTAAATATGTTTATTCTACAGGTGCCGTTGATGCATTGCTATGGTAGATACAGCTGTGTATAACCCTAATATACCATGTGATCCAGTTACTAGATAGTGTATGACATACTATATTGGCCGTTGAATGTTAGTTGGCATATGGTTTATGCATTAACAGTTGTGTTGTGCAGGAGGGTGGAAAGATGTAGTGTGGTAGGCGTGTCTTGTACTCTCTATGTTGAAGAGAAAGTTGAGGTAGAGTATATATACTTATATAAACCTTTGTACCAAATCATATATCATATGATATTTTGTGGCAAGAATCACTCACAACATACTTTTTTTGATCCATTTGTTTGTCTATTTTGATGCACTCTCGAGCTCTTACATGAGCAGTTTGAGAGATGTGTCAAGTTTGAGGACACTGATAGCTGTTTGGAGATGAGAAAAAGGTTGTAGGATCTACTACTGGTTATGTACTTAAATTATTTCCGCATGTGGTGCTATTTGGCACTGTTGCACATTGAAGCTAGATTTATTTGTTATTTCGTGTATTGAGAGCTTTAACTCATTATGTACGACCATGATGTACCTAGGCATTTGCCATTATTTATTTATGACATGTCTCATATGTACTATTGTCTTATGTTAATCAATACAATGTATTGATTTGATCATAGTACAAGATGTGTATCCTTGCCCCCGAGAACTACGCTTATTTGCCACGATGTTTGGTAGCTTCGTTGATATAAAAGAACTAGTGGTAAAAGGTAGTCACACCATTGATGATACTTTCCATTCATCCATTCTTGGAACAACTAGCAATTTTTCCATTACTCCACCAGGACCTCCACTTTTGATACTTCATTCTCCACGACTTATTCATAACTATTGTGAGTTCGAAGGCTTTCCTTTAGTTCCTTAAATGGCCATAATATCATAACTTTATCAGGTATAATCAACCGTTGAAAATCTCACGGAGTGTCCTAGTTGTGAAGGAACTGGTAGGTGTCATGAGTTTGAGTTTGATAACGACGATGGGCATATAACGCTATGTGTGTGTATTTGAAGTATGTGCACTGAGTTCTGTGCATACTTCCTCGGAGTTCACAAATGAAACTTGGTTCTTTGTTATTTAAAAAAAAAGTCTACCACTATGAGCAGAACTATTTATGGCAACAATGAAGGACTCCCAGGTATTTAACAATGATACAAGCAACAGCGTAGCTCTTCATTAAATCACTTAAAATACTCCCACAACCTTTTGATGTACATTTTAATTCCTAATGCATCCAATCATTAAAAGCCAAAAAGATGAAAATTCTATACTTATTGCTTCAGTCTACATGAGGACTTGAAAGCACTAAGCTAGAATACTAATTTTTTATCCAAATTAATAAATATTAAAAAGTTATAAATGCCTATATGAGGCAAAATAAACTCATAATGTCCGTGTCAATTATTAATTAAAACTTATTTTCTCCTAATGAGCCAGCATCATAAGTTTGAACTATCTGTTTTATTCTTTTTATTATTTTACAAGTACACTGATTTCTTAGGCTCATGAAGCACAAAATATAAAGTACTGCCTAGAATCAAAATTTTACACCGATTTTGTTGGTTTTGGACGGCTTCGTTTATGAGATGTTATGAAAACCGACACTTAAAAGTTTTTAAAGTATCGGTTTGGAAGTTTTAAAAACCAGCCAAAATCGATGTAGTGTAAATTTGGCGTTTCTTCCAACTTGTCAAGGTGGATTTTTTGTTTTCAAATTTAAAAACTCTAACTTCTTTGAAATAATTGTTTTTAAAATTTCAAATAAAAATAACTTTGATTTCATGTTATTTATTCAAAAAGAAATTTCAAATATATATGACTTTATATGCTTTTTTTAGATGTATAAAGAAAATTGTTAACTTAAATAGCTTTGCACATTATTTATCTTAATTTCTTTAAGTTTTATATTTTATCCTGGAAATTCACTTTATACAAAAATAATAATTCCCAAACTTTGTCGCGAACTCAAGCAACTTTTTAACTCTAATTTTATTTTGGAATTTTTTTTAAAATAATTAGCTTAATATAAGATATATTTTCTATTTGGATATTTGCAGAACTTTACAATATTAGGACGGATATCAATCATGAAAACTAAATTCCTAAGCAAGCTTTTAAATATTATAAAACCGACCATAAACACTCTAATAAGTGAATGTTCGCTAATGATGAAATCCAATTCCCTTGAAATCTCTCATAAGTCGTAAACAATACAACAAAACTCCCAAGCAGAGTCTAAATATGATTTACTATACTTTTGTTCAAATCTTTTACTAGCTAGGTACGGTTTTCACATATTTGGACATTTTTCTTATTAGATTATATTCAAGGTACGAATCTACAGAATAAAATCATATTAGGACAAATTATCTGATATAACTGGAGGGATGAAACCGCAAAAAACAACTAAATAAATGAACAAAATTTATCATTCAATATAACATACATGTTTTCTTTCTAATGAACTAGATTTGTGCAGTATTAATGCATCAAAAATTTGATTAGAGTTCCCAAATTTTAAATGGAATATTTGCATGTAATTTAAGGACTTGGTTTAGAATATATAATTCAACTGACTGAATGACAATTTTGTCAAAAGAATAATACAAAGTGAGTTGGGGTGTGAAAAAGGTTTCTTAAATATCTGTAGAATTGCCAAAGAAATATTCCAAGAGACTGCTCAAAATTCTGTGTCCAAATGGAGTGAAATTAAAAACCATTCATAAAATGATTATCGCTGTTTCATTGTCTGAAATGGTTGTTAGATTAGAACTTTCATTGTTTTTAATCATTTATTTTTCCATAGAAATGAACTAAGGTATGAAACTAGAGAAAAACAAATGTACCATTTTTTCTTAAAGCAAAATTGTATGAAATTCAATAGCTATTTACTCAATGGCCAAAACCATTGTAAAATCAGCTAATCTGCATTGTTCTTCCAATCCGCCATGTAAGTTTATCTAATCTTTCTTTTTTTTTGGTCTAAAATTTATGGAGGTGATGGTCAAGGAAAATGTGAAGACAAAAAGGCGCATAATGCCACATTTTAGAATTTCATTTAGTTTCATGTAATTTTGCTGGACGTTTCATTATGGAAACATACCATTCATCCAAGGAAGTTGTATATGTGAGTGTATGCGCATGTGCATGTGTGTGCATGCATAAGAGCATATATTACCATGGCAATTATTCAAACCATCATCATCCACTATAACTTTAATATGTACCTTTGAGAGAAGGCAAACCAATGATTGTGCATGGTTACGAAGTATAGAATCACCAATAAATGCCCATGATTTGTTATGCATTGTTTCCAAGAATTTATTTGGATCAAAAGGGGCCACTTCACACTCATATGGTTTCCATCTCCAATACTGATAATCTGTGTCCAACCTACCGTTTGTCATGCAATTTTGTTGATCTTCGATGAAAGGGCAACTTGTATTTGTGTAAGCAGGTCCAGAAGGATGTGGAACCCATTTGCCCGAAAACAAGTTGCAGATTTCTGCAATGCAGGTCAATGCATTAAGGTACATATTATAGTTCATTATGTTCAAATAAAATCAAATAAACAAATCGAAATATATACTTTTGTCCGAATCATGTTGGTTGACATCGATTGGTATCGTAGGAATTGTCATATCTAAGGCATCTGACTTCTCAAAGGCTTGGTTACCTGAAAATAAGATTAAAACAGAAAACAGAATGATAAACAGTTGTCACCTTATTATGAGGATAATGGAAGTTAATTTTTAGCTTATTTGTGTTATCTGTCTCAAACATATATCTTCAGCAATCCTTCATTCAGCACTGCTTACATAAAAAATGCAAAAACCACATGCACGTCGTATTTTGGATAAACCATGTGAATGAGAAGCATTGTTTGAAAGCAAATCTACAAAGATAAGTATTGAGAAACAAATAACAGAAGTCGATAATGAAAGTGTACACCCAAAATCCGGATGCCAAAAGTGTGGACTTGTGCCACGATGTATGTGATAGAACACAGAAAGAGGTGTTTTACTTCATGTAAGATATGTGATGATTCTCAGCGATGCTTAGGATTAATGGTTGTAAAAGGGTGCTATGTAAAAAAAAATTGTTTAAAGTTAAGAATAAAGTGACAAGGGATTTCTTTTGCCAGTTTTTCCTCTGCACATGTTAGTAGTAAAGATCTCGAGAGGAGTGTTTAAGTGGATAATAAAATTCAAAGCTTTAAGCGTGCAAGAGAGTGATCTTGTTTGTCGAAGGTTGTATGTAAGTAAGAACATAGATGGTGGGATCAGCCAAGTTATCAAGTATTTTTTATGTGTGACTTTCACAACTTCGTTTTGTAGCCATTTCTTGGTTCTGCAGTTACAGTGCATGCTGAATTGCTAATCTGGGATCTGCAAGTGTGTATGTTACCATGGAAGCTTATCTAAGTTGTAATTCGCGGGAATGTTGACATGATAGGAATGTAACATTCAGCAACTTAATATACCGGTATGGAAGATAAACTACCAGCATTTGTAAGAACGATGGCATATTTTTCGAAATAGCAAGGACTAAGGAATGTGCATATATGCAACAATGATAACTGAGATGAAAATATGAATGGGATAGTATACTAGTGGTGTTACTGAGAAAAATGCAACCATTGACCAGTGGTTAAACCTCATAAATGGTTGATTGTGAAGGACCAATCATATGTAATAACAAATGCATATCAAGAATATTAATGCACCTTTCACTAACGGACAAGAAATGCAAAAGAGAGGAAAGGACCCAGAAGCAAAAGGCACAAACAATCTACCATGATAAATTACCTTTGATGGGCTGTTGTTCACTAGTATTTGGAGGGATTTGAGGAAATACGGTACCGGTGGTGTTTGGATTCTCTAATGGTGAGCTCGCTGAATCAAACAAAGAATAATAAATGGAAAACCATTAGAATATGCAAATACTGCCACTTTCTGCCACATAATTTGTTGTTTTCAATTTAACTGATGCAAAAGTCAAAACTAATGCATGACACAAGCACAATTATGGTAGTGAAGCTGCATGTCAATTTGTCAAACCATTATATATCAATTCACCTTTCGTGAATTATGCTTCAAATTTGTTTTTTTTTAAAACCCTGTTTCTTCATCCATCAAAGATGATCTTATTGGGTGTACTAAACTTTGTTCACAAATACATCAATACCAAACAAGAATGCTTTATACTAGTGCATATTAGTTGTTTGCTCCAATTTCTTAATCCGCTTCACCTTTGGACTTAAAAGACCAGATGATTAAGGAATAAACCATGAATCTGAATTGGTATTCACGCCGCTCGGTTCACACCGCTCGGTTCTCCTAAAAATCTCAAATTGCATCTGAATTGGTATATAAAGACAAAGTGACAACTCTATAAGATATACACATGTAGTCTTTTCTACAATCTCTACCCAAAATAAACAACAGTTACATTGTACAAAAAAATACACATAACATTAGTGATTTGTATGCTTTATTGATTATGCTTTAGTTTGCAGATGATGGCACTAAATGCAGCCAGTACTCATATTATCCAAGTTTAAATAAATAAATAAATAATTGTGGTCATATTGCCCCGTACCAAGCATAATATATCACTGGTAACAGAAAACCGATCAAAAAATTAAACTACAACCAGAACATAATGCCGAAATATGGCAAATTAGTCTGGGTATTGAACAGCAAAATTTTGGGTTCGTCCGGGTAACACTATTTAATTATATTGGGTAAAATGAAGTCGGTAATGTAATGGATGTGAGGAAAAAGAAGATCGGGTAAAATGAAAGAGAGAATGTGATGCATCCAGCACAATTCTTTGCAGATAGTTGTGTTGTCAGAGTACAGTATACAAAAAATCGTAGGAATGTATGATAAAATAGTCCAACATTAAGATAAACAGATATGATCTAAAAATATATTAGGCTACTCCACATATTATCAATTTGTTTTATGATGGGCAAGTGATTGTTGATATTATATCATAGCAATGCTAGATTATTGCCTCGGCTTAATGGTTACAAGCACTTAGGATACTTGGGATAAATTGTTTATATTTTTCTACAGATTAGCCACAAGAGAGAAATCTGTTACAAAGTCCCACCTTACGACATTGATTAAAGATCATCTAACTGACACTCAACAGATTACAAAGTGAGTGGTTCTTGAATGTGTATTCCTATATTTCAGAAGACCAACATATCTATTTGAATGTGTAGAGTAGTAGTAGTAGTAATAAATAAATAATTAAATAAATAAATAAAGAGTGAGTAGCGCGAGTTAAAATGGATTTATAGTTACATTTCTCACAGATTAATTGTACATTACTTCAAAATATCAAATCTCAAAACATGATTACACTTTCTACAGAAACCCAACATCAAATAAAGAGCACTTAAATCATATATTCAAACCAAGAAACTTAAAATTTCACAAGTTTACATAAATCCTAATCTAAACAATACCCAGATGCCAAAATCAAATCTTAACACAAAATCAGAACTGAAGTTATTACCTTGACGTGCTTCGTAAATTGTGGTGATAGTAAAGTAAACGGATGACTGAGAGAATAATAGTCTAAACGCGAAACCCATTAGTAGAACGAAGATGCAAATTTTTAATAGTACATGACTGGCTTTTTTGTTGCTAAATTGAAATGGTTCCCAACCCGAAGTCATCGTTTCTTTTGCCATAAAGTATCTTCGAAGTTTGAAGTTTGTGTAGAGATTGGCCGTAGAAATAATCAAAAAAAGAGAAGGAAACTCATTGGTCGAAGAAAGTTGCAAAGAGTTATTGGAGACGGTGATGTTGAGCTAATTTTATTTCTGCTCCATAATCATCTTTCCATGTTAATATCGTGCGAAAAACAAATGAGTTACGGGCAAGGTTATTTGTTCACATAAAATTCGGTTGACACGTTCCCATCCGAATAAAAGTGTGATTTTCACGCTAATGATTGTGTAAAATCAGTTCAGTTGAAATTTACAATATTAAAAAACATGCCATCTTTCAGATTTCAATTTCGTTTTCATCAATAAATCACAAATTTTATCACGTTTCTATTAAGATGCATATGTCATATGCTTTGACAAACCTTTTTTAAAAAATATTTATGGGGAAACTTGAATTCTCCCGACAAATATTTATCAGACAAATATTTGCCCTTAAAAAATATTCTCAAACATATGACTCATGGATTTTAATAGAAAGATAAAAATTTATGATCTAATAGTGGAAATGAAATTGAAATCCGGTAAATCTACTAAAAGATATCGTATTTTTAATATTATAATTTAACTTCATATAACTTCGTATAATTGCATGTGTGAAAGAGCGTTAAATATGGTAAATAGTTCTAGAAATGTAATTTGTATTTCAAAGTATGAAAGGACGTGGGTCTAATTTTATTTAAAGAGGGGGATGTGAGCCAAAAGTTCTCATCACTTTAAGGGTGGGGTTACTTCCTTCAAGATTGTCATTTTGTCTAAAAGTGCGATTCACATGGACACTTTTGAAAGATGCGGTTGACCGCTTCATAAGTTTGTGTTAGCGATTTCGAAACAAGTGTTCCATTGCTTCATTTTCAAAAGATTTTACCAATCGCAGCTTTTACTTCTAATATAAAGCAACGTACATCGGACGTAAAGCTTACTTCTACTCTTTTTCTTTTCTTATTTACATTCATAATTTACCATTTAACTTCCACTATATCATCGAAATCTCACTTCTTCTAAGGTAATTCTAAAAAGTCGTGAAAATGGATTCTGTAAGACCTGGAATTTTGTAAAAAAAACATATGTTTCTTTAGACTCCGAGTTATTAATGATATGCAAAGATCTACATGGAGGAAAAAAAATTACCATTAAAAAAACACAACAAAATATACACGATCGAAATATTTAACTCGACGGTTGATATACTTTTGGACTCTATAATAGCAAAGAAATAGAATGACCACAACAAGAAAGAAATCGCGAAGTTAGAAAAATTGAAAAACAAAATTGGAGAAGATGGAATGTTGCAAGAAACACCGTTGCTTGCGAAGACGAATGGTGGAAATGCCGAGCTAAAGTATTTTGTAATTCGTAGGAAATTTATCATGCATACGGAAATGGGAACTTAAATTAATATCTAATTTGGAGCATCTATATATAAGAGTATCTCCAACAGTTCGGAGTGCGGAAATTGGATTTTCCGCACTCCGAAATGTTGGAAGCCTCATTTCTTCAACAGAAACGAGGCCAGGTTTTAAACTAACTTTTAATATTTATACTTAGATTTAAATATAAAATTATAGTAAATTTTATATATACCAAAATATTATTCTCTATACTTATTTATGTATTTTAACTATAGTTAAGTATATTTATAAAGTCTAAAAATAGTATTAATATAAGATAGAAGTTATTTTCAAAGAAAAACAAATTACCAAAAATTACTTAGGCATGTCGACAACCCCTAGGGACCCTTGTCGATAAGGTGGCAGTTTATTTCAAAAATTTAAATTTCAAAGGAATTGTCTGTTTGTAATATCGTTTCACGAATGGACATGACTGTTGTTCTACTATAAATAGGGGCTGTTTTAAACGAATTTACATATATCTTTTCTTTGATTTCACTCCTCTTCTTCTTCCACATTTCTTTATATATATTTTTACCATTACTCTACTGAAATCAACATTGAATCTAACTAGATCATTTCTGGTTTGATTCTCTATCATTATCTCAACAAGATCTCAGTGCTATTCAGGGTTATAGGCTTCTTTGTAATTAACTGAGCGAGAAAATGTGTGATTGTAGCCTGCAAAATCATCAAGCGAAAAAATGTGTGATTGTAGCCTGTGAAATCAATTGGACGAACTTGTTGCCCTAAAATCAAGTATCTCTACCCAGAGGATTGTGAATCTAGAGTGGTGTGCCTCGTGGCCTTGAAATCGAGGGTGTAATTGTAAGAATTGATTTTGAAAGGAAATCCGTACTTGTGTGCGGGACTGGATGTTGGGTAACTCTGAACCAGTATAAAATCCGGTGTGTTCTTTCCTTTATTGCTTTTACTTTATTTCTGCATCTGTGTTTGATTCTATGATCATATCAGTGTCTGATTATTACATACATTTGTGTTCAAATTAGTATAAACCCAAAAAGAATTAGTAATTCCTTAAAACACTATTCAACCCCCCCTCCTCCTAGTGTTAATTCTAGCCTTAAGATCTGTAATCCGTATTTCTCACATTTGGTATCAGGGCAAGGATTTCAAAGTTTCATAGTATGATTTTTGAAAAAGCTTTTAAAATGGCTATGCTTAAAAAACTTGTTAATACTAGTTTAGAAATATTCAGATCATCATTGTCTCTTGAGTCTGCATATAATCAATATTCAAATTCAAGTTGTCTACCAAAATTGTATGATGTACAGGAAACATGCTTTATGGGTGTTGAGGAATCAATCCACAATGGACAAATTGTGAAGATCAAGAAGAATAAATGGATACTCGATAGTGGATGCTCTACACACATGACTGGTGATCCGGATATGCTGAATGATATAATATATAAAGACGGAGGACTGGTTAACTTTGGAGACAACTCAAAAGGATATGTGATTGGCATCGGCAAAGTCGGTAACTTTAAAACTCCTATTATTACTAATGTTTTGCTAGTTAAGAATCTGAAACATAATCTGCTAAGTATTAGTCAACTTTGCAATAAAGGATATGAAATTAAATTTGAAAAAGATAAGTGTCACATTGAAGATAATAATTCAACCATAATATTTGAGGGAATTAGAAAAAGGAATATTTGTATTCTTAGTATGAAAGTTTCAAATGATAACCTGTGTCTTTTGGCAAATACAAGTGACCCTTGGATTTGGCATAAGAGATTTGGACATTTGAATTTCAAACTCTTATCCAGACTGTAAAAACATGATCTCGTAAGAAGTCTCCCTAAAATGAATCTTAAAGCAGATAGTTTATGTGATGCGTGTCAGTTACGAAAACTTAGAAAAAGTTCCTTTAAATTAAAAGATATGATTTCAACTTCAAAACCTCTTGAACTACTTCATCTTGATTTATTTGGTCCATCTCAAATTCAGTTAATAAATCATAGTATATATGTTTTTGTAATTGTAGATGATTATTCTAGATTTACATGGACAATATTTTTGAAACATAAAAGTGATACTTTTGAATGTTTTAAGAACTTTACAAAAAGGATTCAAAATTGAATTTCTGCAAAAATTATAACCATCCGTAGTGATCACGGTGGTGAATTTGAAAATGAAAAGTTTGAGGAATTCTGCAATAAAAAGGGAATAACTCACAATTTTTCATTTTCAAGAACTCCACAACAAAACGGAGTAGTAGAACGTAAAAATAGGACAATTCAAGAGTGTGCGAGAACTATGTTTTCAGATAGTAAATTACCAAAATATTTTTGGGCAGAAGCAGTTGCTACCTGTTATATTTTAAATAGAATTTTAATTAGACCTTTAACTGATAAGACATCTCATGAACTTCTTCACACAAAGAAACCTAAGGCATCTTATTTTAGAATTTTTGAAAGTAAATGTTTTATTTTAAAAACAAAAGATGTTTGCGTAAAAAATGGCCGCAAACACCCAAAGTCGTGAAAGCACCAGTGTATGAATATAATTCAGCGATATTCAAACACAAATTACAGATCTCAGCAAATAACCCAAATATGTTTGCACAAAAGATGATCAAACAACTCCAAGTCGTATGAATTAGTTGATTTTATGTTGTTCGTATTGATTTAGGTGGTGTATGCAAATACGTAAAAAGTAGGGGCTAAACTGTAAAAGACACACAGATTTATAGTGGTTCGGCCAAAGTGTGCCTACGTCCACTTTATATGTTATTCTCCTTTTCCAATCCGATTACAAGTACAAAGCTTGTAGTACAAGTGTATGAAAGTTGTTTGAAAGTTCCTTCCAGGTTTGAGCTCTCAAACTTGTCTGCCATTGTTGTACCCCTGCCCCTCTATTTATAGAGTGAGGCTGGGGGCAGGGGTCTTGGAAGTGTATAGCTGCTGGTGGGCCCGGACTGAAGCAATCTGGACTGGCAACTTTGGTTCGGCATTCTTCGGTTCGGCCGTGCTTTCATCTGGTATGGAGCTTGGACCGGTGATGGAGTGGGATGGAGATTCATTCGGTGAGGAGGGATGTGGTAGGCTCGGTTGTGTTGGTCCGGCCATGAATGGTCCGGCGATGGTGGTTCGGTGGTCACTGGGTTCGGTTGTTTGGTAGAGGGTGGTTGATCCGGTGAGGCTACATTCGGCATGGGGGGAAGTTTGGTTCGGTAGCCTCGTGGATCGGTGGTTGGTCCGGTGGAACTACCGAATGGATCTTATGTTGAGAATGCCGAGTGACCCTTCCTACTAGAGAATGCCGAATGAGCCATTACCGGATAACTCAGGGAGATGGGAATGCCGAATGGTGGGAGTACCGGACGAGCTCTTTGAAGTTCAATTCCGAATGGGCTATGCCGAATGAGATGCCGAATGCTTCTTTTTGCTCCTGGTCGTGGTGGAAACGCACACAACATTGATATTCCAGTTTTGTCCAAAAAATGGGATAACACTTTGCCCCCCAAAACATGCCTTGTGATAACAAGGCGTGTTTTGAATAGTCCCGAATCCAATATCCAATGTCAATAGCCATATTGCCAGAGTAGATCATCCTTGACTGCTCCGAGTCGATATCCAGTTCCAAATCCAATAACCAAAGCTTGAGCCAATTCCATGTCCATCCGAACTTGACAACGGAGTCCCAAACCATCCTTATCCAATGGCCAACAACCGAATCCAGGACCTCTTTGGGTCCATGTCCAAATTTATAACCTCTCCGGGCTCTTGCCAAGCGCAATCCACACCTGACGGTCGTGATCCAGCGTCCCTGGACGTTGAGCCATGCGTAATCCATACTTGACGATCTTGGTCCAGTGTCCCTGGACGTTGAGCTAACCTCTCCGGGTTCTTGCCAAGCGTAATCCATACTTGACGATCTTGGTCCAGTGTCCCTGGACGTTGAGCTATGCGTAATCCATACTTGACGATCTTGGTCCAGTGTCCCTGAACGTTGAGCAAACCTCTCCGGGTTCTTGCCAAGCGTAATCCATACTTGACGATCTTGGTCCAGTGTCCCTGGACGTTGAGCTAACCTCTCCGGGTTCTTGCCAAGCGTAACCCACACTTGACGACCTTGGCCCAGTGTCCCTGGGCGCTGTACAATGCCATGGCTTAAGTCCTAAGCCGAATCCTGGTCTCTCCGGACCCTTGCCGAGCATAGTCCATACTCGACGAGCTGAAAATAACGATTGATAACATAGGGCCTAAGTCCTAGGTCGAATCCTGATCACTCCGGACCCTTGCCGAGCATAGTCCATACTCGACGACCTGAATGAGTCAATTTACCACGTTCGGGCAAAGCGACTCACCCCTTGCCAGGCATAATCCATACCCGACGACCGTTTATCAAAAATCAGATAAAAATCCAATCCAAAATCCAAATCCAAAATCCAAATCCAAAATCCAAATCCAGAATCCAAATCCAAAACCAGAAAACCAGAAATCCAAACCAGCATCCAAAACCGAAAACAATTGTCCAAAGGAAAATCCAAATCAAAAAGCAAGAAAAACCAGGAGCTCAATCGAAGCTCCAAAATCGAAAACCAAAAAGAAAAGCAGTGTCCAATCCAAAAGCAAAAGATAAATTTCACAAACCACAGCATCGCAATTTATTATCATTCAGAGCATGCCTAGGGGCTATCTCCGTCCCCGTACATGTGTAAATGACTTGGTTGCTTGCCAATAGTTTGCTACTTATTTCATATTAACCTGGTCAAGGGATGATCAACCGACCATCATTCCTGGGCCTCCCACCATCGTAGCTTGAGGTAGGCGGCAGTTGCTCCTGCCTCGCCGTTGCATCCCGAGGTCCAACATATTGTGGCAGTTGTCCATTCCTTACATGTTCCTCAATTATGTCCTTTAAGTGCCTGCAGCTGTTGGTGTCGTGTCCATCCAAATCATGGAAGAGGCAGTGCCTTCCTGATGTCCTTTCCCGTTCTGTTGGTTCTCTCCTAGCCGGCCTCCGGTAGTGAAGGCGATTTCGAGTATCCAGGTATATCCGTTCCAGCGTTTCGTTCAATCCTGTGTATGTGGAAAACTTTGGATCCTTCCATTGCTTCCTAGCATTTCCAGAATCATCGTCCAACTTCCTTTTTCCTTTGTTTTTATCCGAACCATTGCTGGATGGTCCTCCCCCTTCAACTGCATTAACCTTTTTCAATTTTAAATCCGTACTCGCATCTTCTTGTCGAAGGAACCTTTCTGCCTCATGAAAGAATTCGTCGAGATTCCGTGGGGGATCTCGTATCAGAGATACCTTGAAATCCGAGTTCTCCCTGACTCCTGATACTGCTGCCATTAAAACCATCGATGGATCGGGCCGATCCACCGAAGCAACTGCGGCACTGAATCGAGTTAGAAAAGCTCTAAGCGATTCATCCATCCTTTGCCTTACCGATGTCAATGTCATCACGTTCTTCGGTCTCTTGACATGAACCCGAAACTGTCCCAGAAACCTTTCCACCAATTCCCTCCAAGTCCCGATAGATCCTTCTTCCAGCTGCCTGAACCACATCGCAGCTAAGTCTGTCAAGTACAAAGGGAAGCATCGGGCCATCACCTCCTCTGATGCCCCCAGCACCTCCATGTGTCTAGTGTATCTCATCAAGTGATCCGTAGGGTCTTCCTTGCCATTGTATACCTCCACGCTAGGTAGCTTGAACTTAGGTGGGTTCTGAGCCATCCTTATTTCCCGAGTGAACGGACTCCTGTTTACTCCTTCCAAGTCTCCGTTGGTCAAACCACCTCGCACAGTCTTCCTGATTATTTCCACCAATCCACCGTTGTCTGTCGGGGGTTGCCCCCGAGGGAACTCCGGTACATACTCTTCGTGTGGCTCGTTAGCAGCAACGTTGGTTCTAGCCTGTTGAACTCCTTCCAAAGGTTCTCCTGTGTTGAATCCTGTGGGCCTGCCCCCAAGCCCTTGTTGATTGCCGCCTGGCTCCGTATCCTGTCCTTCATTGGGTTCCATAACCCTAGCTTCTTGTCCTGCATCCACAGCCGTTGTAGCTGTTCCTAGGTTCTGCATCCCTGCAACTCTCATTTGCTCCAAGAAAGTTTGCATCATTTCCTGTTGACTTTTCAGCAACCTCTCTTGCAGTGAATTTGTTATGGCTTCCATTTCATCCCGGGTTATATAGATCGAAGCCGGTCCTTCCTCACCTCCGGAGGATGCTTGTTGACTTCCTCCTTGTTGGCTTCTCTCAGCCCTTAGCCTTCTACTGTTTTGCCTAGTCATTGTCTTCCAAATCCAAACTTCTATCCGATGTAGTGGGAGCTGGTCCCTCTCAGTGAAAGCACCAAAATGTTTGCGTAAAAAATGGCCGCAAACACCCAAAGTCGTGAAAGCACCAGTGTATGAATATAATTCAGCGATATTCAAACACAAATTACAGATCTCAGCAAATAACCCAAATATGTTTGCACAAAAGATGATCAAACAACTCCAAGTCGTATGAATTAGTTGATTTTATGTTGTTCGTATTGATTTAGGTGGTGTATGCAAATACGTAAAAAGTAGGGGCTAAACTGTAAAAGACACACAGATTTATAGTGGTTCGGCCAAAGTGTGCCTACGTCCACTTTATATGTTATTCTCCTTTTCCAATCCGATTACAAGTACAAAGCTTGTAGTACAAGTGTATGAAAGTTGTTTGAAAGTTCCTTCCAGGTTTGAGCTCTCAAACTTGTCTGCCATTGTTGTACCCCTGCCCCTCTATTTATAGAGTGAGGCTGGGGGCAGGGGTCTTGGAAGTGTATAGCTGCTGGTGGGCCCGGACTGAAGCAATCTGGACTGGCAACTTTGGTTCGGCATTCTTCGGTTCGGCCGTGCTTTCATCTGGTATGGAGCTTGGACCGGTGATGGAGTGGGATGGAGATTCATTCGGTGAGGAGGGATGTGGTAGGCTCGGTTGTGTTGGTCCGGCCATGAATGGTCCGGCGATGGTGGTTCGGTGGTCACTGGGTTCGGTTGTTTGGTAGAGGGTGGTTGATCCGGTGAGGCTACATTCGGCATGGGGGGAAGTTTGGTTCGGTAGCCTCGTGGATCGGTGGTTGGTCCGGTGGAACTACCGAATGGATCTTATGTTGAGAATGCCGAGTGACCCTTCCTACTAGAGAATGCCGAATGAGCCATTACCGGATAACTCAGGGAGATGGGAATGCCGAATGGTGGGAGTACCGGACGAGCTCTTTGAAGTTCAATTCCGAATGGGCTATGCCGAATGAGATGCCGAATGCTTCTTTTTGCTCCTGGTCGTGGTGGAAACGCACACAACATTGATATTCCAGTTTTGTCCAAAAAATGGGATAACAAAAGATAACTTAGATAAATTTGATCCTAAATCCAACAAAGGTATCTTTATCGAATATTCTAATAGAAGTAAAACATACAGAGTGTTTAATTTAAGAACTAACACCATCGAAGAAACAATGCATGTTTCATTCGATGAAAGTCTCAAAAATTTTGAAGATACAAATGACGAAGAGGATTTAGTCACTCAAAATCAAGAGTCAACTGAAACTAATAATGAAATTAATCATCCTAATAAAAAGATTAAACTTCTAAAAGATCATTCTATAGAAAATATACTAGGACATATGCAATCTATTGTTACAATTAGAAATCAACTAAGTAAATTAAGCAATGTAGCCTTTATATCAACTATTGAACCCAAAAATCTAAAAGAAGCATCAACTGATGATTCATGGATTTTGGCTATGCAAGAAGAACTAAATCAATTCACTAGAAATGATGTTTAGGAACTTGTTCCTAGACCTGAAAATAAAACTATAATTGGAACTAAATGGGTTTATAAAAATAGAATGAACGAACAAGGATAGGTTGTTAGAAAAAAAGCCCGGTTAGTCGCTCAAGGTTATTGTCAAGAAGAATGAATAGATTTTGATGAAACCTTTGCTCCCGTAGCAAGATTAGAAGCCATTAAGATTCTACTTTCTTTCGCAAATCATAATAATTTCAAATTATATCAAATGGATGTTAAAAGTGCCTTTTTAAATGGATTTGTAAAAGAGGAAGTATATGTTGAACAACCACCACTTTTTGAAAATGAAAAATTACCAAATCATGTTTTCAAACTTAAGAAAGCTCTATATGGTCTAAAACAAGCTCCTAGAGCCTGATTTGATAGACTAAGATCTTACTTATTACAATCAAACTTTGAAATTGGTAAAGTAGATAATACTCTTTTTATTAAAAGAAATAAAAATGATATTCAAGTAGTACAAGTTTATGTATATGATATCATTTTCGGATCAACTAATTTTGAAATGAATAATGAATTTTCTGAAATAATGACAAAAGAGTTTGAGATGAGTCATATAGGTGAACTAAACTTATTTCTAGGATTGCAAATAAAACAATTAGATAATGGTATCTTTATAAGTCAAGAAAAATATGCTAAAGACCTAGTTAGTAAATTTAGTTTGACTACTGCAAGTGGAAAACCTACTCACATGGCAACCAATGAGTACCTAAGTAAAGAAGATCTCTCGAAAGATGTAGATCAAAAATTATATAGAAGAATGATTGGATCGCTACTCTATATCTACTAGTAGAACTGATATCATGCATAATGTTTGTCTCTGTGCAAGATATCAATCCCAACCTAAAGAGACACACTTAAAAGCTGTAAAATGTATCATAAGATATGTTAAACACACCTATGATTATGGCTTATTTTATCCTAAAAATAATTCTTTTGAATTAATATCTTACTGTGATGTTGAATATGCTGGTTGTAAATCAGACCGAAAAAGTAAAAGTGGAACTTATCACTTTTTGGGGCATTCTCTGATTTCCTGATTTAGTAAAAAGCAAAACACAGTTTCATTATCAACAACCGAAGCAGAGTATATTTCTGCTGCTTTGGCTTGTTCTCAAGTAATATATATGCAACAAACTTTAAAATATTTTGGTTTAAATATTTCAAAATCACCAATTTATTGTGATAATACTAGTGCAATAAATTTATCCAAAAATCCTACTCATCATGCTCGAACTAAACAAATTGAATCAGACATCATTTTCTCAGAGATAATATAAGTAATGAAGTAATTACTCTCGATTATATCAATTCCAAGAACCAAATTGCTGATATCTTAACAAAACCCTTAAATGAATCTATATTTACTAAGTTAATAAGAGAATTAGGTATTTGTTCAATAACTGAAATGTAGAATATAAATAACAAAGTATAATTAAAAATTAAAATAAAATAAATAAAATAGTACAAATATAGGTACCACATCGACAACCCTTCCTTACCCCTGTCGACATATAACGATTTTTTTGTCTTTTGAAATTTTCCCACCAAAATTCAAATAAGTGGTTATATGTTCTTCTTATTTCGAAATTTTGTTCATTCTTTTTGTCATTTCTCTGATCTATCTTCTGAAAGCAATTAAACAATGGCCTCCTCCTCCAAATTAAATTAAAATTCAACCTTTCATTCCCTTCTCCTTCTACTGGACCATTTCAACAAACTATGCTTGCACGAGTGATAAAAATGGAGGATTCCTTGAAAGATGCACTGCAACTAATGACTGAAATTCAAGTAGTGCAACTCGGAATGGCCAAAGAACAAGAACAGCAAGGCAAAATCCTGAGAAACTTGCAAAAGTTTCTAATGGACAATCACGTCAATCCCATCTTGATTGATGAAGAATCTTCAGGAGATCAAGTGCAAGAGGATAGCGAAGAAGATGAAGAAGAAGCCCTCATGGAAGAAGAGCACGCTCAAGATGACGACAAAGTTGTTTGCGTTGACGAAGTGTGCTTTGACAAGGATGGAAATCTAGTCGAACAACGTGGAAATTTATGTTTCCACTACCCAAATTGCTCGGTTCATAGATCTCCCATTTTCAAAGACACGCATTCGTTTCTTTTCTCTCTTTCTTATTGTTATATAATCTTACTTTCGTCTTCTACGCAAATGTAAATATAACAATATATAATTAATAAATGATTTGTATTCTTATATTTGAATTCTCACATTATCACTATTATAAGTATTATCATATATGGTTTCTTAATTAGGATAGTTAGTAATTAAGGACTAAGTTTTAGTTTTAGAAACAAATGATGATTATTTATGATAACACTATCATTATAATCACATGTCATATAGTATTAGTTTTAGAGGGAGTTATATAGTTTGGAGTTAGTTTTTGTTGATGACAAAGAGGGAGAAGTATAAAATAGGATAGTTAGGCATAGATTAAGGGAGAGTTATTAATTTTAGGGGGAGTTATTAGGATAGAAGTAATATTTTATAAACAAAGGTTGTCATCATCAAAAAGGGGGATATTGTTAGTCCCTGAGAAGATGGTTTTGATGATAACAACCTTAGAATAAGATTATAATATATAAATACTAACGTTATAGTTTAGATATATATATGTATGCAGGATTTAACCATGCAGGTACCAAGAATGAAGACTGTGCAGTATAGAGATTCAAGACTGAAGATATTAAGATTGAAGACTCATGAGTATCAAGATTATCAAGAGTTCAAGATTTCAATAGTAAGTAATTTAGTTAGGAATTTTGTTAAAACTCCTAGAAAAGTACTGGAATCTTAAAATCCATTTTATTCGTGGAATGGAATCCACTTCGAGCCCATTAAAGGGATGGAACCTACGAAAAATCTAGTGGAACATTATTTTGTACCCACTAACTTTTATTCAAATGTTTTACAAAATTATATCTTGTTTTCAAAATGATTTCAATATCTTCCTTTTAAAAAGATCAAAAACATCTATCCTGGTTTTAAAATACTTTTAGCCTCAAAATAATATTTATCTTCAAAATCAAGTTATCCTTGGTTTTAAACTATCTTTTAATATATTAACTTTTAATATTTATACCTAGATTTAAATATAAAATTATAGTAAAATTTTATATAAACTAAAATATTATTCTTTATACTTATTTATGTACTTTAACTGTAGTTAAGTATATTTATAAAGTCTAAAAATAGTTTTAATACAATATAGAAGTTATTTTCAAAGAAAAACAAATTACGAAAAATTACTTAGGCTTGTCGACAACCCCTAGGGACCCTTGTCGATAAGGTGGCAGTTTATTTCAAAATTTTGAACTTCAAAGGAAGTGTCTATTCGTCATATCCTTTCACGAATGGACATGGTTGTTGTTCTACTATAAATATGAGCTGTTTTAAACGAATTTACATACATATTTTCTTTGATTTCACTCCTCTTTTCTTCCACATTTCTTTATATATTTTTACCATTACTCTATCAAATCTGTGTAGTTAATGCCCCGCTATTACCTCGCTACAACCCCGCTATATCTCATAGCGGATTTCTACCACTACGATTTTTCCATATAGCCCTGCTATTTCCGCTATATCCCGTTATTTCCGCTATATTCCGCTATTCCCGCTACATCTTTTTTAATAAAATGAATTGAAAATTTGCATTTATACATTATAAAATTATGAAACTAATTTATTTGATTTAATTTTTAATATATTTTCAGAAATGAAAATGCTTTAATATTCTACCAAATTCAATTATGTTATATAACAGTTTTTCGTATATTTAAAGTATATTCGCACATGTTTTTATTTAAAATTATTTATGTATTATTTATAATTTAATTGAATGATAATTTTTCATTTAATTACCATTTATATATTTGTAAAAACATTAAGTATAAGTTTTATATGCTATTTTAGAGCCATCCGCTAAATCCCGCTATATCCTCGCTGTATCTCCGCTATGACTTTTTGCACTTCCACCGCTTTGAATCTACCAAGCGCATTAACTACGCAGGTCGAAATCAACATTGAATTGTAATATCCCGGAATTTCCAGGAGTTTAAAATACTGATAATCTCTTAATTTAATTATTTGAAATTGATAAAATTGTTATTTTCGAAGATAATTAACCAAGTAATATTTTAATTATGGTTATAAACTGGTATATTGTTTCCAAAATTTATAAGTGTGTTTAAAATGTATTTATATCTGTGTATTTAAATCTGTGTATTTTAAATTGATTTTAAAATAGGATATATTATTTGTAACTAAATAATGAGCTTATTTAAAAATAGATGTTTATATTTATTTAAATTTATTTTAGATTTGATTTTTAAATTTGACTTTGAATTGAAATGTAATTTGAATTTAAAGGATAAACATACATCTTAAAATAAAATGATAATATAGTTTGAATTTTAAATTTATATAGATAATGTTTTTAATCAAAAATAAGATTGTTTATTTTGTTTTATTTCTTTTTACAGAAATTTATCTATAGAAATTTGATTTGTGTTTATGTAATAATGAATAAATACAAAAGGGCTTTTTAAAATAACATTTTTAAGATGTGTTTGAAATATTGTGTATAAATTTTATTTAAATTATGATTGATTTTATTTTATGTTCTTTTTAAAGATTGTACTTATATAAATTAGCATACATTTATAAATGTAAAAATGTATTTGTTTATTAGAAATTTAATTAGGAAAGCATTTATAAATTATTAAAACATATTAGTTAATTAGGAAATTAATTTAAAAACCTTTAAAATCTTTTATAAATAATATAGAAATAAAAGGACAAGTGTTAAGTTTTAAAATCACTTGATAACATGTGTTAGCATATCAATTAAGTAAGAGACAAGTGTCCATTTTCTTTTTAAATTTTCTTTTAAATTTATAAAATCTGAAATCTACCCTATATAGACCCTCTTTCTCATTTTCCTTAATTCTTTGTTCATTTCTGAAAAGAAAACTAAAACCATCAATGAAACTTTTACTCATTCCAAACCAGAAATCTTCAAAACAATTTCTCAACAATTCCTCAATTCAATCCATGCATTAATTAAAAATCTGAAACATTGATCCCTGTTACCAAAACCTGAAGCATTCTCAAGTTTGAAATCAATTCACTCAAACACTTTCCAAAAAAAAATCAAACCTGTAACCTTCTAAATCCTCAAACTAAAACTTTGTAAAGCTTTCTCAAATCAGAGAAAATGTTATCAAAGTATTATAAACAAATCAAGCTCTGTTCACAAACAAACCTGTAATGTTCAAACCTGTCAAGCAAGTTTTTCCAAACCAAATCTGCATTTAATTCCTCAAACTCAAGTATCTGCCTCAAACTTCAAATGAATGCAAGCTAGAAATATTAGATCTGAAATTTTTCCTTGTCTACATCAACTTCCATGTGCATCAAATTGGTCAAGGCAATCTGAAGGTTTCTCTGTTTCAATAAAGCTTCAAATTCAAATTCTTTTGCAAACTTCCAGTTCCAGTCATCTTCAAAACCTCTGTCTTCTTTTACATGTGGTGAGTAAACATTTTACTAAAACTTAATTAGCTGTTGCTATGAGTTTGTGATGATGTTTATATATATATATATATATATATATATATAAGTTGTTTCTGTGTTGAGATTGATATGCAGTGGAGTTTTTATGTTAGATCTGTATAGTATAGTTCAATTTCTTCTCTGTTATCTACTGAAGGATCTGAGAAAAATGGATTAAATCCTCAAACAATTCCATTAAAAATTTGTTAAGTCATAGTTTAAACTAAAATAAGTTAGTTCCAGTATAAGTTTAAAAAAAAATACTGAACTAAGTCCCTGGTTTTTGAAATATACTTAGGAATTTAACTATGCAGAACAAATTTATCATCAATGTTTGAACCAAGTATTTAATTTGGTTAAAACAATTATATAAACTAAAATGTCATTGAAAATTATGAATTTTAAAAAGGAATTCACAATTTTTAAGTTTGTATTAAGCTAGAATTTGGAGTTTATCTGGGAATGGGTTTTTGGTGAATTCTGTTGGTTCTGTGCATTTGAGTGACTCGAAATTGATGATGGAGTTAGGTGAGACATCAGAGAGTATAGCAAAAATAGTTGAAGCATTTATTTATCATTGTGGAGTTTGATCTTGACAGAGATTTAATTTAAACCTAGTTTTGAGTTCTTGCCATAAATTAGCTACCGTGTCTTCAAATCTGCATCGAGTTTGAAGTAAATTCTGGTGAAGGAAGCTGGGTGGGTCAGTGTCTTATGGTCGGAGTTGTGGCATTTGTAGTTGATCGGAGGTGATGAATTTGGGAATTTGCTGATGTTGGTTTTGGGTTCAGACCAACCTGGGTACTCGATTTCGAATCGAGGTAGGAGATGATGATTGGTTGGTCGTGAACGCTTGTAGGATGAAGGAGTGGAGTGTTTGAGGTGTTGACGTTGGTCGGAGTGGACCCGGTGTCGGTGCAGGTTGCACGGAGGTGGGCTTGGAGTCAGTGGTTGTAGATGTTGGGTTTTGTTTGGGGCTCTGCTTGATTACTCGAAGGGGAACTCGGGTAATAGTGGTGGTAGCTCGGGAAGGAACTCGGGGGTTCTGGGGTCATTTGTGCATGCAGAGTTAACTGTTATGTATTTAACGGTTTTAGTTTTAAAACTTAACAGTTTTTGAAATTTTAAAATCGAATTTGTTAAAAAAAAATAAGTAAAGAAGAAAAAGGAAGATGCACTTGTTTTCTTGGATTCATGTATTTGAATTGAATCCAAATAGAAATACTTAAACATATTTTCGATTTAATATAAAATAAGTTTTAAACTTTAAAAAGTTTAAGTTAAATTAAAATTCTTGTCTTGAAATTGAATTGTTTTTATGAATAAATTGTATGATGTTTTAAATGTCTTAAGCTAAAATCTTAATATTATTTCAAAACTTATTTTGAAATATAAAAGAGAATTTTAAGTAAATGTTTATTTAAATTAATTAGTGGAAATGATTTATTAATTAACAATTAAAGATTAAGATAATTTATGAACTTGAAATTAGAATTGTTAATTAATAATTAAGGAAAGTAAATAATGATTTCTTTTTAATTTAATTTAATTAATGAATTAGGTTAAGTAAAGAATTCAAGATTTATTTAAGATAATATTTTATCTTAAATAATAATTAAGTATTAATAATTTGTAATTAGTTATTTAATTAAGGAATTTTAAGTTAATTAATTTAATTATTATTTAAAGGGAGTTAATTAAGTGATTAATTAAGTACAATTATTTATCTAGTTAACTATTAATTAAGATGATTTAATTAATGTCTAATGATTAATTAAATTGTAATTACTTATTTATTTAAGTAATTAAGAGTTAATTAAAACTAAACAAAGGTTTTATTAAGTTTTAATTGGGTTTTCTTAATTAATAATTAAAGGATTATTAAAATATAATGCTAGTTAATTAAGAATTAATTAACTATTTTTATTTAAGGATTAATTAATTATAATTAAGGATTAATTAATCGATAATTATGGATTAATTAATTTGTAATTAAAATTGTTAATTAATAATTAAGTTTATTAATTAATGATTAAGAGTTTATTAATTAGTTAATAAAGTTTAATTAATTAATTATAAAAGTAATTAGTGATTAATTACTTTGTATTAAATGATTGATTAATAATTAAGGTTTATTAATTAAAGGTTGATGATAGTTAATTTGTTATTTGAAGATTAATTTGGTTAATGAGTAATTAAGGGATGAATTACTCAATTATAATTAATGAGATAAGTATGATCAAGTAAGTTAATTAATTTGTTAATTAATTAATGATAGTCACTTGATAAAGATTAAGTATGTTTACTTAATAAGTTTGATAAGGCTAATTACTTAAGATAAGTAATTGATAAATTACAGAGGTAATTGAGTTAGGTAACTTACTGATTGGGAAGTAATTTTAAATGGGTAATTACTGGTTAAAGTAATTAAGGGTTTATTACTTGATTTAATAAATCAAAGAATTTATAAAATAATTAAGAATAATTGATTACTGTTTATAGTTGATTTATTTAAGTAATTAATTTAAGTGTGATAAATTAATGTAATTAATTATGAGATAATGTAATTAATATAGTTAATTAATTAATGAAGTAATTAATTAAGGCTCATTAATTGATATGATTAATGAGAATTATTAATGATTAATTACTTGATTTAGAGTTAATTAATCAAGGTTGATTAATTAGGATGATGATTAATTAATTTGTTTAATTGAAGAATAAGTAAGCAATATATTTGGATGAAGTAATGAATTTAATTTATTTTAAATTAATTATAGATTAGTGAGTAATTTAATTCACTTTAAATTAATTAGAGATAGAGATAGTTAATTTAATTTATTTTAAATTAATTATATTGTGGTATGAGTAAATCATTGCTTATGTATGAATGGATGACATTGATTTATTGAATGCTTTGTGATCTCAGTAATGAGATAAGTATGGTTGTATGATATGAATGCTTGGTTGCATTGTGATGATTACATGGATTATCAATTGGAATGTTTGATATATGGATTATCTATTATGGTATTGATAATGTGGATTACCTGTTATTTGATAATGTTGATTATCAATTATTGATTTGTGAGTTATCTATCTGTGTGTATATAGATACTGTATTGAATTGTTTTAAAAACCTTTAAAACAACTTGGACTTAAAAGACACGCTTTGGATTTCGATGAGACCGAGATCGGGTTTCCATATTTGGATATCCGAAAACCACATCGATTTCAAATAACGTTAGGTCGTGAGTCAAAGTGGAGCTTTGTGAAGACTCGAGGTGTAAGGGCTATACGTCAATATAACTCTGTGGGTGATTCCGTAATGAGTTTGACGGAATTAGTTCTTATAGGTTCGAGATGGTGATTTAGAGTGCAAGGGTTATTGTCGTTAGCTCTGAGGGTGATTCCAAAATGAGTTTAACGAGATAATGCCTTCGGTTTTGTTCGAACCCGGAACGAACTTGTATGGATTGAATGCTTTCAAAACATCGTCAGGTGGACGATGAGCATTCTAAGTGATGTGTTCACTAAAGGTAATCATAACCTCAAGCCTCATCAACCGGGAATAGCTAAAACAGGGGAGGTGCAGCAAAGCTTCGTGGGCAGCCCCCACTTGAGAGTAAGATTTACCCCTGTCTAGAGGTCCCTTTTATTTCGTCTGTGTGGGCGGTTGAATAGCTACATCTGCCGGGGTTGTCTTATTTGGAACTGTTCGGTAAGGAATGGGTCCGGCTTTGTGTTGCAGGGGAGTTGGGGTGGCTCCTCGGTACGGTGATCTAGGCCACGTATTGTGACGGGCAGTACCCTAGTAGCCCTGCCATTGTATGGAATCCAAAATCCAATAAGTGTCGTACGTATTAGTTGTGCCCAACTATGTTGGAACGTGAGATGTAAGCATTCCAGCTATTTCTGTATTTTACTTGAAAACCCTAGACACTATTATAATATCATCGGATTTCCTATCAAATGTTTTGGTTAGCGTAAGGTAAAAACTTTTCCATGTTTATGTGTGGGAAGTCTTACGTGATACCTTTTCTTTCAAAAGATTTTTTTTAAAGTTAAGCAACTTTAACCGTTTACTCACACCAGACCCATGTTTGACCCGGAGTTTTTTTTTCCTTAAACTCTTGGGTACTCAAATTTTTACGAGTAGCCAAGGGATTCAGGTTAGGATTAAGGTTGGCTTGACGAATTCTGGAGGAGCAATGGAGCAGAAGGCTTCTGCGTATAGCTATAGAGTATTCCACTGTGTGTTCTCTGAGTTGTTGTCTTTGAGTTGTATTGAGTTGTATAACTAGACAGATGTTTATAACTGTCTAGTATGAGTTGATTATGCTGTGTATCTCTGATGTATATGATACTATGTAAAGTATTATGTGATTAATATAATTTATTCGTTCCGCTGTTTAGATTCTGATGTTGTTTCTTTCTTCTTCTCTATCTTTTCTCTTTTCTATCCCTTTCTTTCTTAAAGATGATGCGATTTTCTGTGGTAAGAAAGTCGGGTCGTCTTATTTGGTATCAGAGCATTAGGTTGAGTGAATACCTAGGCTCTGTATTGGTGTCTTTCTTGAGAGAGCGTACTTGTAATTTTTATATATAACTATAAATATATATTACTGCCTATCTGTTGGGTTACCTGTTTGGATTTTTCAATATAAGTTATAAAGGTAGATGGGGTAGTGGTGTGTGAAACACAACTACCAATGGTTAGAGTTTGACTGTTTGAGATTGGAAGTGTATTTGTTGAGACTGTAGACCTAATACCGTCTCGAGTATTTTTTGTATTTTGGTGTAGGATTTCATTGATCTCTGAAGGAAACCTGTTAAGGTTCGGAGTTCATCCTTGAAGTGTAAGTTTGATTACGCTCGAGTGAGCGGATTTTTGAGAATTTGGATCTGTCGGTTGGGCAAAAGCGAGTGATGGTAGTTTGATACCTCAGGGAGTAGTAGCTGCATGATGAGATGCAGTGACTATGGATGTCTCCGAAGATGTTTTCTTTCGGAGCAAGTTTAAGGAAGTGTGTCTGCTTTAGAGTTGTAGCTGAGTTCAGCAGGATGTTTGTGTTTAGTTGGAAGTCCGAGTTTCTCAAAGAGCTCTAGATAAGAAGTCTTTGGCATCTGTGTTAGCAGTGCAGCTCGGGAGTGTTCTGTGTTCCAGCAGGAAGATCTTTTGGCTTAGCATTTCCTGGAGGTGGAATTCAGAAGCAGCTGTGAGAATCTGTTTCTTCGATGGATTAGTTGGTCAAGGATAAACTGTTCTGATTTGTGGAGAGGGAACAGTATCTTGGATATTGGATTGGTTTGATCGCAAAAGTGACTTGCGATGGTTTGGAGATTATCTTAGATAGTCTTTGCCTGGATTTGTGGCTTCTCTAGAGGATGTAGGAGTTATGGGTTTGCTGAAGATTTTCCTGATATATCTTTAGGAAAGTTGGATATTTTGCCCGCATTGGAGTTTGAGTTCTGAATTGACTTGATGCCAGGAGTGATACCGGTGATTCAGCTGGGTAGAAGGTTGTCTTCTAGGTTGATTGTTTGGTGAAGCAGCTCTGTATTTCTTGGAATTTCTGTTGAACCTTATTTCCGAGATGTGATGTTTAGTCTGTGCCTGTGTTCATTCGACGACATTTTCATCTACTCTAGATCAGAGTTGTGCAGCGGAAGCAAGGTGGCTGTTGTTCTTGAGTAGAAGTAATTGGAAGTTGCAGTATTTTGGATTAGAGAGTTTCTACTGGAATTTTTCAGAATCTGAGGCAAGTTGGCGAGTGATTCTGTTCTGTCTTTTCCGGATAGGAGAAGTTGTTTTCTACTGTTGATAGTAGAGTTTGGTTTTTATGGTGGATTGATCTTGTGTGGATCAGTTTGGGAGTTGATCTAGTTAGTTTGTGGAAGCATCAGCGAAGGTTGATTTGATCAGGAAGGATCTGTTGGTAGCCGGATCGTCCGGGAAGTTTTGAGGTTAAGTAACAGAAGATTTGGAATTTGAAGTTGGAAACTTCAATGTTGTTGAGATTTTCTCTGGTAAAGGAAGCAATAAGTTTAGGTAAGCTTCGAGGCATATTGGATTCTTCAGAGTTTTTGTAGAGATCAGTGTTTTGGGTTGAAGAGTTGAATTGCCAGTTTGGAAGGCTGGAATTCAAAATATTTCACGTGTCTCTAAGGGAATACGTGTTTTGGTTCATCACTGGTTTTGGGACCAATAGTTCTATGAGGTTTTAGTTGTTCATCAGACTTGTCTGTGGTCTGGTATCTTGTGTAGAAAGATCTAGCTGAGTAGGAACTCAGTAGCTTATAAGTATAGCTAGTTTGGGTTTAATAGAGTGAGTATCCCTGTGTCTGTACTGGGGAAACTCGAGATAATTTTAGGAAGTTTATCCGGATCTGTGTCCGGATAGCTAGTGTTATTTATTTGAATTGGTTGTTTGGATGAAATTGTTTGTTTGATTGATAGTGTATGGCTGTTATGTATGTTTGAATTGGTCAAAATAAAATTTAATTTTGGATTATCTTTGTTTTAAATTTCGAGGATGAAATTCTATTAAGGGGGGAGGATTGTAATATCCCGGAATTTCCAGGAGTTTAAAATGCTGATAATCACTTAATTTAATTATTTGAAATTGGTAAAATTGTTATTTTCAAAGATAATTAACCAAGTAATATTTTAATTATGGTTATAAACTGGTATATTGTTTCCAAAATTTATAAGTGCGTTTAAAATGTATTTATATCTGTGTATTTAAATCTGTGTATTTTAAATTGATTTTAAAATAGGATATATTATTTGTAAATAAATAATGAGCTTATTTAAAAATAGATGTTTATATTTATTTAAATTTATTTTAGATTTGATTTTTAAATTTGACTTTGAATTGAAATATAAATTTGAATTTAAAGGATAAACATACATCTTAAAATAAAATGATAATATAGTTTGAATTTTAAATTTATATAGATAATGTTTTTAATCAAAAATAAGATTTGTTTATTTTGTTTTATTTCTTTTTATAGAAATTTATCTATAGAAATTTGATTTGTGTTTATTTAATAATGAATAAATACAAAAGGGCTTTTCAAAATAGCATTTTTAAGATGTGTTTGAAATATTGTATATAAATTTTATTTAAATTATGATTGATTTTATTTTATGTTATTTTTAAAGATTGTACTTATATAAATTAGCATACATTTATAAATGTAAAAATGTATTTGTTTATTAGAAATTTAATTAGGAAAGCATTTATAAATTATTAAAACATATTAGTTAATTAGGAAATTAATTTAAAAACCTTTAAAATCTTTTATAAATAATATAGAAATAAAAGGACAAGTGTTAAGTTTTAAACTCACTTGATAACATGTGTTAGCATATCAATTAAGTAAGAGAAAAGTGTCCATTTTCTTTTTAAATTTTCTTTTAAATTTATAAAATCTGAAATCTACCCTATATAGACCCTCTTTCTCATTTTCCTTAATTCTTTGTTCATTTCTGAAAAGAAAACTAAAACCATCAATGAAACTTTTACTCATTCCAAACCAGAAATCTTCAAAACAATTTCTCAAACAATTCCTCAATTCAATCCATGCATGAATTAAAAATCTGAAACATTGATCCCTGTTACCAAAACCTGAAGCATTCTCAAGTTTCAAATCAATTCACTCAAACACTTTCCAAAAAAAAATCAAACCTGTAACCTTCTAAATCCTCAAACTAAAACTTTGTAAAGCTTTCTCAAATCAGAGAAAATGTTATCAAAGTATTATAAACAAATCAAGCTCTATTCACAAACAAACCTGTAATGTTCAAACCTGTCAAGCAAGTTTTTCCAAACCAAATCTGCATTTAATTCCTCAAACTCAAGTATCTGCCTCAAACTTCAAATGAATGCAAGCTAGAAATATTAGATCTGAAATTTTCCTTGTCTACATCAACTTCCATGTGCATGCAAATTGGTCAAGGCAATCTGAAGGTTTCTCTGTTTCAATAAAGCTTCAAATTCAAATTCTTTTGCAAACTTCCAGTTCCAGTCATCTTCAAAACCTCTGTCTTCTTTTGGCTGTGGTGAGTAAACATTTTACTAAAACTTAATTAGCTGTTGCTATGAGTTTATGATGATGTTTATATATATATATATAAGTTGTTTCTGTGTTGAGATTGATATGCAGTGGAGTTTTTATGTTAGATCTGTATAGTATAGTTCAATTTCTTCTCTGTTATCTACTGAAGGATCTGAGAAAAATGGATTAAATCCTCAAACAATTCCATTAAAAATTTGTTAAGTCATAGTTTAAACTAAAATAAGTTAGTTCCAGTATAAGTTTAAAAAAAAATACTGAACTAAGTCCCTGGTTTTTGAAATATACTTAGGAATTTAACTATGCAGAACAAATTTATCATCAATGTTTGAACCAAGTATTTAATTTGGTTAAAACAATTATATAAACTAAAATGTCATTGAAAATTATGAATTTTAAAAAGGAATTCACAATTTTTAAGTTTGTATTAAGCTAGAATTTGGAGTTTATCTGGGAATGGGTTTTTGGTGAATTCTGTTGGTTCTGTGCATTTGAGTGACTCGAAATTGATGATGGAGTTAGGTGAGACATCAGAGAGTATAGCAAAAATAGTTGAAGCATTTATTTATCATTGTGGAGTTTGATCTTGACAGAGATTTAATTTAAACCTAGTTTTGAGTTCTTGCCATAAATTAGCTACCGTGTCTTCAAATCTGCATCGAGTTTGAAGTAAATTCTGGTGAAGGAAGCTGGGTGGGTCAGTGTCTTATGGTCGGAGTTGTGGCATTTGTAGTTGATCGGAGGTGATGAATTTGGGAATTTGCTGATGTTGGTTTTGGGTTCAGACCAACCTGGGTACTCGATTTCGAATCGAGGTAGGAGATGATGATTGGTTGGTCGTGAACGCTTGTAGGATGAAGGAGTGGAGTGTTTGAGGTGTTGACGTTGGTCGGAGTGGACCCGGTGTCGGTGCAGGTTGCACGGAGGTGGGCTTGGAGTCAGTGGTTGTAGTTATTGGGTTTTGTTTGGGGCTCTGCTTGATTACTCGAAGGGGAACTCGGGTAATAGTGGTGGTAGCTCGGGAAGGAACTCGGGGGTTCTGGGGTCATTTGTGCATGCAGAGTTAACTGTTATGTATTTAACGGTTTTAGTTTTAAAACTTAACAGTTTTTGAAATTTTAAAATCAAATTTGTTAAAAAAAAATAAGTAAAGAAGAAAAAGGAAGATGCACTTGTTTTCTTGGATTCATGTATTTGAATTGAATCCAAATAGAAATACTTAAACATATTTTCAATTTAATATAAAATAAGTTTTAAACTTTAAAAAGTTTAAGTTAAATTAAAATTCTTGTCTTGAAATTGAATTGTTTTTATGAATAAATTGTATGATGTTTTAAATGTCTTAAGCTAAAATCTTAATATTATTTCAAAACTTATTTTGAAATATAAAAGAGAATTTTAAGTAAATGTTTATTTAAATTAATTAGTGGAAATGATTTATTAATTAACAATTAAAGATTAAGATAATTTATGAACTTGAAATTAGAATTGTTAATTAATAATTAAGGAAAGTAAATAATGATTTCTTTTTAATTTAATTTAATTAATGAATTAGGTTAAGTAAAGAATTCAAGATTTATTTAAGATAATATTTTATCTTAAATAATAATTAAGTATTAATAATTTGTAATTAGTTATTTAATTAAGGAATTTTAAGTTAATTAATTTAATTATTATTTAAAGGGAGTTAATTAAGTGATTAATTAAGTACAATTATTTATCTAGTTAACTATTAATTAAGATGATTTAATTAATGTCTAATGATTAATTAAATTGTAATTACTTATTTATTTAAGTAATTAAGAGTTAATTAAAACTAAACAAAGGTTTTATTAAGTTTTAATTGGGTTTTCTTAATTAATAATTAAAGGATTATTAAAATATAATGCTAGTTAATTAAGAATTAATTAACTATTTTTATTTAAGGATTAATTAATTATAATTAAGGATTAATTAATCGATAATTATGGATTAATTAATTTGTAATTAAGATTGTTGATTAATAATTAAGTTTATTAATTAATGATTAAGAGTTGATTAATTAGTTAATAAAGTTTAATTAATTAATTATAAAAGTAATTAGTGATTAATTACTTTGTATTAAATGATTGATTAATAATTAAGGTTTATTAATTAAAGGTTGATGATAGTTAATCTGTCATTTGAAGATTAATTTGGTTAATGAGTAATTAAGGGATGAATTACTCAATTATAATTAATGAGATAAATATGATCAAGTAAGTTAATTAATTTGTTAATTAATTAATGATAGTCACTTGATAAAGATTAAGTATGTTTACTTAATAAGTTTGACAAGGCTAATTACTTAAGATAAGTAATTAATAAATTGCAGAGGTAATTGAGTTAGGTAAATTACTGATTGGGAAGTAATTTTAAATGGGTAATTACTGGTTAAAGTAATTAAGGGTTTATTACTTGATTTAATAAATCAAAGAATTTATAAAATAATTAAGAATAATTGATTATTGTTTATAGTTGATTTATTTAAGCAATTAATTTAAGTGTGATAAATTAATGTAATTAATTATGAGATAATGTAATTAATATAGTTAATTAATTAATGAAGTAATTTATTAAGGTTCATTAATTGATATGATTAATGAGAATTACTAAGGATTAATTACTTGATTTAGAGTTAATTAATCAAGATTGATTAATTAGGATGATGATTAATTAATTTGTTTAATTGAAGAATAAGTAAGCAATATATTTGGATGAAGCAATTAATTTAATTTATTTTAAATTAATTATAGACGAGCGATTAATTTAATTCACTTTAAACTAATTAGAGATAGAGATAGTTAATTTAATTCATTTTAAATTAATTATATTGTGGTATGAGTAAATCATTGCTTAGGTATGAATGGATGACATTGATTTATTGAATGCTTTGTGATCTCAGTAATGAGATAAGTATGGTTGTATGATATGAATGCTTGTTGCATTGTGATGATTACATAGATTATCAATTGGAATGTTTGATATATGGATTATCTATTATGATATTGATAATGTGGATTACCTGTTATTTGATAATGTTGATTATCAATTATTGATTTGTGAGTTATCTATCTGTGTGTATATAGATACTGTATTGAATTGTTTTAAAAACCTTTAAAACAACTTGGACTTAAAAGACACGCTTTGGATTTCGGTGAGACCGGGATCAGGTTTCCATATTTGGATATCCGAAAACCACATCGATTTCAAATAATGTTAGGTCGTGAGTCAAAGTGGAGCTTTGTGAAGACTCGAGGTGTAAGGGCTATACATCAGTATAACTCTGTGGGTGATTCCGTAATGAGTTTGACGGAATTAGTTCTTATAGGTTCGAGATGGTGATTTAGAGTGCAAGGGTTATTGTCGTTAACTCTGAGGGTGATTTTAAAATCAGTGTAACGAGATAATGCCTTCGGTTTCGTTCGAACCCGGAACGAACTTGTATGGATTGAATGCTTTCAAAACATCGTTAGGTGGACGATGAGCATTCTAAGTGATGTGTTCACTAAAGGTAATCGTAACCTCAAGCCTCATCAACCGGGAATGGCTAAAACATGGGAGGTGCAACAAAGCTTCGTGGGTAGCCCCCACTTGAGAGTAAGATTTACCCCTGTCTAGAGGTCCCTTTTATTTCGTCTGTGTGGGCGGTTGAATAGCTACATCCGCCGGGGTTGTCTTATTTGGAACTGTTCAGTAAGGAATGGGTCCGGCTTTGTGTTGCAGGGGAGTTAGGGTGGCTCCTCGGTACGGTGATCTAGGCCACGTACCGTGACGGGCGGTACCCCAGTAGCCCTTCCATTGTATGGAATCCAAAATCCAATAAGTGCCGTACGTATTAGTTGTGCCCAACTATGTTGGAACGTGAGATGTAAGCATTCCAACTATTTCTGTATTTTACTTGAAAACCCTAGACACTATTATAATATCATCGGATTTCCTATCAAATGTTTTGATTAGCGTAAGGTAAAAACTTTTCCATGTTTATGTGTGGGAAGTCTTACGTGATACCTTTTCTTTCAAAAGTTTTTTTTTAAAGTTAAGCAACTTTAACCGTTTACTCACACCAGACCCATGTCTGACCCGGAGTTTATTTTGTTTTTCTTAAACTCCTGGGTACTCAAATTTTTACGAGTAGCCAAGGGATTCAGGTTAGGATTTAGGTTGGCTTGACGAATTCTGGAGGAGCAATGGAGCAGGAGGCTTCTGCGTATAGCTATAGAGTATTCCGCTGTGTGTTCTCTGAGTTGTTGTCTTTGAGTTGTATAACTAGACAGATGTTTATAGCTGTCTAGTATGAGTTGATTATGCTGTGTATCTCTGATGTTTATGATACTATGTAAAGTATTATGTGATTAATATAATTTATTGGTTCCGCTGTTTAGATTCTGATGTTGTTTCTTTCTTCTTCTCTATCTTTTCTCTTTTCTATCCCTTTCTTTCTTAAAGATGATGCGATTTACTGTGGTAAGAAAGTCGGGTCGTCTCATGAATCTAACTAGATCATTTCTGGTTTAATTCTCTATCACCATCTCAACAAGTTACCAGTGCTATTCAGAGTTATAGGCTTCTTTTTAATCAATTGAGTGAGAAAAGGTGTGATTGTAGCCTGTGAAATCAATTGGGTGAACTTGTTGCCCGTAAAATCAAGTATCTCTACCCAGAGGATTGTGAATCTGGAGTGGTGTACCTCGTGGCCTTGAAATCGAGGGTGTAATTGTAAGAATTGATTTTGAAAGGAAATCTGTACTTGTGTGCGGGACTGGATGTAGGGTAACTCCGAACCAGTATAAAATCCGGTGTGTTCTTTCCTTTATTGTTTTTACTTTATTTCTGCATCTGTGTTTGATTCTGTGATCATATCTGCGTCTGAATATTGCATACATTTGTATTCAAATTAATATAAACCCAAAAAGAATTAGTAATTCCTTAAAACACTATTCACCCCTCCTCTAGTGTTAATTCTAGCCATAAGATCCGTAATCCGTAATCCGCATTTTTCCCAGACGCACCGTTCGATATGCGATAGATGCCAACATCGGACATGCTCATGTCCCTCCTGATGCTATCGTGACTCCAGACGATCTTTGATCCTTGCACAACTTGCCCTACTATTTCGCATCGACTTACTACAACTATAGCGACGCCACAGGTATATGTTTATTTCTTTATTGCTTGATGAACAACCATGTAACTATATATGTATGATAATTGTTTGTTTATTTTAACATTAAATAATCATATATTTAGGTTCCTCACGTAGCGATGTGAGGTAGTTGGTATAGGTGTATGTCTGAGTATTTTGATCAGTTACCGCAGCCGATTTTAGATAGGCTACGTGCGTCACCTTTTGGTGAATTTGTAGATTTACCTAGATTTGTGCATGTAGATCGTTGTCTGGTAGAGGCCCTCACTAAGAGATGGCGGCCTACCACTTACCCATTTCATTTCCCTGATTTTGAGCTAGGACTGACTGTTCTTGATTTTTAAATGCTCACTGGCATAGAGGTTGGTCGACCGGATCGTCTCCCTATCCTATTTGATAGTTCATTTAAGGAGTTTGAGTCATATTCAGCTTATTTACCAGCTTTGGCTGATGAGGAGGTTATAGGAGGAGCTGTTACTTTCACTTGTCTACAGCGGTATATAGTAGAGTACATGGCAGTTGAGGATATGCAAACACTCCGTTATCCGTGACTTCATATATACTTTTTTGGATCTACATTTTTAGTAACAATAAGGGTACTATTAGGCTTGGCTTTTTGGCTGGATTAGTAGATGTGGATGGACTGCATATATATGATTATGGTACTGCTATTATTGGTTGTTTGTACGTAGCATTCGATACTTATGCGCTTCAGCAGTCTAGACAGATGTATGGATTTTGGTACATTCTTCCATTTTGGTACTATGAGTATACTGCTAATATGCACCCTCGACTTATTGTAGAGGCGAATGTCACACCTTATATTTACTTTCCTAGATTGCATCGTTGGGGGTCCTCTTATGCATTTGTCCGGTGTTACACAAGGGGTGCACAATGAGTTGATGGAGGCTAGACAACAGATGGATATAAGGCGGTGTGGTAACATTATCGTTCGTCCATGGGATCAGTACTTACAGTTCCTAGAGTTCAATCCTGATCATTCACTCACTTTTCAAATTTCTATGTCGCGGCGTAGGGTTTACTTTCAGGTTCCTACATGTCCATTCATATGGTATTTAGGGAAGCAGTGTTTGCTATAGTTGTATGGTATAGTTCGCATTCCATCAGATCTGCTACCATGGGATGATATGCATAGTGATATTAAGGTTGGACTAGCTTATATTCTTGCAATGAGGGGTGCGGGATGGATAGACGGTGAGCCTTTTACAGTTCTGGGAGACTTTGATTCATATTGGTCTCAAGTAGCCCTACGTGCTTATACGTTGCCTGATTATATTCGAGCTTTGAACTCCGATCATATTGGTCCGCGTACCTCTTCTGTCGATTGTCTATATGCTATGGCGTTGTGTCGATTATATTTTATGTTGAGTATGGCATTGTGTTGATGATAATTTACGCTTGTTTATTATTGAGCGTATATGAAGTCAAAATGTTGAAGTAACAAACACAGTTGTGTTTGTTTGTCAAATTTTTATGGATGTTTGACACGTGGACGTTAATCTCATGGTTCTTTTTTTTAATGCGGATTAAGACCTCTTTATTTAAAATAAAGTGTTATATTCAAATGTCACAACATTTAAAAAGTTTGGTAAATTCAATCAATGTCTAACGTAATATTTTCAGCTGCAAAATTGAAACTGTTAGTAATTTTTTTTATACAAACTGATCAGATGTGCGATGATGAAGAGATAATGGCAACTCGGTTTTGGGATACTATTGCTGAAATTTACAATAGAATGTTGAGTGTAGAAGTAGACGTACAAAGTTATAGTTGAGGATTGCTTATGGGAACTTCTACAACGCTTGTACGCGGTACAGTACGATTATCAATGAGGTTATAATTGAAAATTTGTTCGAACCAACCCGTTCCACATTTGAAGTTCGTTACTTTCTCAAATATCACAGCACATTCACTGGATATGAGGCTTATATCATACGTCAAAATTGGCTAAAACGATTTGGGTATCCATAATTTGAGTGTATTATTGTTTCTGTGTATTCATATTTATTATTGTCTTGTTTATGAGTAATTTCACTTTCTACTGTACTATCAAATAAAAATACAGTGCTCATATTTAAACATAAATAATTTTTAGCATTCATACGCTTCAATATATACGTAAGAGCTTTTCTTCTCAAACACACAATTCAGTTCTCCGCTCCTTGAATCTTCTAATCCTCGTATCAATGCCTTCCAGGTCGTCATCTATTGACTCTGATTTCGGCTATGTTCCAGCGGAAAGAGAACACATCGATGAAGGTTGGAATATCAATTACCAAGACTAGCATTACGAGGACATTGCTCGTGAATTCCCAAATCTTGACCAACCCACACTTCAAGAAGATGTTCAACCTCTGTATGAATGTACGGTTGTCCAACCTCTGCAGGAATAGTTGGTTCATCAACAACCACAGGAGGTTGAACAAGTACCAAATTTGCAACATTCGGTTGAACAAGAGGTTGACTCTTACGCAGTATGTTTCACTGTGGTTATAAGGTTGAAGTTGTGGTTAGAGCTGATGGCATCCTTTCTGGCCTGAATGGTGCAATTATGTAGAATGGGTTGATGAACGGCCGTGTCCAAGGGCCATGACATATGCCACGAGCTGGAACAAGAAATAAGATGTCTCCTAAATGTCATGCAAAACTTACAATTTGACCGTAACTGGTAGTTTCTTAGTGTCAATCCTAAGTCCTAGTCAGGGTATTTTTGTTGGTTGTATTATTGTGGAGTGTATTATTGTTTTTTTATGTATTATCGTTGACTGTATTAATGTTTGGGTGTTTCGGTAACATTGTCTTGTTTCTTTCTGTATTATTGCCTTAAAAACATGGCTATAGTTGTATGATGGGACGAGACACTGCATCAACAGTCAATAGTGTATGGAGGGTATGAGACACTGCAGACGAGACACTGTATCAACAGTCAATAGTGTATGTTAAGAACATGGCTACAATTGTATAATGGGACGAGACACTACATCAACAATCAATAGTGTTTAGATGGGACGAGACACGGCAGACGTGACATAAATGGAATCTACTTTATAGATAGTGGTTGGAATGAATTAATGCTACCCGCATGTGATTATTTGTTTTGTTATGAAAGCCAGCATGTGATTTAAGCTATAAAAAGCTTGTTAGATGCTAGAAGTATTATTGCTCATTCTTATTTCATACAATTTCAAATATAACAAATGACTGCCGAAGTTTATATATTTCTAGATGATAGCAAATACGGATTTGATGAAATGATGGAAGATCATTTTCATCGTGAAAAGAAACTAAAAAGTATGGCTGCACTACAGGTTGGTCAATCGAGCAGGCAACATGGTGGATCAGTTGTTGGTCATCGGTATAAAAATCGTGGACATTCATGGCACAATGACAGACTGCTGGAAGACTACTTTGTTCCAAATTCTACTTACACGGATGCAGATTTTAGAAGAAGATTCCGCATGTGGCGACCTCTTTTTCTTAGAATCCTATAATGTACCAAGAAGTATGTCAAATATTTTGTCTTCAAACCCAATGCATCTCGTACAATGGGATTGACTGGAATTCAAAAAATGACAGCTGCACTAAGAATGCTTGCATATGCAGGACCGACAGATGCGCTTGATGAAAATTTGAAAGTGGCGGAAAGCACAATATTAGAATGTTTGGAGCATTTCTGTCAAGCTATCGTGGACATTTACGGTGATCAATACTTACGCAGACCGAACGAGGCGGATATAGTAATGTTATTAAATATGCATGGTAGTAGAGGTTGGCCTGGAATGTTAGGCAGTATAGACTGCATGCATTGGGAGGGGAAGAATTGTCCAAAGGCATATGCTGGAGCTTATTAGGGTAAGTCTCATAGGTCCTCTATTATTCTTGAAGCCATATCGTCGTATGACTTACGGATATAGCATGCATTTTTTGGAACGTCGGGTTCGAACAATGATCTTAACGTAGTCGAATGATCTACGTTGTTCAATGATTTAGCAAATGGTAGATCGACTCCTTGTACCTTTACTTTAGAAGGTAACACGTACGATCATGGATATTATATTGGCGATGTGTATATCCTAAATGGAGCACCATTATCAAGACAATTCCTAACCCATAAAACAATAAATAATCAAAGTTTGCAGCGATGCAAGAAGGCCAGAGGAAGCACGTTGAAAGAGCATTTGGGGTTCTTCAATCTAGATTTACCATAGTCAGTAATCCATGCAGACTTTGGTCACCAGTTAAAATGACCAAAATAATATACACTTGTGTTATTTTGCATAATATGATTATAGAGGATGAAAGAGACATGGAAGAAGATTACTTTTGCGAGGGTGCTCCAACACCACCGCCTGTTTGGCGCAACGATATGATTAGAGGCACACTAGAACTCGAGTTGTAGAAAGCCAAATGTCCTACCGTAGTGTTCAACTGCATCGAAGACTGCAAAATGATCTCATAGATCATCTTTGGAGCTTTTCTGGAAATCGGTGAAACTATATTTCTGTTGTTAATTTTACTACTCTTGCTTATGTTGTTGTTACTTATTATTGTTATAGTAATCTGTTTATATTTAATTAACGTAATGTTGTTATAATCTTTTTTCAATGTAATACAATTTTAATGAAAATACTTAATAATTGCTTGCATTCAGAACATAATACAGCTAACGGTAATTAAAAGATAAAAAGGTTGTAGAAATGGTAATTCATTTAATGACCCTCTTCAAATCTATGTCTCATAATTTCTCTCCTTCTTTACTCCGTATACTCCAGTTGTTCTACAGACATGTGTGACATATCCATGAACATTATTGCATCTTCATCTCTTTGCCGGTTTCCATCAAGAAGTTGATCCATTCTTGACAACTTTTCTTGGTGTTGAATTGCTCGAGTTTCCATTGCCCGGTCAAATCTATCTTCAGATTCAAGTAGGAGTTTTTGAATTTCTACCTGATTTACTCCAGTAGTTTGCTTTTTTTGGCCGCTTTTGCTCCCTGTGGCCTAAAAAAATGATCTTCGGTAGGGCTTGGGTCTTCTTCTGATCCTAAACCATAGCTTCCTAGCGACTCCCTAGGACTAGAGTTTTCTCCAACTCTAGGCGTTTTACGACAACTACTGTTTGATTGAACTTGTTGAATGGTTTTCCGAAGCGATGATTTCCATGTAACGTGCTCGACCAACATGTCATAAACATGCATGGACTGATAAAAATGTGGTGCTTTTTTACTATCAGGTTTATAGATTTGTTTAAATAACTTGTTTCCGGCCATTCTCTGTAATAAAAAAACACTAGTATAACTTGAGAACCATGATAAAAAGTAGAACAATGAAATTATATTAAAGCTTACCAAATGTGTTTCATTTTCAAATCCACTAGGATTCGTTTGCTTTAGCTTGAAAAAATTTGAGAATCGAACATTTTCGTTTCACGATTGATTTTTCCATAACGACCTTTGATTGAAGATAATGTTCTTTTTCGATCGATGTTCTTCCGATTGTAGCAATTAGTAATCTTGCTTCAAAAAGTCTCACCACTTTGATCGACCCCTCGAATAGGATCGACTGAGAGTGCACAGTAAATGTAGCAAAGATTGTAGTCTTCCACAACGCTCCAACTTGCATTAGTTACCTCTCCCCCAACCGGAACTGTAATGTCTTGTAAGTCGCAGTCTTCAAAATTGGACCTTGCAGCATCGACGTCGAAATCGGAGTACATGTTCAGTTGACATTAGTGAGAATAAAAAATTATGCTGGATGAAGGAAATTGGTTGTGAAGGGAAGAAGATGAGGGGAGTTGTATTTGGAGGGGAAATATGGCCGTTGGGATAGATGTTAAGGAGGAAATTAAAGGTGTGTGTTAAACAGGCACCTGTATACCAGGCGCCTATTGAACAGGCGCCTTAGCGTGAGGTGCCTGTTCAACAGCGCCTGATATCCAGCGCCTGTTTAATAAGCGCCTCGTCTGATCCGAGTTCCCCAACCTTTGGCCCCCCTTTCTGCACTCTACAATTTTTTACATCCTGTTGGAGAGCGTCTTCGATACAGGTTTGAGAATTCTCAAACAGTTGGAGATGCTCTAATATTTAGACATGTGGTCACTGGTAAATAAGCCTTCACCTATAGTCGTCGTCATGCATCTACTGATTTACACTACTGGATCAAATCCCTTCTTGAAAATAATTGGTATTATAAGCCTGTCTTACACTTATAAATTAAGTAATCATCTGGCCTTCCAACCCTCTAACCAACGAATGGAAACAGATTGATGTTGATGCTATTAGCCTTTCTTCTGTCCAACTTTCTACCAATAATTCTTCTGTTGCTAGTTGAGAGAGAAATTATGTTTTCAATAATTATTGGTAGTTGATAACAATTAATAATTATTTACAATAGTTATTTATTGATAATTAATTGATCAAATTAATTAATTAACCAAATATTAATGAACAATTTGCTTATTAACTAATTAATTAATATCAATTGCTTATCATCAATCAGTTAATTAGTACTGATATGTCATTAGTTATAATCATGTATTACTACAATAAACTAAGTAACTAATCAAAACAAACATAAAACTTACACCCAACATTCTACGCAAACTATAGTCTGACTATTGTTTGAGAATGTCGATTCAACAAACTCTAGAGTTCAACATCCAAAGTTTGTCGAACTTTTGTCCAAGAATGCATCCTAAATAAAATTTAAATTTGGTTTATGATAAATTACAAGTTAAATTCATGATCATTAAAGAAAACTCCTTAGAAAAAAAGGTATTTATAATGCATATAAGATAAGGGCTATATAACTCCTAGAAGTTAAAATAAGATGCATTTTGACTCAGATCACTAATTACAAAAAAAACGTCATACATCCCTTCGATAAAAATCATGAAAATCGAGTGCTTGGAATAAATGAGAACTAAATTCACAAAAATTACACTTTTTTAAAGACAAACAGTGTAATAACCATTAATTTTAAACACCTTCAGATTTATATAATTAATTTAAATATTAAAAGTTAATTTAAATCGATTGTCCAAATAAACTAACTTCTAGGATAACGAATTAGAACTCAAAACCATTTCCATTGGATTCTAATATCATATGAAAGTTTTTAGGTATAAACGTTGATAGATTTGGGGTTGCGTCATTTTCGAGACTTATTTGTATTTCTACATAAATGCACTGTCCGACCTAGTGGAATCCTGATTGATGGTTTATGTTTCTTGAAACAAAAATATAATAGGCTATGAGGTCAAAGAATTTCTAAAATTAGACGACCCGATAACTATTATGACTTAAAAATGAGCAAAATTAGCATCTTGGAACTCTATCACGAATGATGTTGTGTTATGTACTGCCACGAAGAGAAAATAAGCCGAAGTGCGACATCGAAAAAATGTCAAGATATGACCCTTCTACAAGTCGCACAAGCTCGAAACAAGAAGGAAACTGTTTAATTAAATAATTAAACCTAACCAAATTTTTTCCCCTTTAAGGATCTGTTTGTTTAGATGGAAAAAGGGCTGAATGTTGGTTAGAACAAATGATCAATATTTGTAAGTCATTTGTTTTCGAAAAGTGATTTGATTAATCACTTCCATTCAATAAAATGATTTAGCCATATTTTTTTTCTTTTTTGAAGTGCTTATTGCTTATTGTTGCATTTTCTCAATAATACTCTTCTTATAACAAAATTTATAACTTTTCCACCCGTTATTTATTATTCTTATTTATTAGTTTCCACTATATTTGATATTATCCAACAATACTTAGCTTCAACTTTCTTTTTGTTTCGATCTTTTTTAAATATATAGTAAACCCGTTTCACTTAATTTTGATTTTAATTCACTTTTGTAGTATGCCATGACTAAAATACAAACATATATAAAAAACTTTTGAAAGTATTTTGGGTTAAAATTATCACAACAAATCAATCTTATTAATGAGAATAAAAATTGGACGAATGACACAATTTTTGAGTTAAACAGAAATATACCATGTATCAAATGCACAATAAAATAAATACCAATAAACAATCTCAACTAGTTGGGAATAAATCATTTGATGTTTATTTGAGTTAAATAGAAAATGAAGCAAAACGTGTAATGCAAATAAATATTTTCAATTTAAATTCAAACAGATATTTAAATTCAAACAGATATTTTATTCAAACAAATCTTTTATTACAATTTTTGAGTAGTACAAAATTTGTGCTCTCGCTATATATACAAAATTTAAATTACAATACATTTCGATTTACATAACTTCCCTCACTACATATCACTCATTCACTCATATTTGTGCTTAAGCTATATTCCAATATGTATCCAGCATCTGGATTATCTGCAAAACAAACACCGACGCAATAAAATTGAAAAAGAAATATTTTTGAAGTGTAAAATAAAATGTCTTTTGAAAATATTATTTTCCTCGATTATTTGGGTTGTTCGTCATCATTTAATTCTAAATTCATCAAACACGAATAAACTGTGACATGCACAGAGTATCACTATACATGCCACATGGCCGTGCACACCGATATACACTTGATAAAACTACAGGGACAAGTAAGCACAAGGTCAAACCCATAAGCTGGATACAATATAGGTGCAATATAAAAGCATCACAAAATTGTCGAGTACAAGTTTCTCATGCAACAAGAATCCAAAATCAGTGTACATATGAACCAACAAACGACAACAACCAGAACACACACTTCAACTAATCACAACTGACTACACCAGCTCAACTATTTTCACAAGACTCAAATCAAGCTTCAGATTAAACAATAATGAACTAGACCACCAACCAAAGTGCAAATAAATTCCAAAATCAAGATGAAGTTCAAGTGAGACCAAAATGCACATGTCAATAGTGGTGACTTCAAGAACAAACAAAACCTCAAATGGCCAGATTCACAAGTCAGTTACAACAATAAACTGGCTCGAAGCAATAGAGGCTACAACCCAGTACAAACACAAAGGAGCCCTTGAAGCAAATGCATATAGACCACAATTTAATATCCAAGCAACCCTGACATGCAACCATGTATAATACAACTGTGCAAAGCCTCAACACCAAAGAGAAACAAAACTGGAGCATGCACATAATCACACATGAACTAGAGATCACTTCAAATTTCACAAGATTGCAGAGAACAGAGACATGGTGTGAGAGACATGTACATAGCAGCAGGCCTAGACTACAAGACCACATGACACTGCAGCTACCAATTGAACACAACATAACAACTAAATGAACCGGAGGACAGAGAATCAACATGTACAAAGGGCTGCAACCAAATGTACAAAATCCAAATCAATGGCCATATGAACACACACACACACACACACCAAATTTCCAATGAACCAAGAAAGCCAGTGAAACAAAGTGCACTCACGTATATGAAAATAATGCAGACAAGCTACATGAAATAGAGACAAGCAGTGGTAAACTCTAAGGAAACAAGAAACTATTTAACAAAGGCATGGTCAAGTGCAGTCACAGGTCAAGTCAGTGAGCAATGAAATGCAAAAAAATAGCATATGTATACATATGCATAAGGACATGACTCAAAGCAATTCGAGCTAGCATATCAGATTGCAACATTGATGCAAGAGAATCACCAGTGACAATATGGGATGCGGTGAAGCAGTAAACAACAAATGCAGTGGCAATATGAGATATAATGAAAACAGTTCAATATGCAAGCAAGGCTACAACTCAATGCAAAACAATCACCAACACTGACCACATATAAACCATGGACAATGTAACCAGATCAAAATGCAGACCCAAGTGTACCAAGTGCCTCAGTACAGTAAATTAATGAAGCAGCAACTTCAACTAGAACTAGTACTGTAACCAAACCTAACCACTACAAACAAATCAGACATGAGTGCAAAACAACATGCAAGCACTCAGTTTCAACAAGGCATTGAAACAAGGAATCGGTAATATACGTCAATGAACAAAGTCAATGTCGTAGGAATTTCAATCTGAACATGTCAGATTTTGAATAACAAAGTCAAAGCCGTGGTGGCCAAGGTGATAACAAGAATCGAACAAGTCATAAAAGAAATTAAAAGAAAGCTAATTATCTCAAAAATTCGAAGTGCCAAAATTAGAGATTTCAACAGAGAAAAGGACGGAACCAAATCCAAAGAAAATGCAAGTTGTGATAATCAAGCAAAGGAATATACGAATTTAACCAGTCTAATCAAATCTTATGTATTCAAGAAAAATCGAACAGTAGAGAAAAATTATTAGACGAATTCAAGTAAATAATAATTTCGAGTTTTATTCCCTATAAATACCATTAACATCATCGACATAAAGAGTATCGAGTTTAAACATATCGACGAGAGTAACAAAGGAAATCACATACCAGATTATTCAAATCGAACTCGACGAGTTGAAGCAGCCGTTTGCAAATCAAAGAGTCGATCGATCGACAAAGCAATCAACGTGAGAATATCAATTCAGTCGATCAACAATTAATCGACGGTTCCAATTTACAGAAGCCCTAAATCATTGCAAGAGGAACATGGCAAGCATTGTCAAAGCAAAGGATACAGGATGTAGAAATAAAAATCAAAAGGGGGACAATTTTTTTTATCACTGCATTCTTTTGGGCCGGCATATAATTGCCTTTGGGCTTTTAAATTTAATTTAAGTTTCTAGTTCTGTTTAGTTATTTTTATTTGGTAATCTACTTTTAAGCTTTTATAAAATTAAAGTTTTGTGACTAGGGGACAAACTACGGTGGTGTAGTTCGAGAATTCGCAACTCAGTGGCTGAGTTGTGGCAGGGTTTGAGCATAGAGTTAGGTTAGTCTGTAGCAGGTGTCACAAGTTTACGTATGTAAGTGTGTGACTACTTAATTTTTAGTAGAAACCCTGGGGGCAACACGTAGGCAGGGTTTTGCCGAAGCTGGGTAAATCTATGTTGTTCTATTTTTGCTTTTATTATTCTGCTATTATCTATGCTGCAATTATTTTATATATTTCCGTATTAATTTTTACAATTATTTGTACCACCCTACTCACCCCCTTTTTAGGGTGAAATCGATCCTACAGTAGGGTTCGAGGGCGATGCAATGGTCAGGGATTTAGGCGAGAAAATGGAGAAAATTCGGGATCAGCTAGGAGTAGTTGGAGCAAAGGAGAGTGTTGTTGGACCTAGGATCGAAAGAGATGAATGTTGGTGGCAACCAAGATTCCTTTAGTAGTCCTGACACGATGGGGTGATGGCATCTCATGTTTTGGGTTCTTAGACATGAGAGGTATCTTCTTTGGAAAAAAGGCGATTATTAATAATTACCATATTAATTAGTTAACTGATTTAATTAACACGAATTGATATCTTATTAAATTCATATCTTTTGAATTCAATATACAATTGAGATGCATCATCATTGTGATCACAATAAGAATTTGTACATGTTGTGTAGCTTTGGGCAATATTTGGACTACTAAAAAATGTCGATAAGGTGAGAGTAGGAATAATACTTTGTATTTTATATGTGTGTATAAATCCCCATATTCACATATATAAGATTATATGACCTTGATGATATAAAATAATATATGTGTGTGCACATCTATATATACATATATATACATACATACATATGTATGTATATGTATATGTATACATACATATGTATATAGACATATATATATATGTGTGTGTGTGTGTGTGTATAAATATGTGTGTGTATACATATGTGTGTGTGTGTATACATATATGTATATATATAGGTTTGGATTTGTTATGGACCATTCAACGTTGGCTAGTAGCTATAAAGCTTAGGTAGATATTGAATACATGATTTAGAAACATATGTGTTTTTCTCTAATTGATGATTGGTTGAATTGATTCTACAATAATATGTGTGAATTACTGCTAATAATGAGATTATGGATTTGTTACCTTTATTGTTGGTTAAGTATGTATATCGTGCATGATACATGTGTATGTGTTCCATATAACCGGACTAGTTGTTAGATATATTTATTAATATGTTGTTAAGCAATTTATTTATATAATTTTGGTATGTTCAATTTAGGATTATCGATACATGCACGTTATATTTATAGCAGTTTAGATGATTTATGTATAGTTTTGGTATGCCTAACTTGGGTCTATTAATTAGTACATATTATATATATATTCTATTAATTAGTACATAGAATATTTTATATATACATACACGCACACACACATACACACACGTGTGCAATTTATGTGATTTATATGTGTAGTTTCAGTATGCCTGACATATGCTAACAATTTATGCATAAAATATTACACACCCATAGATTTTATGTGATTTATATATATAGTTTCGGTATGTCTTCCTTGAGGCTGCTAACTAGTGCATGAAATATGTATATATACATTTTGATGTATGGTTTGGCAACTTATATAGTCTTAGTATGTCTGACTTAGGGATACCAATGAGTAGACAAAAAATTGTACATATGCAGATACATATGCAACATACGCAAATTATATATTTTTGGTATGCATGACTTATGGAACTGATTAGTGCAAGGCATTTTGCAGTTCACGCGACAAGACGGTTGGAGTGGGTTTTTCTGTGGGCTTGTATGGGTATTTAGAGATTGCATATTATTTTGGTATGTTTGGTTAGATGCAACAAGAGGGATACAACGTTATGAATGAAACCACTGTAGCATGAGAAATGGCACAACCTACAGACTTGATCCCGGAGTAGACATGGAAAGAAATTGGGATGACATATCAAAGTTGGCCACGTACTGTCCATAGCATTGGGTGTTGTGCCACAACCCACAGAATCAATAGAAATAGGCATTAACTCAGAGTCAATGGATATTAGTTGGCTCCAAGGTAAGTCTTTTTAAGTAGCTAATGGCATTTCATCACACGATGACATTTTTAGATATTTAAATCACGTCAAATTATTATATTACTCGTAGACATTTGTCATTATTATATTATTCGTAGGCATAGGGCATGATAAGGTATGATTAGTATTACCCATAGACATTTGCCAATGCTTATTAGATGTATATAGGTTACACATATATACAGTACTTAAAGATAGTCCCCTCACCAAACTCTATCAAACCCTCTTTTTTTTTTCTCTATTTTCCTTTTTAAAAGCTTTTTTGTACTTTCATAAGCTTAGAGTTAGGTATCCAGTGACATGTTTGTGACAACCACCATATATCTTCGGTACCCAGTATAACCTATAGAGTGCAATGTAACGGTACCCAACATTGTAGGACGATTTTCAAGGGGTAAAGGTAACAAAATCTCCAAATTAGAACCAGTCATATATCTCATAATGGAAGGATAAAATATGATATTCAACATTGATATAAAATTAATGAGATAGTAATAACTAAATGAACCACATAATTAAAGTATAACAGGTTCATCATAGTCATATACAAAGATCATGGAATTTATATATCAAATAATAAACATAAATGTACTATGTCTAAGTAAAATAAAGCACCGATGAAGCTCCATAATGCCGCACGGTAGAATGTAGGCAGCATAAAGCCCAAAAAGTAAGTATATGTGAAAGCATAGCCTCCTGCTATTCCATATGTATGATGTCATGTGCTGTTCCATACTCGTTATCTAGTCTACTCATTTAAGAATACTCGAGATAATAAGAAGCAAAACATAAAACCTAGAGTTAGACAATTGTTTGGTATGAGCAATCTACAATCTCGAAATACTATAAAAGCCGATATAGTAAAATATAGGGCATAGGGTATGGAGAATCATACTTGACCGGACCCTGCATCTAAAGAGTTAGCATATAACAATATATGGTAATCAAACTATCATCATCGTATGAATGTACTACAAGTCAAAGTACAATGTCATGTGTCTAGGCATCTACGTCCATAGTACTACCATGTGACATCCCTAAAGTGACAAAGCAATATATAAAACATCACATCCATCAAACAATCTTCACATAACTCAGGTGCATTGAATCTATAATAGCTTGTATGGCTGTATCCACTGCTAGAGACTAGTCAAAATCTTAGTTTCTCGGTGCTCGAATCCAAGCCACTTTGAAAGCAAGGAACTTGACCCATGTATCCTCAAGGTCCAGGGTAAACGGACCCATATCCACAAATATGGGATTTCGTATTCTCAAATCTAGGTGAGCATCCTCTTATACCCCTTCTTTACGAGCACACATTGAAACATCCAAGTATCAATAATCCTTTTACACATGTCTTCATAGTAGCCATCAATATTTCATTCTATTCATCTCATAGCAGAACACATCATCATTCTACCCACAAGGTCCCATAATCAAACTTGTCCCAATGGATCATCATCATAGTTTCCATCATTAGTTCATCAAGACTGGAACACCTCTACACATCCATCATAAGTCACAGGGCCTCCATAGCTCATAGTATCCCTAGTTAAGTCCCAAAGTCATCCCTTGGATTCCCTGGTTAAAGCCTAAAGTCACCAAGTTAAGGCACTACATCATCTCCTTCACTTGCAAATTATTCATCGTTAGGCCTTATCTTCTGAACCAAACCTCTCTTAGACCTACAACCGATTCTACATCACCATTGGACCACCCCCTACAAGTTTCACAAAGCTTGTATAGTTTGACGCCAATCGATATAGGTCGGTGTCGACCCATTCTAATCAATCCTTGGCCAAAATAGATAAGTGTTTTCAATTCCAAATCTCCTCTAATCCACTTCCTTGCAATAACCGAAGCTTTCCCAAACATTTAAGTCCTTAGCCTGTATCTATGAAATAGAAACCATTGGACCACCCTCTAAATGGCAAGTCAAAAAAGCTATTATGACCAATCTATGAAATAGGAAACCATAATATCTTCATTTGAAAGCAGTTATTTTTCACCCTTATTCATCCTATCAAAAATTATAGGCCTTATAGATTTTCAACATCAGAAATATCCAACAAAATTTCTAACGGTCAAATATATCAATACCTAATATTCGCAAACCCAGCTTGTATTTAAAAATTATATTTTTGATTCTTCAAAACGCAAAATATGATTCATTACAATGTTAGCGGGATAACTAGATCTTTGGAAGCATAGAGTCCCTAAACTTTAGGACCAAGTTCTTTAGTTATTTATCAGTTTATTGTTTTATGCACTATAGACATTATTCGTATATATGGCCATGTATTCTATTTGATGTATCATTTATTATATAAATTGTATTGAGGTGGTGTATATATTATTATTAAGGGTTATGGGAGTTACCATAATATATTTATGCAGAATGGATCTTAAGGTTATTATTACACTAGTATGGTAAACAGTGTATTTCAAAATTTTAACTCTTGACTTGTACTTTTCAAAATAATAAATTTAGAATCAAAGATATTAATAGATAAATATAAATATAGAGCAAAAATAAAAAGTGAAAAAGTAAAAAAAAAACACCAGGTGCTTTTATACTAGTTCAGATTCTCATTCCTATATCCCATATAGAATTTTCACTATCATAACTTGTAATTCCATAGGTGACAAATACACCTTACAATCTTATAATTCGATGGGTGGCAAGATATACCTGACCTTTTGATTTTGAACCAGGTGGCAAGAACGCCAATCTTGACTTCTATAGGTAGCAGGATATACCTAACCTTTTGACTTTCCATAGGTGGTTAAGATCACTTATAGAATTTAGACTTTCAACGGATGGTAGGATACACCTTTACAATTCAAGTAGTGATACAACAAGAAATCGTATCTTTTGAATACAAATTCTTCCAATCTTTAGTACACTGATCCTATAGACATCTGATAGTAGTCTTTTTTGAAAATCGAGAGTAAAATTAGACCAGAGAGATAATGATCAAGAGTGCAAGTGTGAACCCTCTTATCTGGCATGATTTGAAAATCCATGAACAATAAGAGCGAAAGAATGTGGATTTGCAAAATAATCACAAAAGTATCAATAGATCTTTATGGTAGAGTAATAGTAATGAAAGAGAGAAAGTAGAATGAGAGAATTATGGTTAAATTTTGTACTCTTGAGCCTTTATGTAGAAAATGAAGAGATATGAATTTTGGTGAAAAGGTGAAAGTAAATGTCCATTCATTTAAATTTGAAAAACTTATCAATGGTTAATATGTCTACAAGTGCTTCGTGGGTATTCTGACATATCCATGATTATTTCAAAACACTTGTCAGCCTAAGGATCAACCAACGAAAAGGCCCCCTATGCAATCGCCATAATGCCTAGAAGAGAATGAAGCAGTGGGAGTTCTCGACAGATCCTACCAAAAAATGAAACGGACATTCCCAAATCGCCATGTGAAAAAGTGGTGAGGGAACCACCAAAATAATAATAGTGCACGCCTATAGATGCCTAAAAAAGAAACAATTAAGAAGATTCGGCAACCTAAATCAAACTCATATCAAAACTAAAGTACGTTGTGGCCACTTCAAAGACCAAGACATCAAAAAATCAAGAGGTTTCACAAGCTTTGGATAGGTATAAAAGTAGAACACTGGTAGGCGAGTTTAGATCAAAACCAAAGATGGGTGGCACCCGATAGATAAAAAGTTGTAACTTTAAATCGATGGACATAGGAGACGTGAAAATGGTGGATGCCGTACGAAAAGAGAAAAGTAAGGGTTGGTAGGAGGAGAGATGGATTTTTAACCGAAGAAGGAGCTGTGATTAGGATGATTTTGATATGGAAAAGGAAAAGTGAAGGAGATTGAGAAGAAAGCCCTAGTCCCCTTTGATACAACAGCACTTGTCAATTTTGCATAATTTTTATCAATGAAAAAGGAAGATGAACTGTTTTGGTGTTGAAAGCTAGTGATTTCTTTATATTTCTTTGGATTTTTTCTTCCCTCTAAATGAACTTCATATGACATTAGATTACAAATTAATTCCTTTTCTTTTATAGTTCTAATGTCATTGGCTTCTTCGATCACTAAATCTTTTGATCCCAATCATTAAAAAGAGAATTAAGATCTTACGGGATTTGTCCTCTTTAGTAAAATTCTTTCCTAATGGTATTAGTGCATGCAACATATTATGAAATTTAAAACACATGTCAAAAGTAGACCCATTTGGTTTCATTTTAAGATGTTGAAACTGGTTAATTAACATACATATTTTGGTTTGTTCAACTTTACTGGCGCCTTTATGTGTGACTTGTAAAGTCCTTCAAATTTCATATACACTTTTACAAATAGACTCATTTTTATCTAAGGCAATAAATAGATATTCATAGTCTTTGAATTATTGAGTGCTTATGTCTTTTTATCATTATTCCACCATGCATAATTCATTTAGGGCTTAATGTACTCAGTCCGTCTGATGTTCTATATACCTAAACAATTAGATTTTAAATACTTTTTTATTCTACACGATCAATATGCACAATTTTTACCATTAAATAATAGTGGTCTAGTTTTCGATTATCTTTCTATAAATGTGTTAAAGAGGGTGTTACTAGTTATTTAAACTTTTTGATAATCTAGTAATCAATTTTTACAAATCGTGCGCTTTGTTACTAAATGAAGGTTATGTGGGTTACCCTAATGTAGTTATGCGAAATGAATAAGGGCTATTACATTAGAGAATGGTGAATAATGTATTTCAACTTTTTAAACAGTTAACTTAAATTTTCAAAAATAATCGATTCATAAACATGGATATAAGGAGATAAATATTAATATAGAGCAGGAATAAAAGGCAATAAAGTAAAAAGACACTAGGTATACTAGTTTGGATTCTCAATCCTACACTAGAATCTGTATCCAGTTTTTTTGCTTTCACAACTAGTAATTCCAAGGATGGTAAGTACACCTTATAATTTTTTAATTCTATGGGTCGCAAGATACACCTAACCTCTTGACTTTAAAGTAGGCCTACCTTGAATTTTCACAAATGATGGAAAAATGACTTTTCGTGGGTGGTCAAGATCGCCTATACAATCCTAACTTTCAACGGGTGATAGAATGAACCAATACAATTCAAGTAGTAATACAATATGAAATCATATCTTTTGAATATAGATTCTTGCAATCTTTCATAAAGATCTTATAGACCTCCAATAGTATTTTTTTTTTGAAAATCGGGAGGAGTAGGATTACATCATAATCATGAATACAAGTATAAACCATTTTATCTTGTGTGATTTGCAAGTCCTTAAAGATTAAAAATCAGAGAATGTGGATTTGAAAAAAAAGCAAAAGTACTAATTGTAACGACCTGGAATTTCGAACACTTCGTGTTTAATTATCTAATTTTTTTTTAAATATTTGAATCTTGGATTAAATTATAAAAATGATATAATAAGTTTTTTACCACCCTTCTAAATCATCAGTAATGATGGTAAACTTATTTTGGATTTTTTTTACAAAATAAATACTTGGAAAAAATATCGATAATGTGACCAAAAATCGTTTTATAGATAAACAGCTTTTTAACCATTAGAAGTTGTTCAGATGTTTTTTACATATAATTATTTGCTTAGAAATTAAAGAAAATGAAATAAAAGCTTTTTTATATTTATGGAAATAAACTTTTTGGATGATTTTATGGGTGATGCCATCATAGATATTCGGGAAATGACCCTTTTCTGGCAAAACCTAATTTTTAAGCAAAAAATTAGAGGGGTAAAGTTAACATGTGAAAAAGAGGCTCCTTTGTGCCTTTCATGGAAGGTAGGAGGTGGTTATGACCTCTTGTAAAACCCTATATAAGGAGAGGCATACCATACATAATAAATCACTAATTCACTATGTTTGAGATGGAGTATGAGAATGAAAAATGGTGGAAGTGCTTAAGTACTAATCCACTAATCATTCTCTAACTTTTTCAAGCCTTAACCAAATCATTTCCAATCTCTTTTAAACTTTGCCTTTAGGCCTAAAACATCATGGGATGCATGATTAGAAAGTAAGAAGTGGGAGAAGGAGAGAGGAAGAGGAGGATCCAAGTGGGATGTCGTGAGCATGGAGGAGGAGAGGAGGCGTGGCTTTAGTTTGGGAGCGCTAAAGGTTGGATCTTTAGACTTTTGGTGATGGAAGGAGGTGGTTCTTTGATTCTTATGGCTTGGTTCTTGGGTTTTTCGTGGGTCTGTGTAAGTTACCTTACTATCTTATAGGCATATATTGTGTGTGTATATGTTGTGTGCAAAGTAAATAGTTAAAGCAACATTAACTAAGTAAAGTTATAAACTTTGGATCCTTCTTGCTTTTAAAAGCAAATGATAACTTTATATTATATAACATCACTTCTATTATACTCTTAAACATGCGTCATAGCTTTGACTTGATGTTTAAATGGTTATTTAACTTGTGTGTTAAATTGAAGTAAGTTTGAAAGCAGTTGACGCGAGAATAGTCGTTATAAATGCATTTCCGAATCCTTCATAAGTAAATGGGAAGATATTCTTAGGGATTTCTTTCCATGGTTTTTAAGTACCCTGATCATAGTACTTACATTAAAAATTTCAAGTCTTAAATTATTTGCTAAAGTGGTTAAAACTAGTTACAAAGATCATGCTTTTCAATGTGTTCTTTAACAAGGACTTTTAACAACATTTATTACTGCTGCAATAAGTTGCTCATGGTTTGAAGTATTTAAAAATGGTAATTAAATATGATATTTCCCTAAATATTTTTAGAGATGTTTTCAAACATGTTTTGAAGTATTTTAAAGTTGGTATTAAGTTTAGATATATTTTTAATAATTATATATAAATTTTGGAAAAGTAAAGAAGAGGCTTAACAGTAAAAGTCGACGAGGTAGACTTCTCTATTTCTAAGAGTTGAGATTGATTTCGAGTAAAGATGGAGAAATAGAGCTCTAACCTACCAGGATTTCCACTTGAATGGGGAATCGTTTAGTTGGAATGTCGAAAAGGTGTTAATCTTGTTGTTTACCTACTTGTTTAAAAGGTAATTAACTTTACTTAACGCTAAAAGCCAACGAAGTAGGCTTATCTATTTCTAGGAGTTAAGATTGATGTCGAATTGGGACGAAACAATAGAGCTCTAAGCTGGGCTTCCCTCTTGAATGAGGAAAAGTTAAGTCGGGAATGTCTAAAATGGATTATCATGTTGTTTGTTACTTTTTTATGGAAATCATTAATACTATACTTAACACTAAAAGCCATCGAGTATGCTTGTCTATTTGTGAGATTCAAGGATGAAGTGCCTAATCAAGGCTTTAATGCAACTAGTTCTCTAACTTACCTGGCTTTACCCTTGAATGAGGAATGGTTAAGCTGAAATTTTGAAAACAAGTTAAGTATGCGAACATTAATTTAAGTAATTGTTTTAACTAGATAATCGATTAGTCGACTATCGAACTTAACCTATTGTTAAATAAGATAATTAAAAAGAATGTTTTAAAGAGAATGCAAGCATAGAACGTTTTCTGGTTTGTTGTGACAATGTGTTAATTAACATTCATCTATAACCCTTCTTGATTATACTTATGAATGTAAATAGATCTTTAAAAGAATGTTTTGAAGATAAGCATAAGTGAAATGGCTTTGGGTTTGTAGTGACAATGTTTGAGTAAAATTAGTCTTAAACCTTTTGGAATGGATTTGTGAAAGTACTTAGATCCTTACAATGGATATTTTGGAGGAAATTATAAGTAAGGAAACTTTTGGAAAAAGATAGAAAAATCAAAGGTTTAAAGTAATAAATCTTGTTAGTTATTTGCGAACATACTTATACAATTTGTGTAACATCCCGCCTTTTATACGTTTAAGCAAAACACGTGCCAACTCAAACCTTACAAAAGGGAGGGTTTTTATTGGGGTGAATAAGAAAAAGCAGAGGAGGAAAAAAACAAAACAGATTCTCGTAGTGGAATGACAAAACATAATAATCAAATGACAGTTCATGAAGCTGTATACAAAACATTTGATTATACTTATGCAATACAGAATCAGAGTTACACATATCAGAGATAAATAAATAATGCAACGGAACAGTATGAATGAAGTGGAATAAATATAGTAAATAATAGTAGCACAATCTTCGTCTTTGTCCTCTAGAAATAAGGTCTTCAAATCCTGCAATGCTCAGGCTGACTTGAGCGAATTGAAAAGACAAAACACTCGAGTGAGAACTAAGGATCTTATGTAAATTAAATCAACGGGAAATAATATAAGTGGAACGGCGTTAGAGATGTTTACAAGATTTAACATCTCCTATTCAGTGTCTAACGTGAGTGCAATAACTCAAGAGATGCTCGGGATTCGCATCTCCTAAGGATTCGTTAAACAATCTACTATGTAGTACAATACGCTATTATAATTGTAATATCCCGGAATTTTCAACAATATCAATTTAATAATCTATATTAAAAATTAAATTGATGTTGATATTTGGTTGATAATAATTCAAATTGGTTTAAAAATCTTCTTTAATAAATATTCAATTGGTTATTTTATCTTTTAAAAATAATAAATTGATTTCTATTTATATTATAAATATATGGTTTATATTTTAAAATAGATTAGCTTTGTTTTAATTTTAATAAGTAAAACATATTTTCTAGTTTTAAATATTTGTACTAATTTAGAAAATTTGTATCATTTAATAATAGCTTTTCAAAGTTATAAAATAAATGATCTTGGTTTAAATTAATAAATGAATCATGATTTAAAATTTCTAATATACATTATAATTTGGAAGATTTGTTTTAAATTAGTATTGAGTTTTTTTAAAAACTATTTCATAAATAAATATATGATTTTAAAATTGATAAGAAAAATATTTAAATGTTTAAATTAAATTGGATTGAGTTTTAAATTTAGAATAAATTCAACAAAAGGTTTTATGGCTTAATAAAATGGATATTTTATTGATAAAAATATAATTTCTTTTAAAATGATTTTAATTTAATAATAAGAGATTTATAAAAGCAATATTGATATTGTATTGTCTTTATAAATATGTTTTGAATAGGATTTGTAATTTTTATTTCAAATTGAATTTTATATGTATAACTTGATTTGAAATAATTGATTTTGAATTTAGTTTGAATTTAAATTCAATAGTATAAAATCTAAATTGTTTCAATCTTTAATATGTATAAGTTTATTTATAATCATTGTTGTTTTTATTTCATTTATAAATTTATACCCATATTTAAATATAAACTAACAACTTAAATTTAGGCTAACATACACATTAATTTGTAATTAGTACTAATTATTTTAAGAAACAAGTGTTGCATTCTTTTAACAAGTGTTCAAAAACTAATATACAATTTGACAAGCGTTGTGTAAATTTGTACAAGTGTAAAATTTAATTTTAATTTTTCTTTTATTTCATTAAAATCTGAAAATTCATTTATTTAAACCTGCATTTTTCCTTCATTTATGTTTTTTTTTCATTTCCTTAATCAAACACACCACCTCTAAAATCAGTAACTCCTCATTATCAAAATTCCTACATATTCAACACCAAATCTAGATCACCTCTTCAAAAACCTGCATGTTCAAACCTTAATCAGAAGACCCCAAAACCATGTTCAAATCTGCATATTTCACTTCCTAAAAATCAAAACACCTTTATCATTTTGGTATGCACTTCCTCAAAGATCAAATTTTCATCTTCATATCAAAATCAAGATTAAAATAAACTTGCATTTTTATGAAACCTGGAAATGAGCCTGCACTCTGTTTTAAACCTGGGAATAAAAAGCATCTACATGCATATGGGAAATTAGCAACTACATCTACTATCTGCATGCAAGAATTTGTAGTCATGGATCATGAGCATTCAGGTTTCAACATAGTTGCAACTCATTTTTTTTTTAAAAAAAGGGATCAAGCCTGCATTTTGATGCCTTCTGTAAAATTCAAAACAGGAGCTCTGCAATTAATAAGGTGAGTAATTTAAAATTTTAATTTTAAATAGGTTGCATGTTAATGTTGGATATAATTTAGAAATGTTTGTGTTTATAAAAGCCTGGTGTAAATATGTTTGTGTATGCATGTTTGTCTATGCTCTGCTGTGACTCTAGATTCATCTTCCTATTTAAAGGAATCCTCCAAAAAAATTTTAAATTTGTGTTAGTATCTGTTCTTAAAATAAATAAAAATTATTTGCTTATTATGGATTAGAATCAAAATATTTTATTTTAGGTGAAGTAATTGACTGCTTGAAGTTAATTAAACTTAAGTAAGTTAAGGATATAAACAGTGTGGCCTCTACATGTTAATTCAAACCAAAATTTAACAAGTTAATTTTGTATTTCAGTATCAGTAAACTATGGAATAAATTGAAACTTGATTTTTAAATCAAGTATTAGAATTTTTAGAGGTTAGTTTTAGTAGCAGTTTGGTCATGAACTAAAAATGAAATTGAGCAAGTTCATGAAATCTGTGACTTGAGATGTTTTGGAATTCTTCTGAGCAATAGAGGAAGAATTGGAGATGTTGAGAAAAATCATAAATGTGAATAAAATTTGTTAGATTTGATGCAGTTTGAATTTAAAATTTTAAACCGTAGTTTTGAGAAGATATAAAGAATCAGGCATTACGGGAAGAAGGATTGATCGAGTATCTTGATATTTGGGGAATGTGTAGTAGGTATGTGGATGGGTTCATGGCCGGAGAGGTGGATCTTCAGGTGGTCGGAGCGACATGGAATGGCCGTTGACAGGTTTTGAGCAGAAACATGTAATTTTTTTTCCAGGTTTGAATTTGGGGGTGAAGTTTGATTCTCTATATAATCATTCGATCTGGTGATGTTGTGAGGATATTGACGAGTTTCTGGCTGAGGATTGATCACCTCTGATGATCAGAGAGGGCGAGGATCGCCATGCATATGCACGGCGATGAGTTTCCTGATGAACTTTTGTGGGTTGGGTTTGTTGCAGGGGAGATGTGTAGTTTACTCGAAGCAGGTGGGTGGGTGACTCGAAGTAGGCAAGCTTAAAACTCGAAGTAAAGTTAGGGGATTCTCGAGTTGCTCTGTGTTTGTTTCCAGGTTTCAGAGGAAACTGTTTTAAAATCTGGGTTTTAAAAAAAACTAAAATCTGAAGTTTATGTTTAAAGCAAAGTTTAAATTCAAATTCAATTCAAATTTGAATTTCTGATTTAAATTTAAATCCCAGTTTTTAAAATTAAAAAGAAAGTTTTAGAAATTTAACTTAATTAACTAATTTGTTTTGGTAAATAGTTTAACCCTTTTAAATATGAGTTTTTTTTAAAATATGAGAAAGAATTGAAGTTTAATTTAAATCTGGAAATTTAAATTTGAAGTTCAGATTTAAATTTTAAAGAAGGTTTAAATTTTGAGGTTCTAAACCAAATGAAAACTGAAGTTATTAAAATTCTGAAATGAATTTAACTTTACAATTTTTATATAGCACTTGTTTGATTTGCAATTTAAAAAGTTTTTAAATTATTTAAACATTGATAAAATTTAAATTGTTCTATTTTAAAACCTTGTATTTAAAATGAAAATCTAAAAGTAGTTCAAAAAGTTCTTTGTTTCAATTAGATTGTTTAGACATAATTAAGTTATGTTTTATCTTGAAAATTTAAATTAAGATTAACGTTTTAGAATTAATTAATAAGGTAATTAAGATTAATTAATTAATTAATTAAATTTGGAATTAATAATTAATTAATGATTAATCGATTTATAATTAAGATCATTAATTAAATTATTAATTAATGATGAATGAATATTAATAATTATGTAATTAAGTTTTAAATCAAGGTTAATTAATTTACTAATTAACTTTAATTAATGAAAAATTAAAGATAATTTAATTTGTAATTAATTTAAGTTAATTACTTAATAAAAATAATTAAAGAATGGTTAATGAAGGTCATTAACCAGGATTGTTTAACAATTAATTAATATGGTTAATTTTTATAATTAATTAGATTAGTTAATTTAATAATAATCAATTATGAATGGTTTGAGTATAATTACTTCGTAAAGTAAGAAATTCATTACTTAATGTAATTAATTTAGTTTAATGAGATTGTTTATTTTAATTAATTAAGTTTAATTAATTTTAAACACTTGGGTTTTATAAATAATTACTGTATGTAATTAATGGATTGAAAATCTCTTAGTTAAGTAATTAATTAATAATTACAGGTCGTGATTAAGTGGAGATGTTTAAAAATGAGGTAAATTGGTTTAGTTATTTAATAATTAGTCAAGGGATTATTAAAGTAATTAAATTAAAGGATAATTAATTTATTTAATATAGTAATTAAGCTAGATAATTACTAAATGTAATTAATCTGTGATGATGATTAATAATTATAAGTTAATTACTTAAGGTAATTAATAAAAGGGGATCATTAATTATTGTAATTAATAATGTAATTAAAGATGATTAATTATGATTAATTAATCAATAATAGGTAATTAAAGGTAATTAATTAATGTAATTAATTAATAATTAATGTAATGAATTATGATTAATTGATTAATTGAAGTAATTAAAGGTTAATTACTATTGAGTTGAGAATAATTAATTGTGTGAAATTAATTGAGGGTAATTACATGAATGTAATTAAGGATAATTAATCAAGGGTGATTAATTAAGGTAATTAATAATAGATGATTAATTGATTAAATGATTGAGTAAGCAAGATTTATATTGGTGAAGTAATTAATTTAATTTATTTTTTATTAATTAAAGATGAAGTGATTAATTTAATTCATTTTAAATTAATTAGAGATAGAGATAATTAATTTAATTCATTTTAAATTAATTATATAATGATGAATAAATCATTGCTTATGTATGAATGGATGACATTGATTGTCTTGGATGCTTTGTGATCTCAGTAATGAGATAAGTATTATTGTGTGGTATGAATGCTTGGTTGCATTGTGATGATATCATAGATTATCTATTGTGATGGTATTATATGGATTATCTATTTTGGTATTGATAATGTAGATTACCTGTTATGTGATAATGTTGATTATCAATTGTGATTGTGAGTTATTTATCTGTGTATATAGAAAATTGAATTGTTTTAAACATTTAAAACAACTTGGACCTAAAAGACATGCTTTGGATTTCGATGAGACCGGGATCGGGTTTCCATATTTGGATATCCGAAAACCACATCGATTCCAAATAACATTAGGTCGTGAATCAAAGTGGAGCTTTGTGAAGACTCGAGGTGTAAGGACTACACGTCAGTATAACTCTGTGGGTGATTCCGTAATGAGTGGACGGAATAGTACTTATAGGTTCGAGATGGTGGTTCAGAGTGCAAGGGTATCGTCGTTGACTCTGCGGGTGATTCCAAAATGAATGTAACGAGATAATGCCTTTCGTTTCGTTCGAACCCGGAATGAACTTGTATGGATCGAATGCTTTCAGAACATCATCATATGGACGATGAGCATTCTAAGATAATATGTCCTATAAAGGTAATCGTAGCCTCAAGCCTCATCAACCGAGAATGGCTAAAACAAGGGAGGTGCAGCAAGGCTTCGTGGGTAGCCCCCACTTGAGAGTAAGATTTACCCCTGTCTAGAGGTCCCTTTTTATTTCGGCTGTGTGGACGGTTTTTGAGCTCCAACCGTTGGGGCTATCTTGTTCGGAATTGTTCAGTAAAGAATGGGTCCGGCCTTGTGTTGCAGGGGAGTAGGCGTACTCCTCGGTACGGTGACCTAGGCCACGTACTGTGACGGGCGGTACCCTAGTAGCCCTGCCATTGTATGGAATCCAAAATCCAATAAGTGCCAACGGTTTTGATTGTATTACCCACTTTTGTGGCTAGTAGCTGGAATTTAATAGATGTAACAATTTCGGCCATTTCTTATTTAATTGAAAACCCTAGACACTATTATAATATCATCGGATTTCCTATCAAATGTTTTGGTTAGCGTAAGGTAAAAACTTTTCCATGTTTATGTGTGGGAAGTCTTACGTGATACCTTTCTTTCCAAAAGTTTTTTTAAAGTTAAGCAACCTTAACCTGTTACTCACACCAGACCCATGTCTGACTCGGAGTTTATTTTTGTTTTTCATAAACTCTTGGGTACTCAAATTTTTACGAGTAGCCGAGGGATTCAGGTTAGGATTCAGATTAGCTTTGACGAATTGTGGAGGAGCAATGGAGCAGGAGGCTTCTGCGAGTAGATATATATAGTATTCCGCTGTGTAGTTTTCTCTGAATTGTTTCTTGTACTGATTTGAGTTGTATAACTAGACAGGTGTTTATAACTGTCTAGTATGTGTTGTATGTCTGTGTAACTTTGATATTGGTTGTAAACTATGTAATATTTATGTTATTAATATAATTTATTCGTTCCGCTGTTAGATTCTGATGATGTTTCTTTCTTCTCTTCTTTCTATTCTCTTTTCTATCCCTTTCTTTCTTAAAAATGATGTGATTTTCTATTGTAAGAAAGTCGGGTCGTTTCAGCTGGTATCAGAGCATTAGGTTGAGTGAATACCTAGGCTCTGTACTAGTGTCTTTCTTGAGAGAGCGTACTTGTAATTTTATATATAACTAATTTTAAATATATATATATTTATTTCTACCTATCTGCTGGGTTACCTGTTCAGGTTCCCCAATATAAGTTGTAAGGTAGATAGGGTAGTAGTGCATGTGACATGACTACCATTGGTTGGTCTTTGAATGTTTGAAGTTGGAAGTGTATCTGTCGAGACTGTAGACCTAATACCGTCTCGAGGAAGTTCTGTAGTGATGAAGAACTTCATTAATCTCTGAAGGAAACCTGTTATGGTTAAAAGTCTATTTTTGAAGTTGGGTGAGTAGAGTTTGGATTTGTTGGTTGGGCAGAAGCAAGTGATGGTATTTTGAATACCTCAGGAAGTAGTAGCTGCATGATGAGATGCAGTGACTATGGATGTTCCCGAAGATGTTTTCTTTGGAACAGTTAAGGAGGTGAGCCTGCTTCGGTGTTATGGCTGTATTTAGCCGGAGTTTCTGTTTGCTTTGAGATTTAAGTTTCTCAAAGAGCTTGTTTTGGAATTCTTTGGCATCTGTGGCAGCAGTGCAGCTTGGAGTGTTCTCGGTGTTGGCAAGAGATCTTCTGGCTTAATAGTTTTTATGAAGTGGAGTTCAGAAGCAGTTAAGTGGACCCGGTTCTTCGATGGGTTGGCTAATTAAGTTTAAGCTGTTCTGTTTGGTTAAGGGAGAATAATTTTTCCTTGTATTTGGTTTGGGTAGTTCGCAAAAGTGACTTGCGATTGTTTGAGTGTTCTCTTGGGTTATCAGAGTTTTTCTGGATGTCTTTAAAGAAATCAGAGTTTTGTCCGCATCTAGAGATTGAGCTTTCTATCGTCTAGGATTCCAGGAGTGGTATCGGTGGTTCATCTTTAAAGAAGAATGGTTCCAGGAGATTGAGTTGGTGTAGCATCTCAGAGTTTTGGAGGAACTTCTGAATTTTTCTTATGCATTTGTTGAACCATATTTCTGGGTATATTGTTGAGTTGTGCTCGTGTTCTTCTTTAGTATTCTCTTCTACTTCAAATCAGAGTTGAGCAGCGGAAGCAGATTGGGAAGTGTATCTGCTTTTCTTTTCTGGATAGAAGAAGTTGTTGTCTTCTGATGTTGAGGAGTAGAGTTTGAGATTTTGATCTTGGTTGACCTTGAGGAGATCATTTTGTTGTGTTTATTGGTCTAGTTTGTTTCTAGAAGCATCAGCGAAGGTTGAGCTGATTAGTAAAATGTGGACAGCCCAGGATCGTCCGAAGAGTTTTGTGGATTTGAGACGAAGGAATATGGATTCCGAATTCGGAAATTTAATTTTGGATAAGTTTTCTCCGATCAAAAAGGAGCTATAAGTTTGAGTAAGGCTGGGAAGCTAGCTCTAAAGAGTTTTGGATTCTTTTTTGTAATCTTGAAGGTTAAGTGATTGATCTACAAAATGGAATTGCCAGTTTGGATAACTGGGATTTGATGAGTTTCACGTATCTCTGAGGGAGAACGTGTATGATCTGTCTCTGATTGTGGAACCAGCAGTTCTGGAGTTTTGGTTGTTGAGTCAGACTCGTCTGTAGTTTGGTATCTTGCCTAGTGTTATAAATATAGATGAATAGGAGCTTTTATAGCTTCATAGTATTGTTTGTTTGGATTCTTTAGAGCGGGTAACCCTCTATATATATATATATATGGGGAAAACTCGATAAAATTTTATCCAGAATTTGTCTGGATAATTAGATTTGTTTGATTGGTTGAATTGGTTGCTATGATTGTTAGCATATGTTTTATATATGCTTGTGTTTTAAAATTAAATCTTTAATGAGATTATTAAATTACCTTTGTTTTAAATTTCGGAGACGAAATTCTTTTAAGGGGGAAGGATTGTAATATCCCGAAATTTTCAAACAATATCAATTTAATAATCTGTATTAAAAATTAAATTGATATTTGGTTGATAATAATTCAAATTGGTTTAAAAATCTTCTTTAATAAATATTCAATTGGTTATTTTATCTTTTAAAAATAATAAATTGATTTCTATTTATATTATAAATATATGGTTTATATTTTAAAACAGATTAGCTTTGTTTTAATTTTAATAAGTAAAACATATTTTCTAGTTTTAAATATTTGTACTAATTTAGAAAATTTGTTTTATTTAATAATAGCTTTTCAAAGTTATAAAATAAATGATCTTGGTTTAAATTAATAAATGAATCATGATTTAAAATTTCTAATATACATTATAATTTGGAAGATTTGTTTTAAATTAGTATTGAGTTTTTTTTAAAACTATTTCATAAATAAATATATGATTTTAAAATTGATAAGTAAAATATTTAAATGTTTAAATTAAATTGGATTGAGTTTTAAATTTAGAATAAATTCAACAAAAGGTTCTATGGCTTAATAAAATGGATATTTTATTGATAAAAATATAATTTCTTTTAAAATGATTTTAATTTAATAATAAGAGATTTATAAAAGCAATATTGATATTGTATTGTCTTTATAAATATGTTTTGAATAGGATTTGTAATTTTTATTTCAAATTGAATTTTATATGTATAACTTGATTTGAAATAATTGATTTTGTATTTAGTTTGAATTTAAATTCAATAGTATAAAATCTAAATTGTTTCAATCTTTAATATGTATAAGTTTATTTATAATCATTGTTGTTTTTATTTCATTTATAAATTTATACCCATATTTAAATATAAACTAACAACTTAAATTTAGGCTAACATACACATTAATTTGTAATTAGTACAAATTATTTTAAGAAACAAGTGTTGCATTCTTTTAACAAGTGTTCAAAAACTGATATACAATTTGACAAGTGTTGTGTAAATTTGTACAAGTGTAAAATTTAATTTTAATTTTTCTTTCATTTCATTAAAATCTGAAAATTCATTTATTTAGACCTGCATTTTTCCTTCATTTATGTTTTTTTTTCATTTCCTTATCAAACACACCACCTCTAAAATCAGTAACTCCTCAATATCAAAATTCCTACATATTTAACACCAAATCTGGATCACCTCTTCAAAAATCTGCATGTTCAAACCTTAATCAGAAGACCCCAAAACCATGTTCAAATCTGCATATTTCACTTCCTAAAAATCAAAACACCTTTATCATTTTGGTCTGCACTTCCTCAAAGATCAAATTTTCATCTTCATATCAAAATCAAGATTAAAATAAACCTGCATTTTATGAAACCTGGAAATGAGCCTGCACTCTGTTTTAAACCTGGGAATAAAAAGCATCTGCATGCATATGGGAAATTAGCAACTACATCTACTATCTGCATGCAAGAATTTGTAGTCATGGATCATGAGCATTCAGATTTCAACATAGTTGCAACTCATTTTTTTTTAAAAATAAGGGGTCAAGCCTTCATTTTGATGTCTTTTGCAAAATTCAAAACAGGAGCTCTGCATTTAATAAGGTGAGTAACTTAAAATTTTAATTTTAAATAGGTTGCATGTTAATGTTGGATATAATTTAGAAATGTTTGTGTTTATAAAAGCCTGGTGTAAATATGTTTGTGTATGCATGTTTGTCTATGCTCTGCTGTGATTCTAGATTCATCTTCGTATTTAAAGGAATCCTCCAAAATTTGTTTAAATTTGTGTTAGTATCTGTTCTTAAAATAAATAAAAATTGTTTGCTTATTATGGATTAGAATCAAAATATTTTATTTTAGGTGAAGTAATGACTGCTTGAAGTTAATTAAACTTAAGTAAGTTAAGGATACAAATAGTGTGGCCTCTGCATGTTAATTCAAACCAAAATTTAACAAGTTAATTTTGTATTTCAGTATCAATAAACTATGGAATAAATTGAAACTTGATTTTTAAATCAAGTATTAGAATTTTTAGAGGTTAGTTTTAGTAGCAGTTTGGTCATGAACTAAAAATGAAATTGAGCAAGTTCATGAAATCTGTGACTTGAGATGTTTTGGAATTCTTCTGAGCAATAGAGAAAGAATTGGAGATGTTGAGAAAAATCATAAACGTGAATAAAATTTGTTAGATTTGATGCAGTTTGAATTTAAATTTTTAAACCCTAATTTTGAGAAGGTATAAAGAATCAGGCATTACGGGAAGAAGGATTGATCGAGTATCTTGATATTTGGGGAATGTGTAGTAGGTATGTGGATGGGTTCATGGCCGGAGAGGTGGATCTTCAAATGGTCGGAGCGACATGGAATGGCCGTTGACAGGTTTTGAGTAGAAACCTGTAATTTTTTTTCCAGGTTTTGAATTTGGGGGTTAAATTTGATTCTCTGTATAATCATTCGATCTGGTGACGTTGTGAGGATATTGACGAGTTTTCGGCTGAGGATTGATCACCTCTGATGATCAGAGAGAGCGAGGATCGCCATGCATATGCACGACGATGAGTTTCCTTATGAACTTTTGTGGGTTGGGTTTGCTACAGGGGAGATGTGTAGTTTACTCGAAGCAGGTGGGTGGGTGACTCGAAGTAGGCAAGCTTAAAACTCGAAGTAAAGTTAGGGGATTCTCGAGTTGCTCTGTGCTTGTTTCCAGGTTTCAGAGGAATCTGTTTTAAAATCTGGGTTTAAAAAATAATTAAAATCTGAAGTTTATGTTTAAAGCAAAGTTTAAGTTCAAATTCAATTCAAATTTGAATTTCTGATTTAAATTTAAATCCCAGTTTTTAAAATTAAAAAGAAATTTTTAGAAATTTAACTTAATTAACTAATTTGTTTTGGTAAATAGTTTAACCCTTTTAAAAATGAGTTTTTTTAAAAAATATGAGAAAGAATCGAAGTTTGATTTAAATCTGGAAATTTAAATTTGAAGTTCAGATTTAAATTTTAAAGAAGGTTTAAATTTTGAAGTTCTAAACCAAATGAAAATTGAAGTTATTAAAATTCTGAAATGAATTTTACTTTAAAATTTTTATATAGCACTTGCTTGATTTGTAATTTAAAAAGTTTTTAAATTATTTAAACATTGATAAAATTTAAATTGTTCTATTTTAAAACCTTGTATTTAAAATGAAAATCTAAAAGTAGTTCAAAAAGTACTTTGTTTCAATTAGATTGTTTAGACATAATTAAGTTATGTTTTATCTTGAAAATTTAAATTAAGATTATGTTTTAGAATTAATTAATAAGGTAATTAAGATTAATTAATTAATTTAAATAATTAATTGAATTTGGAATTAATAATTGATTAATATTAATCAATTTATAATTAAGATCATTAATTTATTATGAATGAATATTAATAATTATGTAATTAAGTTTTAAATCAAGGTTAATTAATTTACTAATTAACTTTAATTAATGAAAAATTAAAGATAATTTAATTTGTAATTAATTTAAGTTAATTACTTAATAAAAATAATTAAAGAATGGTTAATGAAGGTCATTAACCAGGATTGTTTAACAATTAATTAATATGGTTAATTTTTATAATTAATTAGATTAGTTAATTTAATAATAATCAATTATGAATGGTTTGAGTATAATTACTTCGTAAAGTAAGAAATTCATTACTTAATGTAATTAATTTAGTTTAATGAGATTGTTTATTTTAATTAATTAAGTTTAATTAATTTTAAACACTTGGGTTTTATAAATAATTACTGTATGTAATTAATGGATTGATAATCTCTTAGTTAAGTAATTAATTAATAATTACAGGTCGTGATTAAGTGGAGATGTTTAAAAATGAGGTAAATTGGTTTAGTTATTTAATAATTAGTCAAGGGATTATTGAAGTAATTAAATTAAAGGATAACTAATTTATTTAATATAGTAATTAAGCTAGATAATTACTAAATGTAATTAATCTGTGATGATGATTAATAATTATAAGTTAATTACTTAAGGTAATTAATAAAAGGGGATCATTAATTATTGTAATTAATAATGTAATTAAAGATGATTAATTATGATTAATTAATCAATAATAGGTAATTAAAGGTAATTAATTAATGTAATTAATTAATAATTAATGTAATGAATTATGATTAATTGATTAATTGAAGTAATTAAAGGTTAATTACTGTTGAGTTGAGAATAATTAATTGTGTGAAATTAATTGAGGGTAATTACATGAATGTAATTAAGGATAATTAATCAAGGGTGATTAATTAAGGTAATTAATAATAGATGATTAATTGATTAAATGATTGAGTAAGCAAGATTTATATTGGTGAAGTAATTAATTTAATTTATTTTTTATTAATTAAAGATGAAGTGATTAATTTAATTCATTTTAAATTAATTAGAGATAGAGATAATTAATTTAATTCATTTTAAATTAATTATATGATGATGAATAAATCATTGCTTATGTATGAATGGATGACATTGATTGTCTTGGATGCTTTGTGATCTCAGTAATGAGATAAGTATTATTGTGTGGTATGAATGCTTGGTTGCATTGTGATGATAACATAGATTATCTATTGTGATGGTATTATATGGATTATCTATTTTGGTATTGATAATGTGATTACCTGTTATGTGATAATGTTATTATCAATTGTGATTGTGAGTTATTTATCTGTGTATATAGAAAATTGAATTGTTTTAAACCTTTAAAACAACTTGGACCTAAAAGACACGCTTTGGATTTCGATGAGACTGGGATCGGGTATCCATATTTAGATATCCGAAAACCACATCGATTCCAAATAACGTTAGGTCGTGAATCAAAGTGGAGCTTTGTGAAGACTCGAGGTGTAAGGACTACACGTCAGTATAACTCTGTGGGTGATTCCGTAATGAGTGGACGGAATAGTACTTATAGGTTCGAGATGGTGGTTCAGAGTGCAAGGGTATCGTCGTTAACTCTGAGGGTGATTCCAAAATGAGTGTAACGAGATAATGCCTTCGGTTTCGTTCGAACCCAAAACGAACTTTTATGGATCGAATGCTTTCAGAACATCGTCAGGTGGATGATGAGCATTCTAAGATGATATGTCCTATAAAGATAATCGTAGCCTCAAGCCTCATCAACCGGGAATGGCTAAAATAGGGGAGGTGCAGCAAGGCTTTGTGGAGAGAGTAAGATTTACCCCTGTCTAGAGGTCCCTTTTTATTTCGGCTGTGTGGACGGTTTTTGAGCTCCAACCGTCGGGGTTATCTTGTTCGGAATTGTTCAGTAAGGAATGGGTCCGGCCTGGTGTTGCAGGGGAGTGGCGTACTCCTCGGTACGGTGATCTAGGTCACGTACTGTGACGGGCGGTACCCTAGTAGCCCTGCCATTGTATGGAATCCAAAATCCAATAAGTGCCAACGGTTTTGATTGTATTACCCACTTTTGTGGCTAGTAGCTGGAATTTAATATATGTAACAATTTTGGCTATTTCTTATTTATTTGAAAACCCTAGACACTATTATAATATCATCGGATTTCCTATCAAATGTTTTGATTAGCGTAAGGTAAAAACTTTTCCATGTTTATGTGTGGGAAGTCTTACGTGATACCTTTCTTTCCAAAAGTTTTTTTTAAAGTTAAGCAACCTTAACCTGTTACTCGCACCAGACCCATGTCTGACCCGGAGTTTATTTTTGTTTTTCATAAACTCTTGGGTACTCAAATTTTTACGAGTAGCCAAGGGATTCAGGTTAGGATTCAGATTAGCTTTGACGAATTGTGGAGGAGCAATGGAGCAGGAGGCTTCTGTGAGTAGATATACATAGTATTCCGCCGTGTAGTTTTCTCTGAATTGTTTCTTGTACTGATTTGAGTTGTATAACTAGACAGGTGTTTATAACTGTCTAGTATGTGTTGTATGTCTATGTAACTCTGATATTGGTTGGAAACTATGTAATATTTATGTTATTAATATAATTTATTCGTTCCGTTGTTAGATTCTAATGATGTTTCTTTCTTCTCTTCTTTCTATTCACTTTTCTTTCCCTTTCTTTCTTAAAAATGATGTGATTTTCTGTGGTAAGAAAGTCGGGTCGTTTCAATAATAGTGTCTACAGTAAAGTAAAAGTATTAAAATAGCATTAAGGCATTACCCATATCCCCCTTAACACATTTTATATATTCCTATAGTCTATACAGTATGGTAACTCCCCCCATAAACTAGAGGCCTATTAGAGGGCACTCCATAGGTATGGTACAAAACAAACTCATAGAAGGCGCGCTAGGGCATATGAACATGGCACACGAGGAGATGCCAGGGTAGATATACCAATTGCACTTCTGACTGGTGGTAACGCATAGCAACTACTGCCGCCCACCTCGGACACACTCCCATAATCAAAATCGAGGGGTAGCCACCAAACAATCATAAAAATCAAAAAGTATCGAAGAAATGTGCACGATAGGAGGAATGACCTCACTTGGCCTGATATAGCTCCTGATTTTAGTCACATCTATGTTGACTCACGAGAGTCAGGGTCACGTCATACCTCATATAGAAATCGTTCACCAAACCGTCTTACTTCATTTCTGGAATCTCCACCACATACACAGTTGTTAAAGTGGTTTTCGGTATTGGCAAAGAGTATGACAATTTCTGATCCCGGTCTCTTTAACAACCAATCACTTATTACACACCGGATGGTTCTTTTATATTTCAAAAGTCAATTCACAATTGATATCAGAATATCATATTCTCAAAACCATAATACTTTCAAATCATATTTACTTTCAAATCATATTCACTTTAAAATCCATATTCACTTTCAAAAGTCATAATTTCTTCCAAAACCATATTTCCAAAATAGGTTAAATTCTTACTTTAAAATCATCATTTTCAATTTATTATACACTTAAATCCCAACTTAAGTCATTTCATCATATTTGCTTTTAAACCAAAGAATTTTGAATATAAACACTTCCCCTTTTCTTAGTCTGGAAATCTAGAAAATAGTTTAAATAGTTCTAAATAGTTAAATTATAAATACTTTAAATAAACTTTCAATAGTAAAAATACTCTAGAATAGTTAATATATATTTAAAATAGGTAAATAGATTTAAAATATATTAAATATAATTAAAAATGGATTAAATAGCTTTAAAATAGATTAATTAGATCTAGTATAAGTTAAAATGGTTTAATTAGTTTAAAATAAATTAAATGGTTTTAAATAGGTTAAATTGATTTACTATAATTAATATAGGTTGAATTAGTTTATAAATCGAAAATCTTAAAATTTAGAATCTTAAAAATAATATAATTTAAAACAGTTTATATTTGAAAACATGAATTTGGAATTTATATCAATTTAAAACTATTTATTTCATTTCAACAAAATCAGACCATTTCAACTTAATTTCTTAAACAATTCCTCTTAAGCCAATTCACAATTTGACACAAAACTTGATTTTCCAAAAATACTTTCATTTATATAAATCAAATTTTACTTCAGAATATTATTTAATTCCATTCAAAAATTAAGGATTTTAAAATCATTTAATTTAACCAATCCGGTGTCCGTATATAATTCTCTACCCTAGGGTCAAGTGATATAGATATTTATCATTTCAATCCGCAATTTAGATGTGACGACCCAGAAAATTTAAGCCTTTAAAATCGGAATATTTAATTGATTTTAATATTTAAAAGTTAATTTTTAACTTGAATTCAAGTATCACTAATTATTTGATAATTAAATATTGGATTAAATAATTTGAAGTTGAGCTAAATGTTGAATCTAAAGTTTTAAGCCTGTTGAAAATAATTTGAAGGCTTGTAAAATTTATATTGATAACACTGAAGATAATACAAGTTGTAAAATTGGAATTAACAGTGGTTTGTTCAGTTTTAAAATTTTATAGTTTAAATTGAATTTAAAAATATCCTTCCGAGGCACAGTCTCGGAATTCGACGAAACTAGTTCCATTGGGTCCGTAATATTGAATTATTATCGGATTTCAAATTTCGTATTGATCGGAGTTGTTGTGTGAGCGTATGATAAGTAAACGCGTTGAAAGTTAATTAAAACTTTAATTGATCAAATCAATGTCATCGGTGCCTTCTTAAACACGCTTTCCTTTTAATATTCAGCCGACTTCCTTTCATATCCATGTTCCTTTTTTTATAACATCACACAACCCTTTTCTTTAATGATAGACCGAACCTTTTCTCTCAAATCAAAAATTAAAGTTCAGGAAAAAAAAGGCCGCGCGATTCCATTCAAGACCAGAATCGCGAATCAAATCGCGCCTTCCTGTATGTCTCGAAATCGAATCATTTTAGCTGTAAACTCGAGCTCGAGTCGAAGTCGCGAAGGAGGAAGCTCTCGCGACGAGGTGGCTTCGTACGGCGACATGGGTTCGTGGATCTCATGCTCGAGTGGAGAGGGTCGACTTCGAATCGAATCGAAGTCCCGGGTTTCGAGTTGTTCGCCTAATCTCCGTTGATTCGCGTTGGATTCGCGATAGGCAAGGCTGCAGCCTGAAGGAGGAATTCGCGATGGTCTTTAGGGCTTGCGTAAGATGGTATCGCGTACGGTGACGGCGCGATCGAGGGTGGCTCGAGATCGGCAGTTCGTCGATTATTGGTCGCTAGGGTTCGTGGCTTGGGTTCGTCGAGGCTTCTGGTTCGAGGTGATGGAGGTTAGGGCTCGAGCGAACTGTTGCGTGAGGTATCGTCTTCTGTCTATTATAAATTTTACATGCAGTGATCATATTTTAATCAAAGTAAAATATTGCATAATTGTTAGTAGGAGATAAATTAACAGTTAGTTGATAAAACAATTTAATTCTTCAATTTATAAATCTATTTATGTGCATACATAAATGTATAAATGCAATTTTTATTCTTTTCGTTTACAGGAAACAGGTTTTAAATATATTTATATTTGTACACTTATTTTAAATTTTAAATTTTTATAGGTTAAATAGAAATTATTATAGATTTGAAAGATATAAGGATTTAAATTAAATATTAGATTTAAAAACCTATATAGATTATTTTTTACAAATTATATATATATATATATATATATATATACACTTTTAAAAAGGGAGATAAATTTGTTCAATTATTTTAGAGATGGTTAAAAAGAAATTAGTTTAAAACTAAAGCATTAGTTAATTTAGTTATTTAATGGTAAGTGATTTTTCAATTAGTTCAAATATTTTATTTAAAAAGAAAATTTATTTATAACCAAATTAATATTTAAAACCAAAGTATTGGGAATTAATTGTTTGATTAATTCAAATGTTAATAAATCATGTAAATATTTATACAAGGTCCAAACATCATGAAGGAAATATAGCTGGATGGAAATGGATTGCCAAACAAAAATTGAAGGTGAATTAATCTCACTCGGTTGAATTTTAATTTTAATTTAAATGATTAAATTTAAATAATTGGTTGAATGGCTGAATTGATTGATGTGCTATATTATAGTATATATTACATCTTGGAATGTTTGATTTCCCGCATTATATAGCGGATGAGACCATATGCGCCGCATAATAGCGGATGTTGTTATGTTTAATCCCATATACCGCGATATTCCACCTCGAAGTGGAATGAGTATTTATGTTGTGCTAACGTCTGTGGATCTAGGAAAAACAGGTTGGAGGGATCCAACTGGATCCCTCAACATTTATTTAAATTATTTAATATTCTCTGTTGTGATTATTTGATATTCTATGATGAATTATATTGGAATATTGAATGCTATGGTTTGATTGAATATATTTGGGTATAATGAGTTACCAAAAATATATAAATTGGATTTTGGAAAGAAATAAAAGAAGTGAATTTGTAAGCGAGATTATTATAGAAAATTTGAATAAATTAAGAATGAGTTGAAAAGAAATGGAAGTGATACTAAAATACTAATAAATAACTTCGAGTATGAAGAAAAAAAAAGAAGGACTTTGAATAAACAAAAATTAATGAATTGCAAAATTAAGTGATATTATTTTAAAGGAGTAAAGAATTATTTTAAAATTCAAAGTTTAAATTTATTTAAAAGGATTAAGAAGTAATTTGAGAAATCTAAAATTGGTATTTTTAGTCAAAAGTATTTTAAATCATAATTAAGGAATAAAATCTGAAATTAATAGATTTTGGAATAAAAGGGAGTAAATTGGAAATCAATTTGGAAATTGATTCAAGTGTTTGAAATTGGAAATTTAAAGAAGAACGTGAAGAGAAGTATATTTCTCTGGATAGCCAAGTACGTTCAAAGTAAAGTTTTAAATATAAGATAATAAGTTTTAATGTTGTTTTTAAAAAGAATGTTTTAGGAATTTATTATTTCTAGATATCTAAATTCTAAAGTAAATATTTTTCAATTCTATTATCGTGGTAATTATTTAAGGTGACTTAGTATTTTGTTGTAAAAAGTGAAAACCTAGTTTTATATTTTACAAAATAACCTTATTTTCAAATACTCATATAGTATATATTTTTAATAAATTATTGAAGTGGTTTTTAAAATAAATGTTTTAAAGTATATTTCAAAGTAAAGCGTTTTAAATTATTTTAAAAATCTAAAGTTTGGTGCTTGGTGATTTCAGTGGAAATAGAAAGTACTGGAAAATTTATTCTGAGAAAGGAAGATAGTTTGAAACTGTTTTCAAAAGGGTTTAAAAAGTGGAAATATATCTTGTGAAGATATGTTGAGATAAATAAATAATTTGGGAAAAACTATTTATGTTGATGGACGTTGTGAATATAAATTGATAGCTAAATCATCGACTATCAATATTGGCCAACTGCGCTGATCGTTTCGAAGAGACCGGGATCGGGATTTATTTCTCGGAAACCACTTTGATCCGGTTTGTACGTTTTCGTGTGGAAAACGAGTTTGGATTCGAAGGTGGAGCAGTGAAGTGCAAGGGCTAGTCGCTACTAATCCTGAGGATATTTCCAAAATGGATGTAGTAGGAGTAGTGCCTTCGGTTCCGTTCGAACCCGGGACGGACTTGTATAGATGAATGCTTTCGGGACATCGTCAGGTGGACGATGGGCATTCTAAGGGATATGTTCTAAAAGATAACGCTTATCCTCAAGCCTCATCAACCGAGAATGACTGAAAATCAGGGGTTATGCAGCAAGGCTAGGTGGGTAGCACCCATTCAGGGTGAGGTCATCCCTGTCTAGATGTCCCTTTTTATTTCGGCTTAGTGGTGCGGTTGCTGATCCCAACCGTGGGGTGATCTCACTCGGGATTATCCAGTAAGGGGTAGTTCTGGTCTTGTGTTGCAAGTGGTCGGGAGTGTGATCTAGGCCACGTACCATGACAGGTGGTACCCCAGTGCCTAGTCATTAGTCGAAAATCCATTTTCCCCTACGAGTTTTGTTTGTATTACCCACTCTGTGGCTAGTAGCTGGAATTTAATCATGTAACAATTTCGGCTATTTTAATAAGTATTTGTATTTAGACCCTATTATAATATCAGAGGATTTTAATAAGAAATGTTTTAGCTATCGTAAGGTAAAAACCCGACATGTTTATTTATGGCATGGTCTTACGAGATGCTTTTGTTTTTAAAGGATTTTTGAAAATTTAATAATTAATTTGAGTGTGATTTCTCACGCTGGTATTACAGACTGACTCGGGTGTCATTTAACTATAATGCTCGTGTCAGACCGAGTATTATAGAATACAGGAAAGGATGCTATGGAGCTCAGGAGGCGAGCTGGATGGCAATACGTACTTTCGTACTTGATTATTATTCCGCTGTGTATCCAGTTGTATGTTATTGATGTGGAACTCTGATGATGTATTCTAGTGATGTATGTATAAAACAGATATAGTTTTCTTTTGTGTAAAGATCTGTTATTATTTATTATATTTTATTCTACTGCGTTGGTTAGATTCTGTTGTTGTTTTCTGTTTTCTCTTCTTCTACCTCTTCTTCTTTAACCCTAATGGTTCGTATTTCTGTTCAACTTGAGCTGATTGATGGAGAATAGTGTCGACTCAAGGGGTACAGATTTGCGGGTCGTTACATTAGAATTTACGGTTATATATCATTTCAAACCGCAATCCCGAAATAAATAACATCCATAAAATCGCTCGAGTCTATCATTTCAACCCATAACGATTTTTTCTTAATCTATGCATCATTTGGGTATGTATCATTTCAACCCATAGTGAACTTACAGTTTATAACGATATAAAATACTACATCCATTCATCCAATATCAACAATCAACATCCATCACAACATCATCCAAATCAATCAAATAAATTACAGTAATTAATATATTATCATTAATAGGAATTAACTAGCAATTTAAATTCAATACTACATTAAATGATGATAAATTCAAAATAAATTTAAATTAACTGGATGACAATTTAAAAAACATCAAACAACCATAAATAAATTTCTAATCACATCACAAATTTAATTTAACTAACATAAGAAATTTTAGAAGTTGTAAGTGGGTCAAAACACTCATCTTTGATTTTAGCCCATAAAAATCCAAACAGAAGCGCAAAAATCAACAATCTCCAAATTCAACTAAACCAATTTCATGTTATCTGGAATTGAAATATGAATCCAGCAGAAGAAATCGCATGTGAATCAAAGTTTATATGCAAAAGATATTCATGTTGTAAGAAATATTATTAAAATAATAATTAGTACGCGTTAAAAATAAATAAACAAATTTTAATACTTACATTTTTCTGAAGATGAGGCTTTAGGAAAAGATTGAAGAACAACTAAGACGAGGGCATAAAGTATACCAAAAATGAAAAAAACCATGCTTTATAAAAGAAAGCTTTTGGATTTGCAAGAATAAGAGCTTTTGAATATGAGGTGTCAGAAGGGACAAAATGTAAAAGAAGAAATAAGCTATAGGTTATTTATATTTAGGAAATGAAGGCGGAGGGACAAAAATAAATGTTACATTTTATTTTGAAAGCTTTAGGCATTAATAACGCATAAGGAAATGTACGTAGGAGTGGAAAAGTTTGCGAACGAAAGTAAAATTTCGTACACGTGAAAATGAGGTGGCAAGAATTAAATACAACCTAAAAGTCCAGGCTCAGGTATTAAGCAGATGGAGAAATAAATGGATCAAGTATTATGTAGCGACCCGACTTTCTATCACCAGAAAATCGCATCACTAATTAAGAAAGAAATGGATAGAAGGAGAAAAGAAAGAGAAGAAAAAGAAACAACACATCAGAATCTCACAGCGGCACGATTTAAATATAATATAGAACATATATATAGTATCATATACATCGGAGTACACAATTAAACATCTCAATTTAGACAGTTATAACATTTCTGTCTAATACAATACAAGAACATCAACACAGAATAACACATAGCGGAAACACTATCTATATATCTACACGCTGAAGCCTCCTGCTCCATAGCTCCTCCAGATTTCGTCAAGGATAACCTGAATCACTTGACTACTCATACATAATATGAGTACCCAAGAGTTTAATAAAATAGAAAATAAACACTCGGGTCAGACAGGGGTCTGGTGTGAGTAAACGGTTTAGGATTGCTTAACTTTAGTAAATCTTTTGAAAAAAAAGGTATCACGTAAGACTTCCTACACATAAACATGGAAAAGTTTTTACCTTACGCTAACCAAAACATTTGATAGGAAATTCAGTGATATTATAATAGTGTCTAGGGTTTTCAAATAAAATACAGAAATAGCTGGAATGCTTACATCTCACGTTCCAACATAGTTGGGCACAACTAATACGTATGGCACTTATTGGGTTTTGGATTCCATAAAATGGCAGGGCTACTGGGGTACCGCCCGTCACAGTACGTGGCCTAGATCACCGTACCGAGGAGCCACCCTAACTCCCCTGCAACACAAGGCCGGGACCGTTCCTTACTGAACAGTCCCGAACAAGACCACCCCGCAGTTGGCTGCAGACCAACTGCCCACAAAGCCGAAATAAAAAGGGACATCTGGACAGGGATGTATCTTGCTCTCCAGTGGGAGCTACCCACGAAGCCTTGCTGCACCTCCCCTGTTTTAGCCATTCCCGGTTGATGATGCTTGAGGCTGCGATTACCTTTATGGACACATCTATCTTAGAATGCTCATCGTCCGCCTGACGATGTTCTGGAAGCATTCAATCCATACAAGTTCGTTCCGGGTTCGAACGAAACCGAAGGCACTATCTCGTTGCACTCATTTTGGAATCACCCTCAGAGTCAACGACCATAGCCCTTGCACTCTAAATCACCATCTCGAATCTATAAGCACTATTCCGTCAAACTCATTACGGAATCACCCACAGAGTTATACTGATGTATAGCCCTCACACCTCGAGTCTTCACTTGCTCCACTTGGATTAACGACCTAACGTTTAGTCGGAATCGATGTGGTTTTCGGATATCCAAATATGGAAACCCGATCCCGGTCTCACCGAAACCAAACGCCATTTTAATGTCCAAGTTGTACTTAAGGGATTAAAACAATATATATTTAGAAATATCACTTAACATAAATGAATGATTCACAACACAGATAGATAATCATCTATTATCACATGCATCCATTCATATCACAAAGCAGCATATAAATCACATCTCAGATATAACATATTCACATCATCACCCATCAATCAATGTCATCCAACAACAACCAATATCATTAACTCATCCAATGATATATATCATCCAATCATTAATCATAAACAAGTTTGATTCAAACTTGATTAATTTAATTAATCCTTACTTAAACACTTGGGTTATCTTCAATCCATTTTACTATTCATTACTCAATTACAGATTAATTAATTAACTAACATCACTTAATTATCTATTTCAATTAATCTTCCCTGATTAGTTATTACTTAATTACTTTAAGTAATTATTACTTAGTTACCATATTAATTAATCATCTGGAGTAATTACTTCCAAATTGTACTAAGTAATTACCTCTTAATTACCTTTTTAAAATTAATCATACTTGATTAACTATTCTTTAATTATCCTGATAATTATTCCTTAAATATCCTTTAATTAATTACACCTGATTAATCACCTTTAATTAATCACATTGATTAATTTACTTTTAGTTCAAACTAATTAATCATATTTAATTAATTACTTTTAATTAATCACCTTTGATTAATTATTTTAATTACATTTAGTAATTAAAACTTAATTATAAACTAATTATTCTTAAATTATAAATTAATAATTCATTAATTATTTTCATTAATTAATGATTACTTTATTAATTAAATTTCTTTCTTAATTAATTACTTTAACAAGTAATTAATCACTTAATTAATTACTCTTAATCCTTTTATTTATCATTAATCAAATAATTTAAACCTTTAACTAATTATTAATTAAATCTTTAATTAATAACTAAAGTGATTAACTCTTAATCACATTACTTAATTATTTTTCATAAAGTAATTATCTTTTACTTAATTACCTTCTGTAATTAATCATTTAATTACTTCACCAAGGAATTATATTAAATTAACTCATAAGTGATTATCTTAATTAATCACTAATTAATTATTTAATTAATTAATTAATTAATTAATTAATTTAACTTAATCATTTAAATTAATTAAATGATTCTTGATCTATTCTATTAAAAGATTCTTAATTAAGAAACCATTATCTTAATTAAATCATTTATTAACAAATAAAACTTGATAATTAAAAATAATTTAATTATCTCAATTATCTTTAAAAATGTATTTATCTTTAATTAAATCAAATTCTAAATTACTAAGATAATCCTTATTTTTAATTTTCCTCTAAATCTTAATAAAATATAACATTTTTAGAAATCAATTTATAATTAAACAATTTAAAATATTCAAATTAAAACCTTTAAATTTTTAGAACTTCCTAAAATTTATAAAATAAAATTTAATACAAATTTTACTTCGAGAACTCACTTATTTTCATTGATCACTTAAAATTTTTTACATGTTTAAACATTTCAATTTATTAAAACTAATTACTTTTGAAAAAGTAAGATTTAATAATGTAAAATCATTTCAAAACTTCAACAAACAAAATGTGAAATACTTTTGAAATAAAATATTTTTCACTTTAAAAAAGTTGTGAAAAAAAATGTATAGTGTTAAGTTTAAAACTTAAATCAAATTTGAAATTTAAAACAAGTATGAAACTTGACTTCATTAATTTTGCTTAACTCGACCAAAATCCAAACTAACCTAACTCATACTCCATCCCTCCTTCCTTCTTTATTTACCTGAACCCTACACAAAAGCAACAGCTCACATGATCAACCACTCACACACCCGAGCTCATACGCGAGACTCACGCCCACAAACACGAGCGCGACTTCGAGAAAAAGAAACACACGCACGCGACAACACCACTGACACATGCCGCAACCTCGTGCACATGCACGGAGCTCCGATGTCTCCATCGCCGCCGCCGACCACTCGCGCAAATTCCAATTCGATCCTCGACCCAGAATCTAACCCCAGAATTCGACAACCAAGCTCGAACAAAAATTTGGGTGTTCGAACCCAAAATTCACCGCAGACGCCTGGAAAACCAACCCATCACCCGCGGCACCGACCACCATTCGCCTCCCTACTTCGGCCATGCACTCGCAACATACAAACACCACTCCACCCCAAACCCCGAGAAACTCGATCATCCCTATGCTTCATACGAACAAACTCCTCAACTCGACAAACTCACAGAACACAAACCCTAAGAATCACAATATCTAATTCTGTGTTTCTCAATAAATTCAATCATTATTTTTCTAGTGTTACACAACATTAAACAAAGCTTCGGTTTAAATTTTAAAGCCTATAATCAATCCAGTCATATAAATTTGACAAAACCCCCAAATTAAGTTAAACCCAAAATTCATCTTTAACTCAAAGTTAAAAATCCTGATTTCTGTTTTAAAATTCATATCATGCATTATAGATTTAGTATATAATCTTGATTTATTAAAATTCAACAAAATTTACATGATATATTTATTTGTTTTACTGCAAATTTGGAAATTTTGAACCAAACATTCATTTTAAAAATTTGTAAATATTTTTAGATGAAACATTACTTGATTTCAAACAACCTTTGTTCATAAATCATAAGCTAATTTGGATTCAACCTAAAGTTTGATTTTAACATGTAAATGCTACGTGTAAATATCAGACAGTAACTGTTTAATTACTCAGACATCAAGCATTTTTATATTTCAAACATGCACTTAGTTTAAATTCAAGAATCCAGACGAATCATCATGATTCCACAAGAACAAGCTCCATTTTAAAATTCAAATCTGTTTTTAAAATTTGTATTTACTCACCTTTTATTGCAGAGGATAGAAACATGTTTCCAGGTTCTTGAAATTTCTGCATGTTGATTTTACTCTGCCGAGCTTTCTAATTTGCTTGATTTATTCCAGAATTGCTTATTGATTTCTAATTTTCTTGATTGACTAGAAGATCTTGCATTGGTGTTGTTTTTACATCCTTCTGTTGATTGTCTTTGAAGATTTGAAATCCAGATTTCTTCCTTTGTTTCAGTTTTTCCAGATTTTCTACAGATTTCAGTATTTACTTCTTTTGAACTTTGTTTTGTATTTTTGTTTGAGTTGAAGAAAATGTTTCAGCTGAAGAATAAAACCTATCTTTTGTTTACAATTAAATTTTAAATTTATTATTAAAGAAAAAGACATTTGTCACTTTAATGTTATAAGGATCTTACACTTGTTTTTAACCCACTCTAAATGTTTACAAGTGTTGTTTTAATGTTAAATAAATGTTTAACAAATGTTTTTAAATGTTATTTTCTTTTAAAATCTCTTTAAGCTATATATAAGTATTTATGTAATGATTTAGATAATTATAAAATGTTTTTATCTTATATAACAAGCTTTTAAATCCTTAATAAATATTCATGTGAATTCAAGTAACTTATATTTTGATTTATTTTATATAATATATGTTTATAAACTTGAGAAATTGAGTTTAACTCTTATATAAAAATTTTAAAACAATTTATCTTATGTTAAAAATAAATTTGATAGACTATTAAAACAAATGAACTTTTAATTTAAATCTTATTTAAAACTCAAGTTAAACTATATTTTTATAATAATAAGAAATTAACTTTGTTATTAAAATTTAAATCTCAATTATCATTTCAAAAGAATTAAATCAAAGTAACCTTTCAAATTTCAAATTATATATTTATATATATATATATATGTTAAAGTTTTGAAAACACTTATTAAATTCAGGTTAATAAAATTCCTATTTCAAACATATATACAAATATATATATATACACACATTTCAAATAGAAAAACATTTTATTATATTTGGTAATTACTGTATTAAATTTTAAAACAAATCTCAAATCACAATATATACATTCATATATATTACAATTTAAATATAAAGTTTCATTACATTAAAAACTTCTTATTTACCAAAATAAATATTTTCAAATCAAATTATTATAAACTTCAAAAGAATTGATCTTGCCTATTCATATTGTTAAGAAAAATGTTTATAGATGTTAACAAATTATTATCATTAACCTTTAAAATAATTTTTAACTCGTCAATTTTTAATATAAAATGATCAAATCAATTTAATTATTATCAAAGATTATTAAATTGATATTGCTCAAAATTCCGGGTCGTCACATTCCTTCCCCTTTAAAAGAATTTCGTCCCCGAAATTTAAAAGCAAAGATAATTTAATAACCCAGCTAAAGAGTTTAAATTTCAAACAGCAATCACACAATCAATCATACACTACCAATTCAAACAAACAATTTTATCTATCCAGACAAAATTCTGAATAGAACTTCCTAATATTGTCAAGAGTTTTCCAGGCATCTGTGCTGGAATACTCGCTCTATAGAATCTTAAGTAACTATACTACTATAACCAAGAACTCCCTCTTCTGAACCTACAAATCTGAACAAGATATCAGATGAAACTCAAAACCAGCTCAACTACCAAATCCTTCTGAACTGCTGATTCTATCACTCGAAGAATCATACACATATTCCTCATAGGTATGTGAAATATAGTGAATTCCAGTTATCCAAAATGGCAATTCAATCCTGTAGATCAAAATCTATTCTCTAGAGAACACAGAAAACTCAAAATACCTCCGGTGCTAGCTCTCAAGTTTTACCCAGTCTTATAATTCCTTTGATCGGATAAAACTAAAGCAATATCCAAATTCTAACTGCATATCTCTACCGATGCTCCGAGTCACCTTCAATATTCCTGATCAGTCTAGCCCTTGCTGATTGCTTCAAGAAACAACAGGACCACTCAAACCAAATCTCTAGGTCCTACTCAACAAAATGGCTTTCCCAAAAATAATTTGCTGAAATCCAAAATACAACTCTATACCACAAGCATTAGTGAACTTCAAACCTACCTCTCCTATCTGGAATAACCAAACAGTTGCACTTGACAACCTTGCCTACCAAATCCAGAAAATTCCTTCATACATGAATTTCCTGTAGAAATCTTTACTGCAACTCCTGGTTGCTCCCATTCTAGAATAACTACCAACTCGCTTCCGCTGCACAACTCTGATCTGGAGTAGATAAGAATGCTATCGAAGAACACAAGCAAAATCTTTCTCCATACACAGTTTATCCGACTCATAAAATCTTAGTGACCATTCCACTTGGTCAAAACACCTCAACAGAATCTTAACTTAGAATAAAATATCAATCCCTCTCCAAAGAATCTTGAGCTGCCTCGCCAAACTCTTCTCGCTCCAAGAGTCATCCTACTATATGGTTGAACCTCAATACTACTCCTGGAAATCCAAGTTGATAAGAAAACTCAATCTCCAATTCGGGTCAACTTCTGATTCCCTCAAAAAAACATCTAGAGAATCTCCGACTACTTCCATAGCTTTTACCTCCATATGAGATGCCTCAATTCCCATGCCAAAGAATACTCAAAGATTCCCAAACTAATCGCAAGTCACTTTTGCGATTCCACTCAGTTCCGATTCCAAAGAACTGTCTCCCTAACTAGAACAGCTTTTCCTATTCAAGACCAATCTTCAAGAATGGCTTACCTATCAGAAAACTGATAGATCACTTCCAACAAATATCTCGCTCTGCTGAGCCTTCCAAAGAAAAGAATAAATCTTCACCATCTGCCTGGTCTGCTGATAGTAGAATCCCAAAGATTACTGAATCATCAAAGAAATATGTGACGACCGCCCATGACTCCCGCACTAAAACAGGGAAATGGTGCGCTGAAAGGTGTGCTAGGCAGCCATGGATGATAGTCAGGGTAAGATAAAACAGAAAACTCTATCGTACAACTCACAGCGCATGGATAAAATACAATAGAGAAATATAAATATGTGAAGCTCCATAGAACAGAATATCATCATATAAGCATCATAGAAGTTTGATACGAACATCTAAACAATCCATACATCAAGCCTCACTACATAACACTCAAAACATATTCAAGCAGCGGAACATCCAGTACATATAGTAAGGAAACAATATGCAAAAGCCTCCAGCTTGTCTTCGTCATCAACAGCGTTGGCCACTACGAACAGCACCTGTCACCTGCTACCTAGTTTGCCCATCCCAACATGGATGAACAACCCAAGGTAATAAGAGTTAAACATAAAACCTTGAGTCAGACAAAAGTCTTATTGAGCAGTAAATCAACTATCAAACATACCAAAAGAGCATAAAGGGTACAAAGGAATAGGAACCCAACCATCCCACTCCACCTCTTTCTACAGTGATAGTCCCCAGACACACTAAGTAGAAACAAACATAGCAAAGCAGACAATTAAAGTAAAGCAATTATCACTCGAGTCAAGGTCGATGTTTTCCAAGTACAAACCCCCAAGGCCTAAACCAAGATCAGATAAGCACCCACAAAACATCGCTCTTGAGACCGAGTGACGATACAACCAAACATCCACGACTCTGGCTATCACTGCTATCATTTCCTCGAAACCACCGTTAATTGAATGACCGGCACATTCTTTCAGCCGTAAGTCAAGGGCTAATGGTAACCCCGGTTCTAGACATAACTCCGCACGTCGTCGTGACCCGTGCCTAGGACTTACCTACTCTGCCCAGAGTACTCGACTACCTGCCTGTAGTCTTTTGGGTGTCCCGACCACCTACCTGTAGTCGTTTTGGGCGCCCCATGTACTCTTGTTTTGAGTTTACTATAACCTTCAACAACGATGAAATCCAAGCCTCCTAGTCATCCTCCTCGACGACTATTCTCATACTAGCCCAAGCTACCTCTCGAGCAATCCATTATCAACCAACTCGAACCGTCCCTCGAGTTATCAACATGCTTGGAATGATCCCGTCTGGATTATGCCAAGGCTACATCACGTCATGCTTCGCCTCATCTCATCATAGCAAAGCTCTATCACAACATCGTCATCAAATCTGTCCATATGAGCTTCATCATCCGCTACATATGCCACGAGCAGCTTTTCTCATCCCTTAGCCTCTCCCTTAGCTTTTGAATCATCTTCGACCATACTTGTCTAGATCCAACCATAAATCAACTAACTCTAAACAATCAATCAAGACAATCATTAATCCAAGTAATCAAGAAATCAAACATGATCTAAATAAACGATTATGACAATAATGGCAATTTCGTAATTAAAGGGTCCAAAATCTAACAAGCATGAATTATAGGCCAATGTCTCTACAACTTGATGAATGAACTTGCATAAGTGAACATGTAGTAAAATAGGTATCAAGACTTCATAGATGATGGATCTACATGCAGACTTTAGGAAAATGCAAGAAATCACTATTTTAACACACAAACGAGCCACCGATCCAATATACTCCTTTGGGTCCGTGTGAGAGATAACTACCACTCACCGAAACACCTAAACACCTCAAAAGATAACAACTTCAGATCTGGACAGCGAAGAACTAAGCTTGACCCGAAAAAATCTCGCTTCAATCGATGAAATCTCTCTTTGAAGAATGTAGATCTTCAACTTTGGATCTTGGATCTTCAACCTTGATCTTCAATCTTGGATGGATGTAAGCACTAGATTAGAGTGGAGAAAAGAAGTGAAGAAGTGTTGTAGTCGAGCTCTCAAAATGGCAGCACTTCGTCGCTTCAAAATCCGGTGCCAAAAAGTGATGCAAACCCCTCTATTTATAGGCTGAAATCCCTTAACTCGTCCCCCTTAAGTCGGTCACGACTCATCATCCCCATAAGTCGTCCACGACTTAACAGCCCTTGCCGACCTAACGCCCTTGCCGACCTAACACATGCGCGACTTAACTATCCAACTACCTAAGCCTTACGCCAATGCGCGACCTAACAACTTCACGAGTTACGACCTACGACACAAGCTAATGCGCGACCTAACACCCCTACGACCTAACGACTCAACAGGGGAAAGCAACCTAACACAACCCACGACCTACATCTTCATACGACCTAACCAGCCTGTCGACCTAACTATACGCCTAAGCCATAACTCATTCACGACCTAACTCTCTTAGGTCGCTAGCTTCTTAGGTCGGTCAAACCTATAGGTCGCTCAAACTCCTAAGCCGCTAACTATCTTAGGTCGCTTCCTGTATTTAGGTCGTCTCAATCTATAAGTCGTAACTCATTAACCTACTCCAACTACTAACTCGTTAACGACCTATTCCTTAACCCGTTAACTCGTTCTAACACACTAACTCGCTCACTGTCTTAAGTCATTCTACACACTAAACTGTTAACTCGTTCAAACCTATATGTCGCTCCATTCCTTAACTCGTCCATGACTTAAGAAATACCTGACCTAAGCTACCCATGACTTAAGCACCACACGAGTTAACTGTTACACGACTTAAGCTTTGGTCGACTCAAACTCTAAACGACTTAACGGCACTAACAATCTAATGGCAACAGTTCTACGATCTATCGATCCGTAAAAATACGGGTCGTTACATTCTCTCCCCCTTGGGAATTTCGCCCCCGAAATTCCAAACAAACAAGAGCAACCAAAAATTATTCTGCACGCCTACCATCCATAGCAACCAACAACCCATGCATCCAATTTCTAACCTAGCATGCAGAATTCTAAGACTAGAACAAGTTACAAATCCATGAGATGTCACGGCACCTTAGGGCCATACCTCGAAGAGTTCAGGATGAGCTGCCTTCATCCTCTCTTCCTTCTCCCATGTACAGTCGTTAACATCATCACTCCATTGTACCTTGAGCAACTTGACTATCTTCTTCCTAAGCTGTTTCGTGTCAGTTTCCACAACACGAAGTGGCTTACGAGGTCTTCTAACAACTGGATCAACTTCTAAATCTTCATAGCTATCGGCAGAAACCACTGTACTTGGGTCGTGCACATACCTCCGTAGATACGATACATGAAAAACATTGTGCACACCCGACATCTTTTCTGGTAACTCCAACTTATAAGCGAGCTTTCCAATTCGCTCGATGATCGGGAATGGTCCAACAAATCTCGGAGTCAATTTCCCTTTCTTCCCGAATCGAATAACATTCTTCAGTGGAGAAACCTTTACGAAAACCATATTGCCTACGTCGAATTCCAAATCCTTACGACGCTTATCGGCATAACTTTTTTGACGGTCTTGGGCTGCCTTCATTCGTCACCGAATGATCTCTATACAATCCGAAGTTTGACGAATCATTTCTGGCCCAAGTATCAATTTTTCTCCAGTTTCCAACCAACATGTCGGAGAGTTACACGGTCTTCCATACAATGCTTCATATGGTGCCATACCAATACTTGACTGGTAACTATTATTATATGCAAATTCCACCAAATGAAGATGATCTTCCCATGATCCTCCGAAGTCCAAAACACATGCTCTGAGGAGATCCTCCAAAACTCGGTTGACTCTCTCGGTCTGACCATCTGTTTGGGGATGATAAGCTGTACTCAAACACAACTCGGTTCCCAAAACTTCTCAGAAGCTCTTTCAAAATCCACAAGTGAACAATGGGTCTCGATCGCTCACTATAATCTTCGGAATACCATGGAATCGAACTATCCACTTAACATATAACTCAGCCAATTTCGATGCAGTCCTAGTTGATCTAACAGGAATGAATCTTGCACTTTTAGTCAAACGATCTACGATGACCCAAATCCCTTCATTTCTTGCCCTGGTTCTAGGTAGACCATCGATAAAATCCATCGATATTTGTTCCCACTTCCATGTAGGAACTTCTAATGGCTGAAGCAATCCACTTGGCTTCTTCTGCTCGGCTTTTACCAACTGACAGTTCATACACTTGGAAATAAAATTTCCAACATCTTTCTTCATACCTTCCCAGTAATAGGTTCTCTTCATATACAGATACATCTTATTTCCACCTGGATGAATTGTCAACTTCGAGTGATGACTTTCCTTAAGAACTTCATCTCTCAATCCATCTATATCGGGAACAACTAGTCTTCCTTGCTTCCGAAGCCAACCCTCTCGATCGACTTCAAATCCTTTATCCTTTTCTGGGTCTGATCCAGATTCCAAATCTCGTATAATCTTGACAAGCTTATCGTCTAGCTTTTGGCTCTCACCAATTCTTTCCACAAGAGTAGGTCTTATCGATAAGTTTGCCAACATCTCAGGTTCCAATTCACATCTAGGCCTGAAGTCAAATCCAGCTAAATACTCGAGATTCTTCCATTCTAAAAACATGGCTCCCAAACCTGCATGTCTTCGACTTAACGCATCTGCTACTGCATTACCTTTTCCCGGAGTATAGGCTATACCAAAATCATATGATGCTAAAAACTCTAGCCATCGTTGCTGTCGAAGATTCAAAACCTTTTGGGAGAACAGATACTTCAACGACTTATGATCTGTAAACAACTCGAATCGAACTCCCAATAGATAATGTCTCCACATCTTCAGAGCAAAAACAATCGCCGCTAACTCCAAATCATGAGTCGGATAATTCCTTTCATGCGGCTTCAGTTGTCGACTTGCATATGCAACAACTTTATCTTTTTGCATTAGCACTGCTCCAGGTCCAGTACCACATGCATCGGTGTAAACCACCATCTCATCATTCCCACTTGGAATAGTCAAAACAGGAGCACTTGTTAGTCGTTCTTTCAGGATTCCGAAAGCTTGCTCACACTTAGCATCCCATCTGAACTCTTGGTTCTTTTTCGTCAATCCTGTTAATGGTGCAGCTATCTTGGAAAAGTCTTTGATAAACCGACGATAATATCCTGCTAATCCAAGAAAACTTCTCACATCGGATGCATTCTTAGGTCTAACCCAATCCTGGATTGCTGCCACCTTGGCGGGATCAACCGCTATTCCATATCCAGAGATAACATGGCCTAAGAACCTCACTTCACTCTTCCAGAAGTGACACTTCGAAAACTTAGCCTTCAGCCGATGTTTCCGCAAAATTTCCAAAACAACACCTAAGTGCATCTTGTGTTCTTCTTCAGTTCTGGAATAAATCATAATATCATCCACGAACACAAGTACGAACTTGTTCAACTGATCCCTGAATACTCTATTCATAAGATCCACAAAATACGCTGGTGCATTAGTCAATCCAAACGGCATTACCAGCCACTCATAAAAACCGGATGGTGTCCTGAAAGCAGTCTTCGGCACACTATCCTTTGCCACTCTCAACTGGTGAAATCCCGTTGCCAAATCCATCTGAGAAAACACCTTAGCTTCGTGAAGTTGATCAAACAAGTCATCTATTCTCGGCAATGGATACTTGTTCTTCTTAGTCACTTTATTCAGCTCACGATAATCCACACACAACCTCAACGATCCATCCGCTTTGGTTGCAAACACAACTTGTGCACCCCATTCGGACACACTACGTCGAATGAATCCTTTCTGTAAAAGGTCATCAACTTGCACCTTCAACTCTTGCTGCTCTCTAGGCGCCATTCGCCTAAGAGGCATCACAACAGGTCTGGCTCCTTCAACTAGATCGATACGAAACTCGATCTCTCTATGCGGCGGTAACCCTTTGACCTCGTCAAAGACATCCTCAAATCCATTCACAATAGGCACCGATGACAGTCCATCCCATGGAACAACCAGCGAATACATGAAGCTCATGAAGACGCCTTCTTCATCCTTACATCGTATCACAACCTTTCGCCCCTCCACATTCTTGACTGTCACCTCCAGCCTCTTACAATCAACCCTTGCCGCATACTTCCTAAGCCAGTCCATACCCAAAATAATTCCGAACCCCGCAAAGTTCAGAACAAAACAATCACAAAAAAAAGAGCAATCATGAGTTGATACAACTAGACCACGACATACCATACATAAGCAAGACGAACCCCCAACTGGATTAGTCACAACCAATGGTCTATCAACAATATCCGGTTCCAAACCTAACCGGCTTACAAGGTCATTACAAACAAAAGAATACGACGCTCCAGTATCAAATAACACTCTAACTGGAACACCACAAACAGAAAGAGTACCTTGAACCACCACACTCTTTCCCTCCTCTTCAGCAGTAGGAGCCTTCAAAGATAATGGCACGGCCCCCAAAGCATAAGCTTGCACAATCTGCTTGTCCTTCCTCGGTTCTGGACAATTCCTCTTGATATGTCCCAGCTTATCACAGTTGTAACACTTTCCCGGCACCTTGGGATTCTTACAATCTCTGGAGAGATGGCCCTTCTGCTGGCAGTTGTAGCAGGTCACTTCGCCCTTCGGCTTCTTCTGGCTATCCTTACCCTTCTGTTGCTGCTGCTTCCTCTTCTTATTGCCACCCTGCTGTGGTTTAGACTCCTCCTCGGTCACAGCAACAACAGATCCTTCCTTAGGAAACAGATTCTCATGCCTGAGAGCTTTCTCCACAAGCTTCTCAAATGGGTCGTCCAAATGATCCACTAACTGCCTCCCAAGATAAGTGTCCAAGCCTGTCACAAACTTCTCGTTCTTCTGGTAGGGAGATTCAATATACGATCTGGCATACTTGGACAAAGCTTCAAACTCAGAAACATACTCAAGAACTGATCTTCCACCTTGCTTGAGTTCCACAAACTTCTTAAACAAAACAGATTTCTGAGCCGTAGAGATGAACTTAGCTTCAAATCTGACTTGGAATTGCTCCCAAGTAATCTCTTCCTCTGGAGTATCAATGGTGATAGAGTTCCACCAATCCGAAGCTCTCCCTTGAAGCTGCCTTGATGCAAGCTTCCTCTTAGTTGCATCCTCAATTCCCAAGTCGCCAAAGATCCTTCGACAAGCATCTATCCATCTTTGGACTTCAATGGTTGACTCTGTTCCCAAGAAAACCTTTCCTCCAAGAGCAGTATAGTCCTTGCAAAGCTTGGCAAAATCCACTGGTTTTGGAGCTTGAACTTGAACTCCAACATCTACTGATGGCCCCGGAGCTGGCATCCTTCTCATGATCGAAGTCATCATAGCCTCGAACATAGAAGCATAATCAGCAGCCCCCTCAACAGCATGGCCTCCCCTAGCAGCTGGTCTCCCTCTTCGACTCATTCCTAATATCTAAAAGAAATGATTAATATACCCTAAGAAACAACAGCATAAGAAGTTCAAATCCTTCTAAGCTACTATATTATATATAGTAATCATCCATCAAAATTACAATTACGTCTCTCATACGTAGTTACGTCAGCGAGCGTTGGCTAAAATCGATTAACCAAAGCTCTGATACCAAATGTGACGACCGCCCATGACTCCCGCACTAAAACAGGGAAATGGTGCGCTGAAAGTTGTGCCAGGCAGCCATGGACGATAGTCAAGGTAAGATAAAACAGAAAACTCTATCGTACAACTCACAGCGCATTGATAAAATACAATAGAGAAATATAAATATAGTGAAGCTCCATAGAACATAATATCATCATATAAGCATCATAGAAGTTTGATACAAACATCTAAACAATCCATACATCAAGCCTCACTACATAACAATCAAAACATATACAAGCAGCGGAACATCCAGTACATATAGTAAGGAAACAATATGCAAAAGCCTCCAGCTCGTCTTCGTCATCAACATCGTTGGCCACTATGAACAGCACCTGTCACCTGCTACCTAGTCTGCCCATCCCAACATGGATGAACAGCCCAAGGTAATAAGAGTTAAACATAAAACCTTGAGTCAGACAAAAGTCTTAGTGAGCAGTGAATCAACTATCAAACATACCAAAAGAGCATAAAGGGTACAAAGGAATAGGAACCCAACCATCCCACTCCACCTCTTTCTACAGTGATAGCCCCCAGACACACTAAGCAGAAACAAACATAGCAAAGCAGACAATTAAAGTAAAGCAATTATCACTCGAGTCAAGGTCGATGTTTTCCAAGTACAAACTCCCAAGGCCTAAACCAAGATCAGATAAGCACCCACAAAACATCGCTCTTGAGACCGAGTGACGATACAACCAAACATCCATGACTCTGGCTATCACTGTTATCATTGCCTCGAAACCACCGTTAATTGAATGACCGGCACATTCTTTCAGCCGTAAGTCAAGGGCTAATGGTAACCCCGGTTCTAGACATAACTCCGCACGTCGTCGTGACCCGTGCCTAGGACTTACCTACTCTGCCCAGAGTACTCGACTACCTGCCTGTAGTCTTTTGGGTGTCCCGACCACCTACCTGTAGTCGTTTTGGACGCCCCATGTACTCTTGTTTTGAGTTTACTATAACCTTCAACAATGATGAAATCCAAGCCTCCTAGTCATCCTCCTCGACGACTATTCTCATACTAGCCCAAGCTACCTCTCGAGCAATCCATTATCAACCAACTCGAACCGTCCCTCGAGTTATCAACATGCTTGGAATGATCCCGTCTGGATTATGCCAAGGCTACATCACGTCATGCTTCGCCTCATCTCATCATAGCAAAGCTCTATCACAACATCGTCATCAAATCCGTCCATATGAGCTTCATCATCCGCTACATATGCCACGAGCAGCTTTTCTCATCCCTTAGCCTCTCCCTTAGCTTTTGAATCATCTTCGACCATACTTGTCTAGATCCAACCATAAATCAACTAACTCTAAACAATCAATCAAGACAATCATTAATCCAAGTAATCAAGAAATCAAACATGATCTAAATAAACGATTATGACAATAATGGCAATTTCGTAATTAAAGGGTCCAAAATCTAACAAGCATGAATTATAGGCTAATGTCTCTACAACTTGATGAATGAACTTGCATAAGTGAACATGTAGTAAAATAGGTATCAAGACTTCATAGATGATGGATCTACATGCAGACTTTAGGAAAATGCAAGAAATCGCTATTTTAACACACAAACGAGCCACCGATCCAATATACTCCTTTGGGTCCGTGTGAGAGATAACTACCACTCACCGAAACACCTAAACACCTCAAAAGATAACAACTTCAGATCTGGACAGCGAAGAACTAAGATTGACCTGGAAAAATCTCGCTTCAATCGATGAAATCTCTCTTTGAAGAATGTAGATCTTCAACTTTGGATCTTGGATCTTCAACCTTGATCTTCGATCTTGGATGGATGTAAGCACTAGATTAGAGTGGAGAAAAGAAGTGAAGAAGTGTTGTAGTCAAGCTCTCAAAATGGCAGCACTTCGTCGCTTCAAAATCCGGTGCCAAAAAATGATGCAAACCTCTCTATTTATAGGCTGAAATCCCTTAACTCGTACCCCCTTAAGTCGGTCACGACTCATCATCCCCATAAGTCGTCCACGACTTAACAGCCCTTGCCGACCTAACGCCCTTGCCGACCTAACGCCCTTGCCGACATAACACATGCGCGACTTAACTATCCAACTACCTAAGCCTTACGCCAATGCGCGACCTAACAACTTCACGAGTTACGACCTACGACACAAGCTAATGCGCGACCTAACACCGCTACGACCTAACGACTCAACAGGGGAAAGCAACCTAACACAACCCATGACCTACATCTTCATACGACCTAACCAGCCTGTCGACCTAACTATACGCCTAAGCCATAACTCATTCACGACCTAACTCTCTTAGGTCGCTAGCTTCTTAGGTCGGTCAAACCTATAGGTCGCTCAAACTCCTAATCCGCTAACTATCTTAGGTCGCTTCCTGTATTTAGGTCGTGTCAATCTATAAGTCATAACTCGTTAACCTACTCCAACTACTAACTCGTTAACGACCTATTCCTTAACCCGTTAACTCGTTCTAACACACTAACTCGCTCACTGTCTTAAGTCGTTCTACACACTAAACTGTTAACTCGTTCAAACCTATAGGTCGCTCCATTCCTTAACTCGTCCATGACTTAAGAAATACCTGACCTAAGCTACCCACGACTTAAGCACCACACGAGTTAACTGTTACACGACTTAAGCTTTGGTCGACTCAAACTCTAAACGACTTAACGGCACTAACAATCTAATGACAACAGTTCTACGATCTATCGATCCGTAAAAATACGGGTCGTTACAAAATAGGTTACGCTGCTGCTTCTAAACCTCACTTCAATGATACTACTGAGCCAAAAGATCTTCCTTAGCCACAAGCTCCTTGAAACTCAAAACTATCATCCAATTCCACCAAAAATCCTTGAGAGGAGTCGACATCTTCTCAAGAAACTCGGCTCCAAACCAATCACCAACCACTTATCTTCTTAAGAAAACAATGAGACCATGTCCGAAATGAGGTAACTCATCAACCTTAGTCTCAAACTTCAATATAGACAAGACACCCTTACTTGAGATCCAGAGAATCTCTAAACATTCGAATCTTCATTGCAGTAGACATCAATTGCTCTTCCAACACCATCTAACTCTGGCTCCAAAAGAAACATCTTCAGAAACACCTATGGAAACTGCATCTCACCATATAGCTATTCCTTCCTGAAGCTATCAAGATACCACCACTTGCATCTATTTAGCTGACAAACTCAACTCTTGGAAATCCCGCTCACTCGAGAGCAAATCAACCTCACACTTCAAGAATATACTCTAATCCTTGAAAAAGACTTCCTCTGGACACAAAGAAATCCGTTCTACAATCCACCAAATCTTATTCGAGACAGTATTAGATCTACAATCTCGACAGACACATCTCCAACCACAACATATAAATCTCTTCCATTAGTGGTAGTCGTGTTCCACACACTCCTACCTTATCCACCTTTATAACCTATGTTGGACAATCCGAACAGATAACCCAACAGATTAGGTAGATATATATATATATATATATACATATATATATATAAATTACAAGTACGCTCTCTCAAGATAGACACCACTCCAGAGCCTAGGTATTCACTCAACCTCGCTCTGATACCAACTGTAGCGACCCGACTTTCTATCACCAGAAAATCGCATCACTAATTAAGAAAGAAAGGGATAGAAGGAGAAAAGAAAGAGAAGAAAAAGAAACAACACATCAGAATCTCACAGCGGAACGATTTAAATATAATATAGAACATATATATAGTATCATATACATCAGAGTACACAACTAAACATCTCAATTTAGACAGTTATAACATTTCTGTCTAATACAATACAAGAACATCAACACAGAATAACACACAGCGGAAACACTATCTATATATCTACACGCTGAAGCCTCCTGCTCCATAGCTCCTCCATATTTCGTCAAGGATAACCTGAATCACTTGACTACTCATACATAATATGAGTGCCCAAGAGTTTAATAAAACAGAAAATAAACACTCGGGTCAGACAGAGGTCTGGTGTGAGTAAACGGTTTAGGATTGCTTAACTTTAGAAAATCTTTTGAAAAGAAAGGTATCACGTAAGACTTCCCACACATAAACATGGAAAAGTTTTTACCTTACGCTAACCAAAACATTTGATAGGAAATTCAGTGATATTATAATAGTGTCTAGGGTTTTCAAATAAAATACAGAAATAACTGGAATGCTTACATCTCACGTTCCAACACAGTTGGGAACAACTAATACGTACGACACTTATTGGGTTTTGGATTCCATACAATGGCAGGGCTACTGGGGTACCGCCCGTCACAGTACGTGGCCTAGATCATCGTACCGAGGAGCCACCCTAACTCCCCTGCAACACAAGGCCGGGACCGTTCCTTACTGAACAGTCCCGAACAAGACCACCCCGCAGTTGGCTGCAGACCAACTTCCCACAAAGCCGAAATAAAAAGGGACATCTAGACAGGGATGTATCTTGCGCTCCAGTGGGAGCTACCCACGAAGCCTTGCTGCACCTCCCCTGTTTTAGCCATTCCCGATTGATGAGGCTTGAGGCTGCGATTACCTTTATAGGACACATCTATCTTAGAATGCTCATCGTCCTCCTGACGATGTTCTGGAAGCATTCAATCCATACAAGTTCGTTCCGGGTTCGAACGAAACCGAAGGCACTATCTCGTTGCACTCATTTTGGAATCACCCTCAGAGTCAACGACCATAGCCCTTGCACTCTAAATCACCATCTCGAATCTATAAGCACTATTCCGTCAAACTCATTACGGAATCACCCACAGAGTTATACTGATGTATAGCCCTTACACCTCGAGTCTTCACTTGATCCACTTGGATTAACGACCTAACGTTTAATTGGAATCGATCTGGTTTTCGGATATCCAAATATGGAAACCCGATCCCGGTCTCACCGAAACCAAACGCCATTTTAATGTCCAAGTTGTACTTAAGGGATTAAAACAATAGATATTTAGAAATATCACTTAACATAAATGAATGATTCACAACACAGATAGATAATCATCTATTATCACATGCATCCATTCATATCACAAAGCAGCATATAAATCACATCTCAGATATAACATATTCACATCATCACCCATCAATCAATGTCATCCAACAACAACCAATATCATTAACTATCCAATGATATATATCATCCAATCATTAATCATAAACAAGTTTGATTCAAACTTAATTAATTTAATTAATCCTTACTTAAACACTTGGGTTATCTTCAATCCATTTTACTATTCATTACTCAATTACAGATTAATTAATTAACTAACATCACTTAATTATCTATTTCAATTAATCTTCCCTGATTAGTTATTACTTAATTACTTTAAGTAATTATTACTTAGTTACCATATTAATTAATCATCAGGAGTAATTACTTCCAAATTATACTAAGTAATTACCTCTTAATTACCTTTTTAAAATTAATCATACTTGATTAACTATTCTTTAATTATCCTGATAATTATTCCTTAATTATCCTTTAATTAATTACACCTGATTAATCACCTTTAATTAATCACATTGATTAATTTACTTTTAGTTAAAACTAATTAATCATATTTAATTAATTACTTTTAATTAATCACCTTTGATTAATTACTTTAATTACATTTAGTAATTAAAACTTAATTATAAACTAATTATTCTTAAATTATAAATTAATAATTCATTAATTATTTTCATTAATTAATGATTACTTCATTAATTAAATTTCTTTCTTAATTAATTACTTTAACAAGTAATTAATCACTTAATTAATTACTCTTAATCCTTTTATTTATCATTAATCAAATAATTTAAACCTTTAACTAATTATTAATTAATTCTTTAATTAATAACTAAAGTGATTAACTCTTAATCACATTACTTAATTACTTTTCATAAATTAATTATCTTTTACTTAATTACCTTCTGTAATTAATCACTTAATTACATCACCAAGGAATTATATTAAATTAACTCATAAGTGATTATCTTAATTAATCACTAATTAATTATTTAATTAATTTATTTATTTATTTAACTTAATCATTTAAATTAATTAAATGATTCTTGATCTATTCCATTAAAAGATTCTTAATTAAGAAACCATTATCTTAATTAAATCATTTATTAACAAATAAAACTTGATAATTAAAAATAATTTAATTATCTCAATTATCTTTACAAATGTATTTATCTTTAATTAAATCAAATTCTAAATTACTAAGATAATCCTTATTTTTAATTTTCCATTAAATCTTAATAAAATATAACATTTTTAGAAATCAATTTATGATTAAACAATTTAAAATATTCAAATTAAAACCTTTAAATTTTTAGAACTTCCCAAAATTTATAAAATAAAATTTAATACAAATTTTACTTCGAGAACTCACTTATTTTCATTGATCACTTAAAAACTTTTACATGTTTAAACATTTCAATTTATTAAAACTAATTACTTTTGAAAAAGTAAGATTTAATAATGTAAAATCATTTCAAAACTTCAACAAACAAAATGTGAAATACTTTTGAAATAAAATATTTGTCACTTTAAAAAAGTAGTGAAAAAAAATGTAAAGTGTTAAGTTTAAAACTTAAATCAAATTTGAAATTTAAAACAAGTATGAAACTTGACTTCATTAGTTTGGCTTAACTCGACCAAAACCCAAACTAACCTTACTCATACTCCATCCCTTCTTCCTTCTTTATTTACCTGAACCCTACACAAAAGCAACAGCTCACACGATCAACCACTCACACACCCGAGCTCACACGCGAGACTCACGCTCACAAACACGAGCGCGACTTCGAGAAAAAGAAACACACGCACGCGACAACACCACTGACACATGCCGCAACCTCGTGCACATGCACGGAGCTCCGGCGTCACCATCGCCGCCGCCGACCACTCGCGCAAACCCCAATTCGATCCCCGACCCAGAATCTAACCCCAGAATTCGACAACCAAGCTCGAACAAAAACTTGGGTGTTCGAACCCAAAATTCACCGCAGACGCCTGGAAAACCAACCCATCACCCACTGCACCGACCACCATTCGCCTCCCCACTTCGGCTATGCACTCGCAACATCCAAACACAACTCCACCCCAAACCCCGAGAAACTCGATCATCCCTATGCTTCATACGAACAAACTCCTCAACTCGGCAAACTCACAGAACACAAACCCTAAGAATCACAATCTCTAATTCTGTGTTTCTCAATAAATTCAATCAGTATTTTTCTAGTGTTACACAACATTAAACAAAGCTTCGGTTTAAATTTCAAATCCTATAATCAATCCAGTCATATAAATTTGACAAAACCCCCAAATTCAGTTAAACCCAAAATTCATATTCAACTCAAAATTTAGAAATCCTGATTTCTGTTTTAAAATTCATATCATGCATTATAGATTTAGTACATAATCTTGATTTATTAAAATTCAACAAAATTTACATGATATATTTATTTATTTTACTGCAAATTTGGAAATTTTGAACCAAATTCATTTTAAAAATCTATACCTATTTTTAGATGAAACATTACTTGATTTCAAACAACCTTTGTTCATAAATCATAAGCTAATTTGGATTCAACCTAAAGTTATTGATTTTTACATGTAAATGCTACCTGTAAATATCATACAGTTACCATTTAATTACTCAGACATCAAGCATTTTTATATTTCAAACATGCACTTAGTTTATATACAAGAATCCAGACGAATCATCATGATTCCACAAGAACAAGCTCCATTTTAAAATTCAAATCTGTTTTTAAAATTTGTATTTACTCACCTTTTATTGCAGAGGATAGAAACAGGTTTCCAGGTTCTTGAAATTTCTGCATGTTGATCTTACTCTGTCGAGCTTTCTAATTTGCTTGATTTTTTCCAAAATTTCTTATTGATTTCTAATTTTCTTGATTGACTAGAAAATCTTGCATTGATGTTGTTTTTACATCCTACTGTTGATTGTCTTTGAAGATTTGAAATCCAGATTTCTTCCTTTGTTTCAATTTTTCCAGATTTTCTACAGATTTCAGTATTTACTTCTTTTGAACTTTGTTTTGTATTTTTGTTTGAGTTGAAGAAAATGTTTCAGCTGAAGAATAAAACCTATCTTTTGTTTACAATTAAAATTTAAATTTATTATTAAAGAAAAAGACATTTGTCACTTTAATGTTATAAGGATCTTCTACTTGTTTTTAACCCACTCTAAATGTTTACAAGTGTTGTTTTAATGTTAAATAAATGTTTAACAAATGTTTTTTATATGTTATTTTCTTTTAATAATCTCTTTAAGCTATATATAAGTATTTGTGTAATGTTTTAGATAATTATAAAATGTTTTTATCTTACATAACAGGCTTTTAAATCCTTAATAAATATTCATGTGAATTCAAGTAACTTATATTTTGATTTATTTTATATAATATATGTTTATAAACTTGAGAAATTGAGTTTAACTCTTATATAAAAATTTTAAAACAATTTATCTTATGTTAAAAATAAATTTGATAGACTATTAAAACAAATGAACTTTTAATTTAAATCTTATTTAAAACTCAAGTTAAACTATATTTTTATAATAATAAGAAATTAACTTTGTTATTAAAATTTAAATATCAATTATCATTTCAAAAGCATTAAATAAAAGTAACCATTCAAATTTCAAATTATATATATATATATATATATATATTAAAGTTTTGAAAACACTTATTAAATTCAGGTTAATAAAATTCCTATTTCAAACATATATATACAAATATATATATATATATATATACATTTCAAATAGAAAAACATTTTATTATATTTGATAATTACTGTATTAAATTTTAAAACAAATCTCAAATCACAATATATACATTCATATATATTACAATTTAAATACAAAGTTTTATTACATTAAATACTTCTTATTTACCAAAATAAATATTTTCAAATCAAATTATTATAAACTTCAAAAGAATTGATCTTGCCTATTCATATTGTTAAGAAAAATGTTTATAGATGTTAACAAATTATTATCATTAACCTTTAAAATAATTTTTAACTTGTCATTTTTTAATATAAAATGATCAAATCAATTTAATTATTATCAAAGATTATTAAATTGATATTGCTCAAAATTCCGGGTCGTCACATATTAATAATAAGGTAACTATTTCAAAACGTTCAAGCAACAATTAATAATAAATGAAATGAAGGGACCGTGTACATCACACAACCTTTTGAAATTCAATTTTTTAATACGTAACCAAATTAACTTCATTAACTCAAATAATATTCAAATTTGCGTGCACTTAGTTTTTTATCTACACATAATAAATTTTTTATACTTACCTTAAAAATGAAAACTTTCAATTTGGTTTTCTCAAAATGATCTTTTATTTCCACTAAAACACCATTTTTGTCACAAAATGTGTGTTTCTTTTATTAAATCTATTAATTGCAATCAACATTTTCTTTCCTTTTAATTGAAACATTTGAATTACATTAATTGCAATTACTTACAAAGTTAAATTTTAAAACAGACAACTAAAATGGATGAAAAAAATAGAACAACTGTTTATTTAAACACCTTTATAAATTTGTTGTTTATACACAAGAGTAATAAATAACTTACCGAAATAGATTATTTTCCTATTCTTGTAATCAGTCTGTAAGCTAAAACACAGTTCAAATAAATATATATATTTCTTTCTTTAAAATCAATCTATATATTTTTTATTTTAATGAAATTAAACCTACATTCACAAACGAAACATTCATTTTATTTGATGTAAATGTTCTTTTCATTAAATCAAACTTTCCTTATATTTTCACAAAACATAAGCTGCTTTTTATTGCACCTATTAATTTACAATTATTATTCTCTCTTCTATTAATTGAAAATTTTCAATTACATTAGTTGTAGTTTATTAAGTTTCAAAATGGACTAAATGAATTTAGTGAGAAGTAGAATAATTATTTCCTATATAATAGCAATTTAAACATATTTATACACTATTGGATACAAACAGTAATTATACATTTCTTACTAAATAATAGTTTCTCGTTTCTATAATCAATCTTTCAGCTACCAAAATTTCAAATAAATAAACATATGTTTATTCCTTTACTAAACTTATTCATTTTTATTCTTTTGTTTTGATTTACACTCCTACTATTAAATCAACAATACCTTATGAAATTATTAACATAGGTTTCTATCTTGTTATCCTCATTTTCTACAATTGACGCCTTTTCTTACATTGACCACAATGTTTAATTACATTTAATTTCAATTAATTATAATTTTAATTTCAATATTAAATTTTGGTTTCAACCTTTTTATTTCATAAATTATTGCCTTGTAAATAAAGTTTACATTTCTATACCTTTTATTACGTTCACACTACAGTTATTTTCTTATTCCACATTAATGTAACATTTCGTTGACATCTATTTGAAATTGATTAGTTAACTTGGTAACAACACCAATTGTCACCGTTATACATTTTATAACATTTGTAAGTTAATTCTTTACAAACAATTATTACAACAACTCTCATTCACTACACTTATTCCATTTCCATCCAGTACACATTATTTTATTAATAAATCAACCATTAAATTATTAATGACCTTTTATATCCCACTATAAATCAATGCACACATTTATTAAAATTTATACTCTCAATAAATTTATTCATCTTGAATTCATTCTATTTATTGAATCCATTATTCCTCTATGAATAAAATTTACATTATTACCAAATATTGCCTAAATTTAAATTAACGTAGTACTTAATTACATCTATTGCAATTGGTTTCAAATTTAATATAACAGGCTAATTAAATAGGTAACGTATATTAATTGCTACCATTAACGTTAAATTACACTTATAAATTCATTATTTATACACAAATGTTACAATTTCTTACATAACCCAAATTTTATTCAATGGTCATTTATTTCATACTATTTCATTTATTAATTCAATGTTTACATTTATCTTCTTATATCAATTTATAGTCAAGTATAACATTTACATTATTTCATTCTTTGGAATTTCATTCAAGTTATTAACAATTAACTTACATTTATATTTTTACAATTTATTATAGCTAATATTTCCATTAACAATTCACTAATTTTTATTTTCTTCAGTATTAAACTACCAAAATCTTATTAAATTAACAAATTTAATTATCGAAAATTTACGAGTCATTACACTCTCCCCCACTCAAAACTTTTCGTCCCCGAAAAGGAAAAAGGAGGGGAAAGAAGGAATTAAGAAATCAAGATATCATATTCAAATATTAATTGTATAAACAAATAAATTTACGAAATTAAATAATTTAAATGAAATAATACCAATTTATAACCATTAAATCCTTTTATATTCAAGTAACATTCATAAAATTTTCGAAGTCCAAAATTCACAAAAAAATTCAGCAGAGTCTCCTTTATACGGAGAGGCTCGGGAGAAATTATAATATCAATGATAACAATATTTATCATATATATTCCAAAATAATATATCCCAACACCGAAAAAATAATATAATATCGCTAGAAAACCGTAATCCGAGAACGTGCCTATTTGTCAGGCAAACAACGCTTAATTATGAAGCCAAAAGCAGTAGCTATTACTTCCATAACCTGTATTTTACTTATATAATTCAAAAAGAATTATATAAAATAAAATATTTAACGTTGTTTCAACTACAACAAACAAATCAATATACAACAACAATTGCTTGCAATCACAGCATTCAACCATCACATGAAATCAAAACAAATCAATTATCCATCCATATCAGCCAAAACAAATAGTTTGTTCGGGTTTTAGACACTCTTAATCGTATAGAGTGACAAATAAACTACTATGTATACCATATACTCTACAGTCTTAGATAAAACTTAACAGATTTATTCATAGATCCAAAACAATTAGGAGTATCCTTTCCCAACAAGCCATAAGCCAAAACAAGAAATAATTTACGATGTTGCTCGATTTATTCTTAATAAAAATTTTCACAACATGTGTAGTTTTTATTTTTATTTTTCATTCATAAAGGATTATTTCTTTAACTTATATTTATCTCTTACAAATTTTTTATTTCCATTCAATCATTTAGTGTTTATTTCATTCATTTTCCTTTATTACTTATAAAAATTCATTTTCATATATTTATGTCATGTCAATTTCTTTTATTGAATTACATTCATTTATTATTTACTTTAATTATAAATAGTTTCAACATTAACTTAAGTTCAAAATCCTTTTACTTACATTAGTCATTTTCTATTTAATTAGTAGTATTTAATTTTAACTTAAGTTTATAACTATTTTCGTATTAATTTCTTATTTATAAAAGTAAATTTCATTGAACACTTTCATTATTTGAGTTTTTCTTGTATAATATTCCATTACATTTTCTTATTAAACATTTCGACTTTTTAAGTCTTTTGGTAAATTATATATGTGTTTCTAAGAATGCAATTGAAAGTTGCACATGTTTATCTCATTTCTTTTAGTTAATTTAATATTCAATAATCATATACTTTGTTTATAGGTTGCAACTTTCAACTTTCTTGTAATTTCATTGGTTACCAAGCATTTAATCTCTTATGTCATTTAGAGGTCCCGATTACTAAATAGTTAAATTCCATTTCATTAATTAACGTCTTTAATTCATAGGAATTTAAGAACTAAATGCCGGGTTCCATTTCAAATCATTTTAAAATAATATATATAATCCTATCTTATATATATATATATATATATCGAATCATATTTAGAAAAATCTTGATTAATTTATCAAAACAATTGTGTAGTAAAATTACTACAAAAGTCTTCCCACTTTGAAACTCGAAAATGAACGTCTATGATGTGTGCACATCACCGAAATTATTTTCCAATGACGGAGAGGGGAGTATGGAACTTATTTCTTTCCAATTTTTTTTAAAACAATTCTTTCAAATCATATTGAAATATTTATATCAGAAAAACTTCTAAACAATATTATATTACAAAATCATTCGAAAGAAATTTTAAAAACCCTGTAACTTAAGTTCTAAATTTCCAATTTTCATTTATTTTTTCCAGATCTTATTTCCAACTAATATTTACAAATTTTAACTACCTAACAAACAAATATATTACAACCAAATATATCATTTATAAAATTATTATTTTATATACAAAATATGTAATAGGCAAAATTATTTCATTTTCCTATATTTCAAAACAAATATTGTGTCGGTATGTCCTGTTAAGTGTTTAGAAATCTCTATCGATGTCATAGCGTCCTATACACCAACCGGAATTTATAAATACAAAATGGAACAAATTAAAACAATATAAAACCTTTTTATAACACTAACAAATACGCTCTCTCATATATATACTCTCAGCGACTCATCATAGGGTATTACTCCCCTATTTAATATGAGTCAGACCCCACAAAGCTAAGGCTATCGCTAAGCAAAGCTCTGATACCAATTGTAACATCCTGCCTTTTTATACGTTTAAGCAGACATATGTGCCAACTCAAACCATACAGAAGGGCGGATTGTTATTGGGGTGAATAAGAAAACGTAGAGAATGAAAAAAACAAAATAGAATCTTGTAGCGGAATGACAAAGTATAATAATCAAATAACAGTTTATGAAGCTGTATATAAAACATTTTATTATACTTATGCAATACAAAATCAGAGTTACATATATCAGAGATAAATAAATAATGCAGTGGAACAGTATGAATGCAATGGAATAAATATAGTAAATAGTAATAGCACAATCTTCATCTTCTAGAAATAATATCTTCAAAACCTTAAATGCTCAGGCTGACCCAAGCGTATTAAAAAGACAAAACACTCGAGTCAGAACTAAAAGATCTTAGGTGAATTAAATCAACGGGAAATAATCTGAGTGGAATTGCGTCAGAGATGTTTACGGAATTTGACATCTCCTATCCAGTGTCTAACGTGAGTGCAGTAACTCAAGAGATGCTCGGGATCCCCCTTAAAACATCTTATATATTCCTATAGTCTATACAGTACTGTAACCCCCCCCCCCCCCCCCCCCCCCGTAAACTGGAGGGCTATCATATGGCACTCCATAGGTATGGCACAACATAAACTCATAGAAGGCGCGCTAGGGCATGTGAACACGGCACACGAGGAGATGCCAGGGTAGATATACCAATTGCACTCCTGGACTGGTGGTAGCGCATAGCATCTACTACCGCCCACCTCGCACATACTCCCATATTCAAAATCGAGGAGCGGCCACCAAATAATCATAAAAATCAAAATACTATAGAAGAAATGTGCCCGATAGGAGGAATGACCTCACTTGGCCCGGTATAGCTCCCGATTTTAGTCACATCTATGCTAACTCACGAGAGTCAGGGTCACGTCATACCTCATATAGAAATCATTCACCGAACCTTCCCACTTCATTTCTGGAATCTCCACCACGTACATAGTTTTAATGTGTTTTTCGGTATTGGTAGAGAGCATGACAATATCTGATCCCAGTCTCTTTAACAACCAATCACTTATTATACACTAGATGGTTCTTTTATATTTCAAAAGTCCATTCACAATTGATATCAGAATATCATATTCTCAAAACCATAATACTTTCAAATTGTATTCACTTTCAAATCATATTTCACTTTAAAATCCATATTCGCTTTCAAAAGTCATAATTTCTTCCAAAACCATATTTCCAAAACAGGTTAAATCCTTACTTCAAAATCATCATTTTCAATTTATTATGCACTTAAATCCCAACTTAAGTCATTCCATCATTTCATCATATTTGCTTTTAAACCAAAGAATTTTGAATAAAAAGACTTCCCTTTTTCTTAGTCTGAAAATCTTAAAAATAGTTTAAATAGTTGTAAATAGTTAAAATAGTTATAAATAGTTTAAATAAACTTTCAATAGTAAAACTGCTCTAGAATAGTTAATATAGATGTAAAATAGTTAAATAAATTTAAAATAGATTAAATATAATTAAAAATAGATTAAATAGCTTTAAAATAGATTAATTAGATTTAATATAAGTTAAAATGGTTTAATTAGTTTAAAATAAATTAAATGGTTTTAGATAGGTTAAATTGATTTAATATAGTTAATATAGGTTAAATTAGTCTATAAACCCAAAAATCTTAAAATTTAGAATCTTAAAAATAATATAATTTAAAACAGATTGTATTTGAAAACATGAATTTGGAATTTATATCAATTTAAAACTATTTATTTCATTTCAAAAAATTAGACCAATTTAATTTAATTTCTTAAACAATTTCTTTTAAGCCAACTCACAGTTCAACACAAAACTTGATTTTCCAATAATACTTCCATTTATATAAATTAAATTTTACTTCAAAATATCATTTAATTTTATTCAAAAATTAAGGATTTTTAGATCATTCAATTTAATCAATCCGGGGTCTGTATATAATTCTCTATCCTAGGGTCAAGTGACACAGATATTTATCACTTCAATCCGCAATTTAAAATTTATGATTATATATCATTTCAAACCGCAATCTCGACATAAATAACATCTATAAATCTCTCGAGACTATCATTTCAACCTATAAAGATTTTTCCTTAATCTATATATCATTCGGGTATGTAACATTTCAAACCAAGTGAACTTGCCGTTTATAACGATATAAAATACAACATCCATTCATCTAATATCAATAATTAACATCTATCACAACATCATCCAAATCAATCAAATAAATTATAGCAATGAATAGATTATCGTTAACAGGAATTAACTGGCAGTTTAAATTCAATACTACATTAAATAACAATAAATTCAAAATAAATTTAAATGGTCTGGAATGACAATTTTAAAAATATCAAACAACCATAAATAAATTTCTAATCACATCACAAATTTAATTTAACTAACATAAGAAATTTTAGAAGTTGTGAGTGGGTCAAAACAAGCGTAAAAATCAACAACATCCAAATTCAACTAAATCAATTTCGTGTTGTTCGGAATTTAAATATGAATCCAACATAAGAAATCGCGCGTGAATCAAAGTTTATATGAAAAAGATATTCATATTATAAGAAATAATTTTAAAATAAAAATTTGTATGCGTTAAAAATAAATAAACAAATTTTAATACTTATGTTTTTCTCAAGATGAGGCTTTAGGAAAAGATTGAAGAACAACTAAGATGAGGACAGGAAGTGTACCAAAAATGAAAAAAACCAATGTTTTATAAAAGAAAGCTTTTGGATTTGCAAGGATAAGAGCTTTTGAATATGAGGTGTCAGGAGAAACAAAATGTAAAAGAAGAAATAAGCTGTAGGTTATTTATAATTAGAAAATGAAGGTGGAGGGATAAAAGTAAATGTCACATTTTATTTTGAAAGCTTTAGGCATTAATAATGTATAAGGAAATGTACGTAGGAATGGAAAATTTTGCAAACGAAAGTAAAATTTTGTATATGTGAAAATGAGGTGGCATGGATTAAATACAACCTAAAAGTCTAGGATCAGGTATTAAATAGAAGGAGAAATAATGGATCAAGTATTAATAATAAGGTAACTATTTTAAAACGTTCATGCAACAATTAATGATAAATGAAACGAAGGGACCATGTACGTCGCACTACCTTTTGAAATTCAACTTTTTTAAAATGTAACCAAACTAACTTCATTAACTCAAATAATATTCAAATTTCATAATAAATTTTTTACACTTGCCTTAAGAATGAAAACGTTCAATTTGGTTTTCTCAAAATGATCTTTTGTTTCCATTGGAACGCCCTTTTTGTTTAATACAAAACGTGCGCTTCCTTTATTAAATCTATTAATTGCAATCTATGGTTTCTTTCTTTTTAATTGAAACATTTGAATTACGTTAATTTCAATTACTTAAAAAGTTAAATTTTAAAACAGACAACTAAAATGGATGAAAAAATAGAACAATTGTTTATTTAAACACCTTTATAAATTTGTTGTTTTTACACAAGAGTAATAAATAACTTGCTAAATTGATTATTTTCCTATTGTTGTAATCAATCTGTAAGCTAAAACACTGTTCAAATAAACATATATTTCTTTCTTTAAAATCAATCATTCTATTCTTTATTTTAATGAAATTAAACCTACATTCACAAATGAAACATTCATTTTATTTGATGTAAATGTTATTTCCATTAAATCAAACTTTCCTTATATTTTCCAAAACATAAGCTACTTTTAATTGCACCTATTAATTTACAATTAGTATTCTCTCTCCTATTAATCGAAAGTTTTTGATTACATTAATTTCAGTTGATTAAGTTTCAAAATGGACTAAATGAATTTAATGAGAAGTAGAATAATTATTTCCTATCTAATAGCAATTTAAACATATTTATACACTGTTGGATACAAACAGTAATTATACATTTCTTACTAAATAATAGTTTCTCGTCTCTACAATCCATCTTTCAGCTATCAAACATTTTAAATAAATAAATATATGTTTACTCCTTTACTATATTCGTTTTTATTCTTTTATTTTGATTTACACTCCCACTATTAAATCAACAACTCCTTATGAAATTATTAACATAGGTTTCTATCTAGTTATCCTCATTTTCTACAATTTACGCCTTTTTTTACATTAACCACAATGTTTTAATTACATTTAGTTCCCATTAATCATAACTTTAATTTCAATAAATTGATTAAATTTGGTTTCAACCTTTTTATTTCATGAATCATTGCCTTGTAAATAAAGTTTACATTTCTATACCTTTTATTACGTTCACACTACATTTATTGTCTTATTCCACATTAATGTAACATTTCGTTGACATCCATTTGAAATTGATTAGTTAAATTGGTAACAACGTCAATTGTCACCATTATACATTTTATAACATTTGTAAGTTAATTCTTTACAAACAATTATTACAACAACTCTCATTACACTATATTTATTCCATTTCCATCCATTATACATTATTTTATTAATAAACCAACCTTTAATTTATTAATTATCTTTTATATCCCACTATAAATAAATGCACACATTTAACAAAATTTATACTCTCAATAAATTTATTCATCTTGATTTCATTCATTTTGTTAAACCCATTATTACGCTATGAATAAAATTTACATTATTGCCAAATATTACCTAAACTTACATTAACGTAATACTTAATTACATTTATTGCAATTGGTTTCAAATTTAATATAACGGGCTAATTAAATAGGTAACGTATGTTAATTGCTACCATTAACTTTAAATCACACTTATAAATTCATTATTTACACACAAATGTTACAATTTCTTACATAACCCAAATTTTATTCAATGGTCATTTATTTCATACGATTTCATTTATTAATTCAATGTTTACATTTGTCTTCTTATATTAATTTATAGCCAAGTATAACATTTACATTATTTCATTCTTTGGAATTTCATTCAAGTTATTAACAATTAACTTACATTTACATTTTTACAATTCACTAATTTTTATTTTCTTCAGTATTTAAGTACCAAAATCTTATTAAATTAACAAATTTAGTTATCGAAAATTTACGGTTCATTACAATTTGCGATAAGTATATAAATATCTTATGAAGTATATAAAAATAAAAGGTTTAAAGTAAAACTCTTGTTAATGATTTAGGAATATACTTGTACTATTTGAGATAAGTATATGAATACTTTTTTAAGTATTGAAAGGGTACAAATGAGTAATAACATTTGATAAACAATATTTTATTAGATAAAAGAAGTTTTATTATAAAAAGAGGCTTTAATTAATAAAAGAATAATTAAACAAAAAGAGGATTAGAAGTCATTTTGTGACTTAACCGTGCTTTGTATCATCTGATCATGCTTTGAGCTCGTATATGGAAAACATTTAGTCATATACTAAGCATTCGACGAAGTAGGCTTGTCTATCTATGGGAATTAAGACTGATATTCGGGTCTGGATATGATGTGACGACCTAGAACCGGACGTTCGAAAATCAACTTCCAATGCATCACCCGTATTCGAATGCTGGAGATTCAAACGTTAGAGCCCGGTTCGCTGGAGCTTATAACACATTAGATGATAACAACACAGCGGAACAAAATGATTTCATTGATACACAATATGGGTACAACATTCTGATAACTATTTCCCAACAACATCAGAGATCTATATATACAAAAGAATACAACGAAAACAACATAACAACGGAAAAAACAACTTCAGTAAGGTCTTCCAAAAGAGAGAGAGAGCGAGAGCGAGAATCCAACATGCTGCGTCTTCATTGCAAAACTCCACAGCTCCAAACCAAAAAGCTCAAAATCGAATAGCTCCAAAAACTTCCAGACCCATATCTACATCCAAGCTAGCTCTAAAACCTATTGACATCCTGACTCTAGGTTGCCCATGTGGAAAATTATAGGCACCCAGAGTTTAGAAAGGGAACAATAAACTCCAAGTTAGTCATGGGACTGATATGAACAAACATAAAATAGTTATTTGTACAAAAAGAAAACACAAAAATAAATCCGTTCATGCTTTTGAAAAATGAAACTACCATAAGGTCTCCCGGCACACACTCAATGCAATCACACACATGGGGAAGGTTTCTCCTTATAGTGGTCAAACATGCTTGATACACAAAAATCCTTTTGATATTATTATTAGTGCATAGTGTAGAAAAACATTTCGAAAGTATAATATTAATGTTAGCTAGCATACATACCATTATAGTATGCCTACTATATCTACTATATTAAATGGCAGGTTCTACAACTTAAAACCGTACAGGACTCGTATTGAGTGATTGGATTTCTAACAAATGGCCAAGGCTAAGGAAATTCCTTTATTCAAAAGGGTACGCCTTTAGAGGGATGCCCCGAGAACCTAACCGGATCTCTTCCAACACAAGGCTGGGATACCTCTGTAACTAGGTAACTAACTATCACGAGTATGCCATCCCCCGGTCATAACCGACCTTCATTGAGGGCCCTCAACAGCCACAACCACAGAACCAAAATATCTGGGCTCCATACCAGAATACCACGTTTTATCCAAAAGGAAATGCACATGCCCTGAGGGGTGCGACCCCCATAACCTTGCTGCATCCTTTTCTGTTTCGACCATTTTCGGGGTGTGATGTTCGATGAAGTCTCGTCCCACAAAGCTACGCTTTTCACAAAAGCCATGCTTCGATCAACCAATGATCAACACTTAGCATGCCACATTACCAAATTGGGAACATTTCACTAATAATAATCAACTACATAACCTCTGAGCTCGTACTTCTCAGAGAAGGGTGTTAAGCTAAGAGAGTAAATTCTCGGCCACCATACAGAAATGTGTTTGATAGAAACCAGCTTTACATCTCAAAGTGTAATGTCAGACATATATCCATACAAGTCCATCCTGGGTCTGAATGGAACCAAAGACACTTAGTCCAATTAAGGAAAAATTCCTTGCAAATCTGGATATCCCCAATCCCGACCGGACTCCCCATCACATAGGGAAATCTCTATACCGGAGCAACTTGGTGCAGAGACAATCAACAGGCAATCCATTCGTTCTCAAGAATACCGTATCTTCAACCACCGTCTTCAAATGCAATCCCATTTCATCGTATCATTATTCGGAATGGGTTTTATGACTCAATGTCCTCTCCCGGCTTATCTGAACAATGAGCGCTTATTTTTAAAAATATGTGGATACAAATTTCCATTTTTAATCTTTTAAACAAAAGATCCACCTTTAAGATTCGATGTGGTTTTTGGATAACCATTTGGAATCCGATTCTCGATCTTATAGAAATTCAAATGCCGTCATAAAGGTTAAGTTGTTTAAGTAAACAATTTTAGTTCCATTCAGAAGTTCACATTCACACAGCAATACAACACAGATAAAAATTTATCACAGCTCAATCCAAAGCAATTCATATCACAGAATAGTACATATCAGAGATATCAAACAATCCAAGGCATTCAATTCAGATTTATCATTCATAGGCAAGATTTATCAATCACATGATTATAATAAATTTAATTAACTCAAAATAAATTAATTACCTATGAATTGATCACCTAATCCTGCTTAATTAACATTAAGTAGTTACAAACCATTTTAATTAAATTAATCAATCACATAATTACTTTCTTTAATTATCCTTTAATTACTGATTAATTACTCTTTAATCATTATTTTATTATCCCTTAATCATTTATTAATTAACATTTAATCATTAATTTATTAACCTTTAATATTTAATTAATTAACCTTTAATCATCAATTAATTAACCTTAATTATTAATTAATTAATTATTCTTAAATTACCGACATTAAGTAATTATCTTTTAAGTAATTATCCTTTTATTACTTTCATTAATTAATTATTCTTTAAAACCTTAATTAATTTAAAGATAAACCATTTATCTTAACTAATTGCTTAATTATCATTAAAAAGATTATTTAACAAATCTTGGAATTTAATTATCATTAACACATAAATTAACTTAAGACCTTTAAGTTATATCTTCTAAATTAACATCTTAACTACATTATTAAATATATTTAAATAACTCGATGAATTAATTATGGACAATGGTCACATAATTAAATAATTTAAACTTGGTTAATTCAAAATAATTCACTTTAAAACCTTTAAATAATCCCAAACTTAAATAAAAACAATTATTTAAAGAATTAATTAAGAAATGTTTAAACTTGATTTTATTTTTAAAAATTTAAAAACTTGGTTTTACCCTACATTGACCCGAGACTAACCCGAGTGCCAACCCGAGCCGAGCACAAATTTCCCCGAGTACTTCCCCGAGCCACCTTTTTCTTTGTTTAAATTAAATTTTAAAACTTATTAACTCGTGTTAACCCACATGAACACCCCGAACCAAAACTCGAGCCACGACGAAATCTTCCCAAGAACGACTTGAAGGCAACATCATCTTCTCCAAATTCAACCCAAATATATGCACATGTGCACCGTGCACCTGCACCATACGCTGGAGCTACAATGATCACCATCGATTACGTCTCCAAGTCATCGACGATCATCATGACCCATTCGACTGCCCAGAACTCCGAGGCAACCACGAAAATCAAGTTCGAGCACATGAGAACCCACCGGCCAGAACAAATCATCCAAGAACTACCTCGTGCCGCCACCTCAGGTCAACAGCCACCTCGCGATCATGACCAGAACTTCACCAAAGACCCATGTACCTATCCCCCTGCTCTGATCACCTCTGGTGCTCCCTCGACGATGCAGTTGCCTGGAAATTCATGTCGACTAAAATCGGACCTTAAACCCTAGTTCACCGTCGACTAGCCACTCCGATGAGTTAAAAAATCCTCGACCATTTTTCCATGAATCCCCATCACGACCTACCTAACATCCCGATTACCAGATATCGCCAAAAGTCCCAAAACGTTCAACCCGATAATTCTTAACAACCGCAATACTAAAAATCACAAAATCTTTATCAAAAGCCATGATTTTCAAATATGAATCAAGTTATGAATTCGAAACATGAAATTTAGATGATTGATTTTCTGATTTGTTCTAATTATTACTGCAAATTCCTATTTTTGAAATAATTAATTAATATAAACACTTGAAACCATTTTTAAAATTAATATCTTGTTGATTTATACACTTTTTTTTTAAATATTATTAGCTAAAAGAGATTAGAGGAAGATATTTTGGTGTTTGAACAGGTTTAAAACGTATAAACTTTTGAACAGAGGAATCTATGCCTGTACACAGACATGCACACCCATATCCACCTATATATATATATACATATTTGTATACATGCAACATATTTACATTCATGCTTCAAAGATCATCACATACAGATCAATATATAGACATATTTTAGATTTTAAGGGGTAGTTTACTCACAGGAATATGTTGATAATAAAGAACAGGCTTTTCCTTTTTGATCTGGAATTTGTTTGAGATGAATTAGATTTTGATATGAAACTAGAGCTTGTTTGATTTACTTTGATCTGAACTTGATCCTTACTTGTATTTAGTTGTGGTGATCTAATCTATTGCTTCAAACTGAGTTGAATATTGTTTGATTTAGTTTGAATTTGAAAAACTGAGAACTTGATTCTGAATTTTGATCTTGCTTCTTTTCTTTGCTTTTAATTTCAATCTCAGGTTTTGTTTTATTTTCTGGTTTTGTTTCTTTAGTTTAAATATGTGAAAGATAAATGCGAAAAGAGTTAGAGGAATATATATTACCTTGTTTTTCTATTTTTTTAAATAAAAGACAACTAAAAATGGATACTTGTCTTTGCATGTTAAACAAAGGCTAACACTTGTATTTTGCATTACATGTTAGCTTCAACTTGTTAGTGCATGTTATTATTATCTTACAAATATCAAAAACAATATTTAAGCATTTTTCTTATGTTTTTATATAATTATTATATCATGTTTTCGATTTAGTTATATATATATATATGTTTTATGTAATTTTATATTTGAACTTTTCCTTTATTTACTAAAATTAAAAATGAAAATAAAATGAAAAATAGGACACTTGTATTTACATGTTGAAACACTTGTTATTATGCATGCTAATTTTCTTAACACTTGTTCAAACCTATGTTACATACTTACACTTGTAGTTTGCATATACTAAGTTTAAATATGTTTTTATATTTTTACTAATTCATTTTCTATTATTTATACTTATATAACTTTTAAAGAAAATGATTTTAAAATCTAATCATACATTAATAAATAAATAAATATATAAATATTAGAATTTAACCCTTAAATAGCTTTTGAAAATTATTATAATTTTAGTTCAAAATATACTTCCAAATCACAATATATATTGTAATTAGAAAACAAATTTTTATTAGTTTTGAAATATAGAGTTTTTAAATCCAATTTATTTTCGGTATATTTATTTTTTTAAGATATTTATTTTTGAATTTCAAATTCAAATTCTATTTACAATAAATTTATAAAACAAACACATATCTATTTGTTTTGGAAAATTTAAAATTAATTCACAAATTAATTCTAAAAATTTATGTTAATTACCAAATTAAATTTGGCTTGAAAACGGGATCGTTATAGATTCCCCCTTAAGAAAATTTCGTCCTCAAAATTTGATAGACAGGGAGACAAACAAAGAACATATGAAAAGATAGAGAAATGGCTTACCAAATCAAGCCAAAATATCCACTCTACATTTGGGATAGGACCTTTGCATGCTTTCCTCTGTTTCCCAAGTACAATCATTCAGATCTCCACGCCATTGTACTTTCATCAATTTCACCACTTTATTCCTTAACTGTTTTTCATCTCGATCAATAATCTTTAATGGTTCTCTTTTCATTGCCATCTTAGGTGTGATTTCCAAATCCTGTTGAGCGGCCTCCTTAATGATATGACGTGGGTCGTGCACATATTTCTGAAGGTGTGAAACATGGAACACATTATGTATGCCAGCTAACCAATTAGGTAACTGAACTCGATAAGCCAAAGGACCAATCCTCTCAAGTATAGGAAAAGGACATATATATCACGGTGCCAGCTTACCCGACTTTCCAAATCTCAAAACTCCACACATTAGAGAAACCTTTAAGAAAACTGAATCTCCAACCTGGAATTCTAAAGTTCTTCTCCTGCGGTCAACATAACTTTTCTATCGACTCAGGGCATTTTTCAACTTCTTCCGAATGAAATCAACCTTCTCAGTAGCTTTCCTTATCATGTCCGGACCAAGAACAAGCCTATCACCCGACTCAATCCAACACGTAGGTGATCTACAAGGACAACCATACAATGCTTCAAAAGGATCCATTTTAATACTGGCCTGATAACTATTATTATATGAAAACTCAACCAAAAGCAAATGGTCCTCCCATGAACCTCCAAAATCAAGAATACAAGCACGCAAAAGATCTTCCAAGATTCGATTTATTCTCTCAGTTTTCCCATCAGACTGCAAGTGTTAAGCAGTACTGAAGTTCAACTTGGTTCCTAATGCGGCTTGAAATATCTCCCAAAATCTGCTAGTGAAGATCCTTCTTCCCTTGCTTCTTTAGCTTCTTGCAACTACTTGAGTAATGGCCTTTCTCCAAACAGTTGAAACAAGTAACATTCTTCGCCTTATTCTCCTGAGTATTTACCTTGCTAAGGCTTTTTTCCCCAAACTTCCTCTTCTTCCAATTAGGATTACTTTTGCTTCCTTTCTCTTCTGGAATCTCTTGTTTATCGAACGTGGCATATCTATATCCCATAACTACCAAATCAGCAAAAGACTCCCTCACATGGCCCGTCATCCTCTAATGAATGTAACAACCCAAAATTTTTAATAAATATTTAATTCAATTTATTTGAAAACTTTGATTTTAATTATTTAAAAATTGAAATTTTGGAATTTTCCAATGTAATTTTGGATTTTGTTTATAAATTATTTTCCAAATATAATAAAATAAATATTTTCTGAAAATTTTATATTTTGGTCAACTGTGGCCAAACTTTGACTTTCAGTTGAAAATTTTAAATTTGAATTTTTAATTAAAATTATTAAATGGGAATTTAATTATTCGGTTATTTCAAATATTAACGAATTGTATAAATGTTTATATAAGGTCAAAAAATGTAAAGAAGCAAGCTGGTTTGGAAATGTATTGCATGCATAAGCAAAGATGAGATCTTCTCACTTAATCAGATTTTCCGATTTAATTTTAAATAATTAAATTTAAAATTGTTGATTGTGTGCTTGGATGATAAATTATTATCAGTTGTATTGGATTAGACCCTATGCGCCGCATAATAGCTGATGATATTATATTAAACCCATATACCGCGATATTCCACCTCGAAGTGGAATTGGTATTATATATGTATTTGGAGTGATTGATTTCCCGCATTATATAGCGGATGAGACCCTATGCGCCGCATAATAGCGGATGGTATTATATTAATCCCATATACAGCTATATTCCACCTCGAAGTGGAATTGGTATTTAATTGTTGTGCTAATGGCTGTGGATGCAGGGAAACAGATTGGAAGGATCCAACTGGATTCCTCAAATAATTTAATTTGTTTCAATATTATGTGTTGATTTATTTATAATATATGTTTGATTATATTTGTTATTGAAATCGTTGAAGACAATAGTTTAGCCGAAATATAATAGGATACCAGAAATAAATGAAATTGGATTTTTGAAATTTAAGTAGAAAATCTATAGTAAAATCCTATTGAATAAATTCCAAAATATGGGAAAAGATTTTAATAAATGGGTTTTGAGTAATATTGCTTTAATAGTTGAAGAATTTATTTAAAATTTAGATTTTAAATAGTTTGGAAGAGATAAAGAATTTATTTTTTAAAGAAAATAAATTTAGAAATAAATTCTGAAATTGATTTAGTGTTTAAAATTAAATCTTTAGGAAATCAATATGAAAATTGATTTGGTAATTGAAATAAATATGGAAATCAATTTGGAATTTGATTTGGTATTTATAATAAAATTGGAAATCAATTTGGAAACTAATTTAGTGTTTGGAAATGATTTTTGAAATCAATTTGAAAATCATGTATCAGTGGATATTTGAAAAATTTAAATTCACAATTAGGATTTATAAAGGAAAGGGAAATTTGTTCTAAAAATAAATATTGTTTTATTTTTAAAAGTGTGGAAAGGAATTTACGGATTTGGAATGTAAATTTAAAATAAATCCAGAAAGATTTGTAAATTGATTTGAATGAACCATTTTAGAATGGAAGGTGTACTTTCCCTGGAAAGCCGAGTATGTTTTCAATATAGTTTATAAATATAAATTGAAGGTGTAAAGATGGTTCTAAGGAAAGAATATTTTGGAGCAATTATCTACTTAGGTTATTTTGAAAATATTTAAAGTAAATATTTATTTTAATTAATTATAGAAGTGATTATTTAAAGTTTTAATTGGTATTTGTTTTAGGAAATGGATATTTAAATAGTTATACTCTATCTACTAATTTTTTTGAAATTAGTTTGGACTTGAATTTTTATATGAGACATTAGTATAATATTTTCATAACTAATGTTTTAACTAAAGTGTTTTAAAATAGTTTTTATTACGAATGTTTCCAAGTATATATTTTTGGATAAGTAATTTAATTTATTTTGAAGTATTCGAACTCGGCGAATTTTTCAGTGGAATTAGTTAAATATTTGAAAATTTATTCCACGTGAGGAAAGTGATTTGAAATTTGTTTTCAAAGAATTGAAATGTGGAAAGTGATTTGAAATTTGTTTTCAAAGAATTGAAATGTGGGAAGTGATTTGAAATATGTTTTCAAATGGTTGAAGTGTTAAAATTTTATCTTGCGAAGATATTTTGAAAATAAATAATTAGGGAAAATTTTATTTAAATCATGGTGATTGTTCTAAATGTTGATTGATAGTTAAATAACCGACTATCAATATTGGCCTTTGATGGCATTTGAATTTCGATGCGACCAAGGGTCGGATTCCAAATGGATATTTGAAAACCACATCGAATCTTTGTGATAATGATGGATCTTTTGTTTAAAAAGATCAAAGTGGAAATTTGTTATGATTTGTTTGAAATCTGAATGTAACACTTAAAATAAGCGCTCGTTATTTGGATCGGCCGGTAGAGGACTTAGTGTCATAAAACCCATTCCGAATAATGATACGACGAAATGGGATTGCATTTGAAGATGGTGTTGAAGACTGGGTTTTTTCGAAAGCGAAAGAATTACCTGTCGAATGCCTCTGCACTGGGTTGCTCCGGTATAGAGATTTTATCACCATTTGTGATGGGGATTCCGGACATGATTAGTGAATATCCGGATTTGCAAGGGCTTCTTTGAAGTGCCTTCGGTTCCATTCGATCCTGGAACGGACTTGTATGGATGTGTGTCTGACATTACACTTTGAGATATAAAGCTGATTTCTATCAAATACATTTCTGTTGGTGGCTAAGAATTTATTCTCTTAGCTTAACACCCTTCTCTGAGACATACGAGCTCAGATGTTATGTAGTTGATGGTTATTAGTGATATACTCCCAATTTAGTAGTATGGCATACGAAGTGCTGCTGATCATTCGTTGATCGAAGCATGGCTTTGTAAAAAGTGTAGCTTTGTGGATGAGACTTCGTCGGATCTCACATCCCGGAAATGGTCGAAACAGGAAGGATGCGACAAGGTTATTTGGGGGTAGCGCCCCTTGAGAGTATTTCATTTCCTTCTGGAAAATTTAGTATCATGGTATAGAGCCCATATATTTTACCTATGTTGTTGCTGCAAATTTATTACTTTATGATTGTTGCTTTGTCATTGAGGATCCTCGGATAAAGGTCGCAAACGACCAAGGGATGGCATCCAGTGTAGTAGTTACCTAGTTATAGAGGTAACCCGGCTTTGTGTTGGCAGAGATCCAGGTAGGTTCTCAAGCCGTCCCTCCAGAGGCGTACCCGTGTGGCATAGGAAATTCCTTAGCCTGACCATTTGTTGGAAATCCAAAGAAAGCGTACGCGCCTTGTACGATTTTAGTTGTATAACCTGCCATGGAATGTGGCGGTTACCTGCTATTGAACATGGTAGCTATAGGAGGCATAAGTGTGAAATTATGCTGGCTAAGATTAATATTATACTTTCGAAATGTTTTCCACATTATGCACTAATAATAATATTAAAAAGGATTTTGTGTACCAAGCATGTTTGACTATCATAATGAGAGATCTCCTCTAATTCTGCTTTTGCATTGTGTGTGTGCGGGGAAGCCTTACGGTAGTTTCATTTTCCAAAAGCATAGCAGATTTCTTTTTATTTTCTTTGTGAAAATAACTTTTTTAAGATCTCACACAAGTCCCATGACTGACCTGGAGTTTATTGTTCCCTTTTTAAACTCTAGGTGCCCACAATTTTCCACATGGGCAGCCTAGAGTCAGGTTGTTAGTTATTCGGGCGTGAAGTCAAAAAGTTGCTGTGGAAATCTGGAGTTCAAGCTGGATGGTGAGACATATCATTATACTATGTATTATCTGCTGTGTTGGGATTGCTGCAAATTCAGTTCTAATATGGATTAATTTTTGTAAATGCCTAGCGTTGAATGTTGTCGTTGTAAACTCTGTTAATGTGATATATGTAAAACTGATATATTTCTTTGATTTAAAGATATTCATTTATCTATTATACGTTGTTCCGCTGTGAAATGTGAGAATATGATTATTGTTTCTGTTCTTCTTCTATCTTCTTCTTCTTTAACCCTAATAGTTCGGTTTTCTGGCATTCGACTATGCTGCATTTGATACAGTGGACATATCGATGTCAACTTTTCGAAGTTGAAAAATTGGGTCGTTACATCCGGTCTTGAGATCACTAATGCCCAACAGCGTCAGTTGATAGCTTGGTAGTTGAAGGGTGCAGCTTTGGATTAGTGGGAGTCTGTCACAGCTCACACTACAAAGACTGACATTTCTTGGGAGCAGTTTAGGTATCATCTTCTGATTGTCTTGAATTTGGTTTAGTTTCTCCTTTTTGAAATCTACCTTACGTTCCTTTATCATGCTTTAGGGATGCTTTTATGATGAAATGGATGCCCGAGGCAGGGAAGTCTCAGCTGTATCGGGAATTCATGGATCTCAATAGGGTGATATGTCTTTTGCTGAATATGAGAGGAAGTTCAACGAACTTTCTAAGTTTGGCCCTAATCTAATTGACACTCCTCTCAAGAAGAATGATAAGTTCATTATTGGTGCCCGTTCGGAGTACTATGATCGTCTCATCACCCATGTGCATAGCCCTTTCACCACTCTGATGGATATGGCCATTAGATATGAGAATCCTACATCTAAGGATCCTCCAGCTGCTCGTTTGGCATTCTCTCAGTCTTTTTCTGGTAATCCTAAGAAAAGAAAGCCTAACTTTCATCATCAAAAGAAGAATCGAAACAAGACTCTAGGGATGGGATCATCTTCTTCGCAGAGGCAGTCTGTCGACCTATCTGCCATTACTCGTTTTAGATGTAATCAGAAGGAACACTATGCTAATAGCTATTCTACTTTAGTTGGTGCTACGGTTCCTCCAGCTCAGTTGACCGGGCGAGATCTCTGTCACATTTGTCTGCAGCTTGGCCATTTCAAGAACAATTGCCCCACTTAGCAGAAGGGCAAGTCTTCTGGTATTTTTGCTATTGCTTCTGCATCATCACAAGCTCCACCACCTGCACCTGCTCCTGCTCCTAGTGATAACCAAGGTACACTTTAGGGCAATTTTTCCCTGTTTAATTTTCCTGTCCGTGTTCTATTGGATACTGGAGCTTCCCATAGCTTTGTATTTATGGATCTTTGCGATAAATTCGAGCATTTTCTTTCTCCCGAGTTGGCACCTGTGCCTTTGTGTGTTTTAAATCCTATTGGTGGTCCTGCGAATCTTAGTAGGATTTGTAAGCAAGTGAAGCTTTTCTATCTTGATCACCGTTTCAGTGGTGATTTCTATGTTTTGGGTTTTTATGCTTTTGATCTATCGCTTGGAGGTGAATGGCTGAGGAGGCATGATGCCGTTATCTCTTGTAATACCCAAACTGCCTCTCTGGTTGATAATTTTGGTAATTCATTGGTGATTCAGTGTAGTTTGCCCTAGGATTTTGCTGGCAGCTTTATTTATTCTCTTGATTCTTCTCCTAGTAATATTCATTCGACTGCTTTAGTCAAACTCTATCTCCATGTATTTGGTGAAGTCACTTCTTTACCTCCTAAGAGGGAAATTAATTTCCGTATTGATCTTATTCCTGGAGCTCGACCTGTAGTTCTTCCTCCTAGAAAAATGGCACCCCATGGGAATGTTAAATTGAGAAAGCAAATTGAGGACTTGTTCTCCAAAGGTATGATTAGACCTAGCCATTCAGAATGGGGAGCAGCGGTGGTTTTCGTCACTTAGTCCAATGGTTCTTTGAGGATGTGTGTTGATTATAGGGAGTTGAACAAGCTCACTATGAGGAATAGATAGCCTATGCCTCACATTATTGATATGTTCGATCAGCTCCATGGAGCTATTGTTTTCTCTCAGCTTTTTTTTGCCACAGGTTTCCACCAGCTCAGAGTTGCTGAGGAAAGTATTCGCAAGACTACTTTCTGTACTGGGAATGGTTTTTATGAATGGTTAGTTATGCCTTCTGGTTTGACTAACGCTCCTGCTTTCTTTGTTGATTTGATAAATCGGGTTTTTCGTGATGTGCTTAACAAGTTTGTTCTAGTCTTTGTTGATGATATCATTTTCTTCTCTACGTCAAGGGATAAGCATGAGTCGCATTTGAAATTTATTTTGGGGACTCTTAGAAATCATCAGTTGAAGGCTAAATTTTCGAAATGCCATTTCTGGAAGGATGAAGTCCGATTCCTTGGGAAAATTGTTTCTAGAAATGGAGTTTCTGTTGATCCAGTCAAGATCGCTGCGATCAATGTAAGTCTTTCCTTTCTTCTCTTTCTTTAATTTGATCATTCTATCTTTTCTATAGTCCTTATTTATCCCTATTCTATTATAGGATTGGGAACTCCTAGGACTCCAACTGATATCCGTAGTTTTCTGGGCCTTGCAGGTTATTATCGAAGATTCATTGAGAATTTTGCTTGGATTTCTGCACCTCTCACTACTTTAACTCGAAAGAATGCTAAGTTTATATGGAGTGATAAGTGTGAAGCTGCATTCAATGAGTTGAAGCATAAGCTTACTTTCGCATCAGTGCTTACCGTTCCGAATGGAAATGAGGGATTAACGGTATACGCTGATGGTTGTCGTGAGGTTTTGGGAGCTGTTTTGATGCAAGATGGGAAGGTTTTTGCTTATGCCAGTCGCCAGTTGAAGACCCATGAGGCCTATTATGTGGCTCATGATTTGGAATTGCTTCCTATTGTCTTTGCTTTGAAGCTTTGGAGGCATCTTCGTTTGGGTGCTAAGTTTGAGTTCTTTATTGATCATCAGTCTTTGAAATATATCTTCACCCAAAAGGATTTGAATTAGCGTCAGGTTCGGTGGTTTGAGTTTCTTGCTTCTTATGATCTCGATATTAGCTATACCCCTGGGAGGGCTAATGTTGTGGCTGATGCCTTGAGTCGGAAGAAGGCTATGTTGTGCCAGCTATTTGTTTCTTCTTCTCCTCTTTTGGATCGTACCATTGCTAAGCAAGATGAGGATAAGATCATCGGACTGATTAAGGAGAGTGTTCGTAGAAGAGTTAGCGGTAGTAGTCCTGACGGTAGTGGAGCATAGATCGATGATAGAGGTATTTTGAGGATTAATAATCGGATTTGTGTCCAGAATGTTGATGGATTGAGGCAAGAGCTACTTCAGGAATATCATCGATCCAGACTTTCTATTCATCCTGGTGTGATGAAGATGTATCAGGACATGAAGAAGCTTTATTGGTGGAGAGGTATGAGGCGAGATATCTCTATCTTTGTTAGTAGGTGTGCGACTTGTCAGTAAGTCAAGGCAGATCTTCAGAAGACCACTGCTTTTTGCAGCCCCTTGAGGTTCCCAATTGGAAATGGGAACAGTTTTCCATGGATTTTATTGATGGTTTACCGATGACTAAGAGGGGTAATGAGAGCATTTGTGTTATTGTGGATAGATTGACCGAATCAGCTCGTTTCATTCTGGTCAAATCTACCCGTTCTGCTTTCAGTCTGGCTAAGATTTATATGAGGGAGACTGTTCGTCTCCATAGTGTTCCTATCAGCATTATTTGTGATTGGGATCCTATCTTCACCAGTCAGTTTTGGAAAGCTTTTCAGGAATCTTTGGGTATTCGTATGAATCTGAGCACTGCTTACCATCCGCAGACCGACGGTCAGATGGAAAGAGTAAATCAGATTCTTGAGGATCTTCTTTGTGCGTGTGTTCTTGATTATGGAGGATCTTGAGAAGATCATATCCATCTTGTTGAATTCACCTATAATAATAGTTATCAGGTATATTTACATTTTTTATTTTGATCTTATTTTAATCTTTTATCTATCTCATTCCGTCTTTGAATTCAGGCCAGTATTGAAATGTCTCCATTTGCTGCTCTTTACAAAAGGCCTTGTAGATCTCCATCTTGCTGGATTGAATCCGGTAATCGTTTGGTTCTTGGTCCTGATGTGATTTTGGAAGCTTCTGAGAAGGTTGAGGAGATTAAGAGGAAGATGAGGATTGCTCAGGATAGGCAGAAGAATAATGCTGATCGGCGTAGGAGGAGTTTGGAGTTTGCTGTTGGTGATTTAGTTTTCCTTAAGGTCTCTCCCTTAAGGAATGTGATCGGTTTGGTCGTAGAGGGAAGCTTGCTCCTAGGTTTGTTGGTCCTTTCCATATCTTTTAGAGGATTGATTCTTTAGCTAATCATCTGGATTTGCCTGAGAAATTTTCTGGGGTGCATAATGTATTCCATATTTCGCATCTTCGTCGATATCTGCATGATCCATCTTTGATTGTCCAGCCTTTTTCCCTCGAGAGTTTGGATATTGAACCTAGTCTTACTGTCGAGAGGAAGCCACTTCATATTATCAAAAGAGATACGAAGCAGTTGAGAAGGAAATCTGTCAACCTGGTCAAAGTGCAGTGGAGTACCGATGATCGGGATTGTACCTGGGACACGGAGGAGAGAATGCGTGCTTCGAATTCGGAATTGTTTATTTCAGGTACTATTTGCTTTTCTATCTTATCTTTCCTTGTTTCCGTGTCTCGTTCCTTTTCGAGGATGAAAAGTTTTGAGTGAGGGAGAGTGTAACAACCCAAAATTTTAATAAATATTTTAATTCAATTTATTTGATAACTTTGATTTTAATTATTTAAAAATTGAAATTTTGGAATTTTCTAATGTAATTTTGGATTTTGTTTATAAATTATTTTCCTAACACAATAAAACAAATATTTTCTGAAAATTTTATATTTTGGTCAATAGTGGTCGAACATTGACTTTCAGTTGAAAATTTTAAATTTGAATTTGAATTTTATAATCTTTTTCTCCGAAACTATATTTGATTCTGATATTCATGCTGCTTTTCGTTTCATAAAATTCTGCTTTATACTTTTTAAAAGTGATAAATTTCAGTGTTTTATACGCGATTATTTTCCGTATTCTATTGGTTATTTTATATTGTCTATTTCCTATCCTCATTTCAATTTTATATTTTATTTCCTATTTTCTATCTTATTTCATTTTTCAATTCTCTACTTTTCTATTTTCTTTTATTTGATTTTGTCTTGGAAATTTCAAAAGACTTAAGTTTCTTTCTTGGGAATGAAGCAAAGCCTTTTTATTTTCTAGCCATTCCAAAGCAATTACTCTCCTAGTCGTTCACTTCTCTTTCTCACCTCCATAATTCATGTACAAGAATTTACTTCTCTCATTTCATTCTCTCGAAAAAAAATATTACAGTAATTTTCTTCCTTGTCATCTCCTTCTTTTTTTTTCCTTTTTTTTTTTTTTTTTTCTATTTTCTTTGTTCAGCCATCACCATAATCATGCTCTAGCCAACCATCTCCTCCTCACCACCACCACTTGACACAGCCTCCACCACCTTATCCCCTCCCCTATGCCTTTCCATGAGCATTAGATCCAAATCCACCACCAAAAGCATGTTGCAACCCCAAGCCAAGCCTACTGATCATCATCCCCTTTTATTTTGCCTCGGCCACAACACAAACTCCCACACCTTGCCTTGGCCATGACCCATCTCCATTACCTAGCCATGATTCCTTGTGCCTTGATCCAGACCTGACTTGATCGAGCCATTAGCACATAGTGGCCGAGTCATGTTGCTTAGGGCCGAACCCATACCCCTCTTGATCCATGCCTTTTTTCCTTCCTATTGGATTTAACTTGCCATCTCTTCACATTCCACAAACCATAGCCATGCCTTGTGACCACCTGACCGAGCCTAGCATGCCTCAAAACATCATGGCCGAGCCACGTATTATGATGATTGAGCCCATTGACATAGTGGCCGAGCCTACTTGTTGATTTAAACCAATTTTTCTTCACCTTATTTCATTTGATTTATAATTTATGTGTTGAATATAGACATATGTATGTTCATATTTTAATTGTATACAAGACTTGAGTCTTGGCTTTCAATCCACTCAAATCTAAATCGTGCCTTTTCGTGCTTTGCGGAGTTTGGATTTGTGTTTTGAATTTGATCTCTAGCTTTAGAAGGTGAGTTTATCACTCTCGATCTCCGTACTTATATAATTGTGAAACGATGACAAGTGGATATGTAGTAATTGATATGCTATGTTGATACGTTTATATATGCCTGTTACATGATTATATGATGTTAAAACCTGCTTATAAACCTATTACATCATCTGATATGTTATATTACGCTATACTGTTTATTTTATTTACTGTTTCTCACACTGCAAGTTCCCTGTAGAATAGAATCACTATGGATTGAGATGATACATACCCGAACAGACATTAGAATAAGGAAAAATCATTGTGAGCTGAAATGATAGGCTCAAACGATTTTTATTTATTTTGTTTGACATGGGATTGCGAGTTTGAAATGATAGAACCCAGATTTTTCTTTTTAAATTACGGATTGGAATGATACATATCCGTATCACTTGACCTTGGTTAGAGAATTATATACAGACCCGTGGTTAATTTTAAATATTTTCTTAAAATTATTAAGTATTTTGAAATTATAAAATATGAAATTTTAACTTAAATTGGATTTAAATGATTTAAATAAATGTTATAGTGATTTTCTATAAGTTAAAATGTATAAGTAAATAAATGATTTTAAAATGTAGTTTAAATATGACTTAACTTGAAAATTTAAATTTAGCTTCAAAATGGAAATTTTAGGCTTAACTTAGTAAAAGAATATTTTATTTATGAAATGGGAAATTTTAAATAAAGTACAAAGTCAATTGTTAAGATAAAAAGTTAAGTAAAATAACGTACATTTGACTTCATAAATAAATTATAGTTTAATCTGGATATTTATTTAAAAAATTTATTTTATTTAACCATAAGTTAAATGACATCCAAATAAATATTGTGGAAAAGTGAGATATAAGTTAAAAATGGTGACAAATTGAAATTATAATGTTGCTAAAATGTTGTAATAAACCTTAGTTATGTATAGGCAGCATTTCCAAAATGCTGTGGTTTTAAGGTTGCATTTACTAAGTGCTACCATTTTTGAAATATAACTATGTTCTGAAATACTAAATATATCTACAGTAGCATTTTTAAAGTGCCGCAGTTTCTGAAATTGAATTGTTTTGAAAATACTAAATATATCTACACTAGCATTTTTAAAGTGCTGCAGTTTTTGAAATTGAACTGTTTTGAAAATACTAAATATATTTACAGTAGCATTTTTAAAGTACCGCAGTTTCTGAAATTGAACTATTTTGAAAATACTAAATATATATACAGTAGCATTTTTAAAGTGCTGTAGTCTCTGAAATTGAACTGTTTTGAATATACTAATATATCTACAGTAGCATTTTTAAAGTGCTGGAGTTTCTGAAATTGAACTGTTTTGAATATACTAATATGTCTATAGTAGCATTTTTAAAGTGCTGCAGTTTCTAAAATTGAACTGTTTTGAAATACTAATATATCTACCGTAGAACTTTATAAGTGTCGTTGTTTTCCAAAAAATACAATGTTTTGAAATTATTGTAATCGAATGAATGAACTTAGAAAATGCTACAATTTTGGAAAGTGGATATTTGATTTGAAAGGATAACGACTTCACGTTTAAATGGTTTAAATGAATTATTTTGATTTGGAATATAAACCATTTTTGAAATTTATAACCATGGGTAATAATAACTTTTGGTTGTTAAAGAGACCAGGATCAGAAGTTATCATACTCTCTGCCAACTCCGAAAACCACTTTAACAACCGTGTACGCGGTGGAGATTCCAAAATGGAGTAGGATGGTGGCGACGTTCTATTCAGGTATGTACATGGATCCGACTCCCATGAGTTGGCATAAGGTGGCTAAAACAGGAGCGATTGATGGGCTAATGAGGTAGCTCCTCTTATCGGACATACTTCTTCGTATGCTATTCTATTACTTTGTGTTTGATTGATGCACACCTTTGATTTTTGGGAGTGTGGATCGAGGTGGGTGGTAGTGGCTGCTACGCGTTACCACCGGCCCTAAAGCGTAATTGGCATATCTACCCTGGCATTACCTAGTTATGCCGTGTCATCAACCCTAGGGCGCTTTGTACGATTTTGGTTTTGTATCGTACCTATGGCTATGGGGTATCCTCTGGTGGCTTCTCGATCAGGAAGGACTATGATACTGTATATACTACTTGTAACGACCTAGAATTTCAGTCATTTGAAATTCGTATATTTATTTTAAATTTTCACAAGTTAATTTTATAAGTTGACTAACTTATATGTGAAATATCTAGATTTAATTGGACAATTAAATTATCGATTTAATATTTGAAATTGCGTAAATAATTGGAAATTGGATTTAATGTGAATGAAAATGATTTATAAAGTTAAATTAAACCTTATTTGAATTAGAATAATGTTACAGAACTTGTAAAATCGAACTAAAAGTTAATTTGTAGAAATTGAATATTTTAATATTTAATTAACGAGTAAAAATAGCCATTTTTCAAATAGTCTTGGATTTCGACGAAACTAGTTTCATTGGATCCGTAATGTTAAATTTGTAAGATTTCAAATTTCATGTCAATCAGATTTACGGTTTGTCCGGGGCAAGTTAAAATGCGTAGGAAATCGGTTTAAGTGAATTTTAAATTGAAATAGTCGATTTCAAAACCTATCTTCCAAATACGATCAAATTGGCTCCTGATATATATTCCATTTAGTTCCGAATAGGGGTAAAACATTATAAACGCCAGGCGGCACGCTTCGATTGGAGTTTGAAAATTTTTCAGGTGAATAGTGTTTCAAAATTTTCTATAAAAGGACGAAACATTTTCTATTTGCGTTAAAACCTAACTAGGGTTTCAGAGCCGCCACCATAAATTTTAATGGCTGAAAATTGCCAACATCCTTCCATTAATTTCATCCAATCCATCGATCTATTCCAAAAATCTTCAACTAACAAATTGTAGAGGCGACGAGAGCTTCGATTCCATACGGGTGTGATCATTTTTAGTGGCATGAATCGTCGGCAATATGCGTTCGAATGGGTGGCGTTCGTGCATGAAAATCTATGCATAGGCACAACCGAGTTCAATCTTGCTTCGGTTGATGATGGACTTCGAAATGGTGCTAGCTGATCGACGTATAGATGAACGATGGAGGCTCGATAATTGATGGGAAGAGGCGGCTAGTGGGTTTGCACGACCTGGGTATTCACACAATGGGGAAGAAGATGTTTATGGCCAGATTTTATTGGATGGAAACGTACGGCCCAGATGTGTTTAAGGTTATAAAAATAAAAAAAGAAACTGTATATTAATTTGTATGAAAATCGTACAATTTAAAACATCATATCTTTTAGATACGAGGTCCGTTTTACACGAAACGAATTGTACTAGGTTCATATGGACGAACACTACGGGATGGAGATAGTTTGGGGTTGATTGGAGCTAGCGTGAAATTTGGGTAAAATTAAATGCTCGTTTAATTTTATTCGAAATAAAACACTGAAACTGCGATTGGAATCAAAGTGAGTACAACTCACTCTTTCTGCGTCGCTAATATTTTTCTATAAGTGAGAAATAATCTATTATATGATGATTGATGATTGTCTAGATGATATTTGATATATTGATTGGTATTTGGATATATACCTGCCTAGTGGAGCAGATGACCCTATACGTTCCCGTGTATGAGCGAATGACCCTTTGTACGCACGTCTGCCTTGAAGCAGACATTGTACACATATTCTATTATGTATATTGTTTGAAGGTGACAGGTTGGAGGGATTCAACCGGATTCCTCAACAGCATTGATTTATTTACAAATATTCTGTTATCATATGATATATGATGTTTTGGATGTTGTGATTGATGTATTTAGTGCTGTTGCAACATTGGGCCTATATTTTAGAATTTGAAAATGTTAAAGTGAAGATTTCCAAATTTAAAAGGATTTTAAAGTGATTTTTGAAAGTATACGTTTTATTGAATTTTGGAATTGATTTATTTTAAATAAATAAATGTTATAATTTTTATCGTTATAAAAATTACGATATTTATGAAATATGATTGAAATTATGGTTTTTGAGAAATATAGTTGAAACGTGATTTTTGAAATCTGGAGTTAATGATCTTGTAAATGGTTTAAAATTGAGACTCTGATTCATTATAAATGATTTATATATAAAATTTATAAAATTGATATTTTATAAATAAAAAAAGGAATTATATATGAGTTTCTGTAAGTGTTAAAATGAGGTTATAAATGGAGTTTATAAGTGAATAAGATTTATAATTGTGAAGTTATAAAATAAATGAATTTGAAAAATAAATGATTTATAAGTTATTAACTTATAAATTGGATTTGGCATATAAATGAGATAAATTGAATTGGTTAATAAAGGAGATTTTATAAGTTGAAGTTTTTATAAAATATAAATGGAATTTATAACATTGTTTTATAAATTTGAAATCAACTATATTTTGATAAGATAATATAGAAGTTTACTAAAAGAACTATACTCACGATTTTGGACAGTGGGTAATCCTTTAATTTAAATATGCAATAGTAATGGATTTGGTAAAGGGGTATACTCACGATTTTGGACAGTGGATTATCTTTTGAAATAAATGTGTAGAAGTTTTGTAATTTGTTAGAGAATTTATATTCACGATTTTAGACAGTGAATAATATTTTAAAATTAAATATATATTTTGGAAAGTGGTATTTAAATTGAATTTAAATGATTTGAAGATGTTTTGAAATGTTTTGATTATTGAAACCATAGATTTCAACATTTATTGTTGAAATAGACATTTTCGAGAAGTAAGGAAATGATGGACTATAACATTATTGTTATAGTAAATGATTTTTGAAAGGAAATGTTTCTGTACAGTATATGGGATTTATATATCTATCTTATTTTCGAATCCTTATACTATTGATTTTGGGTTGTCGTAACGATGCTTTACGCAACGTTCGTTTTGACCCAAAATAAAGATGTTTAAAAGAATCTTTTCCTAAAAAAATAAAATATATACTTAATCGTGATTTAAGTATATGCAACATTTTCTAAGTATTCAAAATAAATTGAATTGTGAATTACTTATTCTTAAGTAAGTATTTGGAAATGTTTTCCAACATTGAAATGATTTTGAGATTATATCTTTTTAAAGATAATTTGAAGTGGATATTTGGCAAGTGATTTAACTAATAAAAGATTAATTAAAAGGGCCTAGTGATTGTATATGGTGTTGAATATTTGTTTGTTTATTTTGATAGTTAAATAACCGACTATCAAACTTGGATAAAATTTTAGTTCCTCAACTTGATGTGGGAATTATTTAGTCGTACACTTAGTATGTAGCCTTCTGTGTAGGCTTGATTATCATTTTTGTTGAGGATGTTGATTCGTATAGTGCGGAATATTACTCCAATCTATCGAGCTTCCTTCTTGGCCCAAAGGATAGTAAGTTGAAAGTTGAAGACGTGATAAGTCTATGAGACTTAGTTTATGTATGAAGTTGAGAAACGGTTTTGCGTTATTGGTGCGAAGAGACCAGGATCAGATTTATCTAAAAACCACTTCGGACCAACGTATATGCGACGATTGTGCAGGTTGCTTGTGATGATATTGATATTCCGGATTTTCATAGCGGGGGACTGCTTGTTGATCGTTTGGGGTTAAAATCCCAATATACATCCAGTAGCAGTGGTCTCTTCATTATGAAATATCCAATGCGAGGACTATTCGCTACTAATCCTAGTGATTTCCCGATAAGATGTGATAGAAAAGTACCTTCGGTGTGCCCTGTTCCTGGACAACTTATATGGATGTTTGTTTGACATTGCATTTCTATAGATTATGTACATTGGTTTTTACAAACGTACATCAGTGGTGGCGGAGAAGGCAACTTCTCTTAGCTTAACATCCTTCTTGAGACTTATGAGCTTAAGGGTTGTATTTTTGTGGAAGGCAATTAGTAGTCAACGGAAATGGACGTGTGGCATTCTAAGTGATGTGATTGTGATTATGAAAGGTAATCGTTACCTCTTTAGGCCTCATCAACCGGAGATGACCAAAACAGGGTTAGATGCGGCAAGGCTACGTGGGTCACTCCCATTAGGATATGATCATCCCTTTCTAGATATATCTTTGCACGCTATGACGTCGTGTATCTGATTATTGTGGTTTGTATGCTAGAGGGCCCTCGGTAAAGGTCGGTAACGACCGGAGGATGATATATTCGGTACCATCTAGTTATGGAGGTGGGCCAGTCTTGTGTTGGTAGAGGATCCTTTGTGATGGTCCTCGATACATTCTTCTAGATATGTACTGCCGAAAGGTAGTCCCTTCACCTGGTCATTTGTATGGAAGTCCAAACTCCACTACCTGTTTGCCATTTTGATTGTATTGCCCAATAGGGCTATATGCTGTAATTTAATTAATGTAACAATTTCGGTTATGATTAATATTACTTGTATACTAGACACTAGTATAATATCACATGAGTTTGATATGAAATGTTTTAGTTAGCGTAAGGTAAAAACATGTCTGTGTTTATTTGTGGACTTGTCTTACGAGATACTTTTTTTTTGATAAAGGAAAAGTTTGGTAATTTAGTAAATTCAGTTGAGTATGTTTCTCAAGCTGGTTTACCAGACTGATCCGGGCATTCTTCCCTTTCAATGCTCGGGTCAAACCGAGTATATTTACAAGTTCAGATTTGATGCTTTTGGAGCTTCAGCAGGCGATTTGGATATCTTCATTTCAGATACGCGTATCTTTTTTGATTATTGATTATCCGCTGTGCTTAGTTGTTTTATATTATCGGCAATTGTGAGGATAGCTTATTATAACTGTTCAGGCTGATAACTATTAATTGATTGTTGAACTCTGATTGATGTATGTATATATATACAGTTTCTGTTTTGTAAAGATCATTATTATGATATTATATATTTTCCGCTGCGATGTGAGGTTCTGTATTGTTCTGTTTTGTTCTATCTTCTCTCTTTCTTCTCTTCTCTTCTTCTCTCTTCTTTTCTTTCTCTTGACTTTCCGTCAGTCTTTGCTTTTTGGATCGTACATGTGTGGATTATTGTCAATCCAGAGGGTACGAATTTTTGGGTCGTCACAATTGGTATCAAAGCTTAGATTTTGTATATCTCTAAGCTTTGATGTGTACTCAGTATAGATAGGGACAATAACACCCTAGATTGATTTTGAGTGTATTATATATATGAGCGCATATTTGTTAGTGAATATAAAATATTTTATATTGTGTTTACTTATCCATTGAGTTTTTGTGAATTCTGGTCGGTATATGGGACGCCATGTTATCGATAGGGATTTCCAAACACTTAAACGAGGCAAGTCGACATAGTGTCATTTCAAATTGGGTAAATGAAATAATTTTACCTTGATTATATTTTATATATAAAGGATTAAATTTTCAGGAATTATCAAAGTGTATATAAATTGAATTGATTGTTTGGTTCTTGAAAATGTAATACATATAAGTTAATAAAAGTTGTTTGAAATAATCTAAATAGAAGCAACAACTATAAAAGAATAAATTATATAAGCAAATGAATTATAAGTGTGGAATTATAATTAATATGATTTACAAATGTGAAATAATCTTATATATAAGAAATGAAACAATATGTGTTGTAAATGAAAATGAATTTAAACCAAGAATTTGTGAAATTAGAATCCCGTTTAATTTGAAAGTTGTTTTTCAAAATTAAAGAGATTATATTATTATAAATAGAAAATAAGTGAAATTATATAAGTAAAAAGATTTATAAATATGATTTATGAATAAAAGGAAATTTTTTAAAGAATAGAAAGCACCGAATTCACTACTTTTACTGGAAAATAATAAGGGCGATGACTGCAGCATCATCCGTATCATTTTCGAGTTTCTGTGTATTGGATTTGCTAGCAATAGTAAATTGAAAATTGAAGTTTTGTTATGATAGACAAATTTGAATTTAAAATCCAAGTTGAAATTGATAAATATAAGTGAAATGAGTTTTGAATTTATAATATGAAATAAAATTTAGCTTTGGTAAAGTTGAAATAAATTTGAGTTAGCATATTAGATATATGATTTGAAATTAAATTTAAGTGGTTAAGTGATTATATAATTGAATTTGGAAGTTTAAATAAACCTAAGTTGTAAAGTGATTGTATAACCATGAATTGAAATTATAAAATTAGTTTTGTGAATGGAAGTAAACTTAGGTAAATGTTTATGAAAGATTAAATAATAAGTTGTGTAACTTATAAAATGAAAAAACTGTAAGTAAAACAAATTGTTAAAATGGTTAAACAATTTTGTTAAGCAAAACAAAGTTTGAATTTGAATAGTGATGTGAATTTGACTTAGTAAAAGTTAAATAAAATTGACTTTAGAATTGAAATCTGACTTGAATTTATAAGTTGAAATTTAAGCTAAGTGAAACAAAGTGATGTTTATAAAAAGGGAACATAACTTAAGTAATTAATTGAATATTAATTAGTAGATGTAAGTGTTAATTCATTAAAAGGCTAATGAAGTTGAGAATTGAATAATGGAATATTAAACCAATTTGAAGTTAAAAGTGTTGAACCAAATTGAATGAACGTAAAGTAAATTAATATGGTAATGTTGGATATGGATTGATTGTTAAATGGATGTTAATTGATTGTATAGAAATTCATATAGAGTTGAATTAATGAAATTGAAAGCTAAATAATTGAATTCAAATAGGAAGTTAAGTGAATTTAAATAGAATTGATTTGATTTGAATTGGAAGTGAACAAATTGGAATATGGATTAATGAATGTAAACTAATTGAAAATGAATAAATGATGTTAGTAAAGTCCAATGTTAATGAGTCAAACATGATTTAATTGAAAACCAATTCAACGAATATTAACGAGAAGTGAATGTATATTGATTTGGTTATGGATTGATTGGATAGATATGGTTTGTTGGATGATAGTAGTTTGATGGTTGGATTTGTTGCCTTTTGCTGCATTTGCTATATTGGCATATATAGTTTTTGATATATGTTGTATATTGATGTTACTTTCATATATACATGTTTCTCATTTGTTTATTGAGTATTTAGTAGGTGCGGATAGCGCTTGCTTCGCTTTTGGAGCTCGCTTTCATGCTATATTAGCCGTATATGCTCGCTAATAATATATAAGGTACATATCTCGAATTACGTATCATACTTTACACTTTTTTCCCTTTCGGATGCCTCATCCTTGATGACGAGATGTATATTTCTGACATATATATATATATATATATATATATATATATATATATATATATATATTGCTATTTTTTTCCGGATCGAACCTCGCAAAGGAGACTATGGAAATTTTTTTTGAAATTTAAAGTGTTAGAAAATTTTCGGGAAAATTGGAAAACTTTTGGTAACTAAAGTTTGATTTTTGAATTGAAAGTTAAACGATAGAAGTTGGTTTTGAAAAGATAACTATGAATGTATTTGAAAACTTAGTAAAATTATTGTAAGAAGTTTAACTAATGGATTTTGAGAAAAGCTAAAAGGTTAAATAGATTTGGTAATCTAATTTGAACAAATTATTTTGAAAAGTTGATGGATTTTGTAGCTTTTTCTTACCTGGTAATTTCGAGGACGAAATTCATTTAAGTAGGGGAGAATGTAACGACCCAGAATTTCAGTCATTTGAAATTTGTATATTAATTGATTTTAAATATTCATAAGTTAATTTTATAAGCTGAATAACTTATATGTGAAATATCTGGATTTAATTAGACAATTAAATTGTTGATTTAATATTTGAAATTGCGTAAATAATTGAAAATTGGATTTAATGCGAATAAAAATGATTTATAAAGTAATATTAAACCTTATTTGAATTAGAATAATGTTATAGAACTTTTAAAATCAAATTAAAAGTTAATTTGTAGAAACTGAATATTTTAATACTTAATTAACGAGTAAAAATAGCCATTTTTTCAAACAGTCTTGGATTTCGGCGAAACTAATGTTAAATTATTGTAAGATTTCGAATTTCGTGACAATCGGATCGACGGTTTGGGGCAAGCTAAAAGCGTAGGAAATCGGCTTAAGTGAATTTTAAATTTAAATAGTCGATTTGAAAACCTATCTTTCAAATACGATCGAATTGGCTCCCGATATATATTCCATTGCGTTCGAAATAGGGGTAAAACATTATAAATGCCAGGCAGCATGCTTCGATTGGAGTTCGAGAAATTTTCGGGTGAATAGTGTTTCGAAATTTTATATAAAAGGACAAAACATTTTCTATTTGCATTAAAACCTAACTAGGGTTTCACAGCCGCCACCATAAGTTTTAATGGCTGAAAATTGCCAATATTCTTCCATTAATTTCATCCAATCCATCGATCTATTCCAAAAATCTTCAACTAACAAATTATAGAGGGCGATGAGAGCTTCGATTCCATACGGGTGTGATCTTTTTTAGTGGCACGAATCGTCAACAATATGCATTCGAATAGGTAGCGTTCTTGCACGAAAATCTATGCATAGGCACAACCGAGTTCAACCTTGCTTCGGCTGATGATGTGCTTCGAAATGGTGCTAGCTGATCGACGTATAGATGAACGACGGAGGCTCGATAATTGATGGGAAGAGGCGGCTAGTGGGTTTGCACAACTTGGGTATTCACACGATGAGGAAGAAGATGTTCATGGCCAGATTTTGTTGGATGGAAATGTATGGCCCAGATGTGTTTAAGGTTATAAAAAATAAAAAAGAAATTGTATACTAATTTATATTAAAATCGTACAAACTTTAAAACATCATATCTTTTTGATACGAGGTCCATTTTGCACGAAACGAATTGCGCTGGGTTCGTATGGATGAACACTATGCGATGGAGATGGTTTGGATCTGATTGGAGCTAGTGTGAATTTTAGGTAAAATTAAACGTTCGTTTAATTTTATTCGAAATAAAACACTGAAACTGCGATTGGAATCAAAGTGAGTATAACTCACTCTTTCTGCCTCACTGGTATTTTTATATAAGTGAGAAATAATTTATTATATGATGATTGATGATTGTCTGGATGATATATGATATATTGATTAGTATTTGGATATATACCTGCCTAGTGGAGCAGATGACCCTAAACGTTCCTGTGTATGAGCGGATGATCCTTTATACGCACGTCTGCCTTGAAGCGGACATTGTACAAATATTCTAATATGTATATTTGTTGTAAGTGGTAGGTTGGAGGGATTCAACTGGATTCCTCAAAAGTATTGATTTCTTTACAGATAATGTTATATACTCTATTATCATATGATATATGATATTTTGGATGTTATGATTGATGTATTTAGTGCTGCTGTAGCATTGGGCCTATATTTTGGAATTTAAAAATGTTAAAGTGATGATTTCCAAATTTAAAAAGATTTTAAAGTGATTTTTGAAAGTATACATTTTATTGAATTTTGGAATTGATTTATTTTAAACAAATAAATGTTATAATTTTTATCGTTATAAAAATTACGATATTTATGAAATATGATTGTAACTATGGTTTTTGAGAAATATAGTTGAAACATGATTTTTGAAATCTGGAGTTAGTAATCTTGTAAATGGTTTAAAATTGAGATTCTGATTTATTATAAATGATTTATATATAAAATTTATAAAATTGATATTTTATAAATCAAAATAATGGAATTATGAATGAGTTTTTACAAGTGTTAAAATGAGGATATAAATGGAGTTTATAAGTGAATAAGATTTATAATTGTGAAGTTATAAAATAAATGAATTTACAAAATAAATGATTTATAAGTAATTAACTTATAAACTGGATTTGGCATATAAATGAGATAAATTGAATTGGTTAATGAAGGAGATTTTATATGTTGAAGTTTTATTAAATATAAATGGAATTTATAAACATTGTTTTTTAAATTCGAAATCAACTATATTTTGATAAGAGAATATAGAAGTTTATTAAAGGAACTATACTCACGATTTTGGACAGTGGGCAATCCTTTAATTTAAATATGCAATAGTAATGGATTTGGTAAAGGGGTATATTCATGATTTTGGACAGTGAATTATCTTCTGAAATAAATGTGTAGAAGTGTTGGAATTTGTTAGAGAATTTATATTCACGATTTTGGACAATGAATAATATTTTAAAATTAAATAAACGTTTTGCAAAGTGGTATTTAAATTGAATTTAAATGATTTAAAGATGTTAAAATGTGTTAAGTATTGAAACCATAGATTTCAACATTTATTGTTGAAATAGACGTTTTCGAGAAGTAAGGAATGATGGACTATAACATTGTTGTTATAGTAAATGATTTTCGAAAGGAAATGTTTTTGTATAGTATATGGTGTTTATATATCTATCTTATTTTCGAATCCCTATACTATTGATTTTGGGTTGTCGTAACGATGTTTTACGCAACATTCGTTTTGACCCAAAATAAAGATGTTTAAAAGAACCTTTTCCTAAAAAAATAAAATATATACTTAATCGTGATTTAAGTATATGTAATTTTTTCTAAGTGTTGAAAATAAATTGAATTGTGAATTACTTTTCATTAAATAAGTATTTGGAAATGTTTTCCAATGTTGAAATGATTTTGGGATTATATATTTTTAAAGATAATTTGAAATGGGTATTTGGCAAGTGATTTAATTAAATAAAGATTAATTAAAAGGGCCTAGTGATTGTATATGGTGTTGAGTATTTGTTTGTTTGTTTTGATAGTTAAATAACCGACTATCAAACTTGGCTAAAATTTTAGTTCCTCATCTTAGTGTGGGAACTATTTAGGCGTACACTTATTACGTAGCTTTCTGTGTAGGCTTGATTATCATTTGTATTGAGGATGTTGATTCGTATAGTGCGGAGTATTACTCCAATCTATCGAGCTTCATTCTTGGTTCCGAAGGATAGCAAGTTGAAAGTTGGAGACGTGATAAGTCTATGAGACTTAGTTTCTGTGTGAAGTTGAGAAACGCTTTTGCGTTGTTGGTGCGAAGAGACCGGGATCAGATTTATCTTAAAACCACTTCGGACCAACGTATATGCAACGATTGTGCAGGTTGCTTGTGATGATATTGATATTCCGTATTTTCATAGTGGGGGACTGCTTGTTGATCGTTTGGGGTTAAAATCCCAATATACATCCAGTAGCAGTGGTCTCTTCATTACGAAATATCCAATACGAGGACTATTCGCTACTAATCCTAGGGATTTCCCGACAGGATGTGGTAGGAAAGTACCTTCGGTTTGTCCTGTTCTTGGACAACTTGTATGGATGTTTGTATGACATTGCATTTCTATAGATTATGTACATTGTTTTTTACAAACGTACATCAGTGGTGGCGGAGAAGGCAATTTCTCTTAGCTTAACACCCTCCTTGAGACGTATGAGCTTAAGAGTTGTATTTTTGTGGAAGGCAATTAGTAGTCAATGGAAATGGCCGTATGGCATTCTAAGTGACGTGATTGTGATTATGAAAGGTAGCCGTTACCTCTTCAGGCCTCATCAACCGGAAATGACCAAAACAGGATTAGATGCGGCAAGGCTAAGTGGGTCGCTCCCATTAGGATATGATCATCCTCTTTTAGATATATCTTTGCATGCTATGACGTCGTGTATCTGATTATTGTGGTTTGTATGCTAGAGGGCCCTCGATAAAGGTCGGTAATGACCGAAGGATGATATATTCGGTACCATCTAGTTATAGAGGTAGGCCGGTCTTGTGTTGGTAGAGGATCCTTTGTGATGGTCCTCGGTACATTCTTCTAGAGATGTACTGCCGGAAGGTAGTCCCTTTACCTGATCATTTGTATGGAAATCCAAACTCCACTATGTGTTTTCCATTTTGATTGTATTACGCGATTGGGCTATATGCTGGAATTTAATCAATGTAACAATTTCAGCTATGATTAATATTATTTAGTATACTAGACACTAGTATAATATCACATGAGTTTGATATGAAATGTTTTAGTTATCGCAAGGTAAAAACATATCCGTGTTTATTTGTGGACTTGTCTTACGAGATACTTTTGTTTTGATAAAGGAAAAGTTTGGTAATTTAATAAATTCAGTTGAGTGTGTTTTTCACGCTGGTTTACCAGACTGATCCGGGCGTTCTTCCCTTTCAATGCTCGGGTCAGACCAAGTATATTTACAGGTTCAGATTTGATGCTTTTGGAGCTTCAGCAGGCGAGATGGAGATCTTCATTTCATATATGCATATCTTTTTTATTATTGATTATCCACTATGTTTAGTTGTTTTATATTATTGGCAATTGTGAGGACAGGTTATTATAACTGTTTAGGATGATAACTATTGATTGACTGTTGAACTCTGATTGATGTATGTACATATACAATTTCTATTTTGTAAAGATCATTGTTATGATATTATATATTTTCCGCTGCGATGTGAGATTCTGTATTGTTCTATTTTGTTCTATCTTCTCTCTTTCTTCTCTTATCTTCTTCTCTCTTCTTTTCCTTCTCTTCACTTTCTGTCAATCTTTGCTTTTTGGATCGTGCATGTGTGGATTATTGTCGATTCAAAGGGTACGGATTTTTGGGTCGTCACACTACTGGCACTATGTATGTGTTTAGGTGGAAAATGTAATGCCTTGACGCTATTTTAAAATATGTTTACTTCACTTTAGACATTATTATAATAGCGTATATTACTACATATTAAATAGTTTAACGGATCCCCAAAGGATGGTCGGTCCCAACCATCCTTTAAGTTACTTGTGCATTTATATTACAGTACACTTGAGTTGGTTTACATTGTATAAGTATGTATATCCTGACTCGAGTGTTTGTGTTTATTTTCTTATGCTCGGCTCAACTTGAGTATTAGCTTTGGAATTCTCCTTATGGAGCTAGGATTGCTGGAGATCATCTATCTATCTAGTTGATACCCATTTCTTTTCAGTATTTTCTATTTAGCTTATGTACTAGTGGACATTTATGTATTGGGATTTCTGTTGTATTTACTTTTCAGACTATGTTATTTTGTACTTGTTTTGAGACTGTATTTGTAGTAGCTTCATGAACTACTATTGTTATCTTATTTCCGCTGTGAGTTATTCTGATTTATCTGTGTCTGTGATACTGTGATTGGTTTTATTTGCTCCAAATTATATTACAATCTACTATGTTGAATTAGTCAAGTCAGACATGTGTGGTTTTATTGTCGATTTGAATAGTCCAAAATAATGGATCGTTACAATGAAACTTCTTGTTCATCCCTTTGATAAATCCCTCATTCTTCTTAAGAGAGGTATTCACCAATTCTGGTCCAAATCGAGATAACTCGTTCAACTTATTTAAGTATTCTTCGAAAGATAAACTTCCTTGCTTAAATCTGTAAACTCTTGGTACATCCTGGAGATACCAGCCGAAGGCATATAACGCTGCTCAAATACTTGCTTGAATCTATCCAAAGTAAGCTCATCCTCCGACTCGGCCAAACTAATGGTTTTCCACCAAGCCAAAGCTTCTTCTTGGAGCTGCCAGGAAGCCATCAACCTCTTTTGATCATACTCCAACTTCAATCCTTTGAAAATCCTTTCATAAGATCGAATCCAAGCTTGCACTTCTATAATAGTCTCTTTTCCTATGAATGGTTTCCCTCCAAGTCTTGAGAAACCCCGATACAACTCTGCCAGATTTGGCTGGGGTCGGGAAGAGCTACTCCATCCATTGCCTTTGTTGTTGCAGGGTCTCGGCCATTTGTAGTGGCACTCCCCCTTACCCTACCTCGTCCTCTTCTTGCACTCATTCTCACTATCTGTAAATAGTAAGAAAATTGATTTAGGCATACGGACAAGATATCTTATGGAATATACTCATTCTAGGGCATTTCTAAACCTATCTCTAATGAGTCACCTAATGAGTTATATTCCAAAGCTAAAGCTCTTACTCAACCTTTAGCTCTGATACCAAATGTGATGACCCGAAATCATACGTTTGAAAATCGACATCTAATACATCACCCATATTCGAATGCCAGAGATTCAAATGTTGGAGTCCGGTTCCATAGAGCTTATAACACATTAGATGATAACAACACAATGGAAGAAAAATGATTTCATTGATACACAACATGGTTACAACATTCTGATAACAATTGCCCAACAACATCAGAGATCTATATATACAACAAAATACAGTGGAAACAACACAACAGTAGAAAAAACAACTTCAATAAGGTCTTTCAAAAGAGAGAGAGAGCGAGAATCCAACATACTATGTTTTCATTCCAAAACTCCACAGCTCCAAACCAAAAAGCTCAAAACCGAATAGCTCCAAAAACTTCTATATCCATATCTACATCCAACTAGCTTTAGAACCTACTGATATCCTGACTCTAGTCAGCCCATATGGAAAATTATAGGCACCCTGGGTTTAGAAAGGGAACAATAAGCTCCGATTTAGTCATGGGACTGGTATGAGCAAACATAAAATAGTTATTTGTACAAAAAGAAAACACAAAAAGAAACCCGTTCATGCTTTTGGAAAATGAAACTACCATAAGGTCTCCCGGCACACGCTCAATGCAATCGCACACATGGGAAAGATTTCTCCTTATAGTAGTCAAACATGCTTAATACGCAATAATCCTTTTGATATTATTATTAGTGCATAGTGTAGAAAAACATTTCGAAAGTATAATATTAACCTTAGCCAACACACGTACCATTATAGTATGCCTACTATAGCTACCATTTTAAATGGCAGGATCTACAACCTAAAACCGTACATGGATTGTATTGAGTGACTGGATTTCCAATAAATGGCCAAGGCTAAATAACTTCCTTTATCCGAAAGGGTACGCCTCTAGAGGGACGCCCCGAGAACCTAACCGGATCTCTGCCAACACAAGGCCAGGTTACCTCTGTAACTTGGTAACTAACTGTCATGAGTATGCAATCTTCGGGCGTAACCGACCTTTATCGAGGGCCCTCAACACCAACAACCACATAAGCAAAATATCTGGTCTCCATACCAGCATACCACTTTTTGTCCAGAAGGAAATGCACATACCCTGAGGGGCACGACCTCCATAATCTTGCCGCATCATTTCCTGTTTCGACCATTTCCGGGGTGTGAGGTTCGATGAAGTCTCGTCCCACAAATCTATGCTTTTCACAAAAGCCATGCTTCGATCAACCAATATTAGCACTAGCATGCCACATTACCAAATTGGGAATATATCACTAATAACAATCAACTACATAGCCTCTGAGCTCGTACGTCTCAAAGAAATGTGTTAAGCTAAGAGAATAGATTTTCCGCCACCAAACAGAAATGTATTTGATAGAAACCAACTTTACATGTCAAAGTGTAATGTCAGACATACATCCATACAAGTCCATCCTGGTTCTGAATGGAACTGAAGGCATTTCGTCCAATTAAGGAAAAAGTCCTTGCAAATTCGGATATCCCCAATCCCGACCGGACTCCCCATCACATAGGGAAATCTCTATACCGGAGCAACTCAGTGCAGAGACAATTAACAGGCAATCCTTTCATTCTCAAAAGTACCCGGTCTTCAACCACCGTCTTTAAATGCAATCCCATTACATCGTATCATTATTCGGAATAGGTTTTATGACTCAATGTGCTCTCCCGGATTATTCGAATAATGAGCGTTTATTTTTAAAAACACATGGATACAAATTTCCATTTTTAATCTTTTAAACAAAAGATCCACCGTTAAGATTCGATGTGGTTTTCGGATAACCATTTGGAATTAGATTCCCAGTCTCATCGAACTTCAAATGCCATCATAAAGGCTAAGTCATTTAAGTAAACAATTTTAATTTAATTCAGAAGTTCATATTCACACAGCAATACAACATAGATACAAATTTATCACAGCCCAATCCAAAGCAATTCATATCACAAAATAGTACATATCAGAGATATCTAACAATCCAAGGCATTCAGTTAAGGTTTATCATTCATAGGCAAGATTCACATGATTATAATTAATATAATTATCTCAAAATAAATTAATTACCTATGAATTAATCACCTAACCCTTCTTAACTAACATTAAGTAATTACAAACCATTTTAATTAATTATTTAATTAATTAATTACGTAATTACTTTCATTAATTATCCATTCATTACTGATTAATTACTCTTTAATCATTAATTTATTATCCCTTAATCATTAATTAATTAACCTTTAATTATTAATTAATTAACCTTTAATCATCAATTAATTAACCTTAATTATTAATTAGTTATTCTTTAATTAGTGACATTAAGTAATTATCTTTTACGTAATTATCCTTTTATTTCTTTCATTAATTAGTTATTCTTTAAAACCTTAACTAATTTAAAGATAAACCATTTATCTTAATTAATTGCTTAATTATCATTAAAAAAATTATTTAATAAACCTTGGAATTTTATTACCATTAACACATAAATTAACTTAAGACCTTTAAGTTAATTTAACATTTTATCTTCTTAGTTAACCTCTTACTTACATTATCAAATTTATTTAAATAACTCAAACAATTGATTATCGATAATGGTCACATAATTAAATAATTTAAACTTGGTTAATTTAAGATAATTTACTTTAAAACTTTTAATTAATCCCAAACTTAAACAAAAACAATTATTTAAAGAATTAATTAATAAATGTTTTAAACTTGATTTTATTTTTAAAAGTTTAAAAACTTGGTTTATACCCTACACTGACCTAAGACTAACCCGAGTGCCAACTCAAGCCGAGCATAAATTTCTCCGAGTTCTTGCCCAAGCCACTGTAACGACCCGCTATTTTGGACCATTCAAATCGACAATAAAACCATACATATCCGACTTGAATAATTCAAAATACCGAATTGTTAATTTAAAATTTGGCAAAACTTAAAATATACAATAAATAAATCAATCACAGATCACAGAGTAATATAATGCAGCGGAATAGATAAAGAATAGTAGTTCATGAAGCTACTATATACACCAGAGTTAGAAATAAAATACAACCGAATAGTTCAAATGAAGTAAAGTCTCCAATGCAACAGATGACTTCTCTGAACCAATCAACTGGAAAGGCTGGAATCTGAATCGATAGTTGGATCTCCAAATGAAACCCCGAACTCCGAAGGCAAGTCTCTAATGCTGTATCACTCAGTCTGACTCGAGCGTAAAGCAAAACACAAAACACTCGAATCAGGATTAACTATTTTATATCAATAAATCCGACTCAAGTGAAATATCAACTGAAATACAAATAACTTAAAGGATGTTTGGGATAACCATCCTCTAAGGGTCCATGGAACTATCTACAAGGTAGAAATATACACTATAACACCGTTGTCATTTCAGCTTAATTTATACTTCAAAACCAAATATCATTTCACTTCAAATATCTCTATATTTCCCAAAATAGTATTTATATATATATATTAAATAATTTATACAATAAAGTATTTTCAATTCCCTCAACTTAACAAATCGTTTCAACATCAACCTGACCTTCCCATTTAAATCAAATTCATTCTCAATTTATCAATTTAAATTCGACTCAATTCCTAAAATAAACACTTCAATTTATCGATCTCTTCGGATTTGTAATCACAAAAATACCCCTTTATATTTCAATATATTTCAAAACTTTAAGTATTCAACGTTTCAACTAAATTTTTATTCAATTTAGTTTTCTAAATAATAAATTCAAATTTGGTTCAACCTAATTTTTTTAATTCAATTTAGTTGCTAGATAACAAATTCAACTACGTTGATTTCAAATACAGATCTGAATCTCAACATAAACCATTTAAATTCCAATATAGTTCAAGGCTTTAATATTTAAATGTTCTATATAACAGTTTCATATATATCTCGATTTAACCTCATTATTATTTAGTCTTGAAATACTCCTTTATTAGATTCAATATCATGTAACCTTAAATTACATTTTACTCAATATTTTCTTTAATTTTATTAAACGTAAAATATTCATTAAATCACTTAAATCAAAAATCCAGTTACACAATCATACCTTTAAATTTTCCATTCAACAATTTCAAATCTATTTAATTAAATAAATCCTTATTTAAAATACCATTTTTAATAAACCCAAATTTATCTCCCAATCTTAATTATTCAGCTTTTTACAACGGTAAATTTTGAAATATAAATCGTAAATCATACTCAAACATATTATATGGATGAAATCAATCTCAATAATAATATTATTAAATCTATATATAAAATTTCCATTTATATATATATATATATATATATATAATATTTTAAGAACTAATATTTATTAAATCCCATATATTTCTTTTCAACTGTAGAAATTTATTTTCAAAATATTTATATGGACCAACGGTGTCTGTATATATTTCCCATCATATAGTCAAGTGCTACGGATATTTATCATTTCAACTCGTACGCTAAATATATACGGGTGGATATCATTTCAACCCGTAATCCCAAATTCAATTAAATGAAAATCGCTTGGGTTTATCATTTCAACCCATAACGATTTTCTTCTATTCTAAAGTCTGTTCGGGTATGTATCATTTCAACCCATAATGATTTCTATACTAACAGGGACTTGTAGAGTGATAACAGATATGAAAATAATAATAACAACAGGCATATATCATCAAAATAAATATAAACAATAGGATATGGTGTCATGTCCCATAAGTGAACAGTTATAGATAATGGCATATATAACAATTCAAATAACTACAGCCTCATATTTCAATTGTTGTTTCAGTTGAAATCAAATTTAATAAATAAAAAAACGTTAATCATGAGTGATTGCTCACCTCTCGAGCCTAGAGAATACAGAAGATGACACGGATATGCATACTGCTACAGACACTAAAATTTGAATTATGAATCGAAGCAAAGCAAAATCGGCACGAATTCAATGATCAAAGCTGATAACAAGAATTGATGGAACAAGTCAGAACGGGATCGGCGAAGATAATGGTATGAGTGGACTCATATATATAACTATATATATAAAGTCATATTCTAAATTCAACACATATAAAATTAAATTAAATATATATGTATTTATATTTTTCAAAATCATTGTTTTTTTATTTAAAACACATAAATTAGAATCAAGCATATATACAATATGAAATAAATACTTATATAAATAGACTAATATAAATCATGTGCTAGGTTACAATACTGACATATTTTAGCTGTAAAAAAGAGTATAATGAAAGAAGTCAACATCAGTTATAATATATTTATATAAACCAAATGTAACATATATTTAGTTGACATAACAAATTAATTCTTTTATAAATAATATACATTGGGCGCTATTTCATAAAAATGCACATACAATACCATTTATATACGAACAACAAAAGTAGCTAATATATATAGATATACTATTTAATGATCAATATTTACATTTCAACTAACATCAGAAAACAAATATAAACTTTATACTTTATATATGTTTTATGGAAAAAGAGAAAAAAAACCAGAACGCAAACTGGATCCAATGTTTGGAATTCAGGGATTAGTCCTGAAGGCTAATACACCGTCGGATCATTTTTATTAAATTTTTGGATAAATTTCAGTAGAAGAGTGGCAATTTATTTAAAATAACGTGGGTTGAAATGAGTTGATGGAATGAATAAAGTAACGTATTATTAGTACCCAAATAATCAAATGACACAATACGTTGGTTTCTTAATAACGACAGTAACGTTCAATTTGCTAAAAGTTAATTTAGGATGTTATCTTCGTCTTATTTGTAAGCGATTGATATATCATACCTCTTTTAAATTTAAGATCAGCTCATGGCACGACGTATGAAAATTCAAATTCCATCGCATCATATATTTATTATTTGCAGTTTAGAAATGTATGAACTTATCAACTTTTTTTTGGCTATAAATGACGTAAAACACCACTACTTATTAAATTTGTCGTGTACTGCATTTAAATACTTCCAAAGCGTTTGTCAATTTATTTAAAAGCTATAAAATGAAAGGAGTGAAAAGAGAAAAAAAGGAATAAAGAATATATATATATGTATAATAATAATAATAAAACATGGGGAGAGAGACGAAAATACAGATGGTGGTACGTATCTTGTTCTATTCATAAGTAAATATCACCATAAATTCCTTTGCATATTTTTAATTGCTATAACCAATGCTTTCATATATAATAGGTCCAATCTTATATACATAGCTACATATTATAAAGGGTTATGAAAACTTATATATATACACCTTATAGTATAATATATATAACTAGATAAAATGTATATATTAGATAATAGAATACAATAATATAGATGAAAAGAGAATTGCAGCAAGCTAAAATTTATAATAAAAAAACAAAGTGTTGCAGGAAGTTAAAACAACAACTAATGCAATAATATTTATTATAAGTTTCGAAATCCATTAGAAAAAAGAAAACATAGCTTGTATAACATATCCATTAAACAAAATAGACTATATATAGTACTAGTACATATTCATGCTATATGTAAACATTTAAAAACGAAACGTATATTGCAATATGATATGCATACCATTTATAAAAATATGGATGACGAGGGGAGGAGGATGGAGTGGGTTGTGGCTCTTGACAGGTGGTTCGAGCTGTGGTGGCGGAGGCTTGACGAAGCTATAGGAAGGAGAACTGGTCCTTTTTCATTTTTCCATCATATGTGTTTTAGCATTGTAATGGGAAAAATATTTTTTTTTTCAAGAAGCAATAGAGAGGAAGAAAAAATAAAGCTAAATAGTCTCAGAGACAACACGTTATAAATATTTAATATAGTTAAACGGTAGGAATGAGTAATCCAGCAACTAAAATTGGAACCATGGAAATAGAGGGGTCAATCGCTAGAATTTAGGAGGTATGAATGGTAACGGTTGTTTGAATTGTATACCTAGTATATAACTTTATATTCCATTATTAATTGAATAGGAGAAATGAATGGGTGGAGAATGAGCTGTCCATTTATGATATACTGTTACATATAATTTATTAAAGAAGAAACGGTAGAATAATGATAGATTTGAATTATATACTGGTGTGATGCAATAACAACGGTTAAATTGATAAGGTGGATATTTAAACAATTTATTGCTTGATTGGAAAGCACGTGAGTATGGGAAAGGCAAGGATATTAAAATGGAAAAAGGAATGGACAGAGAAATTTAAGCGAAGATAAAACGTACAGGAATAAATATAGAGTAGTGGGATGGTCACGATAATTCAGTGGATAATTAAAGCAACTTTTAATGCCACCATCTGCACGTTCAAATCTGAAAAGGCAGAGCAACAGACCATATAATAAATTGAAATGATGGATTGATAACAGCTGCAAGTATATATTTAATAGAAAAGAACGGACAGAGAAAATTTTGTGAAACGTACCGAAAATAAATATGAAATACTTATTATATTATACGTTTCTTTTTTGAATGCAGAGTCCAAAATTTGAAAGCCAAGTAACGGTCAACCCTTGATTTGGTGAAAATAATTGTAGCAATTAATAAAAGAAATAAATAGCAACGGTCACGTTGCTTTGATTTAGCTGACCCATCAAAACAACTTATTTATAATTTAACCGGTAGGAAACGTAAAGGAACGTACCACCATAAAAATGAAATTGATGACATCTATGCATTGATTCTGCAATATTTGTTAAAGAAATTGATTCTGCAATATTTATTAAAGCAATTTATTAGCTAGCTTGAATTAAATGGAATTTCACAATGGAATAAACTTTGATAAAATAAATTGAAAATTTAAAATCTGCTATGTTTAATTGGACGTAATCCAAATATTAAATTTTAATTTCAAAATATTATTATATAAAATTTCTCAAAAGTTTCAATTAATTACCTTAAATAAAACCATTTAAAACTATTAAAATCTACGGGTCGTTACAGCCACCTTTTTCTTTGTTTTGACTAAATCTTAAAACCTTTTAACTCGTGTTAACCCACGTGAACACCCCAAACCAAAACTCGAGCCACGACAAAATCTTCCCAATAACGACTTCGAGGCAACATCATCTTCTCTAAATTCAACCCGAACATATACACACGTGCACCATGCACCTGCTCCTGCAACATGCCCCGGGGCTATGGCGATCACCATCGATCACGTCTCCATGTCGTCGATGATCATCACGACCCATTCGACTGCCTTGAACTCCGAGGCAACTACAAAAATCAAATTCGAGCACACGAGAACCCACTGGCGAGAACAGATCATCCAAGAACTACCTCATGCCGCCACCTCAGGTCACCAACGACCACGCGATCACGACCAGAACTTCATCGAAGACCTACGCACCTATCCCCCTACTCCGATCACCTCCGGTGGTCCTTCGATGATGCAGTAGTCTGGAAACCCATGTCGACTAAAACCGGACCTTAAACCCTAGTTCACCATTGACTAGCTACTCCAATGAGTTAAAAAATCCCCAACCATTTTTCCATGAATCCCCATCACTTAGGCTTCCTTCAGCCATGACCACGACCTCCCTAACCTCGCCGATCACCGGAAATCGCCAAAAGTCCCAAAATGTTCAACCAGATATTCTTAACAACCACAACACTAAAAATCATGAAATCTTTATCAAAAATCATGATTTTCAAATACAAATCAGGTTATGAATTTGAAAAATGAAATTTAAATGATTGATCTTCTGACTTGTTCTGATTATTACTGTAAATTCCTATTTTTGAAATAATTACTTAATATAAACACTTGAAACCTTTTTTTAAAATTAATATCCTGTTGATTTATACACTTTTTGTTTAAACATCATTAGCTAAAAGAGATTAGAGGAAGAGCTTTTTGTTTTTGAACAGGTTTAAAACCTGTAAACTTTTGAACAGAGGAATCTACGCCTGTACACAGATATGCACACCCATATCTACAAACACACACACAAATATATATATATATATATATATATATATATATATATATTTGTATACATGCAACATATTTACATTCATGCTTCAAAGATCATCACATGCAGATCAAGATATAGACAAATTTAAGATTTTAAAGGAGTAGTTTACTCACAGGAATATGTTGATAACAGAGAACATGCTTTTCCTTTTTGATCTGGAATTTGTTTGAGATGAATTGAATTTTGATCTAAAACTGGAACTTGTTTGATTTACTTTGATCTGAATTTGATCCTTACATGTATTTAGTTTTGGTGATCTAATCTATAGCTTCATACTGAGTTGAATGTTGTTTGATTTAGTTTGAATTTGAAAAACTGAGAACTTGATTTTGAATTTTGATCTTGCTTCTTTTCTTTTCTTTAAATTTTAATCTAAGGTTTCATTTTGATTTTCTGATTTTGTTTCTTTAGTTTGAATATGTGAAAGAAAAATGAGAAAGGAGTTAAAGGAATATATATAATCTTGTTTTTCTACTTTTTTAAATAAAAGATAACTAAAAATGGACACCTGTTTTTGCATGCTAAAAAAAGGCTAACACTTGTATTTTGCATGCATATTAGCTTCCACTTGTTAATGCATGTTATTATTATCTTACAAATGTCAAAAACAATATCTAAGTATTTTTCTTATGTTTTTATATAATTTTCATATATATTTTCAATTTAGTTATATATATGTGTGTTTTATGTAATTTTATATTTATACTTTTCCTTTATTTACTAAAATTAAAAACGAAAAGAAAATGAAAAATAGGGTACTTGTATTTACATGTTGAAACACTTGTTATTATGCATGCTAATTTACTTAACACTTGTTCAAACCTATGTTACATACTTACACTTATAATTTCCATACACTAATGTTTAAATATGTTTTTATTTTTTTATTAATTCATTTTCTATTATTTATACTTATATAACTTTTAAAGAAAATGATTTTAAAATCTAATCATAAACTAATATATATATATATATATATATATATATATATATATATATATTAGAATTTAACCCTTAAATAGCTTTTGAATATTGTTATATTTTCAATTCAAAACATAACTTCCAAATCACAATATATATCATAACTAGAATTTTTTTATTATTTTTGAAATATAGAGTATTTAAATACAATTTATTTTCAATATATTTATTTTTGAAGATATTTATTTTTTAATTTCAAATTCAAATTTTGTTTACAATCTATTTATAAACAAACACATATCTATTTGTTTTGTAAAATTTCAAATTAATTCACAAATTAATTCTAAAAATTTATATTAATTACCAAATTAAATTTGGCTTAAAAACGGGATCGTTACATATGAGCAATAGAAATCTTACCTATCGTTTTTACTCTTGATCGAGGAATAGTGTGAGATGAAAATATTGTAAACACGATAAGTATGTAAGACTTAGTTTCCACATGTAATCGCTCTCAATATCATTGAATGACCAAATTCGTCAATTTGGTCTTGAAGAGACCTGGATCAGTAAGTGTTTTACTTCCTGAAAATCACTTCAAGACTGAGATACTTGTTCTATCTCTTGGAAGTGGATATGTTTAAGATGCTGGAATCCATGTGTTGTTTCGAGATTTATTTGAGATGTGAGGATCCAATTTGGGATTCGTGTTCTATTTGTCTGATGAAACTCATGTTAAAGATGCCGAACGTAACCTTGGTATCAAAAATTGCTAAAAATAGAGTAGGCCTTATAGCCTGGTGTTTAGGTAACCCGCAATAGGTTATATCAACACCATATCTAGACATATTTATCGATTGTTGGAAGATGGAAGTTGATGAAACGTGGGATCACGTGTTCGAGCGTGGACCAGCTATGTTTACCTAAAGGTATATTTCATCTAGAGATATATATTGCTCGGAGGTACTTTTCGACCTTTATGCAAAAGATTGGATCCGGCTCCACTAGAGAGATCTCCATGGAAAATCCAGTATTCGAACGTTCCTTATCGAATTTCATTATACTCCTAATATGCTATGGAATGAAATGAATGTAACTCTTCCGGCTATGTTATGTATTTATGTTCTACACCCTAGACATTATCGAATGTATCATCTTATGTACTTATTAGCAGTGGTTTTTTTGAGGGGATAACCATTATGGCATTTCCATGTGGTCTCAAAACTACCACTATATGTTGTACACATATTTTTGAGTTTCTCATACCTGACTTATGTCTAACGCTTTTTTTTGTTTTCCTTGAATTTCTCTCATACTCATTCGAGTAATTCTAAAAAGGCAGGTTTTCATTAATGTTCTTTGAGCTCGAGAAGGCAAGCTAGATGTTTCAACTACTATAGTATTCCTATTTTCCGCTGCATTACTGTTGTATATGTCAGCATTTGTGAGGACAACTTATTATAACTGTCCAGACTGATGATAGTACTTAGGTTTTCTAACTTCGAAATTTCTGTATCGGAGTAATCCTTTGTACTATTCCTTTGATATTATATATTACTATTTCTATGTGAGATTCTGATATTGTGTTCTCTTAATCTTGTTATTTTTCTTTTTTATTTACCCTAATAATTCATCTTTCTGGCACTTGGATTCCATGGATACAGAGGTCGAGAGGGCAGGCCGCTACATTTGGTATCAGAGCTAAAGGTTATGATAGAACCTTGGCTTTGATGGGGTATGAATCATTAAGAGATGAGGTAATGGAATGACTTAGCATGAGTTGAGTGTAAAATACATATGAGGGCGTATTTGTATTCGTTATAAACAGATACCTTAAATGTAATTATGACTGTGAAAATTAAAGTTTATACAAGATAACTTGTATAAGTGAATTATTAAAATGTAGTTCAATTAATATAAGGTTTCATGATGTTTATCAATTATCCCTCGTTAATTAGTTTAGTTATACCCGGCTTGTTTATGGGCATCAACTATCATTTATTGATTGTTGATTTGTGTTCAATCAGTTTATGAGCAGTTTTACCTTTTTAGTGCATGGGTTGGGTAGGTAATATTTTAGATACATTGAAACGAACACTTAGTGAATTTAGTTTTATGATTTGACTATAAGGCGTTCAATGATAATGTTAAGTTAAAAGTTTAAATTTGTAAAAGATGTTTATTATAATCTAAGAAAGTTAAGATATTTTAGGAGTAAACATTTGTGAAAAGATTTTATATAAAGAAAGTGATTTTATATAAGCATGGTTTATATAACATGGTTTATAAAAAAGAAGGATTCAACTGATATTTTAAGAATTTAAATCCTAGTGTCGTTGAAATTTTTTCCAAGATTTTAGAGAAAATGATAGTAGTATTATTTGAATGTAAGTATTTGGAAAATTGGTTTATGGAGTTGAGATCATGGTATTTAGTAGTATTTATGAAGTATTTGGTACTGTTTTTGAAAATGATTTTGGTTAAGTCCGGAAGACATGAATTGGACGTACTGAACTCACTCCATCGCTTAAAAATAATTCTAGGGATGGCTTCAACATCATCGGCGTTCATTTTAGAGTTTCTAAATGGGGATGCTACTGGGTTGTTTTAGTAAAATAGATTCTGATTTGATTTCGAAAGTTTGATTTGTTATATAAAGGATATATATATATATATTTATGTATGTATGTATGTATATTAATTTCAATTGATTTGAAATAAAACCCGATGTTTAGTTCTAAACTTTTTCTTTGGAAAGAAGTTTGATATGAACTTTTTACTATAACACAAGTTTTATATATATGCTATATAGGATGCCCGAGTGGTTGTGGCATAGCCTGAAATAAATGATGAAACCTTTTCATGTTTTCTCTCTTTGGTAAAGCGTATTTATTAAATTATTGAAATTTGTTAAGATATTTTATGGATATTTGTAACCTATGCATTAGGATTTTATGTCACGTGCACCTAGTTATGATGTATTGTTTGGTGATTTTCATTTATTAAAATGAAACGGGATTTTTTGATGATTTTGGACAGTCAAAGACTTCTGAATTGTTATAAAACTTAAAATGAAAGTGCTCTATGAAGATATAAAAATTAAGTTTATATAACACTTGAATTAAGAAGGTAGCAGGTTAAAACAAGTTTTGAATTGGTTAAATGTGCTTATTAAGTAAATTGAATTTAATGTATTGTATATACTCTTAGGATGTAATGGAGTATTATACAAATATGAACTTATGTTACAGCTATTTATAAACTTGAACTTATGTTTTATGAAATGTTTCATAAATAATTTTAGTATTAAGCAAGATATATTATTTGTATGAATGAATGTGATACAAGATAATGGAATAGTTGAGAAACTAATAGGATAAATACGTAAGTTGTACTTGGATCATTTTATTTGCATGACATTTCTTGATCCAGTATTTGAGCACATAATTTCGAGCTGGGTTACACCTGCCCAAATAAGAATTTTTTACTAGATTCTTAACAACAAACACTTGATATGGATTCTTGATATGATCCTGAAGTTTTCTATCATATTATATAGCTATGAAAGGAGAATGGAGGTTTTTAATTAAGAAACCTGTAACATACCTAATTTTAAATAATATTATTCAGGATATTTAATTAGATAAATTAAATAGAATAATGCAAAGATTAGAGTGATAAGGGGATTGAGATTTAAAAATTTACTAGAGGCCGTGCTTAACTAAATAAAAATTTAAAAGAATGAGTTTACGAAAATGGTTTTATAAGCTAATTAATAAGAGATTAAGGAAAGCGTATTATGGGGAATAGCCGTCTACCATAACCCTTAACCCCTAAAATTATATTCCCATTTTCATTACCATAAGTTCATAATTCTAAAACATAATCCAAAAAGCTCAAGCCGACCATAACCTTGGGGGAAAAGAGGAGAAAAATCAAATAAAACTAAGGAATCAATCAAGGAGAATTAAGCAAGATCAAATCTCAAGTTCCTTATCCAAAGCACGGTGAATAATAATCAAAACCATCTCATTTTCATTTTTAAAGCACATATGATTTTGGATTTTAAATTTAAAAACTTTATGATGATTTTAATGATGATATGCTTAGATTACATGATATGTTTGATTCAAAAAAGTATGTTTGATAAATGTTTTATTCGATTTTAAGGCTAAAATTGTATATATTGGGTTTCGAATTCCATAAGGATTTAATATATTATGTAAAACATTAATTTGAAGATGAGTTTAAATTTTCACAATTAACCAAGCTATGGATAATTTATTGTGAAGTTTGAAGGAACAAATAAACAATCGGGTTAAAAATTTATTTCGGCTGTTATATAATAGATTTTGGGTCTGAAATTTATGTATGTTAGATAACATATTAAAAGTGAACTTAGAAGATTTTTGAGGATTTTTCCTAAGTAATTTACTATGTAAATTAAATTATTTAAGTTGGAGGACTTAAACGTCTTAATTGATTTGTTAAAGGAAAGGGCTTCTTTGTAAATTATTTTTTATTAATTCTGGATGAATTCGGAAGTCCTTTAGAAAAGACTTTGGTAGAGTTTATGGCAACCAATTATATTTTTACAAATAGGCAAGTTCGTTGAAAAACAATTACTTAAAAAGGCAACGAAACAGTTTTGTATAGATTTAATGCTTCATCACTTTCGTTTACCACCTTTCGACCCCAATCTTCCACCCCTAACTAAGTCGAAATAGATACAGATGGTATCAACGCTTTGGTGCGTAGTGGATTAGAGAAAAGTGGTAGGTATAGAGTCGAAGCCATGCTTAAGAAGGGGCCGAGGCCACTTTAAATAGCTTTCGAAGGCTTCTGTTTTGCTTTCAACAAAGATGCCGCTTGCCTTTCTTTTAATGGATGCTTTAGAAAGGGTTGAATTACCTTTATATAGCTTTTAAAGGGGTTGCTACCTTTTTATTTTAAAGGATAGCTTTCGAATAAGTTGTCACGTTTTTTTTAAAAATGGAGCTTTTGAAAGGGTACTTTTAACCAAGTCGAAACATTGTTGCCGTCTTCACACCTTTCGAATAGGTTGGATGTTTTCAATGAGTTCGAAAGGAAAGCTTTGTTTTATAAATATAATAAACTTCTTTCCAGTGCTTTAGAAAGAGCTCCAGCAGCCATTTAAACTAAAGGTTTCAAAGGCAATGGCTTCGAAAGATGTTATCCTTCCAGTTGTTTTGCTTAAAAGATTAAAGCTTTCGAAAGGATAGTTCCAAAGCTGTCTATTTTCCCTAAACTCTTTTACTTGAGGGTTAATGGTTTCAAAAGAGTTACTTTCGTTTATATTCACATTGACCCTAAAGTTATTTTTAAGGATAAACCCGATGGTTTTGAAAGAGGTACTTTCAAATGGTTTCGAAGCTATGCTTCTATGAGTCGGGAAGATATACTTTAATACTTTCGGAAGGAATGTTTTGATGGTTTCGAAAGGAAGGCTGATACTTTCGAAAGAGATATTTTAAAGTATTTCGAAAGGCATTTGTTTAAATTTTTTGAAAAGATGTTTTGAATGCTTTCGAAAGATACGTTTTGATGGTTTCGAAAGTAAAGGTCTAAGATTTCGAAAGCCTTAGTTTTCAAAACAAAGAATCCAATCTCAATTTCAATGGAAAAACCCATGGCACTATAAAAGAGCTTTGAAAATGGCTTTTAATTTTGGATTTTTTCAAGTATCTTTCCTTAATAAAAATAATGGGTTAAAGGGATTTGCCAGTTTCATATGGATATGATTTATAGGATATTAAACTATAAATGTTGGCATTGTTATGTTATTGCATATGCTTCTTCTATAAATATATTCACTATATAATGGACCTATAACTATATTTTAGGGAGGAAGGGCAGAATAACCTGCTTGGTGGACCTGGTAGTGAATATAAATTGAGTTAACTCATGTATGAGTAAAATTGCATCCAGGAGGTTAGGTAGACCAGAATATAGGTAGCCTACAGACCAATCAAGAAGTTGTCAATTTAGACAGGTTCATAGTCAACCCATGAAAACTATGTTCGGAGAGAGTTATTGATATGGGCCAATAGGTTCGTAGTGATCCCATGAAAACTATATTCGAATAAAGTTATTGACAGAGATCAATAAGTTCATAGTCAACCCATGAAAACTATGATATAAGAGAAGCTATTAGAGACACCAATAGGTTTAGGGAGGACCCATGATATAATTGAATGAAGTTATTGGCAGGGGCCAATAGGTTTTTAATGATCCCATGAAAACTATAAGACCAAAAAGATAGTCCATAAGCTTTGAACAGGTTATTAGTCAGCCCATGAAAACTAATAGGTTAATATTGGCCCTAGAAACTATAACTGAGATAGATAGTCAAATGAATGGGGATAGAAAATCCATGATATTTTACTTATTTGCATATCATCACGGCATTTTAATTCGCTATGTTTTAACCATCCTGGATGTAGGAGCATAATATATGGTTATTATGAATTTTTGGGTTAAGTTACCAGTGTGGGGAAAACCCATTCTGTGAAACGGCACGATCTCACTAGATATCTAAAGGTTTCGAGATGGTAGGTTATTATTCATACCAGGCTTTATGTCTAACTCGAAGTTTATGTTTTTCTCTTAAACTCTAGGATGCTCAATTGATTTTAAGTAGTTTGAGAGTTGAGGTTTCCAGATTCTCCTTTAGATGAATAAGCTTCGGCCTACGTGCAGGAGGCAAGCTATCTAATAGGAGTTCTTTTCTATTTGATTCCGCTGTGTTTTGATGTAATAGGAAAGTTGTTTAATTGCCTATGTTTAGACTATGATATTTGATTCCGCTGTGTAAGGAAAGTTGTATAATTGTCTATGTTTAAATTCTGATTATCCAAAGAGGCATCTTCATATGTCGCTCTTGCTGTATTTGTAATAATTATATTTTCTCTGAATGCGGTCTCAAATTTGGGATTATGTAATGAATTTGAAATATGATTGAAATGGAATGATAAATTTGTTTAATGGTTTTAAATAAGTCTCATATCCATGTGTTTCTGTCATATCAATGTATCTAACATTACCGCATTTGATCATTGAGAATTAATAACTATGGATGACTGCAGCATCCGTAACCATTAATTTTGGGCCTCCCAGTAGGGGATGTTACAAATTATATCGGAGCATAGGTTTATGTAATCTTAAAAGAAATTACAAACTTAAAATGATTTTTCGAAATATAATCCAATGATTGAAAAATAAGATCGAGGTCTGGGTTAACACTATAGTAACGTACTTGTATTTGATATATATATATATATATATATATATATATATATATAAGTATGTATTTCTCTCTTAGACCATTTTTCTGTATCTTACTAAGGCTCGTATGTAGATTTACGAGAAAGGAAGATACAAAGGCAAGAAACGGAAGAGGAAATCTCTATGGAGAAAGCACCACAACAAATGGAAATGGTCGACCCAACAGGAGAAAACAGGTCGATAGGCAAATGCAAATCAAAATACAGATGCCAATGTAGGTGCTGGAAATCTGCCAGTAGATACGGGGATGTTATATTGGTTCTTCATTAATCTGCTGCAAGCTGGAGGAGCTGCTGGATTAGTTGGGAATGTTGGAAGAGCTAATCCCATGACTCTAATTGGAAACAACTATGGTAAGTTGAGAAAAGATTATACAAGTCTTTGTGAAAAAGCCTTTTTTGGGAACAAAGGATACAGTAAAAGTTGAGAAGTGTCTTTTGCATTGTGAGAGAATCTTCGCTGACTTGGGGTTGAATGATGAGCAGAAGAGGAGACTAGCCTCTAGACAGTTGCGGGGAACATCGCTTCATTGGTGGAATAGTTTCACTACCGGAGTTCTCGAGGAAGAATTGACTTGGGTGGAATTTTGAAGGAGAATTAAAGAGATATTTTTGTCTGAAGTTTCCAAGTCAGCATTGTTGAGGAAGTTCATGGACTTAGCGCAAGGCGAGCTGTCAGTGATTGAGTATGCCATGAAGTTTGATGAGTAATCAAGATATGTACATTACATGCTACCATTGACACCGTCATCAAGAGGAATGAGAAGTTTATTCGTGGATTGAGACCTGAGATCGCTAGGGAGACCTTACTACATCTTCATAACCCTTGTAAGTGGAAATGGAAATCAGATATGAGGAAATGCTTGCTGCTTGTGAGAAGGAGAAGCAGTTTGAAACTCAGAGCTCTCTTGGCAAGAAGAGGAAGTTCTTTAAGAAGAAGGGAATCCAGAAGGGAGAAGCTTCCAAGAAGGAAAAGGCTAATGGTGTTTGCATTAATGCGAGAATAAGGGTCATTATGCTCATAAATGTCGAACGAGCAAAGGGAAGAAGGTCGCAGTATAAGAAAGGAGCGAAATGCTTTAACTACGATCAGATTAGACATTATAAGAATCAGTGTCCAGAACCAATCAGGGCAGACAATGGAAAAGTCTTTGCTATTGGACCATCATCTGCTAGGCCAACTACTGCTAAGAAGGGAAAGGTTGTGATGGAAGGTACACTTTTGATTCGAAGTATACTGGTTAGGGTATTATTTGATACCGGCGCATCGCATTCTTTTATATCTCAATGTTTGGTTGATAGTTTATGTTTAGAACCCATATACCTTGTTACTTCCTTAAGGATTGCAAATCAGATACGAGGGTATGCAACACTAAGAAAGAGATGTGACCAGTTAGAACTTGAAGTGTTAGGTCATAAGTTAGCATGCAGTCTGTATGTTTTTGATTTCGTAGATTTCGGAATCATTTTAGGTATTGATTGGTTGGGTGGATATGAGGCTAGGATATTTTGCCAGGATGGAAAAATATCACCGAGACACCCTGATAGTCATAAACGAATTATATTCTCAGTCGAGGATTCTGACCGGAGTGCTTGTACTCTATTGAGTGCTATGGAAGTAGAAGAAGAATTAAGTCAGGTTCAAGTAGCAAGAGAATTTGTAGATGTTTTTGAGCCGATTACAGGATTACCATCGAAACGAGCTGTTGAGTTTCGGATAGATCTTGTGCCAGGAGTAGAACCGGTAAGTAGACCACTTAGCAGGATGACACCGATCGAGACAAAGGAATTGAAGGTGCGGCTAGTGGACCTAGAAGGGAGAAATTTTATTAAACCAAGCAGTTCGCTTTGGGGAGCGGTCACAGTATTCATAAAGAAACCAGATGGGTCATTAAGGATGTGTATCGACTATCATAAGTTGAATGAGAAGAAGATCAAGAATAAGTATCGTTTGTTGAGGATCAATGATCTATTTCATCACTTTTGTCGAGCCAAAATATTTTCCCAATTGGATTTAGTGATAGGTTTCCATCAGTTAAGAGTGGCAAAGGATAGTATTCCAATGACAGCATGTCGAACTAAATATGATTTGTATGAGTGGTTAGTAATGCCATTCGGTTTAATGAATGCACCAGCTTTCTTCGTAGATTTGATGAACTAAGTTTTTCGAGAGTACTTGGATAGGTTCGTATTGGTATTTATTAATGACATTTTAGTATACTCTAAGGAAGAGAGAGCATGAAGATCATCTTAGAGTAATGCTTGAGATGCTATCATTAGTTGAAAGCAAAGTTTTTCAAGTGTTATTTCTGAAAGAAAGAGGTTAAGTTTCTTGATTACGTGGTTTAAGAGAAGGGTTTATCAATCGATGCAGGTAAGATCGAAGTTGTTAATAACTGGAAGAGATAAAAGACGGTGACTAAGATTAGAAGTTTTCTTGGACTCGCTGGCTATTACTGGAGATTCATTAAGGATTTCTCATGGATAGCAGTCCCTTTGACTAAGTTAACTAGAAAGGATGTGAAGTTTACTTGGTCCGAAAAATGTAACGAAGCATTCCTTAAGTTAAAGTATTTGTTGACCAACGCGTCTGTGTTAGTGGTTCCAGATGGAAACCAAGGGTTGGTGGTGTATACCAATGCATGCGGAACCGAGTTAGGAGCTGTGTTGATGCAGATGGGTAAGATCATTGCCTACGCTTCACGACAGCTTAGACCGCATGAGGTCAGATGTCATACTCATGATTTGAAGTTGGCTACAATGGTCCTTAATATTTGAGTTATACACAGATCATAGGTCCTTAAGATATTTATTCTCTAAGAAGGAGATGAATATGAGGCAACAGCGCTGGCTGGAGTTTTTAGCAGCTGATGATTTTGGTATAGAGTATACACTCGGAGAAGGAAATAAAGTAGCGGATGCTCTTAGCAGAAAAGATCGGAATATGGTTTGCTAGCTATGTTGGCAGAATGGAAACATTTTGAAGCTTTGACTACATGTAGTGTGCAGTTAAGATTTACTGCTAGTTCTAGTCAGAGCACCGCTATATTGTCCTATTTGAAAGTTCGACCAGTGGTATTCAAAAAGTATTTCTTCTAAACAGAAAGAGGTCCCATTAGTGGCCGAGAAGATTAGAAGGCTTGAGGTTGGGTTAGAGATCGATGATCTAAAGGATTTTAGTCTTAACCAGAGGGGATGGTTGAGAAAGAAGGGACGATTGTGTATTTCGAATGTTGAGGACTTAAGGAAAGAAGTTCTTAGGGAATGCCATTGATCCAAGTTTATGATTCATCCTAAAGGAACCAAGATGTATCAAGATATGAAGAGGAGCTTCAACTGGGAAGGTATGAAGAAGAATGTTGGCTTGTGGATCAGGCAATGTGCGAACTATTAACAAGTAAAGGCCGAACACCAGAAATCGAGGGGATTACTTCAATCTTTGGAAACACCAGTTTGAAAATAGAATTCGATATCCATGGATCTTATAGACGGGTTGCCAAAGTCGAACAGAGGAATTATAAGTATATGGGTCATAGTGGATAGGTTGACTAAGAGTTTCCATTTCATTCTAGTTGAGTCAACCAGGACGGCACCTGTTTTAGCTAAGTTGTTTATGAAAAACATAGTTAGACCACATGGAATTCCTATTAGTATAGTCAGTGATAAAGATGCTTTGTTTACTAGTGAATTCTTGAAGAGTCTATAGGATGTGTTAGGTGCCAAGCTCAAGATGAGTACAGCATATCACCCTCAGATGGATGGGCAGACAGAGAGAGTCAATAAGGTACTTGAGGATTTGTTAAGGGCTTGTGTATTGGACTTTAGTGAATCTTGGAAAGATCACGTACACTTAGTCGAGTTTTCCTATAATAACAGTCTTCAGACTAGTATAGTAATGGCACCTTTTGAAGCTTTGTATGGAAGGCCATGCAAATCACCAACATGTTGGTTAGAGACTGGAGACAGATTAGTCTTAGATCTAGATCTGGTTAGAGAGGGGACAAAGAAGATTGAGTTGATTCAGGAAATGACGAAGGAAGCTCAGTCTAGATAGAAGAGTTACGCAGATAAGAGGCATAAAGATCTAGAATTCCTAGTTGGAGATAGAGTCTTCATTAAAGTATCATCAATGAAGGGTGTGGTATGATTTGGAAAGTCGGGGAAATTGGCATCGAGATATGTTGGTCCATTCCTAGTTATAGAGAGGATCGAAAAGCTTGCATACAAAGTAGAGTTGCCAAATAGTATGGCAGGTGTCCATAATGTGTTTCATGTATCTCATCTTCGCAAGTATGTGAATGATCCAGAGACTACTATTCCTCCGACAGAGTTGGAAGATTTGACAGTAGAGCCGAATTTGACTTTGTAAGACAACTAGTTCATGTTGTAACGAGAGATGAGAAGAGGTTAAGCATCAAGACAGTCAAGTTGGTGAAAGTTCAGTGGAGCGACAATGAGAAGGACTGCACTTGGGACACATAAGACATGATTAGAGATACTTATCCTAATCTGCTGTGAGGGTATGCCTATATTTACTTTATATAGAATGTTGTTAGTCAGGTAGGCTACTATGGTGCTAGGAGTTATTACAAATGATTGCTATGCTTAGTATTTAGTCCTTACTGAATTTCGAGGTTGACATTCCTTAAGGAGGGGAGTCTCTAACACCTCTAATTTTAAATAACGTTATTCAGGAGATTTAATTAGATAAATTAAATAGAATAATATAAAGATTAGAGTGATAAGGGTATTGAGGTTTGAAAATTTATTAGAGGTATTGCTTAACTAAATGAAAATTTAAAAGAATGAATTCATGGAAATAGGTTTATAATCAAGTCGATAAGAATAAAGCAAGGGTATTATGAGGAATAACCGCCACCATAACTCTTAACCCTTATACCCTTATTCCCATTTTTATTTCCACAAGTTCATAATTCTAAAATATAATCCAAAGAGCTCAAGCCGACCATAACCTAAGGGGAATAGAGGAGAAAAATCAATTAAAAGCTAAGGAATCAAGCAAGGAGAATTAAGCAAGACCAACTCTCAAGTTCCTTATCCAAAGCAAGGTGAATAATAATCAAAACCATCTCATTTTCCTTTTTAAAGAGGATTTGATTTCGGGTTTTAAGTTTAAATTCTTTAGGATGATTTTAATGATGATACGCTTGGATTACATGATTTGTTTGACTCAAACAAGCATGTTTGATAAATGTTTTATTCGATTTTAAGGCTAAAATCATATATATTTGGTTACGAATGCCATGTGGATTTAATATGTTATGTAAAATATTATTTTGAAGATGGATCCAAATTTTTATAATTAACTAAGCGGTAGATAATTTGTAATGAAATTTTTAAGGAAGAAATAAATATTTGGATTTAAAATTTATTTAGGCTGTTATATAAAGCATTTTAGGTTTGAAATTTATATATGTTAGATAACATATTAAAAGTGAATTTTGATGATTTTCTGGGATTTTTCCTAAGCAATTTACTATGTAAATTAAATTATTTAAGTTGGAGGACCTAAATGTTTTAATTACATTGCTAAAGGTAAGAGCTTCTTTGTAAATTGTTTTTTATTAATTCTGGATGAATTCGGCAGTCCTTTAGAAAATATTGTGGTAAAGTTTATGGCAACCAATTATATTTTTACAAATAGGAAAGTTAATTGAAAATCATTTACTTAAAAAGGAAATAAAACAGTTTTGTATAGATTTAATGCTTCTCCACTTTGATTTGCCACCTTTCGGTCCCATACTTCCGCCCCTAACTAATTCGAAACCAATACATATGGTATTAGTGCTTTAGTGAATAGTGGATTGGAGAAAGACAGTAGGTATAGAGTCAAAACCATGCTTTCGAAGAGGTCGAGGCCGCTTTAAATAGCTTTTGAAGGTCTTTATTTTGCTTTCAAAAGAAATATCGCTCGCCTTGCTTTTAATGGATGCTTTCGAAAGGGTTGAATTACCTTTATATAGCTTTCGAAGGGGTTGCAGCCTTTTTGTTTTAAAGGGCAGCTTTCAAAAGAGTTGCCATGTTATATGTATTAAAAATGAGGCTTTTGAAAGGGTAGTTTGAACCAAGTCGAAACCTTGCTGCCGCCTTCACATCTTTCAAATAGGTTGGAAGTTTTCAATGAGTTCGAAAGGCAAGCTTTGTTTTATAAATATAATAAGCCACTTCCCAATGCTTTCAAAGAGGGTCCACTAGCCATTTAAAATAAATATTTGAAGGAAATGGTTTGGAAAGGTGTTTCGAAGCTATCCTTCCAATTGTTTTACTTAAAGGATTAAAGCTTTCGAGAGGATGGTTCCGAAGCCGTCTGTTTTCCGCAAACTCTTTTAATTGAAGGTTAATGGTTTCAAAAGGGTTACTTCCGTTTGTATTCACGTTGGCCCAAAAATTATTTTTAAGGATAAACCCAATGGTTTTGAAAGAGGTACTTTCAAATGGTTTTGAAGCTATGCTTCTACGAGTTAGAAAGATATGCTTTAATACTTTCTAAAGGAATATTTTTATGATTTCAAAAGGAAAGTTTGATGCTTTCGAAAGAGATATTTTAAATTGTTTTGAAAGGCATATGTTTAAGTGTTTTGAAAAGAAGAATTAAATGCTTTCGAAAGATATGTTTTGATGGTTTTGAAAGTAATGGTCTAAGGTTTTGAAAGCCTTTGTGTTCAAAACAAAGAACCCAATCTCATTTTTAAGGGAAAAACCCATAGTACTATAAAAGAGCTTTGAAATTGCTTTTAATTTTGGACTTTTTAAAGAAGCTTTCCTTGATAAAAATAAGGGTTAAAGGGATTAACCAAATTTCATGTGAAATGATTTCAAGGATATTAAGCTATAAATGTTGGCATTGTTATGTTATTGTATATGCTTCTTTTACAAATATACTCACTATATAATGGACCCATAACTGTATTTTGGGGAAGAACGATGGAATAACCAGCTTGGTTGACCCAATAGTGAATGTAAATTGAGTTAACTCCTGTACGAGTGGAATTGCATCTAGGAGGTCAGGTAGACCAGAATATAGAATTCCCAAAGACCGATCAAGAAGTTGTCAGTTCAGACAGGTTTATTGTTAGCACCAAAATTGGTTACTAACACCCAAAGAAGGATTTATGTAGAGAGATTATTGAAGATAGAAAATTAAAATAGAGGAATATATGCAGAATTAATTGCAAAAACTAGAACACCAGATTTATAGTGGTTCGGCGTAGCTGCCTACGTCCACTTTGAGTTTAATCTTTATTGCTCTTTCCAATAATTGAATACAGATATGATCAGTACACCAACAACTTGAATACATGTTCTAATTGAAAAAGAATAAGTCTTGGAAATGGCAGAGTCTCCCTAGTGTTCTCGAAAAAAGGTCCCTTTTAACTGCGACCCTGCCCCTCTATTTATAGGAAAAGATATGCTGGACTTCCTTTACGAGCCCAGGAACAAGGTATCTTGGCCAACAGTAGGTGACTTCTACGCACCGAGCCCCATATGCCGAACGAGTCATGCCGAGCGAGGAATTCCGGCGGAGAATTATTTGGTCGATCATCAGGTGACTCGAAGTAAACCCTCAGGAGAACCGAAGTAAGTAGCGAGTTGACTCGAAGCAAAGTTATGCCTAGCACCCTTACTTTGTTGTGGACTTGACAACTTGTTAACACCTCTAGTATGCACCGAGTCAGGGATGTTGAACGGCAGTTGCCGAGCAATGTTGCCAAAGAAGGCTACCGAACGGTATTAGCCGAATGATAGATGCCGAACGGCGATAACTGAGATGTTTGCACTTCTCAGGTTGGAACAATTTTACACCGAGAACTTGACCGAATGGTGAACTTTGGGTAGTTGACTCAAATCTAGGTCATTCCGAGCTTCCCCCTTCGCTCGCCCTGTCGAAGTCATGCCGAATGATAGATGCCGAAAGGCGCTAGCTAAAACATATAGACTAAACGACATATAGGGTAATATCCAGAGCGAGCGATGAATGACAATGTGCCTTCAAATGATAACTTCCTCCTTAAGCCGAGCCATACACATGAAATTTACAACAACAACCTCCTTTGGCCGAACGACATACATCCCCTTAATTCCGGCCGAGCCATGCCACAGGCCGAACCGTGTGCGTAGGATGGACCATTCAAACTAACTTCTATAACCAGTATTTTATAGCCAAGCCAAGCATCAGGGTAACATTTTCCTCCCAAAGTGTGTCGTGTGAGGCAACACGACATGCTTTGAGCCAATATCCAATTCCTACCGTCAAAAGTTGAGTGTGTTTAATGAAGGTCAAAACACGACAGTCCTCCCTAGTATCTTGTACAGTCCCGAGTCTATTCTCTCCCCTCCTTTCTTTTATACATAAACAAGGGGCCGTTCGGCATATAGATACGGAACCATTCGTTTGGCTAGTTTACTGCTGCTCGACACAACTACTTACCGAACAACCAAGACATCTTGACCGGGCCACTGGTTGATAGCTGTTCACCTACCCTTCTTCATATATAAAAGCCAACACTTCTCTTCCTTTTCTCTTTACTGTCACTTCGACTCTACAGGATATCACAACTTACCTTCCTTCAAACTTCAATTACCCCTTCGATCTTCCTCTCTCATCTTGAGCCTAGCACGTTTGCTCCACAACTTTCCTTGATAACAAATCGAAATGAACTCCGGCCTCAAATCTTTTAATTCCTTAAGCCTCGACTTGCTCTCTTTGGTATGATTCTTCCACACGACCGACCTTCTCAAGCTAGGGGTTTTGTATGGTAGGAATTGTGTAGGTGATGAAATCATACTCGAGGTTAGAACATGTTTTAGGTTGGAACCGGTGATTCCTAGGACGTTGGCTCCTTTTGGGCCACCAAGTGAGAGAGGAGGAAGTAGTAGTGGTTTAGTAGGAGTTAGTGAGTTCAATATGTATTGGCCAAACGTCAATGCTGAGTCGTTAGGTTGTAGACGTGGAACTAAGTTAGTGATTTAGGTCGCTCAATAAACAAGGAGCGAGGGAGAAGTGAGGGTGAATGGGTCGGCATTTTATTTTTGGGAGGAAGACGGTCGATCACATAGTACTTGGTTTAGTATTCTTCATGTGAGAGTGATGTTAGGGAGGTAGGAAGTAAGTGGGTCGGTCATCATGGATGGTTTCAGAAGTAAGGGTTAGCGGCTCGGCTTCGTTCGGTACTGAGAGTGCATCAGTGAGGAGAGTGAGTGGGTCGGCATCTCTGGCTTATATGGTCGCTCGGTCGTATGTTTTTAGAGTCGCTCGACATTAAGCCTGAAGTAGGCAACAACAATCAAAATCATTCCAACTTGAACACAACTCATGTCAATTTCACTTACTTCCCATGCCTAATCATATGACAATAAACAAGGACAAGTACTTAAGCAAACAAGCATATCGAACTAATCCGGATTGATAACTCCCCAGTTTCAACAACTATAAACCTGAGTTTAACTCGATAAAAACAAATACTAGCCTTCAACATATAGTGCCAATGTCAAAGTTCAAAACTGTAGCCATCATAGGGTAGGCTCTCGAAGACGGTCAACGATGATAGTCTCCAAAGATAAAAATTCAAAGTTTAAATTTACTTTATCACCTTCATGACTTTTAACTCTTTTACACTCATACTAGAACGATTGCACTAGTCCACACACCACACGGGGAAGCGCTTTTGTCGTTATGTCTAATATTGATTGTCTATCAAGTATAGTTCAAACAGTTGTTTATTCAAATTAGATGCTCGATGGAGATGTCTAGAAAGTCAAGCTCTGCCACAGTCTCTGATAAACCTGAGCCGAGTCTTCAATAAGAGTAGTAGGAACTTCAAAATCATCGACAACTCCTGTACAGAATATACCGAATCCAATGACTACATCCGTTGACTTGGCTCCCGATGCTATAGATGCAGCAATCATCCTAGACAATCCGGATGATTCTTAAGCTTCGAGAATCAATGAAAATGCTCTTCACCGACTATGCTCAATCCACGGAATTCCTTTTGACGATGTACTGGTTCCATCAGGACAAGATCGTCCTCACCTACCCCCAGTCGGATATACTGCCTGCAATAAATTCATGTGCTGGGTTTGTAGCGTTCCACCAGTCAACTTCTTCCTCCGCACTATGTTGCAATATATTGAGATCGCCCCAGCACAATTACATCCCAACAGTCATGCGTTCGTACATGGAACGTGTATTCTTGTCATGAGCATTCTATTCAGGCTCTTTACTCCTGACGACATTCGCTATATTTATCGTTTCAAGAGATGATTCGACAGCCTATCTTTCATATTCCTAGAGCCATATAACAAGTGCCAAATCTTGTCGGGGGCATGGAGAAAATTCGCCCAATACAAGAAGGAATGGTTTTACGTATCCTGTCCCACTGGCTTTGCAAGGAGATGGCTGGAAGGGAGTAAGTTTCTTTTCTAGATCAATACTTGTATGTGGTAGAAAGTGCATCATTTCTAAACCCTTTCTCCACTTTTACAGGTATCAGCCCCCGTCCCAGAGGCTCCGTGTACTTTGAGGCCATCGAAACTTTTCGAGCTGTTCTCGTGGAAGACCGACACATCAGATCCATCACTTCCAATGAATCGCTCTCAAAATTTGGGTTGTTGGCGGAAGTTCACCGAATAAATCTTCCTTACCGTGTCACTACAACTGGTCCTGCCTTGGACAAAGGAAAAAGGAAAGCTGGGCCTTCGACAGGTGGTTCCCCCGACATACCCGAGGAGGGAGTGATTAGAGAAATTGAGGTGTCAGAAGCACCAGGTGAGAATGTAAGTCTTGCTCTTGAACCGGTGGTTGAGGCACACGGCACTATTGTAACTCCTTCCCCTTCGAAGGAAAAAAGAAACTGGCTTACAAGCTGGAGAAAAAGACAGTAGGCGGAACCTCAAAGGTCACAATTACTCTAGTGGAGAAAGAGCCGTCTCCTCAAAACTTAGAGGGTTCACTGAACGGCTTATCTGATCTCACTATTCCCGACGACTTTCTCAATTATGGCTTCAACGATCCGGAAGCCCTAAAACTCCATTCGTCCTTGAGAGGCGATGTAGGCGTTCAAGCCCATAATTAAGGAGAAAAAACTCCGATAAGTAAAGCTAAAGAAACTGGTCCGTCAAGGGGAAACATTAGGACACACACAATAACACTTACACTTCACATTGCACTTACACTTCGGCCATCATGTTACTCCTGCTAACTCGTGTTCACTTAATTCCTATGCAAGTGATATTGGATGCTCTCATGGATTCGACCGCCTTTATGCTTCCTTTATTTTTCACAATTTCGACCGGGATTCGGGCTCCGGCAAATGCCGAGATAGAGGCGACGATAGCGGTAGGGACTATCGCTCCCAGGATTCATCATCTCGAAGGAAAATTTACAATCAGTCTCCATACCTTCAAGATCCTCCCTCTTAACCAGAGCAAGGCGGGGAGAAATCTGCTCATAAGGGGTCCCAGTTTGATACTCATCGCGACCAACACTACGGTTCATCTAGCACCAGGCAATCCCGAGAACCTAACAAAAATCCCATGGTCTCTAGACAAACTTCTTCTGCTCCCGCACATGATCCATCGGTAACGGGAAAGCTAGCCGAGCTTAAGGCCACGTTCCTATAAATATGTTTCAAAAGCCTGAAGTTTCTTCCAGCGATTCATCACATTTCGGGGTACATTAAACAAAGTGCCATTGCTTGCAAAAATGATGTCTACGTTCAACACGATGCATTTGTTCATTTGGCAGAAAAGGTTTCAGAAGTCTCTATCGAACGCCAGCACGAAATTAATCGTCTTAAACTAGAAGCCATCTATGACAAAGACATCATTAAAGCCCAGAATAAAGAGCTTTCATCATACAAGTCTCAACTTGAAATTGCTCACAAAAATGCTAAAGACACAACTGAGGCAGTTAACCGTCTGGAGGCCACACATAAGAAAGAGATCGATGAAGCGGTTCAACGCTGCGACGCTTTAGCTCTAGAGTAAGACCCCGTCCAAAAGGAGAGAGATGTGTTTTCTCATCGAGTCAAAGAGTTGTAAGAGCTTTTCAAGGGAAAAGAAGAAAAACTTGCTGCTCAGGAGGAGTCGCAACGGTATTGCAACGAGATTGTTGCTACACGACTCCTGAAAACAAAGCTCGATGAAGAACTCTCCAAGACTGAAATGTTAAAAAAATGAAGCCCGTGAAGAGGGTAAAAGAATAGCGTTCATGGAGATTGATTCTCGCCTTGAGGCGGCTACTGAAGATGGAAGGGAGGAAATCAAGTGCATGTTTGATCTGCTCATAGCCGGGTAGAATGCTCGAGTTCTCATGCATCGCGAGCTAACATTTCTTGATGAGGGTTACCTTGTATCTTGGCCGAAGCATGTAAGACTTTGGTAAAGATCAAAAGGGTTGAGTCGGGCGCTGAAGAGGTTGACAAAGAAGCTTTAGTGAAGGAATTTCTCCGAGGGAATATGCCTTCAGACTTATCTGCCGTGAAGGCTCTTTATAGCAGAGACTCCTCCTCGTCGAAAGGAAAGAATGACATTGCCGGCCCATCTGGAACCGAGTCTCCAGTTCCTCTCCCTACTCAACCGACTGGTCGCCCATCACTTGACCCCTTCGAGCAGCACATTGGCTACGACCCAGAAGATCATGGCCTTGATATTCATGTTTTATCTCCCATTCCAAAGGGTGAAAATCCCCGGACAGTTGAGAGTCGGCCAGAAACCGGTACATAATTTTTCTTTCCAAAGTTCAAAGGGCCATCGTTTTCGACAGGTAGTTAATGTATTCTAACATTTGTCTCCTATGATTTCGTGCAGGCCGTTTTGATCCTAAGCCAACTCCAAGGAGCGATGTCTCCATAGAGAAGGAGGAGATTACGGGAGAGGCAACTCAAATGGGAGAGACTCTCGGACCTGATGCTCAAGTGATCGAGGCGCTTAACGAAGACAAATCGGAAAATTCATCGTCCGTTAAAGAACACGGTGAGGTTGAAACTACGTGCTCCTCCGGACCTACTTCAAAATTGAGCATGAAGGAGAAACTTACGAAAGAGAAGAAGAAAGTTGAAATCAAGGTCGAGCCCCAAGTAGTGGAACTAGATGATCCTTTGAACATACCTTTGAAAGTCATTCTCTCCGATGGGTCCAAGCCACTGGAAATTCCTCTTCTTTCCGCAGACGTCACTTCCTAAGCAAGCAAAGCGTCCAAGCAAAAACGCATGGGGGAGGAGTTTTCTGAGAAATCGAGGAAGGAGAAGAAGTCAAAATGTAGCTATCATGCTCGTTCAACGAGAGCTAGGTTGGACCGTGTAATTATTTCTATTTATTCTCACAGCCAATGTAAATAGACTTTTGACTCCAAATTTAGGAGGAGTTCTAGCGAAACTTTATTTTAGGATTTGTGAATAAAACTTAGTTTCTTTATTGTTCGATGACTTTCGTTTTTCAGCTTATTGTCTAACTCGTTGCCATAACTCGGAATTCGGTGAGCTGCGCGAGCTCTAGTTCACTTCCACGTGACTCGAATTTTTTTTAGAAAATCGTAGATCCTCTATTCCACGCTTCGGGAATTTAGAATACTTTTACTTCGCATTCTGGGTACTAAGAGTATTCTAGTACGCATTCTGGGGACTTGGAGATTTTTAAGTCGTTTATACTCTAGTTTGCGCTCTGGGGACTCAGAGTACTCTAGTTCGCACTCTGGGGACTTGAAGATTTTTAGTTCGTTTATACTCTAGTCCACACTCAAGGGACTCAGAGTGCTCCAGTCCGCACTGTGGAGGCTCGGAGATTTTTAGTCGTTATACTCTAGCCTGCACTCTGGGGGCTCAGACTACTCTAGTCCGCACTCTGGCACTTGGAGATTTTAAGTCCTTTATACTCTAGTCATTTTTAGTCGTTTATACTCTAGCCCGCACTCTGGGGACTCAAAGTACTCCAGTCCGCACTCTAGGACTTGGAGATTTCAATTCGTTTATACTCCAGTCCGCACTCTGGGGACTCTGAGTACTCCAGTCCACACTCTGGGGACTTGGAGATTTTAAGTCGTTTATACTCTAGTCCGCATTAAAGGGACTCAGAGTACTCAAGTCCGTACTCTGAGGATTTGGAGATTTTAAATCGTTTATACTCCAGCCATACTCTGGGACTCAGATTACTCCAGTCCGCACTCTGGGGGCTTGGAGATTTTAAGTCGTTTATACTCTAGTCCGCACTCTGGGGACTCAGAGTACTCCAGTCCTCACTTTGGGGACATGGAGATTTTAAGTCATTTATACTCTAGTCCGCACTCTGGGGACTCAGAGTACTCCAGTTCGCACTCTGCGGACTTGGAGATTTTAAGTCGTTTATACTCTAGTCCGCACTCTGTGGACTCAGAGTACTCCAGTCCGCACTTTGGGGAATTGGTGATTTTAAGTCGTTTATAGTCTAGTCCGCACTCTGGGGACTCAGAGTACTCCAGTTCACACTCTGGAGACTTGGAGATTTTAAGTCCTTTATACTCTAGTCCACACTCTGGGGACTTAGAGTACTCCAGTCCGCATTCTGGAGACTTGGCGATTTTAAGTCATTTATACTCTAGTTTGCATTCTGGGGACTCAGAGAATTCTAGTCCGCACTTTGGAGACTTGGAGAATTTTAGCCGTTTACAGACTAGTCCGCACTCTGGGTACTCAAAGTACACCAGTCCTCACTCTGGGGACTTGGAGAATTTTATTTATGTGCGCGTTCATATGCCAGACAAAATAATGTAACTTTAATTTTTGCCATAGAATTATCACATACGAAAACATCAATAATTCATGGAAAAGATGGATTCAAGCCTTTATTAACGAAAATAAACTAGATTTTCTTATTACATGCCGAAAACTAAGAATCAACGAAATAAAAATATATTACAAATAATTACAACTAAAATGCGAAAGAAGTAGACTAAGTATAATAATGCTGTAGGTGCTTGATATTCCATGCTCGGGGGAGTGTCGTGCCATCAACAGTCGCTAGCTTAAAAGTTCCCTATCCAAGCCTCCATTCAATGACGTATGGACCTTCCCATGTAGGATTCATATGCGATGGGACTAGGAAAACTTGCTTCAAAATAAGATCGCCCACATCAAAGATTCTCGGTCGGACTTTTTCATTATAATATCGAGCGACTTGGTGCCTATATGCAGCCACCCTTAAATCGGCTTCTTCACGTTTTTCATCAACAAAGTCCAGTGATTCCAATAAGAGATCCCGATTCGTCTTAGGGTCATAATGAGTTACCCGATGTGAAGGAACTTCAAGTTCTATGGGTATAACGGCTTTCATGCCATATGCCAATGTGAATGGAGTGTGGCCAGTCATGGACTTATGGGTGGTTCTGCAAGCCAGGAGTGCTGTTGGAAGCTCATCCACCCACTTGCCTCTAGCCTTCTCCAAATGTTTTTTCAATATGGATTTGATTATTTTATTCACGGCTTCTACTTGACCATTGGCTTTTGGATGAGCAACTGCTGCAAACCTTTTCATAATGCCATGCTTTTGATAAAATTCTTTAAACTCCCTACTCTCAAACAGAGTTCCGTTGTCCTTAATGATAGTTCGCGGGAGGCCAAGACGACATATGATGTTTCGTACAACAAAATTAATGACCTTTTTGGTAGTGATTGTAGCTAAGGGCTCTACTTCAGCACACTTGGTAAAGTAGTCGACTACAACTATTGCGTATTTTGCACCACCTTTGGAGATAGGTAAGGAACCGATTATATTGATTCCCATATTGCAAACGGCCAGGGACTAACCATTTGTGTGAGTTCTGTTGGAGGAGCTATTGGGATTTTTTCATACTTTGACATTTGTCACATCTCCTTACATAGTCTGCAACATCTCGATTTACAGTTGGCCAATAGTATCCATAGCGGAGGATCTTCTTTGCTACTGTCTGCCCCCCAGTATGGTCACCACATTCTCCTTCATGAACTTCCTTCAGGACTCCTTTATCTCCTCGTGGGCAATGCACTGAAGTAAGGGAATCGAGAATCCCTTACGATACATTATTCCATCCTGCATTACATATCGCGAAGCTTTGCGAATGACTTATCGTCTCTTGCTCTTTCTTTCCGGCAAGACCCCGTGTAGTAGGTATTGCCTGAATGGGGTTATCCATGACTCCTTCTCGATTTCTATTTCTAACACGAAATCTACCTCCATCACATTTATACTCGGAGCATGTAAGGTTTCGACGGGAACTAATCCCATTTATTGTGCATCGCCAGTGCTTGCAAATTTTGCCAATGAATCGGCTTCTTTTTTTGTTCACGCGGGACATGCGAAATATCATATTATTCTAGATCTGCTAGCAGCTCTTGAACTCGAGCAACGTATGGGGCAAGTCTCTTCCCCTTTACTTGATAGTCCCCCTACACCAGGTACACCACCAATTATGAGTCACAAAGGATTTCAACCGATTTTACTCCAAGTTCCCCGATAAGTTTCAAGCCAGTAATCAATACTTCATACTCGGCTTCGTTATTTGTAGCTAGGAAATTGAGCTTCAAAGCGTAACAAATCGATCGGTTTTCAGGAGTCACAAAAATTATACCAGCCCTAGAACAACGGTCATTGGATGCCGCATCGGTGTAGAGTTTCCATCGGATAAAGGGAATAACATCATCACCATTTGTTTCATCTGATACAGTAAATTCAGCGATGAAGTCCACTAGCACTTGCACTTGTATGGCCATTCTTGGCAGGTAGGTAATATCGAACTGACTCAACTTGAGATTCCATTTTAACATCCTTTCAGAGGTCTCTGGTCGTTGGAGTACCTGTTGCAAGGATTGATCGGTATAAACACCGATCGAGTGCACCTAAAAGTACGGACGAAGCTTGCGTGATGCAATCACCAAGCAGTAGGCCAGCTTCTCAATTTTTGGATAATTTCTTTCTTCCCCCGTTAAACGTTTACTGACATATTACACCGGCTTTTGAACATGGTCCTCCTTGCGAACTAAAGCCATACTGATAGCATGTTGGGACACGGACAAGTAAACTACAAAACTTCATGGTCTACTGGCTTTGACAGTACCGGGGGACTTTCCAAATGCCTTATCAGAGCTCGGAATGCATCCACACAATTGGGCGTCCATTCAAAATTTCTCTTTCCTTTCTTTATTACATCAAAAAAGGAAATATATTTATATGTGGCTTTGGATATGAATCGACTCAGCGCGGCCACTTTTCCATTCAAGCTTTGTACTTGCTTTATAGTTCTGGGCACTTTTATGTCTCGAATTGCCCAAATCTTTTCTGGGTTAGCTTCAATTCCTCGCGCATTAACAATGAAATTTAAAAACTTCCCTGATGCAACGCCAAAAGGAACACTTTAGAAGATTGATTTTCATTCCATAATATCTGAGTATATCAAACATTTTCGCCAAGCCTCGAATGTGGTCGTTTGACTGCCGTGAATTCATGTGCATGTCATCTGCATGGACTTCCATTGTTCTACCAATCTGGTCTTTAAACATCCGATTCACCAGACAATAATAAGTTGCTCCCGCATTTTTCAATCTGAAAGGCATCACTACGTAGCAATACAGCCCAAAGTATGTGAAAAAACTAGTGTGTTCTTGGTCAGGAATGTGCATCGGGATTTGATTACATCCCGAGTACGCATCCATAAATGACAATAACTCGTGTCCTACCGTTGAGTCGACCAGTTGGTCAATTTTGGGTAAAGGGAAACTATCCTTAAGGCATGTTTTGTTCAAATCAGAGTAATCTATGCAGATTTTCCATTTCCCATTTGCTTTTCTCACTAGCATGTGGTTAGACACCCATTCAAGGTAGAGGGTGTCGTGGACAAACCCATTGGCTTTGACTTTGTCCAACACCTCTCTGAGAGTAGCGGACCTCTCCGAGTCCATGCCTCTCCTTTTCTGCTTTGCTGGTATGTACCTCAAGTCTATGTTCAACATATGACTTGTAATGGCGGGAGAAATCCCACACATATCAGATGTGTCTAAGCGAAAACATCTAGATTCGCTCGGAGGAAATCAGTGAGATCCTCGGTTATCAAGGGGTTGAGTTGTGATCCAATCTTATGTACTTGCGATGGGTCATCTCGGCTGACTGGAATGTTAATCGTTAGTTCAGCCGGTGCTACTTTTGCTTTCTTGGGTTCTTTGTCATCATCCCTTGGATCTATGTCTCTATAGATCCGATCATGTTGCCCGAGCCAGGGCTCGGGCACTACTTGTCAATTTTCAATGACTCGGGCGTGGACAGAGCTGTCTATAACCTTTCCTTTCTCTCTTTGCTGGGCCTCTCTTAGCTCAGCCATATAACATGCACAACCGATCGCTTGATCGCCATGCACAACACCAATTCCTTTGTCTGTCGGAAATTTCAAAGTTAAACATCAAGGGGTCAAAGCTGCCCTAAACTCTGCCAAGGCTGGTCAACCCAGAAACATATTGTATGGAATCGACGTCCAAAACAATAAAAGGCAGGATTCACACTCTCTTATGTTCACCTTGTCCAAGTTCAACTGGCAATTCAACAAAACCAACTACATCGGTAGCTGCACCATTAAAGCAATGGACACGGGCTTTAGATTGTTTTAAATCTTTTGTCTCCATCTTTATTTGGTCATACGCTTTCTTGAAGATGATGTTAACAGAACTTCCATAATCAATCAAAATTCTTTTCATAAATGTTGGCCCAATTGTCATAGAGATGACCATTGGGTCGACAGTAGGAGCCTCCACCCGATCAGCATCTTGGCTCCTGAATACTATACCATCTGTCATCGTACGCAGCTTCTTAGCCGGAGACCCATCCTCCGTATTTGAGCAACATTCAGCCTTAGGGAATTAGCATACCGCTCTATTTCTTGCCAATTCGTGTCTACAGGGTGAGGTCCACCGACTATCGAGTTTATGACTAGTCTATCTACAGTTCAAGCAGGTTCCTTCGGATGGCATGGAGCTTGCCCATGACTGGGGTTTGATGTTCCTTGTCTACATTCCCGTGGGTTCTTGACAAACTCTTGCAACTTTTTCTGTCGAATCAGCTTTTCTATAGCATCGTGGAGGTGTCTATACTCATCGGTATTGTGCCCATAAGTCTCATGGAAGCGACAATAGTTCCCAGTCCGCTTTTGTTCTTCTGTGGACTCTTTTGGGCGTGGCTTTCGGTATTGGAAAGTATTACAAGTTGATAGGTAAATATTTTCCAAAGTTGCATTTAGAGGAGTGCATTCGTTTTAATTCGGAATCCTTGGTTTCCATTTTCCTGCTTCCCTTTTCTTTCCGAGATTTCCTCTTCTGGACCCTTTAGATTGGCCTGGCTTATTCTGGACATTGACTTGGTCCTTCATCGAGTTATCACCTGATTATTTTACAGTAATGTTGCTCTTCATAGTTTCCTTGCCAGGTCCTGGTGCATTGTCTTTCCTTGTCCACCTGGCTTCCTCTCCTCTTATGAATTAATATGCCTTGGAATAAAAATGTTCTAGTGTAGTTGAGGGCTTTCCTGCCAGCCAATCGCCAAATGCCGAATCCGGGTCTACCCTGGCATGACATCCATCAGAATGGCATGGTCATTTGGGTTGCTAACTTCAGTAGTCGCAACATGAAATCTCTACAAGTACTCCTTTAACGACTCCCCTGGAGCCTGAATCACACTAGACAAGGACATAAAGTCCTTGGGACAAGTGGCTGAATCCTAAATTGTTCCATAAATTTCATCGCTAATTCATCAAAGTTGGAAATAGACCGTGGAGGTAGTCGGGCAAACCAAATGGTAGTGATTCCAGATAAAGTTATTGGGAAGCATCTACACTTAGTTGCATCATATGCTCTGGTTGAATCCATCACCCATTCATATCTCATCACATGCTGTCAGGGATCAGTCTTCCCTTCGTAGGCTGAATAGTTGGCATGTTAAACTTCCTGGGGTACTCGGCCTGTAGAATGGTATCTGTGAATGGAGTATGACTCCTGGATATCCCCAACCACCATTAATCAAGCCTTGATTTTCTCTCATTAACTGTCTGACCATAGCCGATAGGTCTGGGGTTTGTATGGAAGATGGCAGGTTGGAATCCGTCCTACGAGACCACTCTGGTTGGGGTCTCCTTTGTTGGCGATCTAATAAGCGTGTATTTTGGGGACCAGCTTCATTAGGACCTTGATGAGCCGGCCGTCCATCTTCCACTCATACTCTAGATCCTAAGTTTCCTGCCCTAGCTTGGATGTGGTTTTCTTGGTGTAAGTAAGGGTCCTTGGCCCCAGGTAGGGAACCTGGACCATCCCTGGTTGATCGATCAGCAACACCTACTTATGTTGTTTCAGTTCTGCAGTGTCTATGCCTAGGAGGTTCATCGGGCGAAGTCGAGCTATAAGACAAGGAGTAAGGAGCGGGGCTACCTCTAGCATCCTGATGTTGTTGTTGAGTAAGCTGAGTCATAAGGTTGGCGTTGGCTTGAATTTATTTGTCAAGTTGTCTCCTACTTTCCATGAGTTCTCTCATTAGGTCATTGAACTCCATTCAAGTGAAAACTTCCATTTGGTTTTGGGCGGTAATAGTTCCTGCGCCCGGATTAACTTGTTGATTGTTGTGTCCTACTAGTTGGACGCTAGCAATCTCGTTGACGTTCGCATTGTGCGAGGCTGATCTGGTACGAGGTCTTCCTATTGTAGAGTTATTGGTACAAACTCTAAGTAGAATCAACAGACTTCCTGTGAAAGACTTGGATCTCCTTCGAGGGATATCTTTAATCCAGTAGCTATAAAGTAGATCCCAATAACCTGAGAATGCGGTTCTTGGTGAAAGCACCAAAATATTAGCACCAAAATTGGTTACTAACACCCAAAGAAGGATTTGTATAGAGATAGAAAATTAAAATAGACGAATATATGTAGAATTAATTGCAATAACTAGAACACCAGATTTATAGTGGTTTAGCGTAACTGCCTACACCCACTTTGAGTTTAATCTTTATTGCACTTTCCAATAATTGAATACAGATATAATCCGTACACCAATAACTTGAGTACAAGTTCTAATTGAAAAAGAACAAGTCTTGGAAATGGTAAAGTCTCCCAGTGTTCTCGAAAAATGGTCCTTTTTCACTGCGACCCTGCTCCTCTATTATAGGTGAAGATAGGCTGGACTTCCTTCACAGGCCCTGGAACAAGGTATCTTGGCCCATAGTAGGTGACTTTTGTGCCAAGAGCCAGGCATGCCGAACGAGTCATGCCGAGCGAGGAATTCCGATCGCGAATTATCTGGTCGATCATCAAGTGACTTGAAGTAAACCCTCAGGAGAACCGAAGCAATTATCTACTTGACTCGAAACAAAGTTATGCCGAGCGCCTTTACTTTGTTGTAGGCTCGACAACTTGTTAAAATCTCTAGTATGCACCAAGCCAAGGATGTCGAATGCAGTTGTCGAGCGACCTTGTCGGGCGATGTTACCAAAGAAGGTTGCCGAATGGTATTGGCTGAACGATAGATGTCGAGCGGCGATAACTGAGATGCTTGCGCTTCTAAGGTTGGAATAATTTTACACCAAGCAGTAATTGATCGAACGGTGAAGTTTGGGCAGTTGACTCGAAGCTAGTTCCTGCCGAGTGTCCCCCTTCACTCACCCTGTTGAAGTCATGCCGAATGATAGATGCCAAATGGCATTAGCTGAAACATATAGGCCGAATGATATATAAGGTAATATCCAAACTGAGCGACGAATGACAATGTGCCTTCGAACGATAACTTCCTCCTTAAGCCGAGCCATATACATGAAATTTACAACAACAACCTCCTTTGGCCGAACGACATACATCCCCTAAATTACGGCCGAGCCATGTCCACAGGCCAAACCACGTGCATAGGCCGGACCATTCAAACAAACTTCTATAACTAGTATTTTGTTGCCGAGCCAAGCATCTGGGTAACAATTATACTAAATCCATGAAAACTATGTTTGGAGAGATTTATTGGCAGGGGCCAATAGGTTCATAATGATCCCCTGAAAACTATATCCGGATAAAGTTATTGACAGATATCAATAGGTTCATAGTCAACACATAAAAACGATGATAGAGAAGCTATCAAAGATACCAATAGGTTCAGGGAGAACCCATGGAATAATTGAATGAAGTTATTGGAAGGGATCAATAGGTTCTTAGTGATCCCATAAAAACTATGAGACCGGACAGATAGTCCATAAGCTTTGAACATGTTATTAGTCAGTCATTAAAACTAATAGGTGAATAGTTACTCTAGAAACTATAACCGAGACAGATAGTGAAATGAATGGGGATGAGAATTCCAGGATATTTTACTTATTTGCATATCATCATGATATTTTAGTTCTCTATGTTTTTAATCATTGTGGATGTAGGAGCACAATATATGGTTTTAGGGTATGATACTAGGGAGGGGAAAACTCATTTTGCTAAGCGGCATGGTCCCACTAGATATCCAAATGGTTCGAGATGGTAGGTTCTCATTCATACCGGGCTTTATGTCTGACTCAAAGTTTATGTTTTCCCCTTAAACTCCTGGATGCTTAATTGATTTTTAGTAGTTTGAGAGTTGAGGTTTTCAGGTTCTCCTTTAGACGAATAAGCTTTCGAAGATGTGCAGGAGGCAAGCTAGCTAATAGGAGTTCTTTTCTATTTGTTTCCGTTGTGTTTTGATGTAAAGGCAAAGTTTTACAATTGCCAATGTTTAGACTCTAATCGTCCAAGAGGGCATCTTCATATGTCGCTCTTGGCGTATTTTGTAATAATTATATTTTCTCTGAATGTGGTTCTCGAATTTGGGATTACGTTATGAATTTGAAATGTGATTGAAATGGAATGAGAAGTTTGTTTAATGGTTTTAATTTTTTTCATATTCATGTGTTTATGTTATATCAATGTATCTAACATTACCACATATGGTTACAAAGAATTAATAACTATGGATGACTGCAGCATCTGTAGCTGTTAGTTTTTAGCCTCTAAGTGGGGGATGTTACAGAACCTGATCGGGGTGTGCACTAGAGAGGTTAATTGATCTATACTAGTTGGGAAGTGAAATTATGCGATCAAGCAAGTGATCGGATTTGATATTGTGTATGAATGGTCCATGTACATGTACGGGCTTTAGTATATTTGCATACTATGTTTTTTGGCTCATGGAGGCTGTAGGCGATAACTCTTCAATTTTGTATGAGATAGCATGAATTTTCTATGAAGCAATATCCTGAGATTGTTGAACGTAAGGTACGCTTAGTAGGTTGTTTACCATCCTTATGCGATAAGAGGATTTTGAACTTCAGCAAACCATGAGTTTTATTTACTAGGGATTGAATACTGTTTAAGTATTACTATGTGATTGTTTCTTTTGTTGCTAATGTTGGAATTTCAAGGACAAAATATTCTAAGTGGGAGAGAATATAATGACCCAAAATTTTGAACACTTCGTATTTAAATATCTGAATTGTTTAAATATTTGAATCTTAGATTAACTGTTATTAAGATGACTTGATAACCATCTTAACCCCCTTTTAAACCGTAATAATGATTACTTATTTTGGAAAAATGTTTACAAAAATAAGTACTTTGAAAAAACATCGATAATGTTACTGAAAATCGTTTTATCGATAAACAACTTTTTAATCATCAGAAGTTTTTTTATTTTTTTTTAAATACACTTATTTTCATGGGAATTAAATAAAATGAAGTAAAACTTTTTTTATTTATGTAAATAATTTTTTTGGATGATGTCATGGGTGATGTCATCATAGATATTTAGGAAATGGCCTTTTATGATAATACTTAACTTTTAAGGAAAAGAAGAGAAGTGTAAAGTTAACATGTGAAAAGAAGGCTTATTTATGACTTTTCATAGAAGGTAAGCGATGGTTATGACCATTTGTAAAACCCTATATAAGGAGAGGCATACCATAGATAATAATAACTAATTTACTAAGTTTGAGATGGAGTATGGGAATTAAAAATGATGGAAGTCATTAAGCACCGATCCACTAATTATTCTCTAACATTTTCAAATCTTAACTAATTCATCTCAAGTTTCTTTTAAAATTTGGCTATGAGCCTCAAACATCGTGGGAGGAATAATTAGCAAGTAAGAAGTGGGAGAAGGTGAGAGGGAGATCAGGATCCAAGTTGGGGGCCATGAGTATCGAGGCGGAGAGGAGGTGTGGCTTTGGTTTGGAAGTGCTAAAGGTTGAATCTTTAGGCTCATGATGATGGAAAGAGGTGGTTCTTTGATTCTTGTGGATTTGTTCTAAGGTTTGGCATTGATCTAAGTGAGTTATCTCACTATCTTATAAGTATGTATTATGTATATATATTGTGCACAAAGTATAATAGTTAAAGTGACATTAACTTAGTAAAGTTGTAAACTTTGGATCCCTCTCACTTTTGAAAGAAAATGATAACTTTATATTGTATAACATAACTTCTATTACAAACATGTGAAGTGGCCCCGACTTGATGTTTAAATGGTTTTTAACCTATGCGTTAAATTTAAGTAAGTTTGAAAGTGGTTGAAGCGAGAATAGTCGTTATAAGAGCACTTCTGAATCCCTTGTTTTCGAGAATTTTTATAAATAAATGGAAAGATATTATTAGGGATTTCTTTCCATAAATTTTAAGTACCAAAATGATAATACTCACTACAAAATTTCAAGTCTTAAATTATTTGTTAAAGTGGTTAAAACTAGTTACAAGATCGTGCTGTTCAACATGTTATTTAATAAGGACTTTTAACATCACTTATAGCTGTTGTAGTAAGTTTCTTAAGGTTTTAGGTGTTTAAAAATGGTATTTAAATTAGGCATTTTCTCTAAATATTTTTAGAGATGTTTTCAAACATGTTTTGAAGTATTCTAAAGCTGGTTTGAAGTTTAAAAATGGTATTTAAATGTGCTCTAACTTACCTAGCTTCACCCTTAAACGAGGAATGATTAAGTTGAAATGTCGGAAACGGGCTATGTATACTAACGTTGATTTGTGTAAGCAATTGTTTTAACTAGGTAATCGATTGGTCGACTATCAAACTTAACCTATTATTAACTAAGATCTTTAAAAACAATGTTTAAAGATATACAACTACAGAATGGTCTTGGGTTTGTTGTAACAACGGGTTAATTAACACTGATCTTTAACCCTTCTAGATTATACTTATAAACATAAATAGATCTTTTAAAGAATGTTTTAAAGATAAGAATAAGTGGAGTGGCTTTGGGTTTGTAGTGGCAATGTTTTAGTAACATTAGTCTTAAACTTTTTGGAATGGATTTATGAAAGTACTGAGATTCTTAAAATGAATATTTTGAAGGAAATTATAAGTACGGAATCTTTTGGAAAAATATAGAAAAAGAAAAGTTTTGAAGTAAGAAATCTTGTTAATGATTTGTGAGTATACTTATATCATTTGATATAAGTATATAAATACATTTTGAAATATAGAAAAAGTAATGGTTTAGAGTATGAAATCTTTAATGATTTACAAAATATACTTATACCATTTTTGATAAGGATACAAATACTTTTTGAAGCATTGAAAGAGTACAAATGAATAGTAGCAATTGATAAACAATGTTTTATTAGATAAAAGAGGTTTTAGTAAAAAGCGGTTTTAGTTAATAAAAGACTAATTAAACAAAAAAGGGATTAGAAGTCGCTTATGTGACTTAATCGTACTTTGTATGACTTGATCGTGATTTGTGTGTTTACTCGTATATGGAAAATATTTAATCCTATACTTAGCATTAATTGCGATGAAGTAGGCTTGTCTATATCTATGTGAATTAATACTGATATTCATGTATGGATATGAGCGATAGAGCTCTTACCTATTGGCTTCACTCTTGATCGAGGATAGTGTGAAATGAAAATATTGGAAACGTGATAAGTATATAGACTTGGTTTCCATGTGCGATCACTCTCACTATCATTGAATGACCAAACTCATCGATTCAGTCTTGAAGAACTGGAATCAATAAGTGTTTTACTTATCGGAAACCACTTCAAGACTGAGATACGTGTTCTATCTCTTAGAACTGGATTTATTCAAGATGCTGGAATCCATGTGTTGTTTCGAGATCTGTTCAAAATGTGGGGATCCAATTTGAGATTCATATTATGTTCGAGCAATGAAGACTCATGTAAATGATGCTGAATGTAACTCGACATTGAAAATGGCTAAAAACAGAGTAGGCCTCATAGCCTGGAATTTTGCTAACGTGGGACAGGATATATCAACTCCATAACTAGAGATACTTATCGATTATTGGCCGGTAGGAGCTGATGATACATGGGATCACGTGTTTAGGCGTGGACCTGCTATGTTTACCTAATGGTATATTTTATCTAGAGATATGCATCGCTTGGAGGTAATTTCGGACCTTTGTGCATCAGATTGGATCCGGCTCCACTAGGGAGATCTCCATGAAAAATCCAATATTTGAATTTTCCTTATCGCATCTGATTGTACTCCTAATATGCCGTCGAATGTAATAAATGCAACCATTCTGGATATGTTATATATTTATATTCTACACCCTAGACATTATCTAATATATCACCTTATGTAGTTATTAGATGGTGGTTCTTTTGAGGGGATAATCGTTATGGCATTCCATGCGGTCTCTGTTATATGATGTACACATATTTCTTGAGTTTCTCATACCCGACTCAAGTTTGATGCCTAGTTTTGTTTTTTTTATAAATTCCTTGCATACTACTTCAAGTAGTTTGAGAAAGGTAGATTTTTGTCGATGTTCTTTAGAGCTCGAGAAGACAAACTGGATGTTTCACCTACCATAGTGTTCCTATTTCCGCTACATTACTATTGTATATATCAACATTTATGAGGACAGGTTGCTATAATTGTCCAGGTTGATGATAATACTTAAGTTTTGTAACTTCGAAACTTCTGTGCCAATTAATCCTTTATGTCATTCCTTTGATATTATATATCATCATTCCGCTGTTAGATTCTGAAATTGTGTTGTCCTTTTCTTGTTTTATTTTTATTTCATTTTGTTTTACCCTAACAATTCCTCTTTTCAATGCTTCGATGCTCGGCGCATGAATACCGTGGATGTATTAGTGTCGAAATTCGAGGATTGAGAGGGCGGGTCATTTCATTCATAGATTTTTATAATAAAGTAACGGTAATGGAAGAGAGAAAGTAGATTGAGAGGATTGTTGTTACATTTCATTTTCCATAGCCTTTATATAGACGATGAGGAGATACAACTTTTGATGATAGGGTAAAAGGAAATGTTCATTTGTTTAAATTTGAAAAATTCACTATTAGTTAATATGTCAACATGTGCTTCAAGTGCATACCGACATATCCATGTTGATTTTGAAAATTTTATCAACGCCCACTATATCGACATATAGTTTAAAGGTATATCGACACATGCTAGTTGATTTTTGAAAAACACTTTATAAAAATTGATTTGATCTTATAACTTTTAAAAATAATAATATAATTTTATAGAAAAATATTAGAGGTGAAAATAAAGTTTTGTAACAGAAAAATTCCAATGATATGCTACAGGGTTTCCAACAAAAATTTCGAAGACTTGACAAATACCTTTTTGACTAATTTTATGGTGTCTTTTTTTCAGTCTTCCTGTTCCTTTAACCTCTTATGTCCTTCTTGTCTTTTTCATGTCTACCTAGCCTTGTCCCTGTCATCATAGCCTTAATTACTGTAAGTCTCTTTGATATTGATCTTGAGTTATTTTATTGATTCATCTTGTTGTATAGTCCATCTACACTTATATGTTCTTACAATAAATTTGAGTATTATACCTGTATTTCCTGCAAAATTATCTACACGACATGGAAATCCATGGGTAGCAATATTTATATGGTTGTTATCATCAAAATCAACGCATGTGGTATTAACAATATCCTCCTTTCTGATGATGACAACCATTTAAATATTTCTGATATAAAATATAATAATATCAATATAAACTTAAATTTTACTCCCTTGGGTCTATGCATTTATCACTTCCATTATCATTTTTTCTAAAGTATATATTATACTTTTTTCTCCCCCTTGGGAAACAACAAAAATAGGTATAAAATTTATAGGTATATAAGTGCGTAGGGTGTTATTTTAAGTGTGTAGGCAAGGATAATCAAAATCACTCATATATAAGTGAGATATATATATATATATATATCAACTATTCACTATAGGATTCATAAAGATAAATATTACATAATTATTTATACAAACATATTTTTACAACCAAAATAATATATACATACATAAAACATAAATTGTGACACTAACATAACATACAAACTACAAGATTATACTATAATAAATACAATAAAGTATATATTTTTTGATAGCTTTTAAGGTTTTTATGATAGAAGCTTTACCAATCCTTTATTAGGACCAAACATGTGGTCTACTAGAGTGACATTCCAATCTTCAAGTGTCTCTTTGTCTATATCCATCACTTCGTCTTATATTTCCCTATATCTAACAGTTTCAGGAATATTTTCTTTCCTTTCTTTAATGGTATAAGCAACGTAACATCAAAGAAAAGAAAATTGCTTTTTTGTTCATAAGCCATTTTTATTTAGTTTATTTCCTAGTGATTTTTGTTCCTAAGAATGATGTGTAAGGGTCTCTGGAATGTTTGAAGTGACTCCTCTAGATTATTTGATATCTTTTCCTTGCCAGTACTGTTTCCTCTATCCATGTCTTAAGATTTTTGTTTAGAAACGAATAGTTATGTTTAGGGAAGATAAATAAGTTTTTTCTAGTCTAAAATGGTATATTTATAGAGTTAATGTCGTTTTTAAAACCGTTCCCACTATTTAAAATATAAACTGAAAATACCATTTGATTTGTCGACATATGACTTTCCTGCGTATCAACATATGGTTACAGTTTATACGTCGGCATACACACACACACACACACTCTTCTTATATAAATATATCAACATACATGCTTGTTTTCTTTTTTCTTTTTAATTAACTTTTGTTTATTATTTTAGTGTAAACATTTATTTTGTCTATATTTTCAAATATATACTTGATATAATGAGTTTTATTAATTAGTTAATTTAATTAAAAGTATATTAGATAGGAAATCCATAAAAGATATGTTTTGTGATAGTAGTTTCAAAGTGTCATAACCACAAGTAATTTATAATAGTGAAACTAAAATACTATTTTAAATATTCCCAATCAAGATAAATCAAAATTGGATGTTGATATATCCAGAGAGACTAGAAAACGTAACGCTCTCCAAGTGTTGGTAAATGTATTACTTATGACTATTGGAGATACTAAGGGATTACATACTTATAATTATTAGCTATCTATGGAATGACTTACTCAATAGTTTTCAATTAGTTATATAACTAAGGTCCAAAAAAATATCGGTGTGACAAAATTACACAGTTGTCTTGACTTAAGAATACTATTAATCTTCAATGTGGAAGGTGTCAATAGAATGACTATAATTGGGTTGAGTGGAAGCATCGGAAGTAAAACAATATTCAAGAGACGATCCATCTCCTCAGCTATAAGAGGTTAGTATCATGGTCAACTAAAGTTAACTCTAAGTCAAAGTCTCTGGCTATAGTGATATGGTTAATAATAATTGTTATTATTGAATCAAGGATTTTATGTTTAGGCTATAGTGTTGAATATGGATGATATTGGAATTTTGACCATTACCAAATTCCATAAGTCCAAAACAATATAGTTTAATGAAGAGAATCGGTGTAAATAATTGTTACTACTAGGTAATGCTTAACAAAGTAAAATTATATTTTACATAAACATGGTAAGAGATAAATTTGGCCATAATGTCATACCACCTGATAGGTGATGTGTGAACCTTAATATTGGGTCAGATCGAGTATTGCAGATTTTCAGGTAAGGATGTTCTGGAGCCCAGGAGGCGATCTGGATGGTAGGAACGTATGAAGTGTAATCCCTTGTAATATATATTGTTTTATATCTAGGGCAAGTTATTTTAAACTGTCCAGTGATTGTGAAATGTTATAATTCTGATGTATTAAAATGTCATTGACTAATGAAACTTTCTTTGTGTAAAGAATATCATTTGATATTATATTTTATCCGCTGCGAATGTGAGATAATGTGTTTCATTTCTGTTTTTTTCTTCTTTCTCTTTGCTTCTTTATCTAACTATCTGGAATTTTTGGGATCGAAAATTTTGGCTCGTTACATTTGCTTCTGAAAAGTTCAATATTAGTCGCTGACCAAATTTACACCTAAGAGTTATACAACTGAAATGTGGAATAATCCTTTTACCATATGATTTAATTAATTTATAAATTGTTATGAATTAATTAATATTTATGAAATATATATTTTTGAACAATATTAAACAATATGTTTATAATAGTTATAAATATACTTATCGAAACATGAAATTTGTATGCGGTTAAATAAGATTTAAAATGGCAATGAATATTGTTCGTACTTGGACTAGATTTAAGGCCCATATGGGCATGATTTTTTCGACTGTTGGATGCATGGTTTGGGCGGCCATATGATGGCAGTTAGAGATAATTTTGAATAGTTAAAAGAGTGGAACTGGTAAGAGAAAGATATTAGGATGTGATCCACTTTTCTTTCCCTCAACTTCCTATTTATATGCCACCCTTTACACCATTTCCTGTTAGACTTTTGCTCTCCTCTCTCCTTATAATTTTGACCAACAATCATCCTCTCTTAGCCCTGAAATTCTTGGTACAAAATTGTATCAATGATTCGATCGTTGGTGCAAGGCAGTTCGGGAACTAGCAACTTATGATTTGAGAATGGATTTAAGAGAATCGATTCAACATTTAAACATGTACACAAGGGCTTTGATGAAAGCTAATTCCTTATTTTATTTTTCTCTATCATATATGTATATATTATTTATATATTACAGGATGTTATATTATATTACTAATCTTGTATATCAAAATGCTGTCACAAATTGGTTAGTTATATAAAATATTGTATTATATATAATTATAAAAGAAATATTTTATATGCTTTCTTAATTAGATATTCAAGGCCTGTAGATTAAATAAAAGAATTTTTTACATTAATAATATTATTAAATGGATTAATTAATCAAACCTATGTTTAGTATATTAATTTTATATATATCATATGTTATAAATTTTAAAAAAATTATTCACATATAATATGTATTCGGCAGTAAATAAAAAATATATTTGAATAAATATATTTAGTTATTTATTTAACCTAAAATTGAGCGTGTAGTATTAAATACTAGTGTGTGTGTATTTATTACAAATACTAAATTTTGCATAAAAATATTACGTAACATATATTATACATAAAACTTTCGAAAATAATAATTTTAGTTTTATATAATTTTAATTCAAAATATAATTCAAAAACAAAAATGAAATAAAAAATTATATATTGGCCGAGATAATTAATTTTCATACTCATAGTTAAAAAATTGTAATTTGATTTTATTATATATATACATATATAGGTATGTACACACACACACATCTATTTTACATACTTATATGTTTTGTATAAATTAACTAAAACTGAAATAAAATATTATTTAAAAAATTATTATTGGCTGTCGTATTGTATATTATACACGTATATTGGTGTTACAAATTATTTTATAAACTAATATTTAGTTGATTTAATTATTATAAATATATATATATTCATTTATTTACATACATATGTAAGTATAAATTTTATGAAAGTCATATATAAAATTGTTTCTAACTAACATTTAATATATGTGCATATATATTTATATTATTTACTTATATATTTTATCTTGATATAACATAACACATTCAGACTGTGAATCGAATACAAGAAGAGCTAACATGTCCATCGTGATGTAAACCTGAACATCTATACATGTGCATGTGAAACCATATACACATTATTCTGTTGCATGTACACATACACACTTATGTGTATATGATACACGCACACCACACGCATAGAGATACATACATACATATACATACATACACATATATATATATATTATAATACAAAATTATATATAAAATATATATATCTTATAAATTCAAATAAAATATTGATTTTATTTAACATAAATTTAGAAAAGTGCTAAATGAATTAGATTACATAAAACCACTAAAGATCTAAATAGGTCAAAAATGAAATTTTACCCAAATACTATATTGCGGGCTGGCCAATTTCCAACAATGGTATTGGAGCCTATTAGCTTATGCGGTCTATATTAATCATATTAGGACTAACTAATTAAGTATACAACTTTTAGTATGGTGTCTAAGAAAGGTAGTGTCTAAGCTGGATTATTGGGTAATCAAGAACCATGTCCTATCTGGTTAACGGCCTTAACGGTTATGTGAGCCCAAAAGTTGTCCCTAATACAAAAGAACCAATTTGAATTCGGCATTGAGAAAATTTTGAAATTATTTTTGAGATTAAAGTAAAAAAATTAAATTTAAAATTTAGAAAAATATTATAAATGTTAGGATATAGATTTTCAAATTGTCTTAAAAATGATATAAAAGTTCTAAATTTAAAATATTTTAAAAGTTATAGTATAACTTTTCAAAATGTTATAAAATTAATTTAAAAAATATTATTTATTAATACGATTATTAAATAAATGTAATTAAATAAGTTAATTAAATAAATATATAATGATATATGTTATGTTGTCTTAAATTGCTTAACATAATATGAGTATATATGTGTGTATAAACGAATTTTCAAAATTAATAAAATTTAATTAAAATTGTTTGATTAAATGAATTAATTAAAAGATAATTAATAAATTAAAATGCATTTGTATAAGATATATGTGTATTACTATAAAGGTTATAATATATACATTTAATTTAATATGTTATCGTTGAATAATATAATAATCAATTAAAGTGTTAATTAATTAAATTAATTAAATAAGATTTAAATGATATAATGTTATATGTAAAATATTAGATAAGTTAAAATAAAGTACAAAAGTTATATAATAATAAAGCTTATAATATAAATACATAAATTAAAGGTGGAACATTAAAGAAACCCTAAATAGACTTAAGTAATAAATATATATGTAAAAGTACGCATACCGTGATTTCTGATGTATCCGACACTTGAATCCTGAGGGTATTTTATGAGAAATACATTATTACATAAGTCAATATCACTCAAATTAAATATATTAAAGATTATAAATCTTTAATATACGTGTTTTCGTCTACCATTTATATATTAATAAATTACTTGCATACTCTCTTTCGTTGAGCAAACTCAAGCTATAGATGTTATGTGTGGTATTATTAATGTATTGGCTAGACGAAGTAAAATAACTATATATATTTATTGAGTAAACTAGAGGTACATATACTATACTTAGACCGTGTCGAAATGGTGGGTACGAGCGAATAATTTCTTTCAATTTGTTAAGCAAACTCAAGGTCAAAATGAGATTAGGACAAGCAACCATGGGTTAAGAGTTGTACATAATACTACCAATAGTGAGTTATCCATCGTTTGTTGAGCTATGACTTATTGAGCAAACTCAAGGTTAGAACCCCAAGAAAAAATAAGTCCTAACACCTACTAGTGAAGTTGAAAGACTTTTATGTTTCATCCTAGGGTTTCGAGAAAAAAAGTCCAGTGGGAGTCTTATTTGAAAAATGATATGGTAACATTTAACCTTACTAATATTGTAAGAACATCTGCTATATAAAGTTATAATAATCCACAATGGCAAATTTGTGTTATTAATATAATTAATAAAATGTTTATCAATTAAAAATACAAATGAACTGAATTAATATTGACAAATAGAAGTGTAAAATATACTTACCAATAAATTTTTGCATGTTGACCCATGCAAGCGTCTAATTATAAAACTACTAAATACATTAATAACTTGGTCACTTATGAGTTTACATGATTGAGACTATGTATTATCTTCAATGAGTTTAAAACACTAAAAGAAATACAAGAGTATGGATATTTGATTCATATATGATCACATATAAATATTATATGTTGAATGGTCATAACTTGTAATATACGAAACTTGAACGAAATTAATTCAGACGAAATAATCAAGTAAACCATAATGTGTGATCCTGTGTTCAATATGTTTGATTACAATGATGATCTTGTCATGTAAAATTTAACAATAGATCAAACTACAAGGTTGATCTAAGAATTCGATCACCGAATAGTCAATTTGATTAGTTTATGTAAAATGCAATTATTCAAAATCCTTAAATGTTAAGGACAACCGAATGCATATTTGTAAAGAGTTCGTTATGATCATGTAAGGGTTTCTTTTGAATTGTTTTAGCATTTGATAAGGAAAGCGAATGTATGAGAATGGATGTAACTTAAGGCATATTTGGGATGAAGAAAGTGAACAGTCACTTCTACTCCATAAAAAAACATAAAAAATGAAAATGTAAAATTATAATAGATACTTAGTAAGGAATAAGTGGTGTGATATCTATTCCATATGTATTTTTCACATAAAAAATTGTTCTCTATGAGATTTATTTCTTTGAATTTAAGATATTTGATCTGAAAATCTAAAATTGCAAATCGGTTACAGTAAATGAAATATATAACCTATATTAAATGTTTGAATGGACCTCTGTATTTCCTATGCTATTATAATAATGGAAAAAATAGTGGGAGCTTTCCATATAATATTCATTGGTTGCATCAAGTTACGAAAATCATTCTTGTAAAACATACAACATTATTTATGAAATAATAAATATTTTTCAGTACTGACCGAAAAATTTATAATTTTATTTCATTGCAAATATTATGAATATTCATTATAAAATAAAAATATAATAGCGGTATTTATGATGCATTGGATAATACGAAAGTTTTGAAGTTATTTGCAATTATTTTGGAATTATGGACCAAGCCATAGTTTTGAGAAATAAGTATTTGATTGTATGATTATGAATCATATAGTGCTTGAGAATTGTATCTCAAACAATTAAGTGCAACACACCCATTCAGTGGAAGCGTCATAAGAGTTGACAAACTCTTCAGATTGGTACATATAAATGTATAAAATAGCAAGTTAATCAATACCAAAACAGTTCCATGCACTTTTTATGTTCACTGATGATTTATCACCGACATGGACATGTGTATTTGATACACATGTACCATATCTATGATAAGCTCATAAAGTATAAAATGGAAGTAAATAAAATAACATGTAATAGAAAATAGAATTGGTTTGGTTTGATTGAATATGTGAGTATGTTGGAAAGAGATTAGAATAACATAAAATGAATAAAGATTCAATCACAAAAGTCATTTCTACCTAAGATACATAATGGTGTATCAATAAGAGTAATCGAAATTTGTTAATAAAGTACGATTAATAGTGAGTGAAGTTGAGTTAACTTCTTTTTATATGGTCGTATACTTAAGAATAGTACACGAGGTTAAAATTAATTTCATCTAAGAAATAGTTTACAAAATAATACAAGATAAGGGTTTATAAGAAACCCCAACATATCCTGCGTCAAGGAGTGTGTAACGACCTGCCTTTTCGACCTTCAGAAGTCGACAATAATATATCCACGGTATTCACATGCCGAGAATCCAAGTGCCGAAAATACAGATTATCAGTGAAAAAGAAAGAAAAGGACAAAACAAAATCTCACACTGTGACGTGTAATATATAATATACAACAGATTTTACACAAAGAAAAACTGTTAAAAAAATGATTGACCTGGATAGTTATAACAACCATCCTTGGAGGCATCCAGCTTGTCACCAGAAGCTCTAAAGCATCCAAACTAGATTTATAAATATGCTCGGTTTAACCCGAGCATTATAATAAAATAACACCCGGATCAGTTTGGTAAACCAGCATGGGAAACACAACTCAATTAGATTTTAAGTTTATAAAACCTTTCAAATAAAGATATCTCGTAAGACCGTGTTGCAGGGTTTTCGTCTTATGATAACCAAATAATTTATAATAGAAAATCTAATGATGTTATAATGATGTCTAAGGGTGAAAATATCAATACACAAGTAGCTGTGGTGCTTGTAAGTGTACATCACAACAGTACTAGGTATATAATCAAAAATTGCTAAGGCGCGTTCGCAAATTTGTAAGATTCCATGGAAGTGCCCTTAGCACGTCAAGAATGTCCTCTTAACAAGGATCAGAGTTATCCTTCCGAAGCAACAATACATCCCAAGTGATGTACAACATGAAACCACGCAAGGTCGAATGCATCGCTCCATGCATGCATAACAACTATAGGAAGGAGACGACTGTACCGTCATGTGTTTGCTAAGCCTCTAGCTATGCATCCTCTCTTTAGTATTAGTCATTACAGCTGGTGAGGCTACGTTCGATGTTCCAGCTCACGTACTGCCACTTGAACATGTCACGGAATTCCACATGGATTCCCATATACCAACGAGTCTCGAAATCACATGGATTTCCCCATCTCAATAAAAATTTCAGAATCACACATGGATTCTCATGCCACAGATGAGTCTTGGAATCACATATGAATTCCAACATCTAAAACAGATCTCGAAGTCACACATGGATTCCCATACCCCAATGGGTCTTGGAATCACACATAGATTTCAATATCCAAAACAAATATCGAATCTCCTCTAAGCATAGAACCCATATATGGTTTTGGAGTGGTTACAGTTTTGAGTCATCTCTTACAAGTACACTCCCTCGCTTACCGGATGTTCCAAAACCAACCGATTGATTTCAAGAATGCTCAATTCCTCCATTTTGGAAATAATTAGACAATACATAAGAGTAGGGATCACTCCTTAACCATTTATATGTATGGCTCTCCTCATCATTTGTTCTAGGAGAACAAAACGAGTTTATACACACATTATAGCACCACCGACGGTAACTATACCATATAATCCCCGTGTTTCTCCTAGATATTTCCATATTTAAAATCCTTAGGTGTTAAGTAGGGAAATATTTTCGTACCACTAAAATTAAGAAGAATCGCATATTTAGGCCAAGTGTTAATAGTATGTTATTTAACTATCAAATAAACAAACATTCAAAATAGAGATTACATTTCCTATTGAAACCACCAAGCCTACCAAAATTAATATTCATTAATTAGATCTCTGTCCAAATATATTTATCAAAATATTTATATGTTCATCTCATCGGAATAAGTATATTCACAAACTATTCCTTTCGAAACTTGAAAAATATATTCCACATACTTACAAAATGGTATAAGTATATTCACCAAACACCAAACCCAAATATCATTAAAACAGAGATATAAATAACCCGAAACACCTTTCCTTTCCATAAATCTCTTTACTTTACAAATATGTCCTTTATAAACTTCCAAATCTATTTATAAAGCTCTTTACAAATCTCCAAGTTTTATTTTATAAAAATACTCTTTTATAAAACTTCCCTTTTGAATTGCTAAACGATTTATAAACCTCTTTTTTAAAATAATTTAAAAATATATCTCCTTTTCAAATTTATAAACTCCTTTAAATAAATCCTTTTTATAAAAAAATCCTTTATAAACCATATATTATTAATTTATAATAAATAAAAAGTCTCACGTCATAAAGATAAATTTTAAAGATTTTTAAGTAACATAATAATAAACTTTAAAAACATTTAAATAATATAATAAAACAATTTTAAACAACTTTCAAAATATAATCAATTAACTTTTAAGCAACATTACTAGTAAAATAATTAACTAGTTTTAAATAATCAATAATAAAATATTTTATCATCTTTAGACAACCTAAATAAGTAATTAATTTTTAAGCATAATAATTAACTTTAAAACATTATAAATATAATAATTAACTTTACTAAAGAAATAATTTTACAAAACACTTTGTAAAATAATAATTGAACAAAACATTTTGGTAAAATAGTAATTAATAAAACACTTTACATCAAATTATAAAATTTAAGTTAATTTAAATCTATAACTTCCAAGTCTAAAAAAGGCTCAGCGACCCCAATGGAACTTAAACAAGCTACCATTAAGTTCAATTAACTTCCTACGTTAAATTACAGATATTTACATAATCCGACATATATGTAAACCAAATCCATAAATATCAATCAATTATTAACATATCACTTATTCAGTATTAATCAACTGGCACTTGAATGAACGTCCAAATTAATATAATAGCAGAAGCAGATTTGTTTTGCTAACAAATGTCATTCAAAATAAGCTCTTTCGTTTATTATTAGACATGTTTATTTCGCCAAATAGATAACATTAATGCAGTATGCTCAAATTAACTAGTTATTATTTAAACAACGTAATTAACTAAATCAATATTATTTTATCACTTTATAAATAATCCATTTTTAAAAATGATAATTTATCCAAGCTAAACAACTAGCAAATACAACATCCAAGCATGCAATGAATAATATTTATCTGCTATAAATCATACTAATTAACCAAAAATGTGAGCTTAACTCATTGAAATTCCAGTTACCGCTACAGCATTTTGGTTCCGTTTTAAATTGAACAATGTTCGATTTTAGCTTGAAATTCTACAAGCTCCAATTTCCATCAATCAATTTCCAAAACATATATTATGAGTGCAATGCAACTGACCGCGTTAGATTTGGACTTCGTATGAACAAGTTATACAATTTGTAAGATTTTGATCTTTATTAAATTAATTAATTACAAAATTAAACCACTAATTACCCAAGTTAAACCAATACCTATCCCAAAATCATTCTTCCCACTCAACAACTATTCCTAAACCTTGGCATGGTCGAAAATTCTTCCTTCCATCTCCCTGCGTCTCTCCACTAAATCATGATCCAAGAGTTGCTATGAACTACACTTCCTCTCCTCTCCGCCCTACACACTGCCAGTTTATGCTCGAGCTCCCTAGATGACTCGTGTACCGAAGCTCCCAGTCTGACCTCATCTAGATTACGATCCACTTCAGGGCATTGCCCGCTCCCAAATTTGACCACCCAGAGCTCCTCCACACCACGAACCTAATTCCACACATTTTGAGTCCTCACGTTGCCTAAATCTCGCCAAAAATCCAACCCTAACATGGCCGAACCCACCCCTTTACTATCGAGTTTCCCAAACTTAGCCAAACACAACCAAAGCATATATCAACTAGTAAATCTCTCACTAAAATTCTCAAAGATTTAAACTATGTGATTTTTCGAAATTTATTTGATTTGTTTTTCAGTATACAAAAAGCGGATATAAGGTTTTCTTAGTTTATAGGAGACAATTTCTTGTTGGTACGAAATGGAACATTACAGAGAGGATAAGAGGAAGATGTGTACAGATTATTTAAGTGTTGATGTAATATATAATTTGTGATTTTCGGCATTTCACCATAGATTTCCATATGGGTACGAACTCCAAACGACAAAACATAATTATGGTCGCGCTTCAAACAACAGTGCAACGTCAAAACAATAAAAATATACACAAATTATCTAATTTTGTAAAATAAGAAAAACACCGTCTTTTGTCAAAAAAATCATCAAACGATAATTTCAATATTTTCAAATTAAAAATTATGGAAAAATAAAGTAAAATAGCTTAAAAACACGTCAACAAAAACCAAGTAATATAAATTTTTTGATTATTTAATTGAACCATTTATTACTATAAATCAATTTACAAAATGAATCCACCGTGATTATTTATTAGTTTAAAAATAATTAAATAAGGCCATAAAACCCATTTAAATAAATATTCAATTCAAATCTAAATATTTAATTCACTATTCAAATATTAGATTCACAATTCAAAATTTGTATAATCTATATATTTGAATTCAAGTTTTAACTTCTAAAACCAATATCTCAATATTTAAAATTAATTAAACACTAAAAATTTAATGACCAAAATTATGGGTTGTTGCATTCTCCCTCCTTAAAAGAATTTCATCCCCATAATTCCTAATTGTAAGAAAATGCCTCCAAACCCACGTAATGTAGAGGATAAAACTGTTCCTAATCAACCACAATAGTCAATGCTCATAAACTGGTCGACGTGACTATTCAATTAACGAACAATAGCCATTGCTCCTAACTGCGTGAGCATGGCTAATCAAATAATAAATCGTAATAATTAAGTATTATCATTTCCTAACAAATAACACATCAATAATAACTATACTTAGTTTATGAAAACTATTCCTTTATATACAAAATATTAAATCTTGGTAAAATAATTTCATTTTCCAATTTTCAAAATGTTACCGTGTCGATTTGCCTTGTCCAAGTGTTTAAAAACCCCTATCAATACTGTGGCGCCCCGCGCCTCAACCAGAATTCATAAGTCACTCAACAGTTAAATTAACATAGCATAAAACATTTTTGTAACAATAACAAATACGCGCTCTTATATATAACGCACTCATAGTCATCCTAGGGTCTTTCTTACCCTATCTCAAATGAGTAATCCCCACCAAAGCCTAGATGTTTGCTCAACTTAAGCTCTGATACCACATGTAACGATCCGCCTTTTCGACCTTCAGAAGTCGACATTAATACATCCATAGCATTCATGTCCAAGCATCCACGTGCTGAAAAAATATATTGTTGGGGCAAAAGAAAGAAAAGAACAGAATAGAATCTTAAATCCTAATGATTAATATATAATATACAACAGATCATTACATAAGAAAAATTATAACATACATACATCAATCAGAGTACACTAAATGAATGATTAGCATGGACAGTTATAACAATCCGTCCTTACAATTGCTGATATGTACAACAAGAAAATGTAGCAAAAATAAAAAGATACATGAATACGTCTTGGAGGCGTCTAGATCGTCTCCTGAAGCTCCAAAGCATCCAAACAAGATCTACAGATATGCTCGGATTGACCTGAGAATTGTAATAAAATAGAACTCGGATCAGTCTGGTAAACCAGCATGAGAAACATACCTCAATTGGATTTTAAATGTTTATAAAACCTTTCAAATAAAGGTATCTTGTAAGACCACGCCACACATGAACATGGATGGGTTTTACCTTATGATAACCAAATCATTTATATTAGAAATTCAGTGATAATAAAATAATGTCCAAGGGAGAAAATATCAATGAACAGATAGTTGTAATGCTTATGAGTATACATCACAACAATATTAGGTATATAATCAAAAATCGCTAAGGTGTGTTCACTAATTATGTAGGATTTCACGAAGGTGCCTCAATATTTCAAGAACAGTCCTTCTACATAAGGATCAGAGCTATCCTTTTGAAGCAACAATACATCCTTGGTGATGTACAATAGGAAATACATAGCTGACCATGCAAGGATGAATGCATCATTCCATGGAATATAACAACTATAGGTAACTATAGGAAGGGGACGACTGCACCTTCATGGGTTAGCAAAACCCATGGCTATGCATCATAACTCTAGTTTTAATCATTATTGCTGGTGAGGTTACATCCAACATTCCAGCATGCTCCACCACCTAAACAGATCATGGAAACTCACATTGATTCCCATACCCCAACGAGCCTAGGAATCCATATTGATCCCTACATCTCAATAAAAGTCTCGAAATCGCACATGGATTCTCATACCCCCAACGGGTCTCGGAATAACACATGCATTCCAACATCCAAAAAAGATCTCGAAGTCATACACGAATTCCCAAACTCCAATGGGTCTGGAATAACATATGGATTCCAACATCCAAAACAGATCTCGAATCTCCTACAAGCATAGAACCATTATATGATTTTGGAGTGGTTACAGTTTTGAGTCATCTCTTACAAGCACACTCCCCCGCTTACCGGATTTTCCAAAACCAATCAATTGATTTTCGAAATGCTCACTGCCGGCTCTTTTGGAAATAACCGGACAATACATACGAGTGGGGATCACCCTATAACCGTTTATATGAACGGATCTCCTCATCATTTATTCTAGAAGAATAAAATGAATTTATACGTAGAATATAACATCATCGATGATAATAATACCGTAAAATCCCTATGTTTCTCCTAGATATTTTAAGAGCAAAATCCTTCGGTATTAAGTAGGAAAATATTTTCGTACCACCAAAGTTAAGAAGGATTAGTTATTTAGACCAAGATTTGATAGTCGGTTATTTAACTATCAATTAAACAAACATTCAAATCAGAGATTACATTTCCCATGAAATCCACCAAGCCTCTCAAAATTGATCTTTAGTTAATTAAATATCTTTCCAAAAATATTTATTGAAATATTTATATACTTATCTCATCGGAATAAGGATATTCACAAACCATTCCTTTCAAAACATGGAAAAACTTTTCCACATGCTTATAAAATGGTATAAGTATATTCACCAAACTCTTGGAGAGAATTTCTATTTCAAAATCATACTAAAATGATAAACCAAATGTCATTAAAATGGAGATATAAATAACCCAAAACACCTTTCCTTTCCGTAAATCTCTTTATTTTATAAATATCTTATTTATAAGTCTCCAACTTTATTTATAAAGCTTCTTTATAAATTTCCAAGTTTTGCTTTATAAAAATACTCTTTTATAAAACTTCCCTTTTGAATCGCTAAACTATTTATAAACCTCTTTTCTAAAATCACTTAAAAAGCTAACTTCTTTTCAAATTTCGAACCTCTTTCAAATTTATAAACTCCTTTAAATAAATCCCTTTGATAAAGAAATCCTTTCATAAACAATTTATTATTTAATTATAATAAATAAAACCTCTAATGTCATAAAGATAAATTTTAAACATTTTTAAATAATGTAATAATAAACTTCAAGAACATTGTAAATAATATAATAAAATAATTTTAAACTACTTTTAAAATATAGTTAATTAACTTTCAAGCAACATTACTAACAAAATAATTAATAGTTTTAAATAATCGATAATAAAATAATTTATTTTCTTTAGACAACCTAAATAATTTATTTACTTTAAATATAATATCAACTTTAAAACATTATAAATATGATAATTATATTTATTGAAGAAATAATTTTACAAAATACTTTGTAAAATAATAAATAAATAGAACACTGTTAAAAATATAATTAATAAAACACTTACATCAGATTGTAAAATTTGAAGTCAAGTTAAATTTATAACTTTGCAAACCCAGAAAGAGGTTCAACGGCCCCAATGGTACTTAAACAAGCTACCATTAAATTCAGTTTAACTTCCAAAGATAAATACAGTTATTTACATAATCAGGAATATATGTAAACCAAATCCAGAATTAACAATCAATTGTTAACACATCACTTATCTAGTATTAATCGACTGGAACTTGAATGAATGTCCAAATTAATACAATAGCAGAGCGAGGATTTGTTCTATTAACAAATTCCATTTAAAATAAACTCTTCGTTTATTATTAGACATGTTTATTCAGCCAAATAGATAACACCAAAGCAGTAGGCTTAGATTAACTAGTTATTATTTAAACAATGTAATTAATCAAATTAATTTTATTTTATAACTTTATACATTATCCATTTTCAAAAATCATAATTTTTTGGAACTAAACAACCAATAAATACTACATGCAAGCAAGAGATAAATAATATTTATCTACTATAAATCATACCGATTAACAAAAAATGTGAGCTTAACTCACCGAAATTCCAATTATCACTGAAGCATTTTGGTTCCATCAAAATCAGACAACATTCGATTTTGGCATGAAATTCTACAAGCTCTAATCTCTATAAACCCAGTTCCAAAACGTAGATAATGATCCTATGGGTGCAATACAACTAATCGCGTTCGATTTGGACCTCGTATAAACAAGTTATGCAATTTATAAGATTTCGATCTTTATTAAATTAATTAATTACAAAATCAAACCAGCAATTACCCAATTTAAACCAATACCCATCCTAAAATTCTTCTTCCCACTCAAAACCTGGTCCCAAACCTTGCCATGGTAAAAAATTCTTCCATCCCTCTCCATTAAATCACGATCCAAGAGTTTCTACAAACTCCACTTCCTCTCATATCCACCTCATACACCACCAATCTACGCTCGGGCTCACCAGATGATTCGTGTCTAGAAGTTCCCAATTTGACCTCATCTAGGTTGCGATCCAATTCAGGGCACTGATTGCTCCCAAATTCGACCATCCAGAGCTCTTCTGCACCAAGAACACACTGCCACACATCATAATCCTCATGTTGTCTAAATTTCGCCAAAAGTCCAACCCTAACATAGTCGAATCCCTTTACTGTCGGGTTTCCCAGAGTTGGCCAAACACACCCAAAGCTCATATCAACCAGTAGATCTCTCACTAAAATTCTCAAAGATTTAAATTTTGCAATTTTTCGAAATTTATTTGATTTTTTTTCAATTTATAAAAAGAGGATATAAGGTTTTCTTAGTTTATAGAAGACAATTTATTGTTGGTATGAAATGGAATAATGCAGAGAGGATAAGAGGAAGATGTGTACTGATTGTTTAAGTGTCAATATAATATATAATTTGCGATTTACGACATTTCATCGTTCAGATTTCTATTCGAGTACGAAGTCCGAACGATTAGAAAAATACAATTGTGCTCCAAACAGCAATGTGACCTCAAAACAAAAAATATGCACTGGTTATCCAATTCTACAAAATCATGAAAACACCGTCTATTTTCCAAAAAAATAGTTAACTGACAATTTAAATATTTTTCAAATTAAAAATTATGAAAAAAATCAAGTAAAATAAATCAAAAAATGTCAACAAAAATCAAGTCGTAAAATGGAAAATAAAATTTTTGATTATTTATTTGGATCATTTATTACTATAAATAAATTTACAAAGTGAATCCACCATTTTTTTTAATTTAAAAATAGTTAAATAAGACCATTTAACCCATTAATATAAATATTCAGTTTAAATCCAAATATTTAGTTCACTATTGAAATATTAAGTTCACAATTCAAATATTTATATAATCCATATATTTGAATTCAAGTTTTAACTTTTAAAACCTGTAAAGGCCCGCAAATTCATACCCCTTTGAGCCGACAATATTTCACCTTAGCTTTACTCAAATTGGATGGAAATACGAATCTTTAAGGTAAATAAGAAAAGATGGTAGAAGAAAAATAAAACAACGCAGAATATCATAATCGCAGCGGAACAAAATATAATATATAAAAACAGATTTTTACGCAAAAGAATCTATAAATGTTTATACTTACAATCATCATAGTACAACATCAACATATCAAACTGGACGGTTATAACAACCTTTCCTCACACATCAGAATAAAAAAAGTACGAGATATACATAAGAAATCCTCCAGCTCATCTTCTGAGCTCCATAGCATCCTAACCTGAACTATAATACTTGGTCTGACCCGAGCATTATATAATATAATGCCCGAGTCAGTCAGGAAAGCCAGCATGAGAAAACACACTCCATCGCATCCTAATTTGAGATATCAAAATACTTTGAAAAACAAAGGTATCTCGTAAGACCGTGTCACACATAAACACTACGGGTTTTTACCTTACGATAACCAAAGCATTTTATAAAAAATCCAATGATATTATAGTAGGGCCTAAGTATAGATACTTATTCAAATAGCTGAAATTGTTACATTCATTAAATTCCAACATACAAGGTCTTACAAACAAAACCGTAAGCTCGTATTGGAGAATGGATTCCAACTAACGACTGGGCCACTAGGGAACCGTCCATCATAGTACACCGCTAGAACAATGTATAGAGGACCACGCCGGGATCCCCTGCTATACAAGACCGGCCTACCATTGACCTGGATAGACCAAATTTGTTATCACCCCGAGTGTTCCCACCCTTACATCGAGCGCTCCTTCCATGCACAACCGTATCCATAATAATTTGGTTTCCGAGGACATCTAGAAAGGTGATAAAATACCCTAATTGGGTGCGACCCTCTTAGCATTGCAGCATCTCCCCTGTTTTAGTCATTCCCGGTTGATGAGGTTCGAGACTAAGCGTTACCTTTTAAAAACTATTTTACTTGGAATGCTCATCGTCCTCCAATAATGATAGCATTCGTCCATATAAGTTGCCCTGGGACTGGACAATCCGAATCACCATCTTCATGATATTCATTCGTAACGTTCAAGCCAGATCGAAATAGTTTCCGGATAATTAAATCCGACCATGGTCTCTTTGAAATGATTAAAAAAATTGGCAAATTATTGTTAGTCGGTTATTTAACTATTAATGAAACATCCATAAGCAACACTAGTCTTTATTATATAAATCTCTAGAATATTTATTTCAAAACATCTTTCCAAAGATATATATATTCAATCTCTTCAACATTTTATATTTGAAAACAATTTCAACACTTGTATCATAATAGGATATTTCACCATTTCAATTCTTGGAAATATTTTCCACTAAACTATTTCTAAAACCTCCTTCAGTACCTAGAAAAATATTTATACGTATAATTTACCAAAATCATTTTAATATCTAACTTGAAAATATTTCATACTTATCACATAAGTCTCTGGAATTTTTAATAAATTCTTCTTACGATTTCCAAACCGATTTTACTTATTTATAGTCCCAACCACCCATTTTTAACTTCTTTAAATGAATTCAAAAATCTTTTCGGAGTTATCGCATCTAACATCGGAAATTCTCTTAAGTCTCTAACATTCCATTTATAAGATTTCTCTTATAAAAATTTCATCTTTCAATAAACCCGTATGCACATCTCGTGAGAATTGATACATAAATTTGCAATCATTTCAAAACGATATATTTATAACGAGTATTTTTTTAAAGAATTATATTTTATTTAAAATATGTTTAAGTTGTTATTTAAAATATTTAAAACTCCTTAATAACATCTATAACTCATTTTTAGGTGAACAAACAAATTTTCAAAACTGAATTTAAAAGTTAGAATTTACCCAAAAAAATACTTAACATTTGAAAATCTACATACCGAAGTAATTCAATCTCAAATAGTTTAAAATTCCATAGTTTTAAAATAATAAAATTTTCCTTTTAAAAAAACTCACTTTTTAAACTTTAAAATATATTTTAAATATCTCAGTAACCAATTTAGTTTACAACTTTCTCTCGATTTCACATCATATCGATTCATTATTGATTTCCTAACCATTTCCATTTCAAAAATAGAATCTACTATTTTTCTCAACCCTATTTCCATATTCTAATATAAAGTTACCCTATGAATTTATATTTCCAATTATCTTCCGATATCGAATTCCTTTATTTATAAACATTGTTTATCAATTTTATGATCCCTTGGTTTTTACCTATCTATATAACAAATCTTATTTATAAAATTCCATTATATACATTCATTTCTTATAAATTCCTTTTATACTTCCAATCTATTTTAAATATTGGCTTTAACTCCTTTTTATATTTCTATAATATCATTTATAAATTCTTTTATATAATTCATTTTTAAAAATCTCCATTTACTAATTCACAATAGTTAAGTATAAACAAACTCAATTTTTTTTTAATTCAATTTCTTAAAAATAACTCCAAATCCAATATACATACATACATACATACATACACACATACATATATTATCAAATTCCCTTCAACTCCATAAATTTTAAAAATATATTTACAGTATTTAAATTATCAAAATTTAGTCCAGTGCTACAACATCCAATAATTCCAATCACTACAAAAATCTATAATAGGTTATTCGACACAAATCATATATCACCATATATGAAAAATAAACAATAGATTTCGAGGAATCCTGTTGGATCCCTCCAACCTGTTTCCCTACATCCACAGATGTTAATACAACATAAAATAAATATCAATCCCACTTCGAGGAGGATATCATGGGATATAAGGTCACCCGCTATCATGCGAGGCGTATATGGTCTCATCTTCTATAATGTGTGGGAATATCACTTCAATACTAATAAATATACTACTATAAGTATATAGTCATCCAATAGATAAACTATAAATTTACCAATCAATCAAGCATCCAATAATTTAAGTTTAAACATTTAAACTTAAATATGGTAATCCAAATGAGTGAGAAATTCACAACTTGCTTTAATTTTATTTTCAATCTATTCCCATTTTAATTCTATCGCGTAGATTCCACATGTATGAACCAAACTCGACTTGTATTCATGATTTTTGGACCTCGTATTAATTTTATATGGATTAATGAACTTCGAATATATTAATTGATAATTATCTTAAACTTGTAATTGTCTTACAATATATTACCTTCCCTTCCAAAGCTAATTATCCAAAGCCTGCATAACCCATGATCAACATCCTAAATCGGCAGCTACTTTTCGTTGCTCCAAGGTCAGATATGAGCTTCAACTTCCATCGCCCAAAACCATCAGCCAACCCCTTCCCTTCGACTCCACGTACATACTTGCTTGCCAGAAAAATGCAACATTTATAGTGCCGAACGAATCCCCAATTGAGCAGCCACTAACCCTAACTTCCCTAGCTCGTCGAGAGTGTCACAGCAGCAGCCTCGTCGTCTCCTCGTTGACTCGCAGTAGCAACTTTGCTTGCCAGAAAATGCCAACCCCTTGTCAACTCACTACAACAGCCTCAATCGCTATATGCCATCACAGGCGCGCGCTAGCTCTGCTCCCTCATGCCTGCCACCAGGCTACACCTCATTTCGCCTCGCCTTTCCCCTTGCCCATGACTTTGCCTCGATCAATTCCTCCCCCTTAGATCACCTATAGCTTCCCACGTCCAACCCCAGTTCACACCTTCGAGCAAAATTACAGGCGAGCGACTTCTCCCTTCCAGGCGACTCACCATTTTTGTTCGTTTTATGTTTTTTTGAGGATCTACATTTCAACAAACGAGAGAGAGGAAGATGCGATTTTATTTTTCTTTTCCCTCCCTTTTTTCTTCTAATCGAAGCTTTTAATTCATTTGCATTTTTTTCATCTCTTTCTTTTCGATTTTTTTCTGATTTGAATGAGAGGGATAAAGTATAAACGTGATATAAAGTTGAGGGAAGTGTGTTGGAGAAGGTAAGTCTTGATTATTAATAGGTTAAAATAATATTTAATTATAAATATTTTATTTAATGCAACTTAAAATTCGATACCCTATTGAGGTGTGCCGCTTGACGTTTATAATGTTATACCCCTATTCCAAACGTAATGGAAATGGTTTCGGGTCCTAATTCGATCGTACGGAGAAGATAGCTTTTTGGACCTAAATATTATATTAGATTTCCATATTAATTTCAACTCGTTTCTATCCCATACGATCAAACGATAACTCCATACATCACGTAATTTGAAATACGATAATAATTCAATACTACAGATCCAATGGAATTGTTTTCGTCGAATTCCGAGACAGTGCCTCAGATCGCTATTTTAATGCGTCGATTTTAATTGATGACTTCGAAAATTTTTAGAACCTCTTGAAATTTTAGTTTTGAAAACCTTTTAACTCAAATATAACACCAAATCAAATATTTAAACCAATAAATATCTAAAAACAAACGACAAAAAATCTGGATCGTTGCATTCCTTCCCCCTTAAAAGAATTTCGTCCCCAAAATTACTAAGGCAGGAAAAAAGCTCCAAACCCAATACATATTCAAAACCCGCTTAGTCAAACTCGACATCCCACCCTCCTAATCTTTTAGTTTTAACCCAAACAATTAGTTTTCAACCCTGCTTCCAAAACACCTTATTCTAATTACAATTTGAAATCAAATTATCGTTAACAAAAAATTTCAAAATTTTTCTAACACCCTAAATTTTCGAAATTTTTTGGCAGAATCTCTCTTGTACGGAGGACCTTTTGCAATATGACAAGAGAGATAAATATAAATACATCGACCCACATAGTCAGAAAACAAAATATATAACAATCTTTTTATATTTTTCAGTATTTAGTTCGAAAACATAACCTTATTTTAGCATTTTTAAGCAAGCGGCTTATTTTAATTTGCGATTCGCGCAATCAAAGTCAAGCAAAATAGCTCCAGATACCTGTACTTACTCAATTTAAACACACAAGTACCAAATATGTGAGATTCACTAACATTTCATTTGCCCAAATAGTTAAACACACAATCTTCACAAGCAATGCATATTAAACCTATATTTATAGTCAATTTTGAGGTTCCAACACCACTTTAATTTCTTCCAATCAATTTACGTACTATTTCATTCAATTTAAATGATTTACTCTACATGCATTCAATTCATATTTATATCAAACAACACATATCCATTCCAAATCGATTTAAAAATCAATTTATTTCACTTCTATTAATTCATAGAATTTTATTTACTTCCGTTTACACCGAACACAATTTTCTACGCAAATTTTGGCATTATTCATTTAATAAAATAACCATTTTAGTTTATAACTATTTTAAATTGATTCCAAATCAATTTATATTCAATTCTACTCTATTTCAGATTGATTCTCGATCAATTCATTTTGCATTCCATTCAATTCACTTCTGCCATACTCAATTCCATTTTATTTAGCTCACAAACATTCCATGTCGTTATATTAAATAACCATTTCACAAATTAATTTAAGCCCGACTTCCTTTAAAATATTTACTTAAGTTAATTTATTTGCTTCAAATAATTTCAACTCCATAACTTAAATTTATTTTTCTTGTAAACAATTTCTGGTTCAAATTACTGATTTGATTTTTTATTCAATCAAATTTCATTCTGTTTACTAATTAATTTAATTATTTCATTCATCCAATACACTTCAATCTTGATGCCCAACTAAATACATCAAAACAATATCCAAGGCCATTAATTCATTCGTATTCAAATGGAATTAATTTGCATCTCAACCCATTTCTATTCTCATTTTGGATTAATTTTCATTCAATCAACCCCCTTTCCAATTTTAATTCCATACTCAATTCATTCTAGAATTTATTTAAAATATTATTCAATGCTATATTCAATTTCTTTATACAAAAATCAGATTTATTTGTAACTTAACCCATTTCCATTTCAATAAAATTACATTTTATTCTATCACACTTCCGATAATATTTAATTCACTTATAATTTAAGTCGAATTTTATTTATAAATCAAGTTTCATTTCCAAAATCCATTTCTAATTTACCATCCAATTTTATTCAACCAAGTTAATATCCATTACCATATTCAATTAAATAATTAATTATCTAATTAGTTCACTTCCAATTTATAATTCCATATCTGATTTTTATTCCAAAAACCACTTCAATGAATTTATTCAAGTTCACATTTATTTCATAATTCAAGTTTGGATTTTTATTCCATTTCCAAAATATCAACTCTTTTTGTTTTGGGTTTTCCATTTTACTTTCCAGTTTTATAAGTCACAACTTAATTTTCTCATTTCATAGGTTTCAATCTTTGCAAGTTATTCCAATTTATTTATTCATAATTCCAATTTTTATTAATTTTTTTATCTCATTCAAAATTTATATTATATGTTTTATAATATCACACAATTCAACATTTATATTTACTTTAATCCAATAATATCTCCAATCCAAATTCAACCCAATTTTTATTTAACTTAGCTTAAGTTAAATTTCAATTCGTTCAATTTAATTTAACTCACTTAAGTTAAAATCCTATTTATCATAATCACTTCATTTATTGATCTACTTTAACTTACTTAAGTTAAAATGCAATTTCATTAATTTAGTTCATCAATTCTATTCAAATCACAACTAATTAAACTTTTAAAATTTGATTCCTCTAACTTAATCCAAGTTAAATTCCATTTTAGTCTCTCCACTTTTAATTTTAATGTCAAAATTCAATTTCTATATTTTTCTTTAAAATCATTCTCAATTTTATAAATTCATCATTTATTTATTGATATTTTATAAATATTTTTATAAGGATTTAAAAATTCAAATACCTGGTATTTATTTCAAATCATTTTCAAATCTCAATATCCCAAACCACACTTTTCAAGTTTTTAACCAACCTCGATTTTTTATCCAAAACAAGTTCCCTTCGGAATTTCCAAAACAAAAATGATTTGCTCAACCCATCTGAACAAATCAATAATGATAGAGAGCCCTACCTTAAAAACTCGAAAATGAATACTGATGATGCTACGCAGTCATCACTAGGATTATTGTTCAACAACTGAAGTGAGTTTAGTGCTGTTACTATTTTCCAAAACCCATTCAAAAACATTATTTTTTCTATTCAAAATATCTCCAAAATAATAATACTACGGAAAACACTTTCAAAATAGCTAGGATTTAATTTTTCAAACTTTTGTTTTAATTAAGTCTTGGCTTTTAATTTAATGGTATAATCCATACTTATAAATTTCCATTGGGTTATATATAACCAACTCCAGATTTTGTAATCTTGTTTTGATTATAATATTATTATCCAAACACTCCAAATATACCATAATAATTTAGAAAATTATTCCTTTTCTATATAATCGCATTCAAGTGTTTAGAAACTTCTATCGATTTAAGCGGCGCCCCACCGTTCGATCATAGTTTATATACAACTCAACAGATAAATTAACACAATATAAAACCATTTTATATTCACTACAAAAACGCGTTCATATCTATTATTATACTCTACTATTTCTAGAGTACTACCGACTCCATCTCTAATGAGTAGCCCCTACCAGAGCCAAGGTTCTCGCTTAACCTTCAGCTCTGATACCAACTGTAAAGGCCCGCAAATCCGTACACGTTTGAGCTTATAATATTTCACCTTAGCTTAACTCAAACTGGATGGAAATATGAATCTTTAAGGTAAAGAAGAAAAGATGGTAGAAGAAAAATAGAACAACAATACAAAATTTCACAATCGCAGCAGAACAAAATATAATATATAACAACACATTTTTAAACAAAAGGATCTGTAACTATTTATACTTACGTTTATCAGAGTACAATAATCTACACATCAAACTGGACAGTTATAATAACCTGTCCCCACATAGCGGAATAAAACAAGTACGAGATATACATAAGAAATCCTCCAGCTCATCTTTTGAGCTCCATAGCATCCAAACTTGAACTGTAATACTTGGTATGAACCGAGCATTATAATAATATAACATCCGAGTTAGTCTGGAAAACCAACATGAGAAAAGACACTTAATTTGAATTATTGGATTTATCAAATACTTTGAAAAACAAAGGTATCTCGTAAGACCGCGTCATACATAAACACGACGAGTTTTAAACTTACGATAACCAAAACATTTTATAAAAAATCCAGTGATATTATAGTAGGGTCTAAGTACAAGTACTTATTCAATTAGCTAAAATTGTTACATTCAGTAAATTCTAGCATACTAGTTCTACAAACAAAACCGTAAGCTCGTATTGGAGAATGGATTCCAACTAATGATTGGACTATTAGGGTACTGCCCATCATAGTACACCTCTAGAACAATGTACAGAGGACCACGCCGGGATCCCTGCTATACAAGACCGGATTACCCCTGACCTAGATAGACCGACTATGTTATCACCTCATGTGTTCCTACCCTTACCATCAAGCGCTCCATCCGTGCACAACCATATCCATAATTATTTGGTTTTCGATGATATCTAGAAAACTGATAACATACCCTAATTGGGTGCGACCTACTTAGCCTTGCTGCATCTTCCCTGTTTTAGTCATTCCTGGTTGATGAGGTTCGAGGCTAAGCGTTATCTTTCGAGAACAATTTTACTTAGAATGCTCATCACCCTCCAATGACGATGTTCCGATAGCATTCGTCTATAAAAGTTGCCCTGGGACTGGACAAACCGAATCACCATCTTCACCATCTTCACGATATTCATTTGTAATGTTCAAACCAGATCGGAATGGTTTTTGGACAACTAAATCTGATCCCGATCTCTTGGAAACGATTAACAAAATTGGCCAATTGTTGATAGTCGATTATTTAACTATCAATAAAACATCCATAAGCAACATTAGGCCTTATTTTATAAATCTCCAGAATATTTATTTCAAAAAATCTTTCCAAAGATATATATATTTAATCTCTTCAACATTCTATATTTGAAAACAATTTCAACACTTGAATCATAACATGATATTTCACCATTTCAATACTTGGAAATATTTTCCACTAAAATATTTCCAAAACCTCCTTCGATACTTAGGAAAATATTTATACATATAATTTACCAAAATCATTTTAATATCTTACTTGGAAGTATTTCATACTAATCTCATAAGTCTTCGGAATTTTTAATAAATTCTTCTCATGATTCCCAAGCCAATTTTACTTATTTATAGTCCCAACCACCCATTTCTAACTTCTTTAAATGAATTTAAAAATCTTTCCGGAGTTATCGCATCTAACATCGAAAATTCTCTTAAGTCCCTTGCATTATATTTATAAGATTTATGTTATAAAAATCTCATCCTTTAACAAACCCGTCTACACATCTCGAGAGAATTGATACATACATTTCCAATCATTTCAAATATATATATAACGAGTATTTTCTTTGAAGAATAGCAATTTATTTAAAATATGTTTAAGTTATTATTTAAAATATTTAAAACTCTTTAATAACATATATACCTCATTTTTAGGTGAACAAATAAATTTCCAAAGTTGAATTTAAAAGTTAGAATTTATTTAAAAAAATACTTAACATTTGAAAATGTACTTACCGAAGTATTTCAATCCCAGCTAGTTTAAAATTCCATAGTTTTAAAATAATAAAATTTTCCTTTTAAAACAAACTCACATCTTAAAATTTAAAATATATTTTAAAAATATCAATAACAAATTTGATTTATAACTTTCTCTTGATTTCACAACATATCGATTCATTGTTGATTTCCTAACCATTTCCATTCCAAAAATAGAATCTACTATTTTTCTCAATCCTGTTTCCATATTCTAATATAAATTCACCCTTTGAATTTATATTTCCAATTATCGTCCGATATCGAATTCCTTTATTTATAAACATCATTTATCAATTTTATAATCCCTTAATTTTTACCCACTTATATAACAAATCTTATTTATAAAATTCCACTATACATTCATTTCTTATCAATTCCTTTTATACTTCCAATCTATTTTAAATATTGACTTTAACTCCTTTTTATATTTCTAGAATATCATTTATAAATTCTTTTATATAATTCATTTTTAAAAATCTCTATTTACTAATTCACAATAGTTAAGCATAACCAAACTCAAATTTTTTTTAATTCAATTTCCTTAAAATAACTCCAAATCCAATATATATAATATATTATCAAATTCCCTTCAATTCCATAAATTTTAAAAATATATATACAGTATTCAAATTATCAAAATTCAGGCCAGTGCAATAATAGCATCCAAAAATTCCAATCACTACAATAATCTATAATAGATTATTCTACACAAATCATATATCCCCATATATGAAAAATAAATAATAGATTTCGAGGAATCCAGTTGCATCCCTCCAACATGTTTTCATACATCCACAGATGTTAATACAACATAAAATAAATATCAATCCTACTTCGAGGGGGATATAGCGATATATAAGGTCATTCGCTATTAAGCGGGGAATATAGGTACCGATCCGCTATAATGTGTGGGAATATCACTTCAATACTAATATATATACTACTAAGAGTATATAGTCATTCGATAAATAAAGTATAAATTTACCACTCAATCAAGCATGCAATAATTTAAATTTAAACATATAAATTTAAATATGTAATCCAAATGAGTAAGAAATTCTTAACTTTCTTTAATTTTATTTGCAATTTATTCCTATTTTAATTCTATCGCGTTGATTCCATAGCTTCAAACCAAACTTGAATTGTTTTCATGATTTTTGGACCTCATATGAATTTTTTATCGATTAACGAACTTCAAATATATTAATCGATATTAATCTTAAACTTGTAATTGTCTTACAATACATTATCTTCCCTTCCAAAAGCTAATTATCCAAAGCCTGCATAACCCTTGATCGACATCCTAAATCGAAAGCTTCTTTTGGTTGCTCCAAGGTCAGACATAAGCTTCAACTTTCGTCGCTCAAAACCATCAGCCAACCCCTCCCCTTCGACTCCACGTACGACCTAGCTTGCTAGAATAATGCAACCACTACGGTGCTGAACGAATCTCCAATCGAGCAGCCACTACCCTTAACTTCGCTAGCTCGTCGAGAGTGTCACAGCAGTTGCCTCGTCGACTCCTTGTCGACTCGCAGCAGCTATCTTACATGCCAGAAAATGCCATCCCCTCGTCAACTCACAGCAACCGCCTCGATCACCATACTCCATCACAGACACACGCGAGCTCTTCCCCCTCATGCTCGCGACCACGCCACACCTTAATTCGCCGTGCGTTCCCCTTGCCCGTGACTTTTCCTTGATCGATTTCCCCCCTTCGATTGCCTAGAGCTGCCCATGTCCAACCCCAGTTCACACCTGTAAGGGAAATTACAGGTAAGTAACTTCTTCCTTCCTGGCGACTCGCCATTTTTTTTTGAAGATCTACGTTTCAGTAGACGAGAGCGAGTGAGACGCGATTTTATTTTGCTTTTTCCTCCTCTTTTTTTCTTCTGATAGAAGCTTTCAATTCGTTTCCATTTTTTTATTCTCTTTCTTTTTGATTTTTTTCTGATTTGAATGAGAGGGAAAAAGTATAAACATGATATAAAGTTGAGGGAGGCGTGTTGGAGAAGGTAAGTCCAGATTGTTGACAGGTTAAAATATTATTTAATTACAAATATCTTATTTAATGCAACTTAAAATTCTGATACCCTATCGAGGCATGCCGCTAGGTGTTTATAATGTTATACCCCTATTCCAAATGCAATGAAAAAGGTTTCGAGTCCTAATTCGATTGTATGGAGAAGATAGTTTTTGGACTCAAATGTTATATTAGATTTCGATATTAATTTCAAGACGTTTCTATCCCGTACGATCTAATGATAACTCCAAACACTATGAAATTTGAAGTTTAATAATGATACAACACTATAGATCCAATGGAATTGGTTTTGTCAAATTCCGAGACTGTGCCTCGGATCGCTATTTTAGTGCGTCGATTTTAATCGACGACTTCGAAACTTTTTGAAACCGCTTGAAATTTTAGTTTTAAAAACCTTCTAACTCAAATATAACTCCAAATAAAATATTTAAACCAATTAAATGTCTAAAATAAGACAACGAAAAATCCAGGTCGTTACAAAACCAATATCTCAACATTTAAAATTAGTTAAAATAAAAAATTTAATGACTAAAATTCCAGGTTGTTGTTGAGTTTGCAGGTTGTTGCTGAGTTGGCAGATAGCATATGATAATTGTATGTAAGGAATCTAATATGAACCGTCATAAAAGAATTTTGGGAACGTTTCTCATTGGATAACCTCCTTATGTTTAGAATATAAACTGAATTAGATTTATATATAAGGCAATTCATAAAGTGTTTATGAATACATATTCTTTTGCACTGAGAAACAATTGTTGTTTTAAGGAATACCAACTTCATAGTGAAGAAATTTCTTTTAGAAATTATCGGTAGAAAAATGGATCTGGATACAATTCAAGGATAAAACTAACTATGATGGATAAAATGAAATTAAATAAGCTAAACAAATGAAAAGCATTCAAATGTTTAATAAATATTCTTGCACATTAAAGAGTAAGAATGAGTTTTTTATGAATGTTGAGAATTGATAATCCTCGATGGTCAATTAAATCATTAAGAATATTGACTTTATGATATGGTATGATGAACAAATCCAAAATGGATTTCAAGTGCATTATCAGCCCCAAAGGATTAGATCCATCGACCGGTGCACATATTGTCTTCAAGAGAAATACTATAGTTAGAATATTATGAGTCACATTGATAAGAATAACACCATTTCGATTGTTGAAATTAACACAATAGTATTACCATTTGATGTGCTCAAGTAAATTTGGATTTTACTCGCAAAATTACCACTTATTATGACTTTGTGTTTTGGTACATAAGCTTGAGATAGAAAGTTCTAAATGAAGATTTAGAATAGATTGTTTTCACAAACAACCAAAGTGCCTCAAAGTCAGTGAGGGCAATATTGAGTTTGTGAATTTTAGGATATGATCCAAAAAATAATACAAAAGTATCATTCTATAAGCATCATAATTGAATAAGTGTTTTGATAGAAATATTAAATAGTTTGATTTTCAATTAAAATTCAAAGAACACGCATGTCCACAAGAAAGGACCACTAAAAGGTACATGAATATTTCTAAACTATAAGTAAGCATATTGCTGATTGTTAACAATGTACCTCTGGTAAAACCAGTAACAGTTTGGTTGTTTAATACTCGATATTCGATTTGTAAATTATATCTTTTAAATTAAGTATAAAGGATTTTGGGAATGTCCTGAAATGATATCAAAGACACCTTATTAAAATGTTTAATAAGAACATGTAAGATGGATTCCTTATGCTTTAACAATATGAATTATGACACATGTTGAATTGTCTATAATATCATAGTTTGTTTACGTATTTGATCATAAAGAAAACATAAAATTTAGATTAAGATCACCAAATGATAGTTTAGAGCATTCTCAAGTATTTATGAAATGCCAGAGAATTGTTTACAGAAACAACAAACTCCTTATGAAGAAATGTTTAGACTCGAACTTCATAAGAGATATCAAGTATAATATGTCAATATTAAATCCATGCTTAAACTTATTTAAGGAGCCTTAAGTCGGAAATGTTCCAAATAAGAAGTTATGGCCAATTCAACGAACATGCTAAGTACATCGCCTTGAATAGTGCCACGATAAATGCAACGTATAAATATAAATGTACAATTAAAACTGAGTTAGGTGGGGTTCTAAGTATTAAGAATAACACATTATTGTTACATGATAACAATGTGAAAAGCTCACTATAAGTCACGAAACATACTACAAATAGTTCCACAAGATAAAGGTAGTTTATTAGTGTCAAAGAAAGTTGATTGACAAAGTTGATAATTAGAACAACATTGAAGATCTAATCACAAATAGTCAGTCGTGAATAGCAATGTGAAAAGCATACAAAAACTTTCCAATTTGATCTTCTATGGTACGGCAGTTCAGGAGCTAGCAACTTCTGATTTGTAAGGGATCGATTCAAGGTTTCAACGTGTATGCAAGGACTAAGGTGAAAGGTAATTCTCTTTTTTATTTTGTAATATTTTATTTACATGTATTATTTATATAATAAAATGCTAAATTATATTATGAATCTTGTATATTGATATTCTATTATAAATTGGTTGGTTGTGTATATTATTATATCAATATATTACAAAAAGAATATTTTGTATGCTTTCTTACTAGATGCTCACAACTTGCAAATTTAAAAAAAAATTATATAAATAATGTTATTAAATGAATGAATTAATCAAAATCTATATTTAATATATTAATGTTATATATATATATATCATATATTTTAAAGTTAATTTTTTTTATCCATGTATAATATGTATCCGATAGTAACTAAAAGTAATAATTTTTATTATTTGAATAAATATATTTAATTATTTATTTAACTTAAAATTGGCTGTGTAATATAAAATACTAGCGTATTTATGTGTGTATTACAAATAATAAAATTTTGCATAAAAATATTACTTAACATATATTTTGTAGAAAACTTTAGAATTTTTTTTTATAATTTTATATATAATTTTACATGATTTTGGATAGGGAACTTAGACACCTCTCATAGTACTTAAATTGTAGTACACTTTTATGATATTGTAAAATAGCATATTATGTTTGTTATATGCTAACTTTTTGGCTATAGTTACAGGTTAGGTATGGTTCGTATACGCTTATTGTAACGCCCCACCCCGAAACACACCTTAGAAAAGAGAATTAACAAGTAATTCCGTCTACTAAAGCGAAGAATAGGGCTGGTTAAGGGCGACCATCTACAATTTTGTCTTAAACATCCATTGAATATGTCGATAAACGCATTATAATTTTTCAACTCTAGTGGATCGACATACCCAGTAAATGCTTAATCCAAAACTATAGGTGACTAACGGATCTATCAGAACAAAATACAATAACTGAATGTAAATCACATCACATAACAATAACCAACATCATATATATAAATATATATACATATACACTAATACACGTTCAGTACAATACAATATGAATACAATAGAGGTGGTACACGGCCACACCATATACATAGAATCAAATGTAAAAACATCAGAGTATGCGAAAGAAATAAACTACTCAAGACAAAGAAGAGCTGATATCCAACATCAACTACAAGCTAAGCCCAATAGATGATACCTGAATCAACTCAGTCTGACCCGAGTGAAAACACACGGGTCAGGCTAGGTAAAATCATCAGTTAAACAGAATAATCGATAAGGATAATTAAGTGAAAGCTATGGTATCATTTTTCATAAAGGATGCCATGCCCTAAACAGGGTTTCAACATCATAAGAAAGGACAACATCTCTTCTTGGCAAGTAGGAGGGATAGTGATGATAAAGTCATACTTAAGTGGCATAACAGACACTTAAGAAAATGGAACATCGGCGAGCGAAGTTTTAAAGATAGGACTATAATAAACATCGCTTTCGCCTCATATCATCGGCAGTACAAAGAAATATGGATAATGACTTCAATTGATTCAACTATCTTCATAGAAGCGGTTGTCAAAATAACAATACATCAAAGGTACATATCCTTCATACATAGAATAAAACGCACATGGATGTGCCTCATCTCATTGGCACATCCCAAGGATCATTCATGGAAATATAAAACCCAATTATAAAAGAAGCATCATACTAACTCATACCTCATCTCGTCGGTATGAATATAGATACGTCTCAAATCCGTCACTAAAACTTATTATCAAAAAAAAATCTCATAATCATTTATACCTCATCTCATCGGTATAAATATAAATACGTCTCAAATCCACTATTAAAACTCCTTATAAAAGAATTTCCATAATTTATACCTCATCTCATTGATATAAATATAAAATGTCTCAAATCCATCTTAATAGAACCCAGAAAGAGTTCAAAACATCATATTTGAAATCACCATAAAACCATGTACATAATAAGCCCTTTTCTAACATAAGGCTATAATAAAGCATCATCACCAAAATAGTGAAAACGAAACATCTAAACTTCATGGAAAACAGCACGTGCATTTACATCTTGACTAGTACTACCATTATTTGGTACCATTCATCATGATGACTTGGGGTCACATAACATCATAATATCATGATCATCTTGATTGACTATAGTCGGAAACATCTTGATGACACCCATTCACAAAAACCCGAGTAATAACATCGTGATGATTGCAGTCGAGTATAAATTCACGAACATCGTGATGACTCCAATCGAGTACTCGGTCTGTAGCACTAGTAACATCGTGAATGTGTATCAACTTCTCGAATAGGAACCCAATAGTCGTCAATGTACGTCCCATACCATACGTTCGTACCTATTGGTTTACTAATCGTTAGTCGATGCCACATTAGAAAACCATCATAAAACATCGGCGAGTATAAGATACCTAACTCGTCTTATCTCTTACTTGGACGAGTTTTAAGTGACATCGAGACTTGTCTCATTTCATCGACAAGTAAAAATTCATCATAAATATCGAAATCATCATCAATCCATCATAACAACTTGCTTCATCTCCTAGGCAAGTACAAGAACATCGTGATGGTTATTTCTAACAATAGTTGCAAATTAAAACTTAACATCAATATTGCCTCATTTTATCGGCCATCACAAAATGCATCTAGATTGGTTCGTCGTCGAATGTACTCAAAGAGTAATTCTCATACCAATAATCTTCATCAAAATTTGGCAACCTCTAAATCTACTCAAAATAACACTTCAAATTGGTTTCGATGAAAACCGTGCTCGAAAAAAATGAAAACTAAGAGGGATATCTCAAAACCGATAACTTGAATTCAATACTAATTCAATTCAAATTTAACCCAAAATCAATTCAAATTCCATTTAAAATTTGAATTTAAAATTCTTCAAATATAGCTAGCATACTGATAGGCATCATAGCTCTGAAAATTTCTCAAAAAAATCATTAAAACTAAAGAGAATGAGAGCAAAATGAGCTAATACAATTCTAAGGTCAACGATTGTTGTTGCTGTCATTTTGCTCTCAGGACAGCAGCATACAACCATAATTTCGACCAAACAAACTTCAAAATTTCAAAAACACAATGAATGAAACTTGTATCACATTACCTAAGCTTTCCGAAACATCCAAAATTATCAAAATTGGTTAAGAAACGAAGAAGTTATGGTCAAATTCGTTTCGGTTTCAAACACCGAGCAAATATTGATTTCGCTCTCGGGTCAGCAGTAGAAAAATTAGATTCTGACATAGCTATCCTGAAAATTACAGAAAACTCAAAACATAAATTTGTAACGCATGACTTAATCTTTCCAGAACATCTAAAATTATCAAAATCGGTTAAGAAACGAAAAAGTTATGGCCAATTTCGTTTCAGCTTCAAGGACAGAGCAAATATTGGTTTTGCTCTCGGGATAACAGAATAAAAATTCGATTTTGACATAGCTAACCACAGAATTACAAAAATATCAATGCCTGAAAGTTATAGCACATGATTTAAGATTTTCGTAACTTCCGAAATTATCAAAATCGGTTAAGAAACGAATGAGTTATGACAAAAATAATTTCTCAGACTTGTGATTGTTGTTGATGTCATTTGCTCTCGGGACAGCAACAAACAAGCACGATTTTGATAAAAAAACTTCAAAATTTTATAAAATTCAAAACATGAAACTTCTAGCCCTTTGTCTGTGCTTTCTAGAACATCTAAAATTATAAAATTTGGATAAAAATTGTAGAAGTTATGGCCAAAACAATGTGGTAACAGAAAACAGAAAATAAGAAAGACGAAACGTAACCTTATTAATACGAAAATTCAACTCAAAACTTTGATTTTGGCTAGCATTTGTAAGATTTTACACTTACCAATTGATTTTCAGTGAATATGTAAGGATTTGCAAGCAAGGTTGAGCCTTTAGCATAAGATTGGAGCCCTAAACATCTGAAAACAGAAAAAGAACAATACATGCAAAGAAGAAATTGATCAAAACAAAATTTACAGTAAACAATTCTTGGTTTTAGATGGATTCTAAGATAGAATAGGTTGGAGATTACATTATTTTATGATTCTAACTCGAATTAGGCTTTTAAATTTGCAAAGATTGAGCTTGGAAGATTAAATTTTGAAGAGGGTAGCCATTGTTTTGTACTTTGAAGCTTTTTTTTTCTTTTCTGATTTAGGTTTTACTATAATGAGTTTTGAGAGAAAAGGAACGTACTTCATTAGAAAACTCTATAATTTGGTTATTGGATGTTTACTATACCTAATTAGTCCATTCTCGTACTACGAAAACTATTTAGGCTAATATACATAGGTTTTATACTATTTTTAACATAACTTTCACATATTAACTTCTTTTTACATGAGACCAAATGCACTCTTCATATTTTAACAAGGTGAACATCATTAACATGATATTTTTTATTTTTATTTTTTATACTTAAAATATTATTCTCACAATAAACTATTAATTTACACAATAATTGACAATATTGTTATTTTTAGACAAAAACCACTAATTTTACAATCTGAGTCAAATAAAAATTATTTCTTAACTCAAATAAGTGTATTAAATGTTTTAACACTTTTTAAAAATATTAAAATACTATTTTCAATCATTAATACACTTCGAAAAATACATTTTCTTCGCATTTTCCCTTTTTATTCACTATAAAAGGCTATTATTGGAATAAAATCTCAATACTTCCCATTTTGACTTAATAAATAACTAACATCATTTATTTTCAACCCATTTTCACAAATAAAATATTCTATGCTTATTTTCACTCATTTATATTTATTCCAACCATCAATATGTTGAAATAACATCTTATGAGATAACTTAACTCATATAAATTAAAAACCAAGTTTTATTCATCAAAACATTGTTATATAAAATAAACAATATTCACTCATATTTCATTCCTCCAGTTCATTTATAATCACAATATTAAATTATTATTTGCATTATAATTTAATATTAACGGTAATCTCCAAAATCCGGGTTGTTACAAACTCCCCTCCTTAACTAAATTGCGTCCTCGCAATTTCTAGAGGAAAAGGCTGTAAACAGCATTAAAGATACAATCATCGAAGGATAAAGACAAGCTCGAATTCCAAACCATACATACTCTCAATATAGAATGGTAGAAAGAAACAAGGAAAAACTCACTTGGTTAATTCAATGGCCTATCGTATGGTATTATAATGATTAGCAAACCATCGAATTTTCCAAGCAACTCGAAAGAATTCGAAGATCTCCCATCTCGAATCAAAACTCAATAAGATGCTCAACAAATAATCAATCGAAATTGATTGATTGCTCAAAACTCAATGAATAGAGCCGGGATCAAACCCGAACTCTAAACAATAAAAATGATCATCAACACAATTTTTCGCATAATAATACGGAAAGAACATCCTCACAACAAGGATAGACTCAATAGACAAGATTGATAAATCACAAGATGGCTTCTCAAAGGCCACGCACTCGAACGACCATGAAAAATGAAAATCGTTAATAATGGCTCGAAGATAGAATATACTCAAGAACAAGCTTATAGACTCGAGTTAATTTTTAATCCAAGATATTTAAAATATTTAAATCTCAACATCTTTTAAATTTTAAATCTTAATTTTCAACATTTGAAAATTTTCAAACTTTTTACTATATTACTTAGTAAATAATTTAAAACTCAAATTAAAAGTCCAAATTTCTTCTCTCACTTCAAAATTAATTTCCAAAGAAATTTGTAGATCCATAATAATATTCCACAAAATAAATTAAGGGTTTAAATTCTCTTTACTCATTTTATTAAACCACTTAAGTAGTTAAAAAGAACAATCTTCGAATTCTCTTATAACTCTTCTCTTAAAACATCCAATGCATATAATATAGATTCTAAAATCTCAAAATATACTTCCAATAAAGCATGGCTCAAAAATAATCTCATTTATATTCTCATCTTTATAATTTAAAAATAAATAAATGGCATGCCTCGCCATTGCGTCTCTAATAAATAAATATATTATTTGGCTGTAGAGTTGACCGAACGATCAAAACTGCCTCGCCACTCTTTTACCCGTCTCTAAAATCAATGGCTGCAATTACCATTCAAAATTAAATTTAATGTTTAATCTCAAATATTATTTTCAAAATCTCAATTTTTAAAACACCAACCATCGTGTCTGATTGCCGCATCATAGCATTTAGGAGATTCCTATCGATAACGTTGATCAAGCGTATCGACCAGAACTCTTAACTACTCGATGGATAACCAAACACTCTCAAATTATTTCTATGAAAGAATACTACTCATATAAATATATTCTCAAAACATTTTTTGATTTTTTTTAAATATCACAAAACTCCGATTTTTCTTTTTAAAACACACACACACACACACACACACACACATATATATATATATATAGCTTCAAAAACTCAAACCAAGGAACATTAAAAGAATGCATCGAGATATTCCTAGAATACGTGATTCACAAAATCAACAGAAGGAGATGGAGTGTTCATAAACTCCTACAAGACGATGAGCCACTCTCGGAAATCATCTAGACAAAAGATAGGCAAGATATTCTTCTCGAAGGAGAAGAAGCACACAAACAACAAATCATTACTTCAAACAAAGTAATGCTACAAAGGATAACACTGATTGAGTATCCGAAAAGGATAACACAAAGAAAATGAATGATAAACTCAATCAAACTCGAACAATCTAGAAAATCACCTCATTCTTCAGTGGATATCCTCGTAGAAGGATAACCGAAGAGCTCAGAGCCAGGAATAAGGTTACTTCAACACTCGATTGCCCAACTGGATGTCAATTCCAAATGGACTCAAAAAACTCAACAAAGTCACTATGATTGGAAGTTGAGATAGATCATCATCATATCGATACTCAAGAGTGAAATCAAAAACTTTGGAATCATCATTAACATTCCAAAGTGGTAGAAATAATAAACCAATCAAATTAGGATGCCAAAATAAATATAGGATCCTATAACAACAAAAGGATCGGACTTTACATCAAATAAGTCAATCTATCTCAAATTAGATACATCTCGAGATGGCGAGTAATAAACAAATACTCACTAAAACAGCAACAAGTAAAGAACTCAAAATGCTCACAACAAGCCAATCATTGTCGATCCCATCAATAGGATTCACAACCCTCAAAGGAATGCAACAAGAATGCCCAAAGAAATCAATCAGCTCCATCGATATGAACTCACTCGTATTGACAAAAATAAGAATCTAATAACCCAAAATAAGATTTTATATAAGATAAGATGACATCAAACCCTATTATGGAATACTACGGAATATATCTATATTTCTAGACATATTCCATCTTAAAAATCCCAAAACTCAAAAAAGAATCAAGGCTGGATTCAGAAACAAGCTTGAATAAAGGACAACGGTTCACCCGTATTGTACTTCGATGTATCATGATATACATACCGTTCTGTGTTTATTCTACTTTGCTCTGACCACAGCTCTGATACCAAGCTGTAACGCCCCACCCCGAGACCCACCTTAACAAAGAGAATTAACAAGTAATTTCGTCAACTAAAGCGGAAAATAGGGCCGGTTAGGGGCGACCATCTATAATTTTGTCTTAAACATCCATTGAATACGTCGATAAATGCATTATAATTTTTCAACCCTAGTGGATCGACATACCCAGTAAATGCTTAATCCAAAACTATAGGTGACTAATGGATCTATCAGAACAAAGTACAATAACTGAATGTAAATCACATCACAGAACAATAACCAACATCATACATATACATATACACTGATACACGTTCGGTACAATACAATATGAATACAATAAAGGTGGCACACGACCACACCATATACATCGAATCAAATGTAAAAACAACAGAGTATGCGAAAGAAATAAACTACTCAAGAGAAAGAAGAGCTGATCTCCAACATCAACTTCAAGCTAAGCCCAATAGATGATACCTGAAACAACTCGATCTGACCCGAGTGAAAACACACGGGTCGGGCTAGGTAAAATCATCAGTTAAACAGAATAACCGATAAGGATAATTAGGTGAAAGCTATGGTATCCTTTTTCATAAAGGATGCCATGATCTAAACAGGGTTTCGACATCATAAGAAAGGACAACATCTCTTCTTGGCAAGTAGGAGAGATAATGATGATAAAGTCATACTTAAGTGGCATAACAGACACTTAAGAAAATGGAATATCGACGAGTGAAGTTTTAAAGATAGGACTCAATAAACATCGCTTTCGCCTCAATCATCGGCAGTATAAAGAAATATGGATAATGACTTCAATCGATTCAACTATCTTCTTAGAAGTGGTTGTCAAAATAACATTACATCAAAGGTACATATCCTTCATACATAGAATAAAACACATATGGATGTGCCTCATCTCATTGGCACATCCCAAGGATCATTCATGGAAATATAAAACCCAATTATAAAAGAAGCATCATACTTACTCATACCTCATCTCGTCAGTATGAATATAGATATGTCTAAAATCCATCACTAAAACTTATTATCAAAAAAAAATCTCATAATCATTTATACCTCATCTCATCGGTATAAATATAAATACATCTCAAATCCACTATTAAAACTCCTTATAAAAGAATTTCCATAATTTATACCTCATCTCATTGATATAAATATAAAATGTCTCAAATCCATCTTAATAGAACCCATAAAGAGTTCAAAACATCATATTCGAAATCACCATAAAACCATGTATATAATAAACTCTTTTCTTACATATGGCTATAATAAAGCATCATCATCAAAATAGTGAAAACGAAACATCTAAATTTCATGGAAAACAGCACGTGCATTTATATCTTCACTAGTACTACCATTATTTGGTACCATTCATCGTGATGACTTGGGGTCACATAACATCATAACATCGTGATCATCTTAATTGACTATAGTCGAAAACATCTTGATGACACCCAGTCATAAAAACCTGAGTAATAACACCGTGATGATTGGAGTCGAGTAATAACTTCATGAACATCGTGATGACTCCAATCGAGTACTCGGTCTGTAGCACTAGTAACATCGTGAATGTGTATCAACTTCTCGAATAGAAACCCAATAGGCATCAACGTACGTCCCATACCATACGTTCGTACCTATTGGTTTACTAATCGTTAGTTGATGCCACATTAGAAAACCATCATAAAACATCATCAAATAAACACTGCCCCATCTCATCGGCGAGTGTAAGATACCTAACTCGTCTTATCTCTTACTTGGACGAGTTTTAAGTGACATCGAGACTTGTCTCATTTCATCGACAAGTAAAACTTCATCATAAATATCAAAATCATCATCAATCCATCATAACAACTTGCCTCATCTCCTAGGCAAGTAAAAGAACATCGTGATAGTTATTTCTAACCATAGTTTCAAATTAAAACTTAACATCAATATTGCCTCATTTTATCGGCCATTACAAAATGCATCTAGATTGGTTCGTCGTCGAATGTACTCAAAGAGTAATTCTCAAACCAATAATCTTCACCAAAATTTGACAACTTCTAAATCAACTCAAAATAACACTTCAAATTGGTTTCGATGAAAACGGTGCTCGAAAACAATGAAAACTAAGAGGGATATCTCAAAACTGATAACTTGAATTCAATACGAATTCAATTCAAATTTAACCCAAAATCAATTCAAATTCCATTTAAAATTTGAATTTAAAATTCTCCAAATATAGCTAGCATACTGATAGGCATCATAGCTCTGAAAATTTCTCAGAAAAATCATTAAAACCGAAGAGAATGAGAGCAAAATGAGCTAATACAATTCTAAGGTCAACGATTGTTGTTGCTGTCATTTTGCTCTCAGGACAGCAGCATACAACCATAATTACGACCAAACAAACTTCAAAATTTTAGAAATCACAATGAACGAAACTTGTAGCACATTACCTAAGCTTTTCGTAACATCCAAAATTATCAAAATTGGTTAAGAAACGAAGAAGTTATGGTCAAATTCGTTTCAGTTTCAAACACCGAGCAAATATTGATTTTGCTCTCGGGTTAGCAGTATAAAAATTAGATTTTGACATAGTCAACCTAAAAATTACTGAAAACTCAAAACATAAAAGTTGTAACACATGATTTATTCTTTCCAGAACATCTAAAGTTATCAAAATCAGTTAAGAAACGAAAAAGTTATGGCCAATTTCGTTTCACCTTCAAGGACAGAGCAAATATTTGTTTTGCTCTCGGGATAATAGAATAAAAATTCGATTTTGACATAGCTAACCACAAAATTACAGAAAAGTCAATGCATGATTGTTGTAGCACATGATTTATGCTTTCCGGAACATCCGAAATTGTCAATATCGGCTAAGAAACGAATGAGTTATGGCAAAATTCTCAGACTTGTGATTGTTGTTGACGTCGTTTGCTCTCGGGACAACAACAAACAAGCACGATTTGATCAAGAAAACTTCAAAAGTTTAGAAAACTCAAAACATGAAACTTGTAGCCCTTTGTCTGTGCTTTTCAGAACATCCAAAATTATGAAATTTGGATAAAAATTATAGAAGTTATGGCCAAAACAATGTGGCAACAGAAAACAGAAAATAACAAAGACGAAACGTAACCTTATTAATACGAAAATTCAACTCAAAACTTTGATTTTGGCTAGCATTTGTAAGCTTTTACACTTACCAATTGATTTCCAGTGAATAAGTAAGGATTTGCAAGCAAGGTTGAGCCTTTAGCATAAGATTGGAGCCCTAAACATCTGAAAATAGAAAAAAACAATACATGCAAAGAAGAAATTGATCAAAACAAAATTTACAGTAAACAATTCTAGGTTTTAGATGGATTCTAAGAAAGAATAGGTTGGAGATTACCTTCTTTTATGATTGTAACTCGAATTAGGCTTTTAAATTTGCAAAGATTGAGCTTGGAAGATTAAATTTTGAAGAGGGTAGCCATTGTTTTGTACTTTGAAGCTTTTGTCGTTTCGGATTTAGGTTTTGCTGTAATGAGTTTTGGGAGAAAAGGAACGTACTTCATTAGAAAACTCTAGAATTTGTGTTATTGGATGTTTACTATACCCAATTAGTCCATTCTCATACTTAGAAAATTATTTAGGCTAATATACATAGGTTTTATACTATTTTTAACATAACTTTCACATATTAACTTCTTTTTACATGAGAACAAATGCACTCTTCATATTTTAACAAGGTGAACGTCGTTAACATGATATTTTTATTTTTTATTTTTTACACTTAAAATATTATTCTCACAATAAACTATTAATTTACACAATAATTGACAATATTGTTATTTTTAGACAAAAACCACTATTTTTACAATCTGAGTCAAATAAAAATTATTTCTTAACTCAAATAAGTGTATTAAATGTTTTAACCCTTTTTAAAAATATTACAACACTATTTTCAATCATTAATACACTTCGAAAAATACATTTTCTTTGCATTTGCTCTTTTTATTCAGTATAAAAGGCTATTATTGGAATAAAATCTCAATACTTCCCATTTTGACTCAATAAATAACTAACAACATTTATTTTCAACCCACTTTCACAAATAAAATATTCTATACATATTTTCACTCATTTATATTTATTCCAACCATCAATATGTTGAAATAACATCTTATGAGATAACTTAACTCACATAAATTAAAAACCCAAGTTTTATTCATCAAAACATTGTTTATATAAAACAAACAATATTAACTCATATTTCATTCCTCTAATTCATTTGTAATCACAATATTAAATTATTATTTGCATTATAATTTAATATTAACGGTAATCTCCAAAATCCGGCTTGTTACATTTATTCCTTTGTAACACCCCACGTTTTTAGTTAATTAATTAGAATGAAATTTATTAATAAATAATAAATACTGAAAATAGAATTTTTGAAACTGTTAAAATTTGGCTACAAAAATCAAATCATTGGGTTTATGGTGATTTTTCAATCAATTTTTATATATAATTTTTCCCACTAGGATCTGAAATGGAAAAGTTATAAACATTTGAATTTTTGGTGTCGGAAATAAATATATATATGTAATTAAGAAAATAATTTGAAATAAATTAACATTAATTAAACGTTGTTAAAATTAATTGTTACTTAGCCGTTAAGTGTTCTAATTTAGGGTACAAGGTAATGTTAATTGTCTAAAGAGGGAATTAAATCAATAGATCAACTAATGTTCAGGAGTTGCATGAATCAATAATACATTGGTCATTGTAATGAAGGTAAGGATTATTTATAATATTTAATTGGATAGATTAAATAAATTAATATAGACAGCTAAGAGATTGGGATTTGTTAATTAAGAAGTAGTCGTGCCTTAATGAATGCATTAGCAAAGGAGAACTAAAAATAAGTAAGTAGGAGGAATATGGTGAGGGTAAAATGGAAATAGCCTTTATTCCAATACCCTATGCCCTTCTGTTCTTCATTCCTCATTCATTATTTTAACTTTCACAAACAAAAATAAAACCCTAAAGAAATCATCTGACCACCATTAAGAGGATTCAAGGAGATGAAAAGCTAGGATTCAAGTAGAAAGCCTAAGCAAATCAATCTAAAGGCAAATCTCAACCTTCTTAACACAAAGCCAAGGTGAATAATTAGTTTACATTTTTATTTTTGAAGAATGATAACAGTTTAAAGGTAAACCTGTTTTCTTTTGCAAGTATGTGCCATGTTATAGTGAATAAATGATTATATATTTTAAGTTGATGATTTATGGAGATTTAATAAGAATTTTATGGTATGTTTTGATAAAAAACCTATCAAATGACATCCAAAAGAGTTGCACTTTTGATATATGATTAAAAACATTATTTTAGAAGTGGGTTTCAAGTTTCATAATTTTCCAAGTTATTATGGTTTACATCAAATTTTCTAAGTAAAAAAATTAGTTTATTAGGTTAGTTATTTAAAATAATTAAAAAGTGATTTTGGCTTCGAAATTTATATATTTGGGAAAACAGCTTAACTGTGATTTTACATGATTTTTGAGAATTTTTCCTAAGTGATTTATTAAAGCAAATAAATAAATTATGCTAGAGGGGTTTAATTGTTATTTAAGATTTTAGGCTATTTTGTAAAGTATAAAATGTTTTAAATATTTTAAGCTACTGCGTGCAGCCGTTTTTCAAAAGAGTATGTATAAAGATTTCATAACCAATGTAATTTTGACAAATATCGAAGGTTAGGTAAAAAGGAATTACTTTAAAGACAAAAAATATAGTTTTTATTTTAATTACAGCTTCGCCCCTTACCCTCCGGTGACCATACTCCTACTTGAAAACCTTCCACACCCATTTGAAATTATGCATATGGTATCAAGAAATTGGTAAGTAGTGAATCAGTGTTAGACGAAAGGAAACAATGGTGGCGAAAGCATGCGTTCAGAAGGGTTAAAGCCGCTTTTGTTGTCCTTTCGAACCCATTGAATCCACCTTTAATAGTTTTCAACTCTATAGCTACTGCAATGATACCTTTCGCCTTTTTTCAGGGCCATTTTTCTTTATAACCTTAAAATAATTTATTCAAAAGGAAGGCTTTCGTCATCTTAATATTGAAGTTGCCTTCCCAATGCTTTCGAAAGGGGTTTCTTTGCCGCTTTTCTTAATAGTTTCGGAGGCAATGATTTCGAAAGGATAGTTTTGAAGTTGCTCTCTTCCCTAATTCTTTTACTTGATATCAATGCTTTCGAAAGTGATGCTTTCGTTGTTGTTCTCTTCAACCCTACATTTATATTTAATATTGAACCCAATGATTTCGAAAGAAATACATTTAAATGATTTCAAAGCTTTGTTTCCATAGATTCTTACTTGAACCCAATGCTTTTGAAAGGTATGTTTTAAGTGTTTCGAAAGGTACGTGTTAAGTGTTTAAGTGTTTTGTAAGGTATGTTTTAAGTGTTTCAAAGTATTTCAAAAGATATGTTTAATGGTTTCGAAAGAGGATGCCTAAAGTTTTAAGCGATGATTTCGAAAGAGATGCTTTCATTGATGTTGAAAGGGATTGTATAATATTTTATATAATGGTTTCGAATGTGATTTTTGGCATTATAACCTAAAGTTTTCTAAGTTAAAAAGGGGCTTTAACTTATTTTGAAGGGATAGCTAATCCTATTGATTTAGATTTCATCTACATTTTTTTGTATAAAGCATGTACCATGGTATAGATATTATGCGTAAAGCAAAGAGAATATTTTCCTTGTTAAGCATGATTTAAAAGGGTTAAATCAATTTAAAAGAAATGTTTCCAAGGAAAACTGAATAGAATAGTCAACCTTAAGTATATGACTCAGATATTAGAAGACCAGATGAGACTGGTGTGGGGTCGTGCCCTACACTTTAGCTAGTAGCCTCTGGCTAATATAAGTCCAAAATTCCATCGTGTAGGGCTTTGTCATAGCAAGACTAAAATGATGTTGCATACAGAAAGGAATACACAGACTAGAGGTTGGTTATTGGGGAGCCTGTAAAACCATTAGGATCAGTTGTCCCTTGGAAAAGTAAGTTAAGGAAAGATCGTCCAATATTGTATGTAACAAAAAATAGAATATTTATTATGTTTGGTAGGCCCGAATTAGGCAGTGGTTAATAATTAGCCGGATAATACTATAATGTTCGGACATATAGTCCATCGACTACCGATTTATATGCATATATATCATTGCGACTATTATTGTTATAATTAGTCAGATTGCAGGATTTTGTTTTGCGAAAGATACGATTTTAAAAGGTTATTAGTGAGGGGAAATCTATTTTGCTAAGCGGCATGGTCTCACTTATTATCTGTAAACCGAGATGTAATAGAATTATTTACAATATGCTTTAAGTCTGACTTGAAGTTTATGGTTTTCCCCTTAAACTATCGTGTAACATCCCACCTTTTTGTACATTTTAAGCAGACAGACATGCCGACTCAAACCATACAGAAGGGCGGATTGTTATTGGGGTGAATAGGAAAAAGCAGGGAAAGAAGAGAAAACAAACAGAATCTTGCAGCGGAATGACAAAATATAATAATTAAATAAATAGTTTATGAAGCTATTTTACAAAACCTTTGATTATACTTATACAACACAGATTAGAGTTACACATACCAGAGAATAATAAATAATGCAGCAGAATAAATATAGTAAATAATATAGCATAAATCTTCGTCTTCGTCCTTTAGAAAGCAAGGTCTTCTGTGACGCCCCACCTCTATACCAACGCTAGCCAAGAACATTACGGTGAATGCTGTCGACTAGCACGGAGAATAAGGCTGTTGAGGAGCGACCATCCGTGTAATTTCTTTGCGCGAGCACCGATATGTCAGATAATATAACATGCATTCTATTTCAAGAGGAAATCCGACATACCGACACAAACTCAAAGCTACTACATGGTGGCTATATAAATCCTTCGGAAAACAAATATAGAAATAAGCATAACACAAATCAGTCACAGACAATACATATCACAAAGGCGGAATAAGATATGAATATTACACTAGAAAGTGTACATCAGAGTAGTGGTCTAAAAAGATCCACAATATCACAAAAGAATAGTTACGTGAACTACACAAAAGAATAAGTATACATTATGGAGTCTATATCTCAAATGTATACAACAAAAAACTACTAATCTAAGTAGTGAACCAAAAGCAAGAGAAATCAATACCAAGAGAGAAGTCAAGCAGAAGCACCTACAACATCTCGGTCTGACCCGAGTATTATTTATAAGAAAATAATAAACAGATGAGTCTAACTATAAATATCAGATAACATGATATAGAATAGGAGATATGACTAAACACATAATAATCACAATGCCAAGCTGTGATATATATAAGTAATTGAAAATCAACAAGAGATTAATCATTATCAAAGAATCTTCTCAAAGATCCAAAAAGGGTATCATACCCAAAACTTGTATTCACAACAAGTTAATGACACATGAATTCACCTATGCACAAGAATTGATAAATCATATCAATAGAAATCACAAAGTTGGCGAAACATAAATTCCAGAAATCAACACAAGAAATCCAGTCAACGACACACAAATTCACCTATGCACAAGAATTGATAAATCATATCAATAGAAATCACAAAAATAGGTGAAGTATAAACTCCAGAATTCGACACACGAAATCCAGAAATTTCACAAAATAAAGGGGGGAGGCCTATCACATGAACGGGAGCATGAAAACTAACCAACAGCTGTAACACATGAATGAGAAGCTATCTCATGGTAGCTAGCCATTAATTTGACACACGAATGGTCCGAAGACCTGACACACGAATGGTCCGAAGACCGTGGGTTGCTACCCCACCAAATTTGAGTCGAAACTCCACAAAGCAGACAAAGAGACATCGCACAACTGCTAGTCTAAATCACAAAAATGATCGTCGTGATCATCGAGAAGTGTCAATTACACTAAGCTAGTAAATATATGAGTTTAGCTTCATGTCCCATAACCACTTGCTTAACTTAAATATTTACGAACAAACTGTAGATCTCCACTAGAAAAATTGTCACAAGAGGTTCAATCGAACAAGTCCAAGAATTAACCGACAAAGTAAATGCAGGCGTTTCATACCACTTGTTTTACTAAGCCGTTTAATTAGATTTCTCATACGAGTGAGGTAAAGGTTTGTATATACTAATAGATTGGAAAACTCTGTTATAAACGAATTTGGTATTAAAGTAGAGTTGAAATCATTTGAAGAAAGAGTTTTGATATTTACTACTAGTATAGAAAACCTTTATATTTTTAAAGTGACAAATCACGAAGAAGATTTTAAGAACAATCAATCACAAAAATTCACATACGAAGACGTGAACAAAATCCAACGAAATCGATAAAGGATCCATCGAAATGGATATTCAAAAATCCCTAAAAAGAGTCATCAAAGTCATAATAGATGATAACAACAAATAGGATTATCACGAATCGATTTAAATTGGAATTTCAATCCAAAAAGGCAAATTGGACTCAAACAGCAGGTTCAGTCGACTGAACAGAGTTTTCAGTCGACTGACCCTGTACCTGGAAATTTTCCAGGTTCAGGAAACTTTCTGTTTCCAGTTTCAGTCGACTGTGCAGAGTTTTTCAGTCGACTGAATCATGCCTGGAAACTCTTGGGTTTCAGGTTCAGTCGACTGAACAGAGTTTTCAGTCGACTGAATCATGCCTGGGCTGTTTTTCAGCCTTATTCAAATGAAGAGCAAACTCTTCCAAAATGCAACCGGACGAACATTGGCTCTAAGGGTTTATGCCAATCGGCAACCCGGCCCTATATGCTCCTCGATGCATCACCAAAAGCATGATCAAACATCCATAAAAGGATTTTCACACAAATTTGGTTTAAAAACCAAAAAATTGGAATATTCACAAAACCAATCCAAATCAAGAGCAAATGCACATGAATAAGTGTTAGGAATTCATACCCAACAACCAAAGATAATTATAGTCATAGATGTGAGATAAAAATCTCACCTTTTCACAAAATCGAACACGAAGAAGCTTGAAAGCAAATGGAGAATCAACCTTTCTCCAACAGAACCCAAATGAGCTTGAATCTATGCTCAAAAACAAGAACATTCCCAAAATTAGGTTTAGGAATTTCTGAAATTGGTAAGAGAACAAGTTGGAGAAGAAGAAGAGAAGCTTACCAATGGGTTCTTCTTGAGTTTGGAGCTAGGAATTTGATTTGCAAGAGAAACTAGGGTTTTGGAGTTTTAATTTCCAATCTCTCCCACCATTAAAGCTAAGAAAACTGAAAAGAGAAAGAAGTGAGGGAAAATGGGGAGAGTGGTTCAGTTTTGGAGTATAAGTTAACATAGGGCTGAGCCCAAAAACCAAACCCAAAGTAAAAAGTAGCAAAAATCAACTTTCTCCAAACATATCGAAGCTTATACTCAAAAAGGTCGCAAACGGCATTTTAAACTCAATGGGAGTGGTTCCAAGCCCTAATTCGACCGTATGCAAAAAGTAGCTTTTCGGACTAAAATCCGACTAACGATAAAATATTTAAATAAAATATTTAAATATAAAATCGATAAATATGCGGGTTGTTACAGACTCCCCTCCTTAAAGAAATTGCGTCCTCGCAATATTACAAGAAGAAGATATATAGTAACAACCATAAAAGCATATTCAACACAAAAGAAGTTTGAAATAAGAAGTTCACCTCAAAGAGCACGAGAAAGTAAGTCCGGATGTGTACGCTCGATGTACTCTCTAGATTCCCAAGAACAATCCTTAGGATTTGAAGACCATTGAACTTTAACAAGCGGAACATCTTTATTTCGAAGTCGTTTGACTTCCGAAGCAATGATACGAATAGGATGTTGCTCATAAGTTAAATTAGGCGAAACTTCAATCTCTTCCACAACACCGGGCTCAAGAATAGAATCGGAATCTCGAAGACATTTCCGAAGTTGAGAAACGTGAAACACGTCATGCATAGCAGAAAACCGAGCCGGTAATAAAAGGCGATAAGCCATGGAACCAATACGTTCGGTGATAGGAAATGGCCCAATATATCGAGGCGCAAGTTTTCCCGATCGACTGAAACGTACAACACCTTCCATTGGTGAAACACGAATAAACACAAGATCTCCCATAGAAAATTCTAACTTCCTTCTCCGGTTATCGGCATAGGATTTTTGTCTACTCTGCGCTTCTTTCATCCTATGACGAATAAGATCAATCTTTTCTGTAGAATCCCAAATAAAATCTGGACCTAAATCCAGCTTCTCACCGGCCTCAAGCCAACAAGAAGGAGATCGGCATGGCCTTCCATAGAGTGCCTCAAAAGGTGCCATACCAATACTAGATTGGAAGCTATTATTATAGGAAAATTCAACAAGTGAAATATGATCTTCCCAACCTCCACCAAAATCAAGCACACAAGCACTAAGAAGATCTTCAAGAGTTTGATTCACACGCTCGGTTTGTCCATCGGACTGGGGATGATAAGCGGTGCTAAAATTAAGCTTCGTTCCTAAAGCTTTTTGAAGACTCTTCCAAAATCCACTAGTAAACAATGGATCACGATTACTAACAATAGAAGTAGGAACCCCATGCAATTTAACAATCTCTTTAATAAAGAGTTTGGCCAAAAGAGGAACGGTTCGGTTAGACCGAACGGGAATGAAATGGGCGGATTTAGTAAGTCTATCAACAATTACCCATAAGCTATCATAACCCGATCGAGAACGGGGAAGGCCATCTATAAAATCCATGGAAATCTGATCCCACTTCCAAACTGGAATTTCTAAAGGTTGCAATAACCCTCCGGGCCTTTGATGTTCGGCCTTAACGAGTTGGCAAGTCATGCAACGTTTAACGAATTAGCGATGTCAAGTTTCATTCCCTCCCAATAATAAAGTCGCTTCATATCCGCGTACATTTTACTACTACCGGGATGAATGGTAAATTTAGAGTGATGAGAATCTTCTAAAATATCTTTACGAAGATCCCTAACATTTGGCACGATAAGTCTACCAAATTTCCGAATGCCGCCACGAGAATCGATATTAAAGTCTTTCAAACCTTCAATATCAATTTTATCCTTAATATTTTGGCCAAGAAGAACCAATTCAGTATCTAGCCTTTGAGCTTCAAGAATGCGGTCTAAAAGAGATGGATGAGCCTCAAGGCTACATAAAACAAATGATGAGCATAAATCGGAAACACGGTCGTGAATTTCGCAAGTGGATAAAATCTCGAGATCGTTCCATTCGGATATCATCATAGAAACAACAGCTTGTTGTTTACGGCTAAGAGCATCGGTGACACGATTACCCTTACCGGGAGTATAAAGAATATCAAGATCATATGGTGCAAGAAATTCGAGCCAATGCTGTTGACGCAAATTAAGTTCCGTTTGAGAGAATAAATATTTCAAAGACTTATGATCTGTGTAAAGAACAAATTTCTCTCCTAAGAGATAATGACGCCAAATCCGAAGAGCAAAAACAATAGCCGTGAGCTCTAAATCATGAGTGGCATATCTAGTCTCAGCAGGCTTTAATTGCCTAGAAGCATAAGCAATAACGCGTTCCTTTTGCATAAGAACGGCACCCAAACCAATGCGACTAGCATCGGTATAAACAACGAAATCTTGATTCCCATCGGGAATAACAAGAATAGGAGCATCAGAAAGAAGTTCTTTTAATTTCTGAAAAGAAGCTTCACATTTGTCCGACCAAATGTATTTAACACCTTTCTTCGTCAAGCTAGTGAGAGGCATGAAAATCTTAGAAAAGTCTTTGATAAAATGACGGTAATAGCCCGCCAATCCGAGAAAACTACGAATCTCTGTCACACTCTCCGGTCTCTTCCAATCTTGAATCGCTTCAATCTTTGAAGGATCCACAGAAATTCCGGATTCAGAAATAATGTGACCGAGAAACTTCACACGAGATTGCCAAAAGTGGCACTTAGAAAATTTTGCCTTTAATTGATTACTCCTAAGAGTTCCCAACACAATCCGAAGATGTTTTTCATGCTCCTCCTCGGTTTTAGAATAAACAAGAATATCATCGATAAAGATGAGAACAAACCGGTCGAGAAAGTCTTTAAAAACTCGATTCATTAAGTCAACGAAATAAGCCGGGGCATTTGTTAACCCAAATGGCATAACAAGCCATTCATAAGATCCATACCGAGTACGGAACGATGTCAAAGGAATGCTATCCTCTGCAATACGAAGCTGATGAAAACCGGTAGCCAAGTCCAATTGTGAAAAGACTCTAGCACCACAAAGTTGATCGAATAGCTTATCAATCCGAGGTAAAGGATATTTATTTTTGATAGTAAGATCATTAAGCTTGCGGTAGTCAACACAAAGCCTAAGTGTACCATCGGATTTCTTCACAAAAATAGCTGAAGCTCCCCAAGGCGAGGAACTAGAGCGAATAAATTGCTTCGTTTCCAATTCAGATAATTGTTTACGCATCTCCTCGTTTTCTTTATTGGACATACGATAAGGAGGACGACTGATAGGTTGAGCTCCCGGAATAAGATTAATTCTGAACTCAATTGCTCGCTTAGGTGGTAATCCTAAAACGGGCTCGAATATGTCGGAAAATTCACAAACGACGTGAATAAGAGAAATAATATCACCCTCGTCATCATCATCGTCATCACGAGGGTTTAAAGAATATAAAGATGCAACCAAACTGGAATCTGAATCTTTAAGATTAATAGAAATCTGCTTAACAGATTGAGGATGTCGAAGATGAATAGTCCGCTCAGGACATAGGATATGGGCTTCATAACGGTTAAGCCAATCCATTCCCAAAATCATTCCAAAGCCTAAATAACGCATGACATGCAAATCGGCTAGGAAAGAAAAATCACACAAAATAATCTCGACATCTTTACGCAATAGACTGATCGTTGCGGATCCACCAACCGGATTCGCAATTCTCAAAGAAGTCATTAAACACAAAACATCCAAGGAAAAAGTATCAACAAGCTCTTTTGATATAAAAGAATGGGACGCACCCGTATCAAAAAGAACTCGAATAGGATGATCACGAAATAAAATAATTCCATCCAGAATAGAATGAGAAATACCTTGGCCACGAGATGTGTTGCCAGGGTCTTGAGCAACATTAAGCTTTCCCTCCTTCCTATTTTGAAGTTTGGTACACACATGTATAAAATGGTCCGGGCTCTTGCAATAGCGACAAGTACGAGGCTTTGAACACTTGTTCGCAAAATGGTCTTTCGAACCACAATTATAGCATTTCCCTTGAGTAGAGGAAAAGGTCTTTTCAGCAGGAGTTGCTTGCCTCCCTTTCTTATTGGGATAAGGACCTTTGAATTTGCTTGGCCTCTTCTTGTTGTTGAAGTTTGGTTTGGAACCCACCACTTCAACATCATTCTCCCTATCCGCCTCTTCAAGACGAAGAGCGATATCAACGAGTTGGTCGAAAGAAACTTCTAATTTTAGGAGTAATGGCTTCTTGAGACTTTTGTTTAAGCCATAAACAAATCTATGATTCTTCTTCAGAGGGGTGTTGATGTATTCAACCCCATATTTGGAAAGCGACTCGAAGGAGGCGACGTAATCAGTCACGGAGGACTCACCTTGAAAAAGGTCTATAAATCGTCGAGCCAATGTCACTTTTTCAGCTTCCAGTACGAATTTCAACTCGAAGCATTCTCGGAATTTCTCCCAAGTGAGATCCGCTTCATTAGTTTCAGAAATAAGAAGCTCGTACCAGTCCAATGCTCTTTCTCGGAGCATACTTGAGGCCACCTGAACTTGGTGAAGGTCAATAAGATTCATGCGAGAAAAGATTCGATCGCATGACCTTAGCCAAGCCTGTACCTCGATAACAGTTTCGAAACCTTTGAATGGCTCCCCACCCAAATTAGTGTAATCACTACACAAGCGTGCAAATCCCGACTTAGGGTGAGTAGGTTCCGGGTTAGCTCCAGCTGCTTGAGCATTTGTCACTAAATCAAGAAGCTGTTGAGCAGTCGTAAAAACTCCATCCTGGGGTGGAGTGCTAGATGGCACGGCTCTGGGGCGGCCTGGTCTAGACATTTCTCTTCCTTTAGAAAGAAAGAAGAAGAAGAAAAAGGTTATTCACCAAATTGAATATCAAGCAATCTTGATAGATAAACAAGGAATCATAAGGAAAATAGGATGAATCGGTACGAAGACTCGAATCAAATCCTAAAGCACGACTCCTAAGAAAGACTTAGGACGATGATTCTTGTTATAATATTCCATATTGTTCTGAAGTTTGGCTCTGATACCAAGCTGTGACGCCCCACCTCTATACCCACGCTAGCCAAGAACATTACAGTGAATGCTGTCGACTAGCACGGAGAATAAGGCTGTTGAGGAGCGACCATCCGTGTAATTTCTTTGCGCGAGCACCGATATGTCAGATAATATAACATGCATTCTATTTCAAGAGGAAATTCGACATACCGATACAAACTCAAATCTACTACACGGTGGCTATATAAATCCTTCGAAAAACAAATATAGAAATAAGCATAACACAAATCAGTCACAGACAATACATATCACAAAGGCGGAATAAGATATGAATATTACACTAGAAAGTGTACATCAGAGTAGTGGTCTAAAAAGATCCACAATATCACAAAAGAATAGTTACATGAACTACACAAAAGAATAAGCATACATTATGGAGTCTATATCTCAAATGTATACAACAAAAAACTACTAATCTAAGTAGTGAACCAAAAGCAAGAGAAATCAATCCCAAGAGAGAAGTCAAGCAGAAGCACCTACAACATCTCGGTCTGACCCGAGTATTATTTATAAGAAAATAATAAACGGATCAGTCTAACTATAAATATCAGATAACATGATATAGAATAGGAGATATGACTAAACACATAATAATCACAATGCCAAGCTGTGATATATATAAGTAATTGAAAATCAACAAGAGATTAATCATTATCAAAGAATCTTCTCAAAGATCCAAAAAGGGTATCATACCCAAAACTTGTATTCACAACAAGTTAATGACACACGAATTCACCTATGCACAAGAATTGATAAATCATATCAATAGAAATCACAAAGTTGGCGAAACATAAATTCCAGAAATCAACACAAGAAATCCAGTCAACGACACACAAATTCACCTATGCACAAGAATTGATAAATCATATCAATAGAAATCACAAAAATAGGTGAAGTATAAACTCCAGAATTCGACACACGAAATCCAAAAATTTCACAAAATAAAGGGGGGAGGCCTATCACATGAACGGGAGCATGAAAACTCACCAACAGCTGTAACACATGAACGAGAAGCTATCTCATGGTAGCTAGCCATTAATTTGACACACGAATGGTCCGAAGACCTGACGCACGAATGGTCCGAAGACCGTGGGTTGCTACCCCACCAAATTTGAGTCGAAACTCCACAAAGCAGACAAAGAGACATCGCACAACTGCTAGTCTAAATCAAAAAAATGATCGTCATGATCATCGAGAAGTGTCAATTACACTAAGCTAGTAAATATATGAGTTTAGCTTCATGTCCCATAACCACTTGCTTAACTTAAATATTTATGAACAAACTGTAGATCTCCACTAGAAAAATTGTCACAAGAGGTTCGATCGAACAAGTCCAAGAATTAACCGACAAAGTAAACGCAAGCGTTTCATACCACTTGTTTTACTAAGCCGTTTAATTAGATTTCTCATACGAGTGAGGTAAAGGTTTGTATATACTAATAGATTGGAAAACTGTGTTATAAACGAATTTGGTATTAAAGTAGAGTTGAAATCAGTTGAAGAAAGAGTTTTGATATTTACTACTAGTATAGAAAACCTTTATATTTTTAAAGTGACAAATCACGAAGAAGATTGTAAGAACAATCAATCACAAAAATTCACATACGAAGACGTGAACAAAATCCAACGAAATCGATAAAGGATCCATTGAAATGGATATTCAAAAATCCCTAAAAAGAGTCATCAAAGTCATAATAGATGATAACAACAAATAGGATTATCACGAATCGATTTAAATTGGAATTTCAATCCAAAAAGGAAAATTGGACTCAAACAGCAGGTTCAGTCGACTGAACAGAGTTTTCAGTCGACTGACCCTGTACCTGGAAATTTTTCAGGTTCAGGAAACTTTCTGTTTCCAGTTTCAGTCGACTGTGCAGAGTTTTTCAGTCGACTGAATCATGCCTGGAAACTCTCGGGTTTCAGGTTCAGTCGACTGAACAGAGTTTTCAGTCGACTGAATCATGCCTGGGCAGTTTTTCAGCCTTATTCAAATGAAGAGCAAACTCTTCCAAAATGCAACCGGACGAACATTGGCTCTAAGGGTTTATACCAATCGGCAACCCGGCCCTATATGCTCCTCGATGCATCACCAAAAGCATGATCAAACATCCATAAAAGGATTTTCACACAAATTTGGTTTAAAAACCCAAAAATTGGAATATTCACAAAACCAATCCAAATCAAGAGCAAATGCACATGAATAAGTGTTAGGAATTCATACCCAACAACCAAAGATAATTATAGTCATAGATGTGAGATAAAAATCTCACCTTTTCACAAAATCGAACACGAAGAAGCTTGAAAGAAAATGGAGAATCAACCTTTCTCCAACAGAACCCAAATGAGCTTGAATCTATGCTCAAAAACAAGAACATTCCCAAAATTAGGTTTAGGAATTTCTGAAATTGGTAAGAGAACAAGTTGGAGAAGAAGAAGAGAAGCTTACCAATGGGTTCTTCTTGAGTTTGGAGCTAGGAATTTGATTTGCAAGAGAAACTAGGGTTTTGGAGTTTTAATTTCCAATCTCTCCCACCATTAAAGCTAAGAAAACTGAAAAGAGAAAGAAGTGAGGGAAAATGGGGAGAGTGGTTCAGTTTTGGAGTATAAGTTAACATAGGGCTGAGCCCAAAAACCAAACCCAAAGTAAAAAGTAGCAAAAATCAACTTTCTCCAAACATATCGAAGCTTATACTCAAAAAGGTCGCAAACGGCATTTTAAACTCAATGGGAGTGGTCCCGAGCCCTAATTCGACCGTATGCAAAAAGTAGCTTTTCGGACTAAAATCCGACTAATGATAAAATATTTAAATAAAATATTTAAATATAAAATCGATAAATATGCGGGTTGTTACATCTTCAAATCCTGAAATGCTTAGGATGACCTGAGCGAATTGAAAAGACAAAACACATGATTCAAAACTAAAAGATCTTATGTAATTTAAATCAACGGTAAATAAATATGTGTGTAAACGACGTCAGAGATGTTTACAGGGTTTGACATCTCCTATCCAGTGTCTAACGTGAGTGTAGTAACTCAAAAGATGTTCGGGATTCACATCTTCTAACAATCTGTTAAACTGTCTACTATGTAGTAAAATACACTACTATATTATGTCTACAGTAAAGTAAAAGTATTAAATTAGCATTAAGGCTTTACCCATATCCCCCTTAACACATTTTATATATTCCCGTAGTCTATACAATGCACCTTCATAAACTGAAGGTTTACCCAAAGGACATACATAGGTATGGTACATGACAAACTTGTAAAAGGCGTGCTAGGGCATGTGACCATGGCACATGAGGCAATGCCAGGGTAGATTTACCATTTGCATATCTGGACAGGTGGTAATGCATAGTAGCTACTACCGCCCAACTCGAAACACACTCCCAAATCAAAATCGAAGGGTGGCCACAAAAAACAATCACAAATCAGAATATAAAATCGAAGAAGTGTGTCCGATAGAAGGAATGAGCTCACTTGGCCTGGCGTGGCTCCTGATTTTAGTCACATCTAAGATGACTCATGGAAGTTAGGGTCACGTCATACCTCATACAAAAATCATTCGCCAAACCATCTACTTCATTTCTGGAATCTCCAATATGTACACAGTTGTTAAAGTGGTTTTTGGTATTGGCAGAGAGAATGACAATATCCGATCCCGGTCTCTTTAATAACCAATGGCTGATTATACACCGGATGGTTTTTTTACATTTCAAAAAGTCAATTCACAATTTATATCAAAATATCATATTCTCAAAAACCATAATACTTTTGAAATCATATTCACTTTGAAATCATATTCATCTTTGAAGATCATATCGTTTCCAAATCGTCATTTTCCAAAATAGTTTAAATCCTTACTTCAAAATCATCATGTTCAATTAAATACAACATTTAAATCCCAACCGAGGTTATAATATCATTTAACCATATTCACTAAAAATCGAGGATTTCAAATATAACACCTCTACCTTATTTAGTTCGAAATTCAGAAAGATAGTCTTAGATAGTTGAAATTAGTTATAAATAGTAAAAGTATTCTAAAATAATTTAATAATAGATTAAAATTAGTTTAACTTGATTCAAGATAATTGATTGATTTAAAATAGATTTAAATATAATTAAAATAGATTAAATAGCTTTAAAATAGATTAATTAGATTTAAATTTAATTAAATAGTTAAATTAGTTTAAAATAAATTAACTTGGTTCAAAAATAGGTTAAAATAATTTATACAGCTAATAGAGGCTAAAATAGTTAAAATATAAGTTTTTAAAACAGTTTATATTTAAACATGAAATTTGGAATTCAAATAATTTTAAATATTTATTTTATTTCATTATATCTGAAAAATTTCACATTTCCAAATCACTAAACCCAATTTCAATATATTTCGAAGTTATATTTCAAACAATTTTAATAACCGAATTTCGGTAAATTTTCATTTGTACTTCAAGAATCAACTTTAAACATTTTGGTTAATTTCTTTTACACGATTTCTTTAAACCAATTTCAATAATAATTCAATTTATATAAATCAAATCCTTGATTCAAAATATCATTCAATTAACTTCAAAATTTGAGGATTCGAAGATCATTTAATTTAACCAATCCGGTGTCCGTATATAATTCTCTACCCTAAGGTCAAGTGATACAGATATTTATCATTTCAATCTGCAATTTAATATTTTACGGTTATATATCATTTCAAACGGCAATCCCGAATTTAATAATAAAATACATAAAATCGCTTGTGTCTATCATTTCAACCCATAACGATTTTTCCTTAATCTACCGATCATTCGGGCATGTATCATTTCAACCCATAGTGAACTTGCAGTTCATAATGATATAAAATAAAACATCCATTCATCCAATATCAACAATCAACATCCATTTCAAACATCATCCAATCAATCAATAAATATCAATATAGACTGATAATTAATAACAGGTATTTAACTGGCAATTTATATTCAATAATAAATTAAATGACAATTTAATTCAAATAAATTCAGATTATATGAGATGATGATTTAAATATACTAAACGGTCATAAATAAATTTCTAATTCACATCAAAAGTTAATTTAACTAACATAAGAAATTGTTGAAGTTGTGAGTGGGTTAAAACACTCACCTATGAATATAAATTGAATTTAAATTCAAAATAAGCTTAAAATTTAAACGGTCTTAGAGTTCATCCAAACTAGCGTCAAAATCTTTGTAATTTCGATACAATCCAGGCAGATCAAACCGTGCTTGAAATGGACCTCGTATGCGAATGTTATGTAAATTAGAACGAGCTGAAATATAAATGAAATAAAATTAAAAAAAATAAGCAATACCAGAAGCCACGTCACTCTCTCTCTACCGAAACCCTAGCAGCTACAAGGATCATCGCGTATGAAACAAGGTGCAGCCGCCACAATCGTTCTGTTATCCATGCTGCCGTTGACCACCGTGGCCATGCCCAGACACGCCGCTGACCTCCCACGAGCGCGCCTGACATCTACATCACCATTTCAAGAACGGTCGCCAAAATCACTTGCCGTCGTCGAACAAAGGGGAAACCCTAATGAATTTTAGAGCGTGATTCACCCATCAAATCGACGAACTACGCGCACCATTTCACTTCGCAAGACCCTCTCCATGCCATGGCATCGCCAATTTGACGATCCATTGAAGTCGATCACGACGAAACGAACGACCGAAACAAATCCGTGGATTCCTAGACAAACAATGACTCCAATCAAAAAATGAATCACATATTTGAGATGAGCTCGTCAAAAGCTTCAAATCGATATAAAATTTGATATAGTTTGTGGAGTTTTGATTTTGAAGTTGAATTTGAAGTTTGGAAATTAAGTTTGTCTGCCATTGGAATGAGGAGCTGAGAAAGAGATGTACGTACAGATAAATGAGAATAGGAGTGGATAAGGTTTATAATGAGATATTTATAGGTAGGTCAAAAATAGAATGAATGGACAAGATTGATTGAACGATAAACGACCCGAAAAGCCCGTTCTGCCTCCGGAATGAAAATGGGTCGTCCCATATATCAAAATAGATGTTTTCAAATATTTCAAACTCAATGGAATAGGTTTCAAGTCCTACTTCCATCGTATGAAGAAATTATTTAAATTTAGCTTATTTCAAATTGGTTTCAATTGACTTCAATTTAATTGATTTCTAGGCGTTTCGAGTTTGTACGATCGAACAATAAGTATGATCGTTACAAAACTTGAAATCCTATAATAATTCACTGTTACAGAACCGATGAATTTGGTTTCGTCGAAATCCGAGACAGTTGCCAGAATGGCTATATTCGTATTAATTAAATATATTAATATTAAATTAATTAATCACCTTTTTATCCAATATTTATAAACTATAATTCATCATTTTTAATCACTTTGACTTTTTTCCATAACTTAATACAAGTTTATATGACAATTCAATGTTGGTTATAACTAATTACAATGTTCAATTTCCCTGTAATCAAATCCAATTTATTAAAATTAAATTTCAATTTATTGTTTTAATTTTATTTTATTTTCAACCTTTATATTCAACCAATTATAAATCTACATTTGTTTTACATTTCATTACACTAATATACCCCTATTTCCATCTTTTATTTGTATTAACTATTATATTTCCATTTTATTAAATTTGGTCAATTTCACACATTAATTAAGGTTTTAAATCCAATTAATTATTTTATCTTAGTTCCATCCTTTTATTGCATCAAATATTACTTTATGAATAAATTTACATTCTATTTATTTACCACAACCACACGTTCAGTTATTGTATTAAATCACATAAGTGTAAAATTTGTTTGCATTTAATTTCAAATGATTAAATATATTGGCAACAACAGCAATCGCCACCATTACTACATTTCATTTTAGCATTCATTTCATTATTAAATTACAAAGTTTTTATTTCTTTCCATACTAAATTACCAAAACTTATAAATTTAACAAATTAAATAGTCGAAAATTTATGGGCCATTACACTCTCCCCCACTCAGAACTTTTCGTCACCGAAAAGGAAAAAGAAGGAAAAGAAGAAATTAAATAGTCAATATATCTTATTCAAAATATTAAATTTATAAACAATAAAATTTGCAAAATAAAATAATTTAAATAAAATATACCAATTTATAACCATTAAATCCTTTTATATTCAAGTAACAAAATTTTGAAAAATATTTCATAAGATTTTCTAAGTCCAAAATTCACGAAAAATTTCGGCAGAGTCTCCTTCGTACAGATTGGTCTGGGGGAAATTATAATATCAATAAAACAATATATAGCATATATTTTCCAAAATAATATGTCCCAACGACGGGAAAACAATATAATATCACTAGAAAACCATAATCCGAGAATGTACCTATTTGTCGGGCAATTAATGCTTATTTTATGAAACCAAAAGCAATAGCAATTACTTCCATAAACCTGTATTTCACATATATAATCCAAAAGGAGTTATTAATTCTATAAAATAAAATATTTAACGTTATTTCAACCACTAACAAACAAATCAATATAAAACCACAATCACTTGCAGCCACAGCATACAATCATATATGAACCAATACAAGTCAGTTATCCATCCATATCAAACAAAACAAATGGTTTGTTCGGGTTCAACACTTTTAATTGTATAGAATGACAGATAAACTACTAAGTATACCTTATACTCAATAGTCTTAGATAAACTCAATAGATTATTCATACACCCTAAGCAATCAGAAGTATCTTCCCCTAAACAATTAGAATAAGCTAAAACAAATAATCAAACCCGAGCACTAATTAAGTTTATTCTTATTAATTTCATACAACATTTACATTTTTCTTTTTCTTTTTCATTCATACAAGGAGTATTTCTTTAATTGCATTTATCTCTTACAAAATTTTATTCCCATTCATTCATTCAGTGTTTATTTCATTTATTACTTACAAAAATTCGTTTTCATTTATTCATATCATGTCAATTCTTTTTATTTCATTATATTCATTCGTTCGTTACTTAATTTCATTTTTTTTACATTCATTTATCTATAGTATTCATGTTCAATTCAATTACTTAGCATATCAAGTCACTAACTTTAGTTCAAACATCCTTTACTTACAATACTCATTTCTATTTCATTTAATTAATAGCATTATAAATTTCAACCCAAGTTTATGACTATTTCATATCAAATTTTTTATTTATAAAAGTAAATTTCATTTAACACTTTCATTGCTTTATGTTTTACTTGTATAAATTTCCATTACATTTTCTTGTTAAACATTACAACTTTTAATATTTGGTAAGTTATTTATATATGTTTTTAAGAATGCAACTGAAAGTTACACAAGTTTATCTAATTTCTTTTAATTAATTTAATATTCAATAATCATATCCTTTGATTAATAGGTTACAGATTTCAACTTTCTTATAATTTCATTTATAACCTAGCATTTACTCTCTTATTTCATTTAGAGGTTGCAGCTATTAATTAGTTAGATTTCGTTTCATTAATTAAAATCTCTAATTCATAGAAATTTAAGAACTAAATAACGGGTCCCATTTCAAATCATTTAAAATAATATATATAATCATGTCTATATATACATCAAATCATAATTAAAATAAAATTTTATATTTTTTTATCAAAAAAATATATATAGTAAACTACTACAGTAGCCCTCCCACTTTGAAACTCAAAAATGAACGTTGATGATGCGTGCACTCATCACCGAAATTATTTTCCTGCGATAGAGAGGGGAGTACAAACTTATTTCATTCTAGAAATTCTTTTAAAACATTTCTTCCAAATCACATTGAAATATTTATATCAGAAAATACTTCCAAATAATATTAATATTATATTCCAAATTATCTGAAAGAAATTTTCAAAAAACCCCGAAACTTAAGTTCTAAATTTCCAATTTACATTTATTTTATTTACAGATCTCATTTTAAATCAATTCTTATACATTTCACTCCCTAACAACAAATATACTACAACCAAATATCTCATTTATAAAATTTATTATTTTATATACAAAATATATAATAGGAAGAATTATTTCATTCACCTATATTCAAAACAATATTGTGTCGGTCTGTCCTATTAAGTGTTTAGAAATCTCTATCGATGTCATAGCGTCCTATGCACCAACCAGAATTTATAAATACAAAACGGAACAAATTAACACAATATAAAAACCTTTTTATAACACTAACAAATATGCTCTCTCATACACACACACACACACTCGACGACTCATTCTAGGATATTACTACCTTATTAATAAAGGGTTAGACCCTACAAAGCTAAGGTTTATCGCTAAACTAAAGCTCTGATACCAACTGTAACATCCTGCCTTTTTGTACATTTTAAGCAGACACACATCCAACTCAAACCATACAGAAGGGCAGTTTGTTATTTGAGTGAATAGGAAAAACAGGGAAAGAAAAGAAAGCAAACAGAATCTTGCAATGGAATTGCAAAATATAATAATCAAATAAACAGTTCATGAAGCTATTTTACAAAACCATTGATTATACTTATACAATACAGATCAGAGTTACACATACCAGATAATAATAAATAATGTAGCGGAACATTATGAATGCAATGGAATAAATATAGCAAATAATAGTAGCACAAATCTTCGTCTTCGTCCTTCAGAAAGTAAGGTCTTCAAATCCTGAAATGCTCAGGCTGACCCAAGCGAATTGAAAAGACAAAACACTCGAGTCAAAATTAAAAGATCTTATGTAAGTTAAATCAACGGTAAATAAATATGAGGGTAAACGGCGCCGGAGATGTTTACGGGGTTTGACATCTCCTATCCAGTGTCTAACGTAAGTGCAGTAATTCAAGAGATGTTCGAGATTCACATCTCATAAGGATCCGTTAAACTATGCACTATGTAGTACAATACGCTATAATAATATGTCTACGGTAAAGTAAAAGTATTAAAATAGCGTTAAGGCATTATCCATATCCCCCTTAAAACATTTTATATATTACCATAGTCTATGCAATGCCGTATGCTCCTCCGTAAACTGGAGGTTTATCCAAAGGACACCACATAGGTATGGTACAAAACAAACTCGTAGAAGGTGCGTTAGGGCATGTAAACACGGCATACGAGGCAATGCTAAGGTAGATATACCATTTACGTAACCGGACTGGTGATAACGCATAGCAGCTACTAACGCCCACCATGAAACACACTCCCAAATCACAATCGAAGGGTGGCCACACAAAAAAATCATAAATCAAAATATAATATCGAAGAAGTGTGTCCGATAGGAGGAATGACCTCACTTAGCCCGGTGTGGCTCCTGATTTTAGTCACATCTAAGTTGACTCACGGGAGTCAGGGTCATGTCATACCTCAGACAGAAATCGTTTGCCAAACCATCCTATTTCTTTTCTGGAATCTCCACCACGTAAACAATTGTTAAAATGGTTTTCAATATTGGCAGACAGTATGACAATATCCGATCCCGGTCTTTTAACAACCAATGGCTTATTACACACCGGATGATTCTTTTACATTTCAAAAAGCCAATTCACAATTTATGTCAAAATATCATATTCTCAAACATAATACTTTTGAAATTAAATTCACTTTGGAATCATATTCACCTTTGAAGATCATATCGTTTCCAAATTGTCATTTTCCAAGATAGGTTAAATCCTTACATCAAAATCATCATATTCAATTTAATACAACATCTAAATCCCAATTGAGGTTATAATATCATTTAACCATTTTCACTAAAAGTTGAGGATTTCAAATATAACACCTCTACCTTATTTAGTTTGAAATTCAGAAAGATAGTCTTACATAGTTGAAGTTAGTTGTAAATAGTAAAAGTATTCTAAAATAATTTAATAATAGATTGAAATTAGTTTAACTTGATTTAAGATAGTAATCAAAATATATAAAATAGCTTTAAAATAGATTAAATAGCTTTAAAATAGATTAATTAGATTTAAATTTAATTAAATGGTTAAATTAGTTTAAAATAAATTAACTTGATTCAAAAATAGGTTAAAATAATTTATATAGTTAATAGAGGCTAAAATAGTTAAAATATAAGTTTTTAAAACAGTTTATATTTAAATATGAAATTTGGAATTCATATAAATTTAACTATTTATTTTATTTCATTATATCTGAACAATTTCACATTTCCAAATCACAAAACCCAATTTCAATATATTTCGAAGTTATATATCAAACAATTTAAATAACTCAATTTCTGTAAATTTTCATTTATACTTCAAGAATCAACTTTGAACTTTTCAGTTAAATTCTTTTAAACAATTCTTTTAAACCAATTTCAATAATAATTCAATTTATATAAATCAAATCCTTGTTTCAAAATATCATTCAGTTAACTTTAAAATTTAAGGAGTCGAAGATCATTTAATTTAACCAATTCGGTATCTGTATATAATTCTCTACCCTAGGGTCACGTGATATAGATATTTATCATTTCAATCCGTAATTTAATATTTTATGGTTATATATCATTTTAAATCGCAATCCCGAATTTAACGATAAAATATGTAGAATCGCTTGAGTCTATCATTTCAACCATAATGATTTTTCTTTAATCTATTGATCATTCGGGTATGTATCATTTCAATCCATAGTGAACTTGCAGTTTATAACGATATAAAATAAAACATCCATTCGTCCAATATCAACGATCAACATCTACTTCAAACATCATCCAAACCAATCAATAAATATCAATATAGAACTGATAATTAGCAAAAGGTATTTAATTGGCAATTTATATTCAATACTAAATTAAATGACAATTTAATTCAAATTAACCGAGATGATAATTTAAAATATACCAAACAGACATAAATAAATTTCTAATTCACATTAAAAATTAATTTAACTAACATAAGAAATTCTAGAAGTTGTGAGTGGGTTAAAACACTCACCTTTGTATTTAAATTCAAAATAAGCCCAAAATTTGAACGGTCTCAAAATTCGTCCAAACCCGCATCATAATCTTCGGAATTTCGATACGATCCCGCGGATCAAACCGAGCTTGAAACGGACCTCGTATGTGAAAGTTATGTAAATTAGAACGAGTTGAAATTGAAATGAAGTAAAATTAAATAAAATAAACAATACCAGAAGCCACGTCACTCCCTCTCTACCGAAACCATTGCAGCTACATGGATCATCACATATGAAACAAGATGCAGCCTCCACAATCGCACCGTTATCTACGTTGCCGCTGACCACCGTGGCCATGCCCAGACACGCTGCTGACCTCCAACTAGCACGCCTGACATCTACATCACCATTGACAAGTACGTCACCAAAATCACGTGCCGCCGTCGAACAAAGGGGAAACCCTAATACAGCGTGATCCACCTATCAAATTGACGAACTACACACATCGATGAACTTCACAAGACCCCCTCCACGCCATGGCATCGTCAATTTGATGATCCGCTAAATTCAATCACGACGAAACGAACGCCGAAACAAATCCATGGATTCCTGGACAAACAATGACTCCAATCAAAAAATGAATCACATACCTGAGATGCTCTCGTTGAGAGCTTCAAACCGATATAAAATTCGATATAGTCTGTGGAGTTTTGATTTTGAAGTTGAATTTGAAGTTTGGGAATCAGGTTTTGTCTGCCTTTGGAATGAGGCATTGAGAAGGAGATGTATGTACATACAAATGAGAATAAGGAGTGGCTAGGGTTTATAATGAGGTATTTATAGGTAGGTCAGGGATAGAATGAATGGACAAGATTGATTGAATGATAAACGACCCGAAAAGCCCGTTCTGCCTCTGGAACGAAAATGGATCATCCCATATATCGAAATAGATGTTTTCAAATATTTCAAACTCAATGGAATAGGTTTCAAGTCCTAATTCCATCATATGAAGAAGTTATGTTAAATTCAGCTTATTTCAAATTGATTTCAATTTAATTGATTCCTAGGCGTTTCGAGTCCGTACGATAAAATGATAAGTCCGATCATTACGAAAGTTGAAATCCTATAATAATTTGCTGTTACGGATACGATGAAACTGGTTTCATCGAAATCCGAGACAGTTGCCAAATGGCTATATTCCTATTAATTAAATATATTAATATTAAATTAATTAGTCACCTTTTTATTCGATATTTATAAACTAACCAATTCATTATTTTTAATCACTTCGACTTTTTCTATAATTTAATACAAGTTTATATGACAACTCAATATTGGTTATAACTAATTACAGTGTTCAATTTCCCTGTAATCAAATGCAATTTATTAAAATTAAATTTCAATTTATTGTTTTAATTTGATTTTCAACCTTTGTATTCAACCAATTATAAATCTAATAACACTGTTACCATTTGTTTTACATTTCATTACATTAATATACCCCTATTTCCTTCTTTTATTTGTATTAACGATTATATTTCCATTTTATTAAAATTTGGTCAATTTCACATGTTAATTAAGGTTTTAAATCTAATTAATTATTTTATCTTAATTCCATCCTTTTATTACATCAATTATTACTTTATGAATAAATTTACATTCTATTTATTTACCGCAACCACACGTCCAGTTATCATATTAAATCAAATAAGTGTAAAATTTATTTGCATTTAATTTAAAATGACTAAATATATTGGTAACAACAACAATCGCCACCATTACTACATTTCATTTTAGCATTCATTTCAATATTAAATTTCAAAGTTTTTATTTCTTTCTATATTAAATTACCGAAACTTATAAATTTAACAAATTAAATAGTTAAAAATTTACGGGTCGTTACATCTCGGGTGCTCAAAATTTAATCTGAGTATATTGATAGTTAATGACTTTTCAGGTTTAGTAGGTTGACGAATAAGCTTCCAAAGACGTGCGGGAGGCAAATCTTGCTATGTAGCAGTTATTTGGTATTATTTCCACAATGGTGCATTTATGACTTATATGTCTATCTATCTAGTACTCTGATCATCCAAAGGGGCATCTTCATATGTCGTTCTTGGCGTAAATTGTAATATTTATATTCGATCAAAACCTAGGAATAGTTTTAGGATTATGTAATTGAATAGGAAATATTGATTTGAAATGTAATCAGGAAAATTCTTTTTGAAATCTGTGTTGATTTTATTTCATATTATTGTGTTTCTAATATAATAGATAACGTTAACATTACCATATTTTGTCATGGGAAGATAATACTATAGATGAAAGTAGCATCTGTAGCACTTAGCTTTGGGCCTCAAAAATAGGGTATGTTACAGTCAACCCAGGAAGTGCTCAAGTCGACCATGAATGGTCAACGTTTGCAAGTCATGGTTGACCCATGATCTAGTTTGTGCAGCGATAATTTTTGGCCATGTAGCCCAGATTTAATACAGCTCGATCCGATGGTTAGCGCTAATTTGAAGTTCTATAAATTAGGACTTGTGACTTCACTTTCGATTCATAATTTTCTAAGCGTGAAAGCTCTACCATTTTCTCTTCTCCTCTAAAATTCTAAATACACATAAATATATTTAAATTGCACATATACATTTTTGAGAAGGAATGAGAGATGACAGAGAGTATAAAATAGGTTCGAACCAAGTCGCTACATCGGAGGTAAGCTATACATCTGATTCTAATTAATAAATTTATCTAAATCCCTTCTCTATAATCCAAATTCTAATAGATCGTATATAAATGTTGATTATGGATTCAAGTAGAGAGTCAAAAAGGAAAAAAATACAGATAACAAAGATTAGATCTTGATTAGATCTGGAGATTTGGGAGCACTAAGAAGCTGAGTGAAAATATTATATGTTTTTATATAATATTAGATTTTATCATTGCAGATCTATTCCCATATGTTTAGAATTTAATTTAATTTGCAAATGAATTCATGAATATGATATGTTTAAGATGTTAAACTTGCCTATGAAATTAATAATGAAAAAGCATAATGATTGGATTTAATTCTGTAATTGAGTGATGATTAGATTTAATTCTATAAGTGCATAATAATTAGATTTAATTCTGTAACTGCATAATGACAAGAATCAGTATTTTAAAGGAAATGAACTGAATGAAATCCTAATGAATGCACAATGATTAGGAACTTGTTTTTATTTAATGATATGAACAAAGTTGAAATAAGAATTTGTTTAGATCTTTGGGGTTTTTGTGATATTTTAATATATTAGAACTTCAAATGTTGCATGTAGATTTTCTCATATTATCAAGTTCAAAACAGATAAAAGTATGATGTTTGGAATCACAAGGAATGCATATATGAAAATAAAAGGAAATAGACAGCACAAAACAAGGGAAAATTTCCATGTTTTGTGCTGTCTGTTTCAGGAGAAATTAAAAGGCAATCCCTTATAACTACAAATATCGCACAAGCATTTCCACTTTTTATAAATATGGAAACTTAATATGTTAATATATATTAGGTGGAAATTTAGTTCTAATATATTAAAATGTAGTAAGTCTCAAATGTTGAAAAATAATATATGAATGAAATATAAATAACAAATAAATGGACAAAAATGAAAAAGGAAGTTTGAGAAATAGGCAAAAAAAGAAGAAAAGAATGAAATAGGAATAAAAACTAAATGCAACGACCCGCAAATCCGTACCCCTTGAGTCAACACTATTCTATCTAAATCAACTCAAGTTGTACAGAAATATGAACCATTTGGGTTAAAGAAGAAGAGGTAGAAGAAGAAAAAGATAACAACAACATAATCTAACCATCGCAGCGGAATAAAATATAATAGATAATAAATAATTTTACTCAAAAATCAAATATCTCTATTTATATATATTACATCAATCAGAGTACATCAATCACAGTTCAACATCAATACCATACAAATGGATACACAACGACTCAACACAGCAGGATATATATATATATATATATATATATATATATACATATAAACAAGTACGAAAATACGTATCGTCATCCTGCTCGTCTCCTGAGCTCCACAACATCATATCCTGTATCCTATAATACTCGGTCTGACTTGAGCATTACAGTTAAATAACACCCGAGTCAGTCTGGATTACCAACGTGAGAAAATCACACCCAATTGATTATTAATGTTTCAAAAATCCTTTGAAAACAAAAGCATCTCGTAAGACCATGCCACAAATAAACATGTCGGGTTTTTACCCTACGATGCTAAAATATTTTTATTAAAGTCCTCTGATATTATAATAGTGTCTATAGAAAGTAAAATAGAATCTAGCTGAAATGCTTGCATCTCACGTTTCAGCAATAGTTGGGCACAATCAAAACCGTACGGGCGCGTAGGGAAAATGGATTCCAACTAATGGCTAGGCACTGGGGTACCACCTGTCACAGTACCCGGTCTAGATCAGCGTACCGAGGAGCCGCCCTATCTCCCCTGCTACAAAAGATCGGAACCATCCCTTACTGGACAGTCCCGAGCAAGATCACCCCGCGGTTGGGATCAAAGACCGCCCACTAAGCCGAAATAAAAGGGACATCTAGACAGGGATGACCTCACCCTCCAGTGGGGGATACCCACGAAGCCTTGCTGCATATCCCTTGATTTTCAGCCATTCCCATTTGATGAGGCTTGAGGCTAAGCGTTACCTTTGTAGAAAATATCCCTTAGAATTCCCATCGTCCACCTGACGATGTTTCACAAGCATTCATCCATACGAGTCCGTCCCGGGTCCGAATGGAACCGAAGGCACTATTCCTACTACATCCATTTTGGAAATATCCTCAGGATTAGTAGCGACTAGCCCTTGCACTTCACTGCTCCATCTTCGAATCCAAAATCGTTTTCACGAAATGTACAAACCGGATCGAAGTGGTTTTCAAGAAATAAATCTCGATCCCGGTCTCTTCGAAACGATCAACGCATTGTCCAATATTGATAGTCGGTTATTTAACTATCAATTTCTATTCACAAACATCCATCAAACAATAAATAATTTTCCAAATTATTTATTTATCTCAAATATCATTACAAGATATATTTCCAATTTCAAATCCCTTTGATTACGGTTTCAAACCATACTTCCTTTTCCAGAATAAACTTCCCAAATATTTTCTATCTCCTCTAGAATCACCAAGCACAAAACTAGATTTTTAAATTAATTTACAACACTTTTACTGTAAGATATATTTAACATTTAAGCTAAGACCACTTCAATAATTGGTTAAAAGTATATACTATATGAATAGTTAAAAACAAGGTTACTTTATGAAATGTAAACTAGGTTCTCACTCTTTAAAACACTAAGTTACCATTTTAAACAATTACTACGATAATAGGTTTGAAAATATTTACTTTAGAATCTAAGAGATTAGAAATAATAAATTTCCTAAAACATGCTTTTTAAAACAACATTAAAGCCTTTGCTTATATTTAAAAATTAACTTTAAACGTACTTGGCTATCTAGAGAAATATACTTCTCTTCCCAATCTTCTTTTAAATTTCAATTTCAAACACTCGAATCAATTTCCAAATTGATTTCCTATTTATTCCCTTTTAATTCAGAATCTATTAATTTCAGATTTCACTTCTTAATTATGATTAAAAATATTTTAACTAAAAATTCCAATTTTTAGATTTCTCAATTACTTCCTTATCCTTTTAAATAATTTTAAACTTTGAATTTTAAAATAATTCTCTATTTCTTTTATTGATATAACTTAAGTTTACAATTTATCAATTTCATTTTATTCAAAATTCTTTTCTCTTCATTCTCGAAGTCATTTATTATTATTTTCATATTACTTCTATTTTTTTTCAATTCATTCTTAATTTATTCAAATTTCCTATAATTACTTTACTCACAAATTCATTTCTTTTATTTTCTTTCCAAAATCCAAACTATATAATTTTGGTACTTCATTATACCACAAATGTAGCCAATCAACCATAACATTCAATATTCTAATATAACTCATTATAGAATATCAATATTCACAGGAGAGAATATTAAATAATTTAAATAAATGTTGAGGGATCCAGTTGGATCCCTCCAACCCGTTTTCCTTGCATCCACAGACGTTAGCACAATATAGTACACCAATTACAAAATATCATACTATATCACATCGACCAATTCAACCATCCAAACAATTATTTAAATTTTATCATTTAAAATTTAAACTGAGTGAGATTAACTCACGTTTAATTTTCATTCGCAATCCACTTCGATATTGCCTTGGATTTCCAGATGTTTGACCTTAAATAAACAATTCACAATTTATTACTATTTGAATTATCAAACAATTTATCATCGTTTACAAATTTGATTTTAACTTATAATTTGATTTAACTAATTTCCCCCTTTAAAATATATAGTATCTAAAATAATTGAACAAACAGATTAAATAATTTAATCACTACAATACATTTTAAAATTAAATTAACTGATGATTTAACCATCTTATTTATCATTTTAAAAAAATTGTAAGTTTAGAATTATGGACATATTTCCCTCTTTAATAAATAACAAAAATAAGAATTTATTTTACTGTTCCAAATATATATAGCTGATTATATTTCAAACAAAACTGTTTGAAATCAAAATAAACTTTAAAACTCGCTGTATACTTCCTTCCTGTATATGTAACATTTATTTTTATTTATTTATTTATTTATTTTATTCAAAATACCCGCTTATCAAATAATCTATATAGATTTAAAAATCAATATTTTTTTGTATAAACTCCTCAACCATTTACAATCCCATATTTTTTTCAATTATATATATATATATATATATATATATATACATATATGCGTTGAATTCTAGAAAAGGAAAATTCCATCCAAACCTATATATTGAAATAAAACATAATCGTTTTTATTCAACTTACTGTAAACTCCCCTTATATATATTCCAATTGACAGCTTACTGGAATTTTTTTTACTGTATATATATATATATAGACATATATAAAGTTAATAAAAATAATAATACCTCACTTCCTCGACCCTTACGCGAGCTCACCATCAAACCCCTAGCAAATCGCCACCACCCCCTGCCTACACGCGAATCCATCATAGCTGCCCCATCGCAGCCACCGAAACCTCCATCACACCTAATCACAAAACCGTCAGCCTTGACCCCGCCGGCCACGACTAGCTTGCGCGAGAACAATACGCGATCCACCGGCCCTCCTTCCTCACGGCGTCGCCTTCCCGTTCACCTCCCCTTCTTGTTTCGTGAACTCCCAAACCAACTTGAATCGAACCACTGCACCTATCGACGTGCTTAAGCACGAGATCAATCAGCTGAGAGGTGAATCGAAATCGATTCTCGAGGGGAAAAAGATGGAGGGGAAAAGGGAAACTCGACGCTGATGATTTGCGTTATTTATTTACCTTTATTTTTATTTTTATTTTTTTTACGCGGCTTACTGCTTCCACTTGAAGCCTCTTCCTTATTTATCTATTTATTATATTTTTTTTTAGTTTAGTTCAAGCATTTTGATTGTTGATTGAACGACTTAAATTTGGGAAAGTATGTGATTAAATGACAGGAAGATGGCGTATACCAGAAGCTCGATAAATGAAATTTAATACCAATTAAATTTTCAGCGCACTTATATATCATACACTCACATACTAACTCTGATTAATACGAAATTTGAAATCCGATAATAATTCAATATTACGGACCCAATGGAACTGGTTTCGTCTAATTCCGAGACTGCGCCTTGGAATGCTATTTTTAAATTCAATTTAAACAGTATGAATTTTAAAACTGAACAAACTACTGTTAATTTCAATTTTACTACTTCTATTACCTTCAGTATTATCAATATAAATTCTACAAACCTTCAAATTATTTTTAATAGGCTTAGAATCCCAGATTCAATATTTTATCCAGCTTCAAATTATTTAATTCAATAATTTTAATTATCAAATAAATAGTGATATTAGAATTCAAGTTAAAATTATTCTATTGAAAATTTAAAGTCAATTAAATACCCCGATTTCATTTGTTTAAAAATTCCGGGTCGTCACATTCCTCCCCCTTAAAAGAATTTCGCCCCCGAAATTACTAGTTAGGAAGAATGGTCCAATACCCGTTTACTTGTTCCCCGAAACCAAACGGTTTCTAACAATTCAACATCTTACCAACTATCCTTTTTATAAAAGACCCATTATCAATCCTACTAACTTCTCAAATTCCCCCTTAGTTTTCAAACCATATTATTTGCTCGAGCATTCAAACTTCAATTCTAAATCAAATTTAAAATTATCAGAATTTTCTCAAAATTTTTCTAACTCTCTAAAGTTTTGAAAAATTTCGCCAACGTCTCCTTTGCGCGGCTAGCTCGGTACAACTACAAAATGGCTCTACGGCCTCCCAAATCCCAAAAAGAAAACAAAAAGCCAAGTGGCTCAATCCAAAAATCCCAATCAAATTTCACAAAAATTTAAACACATACCTTTTTGGTCGGGCAATTCAATTTATCATCTGAAATCAAAACCAATTTTCTTTTTTCCTTTATATTACCTACATATCCTGCTTAGCACTTATATCCAATCACAACTTTCAAAAACATTTTATCGACTTTCTTACAAAATGCCAATATCTATTCATTCCAATATTATCTTAGATTATATTTGTAGTATCAATCTTCCATTTAAAAATTCACCATTCCTTCTTAAGTTAACATAAGCAATTTATATGTTCTTATATTCATTTTCATCTTACCATGTCAGTTTATATCCATTTCTATCCACATCGATTCTTTCATTTCCATACGAATTCAATTTATCTTTAACTTTAAATATTGAATTTTATTTTTCATTTGTAACTAATCCATGTCATTATTTTAAATTAGTTTCATTTACTAACTTATTTTAGTTTCCAATTCTAAATAGTTTTGTCGTTAACAAAATTTTCCAAAAATTTTCAAAAAAATTTCTAACTCCCAAAGTTTTCGGAAAATTTTAGCGGAGTCCCCTTTGTAGGAGGAGCTTTTGCAATTTGACAAAAGAGATAAATATATATACATCGACCCACACGGTCGGAAAAATCAAAACAGTTCATATTTCCTATTTTTATTGTGTAGGTGTACCTTATTTAGCATTTTTAAGCAAGTAGCTTATTTATTTAGCCGTTAGCACAACCAAATCCAGCCACACGGCTTCTAGGTACCTGTACTTACTCAATTTAAACATGTAAGTACCAAATATTTGCAGTTTAACTATATTTCACTTAGTTGCAATAGTTAAAACATATGAATTCTAAAAGAAATGCACATCCAACATTTTCCGTAAGCAATTTAAACAATTTTCACACTAATTCAACCGTTCCAATTGATTTATAACCATTTTCATTCAATTTGAATCGTTTAAAACTCAATCGCTTACATTCATTTCATTTTTAATTTTCAACAAACACATATCATTCCAATTGATTTAAAAATCAATTTTATTTACTTGCAATGATTCATAGAATTTTAATTACTTCCATTTACATCAAATGACAATTTATTCTATGCAATTTGACGAGATCTATGTGAATAAATAAGCACTTGAGTTTTATAATCAGTTTAAATTGACTCCGACTCAACTTACACTTAATTCGATTCCATTTCGGATTCATCCACAATCCATATATTCTCATTTTCATTGCATTTAAAGTTCAATCCATTCACTTACATTTTATTTTATTAACCAAACTAGTTCATTCAAAACCATTAACAACTTAGGTTTATCTTCATTACCAATTAAATTTCCCTTTTATTATAATTCATTCACAACCGTTTATTTAGCTCGACACATTCTGTTTGAATTTCATCCACAATCCATTCATTTACATTTCATTTCATATCTGTTTATTCCAACTATTTATTTAGCTTGAAAACAAACCAAGCTATTTCATTCCATAACCATTTCTCAACTTATTTAAACCACATTCATTTGATTCTTATTTATTCCATCATTTATTTATTCAATATAATTAGTTTATCCACATTCACTTAAACCATTCTAATAAACTTGAAACATTCTATTTTTCTTATTGTCTCAAGTTATTTCAATCCCTTAATAATTTAAATGGTTTACAATCATTTATTTAAGAATTTTCATTCCATTAAATATTATCTATAACTCACCAAATTTTATTTCGATTAAATTTTATTCTCACTTGATTTAAAACCAATCCATTATTATTAAACTTAGTTTAAGTTGAATTCAATTCAACTCTCCTTCATCTATTCAGCTTAAGTTAATTTATTTTGATTTATTCAAATTTTATACTTAAGCTCATTTCAATTGATTACAAGACCATTTCTAATTTATTTCCACTTATTGGATTTTACTTGCAATTCATACCATCACCCTTTTTAATCCAATTTATTTTATTTGATACATTTCCGATTATATTTAATTTATTAACATTTCAGGTTAAATTTTATTTATATCTCAAGTTCTAAGCCCACTGTCCATTTTCAGTTTACCATCCAATTTCATTACTCACAATTCAACTTCATTCTTAATTACTTTTACTCTATCAACAATTTAAGTCGAATTTACTTTGTATCTTGAGTTTATTTCCAAACTTCATCATAAACTCACAATTCAATTTCATTAACTAATTAGTTATCTCATTAGTTCTTCCCCTGATTAAAATTCAACACTTAATTTTTAATTCCAAATATCACTTCATTTAATTTTCTTGGTTCAATTTATTTACTAATTCAAGTTTGGATTTTCTTTCATTATCCAATTCATCATAATATTAATTTTGGGCTTTGTATTCCATTTTCAATTTTATAAGTCACAACTTATTATTTTATACAATCACATTCATTATAGACTTGAATGTATTCATCTTTTATTTATAATTCGAGTTTTACACTTATTTATAATCCAAGCATATTTTATTCTATGGTTTTTCGATTCTGATTTTTTTATAAGTTATTCTTATTTATTTACTTCAATTCAATCCTCAACCAATTTATTTTCCATTTATTCATGTAAGAATCTAATTCCATTCAATAACTCAATTGAATTTTTATTCCAATTCAATCTTTTTTTAAATTCAGATTTATTTAATCTCAATTCGATTTCAACTTAATTCGGAAACAACTGGATATTATTATTTATTTTTTTCAGCCTATTTAATTAATTTCAATCCAGTTAATTTCATTTTTTTTAACTTTTCACTTTAAATTTAAATTCTCAACATTCCAAGCTTATATTCCTTCCCTGTTTTAAAAATCATCTCAATTTATAAGCTTACAACCTATCTTATCAGGATTTTTTAAACACCCGGCTTTTGATTTCAAAACATTTTGAAATCTCCAACATCTCAAATCACATTTCTCAAAAGCCAAACCAATCCTGGTTTTATTCCCAATAAATTTCCTTTGAAATTTCAAAAACAAACAGGTTTTTCTAAACAAATCAATTTGGCAGCAATCCATCACCTAGAAATTCGAAAATAAATACTGATGATGCGGCCGTCATCATCAGAATTATTTCCCAATAATCCCGGTGATTTTGATGCTATATCACTTCCAAAACCCATTTTAAACAAATTTCCTTTCAGAAATACCTTCAAAATAATAATGTTATTATTTATCGTCATAACACTTTGAAATACACTTCCAAAATCTCCGGGATTTTAAATTTCCAAATCCTACTTAAATCAATTTTAACTATAATTCATTTGCATATTTTATGCCCATACAAATTCTCATTTGATTTTATTTCAATTTATAAATTACATTTATAATTCATATTTATAAATTTCATTTTATAATGAATTTATTCCCTTAAACTTTGGTTATATTTACAATTTCTAGTTAAATTTTCACTTAACAATGATAATACTTTAAATATCATCATTCCTAACATCCAAGCAAACATATATTAGCTAAATAGTTATCAAAACTTTTCTTTATATCAAAATATGTTTTTGGGTAAAATTATTTCATTTACCACATTTAAAACAATACCGTGTCAATTGTTCTATTCAAGTATTTAGAAACCCCTTCGATACAGTTGTCCAGACTGTGCCGACGAAGGTTCATATGCCACTCAATAAACCAATCAACACAATATTAAAGCAATTTATATTCACTAATAAATATGTGCTCATACCTATTAATACGCTCAACCTCATTCTAGAGTACTATGGACTCTAATTTAAATGAGTAGTTCCCACCAGAGCTAAGGTTATCTCCAACCTAAGCTCTGATACCAAGTGTAACGACCCGCAAATCCGTACCCCTTGAGTCAACACTATCCTATCTAAATCAACTCAAGTTGTACAGAAATACGAACCATTTGGGTTAAAGAAGAAGAGGTAGAAGAAGAAAAAAGAAAACAACAACAAAATCTAACCATCGCAGCGGAATAAAATATAATAGATAATAAATAATTTTACTCAAAAATCAATATCTCTATTTATATATATTACATCAATCAGAGTACATCAATCACAGTTCAACATCAATACCATACAAATGGATACACAACGACTCAACACAGCAGGATATATATATATATATATATATATATATATATATATATATATATATATATATATAAACAAGTACGGAAATACGTATCGTCATCTTGCTCGTCTCCTGAGCTCCACAGCATCATATCCTGTATCCTATAATACTCGGTCTGACCCGAGCATTACAGTTAAATAACACCCGAGTCAGTCTGGATTACCAGCGTGAGAAAATCACACCCAATTGATTATTAAAGTTTCAAAAATCTTTTGAAAACAAAAGCATCTCGTAAGACCACGCCACAAATAAACATGTCGGGTTTTTACCTTATGATAGCTAAAACATTTTTATTAAAGTCCTCTGATATTATAATAGTGTCTATAGAAAGTAAAATAGAATCTAGCTGAAATGCTTGCATCTCACGTTTCAGCAATAGTTGGGCACAATCAAAACCGTACGGGCGCGTAGGGAAAATGGATTCCAACTAATGGCTAGGCACTGGGGTACCACCTGTCACAGTACGTGGTCTAGATCAGCGTACCGAGGAGCCACCCTAACTCCCCTGCAACACAAGACCGGAACCATCCCTTACTGGACAGTCCCTAGCAAGATCACCCCGCGGTTGGGATCAGCAACCGCCCACTAAGTCAAAATAAATGGACATCTAGACAGGGATGATCTCACCCTCCAGTGGGGGCTACCCACGAAGCCTTGCTGCATATCCCTTGATTTTCAGCCATTCCCATTTGATGAGGCTTGAGGCTAAGCGTTACCTTTATAGAATATATCCCTTAGAATGCCCATCGTCCACCTGACGATGTTTCGCAAGCATTCATCCATACGAGTCCGTCCCGGGTCCGAACGGAACCGAAGGCACTATTCCTACTACATCCATTTTGGAAATATCCTCAGGATTAGTAGCGACTAGCCCTTGCACTTCACTGCTCCATCTTCGAATCCAAAATCGTTTTCACAAAACGTACAAACCAGATCGAAGTGGTTTTCGAGAAATAAATCTCGATCTCGGTCTCTTCGAAACGATCAACGCATTGTCCAATAATTATAGTCGGTTATTTAACTATCAATTTCTATTCACAAACATCCATCAAACAATAAATAATTTTTCAAACTATTTATTTATCTCAAATATCATTACAAGATATATTTCCAATTTCAAATCCCTTTGATAACGGTTTCAAACCATACTTCCTTTTCCAGAATAAACTTCCCAAATATTTTCTATCACCTCTAGAATCACCAAGCACAAAACTAGATTTTTTAAATTAATTTACAACACTTTTACTGTAAGATATATTTAACATTTTATATTTAACATTTAAGCTAAGACCACTTCAATAATTGGTTAAAAGTATATACTATATGAATAGTTAAAAATAAGGTTACTTTATGAAATGTAAACTAGGTTCTCACTCTTTAAAACACTAAGTTACCATTTTAAACAATTACTACGATAATAGGTTTGAAAATATATACTTTAGAATCTAAAATATTAGAAATAATAAATTTCCTAAAACATGCTTTTTAAAACAACATTAAAGCCTTTACTTATATTTAAAAATTAACTTTGAACGTACTTGGCTATCTAGAGAAATATACTTCTCTTCCCAATCTTCTTTTAAATTTCAATTTCAAACACTCGAATCAATTTCCAAATTGATTTCCTATTTATTCCCTTTTAATTCAGAATCTATTAATTTCAGATTTCACTTCTTAATTATGATTAAAAATATTTTGACTAAAAATTCCAATTTTTAGATTTCTCAATTACTTCCTTATCCTTTTAAATAGATTTAAACTTTGAATTTTAAAATAATTCTCTATTTCTTTTATTGATATAACTTAAGTTTACAATTCATCAATTTCATTTTATCCAAAATTCTTTTCTCTTCATTCTCGAAGTCATTTATTATTATTTTCATATTACTTCTATTTTTTTCAATTCATTCTTAATTTATTCAAATTTCCTATAATTACTTTACTTACAAATTCATTTCTTTTATTTTCTTTCCAAAATCCAATCTATATAATTTTGGTACTTCATTATACCACAAATATAGCCAATCAACCATAACATTCAATATTCCAATATAACTCATTATAGAATATCAACATTCACAGCAGAGAATATTAAATAATTTAAATAAATGTTGAGGGATCCAGTTGGATCCCTCCAACCTGTTTTCCCTGCATCCACAGACGTTAGCATAATATAGTACACCAATTACAAAATATCATACTATATCACATCGACCAATTCAACCATCCAAACAATTATTTAAATTTTATCATTTAAAATTTAAACTGAGTGAGATTAACTCACCTTTAATTTTCATTCGCAATCCACTTCGATATTGCCTTGGATTTCCAGATGTTTGACCTTAAATAAACAATTCACAATTTATTACTATTTGAATTATCAAACAATTTATCATCGTTTACAAATTTGATTTTAACTTATAATTTGATTTAACTAATTTCCCCCTTTAAAATCTATAGTATCTAAAATAATTAAACAAACAGATTAAATAATTTAATCACTACAATACATTTTAAAATTAAATTAACTGATGATTTAACCATCTTATTTATCATTTTAAAAAAAATTGTGAGTTTAGAATTATGCACATATTTCCCTCTTTAATAAATAATAAAAATAAGAATTTATTTTACTGTTCCAAATATATATAGCTGATTATATTTCAAACAAAACTGCTTTGAAATCAAAATAGACTTTAAAACTCGCTGTATACTTCCTTCCTGTATATGTAACATTTAATTTTATTTATTTATTTTTTCTATTTTTTTATTCAAAATCCCCACTTATCAAATAATCTATATAGATTTAAAAATCAATATTTTTTTATATAAACTCCTCAACCATTTACAATCCCATAGTTTTTTCAATTATATATATATATATATATATATATATATATGCGTTGAATTCTAGAAAAGTAAAATTCCATCCAAACCTATATATTGAAATAAAACATAATCATTTTTATTCAACTTACTGTAAACTCCCCTTATATATATTCCAATTGACAGCTTACTGGAAATTTTTTTTACTGTATATATATATAGACATATATAAAGTTAATAAAAATAATAATACCTCACTTCCTCGACCCTTACGCGAGCTCACCATCAAACCCCTAGCAAATCGCCACCACCCCCTGCCTACACGCGAATCCATCCTAGCTGCCCCATCGCAGCCACCGAAACCTCCATCACACCTAATCACAAAACCCTCAGCCTTGATCCCGCCGGCCACGACTAGCTTGCGCGAGAACAATACGCGATCCACCGGCCCTCCTTCCTCACGGCGTCGCCTTCCCGTTCACCTCCCCTTCTTGTTTCGTGAACTCCCAAACCAACTTGAATCGAACCACTGCACCTATCGACGTGCTTAAGCACGAGATCAATCAGCTGAGAGGTGAATGGAAATCGATTCTCGAGGGGAAAAAGATGGAGGGGAAAAGGGAAACTCGGCGCTGATGATTTGCGTTATTTATTTACCTTTATTTTTATTTTTATTTTTTTTACGCGGCTTACTGCTTCCACTTGAAGCCTCTTCCTTATTTATCTATTTATCTATTTATTATATATTTTTTAGTTTAGTTCAAGCATTTTGATTGTTGATTGAACGGCTTAAATTTGGGAAAGTATGTGATTAAATGACAGGAATATGGCATATACCAGAAGCTCGATAAATGAAATTTAATACCAACTAAATTTTCAGCGCACTTATATATCATACACTCACATACTAACTCCGATTAATACGAAATTTGAAATCCGATAATAATTCAATATTACGAACCCAATGGAACTGGTTTCGTCTAATTCTGAGACTGCGCCTTGGAATGCTATTTTTAAATTCAATTTAAACAGTATGAATTTTAAAACTGAACAAACTACTGTTAATTTCAATTTTACTACTTCTATTACCTTCAGTATTATCAATATAAATTCTACAAACCTTCAAATTATTTTTAATAGGCTTAGAATCCCAGATTCAATATTTTATCCAGCTTCAAATTATTTAATTCAATAATTTTAATTATCAAATAAATAGTGATATTAGAATTCAAGTTAAAATTATTCTATTGAAAATTTAAAATCAATTAAATACCCCAATTTCGTTTGTTTAAAAATTCCGGGTCGTCACACTAAAGTTGGAACTAATAAATAAAAGGATAACAATATCAAGGAATTGTTAAAGGAAGCGGTAAATGCTCTTGAAAAAGGTGAGTTAAACGCATAATAATATGAGACATAGTGTCAACTATAAGAACTGTAGAGGTAATGAAAGAAAAGTATGAACGAAAAGAGTGAGAGAATGAGAACGTATAAAAATAAGACATATGTTTATAAGTAGCTTCGATATGTGTTTATGATGGGTGTGGATCATTATATTTTAATATATAAATTATATAAAGTAAAATACATAAGTCATCAACATAGGTTGGAATGCAAAAGTATATCTAACCATATAACCTGTGGAGAGTATATGCTTGCATATAGAGGAAGGGATACTCTAGGTACTATGCTTGAAACAAAAGCTCCGTAAACGGTCATATAGCTTGGGTCGATCTCAATAGTGAACATTCATCACTAAGCGGATGTCGAGGCTGGACTCACACATTCAAACTAGTCTGCTTCAAATTTGTTTAGAGAGGGGCAATGCCATGATTGCACTAGGCAATCTAAATTAACGGTTGGTGGGGGTCGGAAGCTATGCATTATGTGTGGTACCAAACAAGGGGTATGGTTGCGTAGGTCGTGATCTCATCATTGGTCCCTTGCAGTCAATGAGAAAAACATGGTTACACCTAACTAGATGATGTCACCTACCAGGGTCGATTCAGTTAGTTTATGCATCGCCGGAGTTGTTTGCTATGTTGTTTGATCGGGCAAGGCTACTTAACCTACCATGAGATTTTGATGCAGCAAGGCATATAGGAATTCAGAAGTTAAACCATATTAAATCGTGCACGAGTCAAGGAGCTTTGGATTTAACTCGTGAGTCGTACACAAGCTTAAAACGTGCATGCTTGATAAGTCGGTCACGAGATGGAGGACGCATGAGTCGGTTCCGGTTTAACAAAGCCTGGAGGAGTTCGAGTTGGATGAGTCGTTACCGACTTAAGAGATTACAAGGGGGAGATAGCATAGGTCGAATGGAGGCAACTTTAGAAGTAAGTCGTCCACGACTTAACTTGAGTCGTCTACGACTCAACATGAGTCGTCCGCGACTTAACAATCCAAGAGGAAAAAGACTGCGACCTAATGAGGCTGAAGGAAAAATGACCGACCTAAGGAAGCCGGAGTGGGAAAGGTGCGAGCTGGTGAAGAGGGCTGAGTCGGAACCGAGCTAATGGGCTACGACCTAAGATGAGTCGGCAAGGAGATAAGCTGTGGATCTTGAGTCGGTCGTGTTGAGTTGAGTCATGTATATATGAGTCGGTATTGTATGAGTCGTGAGTCGTCTTGTTCTTGAGTCGGAGGAGTTGTATTGGCAGGGTTGTTAAGTCGCTGGATTTGATGAGTCGGTTACCTTTGAGTCGGACCTGTATGTAATGTGTTGAGTCGTATTAACTGCTGTGTCTATAAGTCGTGCCTTGTTGAGTCGGCAGCGACTTATGTTGAGTCGGCCGAGATGAGTCGTGTTTGTTGAGTCGGTGCCGACCTAGGAGTTGAGTGTTGTATGTTGTGTTGAGTTGTAATGCCTATAAATAGCGGGTGTGTTGTAAATTTTTGGGTTGTTGATTTTTGAATAAAACTCTCTTTTGTTAGCTTTGTGCTTTCATACCAATTGGTAGTTGAGTGTAATCTCCTATCTCCACTTACGTCATTCGAGTGCGCTCGAATCCACGTTTGTTGAAGCCGATTCACGGAATCTAGTGCGCTAGATCAACGTGCGAAGAATCGTAGATCTTTGAACACGGTATAGTGCGCTATCAACGTGTTTGAGATAGCTAGAGTTCGGTATCTTTGGATCAACGAACTTGGGCATTTTGGTATCTTCAACTCACCGATTGCTACATTTCATCGATTGAAGTTTTGTTTGATTAATCCGCTGCGTCATTATTGGTATCGGAGCCATACTTAGCCAATCATAGCTAAGTTTGATTCTTGGAGCCAAGTTTTTGAAGTTTTTGAAGTTGGAAGGAGTTCATCGTGTTCATATTGAAGTTGCATCAAGTTTGGAGAGTTTGATCCATTTCATTTTGGATCGAGGAGTTGGATTTTGTTTGGATTTTGAATTGGTGATTTGCGCGCCAAAGTTTTGAAGGTTTTGGAGTGAGCCGAGGCAAGTCTTGACCGAGCCAAGCAAAGTTGTGAAGAGTCAAGGCCGAGACAAGCATTGCCGAGACAGTTGAGCCTAGATTGCCTTATCGTGTGAAATTTTGAAGTATTGTGTTCAATTTGTTGAAGTTTGTGAAAATTTTAACCATGCCACCAAGGAGAGCTAATCGTCATCAAAACGTTGAAGCTTTGTATCGTAGAGAAGAAGCCGAGCTTATGGAACAACGTATTAATGAGAAATTTGATGAAGGCATTGGTAAATTGGAGAGATTGATGAATGATTTGAATCAAAGGAGGAGATCACCAAACTCGAACCATGGAGGAAACCGAGTTTCGCCATTGGTTACGGAAGCGAGGAGGGTATCACCACATTCTTGTAGAGATAGAAGAGAAACATCAATTTCATCACGAAGAGATCATCATGACTATGCACATGAAGAAAGAAGAAGTCATCGAGAATTTGACCATGAAGTATATAGAGATGAAGAGAGACATAGTCAAAGAAGCATGCATGAGAGAAGGGATGATGTTAGTCGAGATCGATGTAGGCGTACCTTTGATTTTGTTGAAGAGGGTGATAGAGCAAGTATTCATTATCGAGATCGAGACCAAGTTCGAAATTCTTACCGTGATGTGGAGGATGACCGTCGTTGGGAGTCGGGTATGAAAATGGAGATTCCGGAGTTTAAAGGCGGGATGGTTGCTGAGGAATTCTTAGATTGGTTGTCTAATGTGGAGGAAATCTTTGATTTCAAGGAGGTGCCGGAGAATCGAAGGGTGAAGTTAGTTGCTACAAGGCTGAGGGGGAGAGCATTGGCATGGTGGCAGCAAACTAAACTTACTCGAGAACGAATGGGGAAGTCAAAGATAGAATCTTGGGAGAAGATGAAAAAGTTGATGAGATCTACTTTCTTACCTTATAATTACCAGTCACTTATGTATCAGAGGTTGCAGAATCTGAGGCAGGGGACAAAGTCTGTTAGTGATTATGCTGATGAATTTTACCAACTCATTGCCAGGAATGATATCATGGAGACAGAAGAGCAGTTAACTGCTAGATTCGTTGGGGGTTTGAGAATGCAGATCCAGGATATGGTTAATATGTTTGATCCTAGATCCGTTGCAGAGGCACATCAAAAAGCGTTAGCTTGGGAGAAACAAGGAAGGCGTGGAGGTGGTGTGTTTACTAATTCCAATAATCAAGCAAGGGGTATTGGCGGAAGTTCTAATGTTCCTAAACCTGTTACAAAGCCAGTGGTCAAGGAGGTAGAGAAAGCGAAGGCTAGTAGTGTTTTCAAATGTTATAATTGTCAGGAGTTGGGTCACAAAAGCAACGAATGTCCGAAGCCGAAGAAGAGAACCATGGTTGCAGAGGTTGAGGCAGATGATGGTGAGGAGGCAGAGTATTCAAATGTACCTTATGTTGAGGAGGAAGAAGAAGTGTCGGGAGATGAAGGATGTAATCTTATGATGAGGAGAAGTTGTTTGACACCAAAGCAAGAGGAGGATTGTAGTTGGCTGAGAAGCAATATTTTCCAATCGACATGTACTATTCTGGGAAAGGTCTGCAAGTTTGTTATTGATGCAGGAAGTTGTGATAATATTATTTCTACAGAAGCAGTAAGAAAGTTGAACTTGAAGACCGAGAAGCATCCTAAGCCATACAAGCTAGCATGGTTAAGGAAAGGAGGTGAAGTGAAAGTGTGTCGAAGAGCTTGTGTGAATTTTTCAATCGGAAAGAAGTACAAAGATGAAATATGGTGTGATGTCGTAGATATGGATGTTTGTCACTTATTGTTGGGCAGACCATGGCAGTTTGATAGAGCAGTTCAGCATGACGGTCGTGCCAACAGTTACAGTTTCATGTTCGAGGGTACTAAAATCACTTTAGTTCCTAAGAGACAGCAGCAGAAGGAGAGCAAGCTAGAAGAGATTGAAGAATTGAAAACTCTGTTGACTTTGAAGGAGTTTGTTAAAGAAGTGGAGGAAGAACCGGAAGTGTTTTTGTTGATTGGGAGAGAGAGTAGCGAAGAAGTTGAGATTCCTGAAGAAGTGAAGCCTGTTTTGAAAGAGTTTGAAGATGTCTTTCCAGAGGAGTTACCGAAGGAGTTACCACCACTTAGAGACATTCAACATCAGATTGATCTTGTTCCCGGAGCAGTGTTACCACACCGACCACATTACAGAATGAGTCCGAAGGAACATGAGGAGTTACGAAGGCAGGTGGAAGAATTACTTGAACAGGGTCGTATTCAGGAAAGTTTGAGTCCGTGTGCTGTACCTGCATTGTTAGTACCAAAGAAGGACGGAACTTGGAGAATGTGCACTGATAGTAGAGCTTTGAATAAGATCACTGTTCGTTACAGATTTCCTATGCCGAGGTTGGATGATTTGTTGGATCAGTTGAGTGGGGCAACTATATTCTCGAAAATTGATTTGAAGAGTGGTTATCATCAAATTCGTATCAGACCTGGAGACGAATGGAAGACAGCTTTCAAAACTAGAGAGGGGTTGTACGAATGGTTGGTTATGCCATTTGGTTTGTCTAATGCACCTAGTACATTCATGCGGGTGATGAATCAAATTTTTAGACCATTCATTGGAAAGTTCGTCGTGGTGTATTTCGATGATATTTTGATTTATAGCAGGAGTACGGAGGAGCATGTTCTACATCTGAGGGAAGTGTTGCTTATTCTTCGTGAAGAACAATTTTATGCTGCTACAAAGAAATGTGTGTTTATGACACCTACTGTTTTATTCCTGGGTTATGTTGTTTCAGGGAAAGGTATTCAAGTTGACCAGAGCAAAGTTGAAGCAGTCAAGAATTGGCCACAGCCAAAGACAATTACAGAAGTGAGAAGTTTTCATGGGCTAGCGTCATTCTACCGAAGGTTCATACCACACTTCAGTAGCGTGATGGCTCCAGTGACTGATTGCATGAAGGGTAAACAGTTTGTGTGGTCAGAGGAAGCGGGGGTTGCCTTTGAGAAGATTAAGGAATTGTTAACGTCTGCACCAATTCTTGTTCTACCTAATTTTCAGTTATTGTTTGAATTGCATACTGATGCTTCGAAGGTTGGTATTGGAGGAGTTCTGAGCCAGAATGGAAAGCCAGTTGCTTATTTTAGTGAGAAACTGTCAGGGGCAAAGATGAGATACAGTACATATGACGTTGAATTTCATGCTGTTGTTCAGGCTGTTAAGCATTGGAGACATTACTTATTTCAGAAGGAATTTGTTCTTTACACTGATCATGAAGCATTGAAGCATTTACAGGGACAGGATAAAATTTCAGCAAGACATGCATCGTGGATTGCATATTTACAGCAGTTTACTTTTGTCGTTAAGCACAAATCTGGGGTGACGAATCGAGTAGCTGATGCTTTAAGTAGGAGGAGTCATTTGTTAACGACAATGAAGGTTGAAGTGACCGGGATTGAAATGTTGCCAGAAATTATTGAAGAAGATCCTTACTTTGTGAAATATGTGGAGAAAGTGAAGGATGGGAGTACCGATGAATTCATGTTGGTTGATGGTTTTCTGTTTAAAGGGAATCGTTTATGCATACCGGACTGTAGTTTGAGGATGAAGATTGTGAAGGAATTACACGAAGAAGGGCATGTGGGCCGTGATCGTACTTTGCAGTTGATTTCACAATCTTATTTTTGGCCATCGATGAGGAAAGAGGTTGAAAGATTCGTGGAGCGATGTCATATTTGCCAAGTTTCAAAAGGAACAGCGACGAATGCAGGATTGTATATGCCATTACCAGTACCATCTAAGCCATGGGTTGATATCAGCATGGATTTCGTTTTGGGTTTGCCGAGAACTCAAAGGGGAAATGATTCGATATTTGTTGTGGTGGACAGGTTTTCGAAGATGGCACATTTTGTTGCTTGCAAGAAGACAGCAGATGCAGTTCGAGTCGCACAGCTATTTTTCAAGGAGATTTATCGACTTCATGGTTTACCAGAATCTATTGTTTCTGACCGAGATACTCGTTTTCTGAGTCACTTTTGGTTGAGTTTGTGGAAGATGGTGGGAACGAAACTGAAGTTTAGCAGTGCTTATCATCCACAAACCGATGGGCAGACAGAAGTTGTTAACAGGTCATTGGGAAATTTGTTGCGATGTCTTGTACAGGATAATTTGAGAAGTTGGGACATGAAACTATGCCAGGCAGAATTTGCTCATAATCATGCAGTAAATCGAAGCACAGGATTCAGTCCGTTTCAGATTGTTTATTCAAATTTACCCAGGGGGCCATTGGATTTAGCAGTTGTACCACAGTCAAAGAGAACAGTTAAACGAGCTACTGATTTTGTTGATGAGCTGACTGAATGTCATAGAACCGTTCAGGAACGATTGGAGAAATCGAATGAGAAATATAAGAAGTTTGCAGATTTGAAACGTCGAAATGTTGAATTTAAGGAAGGTGATTTGGTTTATGCCGTATTGACAAAGGATCGTTTTCCGGTGGGTGCTTATAACAAGTTGAAGGCGCGAAAAATTGGTCCAGTTGAAGTGTTGAAGAAAATCAATGAGAATGCTTATCGATTAAAGTTACCAGATGATGTTTATACTTCTGATGTTTTTAACGTCAAACATTTAATTCCATATCATGGGGGTGAGATTGTTGAGGAAGAATTTACAAATTCGAGGTCGAATTTTTCTCAACCAGGGGAGGATGATGCAGCAAGGCATATAGGAATTCAGAAGTTAAACCATATTAAATCGTGCACGAGTCAAGGAGCTTTGGATTTAACTCGTGAGTCGTACACAAGCTTAAAACGTGCATGCTTGATAAGTCGGTCACGAGATGGAGGACGCATGAGTCGGTTCCGGTTTAACAAAGCCTGGAGGAGTTCGAGTTGGATGAGTCGTTACCGACTTAAGAGATTACAAGGGGGAGATAGCATAGGTCGAATGGAGGCAACTTTAGAAGTAAGTCGTCCACGACTTAACTTGAGTCGTCTACGACTCAACATGAGTCGTCCGCGACTTAACAATCCAAGAGGAAAAAGACTGCGACCTAATGAGGCTGAAGGAAAAATGACCGACCTAAGGAAGCCGGAGTGGGAAAGGTGCGAGCTGGTGAAGAGGGCTGAGTCGGAACCGAGCTAATGGGCTACGACCTAAGATGAGTCGGCAAGGAGATAAGCTGTGGATCTTGAGTCGGTCGTGTTGAGTTGAGTCATGTATATATGAGTCGGTATTGTATGAGTCGTGAGTCGTCTTGTTCTTGAGTCGGAGGAGTTGTATTGGCAGGGTTGTTAAGTCGCTGGATTTGATGAGTCGGTTACCTTTGAGTCGGACCTGTATGTAATGTGTTGAGTCGTATTAACTGCTGTGTCTATAAGTCGTGCCTTGTTGAGTCGGCAGCGACTTATGTTGAGTCGGCCGAGATGAGTCGTGTTTGTTGAGTCGGTGCCGACCTAGGAGTTGAGTGTTGTATGTTGTGTTGAGTTGTAATGCCTATAAATAGCGGGTGTGTTGTAAATTTTTGGGTTGTTGATTTTTGAATAAAACTCTCTTTTGTTAGCTTTGTGCTTTCATACCAATTGGTAGTTGAGTGTAATCTCCTATCTCCACTTACGTCATTCGAGTGCGCTCGAATCCACGTTTGTTGAAGCCGATTCACGGAATCTAGTGCGCTAGATCAACGTGCGAAGAATCGTAGATCTTTGAACACGGTATAGTGCGCTATCAACGTGTTTGAGATAGCTAGAGTTCGGTATCTTTGGATCAACGAACTTGGGCATTTTGGTATCTTCAACTCACCGATTGCTACATTTCATCGATTGAAGTTTTGTTTGATTAATCCGCTGCGTCAGATTTTCTTTAAAATATGGATGAGGTGGTTAGTGGAGCTGAATCCACATTATATGAAGTAGACAAAGTAGGAAAAATCCTTAAAAAGAATACGACGTAATGGAGGAAGGCCATCTGTGCGCACTATAGGATTTCCTCGAGTTACACGGTGATCGTGATATAACGAGGAGATAGATCCGAATGAGGTGTTAAACGGAGAATACAAGTGGAAATAATATCTATGTTCATTAAGGGACCATGGAATATATATGTGTGTGTGCGTGCGTGCTTGTGTATAATCTATGGTATGTAATAAGAACCATTCATACGTAGAAATGGAATCAAAACAACTGATAATATAACCAGACATAACATGTAATAGCGAACAATTGGCATAAGCTAGTGTTATGTATAAAATGTATAATTCAGTCGCCAAAACGTTGTTCTGACACCTTCTCATTACAACCCACAAAATAGTTAGATGGGCAAATACTGGTGCTTGGCGTGTTCGATGCTAACAAATGTTAATACCTCAGCTATTGATTTGATGATAACAATCTTGATAAAAATAGTACCTTCATATAAAATATGGATACTAATGTTTTTCCAAGTTATATAGTATATAGTATAGGACATTATATAGGTGTTAAATCGTAGGCTGTAAAGTATAAAGACTCAAAGAATGGGCATGAAGACTCATGTATATAAAGACCAAGATATGAAGATCTCAAGGTTATTGTACAGTATGTAGAATCATAGAACTTTGTTAAAGTCCCTAATATCAATCTTTGATCTCTATTTTCCATTTTTTATCCTTTATTTTTAAAACAAAATATATTTTGTAAATATATTTAGAAAATATTTTATATAAGTTTTTCAAAGTTTAAAATGTTTATAAACTATGTTTAAATTATTTTACAAAGTATCATTTTTTTTTATAAATCATAAGATTTTTAAAAACATTTTAAAATAAAGAGTTTTCAAAATATATGGGTATGTCAACATATACCCTATAAATATGTCGACATATATGCTACGAATTGTTTTTTTTAATTTAGAAATGATGTGCGTATTCGCCGTAACTCTTCACGAACGGACACATCTGTTGATTCACTATTTATAGGGGAATGAATTTTTTAACTACTTTCTTATTATCTTCTCTCCACTTACTCTCTCAATAGTTTTCTAGAAAATTACTCTTATTTCTACTCAAATTTATATAAAATCAATTCGAACTTCTTTGATTTGATTCATCACTATTTATTATCAGTTTTCAATCATATCACTCTTAGTCAAAGATCAAAGTGCCATCCAAGAGGCTATAGGATCCAATATATCCAAAGTTTAATAAATTTTCTTTGGAAGAACCATCAAACTTTATTTACATTTTCTTGGGTGTGATTGTAGCCCGTTTAAATTAATTGGGCATGCTTGGTAGCTAGAAAATCTAATTGGGTGTGCTATAGCCTGTCTAAATCAAGTGGGTGTACCCTAAGTATAAAAAGTCAGAAGAGTGTGTCTCATAGCCTTAGAATCGAGATTGTAATCAGGTTTTCCTTCTGCACATTTAGGGACTGGTATATGAAAATAAATTTGCATAAGCAATTGTACGGGACTAGATGTAGGAGAAATTAGAGCCATTATAAATCCTTGGTGTCATCTCTCTAACTCTCTACTTTACTTTACTGCTTTTATTTTATCTGTGTTTGCATCTGTGGTTGATTGTCGATACAGTTCTGTGTTGAAAATATATGGTTTAAGATTAATCTTGAAAGAAATTTAAAAGATTTATAAAAGATAGAAAACACTATTCACCCTTCCTCTAGTGTTTATTTAGCCTTAAGATCCATAATTTTGCAACTCACACTTGGTATTAGAGCACTAGGTTTTCAAAAACTCCTAATTTAATTTTTGAAAAGTTTAATTGGCTAGTGAGATTTTTAATACTTTTATAAAAAATGTTTTGTGAAACTGATATGTTATTTGAAATTAATTGTTTTGAAAAAGCACTTAATTTCATGAAAGGTATGATTTTGAATTGTAGGAACAAGTTTGTTATATGGCTAATGGTGACCTAATACTTGAGAATCAAACACCAAAAAGCAAGAAGGACAAATGGATACTGGATGATCAAGACACATGACTAGTAATCTAGAGATCTTGAAAGATATTATTTCTAAAGATGGTGGGCCAGTTAACTTTGGAGATAACTCAAAAGGATATGTGATTTGCATCGGCAATGTTGGTAACTCTAAAACTCCTACTATTCCTAATTGTTTGCTAGCTAGGAATTTGAAACATAACTTTCTTTTATTAGTTAAATGTCTGATAAGGGTTTTAAAATTATATTTGAAAAATCTTATTGCCGTATCAAACATAATGAGTCAAACGTTATCTTTGAGGGTATTAGGAAGCGTGACATATATATTTTAAGTATGAAAGTGACCGCTGATAATTTATGTCTTTTGGCTGAATCTAATGACCCTTGGATTTGGCATAAAATATTTAGTCATTTGTATTTAAAACACCTTTCTCAAGGTGCTAGATATGAACATTTTTAGGGGTCTCCCTCAAATGTTATGTGACGTTTGTCAATTAGGAAAACTTCGTAAAAGTTTCGTTAAATCAAAATATATAATTTCTCTTCTCATATTCTTGAACTTCTTCACCTATATTTTTTGGACCTTCTCAAATAAAATTCAATAAATCACAATAGATATTTCTTTGTAATTGTAGATGATTTTTCTGGAATTACATGAACAATCTTCTTGAAACTTAAAATGAATCTTTTGAAAAGTTTAAATTTTTTACTAAAAGAATTCAAAATCAAATGTCAACTACAATCAAAACGATTATGAGCGATCATGAGGGAGAATTCAAAAACGATCATTTTGAAAACTTTTGTAATAAGAAAGGAATAACTCCTATTTTTCATTTTCAAGAACACCTCAAAAAAATGGAGTAGTAGAACATAAAGAGAAACATACAAGAATGTGCTAGAATAATGTTAAATTATTGTAAATTACGTAAAAAAATTTGGGCTGAAGTAGTCACTACAACATGTTATATTATAAATATAATTTTAATAAGATCTTTGTCTAACAAAACTCCGCATGAATTATTTTATAATAAAAAATCTAAAGTATCTTTTCGAGTTTTTTGTAGTAAATGTTTTTATTAAATACTAAGGATAATTTAGATAAATTTGATGCTAAATCAGATAAAGGTATTTTTATTGGTTATTCAAATAGAAGTAAAGCTTATAGTGTTTTTAACACCAGAACTAATACCATTGAAGAAACATTACATGTCTCATTTGATGAGAATTTCAAAATCAATAACGCCAGTTTTGATGGAGAAGAAAATGTCGATAAAACAAATGAAATTACTAATAATGAAATCACTAATGTGAAAATAATGGTAACTCTAAAAACTTACATCCAAATAAAAGAACAAAATATTTGAAAGATCACCCTATAGAAAATATTCAATGAAATATAGAATTGGTTGTAAAAACATGAAATCAATTAAATAAAATGAGTAATTTTTCTTTTATCTTAGCTATTGAACCCAAAATTCAAAAGAAGCATCCTTAGATGATTCTTGGATTCTTGCTATGCAAGAAGAACTTAATCAGTTTACCAGAAATAATGTTTGGGAATTAGTCCCAACACCTGAAAATAAGTCTAAAATAGGAACTAAATGAGTATATAGAAATAAAATGAATAAACAAGAATAAATTATTAGAAATAAAGGATGTTTAGTTGCTCATGGATGTAGTTAAGAGAAAGGCATCGATTTTGATGAAAATTTTGCTCTTGTAGCCAGATTGGAGGCTACAAGAATTTTACTTGCTTTTGCAAATCATAATAACATTAAATTATTTCAAATGGATGTCAAATGTGATTTTTTAAATGGATTTATTAAAGACGATGTCTATATAGAACAACTCCTAATTTTTAAAGATGAAAAACTACCTAATCATGTTTATAAACTAAAGAAAGCTTTGTATAATCGATAACAAGCTCCTAGAGCATGGTATAATAGACTAACATCCTATTTATTACAATCTAATTTTGGAATAGGAAAGGTAGATAGTACTCTATTTATTAAAAAAATGATATTCAACTTATACAAGTATATGCAGACGATGTTATTTTTGGATCAACAAATAAACAGTCAAATAAAGAATTTTTAGATATAATGACTAAGGATTTTGAAATGAGTCATATGGGAGAACCAACATTCCTTTTAGGGCTACAAATAAGGTAATTAAATAATTTAACTTTCATAAGCCAAGAAAATTATGCTAAAGACTTAGTTAAGAAATATGGTAGGTCAAATGCAAGTGGAAATCAGCTCCTATGGAAAAAAATGAGAAATTAAATAAAGAAGAAAACCCGAAAGATGTAGATCAAAAGTTATATAGAGGTATGGTAGGATCACTACTTTATATAACCTTAGTAGACCAGATATAATGCATAATGTTTGTCTATGTGTAAGATATCAATCCTAACCTAACGAAACTCATCTAAAATAAAACAAAAGGAATATTAAGATATGTAAACAGTACCCTAGACTATTAGATTTTTTAATCCAAAAGAAGATTCTTTCGAATTAATTTCATATAGTGACATTGACTGTGATGGATGCAAATCAGACTGAAAAAGTACAAGTGAAACTTGTAACTTTTTAGAACACTATTTTATTTCCTAGTTTAGAAAAAGGAAATTTTTGGTATCTTTGTCTACAACAGAAGCAGAATATATTTCAACTGCATTAGCAAGTTCACAAGTTATTTATATGCAACAAACTCTAAAAGATTCTGGTTTAAATTTTACTAAATCACCAATATACTATGATAACACTAGTGCAATAATTCTATCTAAAAATCCAACATATCATGGTAGAACCAAGCATATAGATATAAGATATCATTTTCTAATAGAAACGTAAATAAAGAAGTAATTTCACTTGAATTTATAATACAAAAAATTAAATAGCCAATATTTTTACAAAACCATTAACTTAAACATCTTTTATTAAACTTAGAAAGAGTTAGGAATATGTTCTTTCTCTGGAATACAAATATAACATAACATAACATAACATAACATAACATAACATAACATAATATAATATAATATAATATAATAATATATAATATAATATAATATAATATATAACTTTAAAAGAATATTGAAATATCAAAATTACACTACATATGTTGACATACCCCAATCATATATGTCGGCATATCCTGGAAAATTCAGAAAATAGATTTTCCTCCTAAATTCAAATTACAAATATATAACCATTAAATTTTGAAATAAATCTCCTTTTTCTATCTTCTTTCTTCTGTAAATTCTGAATAAAGATAGATCGATCGAGTCCTTAAGTTCCAAATGCCCAAGAGAAGAGACTGCACCCTTTTCCATCCAAACTCCCACTCTAGGCTCCTTCAAACCACCAACATAGTCAAAGTCACTAAGATTGAAGATGATCTAAAGCATGTACTCAATATGCTTTTAGAAATAAAGGTTTTCAACTATACCTCTTGAAAGATCAAGTGAAGCAAGGGCGGATTCTCCGCAATCTCCAGAAACATCTATTAAATAATCCTACGAATCCAATTAAAATCGAGGTGGCTAATCCTGATCTATTTATTCACAATTTATAAATAATGCAGGGGAAAAAGATGGAGAAGAACATGAAGAAGAGGAAAAGAAAGAAGATGATGGTGAGGTTAAATGTGTGGGAAAAGTATGCTTCGATCGAGGTGAAAAATCTCATCGAACAAAAGGGGAAGTTTTGTCTTCGCTACCCTTTTGCCTCATCCATAAGTCCTCCATAATCAAATGAAAACCAAAGATTTAGGTATAATATGTAATAGTTTGGTTTGTTAGGATGAGATTTGGTTTTGTACGCATTTTGATTTGCTATTTGGATTTGTGTGTTTTAGTTTGATTTGGTTTGGATTGGTTTGTATGTATGAGTTATGTATAGTCTGAATTAGATTAATAAAATCTAATTTACAGGTCTTCATTATCATATTCAATCATGCTTTGTATAAAATAAGGCATTGTTTCTAAGTATATCATATAATCATCATATATGCATCATATCATTTTTAACTTAATTACCGATTTTGAATCTATAGTTTCTAAGTGTTTTTTACGGGAGTTTGTACCTTTTCACCTTTTTTATTGATGACAAAGGGGAAGACAAAAATAAAATATACATATGCATATGTTCATAGTGAATTATCTAACTCAGCGGGGTTGTATCATATTTTACATATACGATATTAATGGTTATCATCATCAAAAAAGGGAAGATTGTTAATACCTTAATTATTGATTTTGATGATAACAACCTTAACAGCAATAATCATTCATATAAAATGTAGATACTAATGTTTTGTCAAGTTATAAAGTTATAGTGCAGGATATTATACAAGTGTTGAATCGAAGACCGTAGTATAAAGACTCAAAGAACAGGCATGAAGGCTCATGAGTATAAACCAAGATATGAAGATCTCAAGACTATAGTATAGTATATAAAGTCATAGAATTTTATTAAAAGTCCCCGGTAGAAATCTTTGATCTCTATTTCCCATTTTCTTATCCTTTATTTTTAAAACGAAATATATTTTTAAAATATATTTAAATTATATTTTATAAAAAAAATTCAAAGTTTAAAATAGTTATAAACCATGTTTAATTTGTTTTACAAAGTAACAAAATATTTTACGAAGCATAAGATTTTCAAACATATTAAAATAAAGAGTTTTCAAAATATACATGGGTATATTGACATATACCCTATAAGTATGTCAACATATATGTCGCTAATTGGTTTTTCAAATTCGAAATAAAGTGTCTAATCGTTGTAACTCTTCACGAACAGACACATCTATTGATTCAGTATATACAATGGTCTTCAACGATTTTTTACTAACTATTTTCTTGTTATCTTCTCTCCTCTTACTCTCTCAAAAGATTTCTTGAAAATTACTTTATTTCTACACAAAATAATGCAGAATCAATTCGAACTTCTTTGATTTGATTCACTGCCATTTATTATCATTTTTCAATCATCTCTCTATCTCAATAAAAGATCAAAGTGCTATCCAAGAGGCTATAGGATCCATTATATCCAAATTTCAAGAAATTATCTTTGAAAAACCATCATACTCTATTTGGATTTGCTTGGGTGTGATTATAGCCCATTCAAATCTATTGGGTATGCTTGGTATCCCGAAGATTCGTAGGTGTGCTTGTAGCCCGTCCAAACCAAGTGGGTGTACCCTGAGCCCGAAAATCAAAAGGGTGTGCCTCGTAGCCTCAGAATCGAGATTGTAATTGGGTTTGTCTTCTACCCGTTTAAAGATTGGCATTTGAAAAGAAATATGTACAAGAAATTGTACGGGACTAGATTTAGGTGAAATTCGAATTAGCATAAAATCTTTGGTGACATCTCTCTAACTCTCTTCTTTACTTTACTGCTTCTATTTTATTCATGCTTGCATCTGTGATTGATTGTTGATACAATTCTGTGTTGAAAATCTGTGATTTAACATTAAACTTGAAAGAAATTTAAAAAGATTTATAAAATATAGAAAAACACTATTCACCCCTCCTTTAGTGTTTATTTAGCCTTAAGATCCATAATTCTACAACCCATAACAAGGACACTTTACTTTGAAAGGGTCAAATCTTTATCAGTAATCATGCAATCTATTATATTTTATTATTCCGCTACAAGTTATTTTATTAGAGCTCTAATATGTATTCTTTTTTCATTTGCTGGATACCAAATGAATGATCCATACTTTGATGAACTTGGGTTTTCGGTTTAGCAAAAATTCAAGCCCATTAGGGTGAGATTAGGTTGATCGATCTTGAAAAATTAGGAAATGCTGAGTGAACGTGTTTTATTTTACTTATAAATATACATTAAATCCTGATAATTCTAATTATAGAGTAGTTAGAGATGGAAAGTCCCTAAAGTTGGATGGTATATGACTCCCTAGTCATGCCTTAGTAGCCCGTGATTGTAAATCCCCATATGATTGCCGACTGATGATGTACAATAGGTCCAAATAAGGGGAAGTAAGAATCCATATGTTATGGATGGTGGGAGATGTGCAAGTTCCTAAAGAAGGGTATGAAATGATCACTCCTAACTGGTAATTGGATTTTCAATATTGAGAAAGGAACAAGTTAGTAAATTAAAGGAAAGATGTTCATATATGAATAGTTAGAAATGCATTAAGAGTCCAACATAATAGAAAATAGTTTTAAAAGTTAAGAAAACAAAAAAAATATAGTGAATATATTTGGAAAAGTAAAGAAGCAAATATTGGATTTTGGAGAAAAATATATGATATTGGGTTTTGGAAAAGTATTTATATAGTTAAAGTTTCACTCGAAGTAAAATTGAATGTTTCCATATAATGGTTTTATAAAAGAACCTTGTCTGAGAAAAATTATAGAACATATATAGCTCGCTAGTTTCTTTGTAAGGAAACAAAAGTGCAAATATGATGTTCTAATAGAAATAAAGATTTGTAGAAATCTAAAAATTGCAATAAAGAATTTTTTATAGAAAGTATTTCTTTTGAAAGAAAAATAGTAGCTCGTGGGTTTTCAGTAATGAAAATTTGTAAGTTGTAAAGTAAAATTTTATGAGTGGACAATAGGAAGCGGTATAAGTTTGGAGGTAAGTAGTACAGAAATGAAGATCTGGAACCCTATAATAAAGCTGTTGGCTAATGCATTATAATGGTTCTAGTAGGAAAACGGTAAATCAAGAGAAAACAACTAGAATTAGTGCAGTATAGGTAGCGGAGTTGAATAGTAGAAAAAATACGAAATATAAATAGAAACGAGGTTTGATTTATTATAATTGGGTTGGGATTTGACATATTTTAATTCATTGGAATGAAAATGGATAAAAGAATATAAGTTTCTATGAATTAATCAAGTTACAAATAAAAGTGTTTTGTTTGAAATAATAAGAAATGTAAATGTAAAGAACGAGATGTATAAAATATGGAAAATCCCGTATTTTGTCGTGGTTATTTCAAAAAAGAAATGATGTATAACTACTTATAATTTCTTACAAAACATGAATTCTCTTTAAAGTGATTCGTAGAGAGTTAATCGTTAACAATTTCTTTTGAAAGGAGGAAGTAGTTCCAATACATTAATGTATAGGACCCCCAAGCATAATAATAATAAAAAGTGTAGCAACTAGAAATTTTGCAGAAGACATGAAAAGAAATTATGTTAAGTAGTTAAATTCATAGCAACATAGGAAATTATATGCATAATAAAGGAAAAATAGACATTTTCTATTATTGCGCATATTGTTGAAAGTATCTTTTAGAAGTCCCCTTAATATGGTGTTAGAGAATCCAGAAAGGATTAGAACATGAGTGGTAAGAAAATGACAGAATTAGAGTTCTTCTTTTCTACTCCAGTTTTATTGTTTAAAAATTCGTAAAAGGCGTTTTGGAAAACCACAAAGTGCGTTTTTAGAAAATAAATGGTTTGGTGTAACGAATAAGTTTTTGAAAGGAAAACTTAATAAATAGTTCAAACTAAAAATTCCAATTCTTAAGAAGTAAAAGCTGAAAAGATCTTTAAAAGGAAAGGTTGATTTGAAAAAAAAAGAAAAAAACGAGGGGAAGATACTTTTTATTTTGTCTTGTTAACATTCTCTCTTAGGCTTAATGAATAAGTTAAATTCAAAAACTATAAATTAAAGTTTTTAAAAGGTCAGGACACCAAGTTTTTTTGAATTTAGTAACAATTTCTAAGTTACACTTTTTAAAGACAAAGGTTTTGGGGGAATAAGTATTTCCAAAATTTTGAAGTTTTTATTTTGAAAAATTGCAAAGATCAAATAAAGATTTCTAATTGTGGAGTAGATAATAATTAGTGCCTAGGTATGATGAGATAAATGATAAAGCTACGAAGAAAATAGCATTGATTACTCTTGGAATAGAAATAAAGAATTCCCATAGAATGTAAATAATAATGGTATGAACCTAGGAGTACTTTGTTAGACATGAGTGCAAGGTTTGAGAATACCATGAAGGAATTTGAACTAAAAGAAGATGGTAAACGAGGATTAAGGGGTGGCAAACACTAATGGAGGATATTGGCAAACTCAAAGTTAAGATATGAGGATTTCAGAAGGATGACATATTGGAAGGTCCACTCAAATTAAGTATGAATGATATGGTCACAACATCATTAGTGTAGGTTGATGACGAAGGCAAACATTCAGTAGCTGTTTTTAGGCCAGGTTATAATCATTAGCTATCATTATTAGGGGTAAAAACGCATACGATATTATAGGAAGCCTTTTTTGTTTTGTTTTCAAGATGGACCATAACGTTATTGGAAAAACAATAAAGATAAAAGATAGCCAACTAATGCAAAAGAGAAGAAAATTGTAGAGACTGGAAATTAAGTAATAAATTAAGAAAATGTATTAAATTGGCTACTAAAATGGAAATGAAATAAGATTGATAAATTTGAACAAGCGGAGAACAACAAAGGAATGTTAAGTAGCCATGGGTCAATGGCCGTATACCTTAAAAGCTAAAATTTATAATCGAACTTGGTTGATGGTTGCTAATGTAAATAAAAGAAAAGTTTATTGAACTTAAAATTTACCACATAAATTCTATGGACATTGGATTGTTGACTAAACCTTAATTTCATGAGATGTGGAAACTTGTGTTTTGAAAAACTTATACCTATATACACTTTTGAAAAAAAATATCTCTACAAAAGGTTTGAAAGATTTTTAAGTTCAAATTTTTGTGAATATTTTAGAAATTAATATAAAAATAATTTTGAATTGAAAAGGAAGACATTTTTAAACTTTGGAAAATGCCACATACTTGACATTGGAGAATAGTTGACAAGTCCATTAGTAAGGATTCTACCGTGCAACAGAAGTTGTAGTAGAATAAAATACAGTTGCGAACAAGGGGAAAACTGTTACAGTTATGGAGTCACTTCCTCCATATCTTGTTAGTGACCAAAAAGTTAATTTTTAAAAATAAACCCCTTTACCTTTATACACTTTTGAAAAATAAAAAAATATCTTTGCAAAATGTTATGAAAGATTTTTGAGTTTAAATTTTTATGAATATTTTAGAAAGTAATATAAAAATAATTTTGAATTGAAAAGGAAGACATTTTTAAAATTTGGAAATGCCACATACTAGACGTTGGGGAATAGTTGACAAGTTGGTCGGTAAGGATTTTACTGTGTAGCAGAAGTGATAGTAGAATAAAATACAATTAGGAACAAGGGCGGAAACTTTTATAGTTATGGAATCACTTTCTCCATATCTTCATAGTAACCAAAAGGTTAACTTTAGAATAAACCCTGTTTTAGACACTCAAAAAGAAATTGACTTATGCAACTATGCTTGAAAAGGTTGGAAAAGAATCGAGCATAAGAGAAAATTCCAAGGAACGGTGAAAAAGGATACATAAGAGAAGGATGGAAATATAGAATTTTCCACCTGGACTCTTTCCAAACACAATAAAATATGCTTAGAAGGCTGGGTTTTTCTAAAAATTTGGACATTAACAATGATGTGCTAGGATTTTAGACTCTAGGTATTGGATGCAAAAATTGGTTGAACTATACTTATACTTGTGTACGAAATTTTGGATGTAAGATAAGTTTTTTATTTTCAATAGTTGCATGCATATAGAACTTCTAGTATTTTAGGATGTTTTACATCATATTTCTGAAATTTTGTTTAAAAGAAAGCATTCATATAGCAGGCGCCAATTTAGAATTGATCAGTTTACATATCATATATATTGTGATACCCCGTGCACTTAGTTGAAAAATTGTTTGCAAACTCATGATTTGTTAGTTTAGAATGGATGTGTAATAGGTCATATGATTGAACCCTTGGCAAATTTCAGGATGAAATTCTTTTTAAGGGAAAGAATGTAACACTCCGTATTTTTACATTAACTAATTAAAAAGAAATTTATTAATGAATAATAAACAGTGAAAAATAGATTTTTTGCAAATTTTAGAGTTTGGCTTGGAAACTTATACCATTGAGTTCATGACGATTTTCTGTTCAATTTTCGTATATAATGTTTTCCAATCGAAGTTCAAACGGAAAAGTTATTAAAGTTTGAATTTCTCGAGTCGGAAACAAATATATATGTAATCATGGAAATAATTTGAAATAAATTAACTTTATTAAATGCCTTTAAAATTAACCGGTACTTGGCTGTTAATTATTCTAGTTAGGGTAAAGGTAACGTTAATTGTATAATGAGAGAAGCAAATCAACAGATCAAGGAATGTTAAGGAATTGGATGAATCAACTATACATGGGTCGACCCAGGAAGTCTTAGATCAATCATGAGAGGTGGACATAGATAGGGTCACGGTTGACCTGTGATCTAGTTTATGTAACAGTATGGCAATGTGGCCCAGATAATATAGCTCAATTCGACAGTTAGCACTGATTTGAAGCTCTAAAATTAGGACTTAGGACTTCACTTCCAACTCATAATTTTGTAATGAGCGCGAAAGCTTTGCCATTTCTCTTCTGCTTTAAAATTCTAAATACGCAGAAATAGATTTAAATTGCACATATATATTTTCGAAAAGGAATAGGAGATGTTAGAGAGTAGAAAATAGGTTTGAACCAAGTTGCTACATCGGAGGTAAGCTATAGATCTGATTATAATCAATAAATTAATCTAAATCTCTTTTCTCTAATCCAAATTCTAATAGATCTATATATAAATATTGATTGTGGATTCAAGTAAGGAATCAAAAAGGAAAACATGCAGATAATAGAGATTAGATCTGGATTAGATCTGGAGATTTGGGAGCACTAAGAAGGTGAGTGGAAATATTATATATTTTTATATAATATCATATTTTATCATTATAGATCTATTCCTATATTCCTAAGAATTGAGTTTAATTTGCAAATGAATTCATTAATATGAAATGTTAAAAATATTAAACTTTCCAATGAAATTTATATTGATAATTTCAAAAACATATATTAGATTTAATTCTATAATTGCATAATGAATAGATTTAATTTTGTAATTGCGTAATAATTAGATTTAATTCTGTAACCGTGTAATGATTAGAATCGGTATTTTAACGAAAAACGAACTGAATGAAATCTTAATGAATGCGTAATGATTAGGAACTTGTTTTTATTTAACGATATGAATAAAGTTGAAATAGGAACTTGTTTAGATCTTTGAGGTTTTTGTGATATTTTAATATATTGGAACTTGAAATGTCGCAAGTAGATTTTCAAATATTACCAAGTTCAAAATAGACAAAAGTGTGACGTTTGGAATCACAAGGGATGTATATATGAAAATGAAAGGAAAGAGATGTACAAAATAAGGAAAAAAATTCATGTCTTGTACTGTCTATTTTAAGAGAACTTAAGAAGGCAATTTCTTGAAATTACAAACACCGCACAAGCATTTCCTCTTTTCATAAGACGCGGAAATTTACTGTGTTAACATACATTGAGTGGAAGTTTAGTTCTAATAAAATAAAATGTAGTAAGTCTCAAAAGTTTAACATTAGATATGAATGAAATATAAATACCAAATAAATAGGAAAAATGAAAAAGGACATTTGAGAAATAGGAAAGATAAAGAAGTAAAGAATGAAATGGGAATAGAAATTGAAGTTTAAACTAATAAATAAAAAGATAACGGTATTAAGGAATTAATAAAGGAAGCCGTAAATGCTGTTGAAAAAGACAAGTTAAATGCATAGTAAAATGATATATAGGGTCAACTATAAGAACTTTAGAGGCAATGAAAGAAAAGAATGAAAGAATAAGAACATACAAAAATAAGGTATGTGTTTATAAGTAGCCTCGGTATGCGTTTATGACACGTGGATTGTTATAATTTAATATATAAATTATACAAAGTAAATGACATAAGTCATTAGAATAGGTTGGAATGCGAAAACACATCCAACCGTTGGACCCTTGAAGAGTATACACTTGCGTATAGAGGAAAGGATACCCTTGGGACAGTGCTTGAAACAAAAGCTCTGTAAACAGTCATACGCTCGTTACCTTAGGCTGAACCCCAATAGTGAAAATTGATCACTAGGCAGATGTCGAGGCTAGACTCACATAGTCAAAGTAGTTTGCTTCAATTTAGTTTAGAAGAGGATATTGCCTTGATTGCACTAGGCAATATAAATGGACGGTGAGTAGGGTCAGATGTTATGCAACGCGTGTGGTACCAAACTAGGGGCATAGTTGCATAGGTCGTGAGCTTATCTTCAGTTCCTTTTGATCAACGAGAAGGACATGGTTACACCTAACTACATGATTCCGCCTACCTGGGTTAATTCAGTTAAGTTATGCAAAACCACAATTGTTTGATAGTTTTTTTGATAGGGCAAGGTTAGTTATCCCATAATGAGATTCCTTAAAAATATAAAAGGGGTGGTTAGTGGAGCTGAGTTCACATTATAGGAAGCAGACAAAGTAGGAAAAATCTCCAAAAAGAATACGACCAAATGGAGGAAAGGTCGTCGCTATGCGCTATAGGATTTCCTCGAGTTATAGGTGATTGTGATACAGTAAGGCGATGTATCCTGATGAGGTGCTTGATGAAGGATGCTAGTGGGGATAGTATTTAGGTCCATTTGGGGACTATGGGATATATTTATATATAATCTATGGGATGTAAATGGCAACGATTTGCACGCAGAGATGGAATCGAAATTACTAACCAGACATAGCATGCAGTAGTCAACAATCGGCATAAGCTAGTGTTACGTAAAAGTTGTATATTTTTCCAGTCATTAAAACGTTGTTCTAACCCCCTTCTTATTACAACCCATAGGATAGTTAGAATGGGAAGGACATTTTACTTTGGAAGTGTCAAATCTTGGCCGGTAATTATGTAATCTATTATATTTTATTATTCCACTACAAGTTATTATTTTAGAGCTTTAATACGCACTTTTGTTTTATTTGTAGGATACCAAACCAATAATCCGTACGTTAATGGGCTTAGGTTTTCGATTTAGCAAAAATTCAAGCCCACTAAGGTGCGGGTTATTACATCCTTACTATATCGACTTGTATAGTATTTTGAGTTTCATTCATCACTCACACTAGACTGTTGTCTAACTCGAGGTCTTATGTTTTGCTTCTTATTATCCCCAGTACTCTTAAATGAGTAGACTAGACAGTCTAGGTGATACACGGTGGATGTGTAGAGGATGTTGGATGGAGCTTTCATGTATTATTATGGATATACTATTGCATATTCCATTGTGCAACAATGTGGAGCTTAGGCATTATTTGCTTTACTATCAGTAGACAGTTTATTGAGTTTATTTTCACTTTGTATAAACCTTATTACTATGTTGAATAAATCTGTGGATCTGTGCTCTGATATTCAGTTCACTTAGTTATTACCGTCTCTCATGTTTATATCTAAGATGATTATTATATTTTATTCAATGCACTATGAGATATATAGGTTCTATGATGTTTTATTTCTTTTAACCCTGGATAATCGTCCTACATCGGCCGGGCATGGCAGAAGCACTCTATTTAGTTATATTTGGTATCGGTGGTATGTGGCGATCATCACATTTGGTATCACAACTTAGGGTACACGATTACCTCTGTTGATACCATGGTTCGGTAAATATAGGAAATAAGTTATAACCCTAGACTTGATCGAGAGGGTGTGTGTGTATGAGAGGGAGAGAGAGTGCACTTGTTATATATTTTGGTTTTCAAAACTATATAGTAGTAAGTATAATATATAAGTCGCATGCACACAAGAGTGCCATTAATATAGTTTTCTTTATGATAGATTGATCCTTCTTGATATAGATCAAGAATGAGCTAGCATATAAGAAACATTATAAGGAACTCTATCTTTGGAGTCAAAGATGGAGTAGATACGGGGGTTCTAACCCTGACTTGTAGGTGATGCTCAATGTGATGATGGCGAACGTGCTGCAAAACGCCAATTTGCCACTCTAAATTTTGTTGCAGGTGGTGAGCTCAAATGTAGGTGCCCATAGTTGATTTCATTAAGCTGAACAAGGACTTTACTAATCGTATTTTTAAACCATTTCGAGGAAAAAATCGATTATAGAGGTACAAGATTGGTTGGACACCTGCGAAAGGATCTCTGATGAACTTGAGTTGGATGATTCTATGAAGAGGAGGTTGGCTTTTTGATAGCTTCATGGGAGACCCAAGAATTGGTGGAACACTACTAGAGTTGCTACACCTAAGGATCAGTTTACTTGAGACCAGTTCAAAACCCGAATCGAGGAGAATTTCATTTCGATTGCTTGGAACCGATGCTATTTAGGAATTTTCTGATCTGAACCAGGGATATATGTCTACCTTTGAGTATGTCACCGATTTCAATGCCTTGTTGAAATACGGGATGTCTTTCGTCGATACTCCATTGAGAAAGAACGAGAAGTTTTTATGGGTTTGGATGACTACCTAAGGGAGAAGTTGGTGAGTCGTATTGACAAGCCATTCAAGATGCTTGTCGAAAAAGCTCTTCCCCAGGAGAGCTCGTATCCTAAGTTAATATCTGCTATTGTAGTTAAGGAAGAGCCAATACTGAAACAAGACAATGGAGGAAAGAAGAAATGGATGGAAAAAGGAAGCAGTTTCAGGAAAAGAAGGCTAAGTGAGATCCTCTATGTAATGTTGTGGAGACAAGGGTCTCTTGATTAGAGACTATAAAGCTGATGGAAAGAAAAAGTGCTACACCTGCAGCAAGTTCAGACATATGAAGAAGAATTGTCTAGAACCAGTGCAGCAAAGGAAAGTTGTGAAGCTGTTTGCTTTGGATATTGTTAACTTCATCGAGTTCTCCCTCGACGAAGGAGAAGGGAGAAAGTATCACTATTCATTGTATGTTTTCTGTTTATGATATTCCCATATGTGTTCTGTTTGATACTGAGGCTTTACATTCCTTCATATCTAGTGACCTAGTAGATAAATTACGGTTTAAACCCAAAATAGTTGACCGACCTTTGATTATGGCGAACCCTGCTAGAGGCTCCATTAGCCTATGCATGATTTGTCATGTTTTGGTCTTATCGGGTCATGGATGCTCTTTTTATTTTGATTGCTTTGTTTTGAATTCTTTGGATTTGGAATTTTCTTAGGAATGGACTGGCTAAGGAAGTATGTGGTAGTAGTGGATCGCGAGAAGCTTTTGGTGACGATTGGGGTTATGGATAGGCGGACTGTAGTGATTGGATGCCTGCTAGAGGTTGGAGTTATGATTAGCATTCTATATTCACTTAAGGTTCCACATGACGAGTTGTCATTTGTGCCGTCATTAAAGAGTATCTGGACAAGTTAGAGTAGGTGACCGAGTTACTACCACACCAAGAGATTGAGCTATACATAGACTCAGTGAAGGATGCAAGACCGAAAGTTATGCCTTCGAGGCATATGGCACGTAGAGGGAAAAAGGTGTTACAGGTGCAAGTGAATGATCTGCTGAAACGAGGATTCATTCATAAGAGCATATCGGAGTAGGGCGCACCTGTAGTATTCGCAAATAAGATGGACTACTCTCTGAGGTTTTGTATGGATTACCATGAGCTGAATAAGGTGACGAGGAGAAGCAAGTATCCACTCCCACGTATTAATGACTTGTTCGATCAACTTCATGGAGTGAAGGTGTTCACTAGTTAGATTTAGGAATAAGATTTCACCAGGAGAGAGTAGAAAAGGAGAGTCTTTCGATCATTGCATTTCGTATGCCATCCGGTTTCTATGAGTGGTTGGTTATGCTATTTGAACTAAGCACGTAACGACAACCCTATACCCTTAACACCAATAGTATATAAATAGTACGTTGTCTGCTCCCGGTCGATATAGGACGATCATCAAGGTTTAAATAAACCAATATAGCATATAACCTATCATATTTCACAATGCATGGATAAAATATAATATCACGGATATAACAGACGAGATAGTAATAACCATGTGAACAAATCATCATTAGAGCAATAGTCCACAAAGTTATAAATCAAATGCAGTAGAGTTTATACAATAGAAGTAAACTCAAATAAACTGTCTCAACAAATGATAATAAGCAAGCACTGTCACAGGCTCCATAATGTTTCTCAACGGAAGAAGCATAGACTCCATATATGTATATATTAGGAGATAGCTCCATCCAGCTCATCCTTCGAACAACTACTGCATCATCTAGACTTGTTATCTAGTCCACTCATTAAAGAGTACCCAAGATAATAAGTGACAAAGCATAATACCTTAGGTCAGGCAACAATCTAGTATGAGTAGTAAATGAGTCTCAAAATAATAAACAGGTAAATATGGTAAGGAACAAGACTACACGATCCATACCTGACCTGTCCCTACAACTTAAGAGTTAGCATACAACACTATAATATGCTACTCTATAATATTATAAAGATATACCACAAACCAAATAAAGAATATCAATCTTCTAGGTATTCCTATCTCCAATACCTAGTTTCCTTGATACATACAAGAGATAGCCTACTAAAGAGAGCAACCATAGTATCCATAGCATTCATCAAACAATACTAACCATCACTCCATGTGCTCTGAATATATTATAACTCGTATGATCCCCAGGCTATAAACTAATGTCCAAATTCTTTGTTGTACACTCGTATCTCGCAGCCCAAAGCTAGATGCATCATGCAGCCTAAAGTTGGACACTATACCCAAAGCTATAGGTCCAGGGTATAGAAGTCCCTTCATCGACCCATGGGCATCCCATCTTACAATACCCCTGCTTCGAGTACACCTAAAAACTCTCCAAGTCATTAAAGTTTTCTTAGCGCGCACACCCAAACCCATCTTTGATCCATTTGGATAATAAGTCTTTCTTGCTCAATCTAGTTTCCATCGTTCACGAGGAACCCTTTCACATTCCCCAATCATACGGCCTATCCCCTTTACGAGCCAACATCTTTGGAACCTGCTCCCAACACGAGCCAAGATTTAAAGACCATAGCTTTTCATAATGTTATTATATCATCATCCAACTTGATACAAATGGGCCAGCATCTCCAGCATGATCTACAAGTCCTCTATTTCATCTCCTAGAAGTTTCGTTCCATTTTCAGCTTAACTTAGAAGTCGGTACCGACCTCTCATGTCGGCCATGAACTCTATACTTAGCCAACCTATGCCTAAGTTTTCTTTCACTCCTTGCCTGCTTCTAGTACTCCATGCCTAGATGCTTTCACCCCGACTTCTCTACACATATCAAGTCATCATAGAACAAATCCTCCTTCAAAGAACCCTCCTCTTATCTAGAAATAAGTCATCATAGCCTCTAATACTTAGCTAATCACGGATCCTTCATCTTAGGCAACCTATACTAGCAACATCCTTGCTCTCCCTAAAGTCGCCACCACCATGAACCGAATAGCACATATCGGTGCCGACTTCTCATCTCAATGCCGACTTATGTAGTTAATGAACTGGAACTTTCACCTTGCACCACGAGCTCTTCCAATACTCCAGAGTCATCCCTTCAATTTTCATCCAATTCTGACCAATTTTGCCTCTAATTTGCTTAATTCTTCTACGTAACATTCTATTCAATCATAACACTAGAAAACAACAACAAATCATATCATCTAACATAAAATAATAAGAAATTTCATCCAATCAAACATGCGATCCACCAAAATAAGACAAACAAGTCAATTTCTAACATAGATCTACATATAACATGAATATATGAGCATGAGCAAAGGTGATTTCTAATCAATCTAAATCATATACATAGTTTAATATGAAATCAAAGTTGGAAAATTTTTTATGGTTAAAAAGCAATTTAAAAACATTTAAATCCTATCATTCTACCATATAACTATGCATAGTATAGTGAGAAGGCATATACCACTCACCAGTCACCAAATTCCACCAATATAAATGTAGATCCAATCATGATAGTAATGGAATGCCTTTAAATAAAGCAAATCGATAATCTCTATCTTCTATTTGATGATCTAATCTCTAACCCGCAATCTAATTTTATTTAGAGAGCAATTTGGGTGATATTGGAAGAAATTAGGATGAATCAAGAGCAAATTGGGTTTAGACCTAATCTAGAATGAGAGGGAAAACTTTTAGCTTGACTCATTAGCCCGCTATTTTATTCTATAACTAGACTAATTGGCTAAGTAATGGGCTTAATTAATTACATACTAATCTTGACCAATAGCTTTAAAAACCATAAACATGCACAACTTTCCAACCATAAGTCCGTTTTTCTATTATGATCAATCTACGGAATGAGAAACCATCATCCTGGAGTAATGGAACTAGTTTGAGGCCCTAATTCGACTCCTATCAAAATTTATAGCCCAAACAAGAATTCTTCATCTAAAATAGTCGCATAGATATTCGAAAAAAAATCATAGGTGTGTAAAATGTCCCTAAGAGTTATATCCAAAAATTATAGAATCATACGACCTCATATGAATAAAATAAGAATATTTTATGATTCTCCGATATGTAAAATATGGATCGTTACATTCTCCCTCTTTAGGAATTTCCTCCCTGAAATCCGTAAATGAGCCAAAGTATAAGCAACTATGGTCATCTCGCATGCCTACTAATCCTAAGAAACCATCACAGATATCAAACAAGTAGCGACACTATCAATAGTATAGGTGACCTATTCTAGCATATGGAATACTAACCTATCAAATATAGTATACAATAGTGAAAGTAAGCATGATAAACGATGGGTCTTACCATTCAAAGAGATCCGGATAAGAAGTCCTCATGCTCATTTCTGTCTCCCACATACAATCGTCCTCACTTTCGCTCCTACCTTAGCTAGCTTCACAATTTTTCTCCTAATCATACTCAATAATGCAAAGCGGCCTATGAGATATAGAAAATTCTACTTCTGCATCAACATTTTCTTGTTGATAGGAATGATCTTCATGCCTGAGTCATGCACAAGCTTCCATAGATAAGAGGCATGAAAAACATTGTCGCGTCTGCCATCTTCTGAGGAAAGTTGACCCTATATGCTATCTTTTTGATTCTCTCAATTATGGGAAAAGGACCTACGAAATTCGATGCCAACTTTCCCTTTCTATCAAATCGAACAACATTCTTTCAAGGAGAAACCTCTGTAATTACCATATCTCCAATAGAAAACTCCAAATGTACTCTTTTTTATCCGCATAGCTTTTCTATCGATCCTAAGAAGCTTTCATTCTTTGCCGAATAACCTCAATCTTAAGTCTCTCTAATCATATCTGGTCCAAGTACCAGTTTCTCGCCCGCTTTCCACCAACATGAAGGAGCGTTACATAGTCAGCCTATAATATTTCATATGGAGCCATACCAACACTCGACTGCTAACTGTTGTTGTACGCAAACTCCACCTAATGAAAATGATCATCCCATGATCCACCAAAGTCTATAACGCATGCTTGCAAAAGATCTTCTAGGTTATGATTTACTCATTCGATTTGCCCATCCGTTTGCGGATGATAAGCTATACTAAGATGCAGGTCTGTCCCTAATGCCTCTTATAAGCTCTTACAAAACCCACTAGTGAACTATTGGTCTCGGTCGCTCACAACGCTTTTTGGCACATCATGAAATCGTACAATCTATTTTACATACAACTTTGCCAGCTCGGATGCCATTCTACTTGACTTAACAGGTATAAACCTTGTACTCTTAGTCAACTAATCTATTATGACCCAAATGCCATCATACCTGCTCGAGTCCTCGACAATCCATCAAAAAAATCCATCGATACTTGTTCCTATTTCCATTCAGGAATCTCTAATGGTTGCAATAATCCACTAGATTTCTTATGCTCTACCTTTACCAACTGACAATTTACACACTTCGAGATGAATTCCCTAACGTTCATCTTTATACCTTCCCAGAGTAAGTTTGCTTCATATCTCGGTACATCTTGTTATCACCGGGATGAATGTTTAATCTAGAATGATGACACTCTCTAAGCACTTCATCTCTCAATCCATCAACATCAGGAACAAATAATCTTCCATCCTTACAAAGCCAACCTTCTTGATCGAGTTCATATTGCTTCATGTCTTCGAAATCTACTCCTTCTTCTATCATTGCCAACATTTTAGGTTCTAGCTCGCAGTGAGGCCAGAAAGAAAATCCAAGAATATACTATATCTGCTTCTATTCCAAGAACATTTTCCTAACCTAGCATGTCTTCTACTAAATGCATTGGCGACTACATTCCCTTTTCTAAAATATAGGAAATAATAAAGTCATAAGAGACCAAAAACTCCAACCATGTTGTCGTTGAAGATTGAGATCCCTCTGAGGGAAAAGTATTTCAAGGATTTATGGTCCGTAAATAGCTCGAACCTTTGTTCCAAAAAATGGTGCCTCCACATCTTCAAAGCAAAAACAACTGTCGATAATTCCAAATCATGAGTTTGTAATTCCTTTCATGTGGCTTTAGCTGTCGACTCGCATAAGCGACAACCCTCCCCTTCTGCATTAACACAACATCCAATCTAGTACCACAGGCATTAGTATATACTATCAACTCTCTAGTTCCACTTGGAATGGTCAACATTGGTGCACTCATCAACCTCTCTTTCAGACCCACAAATGTATGCTCACACTTCGCATCCTATACAAAGGCCTGATTCTTCTTCGTCAAATTGATCGACGGTGCTGCTATCTTCGAGAAGACCTTTATGCAGCACTTGTAGAATCTTGTCAATCCTAGGATACTTCTCACAGCCATAGCATTCTAGGAAAATTTCAATCTAGGACCGCTTCCGCCTTCTCTAAATCAACTGTTATACCCTATCGACCCAAGAATCTCACTTCTTCTCTCCAAAAGTAACACTTAGATAACTTCACTCTTAACTTGTGCTTTCTCAATATCTCTAGCACAATCATCAAGTGCGTCTTGTGCTTCTCTTTAGTTCTATAGTAGATAAGAATATCATCAACGAACATAAGTATGAACTTGTTCAACCAATCTATGAAAACCCAATTCATGAGATCCACAAAGTATACTGGAGCGTTGGTCAATCCAATTGGCATTACTAATCACTCATAAAAACCCGACGATGTACAAAATTCAGTAACAAGAACACTCTCCTTCACTACTCTCAACAGGTGAAATCCCATCTCCAAATCTATTTGGGAGAACACCTTCGCACCGTAAAGCTGATCAAACAAGTCATCAATGCGTATGAGTGGATACGTGTTCTTCTTCATCGCTTTATTTAGCTTACATAATCCACATACAACCTCAAAGAGCCATACGCCTTCATTGCGAATACTACAGGTGCACCTCTCTCATATCTGTGCAGTTAAAGCGCTCGGCAGCTTCAATGCGGCGGAGGTGCAAAAAGTCATAGCGGGGATACAGCAAGGATATAACGTGATATAACAGATGACTCTAAAATATCATATAATCTCTTACTTAATGTTTTTACAAATATATAAATGGTAATTAAATAAAAAGTTAACATTCAATTGAATTATAATTAATACATAAATAATTTTAAATAAAAAAATGTGTGAATATACTATAAATAAACGTCAAACTATTATATAACATAAGTGAATTTAGTAGAATATTAGAGTATTTTCATTTTTAAAATATATTAAAAAATCAATTAAATAAAGTAATTTCATAATTTTTATAATGTATATGTTACCAGGTTGTTTGACCCGGTAATGAGTCGTCAAGCGCAGATGCATCGCTCGGCACAAGGCCTCGTTCGACATCTCCCCTCGCTCGGCACAAGGCCTCGTTCGGCACAAGGCCTCGTTCGGCATCACCCCTCACTTGGAACGAGGCCTCGTTTGGCATCTCCCCTCGCGTCGCCCAAGGCCTCGTTTGGCAAACCCGTGTCAAATATATAGCGGATTTGGGCGCTCTAGCCAAAACGAATCCTACCCTCCCCCATTGATTCGGGGTCGCCTAAGTGCGAAAAGACAGTGCAAGCTTTGTTATGCCGAAACCTAAATGTAAAGTCAGCAACACCTAACCGTTTACCTTTTCGTAAGCCGCGCACCCAAGCCGGTCGTCTCGGTTGTCCCCGCAATCAATATACTGGCGCCTCCCGGCGTCTCCCCTCGTTCGGCATCTTCCCTCGTTCGGCCTAACTATCTCATTCGGCACAGGCCTTGTTCAGCACAAGCCTCGTTCGGCCTACACTCTTCACTCGGCACAATGCCTTGTTCGGCATACGAGTGTCGTTCGACATGGAAACCTCACTCGGCACAATGCTTCGTTCGGCATACGAGTGTCGTTCGGCACATATTCCTTGCTCGGCATATGAATGTCGTTCAACCAGGATATGTGGTTGGCATACAAGTGTCGTTTGGCATGGAAACCTCGCTTGGCACAATGCCTCGTTCGGCATACGAGTGTCGTTCGGCATGGAAACCTCGCTTGGCATTCTCTTGTTCGACCAACCTCGCTCGACAATTTCCGTTCGGCATCCCTAGCTCGGTGCGCAGAAGCTGCTTACCACGGGCCGAGATACCTTGTTCCTGGCCCATGAGGGAAGTCCAGCCCATCTTCGTCTATAAATAGAGGGGCAGGGGAATAGTGAAAGGGATTCGAGAACACTGGGGAGACTCTGCCGCTTTCAAGACTCATTCTTTTTCACTTAACATCTGCATTCGAGTAGTTGGTGTACGGATTGTATTTGTAATCAATTATTTAGAAAAGAAATAAAGATTAAACTTAAAGTAGACATAGGTAGTTATGCTGAACCGCTATAAATCTGGTGTTCTTGTTTCTTATAATTATTACTACATTCTACTATGTTATTCCTCAGTTTTAATTTACCTTCTTCATTGATCTCTCTACAAAAATTCTTCTTCGGGTGTTAGTGACCAATTCTGGTGCTAACATTTTGGTGCTTTTACTGAGAGATCGAATTCTCAGGCCGCTAGGATCTGCTTTGTAGCTATTGGATTGAATAAATCCCTCAAAGGAGATCCATGTCATTCATAGGACGTCCGTTGATTCTACACAGAGTTCCTATCAATAACTCTACTATGGGAAGACTACATACCAGGTCTGCCTCTCATAACGCGGACGTCAACGAGACTGCTAGCGTACAACAAATAAAACCTAATAATCAACAAGAAAATCTAGGTGCAGGAACCACCACCCAAAATCAAATGGAAGTCATCATAAGAACGGAGTTCAACGAGTTGATGAGAGAACTCATGGAAAGGAGAAGACAACTTAATGAGTAGACTCAAACTAACGCTAACCTTATGACTCAGCTTACTCAGCAACAACATCAGAATGCTGGAGGTAGCCCCGTTCCTTATTCTTCATCTGGCAGCTCGACTTCGTCCGATGAACCTCTGAGGCGTAGACGCCACAAAACTGAAACAACACTAGCAGATGCTACTGATTGATCAGCTAGGGATCACTTACACCTTGAAAACCACACCCAAGCTGGAGCAAGAAACTTAGGTTCTAGTGTGCAAGTGGATGCTAGACGGTTATCCCATCAAGGTCCTAATGAAGCTGGTCCCCAGGATACAAGTTTGGAAGACCTCCAACAAAGGAGACACCAACTAGAACGATCGCGTGGGATAGATTCCAACCTTCCATACAAACCGCGTACCTATCGGCTATGGTCAGACAGCCGATGAGAGAAAATTAAGGCTTGACCAATGAAGATTGGGGGATATCCAGGAGTCATACTCCATTCACATATACCATTCTATAGGTCGAGTACCCTAGAAAGTTTAGCATGCCAACTATCCCGGCCTATGAAGGGAAAACTGATCCTCGACAGCATGTGATAAGATATGAATGGATGATGGGTTCAGCTAGAGAAAATGATGCAACTAAGTGTAGATGCTTCCCAATAACTTTATCCGGAATTGCGACCATGTGGTTCACTCGAATTCCATCGCGGTCTATATCTAGCTTTGACGAATTAGCGACGAAATTTATAGAATAGTTCAGGACACATGCCACTCGTCCCAAGGATGTGATGTCCCTATCTAGTGTAATCCAGACTCCAGGGGAGTCGCTGATGGAGTACATACAGAGGTTTCACATTGCGGTTACTGAAGTTAGCAACCCTAATGACCATGCAATTCTAATGGCTGTAATGCGAGGAGTGGATCTGGATTTAGAGTTTGGAGATTGGTTGGTAGGAAAACCTTTGGCCATGCTTGAGCGTTTTTAGTCAAAGGCTCATCAGTTCATAAGAAGAGAGGATGCTAGCTGGACAAGGCGAGATAAGGCACCAGGGCCTGTTCAGGAGAATATAAAAAGCAACATCGCGGTGAAATAATCCGGTGACAATACGGGGAAGGTTCAGGTCAACGTCCAGAACAAGCCCGGGCTATCTAAATGGTACGGAGAAGGAAATCCAGGAAATAAAAGAGAAGTAGGAAAATGGAAGCCAAGGATTCTAATTAACAACGAATATACTCCTCTGAATGCATCTCTGGAGAATATTTACCTGTCAACTTGTAATACTTTTCAATACAGAAAGTCGTGCCCAAAGGAGTCAACAGAGGAACAAAAGCGGACTGGGAAGTATTGCCGCTTCCACGAGACTTACGGGCACAATACAGAAGAGTGTAGACACCTCCACGATGCCATAGAATAGCTGATTAGACAGAAAAAGTTGTAGGAGTTTGTCAAAAACCCGTAGGAAGGTAGGCAAGGAACATCAAACCCAGGCCGGCTCCACACCAATCCAGAGGAACCTGCCTGAACTATAGGTAGACTAGTCATAAACACTATAGTCAGTGGACCTCATCTTGCAGACAGAAAGTGGCAGGAAATGGAGCGGTATGCTAACTCATTAAGGCATGTAGATTATGAATGTTGTTCGAATGTGGAGGATGGGACCCCGCTAAACAGCAGCGCATGATAACGATCGATATAGTATTCGATAGCCGAGATGCTGACTAGGTGGAGGCTCCTACCATTGACCCGATGGTCATATCCGCAACAACTGGGCCAGCTTTGTCAAGAGAATTTTGATTGATTGTGGAATTTCTGTTAACATCATCATCAAAAAGGCATATGACCAAATGAAGATGGAGACGAAGGATTTAAAGCCATCTAAAGCTCGTATCCATGGCTTTAAAGGTGTAGCAACCGATGCAGTGGGTTATGTTGAATTCCTAGTTGAACTTGGGCAAGTTGAACACAGGAGGGTGAATCCTGCCTTTCATAGCTTTGGATGTTGATTCTCCATACAATATATTTTAGGGTCGACCGGCCTTAGTAGAGTTTAGGGCAGCTTTGGCTCCATAGTGTTTAACATTGAAATTTCTGATAGACAAAGGAGATGGTGTTGTGCATGGCGATCAAGTGACCGGTCGTGCATGTTATGTGGTTGAGCTGAGAGAGGTCCAGCGAAGAGAGAAAGGAAAGGTTGTGGATAGCTCCGTCCGCATCCGGAACACTGACAATTGACAAGTAGTACCCGAGCCTTGGCTCGGGCAACATTCTTGAATCTATAGAGACATAGATCCGAGAGATGATGATGAGGAACCCAGGGAAACAAAAGAAGCACTGGCTGAACTGAAGATTGACATTCCAGTTAGCCAAGATAATCCATCGCGAGTACTTAAGATTGGATCACAACTCAACCCCTCGATGGCCGAGGATCTTACTTATTTCCTCCGAGCGAATCTGGATGTTTTCATTTGAACACATTTTGATATGTGCGGGATTTATCCCGCTATTACGAGTCATATATTAAACATAGAACCGAGGTACATACCGATAAAGCAGAAAAGGAGAGGCATGGACCCAGAGAGGTCCGCTGCTCTCGGAGAGGAGGTGGACAAACTCAAAGCCAATTGGTTCATCCACGACGCCCTCTACCCTGAATGGATGTCTAACCCTATGCTAGTAAGGAAAGCAAATGGAAAATGGAGAATTTGCGTAGATTACTATGATCTGAACAAAGCATGCCCTAAGGATAGTTTTCCTTTACCCAGGATTGACCAACTAGTTGACTCAACAACGGGACACGAGTTACTATCATTTATGGATGCGTACTCGGGATATAATTAAATCTCGATGCACATTCCAGACCAAGAACACACTGGCTTTGTCACAGATGTCAGACTATATTGCCACGTGGTGATGCTTTTCAGACTAGAAAATGCAAGAGCGACTTATCAACGTCTGGTAAATCGGATGTTCAAAGACCAGATAGGTAAGATAATGGAATTCTATGTGGATAACATGCTCGTGAAGTCACGACAGTCAAACGACCGCATTCGAGACTTAGTGGAGATGTTATGGAATGAAATTCAATCCTTTGAAGTTTTCCTTTAGCGTTGCGGCAGGGAAGTTTTTGGGTTTCATTATTAATGCACAGGATATTGAAGCTAACTCGGAAAAGATTCAAGCTATTCGGGACATATAACTTCCCAGAACTATAAAGCAGCTAGGAAGCTCAAATGGTAAGATGGTCACGCTAAGTCGATTCATATCCAAAGCCACAGATAAGTGTATACCCATCTTTGATGTAATAAAGAAAGGAAAAAGAAATTTTTAATGGACTTCCGACTGTGAGAACACATTTCGAGCTTTGGTAAGACATTCGGGAAGTCCCTTGGTGCTGTCAAAACCTATAGATCATGAAGTATTGTATGTGTACTTGGTTGTATCCTAGCATGCTATCAGTATAGCTTTTGTTCGCAAGGAGGATCAAGTTCAAATGCCGGTTTACTACGTAAGTAAACGGTTAACGGGGGCAAAGCGAAATTATACCAAGATCGAGAAACTGGCCTACTGCTTGGTGATTGCATCACGCAAGCTTCGTCCGTACTTTCAGGCACACTCGATCAGTGTTTATACTTATTAGCCCTTACGTCAGGTACTTCAAGGACCAAAAACTTCTAGAAGGATGTTAAAATAGAATATTGAGTTGAGTCAGTTCGATACTACCTACCTGCCAAGAAGGGCCATACAAGGGCAAGCGCTCGTAGATTTCATCGTTGAATTCACCGTGTCAGACAAACCAAATAGCTATGATGTTATTCCCCTCATTCGATGGAAAATGTACACCGATAGGGGATCTAACAACCGTTGCTCTAGGGTTGGTACAGTTCTTTTGACTCCCAAAAACCGATCAATTTGTTATGCTTTGAAGCTCGATTTTCCAGCAACAAATAATGAAGCCGAGTATGAAGCATTGATTGCTGGCTTGAAACTTATCAGAGAACTAGGAGTAAAATCGGTTGAAATCTTTTGTGACTCACAATTGTTTTTATACCAGGTGTGGGGGGGACTATCAACCAAAGGGACAAAGACTTGCCCCTTACTTTTCATGGGTTCAAGAGCTGTTAGCAGATCTAGAGTATTATGATATGTCGCATGTCCCGCGTGAACAATACAGAGAAGCCGATTCATTAGCCAAATTTTCAAGTACTAGCGATGCACAACAAATGGGATTGGTTTCCGTCGAAACCTTACATGCTCTGAGTATAAATGTAATGGAGATAGATTTTGTGTCAAAAACAGAAATCGAGAAGGAATCATGGATGACCCCATTCAAGCAATACTTACTACACGGGGTCTTGCCCGAAAGAAAGAGCAAAAGACGACAAGTCATTCGTAAAGCTTTGCGATATGTAATGCATGATGGAATAATGTATCGGAAGGGATTCTCGGCCCCTTACTCCAGTGTATTGCTCACAATGAGGTAAAACGAGTCCTGAAGGAAGTTCATGAAGGAGAATATGGTGACCATACTGGGAGGCAGACGTTAGCAAAGAAGATCCTTCGCCATGAATACTATTTGTCAACCGTAAACCGGGATGCTGTAGACTACGTAAAGAGATGTGACAAATTCCAAAAGTATGTAAAAATTCCAAGAGCTCCGTCGATGGAACTCATACAAATGGTTAGTCCTTGGTCATTTGCAATGTGGAGGATCGATATAATTGGTTCTTTACCCATATACAAAGGTAGTGTGAAATACGCAATAGTTTCGGACGATTACTTTACCAAGTGAGCAAAAGCAGAGCCCTTAGCCATGATCACCACCAAGAAGGTTATTAATTTCATTGTATGAAACATTATATGCTGTTTCGGCCTCCCACGGACTATCATTATAGACAATGGAACTCGATTCGAAAGTAGGGAGTTCAAAGAATTTTGTCAAAAGTATGGCATTGAAAAAAGGTTTGCACTAGTTGCTCATTCAAAAGCCAATGGAGAAGTAGAATCCGTGAAAAAAATAATTAAGTCCATATTGAAAAAGCATTTGGAAAAGGCTAGAGGCAAGTGGGTAGATGAACTTCAAACAGTACTTTGGGCTTACAGAACCACCCACAAGTCCGCGACTGGCCACACTCCATTCGCATTAGCATATGGCACGGAGGTCGTTATACCTGTGGAACTTGAAGTTCCTTTGCATTGAGTAATTCATTATGACCCTATGACAAATCGAGATCTTTTACTAGAATCACTGGACTTTGTTGATGAAAAATGTGAAGAAGCTGATTTAAGAGCGGCTGCATATAGACATAGAATCGCTCAATATTATAATGTAGAGGTCCAACCAAGAACCTTTGATGCGGGCGATCTTGTTTTAAAATGAGTTTTCCTGGTCCCATCGCATATGAATCCCACATGGGAAGGTCCATACGTCATTGAATGGAGGCTTGGAGAGGGAACTTTCAAGCTAGCGATCGTTGATGACGCGACACTCCCTCAAGCATGGAATAGCAAGCATCTACGGAATTAATATACTTAGTCTATCCCTTTGGTATCTTTGTTGCAATTATTTCCAGTATGTTTTTATTTCGTTGATTCTTAATTTTCGGCATGTAATAAGACAATTTAGTTTGCTTTCATTAATAAAAGCTTGAAGTCGTCTTTTTCATGAATTATTGATGTTTCTGTGTATGATAATTCTATGGAAAAAAACTAGAGTTACATTATTCTGTCTGACATACGAATGCGCACGAACACTTAAAATGTCCAAGTCCTCGATGTGCGGACTGGAGTACTCTGAGTGCCCAGAGTGTGGACTAGAGTATAAAAGGCTTAAAATCTCCAAGTCCTCGGAGTGCCGACAGGAGTATTCTAAGTCCTCAGAGTGCGGACTGGAGTACTCTGAGTCCCGAGAGTGGACTAGAGTATAAACGACTGAAAATCTTCAAGTCTCCGAAGTGCGGACTGGAGTACTCTAAGTCCCCAGAGTGCGGACTAGAGTATAAACGACTCAAAATCCCCAAGTCCCCAAAGTGTAGACTGGAGTACTCTAAGTCCCCATAGTGCGGACTAGATTATAAACGCCTCAAAATCTCCATGTCCCCGAAGTGTGAACTGGAGTACCCTAAGTCCCCAGAGTGCGGACAAGAGTATAAACGCCCCAAAATCTCCATGTCCCCGGAGTGCGGACTGGAGTACACTAAGTCCCCAGAGTGTGGACTAGAGTATAAAAACTAGAGTATAAACGACTTTAAATCTCCAAGTCCCCAGAGTGCGGACTGGAGTACTCTAAGTCCCCAAAGTGTGGACTAAAGAATATTCTAAGTACCTAAAGCATGAAATAGAGGATTGCGATTCTCAAAAAAATTCCAAGTGTCATGGAGGTGAACTGGAGTTTGGGTAACTCATCGAATGTCAAGTTATAGTAATAAGTTAAATGAGCTAAACAATAAAAGTCGTTTGAGAGACAAAGAAACTGAATTGTATTTATCGATTCAAGATGAGGTTCCACAAAAATACCTCCAAAACTCGGAGTCAAATGTCTATTTACATTGACCATGAAAATAAATAAAAATAATTACATAATCTAAGCTAACTCTCATTGAATGAGAGTAACAACTACTTCTTTGGTTTCTTCTTCTTCCTTGTTTTCTCGGATGACTCCTCCCCCACGCATTTTTGCTTGGATGCTTTGCTTGCTAGGGAAGTAACATCCGAAGAAGGAAGAGGGACTTCCATTGGCCTGGACCCACCAGGGAGAATAACCATCAAAGGCTTGTTCAACAGATCGTCCAGTTCCACAACTTAAGGCTCGACCTTGATCTCAACTTTCTTCTTTTTCTCCTCCGCAAGTTGCTCCTTCATGCTCACTTTCGAAGTGTGTCCGGAGGCGCCTGTAATCTCAACTTCATAACTTTCTTTGACGGGTGACGAGGTTACAGATTTGTCATCGTCAAGCGCTTCAATCACTTGAGCATCAAGACCGAGAGTCTCTCCCTCTTGAATAGCCTTGCTTGCCTTCTCCTTCTCCTCCTTGGCGTCATCTCTCCTTGGAGTTGGCTCACGGTCAGAGCGGCCTATGAAAATCACAAGAGACAAACGTTAGAATACAATAACCTCTCGTCGAAAACAACGGCTCTTTGAACTTTAAGAAGAAGAGTTATATACCGGTTTATTATTGACTCTCAACCGTCCGAGGAGTCACACCCTCTAGAATGAGAGATAAAACATGAATGTCAAGGCCAGGGTCTTACGGGTCGTAAAGAACGTGTTGCTCGAACGGATCAAGTACGGCCGACCAGCCGATTGTGTAAGGGAAGTAACTGGAGACTCGGTTCCAGATGGACTGGAAATGTCATTCTTTCCTTTGACGTGGAGGAACCTTTGCTATAGAGAGCCTTTGCTACAGACAAGTTTCGGCTAGATGGACCAATCTCCTCGTTTCCCGACTCAACCTTTCTGATCTTTATCAAAGTTTTCTATGCTTCGGCTAGAGATTCGAGGTAACCCTCCCTAAGAAAAGTTAAGTCCCGATACATGAGGACACGGGCATTGTATTCTGCTATAAGCGGGCCGAACAAGCACTTGATCTCCTCTCTACCAGCCTCCGTAGCCGCTTTAAGGCGAGAATCAATCTGCGTGGATGCTGTTCTTTTGTACTCCGCATGGGATTCAACCTTCAGCAACTCAACTTTAGAGAGTTCGTCGTCGAGCTATGTCTTTAGGAGTCACGTGGCAACAATCTCATCGCAATATCGTTGCGACTCTTCCTGAGTAGCATTTTTTCCTCTTTCTCTTTAAGGAGTAGCTCATCCAACACTTTGGCTCGCAGGGCGAATGCATCCCTCTGTTTTTGAATGGAATCTTTCTCTAAAGCTAAGGCCCCACAACGTTGAACTACTTTGTCAATTTCTTTCTTATGTGTCGCCTCTAGACGATTAATGGCCTCCACTATGTCTTTAGCACTTTTTTAGGGAGCTTCAAGCTAAGACTTGTATGAATAGAGCTCTTAATCCTATGCTTTAATGATGTCTTTGTCGTGAATAGCTTTGAGCTTCAGGCGATTGATTTCGTGTTGACGCCCAATAGAGACTTCTGAGACTTTTTCAACTAAGTGGACAAATGCATCATGTTGAACGTAAACGTTATTGTTACAAGCAATGACGCTTTGTTTGACGTGTCCCGAAATGTGATGAATCGCTGGGAGAAATTTCAAACCATCGAAGCATATTTTCCGGAATGTGGCCATGAGCTAAATAAGTCTTTCCGCTACCGATGGATCATGTACAAAAGTGGAAGGAGTTTTCCTGAAGACTACTAATGTTTTGTGGGGTTCCTGGGATTGCTTGGTACTAGATCAACCGGAATGTTGACCTTGGTGGACCTCAGGCTGGGACCCCTTACGCACAGACTTCTCCTTGCCTTACTCTAATTGAGAAGGAGGATCGCGAGAGTAGGAGGACTTCCTGTATGTTTTTCTTCGATAAGATGATTCTCGAGGGCAGTAGTCTTGATTGCCTGTGTCATCTCTGTCCCGGCGTTTGTCGAAGCCCAAATCCCAACAAGAATGATGAAAAATGGATGACCCGCGAAGACGGTCGAGTCGATGAGTATGCCACATGTCACCTGCGTAAAAATTGAATGATGACAAATTATCATAAAATAAAGTGGTGGTTAAATTTTAAGTGCAAACTGAAGTGCATGTGGCCGTGTGTGTCCTAATATTTCCCTTGACGGACCAATTTCTTTATCTTTACTTATAGGAGTATTTTCTCTTTGATTATGGGCTTGAGCGCCTACATTGCCTCTTGTGGGCGAATGACGCTTAAGGGCTTCCGGATCATTGAAGCCATAGTTAAGCAAATCGTTGGGAATAGTAAGGTTCGACAAGCCTTTCAAAGAACTCCTTAAGTTTTAAGGAGAAGGCTCTCTCTCCACTGGAGTGATTGTGACCTTAGAGGTTCCACCAACTGTCTTCTTACCCAATTTGTAAGCGAATTTCTTCTTCAGCGTTACTTCAATAACGTGAATCTCAACTACAGGCTCCCGAGCGGGACTAACATTCTCACCCGGTACTTCGGGCACTTTAGGTTCCCTAATCTCCCCCCTCAGGTGTGTCAGGGGCGCCACGTGCTAAAGGCCAGCTTGCCTTTTTCCTTTGTCCAAGGCAGACCCGGTTGTAGTGACACTATGAGGAAGGCTTATTCGGCGACCTTCTGCCAGCAGCTTGAATTTGGAGAGCGATTCATTGGAAATGATAGATATGATATCCCAGTCTTCCACGGGAACGGCTCGAATAGCTTCAATAGCCTCAGAGTACCCCGAACCTTCGAGATGTGGCTGATACTTGTAAACTAGAAAAAGGGTTAGAAAGGGTGCACTTTCCATTGAATTCAAGTATTGATCCAGAAAAGAAACTTACTCCCTTTCAGCCATCTCCTCGCAAAGCCAAGAGACAGTGCACGTAGAACCACTCCTGCTTATACTGAGAAAATTTGCTCTACGCTTCGGTTAGGATTTGGCACTTGCTATGCGGTTCAAGGAATATGAAAGGTGGGCTGTCAGACCACCACTTGACACAATAAATATAGCGAATGTCGCCGGGAGTGGGGAGCCTAAGTAGAATGCTCATGAAGAGAATACACGTGCCGTATAAAAACCCATGGCTATTGGGATGTAGCTGTGATGGGGAGATCTCTATATATTGCAGCACGTCACGCAGGAAGGAGTTGAATTTGGCATTCTACCAACCCATCACATAAATTTATTGTAGGTCGTATATCCGGCTGGGGGCAAGTGAGGAAGATCTTGTCTTGATGGAACCAATACATCATCGAAAGGAATTCCATGTATTGAGCATATGCAATGAAGGGCGCTTTCATTAATTCTCGAAGCTTGAGAATCGACTGGATTGTCTAGAAATATCGCTGCATCTGGGGCATCGGGAGCTAGATCAGCAGATGCAATTGTGGGACTCAGAATATCTTATAAAGGAGTAGTCGAAGGATTCGAAGTTCCAACTACTTCTTGTTGAGAAGTTAGCTCGGATCTATCTGAGACTGTGGCAGAACTAGATTTTCTAGACATCTCTAATGAGTGTTGGATCTGGCGGAACACCTGTTTAAACCATACTTGAAAAAGATCAACATTAGACATAACAAAAAAATACTCCCCCTGTGATGTGTGAACTAGTGCAATCTTTCAAGTATAAGTGCCAATGAATTGAAAGTCACAAAGCTGATGAAATAAAGTTAGGCTTTGAACTATCATCTTCTAAGACTGTCATCGCTGACCGTCTCCGAAAGCTTGTCGTATAATGGTTTCAATTTCGAACTCAGCATCGTTACTGTATGTGGAAGATTATTGTTTGTTTTAATCGAGTTAAATTCAGGTTTATAATTGTCAAGGCAGGGTAGTTATTAGTCTAGATTAGTTTGATATGCTAGATGCTTAAGTCCTTGTCCCTGTTTGTTATCATATGGCTAAACATGGAATGTAAGTGAATTTGACATAGGCTGTGGTCGAGTGGGAATGATTTTGACTGTTGTTATATACTTCAAGCCTATCAATGCCAAGCAACACTCAAAATACTCGGTCATCTCAATGCCGAGCGACACTCAAAATACTCGGCCATCTCAAAGCCGAGCGACACTCAACATACTTGGCCATCTCAATGCCGAGCGACACTCAACATACTCCGCTATCTCAATGCCGAGCGACATGCAACATGCTTGGCTATCAATGCCGAGCGGCCCTCAACACTTGCTAGCTAACCCATTTACTGTCGACACCAAATGAAGCCAAGCTACTTATCTCCTAATTCCCAAACATCACTTCCACATGGAGACCACCAGGCCACCAGTTGCACACTTGGAAATTTTTCCATTCTCTTATCAATGCATCACTGACCGATCTAAAAACCACTAGTATCCCTACCCTTCCTCCTCTCCATTTCACCATACTCAAAATCGATAAAGGTTCTAGTCCTAAGGAATGTTCAAACCACGATTGGTCTTCCTCTTCTACACGATTCCTACTGTCCTTGGTCTGAAGAAAGTTCACGAACTCGAATCTCGTTTTAAATTTCCTAATCTGGAAAGAGCGTTTGAAAGAGATGTTATTACCTAAGAGGATGACGAGGCTTAGGGATCAGATTAAGTTCGAGATTGAAGTTTTCTTAGATTCAACCTGGGGGAGAACTGCAAGGAAGACTTGTTTGATTCAGGGTAAGGAAGGAAGGTTAAAGAGGTAGTTAGAGTTTGGGAGAAGGAAAATTGCGAGTTCCTAAAACGAAGTGAAAGTAAAAGAGCGATGGAGAGAAATGTCAGTTTCCATAGAGAAGGGAAGTTGAATAGGCATCGACCAGTGGAACCGATCAAGATGTCCCGATGGTTCGGCACAAGGCCCCGATCGGCATTTTCCCTCGTTCAGCCTCTCACTTCATTCGGCCCAAGTACCTCGTTCGGCACAGGTCTCGTTTGGTATAGGAGGTCTCGTTCGACATAGTAGGTCTCTTTCGGCATTCAAGGCCCGTTCGGCATTTAGGCCTCGTTCGGCATTCAGGGCCCGTTCGACATTTAGGCCTCGTAAGAAATCACTATTGAGAAGATAGAGCAAGGGCTTAAAGGAAAATGCAGATTTCTTATGGTTCAAAGCACATCATGTTGGTCCATACGATAACTTTGGGGGGCAAGTGTTACCTGGATGTTTGACTCGGTAACGAGTCGAACGACGCACATGCATCGCTCGGAACAAGGCCTCCTTTGGCATCTCCCCTCGCTCAGCACAAGGCCTCGTTTGGCATCTCCCCTCGCTCGGCACAAGGCCTCGTTCGGTATCTCCCCTCGTTCGGCATCTCCCTAGTTCGGCCTAAGTATCTCGTCCGGTACAGGCCTCGTTCAGTACAAGCCTCATTCGGCCTATACTCTTCGCTCGACACAATGCCTCGTTTGGCATATGAGTGCCGTTTAGCATGGAAATCTCGCTCGGCACAGTGCCTCGTTTGGCATGCATTCCTCGCTCGGCATACGAATGTCGTTCAACCTAGATATGTGGCTCAACATACGAGTGTCGTTCGGTATGGAAACCTCGTTCGGCATAATGCTTCGTTCGGCATATGAGTGCCGTTCGGCATGGAAACCTCGCTCGATATTCTCTGGTTTGACCAACCTTGCTCGAAAATTGCCGTTCGGTATCCCTGGCTCGGTGCGCCGAAGCTACTTACCATAGGCCGAGATACCTTGTTCCTAGGCCCATGAGGGAAGTCCAACCCATCTTCGTCTATAAATAGAGGGGCAGGGCACAGTGAAAGGGACCTTTTTTCGAGAACACTGGTGAGACACTGCCACTTTTAAGACTCATTCTTTTTCACTTAACATTTGAATTCGAGTAGTTGGTGTATGGATCGTATTTGTAATCAATTGTTTAGAAAATAAATAAAGATTAAACTCAAAGTGGCCGTAGGCAGTTACGCCGAACCACTATAAATCTGGTGTTCTTGTTTCTTATAATTATTACTGCATTCTACTACGTTATTTCTCACTTTTAATTTACCTTCTTCATTAATCTCTCTACAAAAATTCCTTTTTAGGGTGACTAATTCTGGTGCTAACAGTATAAATTTCTTTTTTCAATTCATTTCTTTTAAAGAAGATATAGCGGAAATAACGGAATATACCGAATAATGGGATATAGCGAAAATAGTGGGGCTTAAAGCGGAAAGGCTACATTTGGCGCTCTATGGAAAAATCATAGCGGTAGAAATCCGCTATGAGATTTAGTAGGGTTATAACAGGGCAATAACTACACAGACCCATATATGCTTCTTCGAATGAACCCTTTCCTCAATAGGTCATTCACTTGCACCTCCAATTCCTCCTGCTCTCTGGGTGCCATACGCCTCAAAGGCATAACTATCGGTATAGCTTCCTTCACCAAGTCTATCTTAAACTCGATCTCCCTATGCGATAGCTATCCAGTCACTTCCCCAAAAACATTTGGATACTCTCCAGTGATACGCATAGATGAAAATCCCTCATGCGGTACCTCAAGCGAATATAGAAGGCTAACCATCACCCCATCTCTGGTAGGCAGCCAACCACTACCATTCGCCGATCCATATCTCTGATTGTCACCAACACCTTCTCATAATCCACTAGGCTGCATAATTCCTAAGCCAGTCCATACCCAGGATAATCCTAAACCCAACCAAGTTCAAAACAAAGCAATCATGAACCAAAGAATATTCATGAATCGATAAAATCTAGCCACAATAAACCATATAAAGACTGGGAGAGCCTCTAACAAGGTTCGTCATGATTAGGGTTGGTCTACTATCTCAGGTTCCAAACTCAATATATCTACTAGCTCACTACAGATTAGTGAATAAAAAGCACCGGTATCAAACAAAACTCGAACAAGAATATCATCAATAGAAAGCATACCTTCAATAACGACTCTCTTCCCTTTCTCCATCATGGAGGGAGTACTCGATGAAGTCAGAAATGTGCCCAAAGAATATGCCTTCACTACTGTTTATCCTTCATCGATTCTGGACAATTCTTCTTCAAACGTCCAGGCTTGTAACAGTTGTAACATTTCCTCTTTTCACTCATCTTTCAACCTTTAATCAAATTGTCCTTTTCATTGGATCCAAAGCAAGTAGGTTCCCATTCACCCTTCTTCTTAACACCCTTTCCTTAGGACTACTTTTTCTTTCTATTCCACTTCCTTTTGCCTTTACCACCTTGATGCAGCTTTGGCTCTTCTTTCTTAGCAAAAACAATAATAGCAGTCTTAGCCTTAGGGTACAAGCACTCATGGCGAAGCGCCTTCTCTACAAGCTTCTCAAATGGCTCATCTATATGGTCCACTAGCTTTTCCCCAGGTAATCATCTAAACTAGTAATAAATTTCTCATTCTTCCTCAAGGGAGTGTTGATGAATGACATCTCACACTTAGATAAAGCATCAAATTCTGCCACATATTCAGAAACTGTCATCTCTCCCAGCTTGAGATCAATAAATTTTTTGAATGGGACTGACTTCTGAGCAACTAGAATAAACTTCTCCTCAAATCTTTCCTTGAACTGATCCTGGCCGAACTAGTCCTTTGGTGTAGCAATAGTAACAACATTCGACCAACTCATGGTTCGGTCCTGAAGCTGTCTTGATGTCACTTTTCTCTTCAAAGCATCCTCCACCTCTATATCTCAAAAACACGCTCAGAATTATCCTAATCTTGCACTTCTATGGCTGACTCAAACCTATGAAAGGGCTTCCCGCTAAGAGTAGAATAAGCTTTGCTCAGCTTAACGAAATCAGCTTTAGGCGCTTGCACTAGAGCACCTCTTCCCATTACCACTCCAAGAGCATTCCTCATTATATTAGCCATCATAGCATTGAACATGGCTCGAACATCAGGCATAACAGCTCCTAATCTTGCTCCTTCCTCTACTCTTAAAGCAGAATTCCTCACAGCATTCCTTATATGCCAGCTCTTTTTTATTTGTAACAAGAATTATCAGTCTCTCATAAAGAAAACTATGCTTATAATACTCATGTGCATGCAACTTATACCATATAATATATTACTATTTAGTTTTGAAAACTGAACTTATAACAGGTACGCACTCTCTCTTACATTTACATACTCTCGATCTAGTCTAAGGTGATAACACTTTCCCTATCTTTACTGGATTATGGCATCAGCTCTAGTTAATCATATAACCAAAGCTCTAGTATCAAATGTGACGATCATCCTATACCATAAGCACCAGTAGTATATAAATAGTGCGTTGCCTATGCCCCATCAATATAGGGAGATCATCAAGGTTGAAATAAACCAATATAGCATATAAACTATCATATCTCACAGCGCATGAATAAAATAGAATATCACAAATATAATAGAAGAGATAATAATAACTATGTGAACAAATCATTGTAACGACCCAGAAATTTCGATCCCGAAAATTTCCAGATAGTTAAGAAAAGAAGAAAAGAGAAAGAAGAAGAAGACAGAAACAAGACACAGAAACCTCACATTCACAGCGGATCAAATATAATATCAAATAAAATAGCAGTTATACAAAGAAAACTATATCAGTTAATTTACATTTAAATACATCAGAGTACACATATACATAAATACTAGACAAAACAATCATGTCCAAAGACTACAATATCATAGTGAAAACTCTCCATACGTCCCTGCCATCCTGCTCGCCTCCTGAGCTCCAGAACGTCCTTACTTGAAAATCTGTAATACTCGGTCTGACCCGAGCATTACATCAAAGTAACACCCGGGTCAGGCTGGAAACCAGCGTGAGTAAACCCATTCAACAAGAATACAAAAGCATGCAACACTTATAAACCCGGGGTACTTATGTTAATTTACAAATTTACAATTTGTTATAAACATTACTTTATCACACCTTAATTTCTAAGTATTAGACTTAGGTGAAATGGACCCATCCATTTCATTCTATTGATTCCATACATCAAATTATAAAGAATCGAAGTGGTTTCGGTTATTTACTAATACCCGACTCCGATCTCTTCGAATCTAATATCAACTTAACTTAAATTATTCAAGTGAAAAACAATTCTACTTTTCATACAAGATTTTCTCAGTAATTCATCATCAATAGATATCCACATCCTCACGGTTTAAATCAAACATATCATATCACATAGCATCACGAACCACCTATTAGGGATAACAATTAATCAAGGCTTCCAATATCATTTTATTTTCCCTTTAATTACAGTTAAGTAATTAATCCTTAATTAATTTCACAAACTAATTATCCTTAACCCAATATGGTAATTAATCTTTAATAGATATCAATTCAATAGATATCATCCAAATTCAGACACTTAACAACCCATCATCCATAAGCAAGTATTATCAATTCATATCATAATTAATTTAATTACTTAAATTAACTCCTTAAGAATTAATCACTTAATCTTGCTCATACAATCATTAGTTAAATAATAACCTTAATTAATTAATCACAACCTTGATTTTCTCTCTTAATCAATTAATCAATCCTTAATCCCAGATTAATTACACTAAATTAATAATCTCAATTGATCCCCTGATTAATTACATAAGAATTTAATCCAAATTACTTCCATTGTGACGACCCGGAATTTTAAGCATTTGAAATCAGAATATTTAATTTATTTTAAATATTCAAAAGTTAATTATTAACTTTAATTTCAAATATCAGTATTCATTTGATAATTAATTGTTGAATTTAATTATCGAAATTGGGTAAATTATTGAATCTGGAAATTTATGCCTGTTAAAAATAATTTGAAGGCTCGTAAAATTTATATTGATAATACTGAAGATAATAAAAGTTGAAAATTTTAAATTAACAATAGGTTGTTCAGTTTTAAAAATTTATACCGTTTAAATTGAATTTAAAAATAGCCTTCCGAGGCGCAGTCTCGGAATTTGACGAAACCAGTTCCATTGGATCTGTAATATTGGATTATTATCGGATTTCAAATTTCGTGTTGATCGGAGTTTTCGGGTGAGCATACGATACATTAACGCGTTGGAATTTATATCGTAAACTAAATAACTCATATTATACTTGGTCAAATATTTTAACAACAGCCACTTCCTTTCCTATCAGCCGTGATCTTATCACCTACAAAACACTGTAGCCTGTTGATTTAAGTACATAAACATCTTCTCTTGTTCCTTCATTTGGAAGCCAAAAATCAGCAGAGCGGAGAAATTTTTTTTTATTGAAAACAAAGTCTTCGTTCACTTTACTTTTCAAAATTCCAATTCCTTCCCCACTTCAAAATCGAGACTTCTGCTCCTAATCTCTAGACCCAGTATTCATCCAAATCGAAGCCTCCCAGTAAAAAAAAGAAAGAAAAAAGAAGAGGGATTCGAGAATCAAATATAAAGAAAGGGGCGGCTGCGAACCCAAGATTCGATTTCTAATCGAAAGCGCGGCCTGGGAAAGAGCTCACATGCTTTGTTAGAGGGCGGGTGGACCGGTGTTCGTGGATAAGGGGAAGAGGAGCATCTCGAGTTGTGCTCATCGACAACTAGATCTGGAAGAGAGGGGTCGCGCGTACGATGGGGTATCTCGGCGGCGTGGCTACAGTGGGAACAGTAGTTGCGTGTTCGTGGGACGAGAGCACGTGAGAGCATAACGACCATGTAGTGGCGACCTTTAGGGATTTTCGTGCTCGCGATTTGGAGGTTTCGGGATTGAAGACTCGTTGTCGATTTTGAAGACGAGTGGGTGACTGTGAGTCACGATGATGGTAGGGGTTCGCTTGAGTCGAAGCGATGCAGTGGTTGCCTGAGAGTGTCGCTTGCTTTAGGAACAGCGAGGTAACGGTTTTATCTTTAATCAGATTAAATCAATGTAGGAATATGTAAACAGATGGTCAATATTCCAGTGAGGATTATTTTCAGATTTATATATATACACAGACTTTTCAATTTAAACACACACATATATATATAAAAAGGGTAAATATATGTTTACAGTAAGGCAAAAACAATTTTATTATTAGATATATATATATATATATATATATATATATATATATATATATATATATATCGGTAGGATTAAACAGTAAGATAAAGTTGTCTTGTAAAATTTATAAACAGATTAAAAATATATACATTTTAGTTACCAGTCATTTATTTAACTTAGATTATTTTTACTAAATCTAATTGTGTGTCTTGAGAAAATAGCAGGTAAGTGGAAAAGGACTGAGATGAAAATCTATAATAATTTAATTCAACAAAATGTTTAAAGGAAAGGAGAATGTAAATTAGGGTAGTAAAACCATCATTTAAAATTTGTAATTAAATCTGTTATGTGGTAGTTTATTTTATTTTCAACTAATTCAAATATTAATAAAGCCGTATAAATGTTATACAAGGTTTAAAACTATGAAGAAACAAGTCGAGATTTGGATGGATTGCAAATTGAGGAAAAAAAAGCAAAGGTGAGTTAATCTCACTCAGTTACATTTAAATTTAAATGATTAAATTTAAATAATTGTTTGAATGGCTGAATCAGTTGATGTGATATAGTATGATATTTTGGAATTGGCATATTATATTGTGCTAACATTTGTGGATGCAGGGAAAACAGGTTGGAGGGATCCAACTGGGCCCCTCACATTTATTTAAATTATTCAATATTCTCTGTTGTGATTATTTGATATCCTATGATGAGTTATATTGGAATATTGAATGTTAAGGTTTGATTGGATATTCGGTCTAATGAATTACCAAAAATATATAAATTGGATTTTGGAAAGATAATAAAAGAAGTGAAACTGTAAGTAAATAATTATAGAAATTTTAATAAATTTAAGAATGTATTGGAAAAGATATAAAGTGACTTTAAAATTTCTAATAAGTAAATCTTGAGTGTAGAAAGGAAATTTGAATAAACAGAAAGTTAATGAATTTTAAACTTCAGTGTTATTAATTAATAGAACAAAGCTTTTCTTGAATTTAAGATTTAAACTATGGAAATGAATAAAGAAGAAATTGGGAAAAGCTGAAATTTGCATATTTCAGTTAAAAGATTCAAAATCAAATGGAAAATAATAACAATAATAAATTAAGTGTATAATTAATGAATTCTGAAATGAATTGAGTAATTAAAGAAACTTATTTCAAATGGAATAAATTGGGAATCAATTTGGAAAACTGATTCAATTGATTGAAGTTGGAACTCTCCCTGGATAACCAAGTACGTTTTCAAAGTAAATTTTTTAATATACGTTAAAGGATTTAAAGTTGTTTTAAAAAGCAAGTTTTGAAAAATTTCTTATTTCTAATATTTAAATTCTAAAGTAAGTATTTTCTCTTAATCTATTATAGTAGTAATTATTTAAAGAATGACTTAATACTATGTTTTTAAAAGTATAAATCTAGTTTTATATTTATTAAGTAACTTTATTTTCAAATATTCATATAGTATGTATTTTTAAAAAAATTATTAAAGTAGTTTTAATTTAAATGTTTTAAAGGTATATATTTTAAAGTAAAGTGTTTTAAAATTTATTTTTAAAATCTAGTTTTGTGCTTGGTAATTTCAGTAGAGATAGAAAATATTTGGGAAAGTTTATTCTGGAAAGAAAGATGGTTTTGAAAACTGTTTTCAGAAGATTGAAAATATAAATATATCTTGTGAAGATATTTTGAGGATAATAAATAATTTGGAAATTATTTATTGTTGGATGGTTGTTTGTGAATGTTAATTGATAGTTAAACAACCGACTATCAATATTGGCCAAATGCGTTTATCGTTTCGAAGAGACCGGGATCGAGATTTATTTCTCGAAAACCACTTCGATCCGGTTTGTATGTTTCGTGCGGAAAACGTGTTCGGAGTCGAAGATAGAGCAGTGAAGTGCAAGGGCTAGTCGATACTAATCCCGAGGATATTTCCAAAATGGATGTAGTAGGAATAGTGCATTCGGTTCCATTCGAACCCGGGACGGACTTGTATGGACGAATGCTTGCGAAACATCGTCAGGTGGGCGATGGGCATTCTAAGTGAAACGTTCTAAAAGGTAACGCTTAGCCTCAAGCCTCATCAAATGGGAATGACTGAAAATCAAGGGATATGCAGCAAGGTTAGGTGGGTAGCACCCAAGCAGGGTGAGGTCATTCCAGTCTAGATGTCCCTTTTTATTTTTCGGCTTAGTGGTGCGGTTGCTGATCCCAACCGCGGGGTGATCTCACTCGGGACTGTCCAGTAAGGGATGATTCCGGCCTTGTGTTGCAGGGGATGAAGGGAGTAATCCTCGGTACGGTGATCTAGGCCCCGTACCGTGACAGGTGGTACCCTAGTGCCTAGTCATTAGTTGGAAATCCATTCTCCCTACGAGCCTTGTACGAGTTTTGTTTGTATTACCCACTTTTGTGGCTAGTAGCTGGAATTTAATAATGTAACAATTTTGGCTATTTTATAAGTATTTGTATATAGACCCTATTGTAATATCAGAGAATTTCTATAAAAATTGTTTTAGCTATCGTAAGGTAAAAACCCGACATGTTTATTTGTGGCGTGGTCTTACGAGATGCTTTCGTTTTCAAAGGATTTTTGAAACTTTAATAATCAATTGGGTGTGATTTTCTCACGCTAGTAATCCAGACTGACTCGGGTGTTATTTAACTGTAATGCTCGGGTCAGACCGAGTATTATAGGATACAGGATATGATGCTGTGGAGCTCAGGAGACGAGCTGGATGACGAAACGTACTCTCGTACTTGTATATTTATATACGTATTCCGCTGTGTTGAGTTGTTGTGTACCCATTGTATGATATTGATGTTGAGTTGTGACTGATGTATTCTGATGATGTAATGTATGTAAACAGATATATTTGATTTTGAGTAAAGATTATTTACTATCTATTATATTTTATTCCGCTGCGATGGCTAGATTCTGATGTTGATTTTGTTTTCTCTTCTTCTACCTCTTCTTCTTAAACCCAAATGGTTCGTATTTCTGTGCAACTTGAGTTAATTGTTGTAGAATAGTGTTGACTCAAGGGGTACGGATTTGCGGGTCGTTACAGTTGGTATCAGAGCTTAGGTTGGTGACAACCTAGGCTTTGGTGGGAATTACTCAAGTAGAGTCCGTAGTACTCTATAATGAGTTTGAGTGTATTAATAGATATGAGCGCGTATTTGTTAGTGAATATAAAACGGTTTTATATTGTGTCGATTGGTTTATTGAGTAGTTTATGGATTCTGGTCAATACGAGTAATTAACGTTATTGATAGGGATCTCTAAACACTTGAATAGAACAATTCGACACAGTATTGTTTTAAAATAGGGTAAATGAAATAATTTTACCCAAATTATTTTTGTATATAAAAGATATAAATTTTTGTAAAGTATTATAGTATTTGGATGCTTGATTGTTAAGGAATGATAATAATTAAATTCTTAACACTATTGTGTAGAAATTGAAAACTTATAACAAAAGGTGAAGAATAAATTTATTTAACAAAATGGAATTTGAAATATAGATTATAAATGTAATTTATAAATTGAAATAAACTTCATATACAAATGAGATTTGTAAATGTAAAACTGTAAAGATGATTATAATTTTGAAATAGAATTCCAGAGAACATTTGAAATTGAAATGAGATAAAATTTCAGAGAATGGTTGAATAAAGATTTGAAAGAATTGCAATTTGGAATTTTTGGGAAACATCCAAATTCCTTTGGATTTGGAAATGGTTTTCAACAGTTTTGGAGAAATAATAATGGTATTATTTCATAAATAGTTTTGGGTTGAATTTGAAATCTTTAGAGATTTGGAAATTAAAAATATTTGAAATGTTGTTAAAAAGATAAAAGCACTAAACTCTTTCGGTTGCTGGAAAATTATTCTGATGATGATCGCGACATCATCGGTGTTCATTTTCGAGTTTTCGAGAGAGAAATTGCTACCTGAATGTTTTGGGCTGGTGTTGTTTGCAAAACTGGGTTCAAAAGGGAAATTGAATTTGCCAAGGGTTTTGGATGCAATTGATTTCAAAGGTTATTTTGAAATTTTGGGAAATTGTTTAAACTCTGGAATATTATTTAAATGTTTATGGAATAATAAAAATATACTAGACTAAATAAATGCAATAGAGAAAGTATCGAATTGGAATAAATAAGTTTCGACAGCTTATAAACGAATTGAACAGTATTGAAATAAAATTCCTGGATAAAAGTAAAAATGTGAATGAGATTGATTTTGGATAGATGGAAGTGTGAATATAAATGAAATGTGACCTATAAAATTTAGAAATGAGATTAATAAGCCAAAATAAAATAGTTTTGAATTCTGGGAAGTGAATGAAAATCCAAAACTTAACTTATAAAATAAATAGGTTGAACTCCAGTAAAATAGATAAAGAAATTTTGAAATAATATTCAAATATTGATTTAATGTATGTTGAATATCAAATTTTGTAGTGACAAATGTTTAGTTTGTAAATGAATTATGGGATGAATATTCGACGGAAATAATATGGAATGTTCCAAGATTAATTAATGGAATATGGAAATGGAACTCGAATTAGTTAATTTAAAATTGGACTGTGAATAAATAATAGAATTTGAAAGTGAAGTTTGAGTTATAAATATACATTCAGCATGGAATTGTAAGTAAATTAAAGATGAAGTGAAGCTGTTTGGAATTGAATTACAATATGAATATAACAAGTTAAATATGTGCATAGATATTATTTTGATAAATTAAGAGTGTGAATTAGCAATTTGAATTGGATAGAATTTGATGAGAATCAAATATAATGGAAATGAACTTAGCTTATGCAATTTGAATAAATCAAAGTACAACCACTTAAGATTGTAGTTAATTGAAGCTTGGCTTCAAAAGCCATTAAATAAAAGTTTGGGTTGAATTAATGGTATATAGGCATGGAAGATTGTCGAGATTAAATAAAAAGATTTTGGAATGAAAATTTGGCGAATATGAAATAAAATGCAATTGGATGAGGGGTGAATAAATTAAATGGAATGGAATTAAATGTAAATTGAATTGGAATCGATTTAAATGATTATAAGCTTAGGTGACCATTGAGTGTAAGTCACTTAAATACGATAAAGTGGTTTGAAAATTTGTTGAAAGCGATTGAATTAGCTTTAAAACCATATAAATTGCTTATGAAAATTGTTTATGTACATTAGTTATGTAATGCATGTGTTTAACTATTGAAAGTAAGTGAAATTATATATATATAGCACTTACATGTTTGAATTGAGTAAGTATAGGTTCAGGGAAGCCGTTTGGCTGGATTTGATTGCGCAATTTGCTAAAATAAATCGCCGCTTGCTTAAAAATGCTAAAATAAGGTACGCCTACGCAATACAAATAGGAAATATGAACTGTTTTTCTATTTTCCGACCGTGTGGGTCAATGTATATTGATTTCCGGCCTGAGGCCGATGTATATATGTTTTTGTGCATCCTGCGATATCGCAGAAGTCCCTCCGTACAAGGGAGACTCTGCCAAAATTTTCTGTAAATTTTGGGAGTTGGAAAATTTTTGAAAATTTTAGAAATTTTCACTAACGGTAAATGATTTAAATTGTTAAGCAAATAAGGTTGAAACAGAATAAATGAAATTCATTTTAAATGCGAATGTAAGGTGAAGTAAAACCGAAGGAACTTAAGAAAGTAAGTTTGCGAATAAACTGTGAATTGAAGTTTACATTAATTAATTAGTAAGTGAAATTAATTCAATAGTCAAAATGGAAGACAATTTGGATTCAAATGGAATTGTTGAACAAAATGAATAGTAATGAATATGAACTTCAATAGTGAAGTGAAAATAAATTCAAGAAGTATATAAAATGTTTATATTGAACTTAAGACGTAGGGTGAGATTCTTAAGTAATTTGGTATTGAAAGAAATTATTCTAAGTGAATAATTGAATGAAGATTACAATTGAAAATTGTGAAATGGGATAGTTGAGGATAAGTGAATAGCAGTCAAACTGAAAATGAATGTGAATAAAAGAGGATTGATAAAATTGATAATCAATTAAAATTATACGTGGGATGTACGTATATTATTTGTTCGCATAACTATTTGATCCAGAATTCGAGCATAGAATTTCGAGATAGTTATATCGATCCGAGTTAGGATTTTTCCCTCGACTTTCGACGGCGAACCCTGAATATGGAATTTTGATTGATTCTGGAAATTCTCTATCATAGTTATGACTATGCAAGGAGAATGACGGTTTCTGATCAAGAAAACAGATCTGAGTCCGCACTAGGAAGTCGGGTGGACGATACTAGTTCGGAAGTGAAATTGTGTGATCGAGTAAGCGATCGGATTTGGTATTGCGTACGAATGATACGTGTGCATCGTATGGGCTTAAATAAAGCAAATGTTGAAACTTTTGTAAAAGAAATGCAAAATGATTTTGAATGTTGTGGATGGACATTATTGTTATAACAGGATATACAGGTGATTTAAAAGCAGAAGGAAATTGATGTTTGATTTCACAAGATAAAATTTAAATGGCCCGACAAAAAGGTATGTGTTTAAAATTTCTATATGAAATTTGATTGGGTTTTTGATCGAGCCACTTGGCCTTTTGTTTTCTTTTTGGATTTGGGAGGCCGTAGAGCCATTTTGTAGAAGTACCGAGCTAGCCGCGCAAAGGAGACGCTGGCAAAAATTTTCGGAAATTTAGGGTGTTTGGAAAATTTAGGGAGTTAGAAAATTTTGATAACTTAAAATGTGAATTTAAGTTTAAATTTGAATGGATAAGTAGGTAATATTGTTTGGAACTTATGGATAAGTTGGAAAAGTTAGAAAGGAAGTTGGGATGTCTTTGATAAAAAGATTATGTTGGCAAGTTATTAAAAACTATTTGGGTTTGAAAAGAAATAGTTAATGGGTTATGGATCATTCTTCCTAATTAGTAATTTCGGGGACGAAATTCTTTTAAGGGGGGAGGGATGTGACGACCCGGAATTTTAAGCATTTGAAATCAGAATATTTAATTTATTTTAGATATTCAAAAGTTAATTATTAACTTTAATTTCAAATATCAGTATTCATTTGATAATTAATTATTGAATTTAATTATCGAAATTGGGTAAATTATTGAATCTGGAAATTTATGCCTGTTAAAAATAATTTGAAGGCTCGTAAAATTTATATTGATAATACTGAAGATAATAAAAGTTGAAAATTTTAAAATAACAATGGGTTGTTCAGTTTTAAAAATTTATACCGTTTAAATTGAATTTAAAAATAGCCTTCCGAGGCGTGGTCTCGGAATTTGACGAAACCAGTTCCATTGGATCCGTAATATTGGATTATTATCGGATTTCAAATTTCGTGTTGATCGGAGTTTTCGGGTGAGCATACGATACATTAACGCGTTGGAATTTATATCGTAAACTAAATAACTCATATTGTACTTGGTCAAATATTTAACAACAGCCACTTCCTTTCCTATCAGCCGTGATCTTATCACCTTCAAAACACTGTAGCCTGTTGATTTAAGTACATAAACATCTTTTCTTGTTCCTTCTTTTGGAAGCCAAAAATCAGCAGAGCAGAGAATTATTTTTTTTTATTGAAAACAAAGTCTTCGTTCACTTTACTTTTCAAAATTCCAATTCCTTCCCCACTTCAAAATCGAGACTTCTGCTCCTAATCTCTAGACCCAGTATTCATCCAAATCGAAGCCTCCCAGTAAAAAAAAAGAAAAAAGAAGAAGAGGGATTCGAGAATCAAATATAAAGAAAGGGGCGGCTGCGAACCCAAGATTCGATTTCTAATCGAAAGCGCGGCCTGGGAAAGAGCTCACATGCTTTGTTAGAGGGCGGGTGGACCGGTGTTCGTGGATAAGGGGAAGAGGAGCATCTCGAGTTGTGCTCATCGGCAACTAGATCTGGAAGAGAGGGGTCGCGCGTACGATGGGGTATCTCGGCGGCGTGGCTACAGTGGGAACAGTAGTTGCGTGTTCGTGGGACGAGAGCACGTGAGAGCACAGCGACCATGTAGTGGCGACCTTTAGGGATTTTCGTGCTCGTGATTTGGAGGTTTCGGGATTGAAGACTCGTTGTCGATTTTGAAGACGAGTGGGTGACTGTGAGTCACGATGATGGTAGGGGTTCGCTTGAGTCGAAGCGATCCAGTGGTTGCCTGAGAGTGTCGCTTGCTTTAGGAACAGCGAGGTAACGGTTTTATCTTTAATCAGATTAAATCAATGTAGGCATATGTAAACAGATGGTCAATATTCCAGTGAGGATTATTTTCAGATTTATATATATACACAGACTTTTCAATTTAAACACACACTTATATATATAAAAAGGGTAAATATATGTTTACAGTAAGGTAAAAATAATTTTATTATTAGATATATATATATATATATATATATATATATATATATATCGGTAGGATTAAACAGTAAGATAAAGTTGTCTTGTAAAATTTATAAACAGATTAAAAATATATACGTTTTAGTTACTAGTCATTTATTTAACTTAGATTATTTTTACTAAATCTAATTGTGTGTCTTGAGAAAATAGCAGGTAAGTGGAAAAGGACTGAGATGAAAATCTATAATAATTTAATTCAACAAAATGTTTAAAGGAAAAGAGAATGTAAACTAGGGTAGTAAAACCATCATTTAAAATTCGTAATTAAATCTGTTATGTGGTAATTTATTTTATTTTCAACTAATTCAAATATTAATAAAGCCGTATAAATGTTATACAAGGTTTAAAAGTATGAAGAAACAAGTCAAGATTTGGATGGATTGCAAATTGAGAAAAAAAAGAAGCAAAGGTGAGTTAATCTCACTCAGTTACATTTAAATTTAAATGATTAAATTTAAATAATTGTTTGAATGGCTGAATCGGTTGATGTGATATAGTATGATATTTTGGAATTGGCATATTATATTGTGCTAACATTTGTGGATGTAGGGAAAACAGGTTGGAGGGATCCAACTGGACCCCTCACATTTATTTAAATTATTCAATATTCTCTGTTGTGATTATTTGATATCCTATGATGAGTTATATTGGAATATTGAATGTTAAGGTTTGATTGGATATTCGGTATAATGAATTACAAAAAATATATAAATTGGATATAAATTGAATGTTAAGGTTTGATTGGATATTCAATATCCTCACGGTTTAAATCAAACATGTCATATCACATAGCATCACGAACCACCTATTAGGGATAACAATTAATCAAGGCTTCCAATATCATTTTATTTTCCCTTTAATTACAGTTAAGTAATTAATCCTTAATTAATTTCACAAACTAATTATCCTTAACCCAATACGGTAATTAATCTTTAATAGATATCAATTCAATAGATATCATCCAAATTCAGACACTTAACAACCCATCATCCATAAGCAAGTATTATCAATTCATATCATAATTAATTTAATTACTTAAATTAACTCCTTAAGAATTAATCACTTAATCTTGCTCATACAATCATTAGTTAAATAATAACCTTAATTAATTAATCACATCCTTGATTTTCTCTCTTAATCAATTAATCAATCCTTAATCCCAGATTAATTACCCTAAATTAATTATCTTAATTAATCCCCTGATTAATTACATAAGAATTTAATCCAAATTACTTCCATCATCAACATCTTTAATTTCATCCAGTAATTACCATTAATTACTTCCTTAAGTAATGATACTTCCATTAATTACATTAAGTAATAACTCATCAATCCTCAAGTGTTTAAATTAATTAAACTTAATTAATTAATCTAAACTAATCACATTAACCCAATTAATTACATTAAGTAATTAATTTCTTAATTACTTTTATTAAGTAATTAAACTTAAAAAATTTCACATATGATTATTCTTAATTAATTAATCTAATTGATTATTAAAATTTACCACATTAATAAATTATTAAATAATCTTGAGTTAATAACCTCCATTAACAATTATTAATTACTTCCCTAAGTAATTAAACTTAGTCAAACCTTATTAATTTCAAATTAATTAATTCCCAATTTACAAATTAATTTGTCCTAAATTTTTATTAGCTTAATCCTTAATTATCAAATTTAAAACCTTAGTAAGTTATCTTATTTAATCCATACTTTAATTATTTACAAGTAATTAATTCTCAAGTACTCCAAGTAAGTACTTTATTATTTAAGTAATTAACCAATCTCTAATTACAAATGATTGGTGTTCAATAACTAAAATACCTTATAAATTTAATAAATCATTTTATCTTAATTGTTTTTAGGATGAAACATTAACCCTTAAAATGACTCGATTACCATTAGCAAAACCTTGAATCTTTAAATCTTCCTTTAAATTTATTCAAAATAAAGATTTAAAATAAAATTCTAAGTTTTATTTTAACAAAATCTAAATCAATTTACAAAACCCATTCAAAGCTGTGAGATTACTCAACCCTGAAACAACCAACCACCCAGCCCACATAAAAATGACTTTGAGACAGTCCACCCCATTCTTCGAGTCAAAACCCCTTCTTCTCGATCCAAACTCGAGAAAAACACTCGTCTTCCAAATAGAAATCAGCCCCCAAACTCAATCGTTGTTCCAGCTATCACAATCTATCGCGTGCACACAACAATCCCGAGCTTACTCTCCTTCTTCTCGAGCTTCGACCCGAGGAACCCCTACGTTCCCAAACCCAGTGCACAACCCAATCACGGCGCACATGCACCTTCAACGCCGGCCTCCATCGTCCATCGCGACAGCCTACCTCGGTCACAACCTCACTCGCAAGCACGATTCCAAGCTCAGATCAATCACAACATCGTTGAAACGAATTTCGATCGTTCAAACCAAACTGCGAAAAACAACAGCAGTAATCATCTTCCCCAAAATCCATCACCGCCGGCCAACCCAACACCGATGATCTTGCCATTCCCTCCATAGCACCGCCACGACTCGAGCTCCACTTTCCCCATGTGCGAACACCCCCGACCCTTTATTCGCGTCGCAAACACCTCAACAGTAAAGCACAGTAAAAACAAGCTTTAAACCCTACTTCGATCTAGATCCATCACCACGACTTATGAAAAAAATCCTGAACATTTTTTCCCTCTTTCATGATTCACAAGCATGCTTCGACCCAAGTTTCAAACCAAATTACAGCGTGGGTAATCGGTAAATTACAAAAACCCAAATTTCAAACTAACCCCAAATCCATATTCAATCCATTTTTAAAAATCTGGATTTTTGATTTAAAAATCATAATTTTAAATGCTGATTCAATACATGTACATGACCCAATAAAATTCAAAATTTTATTTAGTACATTATAGGAGTTTCACAGTAATATTTTAGCTTTCAGGTAATCTCAAACCTTAATCTGCTTAAACATATTTTCATAAGCTAGATGAGTTAATAACCTAGCTAGTTTGTTTTAAATTCAAAGCTTCAAAGTGTTTATATGAAAGCTTGAATTTTGTTTATTATGAAACTCTGTAAACATGAATGAACATAGGAAAGCCAATTTCAGGCATGCAAAATTAAACACAACCATACTTACAGAATTATATACAACTATCATCACATGTAGATATTCCAGTCTCAGCAACCACTTAAGCAACAATTTTTATCCTACTTAAGTTCTTAAAAATGAGATGTTTACACACTGTTAAATTTGAACAGAAATTTCCATTTCATGTTCCAGCCAGATAAAACTTGCTAACTCACATATATTTATGCTTTAGAATTATTTTAAAACAACATGCACAGATAATTTCAGATCATTCTTATAAGATCAATGCATACTTGTTCAAGAATCATATATTTATCAAGCTTACTCACCTGTTCACCTCAAAAAACAGAGAAGCCTGGAGCTGATTCTTAGTTTGAACTTGTTGATCTGCAATTCCTGATCTTGAATTGACTGGAACTTCTGATGTTAAGATGATGATGCCTCTTAAGTAGTTTATAATTTGGAAACTGATCTTACTTCAGGTTTTTGAGTTGCAGATGCTCGTCTCTGTTTCTATTTTCTTTTTAAACTGCTTTGTTTCCTAGATCTGATTGTTCAGGTTGATTTTCTTTTTTTTTTCTTTTTTTTCTTTTTTTGGTTTAAGCTTTAGATTATTTTATTTTTTTAAGAATGAGATGATAAAAGAAATGAAAGAGAGGAATGGAGATGTTATATAACCTATATTATTATTTTAAGAAATTAAGGACCCTTGTCATTAAACATATTTTCTTGCTTACATTTGTAATCCATGTTTTATATGTTTAATTGTTATTTATATACCTACACTTGTTAAATTCTTTGTTTAAAAAGGGTTACACATGAAATTAAATGTTCTTAATATGTTTACAAAGTTCTTATATTATAAAAATTCAATTAGTTCTATATATGTTTTATAATTTGAAACCAAATTTATTTAAGATAATTTTTTTTTTGAAATTTCAATCTCAAATTCAAATTTTAATTTTAAATTGACTCATATATATATTTAAACAACACATATTAAATTTATTTGAAAATAATATTTTTGTCAATTTTAAATAATTATACTAGGTGGATTATCAAATCAATACTTTTTCAAATATATACACACATATATAATTTATTATTATTATTATTTTATTTGCCAAAATTATTTATATACATTAGCATTTCTACAAATTAAATCAAGTTATTATATCAATTACATATATTCAAAAATTTGGGTTATTACATTCCTCCCCCCTTTGAATCTTTACGTCCCCGAAAAGGAACGAAGCCAGAATTTATTAGAATGCTTATTTTTAGAAAAATTATTCTTTGAAACACTTTTAAAATTTACATAATATTTGAAAATGGTTTTATAAAAATACTTTTTATAACTCGATGTTTCAAATAAGTCCATCCTTGTTCTTACAGAAATTCGGTCATACGTGGATCAGGCGTAAGACTGAAAATCTATAAATACTTAGCAGACTCATTTTCAACATCTAGTGAAAATACTTGGAAAATAACTTTATTGAAAATATAGAAAACGTTTTTGAAAATAGAGGATATATCTTTGGTGAGAATGCTCTAGAAATCATCACCCCCATCCATGGTCGCAGTTAACCCGATGCTTACGTTGTCGTCTCGACAAAATCCATAGATAATTGTAGGCCTCCGCGCCCCTCGATTACACCATGGAACCCGCTATAGATCGCAGCTACAACTGGGGTTACGTAGCTATCACAGCAAAAACCCATATAGCTGTAGGCATCAGCGCCATCGAATTTCGCTGCCAAAAAAAATGAAACTTCTCCACTCCACTTGACCATAGATCGCAGTGTACCGATGTTGCGTTGCCTTCCTGGCAAAATCAAGTGTAGACCGTTGACACTCATCCTCCACACGATTTTCGCTATGGTCCCCATAGTAGATCGCAGTGACATCGAGTTATACTGTCATCACAGCATAACCCAAATGCCCCTGTTGGCATCAGCGCCCTCGACTTTCGCTACCCAATAATCCTTAGGAACTAGTTTGTCCGGACTCCTCACAGGATCAACTTTAGAACCCCCCTTGGGGCTCAAGGCAGCACCACCCGGTGCTACTCCTGAGAAGTCCATTCCAAGGGAGCGCCTTTTTCCCCAGAGCCATCATCAAAACATTTTATACTATATATATAGCATCTTTAAATCATACACCTAGTATGATCTCATACAAAGCTTCTTTACACAAAATCGATTATCCAAAAATCGATAATTCTCAAACTAGGCTTTCTCAAATTTAATATTGATTTTATTCAAAAATCAAAAGCTTTTCCAAATCCAAAGGTTTCCAAAACCTTTTCCAAAATATTCATATGATCCTTTATATATAGAGATATATATAAAATCCTTGATAAACATCTTTGGATCATTTTAAACTTGTATAAAATCCTTTTATACTTCAAATCACCTTCAAAATCCTTTTCTTCCGGCAATAGATTCAACAAGGGGAGTTTCACTTTATAAAACAAAGATATTTAACTTTGTTTACTCAAAATCAAATATTCAAATTTGATTACTCTTTACAAAACCACTTACCATATCACTTACTTCCATATACAAAATTTCAGCCATAGAAATATCCAATTTCCACATTACTTCATCATATATTTCACAAAATATATTTTCATTTCAAAAACCATTTCACATTTCTTATCCACAAATTCCTAGTATCAATTTCATTCAAATCCGTACGATGTACACATGTTATTCGTACGCCATACCAATCTGATCGCTCACTTGATCACACAATTTCACTTCCGAACTAGTATTGTCCACCCGACTTCCTAGTGCGGACACAGATCAGGTTTCTTGATCAGAAACCGTCATTCTCCTTGCATAGCCATAACTATGATAGAGAATATCCATCACCAATCAACAATTCATATTCAGGTTCGCCGTCGAAAATCGATGAAAAATCCCACTCGGATTGATATAACTATCTCGAAATTCCGTGCTCGAATCTAGATCAAATCACTATGCGAATAGAATAACATACGTACACCCTACGTATTTATCTTTATTGGTTATTAGCCAAATCAAATTCCCTTTCTATTCACATTTCCTTAATTTCATTCACTTACTCTCAATTGCTTCAATCCATTTGGATTATCACCTCTAATTTTATCTCGATTGGGTATTTAAACAATATCAGTTTAAACTCTGTCCAGTTTAAATTTAGAAAATAGCTTGAAAAGTTAAAAATAGATAAGTAGTTGGAAAATAATTACTAGTTTATAAGATAGCTGTAACATAGTTCAATAATTATAAAATAATTGGAAAATAGTTAAATAGTCATAGAAATTTTAAATAATTGCAAAATAGCTATAAAATAGTAATTAGTAGTTGAAAATAGTAATTAGTTTATAAAATAGTTAGAAAATTGTTAAACAGTTTCAAAAATAATTGTAAAACAAGTATAAGATAGTTTGGCTTTTAAAAGAAAGGTTGCTTATATAATGAATAGCTTGGAAAAATAGGTTTATATTAAAACATTTATATTAAAAATAGTCCAGAGTCAAAACTGTTCTCTCCCCAATTTTCATTCTCTATCAATTCAATTAAATTTCCTCTTCCATTTAAATTGACCCAATTCCAATTTCAAATAACTCCAATTTCCATTGGACTTGATTTATTCCCAATTCAAGTTGAATTAATTTAAATCAAATTCGATTTGAACTAATTTCAAATTTCAAACTTAAACCATCTCGAATTATATAAATTCGAGTTAATACTTCAAATGTTGATTTAATTCCTTTAAATCAATTTACCTTTTTATCCCAACAATGGATTACCATATTCTATTTCTCATTCATTTAAACAAATCCAATTCACAACTTAAAGATTTTTAACAACAATAGGATGATATTATCTAATTTATTTTAAAACATCCATTCATTTAAATTTCTAGATCTCAAACCCATTTTGAGATCACTCAATCTCTCAATAACAATCAACCATTTAACTTCCCAAGTTAAATCTTAATTTCATCTTAAAATTTACAAATCAGGTTGAACATCCCAACATATTAACTTTTTCCAAGTTAAACTCAATTCTCTTAATCCAGTCAACCTTACCCAGTTTGAACTTCCATTTCAAATTCTAAACTTCACATTAATAATCTTTCCACTTATAAGTTCAAAAACTTGTCACCTCGGGTATTACATCTTATCCCAAATTCAAAACTCAACATTTTAGAGTTTATCTCAAATCATCTTTGATATTTAAGTATATCCACATGTATACATATTAATTTCTTTTACATACCAAGTTATATTTTAAAATTTTAAACCACCTTTGGTTTTAATTCAATTTTTTTTTTAAATTTTCAAACAACTCTTGTTTGAAATAGGACCCTTTCACTTGAATTAAATAACATCTCTTAATTTAAAATAAGATCATTATTCAAAGTAGTTTGAATAATATTATTTCCTTTAATATTTTGAAACCAATTAAAAATTTTAAACTTAGAAATTAGGACTTCACAATTTGAAACCCACTTTTATTTATATCATTTCACATTAACAAATTATTTTCTCTTAAATGGTTACTTCCTTAAAACATTTTATTGTTTATTGAAAAACAATCATCCCATTATTAAACACAATATCCATTTTATTTTCTGGTTTGAAACCAATTCTAAGTCATCTTATTCTGAAATACTTCTCCAATTCAAGATTTCAATTTTAGTTTGAATCCATTTCAAACTTGTCTTTAATTTAATTTCAATTTGGTTGTAATTCTATTACCACTTAATTCTTACTATTACTTTTAGTTTAATTAATACTACAACCAATTTCCTTAATATAATAGATAATCTATTTCTTATATAAGATTCATTTACCTTTGAAATCATTTAAAAACCTTTATATAAGAAAATAACAAACACGCTCTCTCATATTTATACACTCAACTCATTATAGGGTACAACTTACCCTATCCTTAATGAGTATCCCCCACCAGAGCCTAGGTTCTCGCTTAACCTGGCTCTGATACCAAATGTAACGACCCAGAAATTTCGATCCTGAAAATTTCCAGATAGTTAAGAAAAGAAGAAAAGAGAAAGAAGAAGAAGACAAAAAACAAGACACAGAAACCTCACATTCGCAGCGGATTAAATATAATATCAAATAAAATAGCAGTTATACAAAGAAAACTATATTAGTTAATTTACATTTAAATACATCAGAGTACATATATACATAAATACTGGACAAAACAATCATGTCCAGAGACTACAATATCACAGTGAAAACTCTCCATACGTCCCTGCCATCCTGCTCGCCTCCTGAGCTCCAGAACGTCCTTACTTGAAAATCTGTAATACTCGGTCTGACCCGAGTATTACATCAAAGTAACACCCGGGTCAGACTGGAAACCAGCCTGAGTAAACCCATTCAACAAGAATACAAGAGCATGCAACACTTATAAACCTGGGGTACTTATGTTAATTTACAAATTTACAATTTGTTATAAACATTACTTCATCACACCTTAATTTCTAAGTATTAGAATTAGGTTAAATGGACCCATCCATTTCATTCTATTGATTCCATACATCAAATTATAAAGAATCGAAGTGGTTTCGGGTATTTACTAATACCCGACTCCGATCTCTTCGAATCTAATATCAACTTAACTTAAATTATTCAAGTGAAAAACAATTCTACTTTTCATACAAGATTTTCTCAGTAATTCATCATCAATAGATATCCACATCCTCACGGTTTAAATCAAACATATCATATCACATAGCATCACGAACCACCTATTAGGGATAACAATTAATCAAGGCTTCCAATATCATTTTATTTTCCCTTTAATTACAGTTAAGTAATTAATCCTTAATTAATTTCACAAACTAATTATCCTTAACCCAATACGGTAATTAATCTTTAATAGATATCAATTCAATAGATATCATCCAAATTCAGACACTTAACAACCCATCATCCATAAGCAAGTATTATCAATTCATATCATAATTAATTTAATTACTTAAATTAACTCCTTAAGAATTAATCACTTAATCTTGCTCATACAATCATTAGTTAAATAATAACCTTAATTAATTAATCACATCCTTGATTTTCTCTCTTAATCAATTAATCAATCCTTAATCCCAGATTAATTACCCTAAATTAATTATCTTAATTAATCCCCTGATTAATTACATAAGAATTTAATCCAAATTACTTCCATCATCAACGTCTTTAATTTCATCCAGTAATTACCATTAATTACTTCCTTAAGTAATGATACTTCCATTAATTACATTAAGTAATAACTCATCAATCCTCAAGTGTTTAAATTAATTAAACTTAATTAATTAATCTAAACTAATCACATTAACCCAATTAATTACATTAAGTAATTAATTTCTTAATTACTTTTATTAAGTAATTAAACTTAAAAAAATTCACATATGATTATTCTTAATTAGTTAATCTAATTGATTATTAAAATTTATCACACTAATAAATTATTAAATAATCTTGAGTCAATAACCTCCATTAACAATTATTAATTACTTCCCTAAGTAATTAAACTTAGTCAAACCTTTTTAATTTCAAATTAATTAATTCCCAATTTACAAAATAATTTATCCTAAATTTTTATTAGCTTAATCCTTAATTATCAAATTTAAACCCTTAGTAAGTTATCTTATTTAATCCATACATTAATTATTTACAAGTAATTAATTCTCAAGTACTCCCAGTAAGTACTTTATTATTTAAGTAATTAACCAATCTCTAATTACAAATGATTGGTTTTCAATAACTAAAATACCTTATAAATTTAATAAATCATTTTATCTTAATTGTTTTTAGGATGAAACAGTAACCCTTAAAATGACTCGATTACCATTAGCAAAACCTTGAATCTTTAAATCTTCCTTTAAATTTATTCAAAATAAAGATTTAAAATAAAATTCTAAGTTTTATTTTAACAAAATCTAAATCAAGTTACAAAACCCATTCAAAGCTGTGAGGTTACTCAACCCTGAAACAACCAACCACCCAGCCCACATAAAAATGACTTCGAGACAGTCCACCCCATTCTTCGAGTCAAAACCCTTTCTTCTCGATCCAAACTCGAGAAAAACACTCGTCTTCCAAACAGAAATCAGCCCCCAAACTCAATCGTTGTTCCAGCTATCACAATCTATCGCGTGCACACAATAATCCCGAGCTTACTCACCTTCTTCTCGAGCTTCGACCCGAGGAACCCCTACGTTCCCAAACCCAGTGCACAACCCAATCACGGTGCACGTGCACCTTCACCGCCGGCCTCCATCGTCCATCGCGACACCCTACCTCGGTCACAACCTCACTCGCAAGCACGATTCCAAGCTCAGATCAATCACAACATCGTTGAAACGAATTTCGATCATTCAAACCAAACTGCGAAAAACAACAGCAGTAATCATCTTCCCCAAATTCCATCACCGCCGGCCAACCCAACACCGATGGTCTCGCCATTCCCTCCATAGCACCGCCACGACTCGAGCTCCACTTTCCCCATGTGCGAACACCCCCGAACCTTTATTCGCGTCGCAAACACCTCAACAGTAAAGCCCAGTAAAAACAAGCTTTAAACCCTACTTCGATCTAGATCCATCACCACGGCCTATGAAAAAAATCCTGAACATTTTTTCCCTCTTTCATGATTCACAAGCATGCTTCGATCCAAGTTTCAAACCAAATTACAGCGTGGGTAATCGGCAAATTACAAAAACCCAAATTTCAAACTAACCCCAAATCCATATTCAATCAATTTTTAAAAATCTGGATTTTTGATTTAAAATCATAATTTTAAATGCTGATTCAATACATGTACATGAATCAATAAAATTCAAAATTTTATTTAGTACCTTATAGGAGTTTCACAGTAATATTTTAGCTTTCAGGTAATCTCAAATATTAATATGCTTATACATATTTTCATAAGCTAGATGAGTTAATAACCTAGCTAGTTTGTTTTAAATTCAAAGCTTCAAAGTGTTTATATGAAAGCTTGAATTTTGTTTATTATGAAACTCTGTAAACATGAATGAACAGAGGAAAGCCAATTTCAGGCATGCAAAATTAAACACAACCATACTTACAGAATTATATACAACTATCATCACATGTAGATATTCCAGTCTCAACAACCACTTAAGCAACAATTTTTATCCTACTTAAGTTCTTAAAAATGAGATGTTTACTCACTGTTAAATTTGAACAGAAATTTCCATTTCATGTTCCAGCCAGATAAAACTTGCTAACACACATATATTTATGCTTAAAATTATTTCAAAACAACATGCACAGATAATTTCAGATCATACTTATAAGATCAATGAATACTTGTTCAAGAATCATATATTTATCAAGCTTACTCACCTGTTCACCTCAAAAACAGAGAAGCCTGGAGCTGATTCTTAGTTTGAACTTGTTGATCTGCAATTCCTGATCTTGAATTGACTGGAACTTCTGATGTTAAGATGATGATGATGCTTCTTAAGTAGTTTATAATTTGGAAACTGATCTTACTTCAGGTTTTTGAGTTGGAGATGCTCGTCTCTGTTTCTATTTTTTTTTAAACTGCTTTGTTTCCTAGATCTGATTGTTCACACTGATTTTTTTTTTGGTTTAAGCTTTAGATTTTTTTTTAAGAATGAGATGATAAAAGAAATGAAAGAGAGGAATGGAGATTTTATATAACCTATATTATTATTTTAAGAAATTAAGGACACTTGTCATTAAACATATTTTCTTGCTTACATTTGTAATCCATGTTTTATATGTTTAAATGTTATTTATATACCTACACTTGTTAAATTCTTTGTTTAAAAAGAGTTACAATTTAATGTTCTTAATCTGTTTACAAAGTTCTTATATTATAAAAATTCATTTAGTTCTATATATGTTTTATATTTTGAAACCAAATTTATTTAAGATAATAATAATTATTATTTTTTTTGAAATTTCAATCTCAAATTCAAATTTTAATTTTAAGTTGACTCATATATATATTTAAACAACACATATTAAATTTATTTGAAAATAATATTTTTGTCAATTTTAAATAATTATACTATGTGGATTATCAAATCAATACTTTTTCAAATATATACACATATATATAATTTATTATTATTATTATTTTATTTACCAGAATTATTTATATACATTAGCATTTCTACAAATTAAATCAAGTTATTATCTCAATTGCAGATATTCAAAAATTCGGGTTATTACAATCATCATTAGAGCAATAGACCCATAATGTTATACATCAAATACAGTAGAGTTTATACAATATAGGTAAATTCAAATAAACTGTCCCAACAAATCGTAAAAACTAGCATTGTCACGGGCTCCACAGCATTGTTCAATGGAATAAGAGTAGACTCCATATATGTACATAATACGAGACAGCTCCATCCAGCTCATCCTTCGAATAGCTAGTGCATCACCCAGACCTATTATCTAGTCTACTCCTTTAAGAGTACCCAAAATAATAAGAGACAAAGCTTAAAACCTTGAATCATAGAATAGTCTAGTTTGAGCGGTAAATGAGTCTCAAAATACTACAGGTAAATATGGTAAGGAACATGAGTACGCGATCCATACCTGACCTATCCTTGCAACCAAAGAGTTAGCATTCAACACTATATCGTGCTACTCTTCGATATCATAAAGATATAATGCAAACCTAATAAAGGGTATCAGTCTTCTAGGTATTCCTATCTCCAATACATACTTCCTATGATTCCTACGAGTAATAGCCTACTAAATAGAGCAATCAATGCAACCATAGCGTCCATAGCATCCATAAGAAATCCTAACTATCACTCCATATGCTCTGAATATATGACAATTCATATACCTCCATGCTAGGGACTAATGGAAATCTCGGTTCTCAGTTGTACTCTCGTATTTCTCAGACCAAGTTGGACACTGTACCTAAAGTTATAGGTCTAGGGTATAGAGGTACCTTCACTGACCCATGGACGTCTCCACTTACCATACCCTACTTCGAGTACAACTAAAAATTCTTCAATTCATCAATGATTTCTTAGCACATACACCCAAGCCCGTCTTTTCTCCATTTGAAAACCAAGCCCTTCTTGCTCAATCTAGTTTCATTATTCATGAGGTACCTATCCATATTCCTCGATCATATGGCATATCCCCTTTATGAGCCACCACCTTCGGAACCTACTCCTAACACGAGCCAACATCCGAACACCATAGCTTTTCACCATGATGTTATATCATCATCCAACCTCATACGAATGAGCCAACACCTCTAGCGTGATCTACAGGACCTCTACTTCACCTCCCAGAAGTTTCATCCTATTTGAACCTAACCTAGAAGTCATTAGTGATCTCTTATGTCGGGTCTGAGCTCTATAATTAGCCAACCTATGGCTAAGTTTTCTTCCACTCCTTCCTTGATTCTAGTATTACATGCTAAGATGCTTTTGACCCCACTTCTCTACATAAATCAAGTCATCATAGAACAAGTCCTCTCTTCAATGCGCCTTGCTTCATATTCCAGAAATAAGCCGTCATAGCCTCCAACACTTAGCCAATCAATGATCCATCACCTTAGGCAACCTCTACTAGGAACATCCTTGGTCTCCCAAAGGTCACCAAAACCATGGAATAAATAGCACATGTCAATGTCGACCTCTCATCTTGATGTTGATTTGTGTAGTTAATGAACTGGAACTTGTGCCTTGAACCATGAGCTCTTCCAATACTCCAGAGCATTTCCTCCATGTTTCGTCCAATTTCAACCAATTTTGCCACCAATTTAATTAATTCTATAACTTAACTTTATAAGCAATCACAACACTAGTAAATAACATCAAATCATATGATCGAACATAAAATAACAAGCAATTTCATCTAATCAAACATGCAATCTATCAAAATAAGACAAACAAGTCAATTTCTAGTATATATCTACATATCGCATGAATATATAAGCATGAGCAAGGGTGATTTTTGATTAATCTAAATCATGTACATAGTTTAACATTTAATCAAAGTTGGGAAAGATTTTACGGCTAAAAATCGGTTTAAAACATGTTAAATCCTATAATTCTACCATATAAATATGGATCGTATACTCAGTGTATAGTGAGAAGGCATGAACCACTCACCAATTACCAATTCAACCAATATAAATGCAGATCCAATCCGAACAATAATGGAATGCGCTTCAAATAAGGAAATATATGATCTCTATCTTCTACTTGATGATTTGATCTTTAATCTACAATCTATATTTGTTTAAAGAGCAATTTGGGTGATTTTGGATGAAATTAGGATAGATCTAGAGTTAATTAGGGTTTAAACCTAATTTAGAATGAGAAAGAAATTTTTTAACTTGACTTTTCAACCCTCTATTTAAGTATTCTCTAATGAGACGAATGAGCTCACTAGTAGGCTTAATTAATTACATACTAATCCTAACCAACAACTTTTAAAACTTAAAACCGGCATAACTTTCTAAATATAGTCCGGTTTTCTATTATGACCTCTTAACGGAATGGGAAACCATCATCATGAAGCAATTGAACTAATTTGAGGCCCTGATTCGACTCCTATCAAAATTTACAATCCAAACAAGATTTCTAGAGTCAAGATGGTCGTATAGAAATTCGAGAAAAACCATACTTGTGCAAAATGTCCCAAAGAGTGATATCCCGAAATTATAGGATCATACATGTCGTAAAAAACCAATGCTCTGACATAGTTTGTTGATCTCACGAACCATAGTTAGGGATTAGCCAACTATGTTCATTCTTGTATTTGATATTCTGGTGTATCTAGGAAAGAGTGGGAGAAAAAGAAGCACTCGAGGATTGTGCTTGAAGCATTGAAGAAATATAAGTTGAAAGTGAAGTTTCCAAAGTGTCATTTTTGGAGAAGGGAAGTGAGACTCTTAGATCATGTCATCTCTGATAGGGCACTATAGTCGATCCTGCCAAGGTGGCAACAACTCAGGAATGGAACCAAACCAAGAATGCTACAATGTAAGAAGCTTCCTAGGACTGAAGGAATATAATAGACGTTTTATCAAGGAATTTTCGAAGGTAGGAGTATCATTGGCCAATTTGACGAGGAGGAATCAGGCCTTTGTTTGGGACGCAAAGTGTGAGCAAGTGTTTGTAAGTCTAAAGGATAAGTTAACTAGTGCACCAACATTGACTGTTCTAAGCGAGAATGAGGAGGTGGCAGCATACACAAATGCATGTGTCACCAGACTAGGTGCGGTGTTGACGCAGAGGGGAAAGTTGTCATTTATGCTGGTTGATAGTTGAAACCTTATGAGAAGAAGTATTCGACTCATGATTTTGAATTCGCAGCGATAGTTTGCTTTGAAGATTTGGATGGAATTTCTATCAGAAGAGAGGTTCTAGCTATTCACCGACCATTAGCCATTGAAGTAACTTTTCTACTAGAAGGATCTCAACCTTCACCAGCAGTGATGGTTGGAATTCTTTATCGCCTACAACGTTAACATTTCCTATACATCCAAGTAGATAAATGTAACGATGCATTAAGTATAAGATATGCCAATTTAGGAGTGATGTCCTAGAGGGGAATCAGTTGAAGTATATCATTGGTTATGACTTCAGACCTTATTGTGAGTTAGAGCCGGAGACGTTGGTGAGTTTGACCATCAGACCTACTTTGATCGAGTAGATCAGTACCAGTCAAAAGCGAGATGCTAGACTGGCAGAGATCATGGTGAGAATTGAAAAATAGAATCTGATCAGATGAAGAAATATAGACTCGACCGAGATGGTTTGCTCCACGGGAATATGAGATTATTTATACCCGACGTCAATGGGTTAAGAGATGTGGTACTACGAGAGTGCCATCTATCGAGATTGACTATACATCCCGGTAGTAATAAGATGTACTATAATATGAAGTAGACCTATTATTGGAGGGGGATGAAGAAGGACGTTGGGAATTTACCTTAAAGTTTATAAACTTTTGGTTGGTGAAGGGACAGTAGAAAAAGCCAAATGAATTTCTCAACCCCTTGAAGTTCCCAAATGAAAATGGGAGCAGGTCTCAATGAACTTCACCGATGGGTTGCCGAGGACCACGGAAGGGTATAAGAGTATTTGGGTTATAATCGAAAGATTGATGAAGAGTACCCGATTCATACCCATCAAATCTGATAGAAGGTCATCCAAATTGGCCGAGTTGTATGTGAAATGGATAGTGTGATTATGTAATAACCTTTCCCAAAATGGACCTGATTTCGACTTAATAAAAGCCCGCCTAATCTTAAGCCCATCTCAAGACGAGCGGTTAAGTTGATAAAATTTAAACAATACACAATATAAAGAATTATATATCTATACTTCTAGAATCTTATAGCGAAAAGGATAAAATATGATAACATAAAAAGGTAACATTTCATAAAAGAAAACCATTTCAGAAATATACATGTTATTACCAAATCCACAGCATGTCAACATAAAATCTTTGTAGTATAATATTTCAAAATAATATAATAGTCTTAACCGGGTACGTTAAAAAATATTTAAAACGTACAAATAGATAGATAACTGCCGTAAGTCTTCATCTCCATCTTTGTCTCTTAAATCAATATTGTCTTCTCAAACCTGCGTGTTGTAATAGGGAATGGGTCAGAATAAAAAATGTCGAGTGAAATGAAAATCTCAAGCTTTACCATAATTGTATTTGAGCGTATCATTGAGATAAGAAATATGTCTTACGCGCTTAAAGTGTACCATAACAATAAGTTTAACTTTAAGCCTAAAGGTCTTTCCAGTCCAATTTCAAAATTAACACAACTATCAATTATGATGCAAGAGAAAACATCCCAATCACCTAACATCTTTTATTGATTAGGCAGACTCTAACCATCTAATATTTATAAAATAGGCAGGTCCCTATCATTTAATACCTAACCCATTTCCCTTCCATTTCCAAATTCTAATGTAACTAGCGTTATGATATAAAAGAAAGCACTCGACCACTTAATACCTTTTTAATTGAAATTAGGCAGACTCTGACCATTTAAGACCTATAAAATAGGCATGTCCCTATTATTTCAGATCAAACCCAAGGCAGGTCCCTACGTTATTCTTCCTAACTGACATCATAAGAAATTCCATTAGGTTACTTAATATTTCTCCTAAAGGAAAGAGGTGGTTCCTACAATAGCCAATTGATACTTCTAAACCCGAAGTAGACCACTCTAAAGATTTCTCATATTGTACTAGTAGTGTGATTATGACACATAACCCAAACCGTGACATATCAGATTAATTTGACTATACGTGGGTATTGGCAGTCTGGCTGACTGGATAGATTTATCCTATAGAATTAGGAATAACCTTGCGTCCATTAGGGTTATTTATTAAAGGTGATGTGCCAACCAGTTCCCAAAGTTACACTGATGGTAGCTAGATTTAACTGGGCACACTTTTATATAACTTTAGATTAATCTTACATCCCTCTAACTTAGTCATCCTTCATATATATACCAATTGTATACATACTCTATCCTACATAATTAATAACTGAGGACATATAAGGTAACTTCTTATTATGTTTCTAATTAAGGATTAACTCCCTAATTTACATTAATTGCTTCCTACAAAGTAGTTATTCTAATAATACTAATCACTATGCTCAATATGTTATAATCAATACATTATTGACTTTAATAATCGATACACTAATATTATACACACACAAATGCGTGAGATTTGAATAGAATATCTCTAATCACATGCAAAGAAAACACTAATTAATATAATTTCGAAACTCGTACAAGTGCTAAACTCCAATAAAAATATTGCTAATATCCTTAACCAACAACTGACCTGTATATAAAAAGGAATAATACCAAACTCATATCATATTAACATAGTATAATTTATTTCTTCTTTTTAAAGAAAAAAATTCTTATAATTTAGATCTTTCATATTCTATTCAATTTTATACCAAGAACCATGAAGCAAAAAATGGTTCATACATGTTTAATTTACAGAAATAGACAATGCAAACTACGACATAATAAAGTCATATTTGGACACCGTTTGTTACTTTATTTGCTTTTAGAATCTTTTATTACTACATGTGAAGTCAAAATAAATAAAGTGAAATAGAATATAAATTACCTAAATCTCATTGTAGATCTGATACTACTATGTTAATACAAATAACTGAAATTCCAACCTATCCAAAATTGACATTTATTTAGGGAAATTTTGGGGGTTTTAGAGGTTTTGTTTTCATTTATCAAATTTTTCCAAGACAAACATCAAATCTAAATATATAATACTCAATTACAAAAATGTGAAAATTTTGATATTTCCACTCACAGATAATTGTTAGCTTCCTAACTGGATTTGATTCCACCATGCCTAATTTCCTTTCAGATCTCCCTCTTTTGGAATATACAATAAAGTGAACTGTATATAGAAATTAGATTTAGAATCACAAACCATAGAGAAATAGAATCATAAATAAAAAGAATTAAACATATAAACCTCTTACTTGAAAATCCTATCTGATTCTAAATCTAAAGAAGAAGATGTAGTAGTAGATGTGATCCGATTTATACCGCTCTCAATTCTCTATTAGATATTTCCCTTTTGAATATACAACAAATAGATTGTATATATATACATTAGATCAGAAATCTTTAGATGGAGAGGAGAAAGATTGAGAACTTAAATTAGAGTTTAAAGATTAGAATTACTTAACAAAAAGTTTACTATTTTTGAAAACCTAAGGTGAAAGAATTTGACAGAGCTTCGCCGTTGCTTTTAGAATTTTATAAAGGAAAGTAGGGGCCTCAGGGGTATAGAGATGAGAAGGAACCAGAACCATTGGATTAAAAGTAATCAAATCCGAACCGTTCTGGCCTAGGGTTTTCACACCTACAACTCCTGAACTAGTCGATCGCTGCCTCCTAGGCGGTCGATCGATGCATCGTTTTGGGAATGAATTAATTCCTCCCATTTCTATTTTTATTCATTACTTAATTTACCTTTTACGTTGTCTTTAGTTCTGATGTTTATTTATACGTTAAGTACCTCTTAATGTTAATTAGTTAAATTCAAATATTTAAATTTTCAGATTCGAACTCGTTTGAATTATTATAAATTCAGAAACTATAAATGCTCATAACTTCTCCATTTAAACTTCGATTTCAACATATTATATGGAAATTGATCAAGAAATCATCATAGATGCAATAGTGTAACTCCATGGTGAAATTTCGATCGTTAAAAAAAATTAACCTTATTTTAATTATTAAATTTTAGGAGTGTTACATTCTCCACCCTTAAATAGGCGACCCCAAAATAACTAAGGGTGGATAGTGTAACACACACTCAACGACCATGTTATACAACCAAGTTATTTAGAATAATCTATAAAACCATCTACTCAATAGAAGATGCAATGTGATTATGTATGCATCATACTATAAGTGAGCTCGATCCTAACGTGAATGCAAAATAGTGACATATATGCATGTATGTAAACATCCTAAATATACATGCAATTTTACACGAGTCCAAAATAACAGTAAAATAAGTGTGGCAACCATCTCCTACCATCCAATCTAGCAGCCAAGATGCAACCAAATACTAAATTTTGGAGAGAAAGTTTATCATAGAAAAGCTTTAGGTGAGAAACCTTCATCTTTTCTTCGGTTTTCCATGTGATTTCCTCTGGGTTACTTCCCCATTAACTCAAACCAACCTAATACCTTTGTTATGAAGCCTCTTCATACCGTGCTCCACTATGCATGTGATCGCATGGAGGAGCAATGGATTCCTTTTCAACATCAATTAACTGATTAGGCTCTACTACATGGGCAATGTCATGCAGACATTTCATTAAGCATGGAACATAAAAGATGTCATGGACTCTCGCTAACTAATCCAAAAGCTCCACCAAATAAGTAAGTTTTTCGTCCTTCTCTAAAATTAGGAAAGGCCCAATGAACCTAGGAGTCAACTTCATAGATGCACCAAACCTCATATCCTTTCTAAGAGGGACAACCTTAACAAATAATGTGTTCCCAACCAAGAACTCCAATCCCTTTCTTTGCCTGTCAGCATACGAATCTTAATGGTCCAGTGCAGCTTTCTTCTACCACCTAAACACTTCTACCTTTTCCACAGTCCTCCAAAATATGTGATGCCAGTCCGCAACCAATCTACTAAAATTCTTGTTCACCCTTTCTATCTAACCATTCGTCTATGGGTGGTAAGCGATGTTGAGATCCAGAGTCATTCCAAAAGCAGATTACAAAACTCCTCCAATGTTTGCTAGTGAATAAGAGGTCTCTATCACTCACAATACTGACTGGAACTCCATGAATTCGCACCACTTCCTTTACATACACCTGTGCTAAAGATGTTGCAGTCCTATTACTTCTAATAGGAATAAAATGAGCCAATCAACTAAAACCTAAATAGCACTGTAAGGATCCTGTTTGTAAATCAAATTTAAATTTAATAACTAATATAATTTTTTTAGTTAATTTGAATTATATTTAAATTTTCAAAACAAATGAATATTGTGTTTATATATATATATATGTATATGTATATGTATATGTATATGTATATAGAATGAAGTGTAATTCAAATTTGAATTTGAATTTATATTTGAATTTGAATTTAAATAAATATCTTAAGAAAATATTTGGATTCAAAATATTAACATATGCATATGATTTTATTTATGTATAAATTATTATTAAAACATTCTCTTTTAAAAGTTGTATAAATATAATAAAGGAATGTAATTATACAAATAAGAAAAAGTCATACAAAATTTTATTTAAACATGTAATTATGTCAAAAATTACAAGTGTTAATTAATAAGACACCTAATTTAACAAGTGTTTAAATTTTACTAAATGAATTAACAAGTGTTAAGTAAGGAAACATTAAAGTGAACAAGTGTCAAAATTTTATATTTTCTTTTCATTTTTCAAATTAAAGAAAATTAAAGCAAGTTTTTATTTCAAATTCATTCCTCTCTCATTTCTTTTACCTGTTCAAACTTAACAAAACAGTAAATCATCAAACAAGACTCAAAAGAAAAATCAGAGAAAATAGTTAAAACCAGAAAAATTGAACACTTCTTACAAATCAGAAAATCAAACCTGGAATTCAACAAAATAAATTCCAGTTAAACAAAAATTTGAGGTAGTCAAAAGAAAGCAAGAATTAAAACTCATATCTATAAAAAAACATCGGCAAGATTCAAATCAAGTTTTCCTCATCAACTCAGTAGATTAAAATTTCAACGTCAACAACAAAGATCAAATAGAGGCATAATTTCCAGTTTTCGAAATTTAATCAATTTCCAGACTCCCCTCTGTTCTGAGACATCAGATGAGTAAACACCATTTTAAAAGCTTGAATCTGGGTTGAACTATTGATGTATGTGCTAAATGATGAATATATAGGTGTAGGAAAGGCTTGCATGTATATTATATATGGATATTTGTATGTGTATGTCAGTCACAGGCAGTAATGCTTTGTTCCTGGTTTATAGAGTAAACCTATTTCTAAAATCAAAAGTGCTCTTTCTGTTTTTCTCTAAGGATTGAATCTAAACAAAACTTGTTTGTTGAATCAAGATTTAGATCCTAAAAATAAATTTTTGAAAAATTGCTTAAAGTTATTTTCTAGAAAGCAGAAAATACAGGAAACCCTGATATCTATGGAAAATTCAAACATCATAATTTCGGGTTTTAAATTTATCATGAAATTTTTTTTTGAAAACAATGATTTTTGAAAGTGGAATCAAGATTTTTATGTTAATAAACAGGGAGAAATCTTGGGTTGATCGTTGTGGGGTTTTCTGATGTTTCTCGGTGATCAGAGCAAAATGAAGTATGGGGATTGCTACTGGAGGTAGATGGGCGAGGTTCGAGTCGAGGAAAAATGTTCAGAAAATTTTATGATCATCGTAGGAGAAGGTCGGAATCGATTTAGGGTTTGAAACCCATATTGGTTCATGGTCGAAAAAGTTGTCGCTACACCGTCGTCGATGGACCAGAGCCGTTCGCACCGGTGGAATTCGAAGCGTAGGGGTTCTTCGTTGTTCTGGCCGGCATCGCGTGACCTTTGACGGTCGGAGGTAGAAGCACAAGGAAAATTGGTTGATCGAACCTTTATTTTCGGTGGGGTTAGGTTACTCTTTTGCGACTTCGACGTAGTTCATGGTTTCTGGGTGGTCTGGAGGTTTGGTTAGGTGGTCGACGACTTGGTGATGGCTGGAGCTTCGACCAGAGGTGGCCTTTCCGTTTGTGTATGTGCACAATGCCAGTTCTGTGTCAGTAGCCTCGTAAAGGGAAGGAAAGGTGGATGTCTCGAAGGGGTCTTCGAGGGATCAGGGTGCTGGCTCGAGAAGGATCTCGGGTATTTTTTAATGAACACTGGGTATAAAAAGACTTAAACAATAATCTAAGTCTAAAATGAAAAGTTGGGGTTAGTCTTAGGGACAACTCGAAGTCAATATGCATTTTTCTCGGGAACACCCGAAGTAGGTCTCGGGTTTGTCTTATAAAACAGTTTTTTACTTTTAAAACACAATTTAAATTTTAAACATGTTTAAATCTAGGCTTTTAAATAATGGTTTTAATTTAAGTATAGGATTAATAAAAGTTTAAGAAATATATCTTTATAAGTAATCAAGTTTAATTTATTTAATTGGAACATTATTTATTAGTTAGTTATTTTAAATAAATAATTAAAGTAAATTAAGATGAAATATTGATTTTTAATTCTTAATTAACCTTAATCTTTTATGCTAATGATAATTAATTATAAAGTTTATTAAGTAAAGATTTTTAATAATAATTGAATGATTAATTAAGATTAATGATTTATAGCTACTTAATAATTAAAGAATAATTAATTAAAGGGTAATTAATTACTAATTAAATTTAATTAATTTATAATTAAAGATAAATTTATTAAGGTAATTAATTAAGGAATAATTAATTAATTTAGGTGATTAAGATTTAATTAATTAATAATTAAGGATTTAATTAACTAATATTAATTAATTAATAATTAATATTTAATTAATTAAGCATTAATTAAGTTAGAATTAAGAATAATTAACCATTAATTAAGGATTAATTAATTTAAAATTAAGGATAATTAATTGTTAATTAAAGATAATTAATGAAAATAATTATGTGATTAATTGATTATAATCACACTGTTAATTCATCTCATTATTAGATGATTGATTATTATTGAAGTGCCTTGAGCTGATTGATACCCCTGTTATGTGATTGTGATGCTTTATGATGCGAATTGCTTTGTGCTGAGCTGTGATATTTGTGACTTGTTTCCGAGTGAATATGAAAACCCATTGGCCCGTAAAACTACACTTGAATTTTTGATGCGACAGGGAGTCGGATTCCAGTTGGTTATCCGAAACCCACATCGAACCTTAATGGTGAATCTTTGTGATTGATATATCCACGTGTTATTGAACTAAACGCTCACTTTTCGGTTTAGTCGGGAGAGGACTTTGTGTCATATAACCCATTCTGAATAGTGATACGACGAAATGGAAAGCATTTGAAGATGGTGGTGAAGACCGAGTGTCTTCAAGAACAATAGGATAACCTGTCGAATGACTCTACACTGAGTTTCTCTGGTATAGAGATCTCCATATGTGATGGAGAGTCCGATCGGGATTGTGGATGCCCGGATTGCAAGGGCTTCTTTGGAAGTGCCTTCGGTTCTATTCGAACCCGAAACAGACTTGTATGGTTATACGTCTGACATTACACTTTGAGATATAAAGCTGATTTCTTTCAAATACATTTTTGTTGGTGGCGGAGAATTTATTCTCTTAGCTTAACACCCTTCTCTGAGACGTACGAGCTCTAAGATTGTGTAGTTGATGGTTATTAGTGATATACTTCCAACTCAGTAGTGTGCCTTGTTGAGTGCTGTTGATCATTTGTTGATCGAAGCATGGCTTTTGTGAAAAGCGTAGCTTTGTGGATGAAACTTCGTCGAACCTCATAACCCGGTAATGGTTGAAATAGGAATTTTGCGGCAAGGTTTATAGGGGTCGTGCCCCTAGGGTATGTCCATTTTCTTCTGGATAAGAGGAGGTGTCATGGTATGGGGCCCAGTTATTTTACTATGTGGTTGTTGCTATTTGTTGGTGAATCCCGGGATAAAGGTCGGTAATGACCGAGGATGGCATACTTATAGGTGTTACATAGTTACAGAGGTAACCCGGCCTTGTATTGGTAGAGATCTGATTTGGTTCTTGGGGGCATCCCTCCAGAGGTGTTCCATTTGATAAGGAAGTTCCTTAGCCTGACCATTGTTGGAAATCTAATCATTGAATACGAGCCTTGTACGGTTTTAGTTGTATAACCTGCCATTTACTTATGGTGGTCACCACTGTTTAGATGGTAGCTATAGTGGGCATATAATAATGGTTGTATGCTGGCTAAGATTAATATTATACTTTCGAAATGTTTTCTACACTATGCACTAATAATAATATCAAAAGAGTTTTCTCGTATTAAGCATATTTGACTATCATAAGAAGAAATCTCCTCCAATTGTCCGATTGCATTGTGTGTGTCGCGGGAGGTCTTATGGTAGTTTCATTTTCCAAAAGCGTATTGGATTTCTTTTAAAAATTGTTTTGTACAAACAACTGTTTTTGTTTACTCATACCAGTCCCATGACTGACTCGAAGTTTATTGTTCCCTCCCTAAACTCTGGATGCCCATAATTTCCACATGGGCAGCCTAGAAGTAGGTTATCCGTGTTTTGGAGCTAGCTTGGAATCTTTTGAAGTCTTTTGGAAGCTATCGAATTTTGGAAGCTTTTGGCCTTGGAAACCTTTTAAAGTATTTGGATTTTTTGGAAGATCTTCACAAAGTCGAAGTATGTTGGAAATTTTTGAAGTCGCTGTTATTGTTCCGCCGTGGGGTTATCATCCTGTTATTGTACCTTATGTATATCACTCTAATGTTGGAGTTCATCTGTTGTAATCGAATATTGTGATGATGTTGTGTCTGTATTGTGATATATGATATCATCTTTTGTTTCCGCTGTTTATATTCGTCTAATGTTGTTATAAGCTCCATCCGAACTAGAGTTCAACATTTGAATCTCCAGCAGTCGAATAGAAGTAAGGTATTTGATGTCGATTTTCAATCGCTGAATTTCGGGCCGTGACAAGTGGTATCAGAGCTAAAGGTTGAGTAAGAACTTTAGTTACGAAGTATAACACATTAGGTGGCTCATTAGAGATAGGGTGAAGTATACCCTAGAATGAGTATAAACTGAAAGACCGAAACCCTAAAATTTCTTGGTCTATTTCTTTTAACTTTTGATATTCCCTCAGATATCTCGTCTGTATATCTAAATCAAGTTTTCTTACTATTTACAGATAGTGAGATTGAGCGGGCGAAGAGGACAAGGTAGGGGACGGGGAAATACCACTTCAACTGGTCAAGTCACTACAACAACAGCTATACCTACTCAACCTCAACCGAATCTGGCTTATCTATATAGAATTTTTTCCAGACTTGGTGGAAAGTCGTTCACTGGCAAGGAATCTATTGTCGAAGCCCAAGCCTAGATTAGATCATGTGAAAGAATTATTAAGGGGCTGAAGTTGGAAGACGATCAAATGCGCCTAGTAGCTTCTTGGCAACTCCAAAAGGAAGCTCTAGCTTGGTGGGAGACCGTTACAGTGGATGAGCCGAAAGATGAATTTACTTTGGGTCGATTCAAAGATGTGTTTGAGCAGTAATACATGCCATCTGCTAGTATCTCCCGAATGTACCAGGAGTTCATGGATTTGAAGCAGGGAAGTTTATCGTTTGAGGAGTATTTGAATAAATTCAACGAATTATCTCATTTTGGTCTGAAGCTCGTGAATACACCTTTGAAGAAGAATGAAAGGTTTATACGAGGGATGAATAAGAAGTACCATGAAAAAATGACGGCTCATGTGAAAGAATCCTTTTCGGACTTGATCGATATGGGTTATCGATATGCTACCCTGGATATGTAGGAAGTTCCAAAAGTAAAGGGAAGTTCAAGCAATCCAAATTGGAAGAAAAGGAAGTCCGAAGGGAAGAAACCAGATCAAGGCAAGGAGAAGAGGAGCAATCAAGAAAAAGGCCATTATTCAAACGATTGTAAGAAACCAAAGAAACAAGTAAAGGAATATCAGCCTGTGAAAACAAGTCAAAGAACTAATGGATGCTTTTATTGTCACAAGCCAAGTCATGAAGCTAAACATTGCCCGAAAAAGAAGCAAGCAGAAGTAGCGAAAATGTACGCGATACAAGATGACCCCTCAACTTCGAAGGAGGATAAAGAAAAAAGAGTTTTAGAAGGTATTCTTATCATTTATGATAGAGTTGTAAGAGTATTGTTCGGCATGGGCTCTACACACAGCTTTATCTCCCAACAAACTATAAATGAATTAAAACTTAAACTAAATTTGTTGATGAGCCTATTAGCATAAAGAATCCAGTTGGTGGTTCGGCAAATCTTTGTCTACGATATAGAGATGTTCCTATCTCGTATTCTTGTTATAGATTTCCTATCAACCTTTTCATCCTTGACTTTGATGAATTTGAAATCTTACTCGGAATGGATTGGCTAATGAAGAACAAAGCCAAGTTAGATTGTAATAATCGAACAATTTTGATCAGAACCAAATTTGGGAATTTCATTGAAATCTCTTGTGAAGATCCGAGTCCTAAGAGAGATAAACTGATATATACTTTGGGATATCCCAACCCTAGTATAGAGTCCATACCTATTGTCCGGGAATGTCCAGATGTGTTCAAAGAGGTCAAATCTTTACCCCCACATAGAGAAATTGAATTCAGAATTGACTTAGTTCCAAATGCTCGTCCTGTCATTCACGCAAGTCCCAGGATGGAACCCAGGGAAACGGTAGAATTAGTCAAGCAAACTAGTGATTTGCTAGAGAATGGATTGATACGTCCTAGTGTTTCTGAACGGGTTTCAGTTGTGGTATTCATCGCTAAGTCTGACGGATCATTGAGATTGTGCGTAGACTACTGCGAACTCAATAAACTAACGCTCAAAAACAAATTTCCTTTACCTAGAATTGAAGATTTGTTTGATCAATTACACGACGCTCGATTCTTTTCAAAGATGGATCTAGCTCAAGGATTCCATCAGCTATGAATTATCGAAGATTGTGTTCACTTGACTGCTTTCAGGGGTCCAAACATTTTCTAAGAATGGTTAGTCATGCCTTTCGGACTAATAAATGCTTCCGCATACTTCGTTGACTTAATGACTCGTGTATTCCTAGAAGTATTGAACAAATTTGTTCTTATGTTTATTGATGATATCTTGATCTACTCCAAAACCGAAGAGGAGCATGCTGAGTATCTAAGGATTGTTTTGGAAATATTAAGGAGGAACATTTTGTTCGCCTAATATTTTAAATGCCATATTTAGGTCAAGGAAGTCAAATTTCTCGGGCACGTTGTTAATGAAGAGGGAATCTCTTTAGATCCTAGCAAAATTTCTACCATTCTAGACTGAAAGCGACCCACAACTTCAAAAGAAGTTCGAAGTTTTTTAGGTTTAGCGGGATATTACCAGAAGTTTGTTCAGGATTTTTCTAACATAGCAAGTCTGTTGACTAAGCTAAGAATGAAGAATGCAAAATTTGACTGGACTCCGAATTGTGATGAGGCTTTCCATGAATTAAAGAGAAGATTGACTACTGCTTCTGTTCTCGCTATTATTAACGGCAACCAAGGCTTATCTATCTATACTAACGCTTGTGCAGATGGTTTGGGTGCAATGCTAATGCAGAATGGGAAAGTAATTGCCTACACAAGTAGACAATTACGTCCGCATGAGAAATACTACCCAACCCATGATCTCAAACTCTTAGCAGTAATTTGCGCTTTGAAAATCTGGCGACACTATCTTCTAGGTACGAATTTCTTTCAGCTTTCCTAAAAGATTTAAAAGTTTAACATAACTTAAATGTTTATACTTAATAAACTCTTCTTGTTTTAGGTGAAAAATTCGAATTTTTCACCGATCACAAATCTCTAAAATGTCTCTTCACTTAGAAGGATTTAAATCTAAGGCAACAACACTGGTTGGAATTTCTAGCGTCATGTGACCTAGATATTCTATATACGCTTGGAAAAGCCAATGTAGTTGCCGATGCTTTGAGTAAGAAACACGCTATTCTTGCTCATCTTGTTGTCACTCCTACTCTTCTTAAAAGGATCGCAAGAAAGCAAACAGAAGATAAGTTTCTTCGAGAAATCTATAGAAGAATATGTCAAGGTAAAGTTTCTAGCTTTGAAGTCGATGATAGAGGAATTATAAGACTGAAATGCAGAAAGTGTGTTACAAATATCCCTGATCTGAAACTTGAAGTGTTGGACGAGTGTCACAAGTCTAAACTCAGTATCCATCTAGGAGTTAATAAGATGTATAAAGATATCAAAAGAACTTTCTGGTGAAAAACAATGAAGAGGGGCATATCTATCTATGTGAGTCATTGTGCTACTTATCAACAAATTAAAAGTAATCAAAAGAAAACGGCGAGTTTACTCCAACCATTAGAGGTACCAAAGTGGAAGTGGGATCAAGTATCTATGGATTTCATAGAAGGATTGCCCCGCACTCGAAAGGGGAATGAAGCAATTTGGGTTATCGTGGATTGCTTAACTAAGACTGCCCAATTCATTCCAGTGAAATCTACCCGGACAACGGCATGTTTGGCCGAATTGTATATAAAAGAGATTGTTCGTCTCTACGGTAAACCCAGTAGTATAGTGAGTGATCGTGATCCGATCTTCACTAGTAGATTTTGGGAGGCATTTCAAGCCGCATTAGGAACCAAACTAGACTTCAGCACTGCTTACCATCCGTAGTCTGATGGACAGACTGAAAGGATTAATCGAATATTAGATGACCTTTTGTGCACTTGTATTCTCGACTTTGGTGGTTCATGTGAGGACCATTTACATCTGGTTGAATTCTCATATAATAATAACTATCAGGCCAGTATTAAAATGGCTCCTTTCGAGGCTTTACATGGTCGTCCATGTCGATCACCTACATGCTGGATCGAGTCAGGTGATAGACTCGTCCTTGTACCAGATATGATTAAGGAAGCCATTGAAAAAGTTGAATTTATTCGAAAGAAATTGAGAACAGATCAAAGTTTTCAGAAGTGTTATGCTGATCGTTGAAGAAGAGATTTGGAATTCCAAGTTGGAGATACTGTATTCCTCAAAGTTTCTCCAATGCGGGGTATGTTGAGATTTAGGAAAACTGGAAAGCTTGCAGCGCGTTAAATTGGTCCTTTTCCTATTCTGGAGAGGATTGATCCATTGGCTTATCGAGTGCAGCTACCCAGCTGGTTATCTGGCGTACACGATGTGTTTCATGTTTCACATCTTCGAAAATATTTGCCCGATCCAGATTGTATCATTGAAGAGGCTGCTCAGTAGTATTTGGAGATCACACCAAATCTGGCAACAAAGAGAGATCCACTGATGATAATTGATCGTGATGAAAAGCAGCTGAGCAATAAAGTTGTGAAACTAGTCAAAATGCAATGGAGCGGTGATCCAAATGACTGTACTTGGGAAACAGAGGATAGCATGTAGAAGTCCTATCCCAATTGCAGAGTGGATATTTCAGCTTAATCTGGTAACCATTCTCTATCTTTTTCTATGTTTTTATATTCTTTGTTTGTCTCTCTCTCTTTCAAATTTCGAGGATGAAATTTTATTAAGGGGGAATCTGTAATGATCCTGTTTTTAAATCAAATTTACATTTAATAGCTAATGTAAAAATTTAGACGTAATTTGAATTAAATTTAAATTTTCAAAACAAATGAATATTGTGTTTATATATATATATATATAATGAATTATAATTCAAATTTGACTTTAAATTTGAATTTGCATTTGAATTTAAATAAATATCTTAAGAAAAATATTTGGATTCCAAATATTAACATATGTATATGATTTTATTTATATATAAATTAATATTAAAACATTCTCTTTTAAAAGTTGCATATATATAATAAAGGAATGTAATTATACAAATATGAAAAAGTAATACAAAATTTTATTTAAACATGTAATTATGTAAAAAATTACAAGTGTTAATTAATAAGACACCCAATTTAACAAGTGTTTAAATTTTAGTAAGTGTATTAACAAGTGTTAACTAAGGAAACATTAAAGTGAAAAAGTGTCAAAAATTTATATTTTCTTTTCATTTTTCAATTTAAAGAAAATTAAGGAAAGTATATATTTCAAATTCATTCCTCTCTCATTTCTTTTACCTGATCAAACTTAACAAAATCGAAAATCATCAAACAAGACTCAAAAAAAATTTAGAGCAAATAGTTTAAACCAGAAAAATTGAACACCTCTTACAAATCAGAAAATCAAACGTGGAATTCAACAAAATAAATTCCAGTTAAAAAAAATTTAAAGCAGTCAAAAGAAAGCAAGAATTCAAACTCAAATATGTAAACAAACATCAACCAGCTTCAAATCAAGTTTTCCTCATCAACTCAGCAGATCAAAGTTTCAACATCAACAATAATGATCAAACAAAGGAACAATTTCCAGAAATCAATTTCCAGACTCCTCTATGTTCTCAGACATCGGGTGAGTAAACACCATTTTAAAAGCTTGAATCTGGGTTGAACTGTTGATGCATGTGCTAAATGATGAATATATGGCTGTAGGACAGGCTTTCATGCATATTATATACGGGTATTTGTATGTGCATGTCAGTTATAGGCAGTAACGCTTTGTTCTAGGTTTACAGAGTGAACCTATTTCTAAAATCAAAAGCTCTCTCTCTTCTTCTTTAAGGATTTGAATCTAAACAAAACTTTTTTGTTGAATCAAGATTTAGATCCTAAAAATAAATTTTTGAAAAATTGCTTAAAGTTATTTTCTAGAAAGCAGAAAATACAAGAAACCCTAATATCTATGGAAAATTCAAACATCATAATTTCGGGTTTTATATTTATCATGAAAATGAAGTATTTTTGAAAGTGGAATCAGGATTTTTATGTTAATAAACAGGGAGAAATCTTGGGTTGATCGTTGTGGGGTTTTCTGATGTTTCTCGGTGATCAGAGCAAAATGAAGTATGGGGATTTCTACTGGAGGTAGATGGGCGAGGTTCGAGTCGAGGAAAAATGTTCAGAAAATTTTATGATCATCGTGGGAGAAGGTCGGAATCGATTTAGGGTTTGAAACCCATATTGGGTCATGGTCGAAAAAGGTGTCGCTGCAACATCCTCGATGGATCGGAACCATTCGCACCGATGGAATTCGAAGTGTAGGGTTTCTTCGTTGTTCTGGCCGACGTCGCGTGACCTCTGACGGTCGGAGGTGGAAGCACAACGAAGATTGGTTGATCGAACCTTTGTTTCAGGTTGGGTCAAGTTACTCTTTTGCGACTTCGACGTAGTTCATGGTTTTTGGGTGGTCTGGAGGTTTGGTCAGGTAGTCGATGACTTGATGATGGCCGAAGCTTCGACCAGAGATGGTCGTTCCATTTGTGCATGTTCACAGTGCCAGTTCTATGTTAGTAGCCTTGTAAAGGGAAGGAAGGGTGGATGTCTCGAAGGGGTCTTCGGGGGATCAGGGTGTTAGCTCGAGAAGGATCTCAGGTATTTTTGAATGAACACCAGGTATAAAAAGACTTAAATCTAAGTCTAAAATGAAAAGTTGGAGTAAGTCTTAGGGACAACTCAAAGTCAATAGGCATTTTTCTTGGGGAACACCCGAAGTAGGACTCGGGTTTGTCTTATAAAACAGTTTTTAACTTTTAAAACACAATTTAAATTTTAAACATTTTTAAATTCAGGCTTTTAAATAACGGTTTTAATTTAAGTATTATATTAATAAAAGTTTAAGAAAGATATCTTTATAAGTAATCAAGTTTAATTTATTTAATTGTAACATTATTTATTAATTAATTATTTTAAATAAATAATTAAAAGTAAATTAAGATGAAATATCGATTTTTAATTCTTAATTAACCTTAATCACTTATGTTAATGATAATTAATTATAAAGTTTATTAAGTAAAGCTTTTTAATAATAATTGAATGATTAATTAAGTTTAATGATTTATAATTACTTAATAATTAAAGAATAATTAATTAAAAGGTAATTAATTATGAATTAAAGTTAATTAATTTATAATTAAAGATAAATTAGTTAAGGTAATTAATTAAGGAATAACTAATTAATGAATGTGATTTAGATTTAATTAATTAATAATTAAGGATTTAATTAACTAATAATGAAGGGTTTGATTAAGGATGAATTAAGTTAGAATTAAGAATAATTAATCATTAATTAAGGATTAATTAATTTAGAATTAATGATAATTAATCATTAATTAAGGATAATTAATGAAAATAATCATGTAATTAATTGATTATAATCACACTGTTAATTCATCTCATTATTAGATGATTGATTATTATTGAAGTGCCTTGAGTTGATTGATACCCCTGTTATGTGGTTGTGATACTTTGTGATGTGAATTGCTTTGTGCTGAGCTGTGATATTTGTGATTTGTTTCTGTGTGATTATGAAAACCCATTGGCCCATAAAACGGCATTTGAATTCAATGCGACAGGGAGTCAGATTCTAGTTGGTTATCCGAAACCCACATCGAACCTTAATGGTGAATCATTATGATTAATATATCCACGTGTTTTTGAACTAAACGCTCACTATTCGATTTAGCCGGGAGAGGACTTTGTGTCATATAACCCATTCCGAATAGTGATATGTCAAAATGGAAAGCATTTAAAGATGGTGGTGAAGACCGGATGTCTTCAAGAACGATAGGATAACCTGTCGAATGACTCTGCACTGAGTTGCTCCGATATAGAGATCTCCATATGTGAAAGGGAGTCCGATCGGAATTGTGGATGCCCGGATTGCAAGGGCTTCTTTGGAAGTGCCTTCGGTTCTGTTCGAACCCGGAATAGACTTGTATTGTTGTATGTCTGACATTACACTTTGAGATATAAAGCTAATTTATTTCAAATACATTTATGTTGGTGGCGGAGAATTTATTCTCTTAGCTTAACACCTTTCTCTGAGACGGACGAGCTTAAAGATTATGTAGTTGATGGTTATTAGTGATATACTCCCAACTTGGTAGTGTGGCATGGCTAGTGCTGCTGGTCATTTGTTGATAAAAGCATGGCTTTTTTGAAAAGCGTAGCTTTGTGGACGAAACTTTGTCGAACCTCACAACCCGGTAATGGTCGAAACAGGAATGTTGCGGCAAGGTTTTTAGGGGTCGCGCCCCTAGGGTATGTCCATTTTCTTCTGGATAAGCGGTCTTATCATGGTATGGATCCCGGATATTTAATTGTGTGGTTGTTGCTATTTGTTGTTGAATCCCAGGATAAAGGTCAGTAACGACCGGGGATAGCATACTTGTAGGTGTTACCTAGTTATAGAGGTAACCTGGCCTTGTGTTGGCAGAGATCTGATTTAGTTCTTGGGGGCGTCCCTCCAGAGGCATTCCATTTGATAAGGAAGTTCCTTAGCCTGACCATTGTTGGAAATCCAATCATTCAATACGAGCCTTGTACGGTTTTAGTTGTATAACATGTTATTTCTTATGGTTGTCACCGCTGTTTAAATGTTAGCTATAGTGGGCATACAACAATGGTTGTATGCTGGCTAAGATTAATATTATACTTTCGAAATATTTTCTACACTATGCACTTATAATAATATCAAAAGAGTTTTCTCGTATCAAGCATATTTGACTATCATAAGAAGAAATCTCCTCCAATTGTGTGATTGCATTGTGTGTGTGGCGGGAGGTCTTATGGTAGTTTCATTTTCCAAAAGCATATCATATTTCTTTTAAAAATTGTTTTGTACAAACAACTGCTTTTGTTTACTCATACCAGTCCCATGACTGACCCGGAGTTTATTGTTCCCTTCCTACACTCTAAATGCCCATAATTTCCACACGAGCAGCCTAGAAGCAGGTTATCCGTGTTTTGGAGCTAGCTTGGAATCTTTTGAAGTCTTTTGGAAGCTATCGGATTTTGGAAGCTTTTGGCCTTGGAAGACTTTTGAAATGTTTAGAGTTTTTGGAAGATCTTCTCAAAGTCGAAGTATGTTGGAAATATTTGAAGTCACCGTTATTGTTCCGCTGTGAGGTTATCATCCTTTTATTGTACCTTATGTATATCACTCTGATGTTGGAGTTCATCTGTTGTAATCAAATATTGTGATGATGTTGTATCTGTGTTGTGATATATGATATCATCTTTTGTTTCCGCTATTTATATTCATCTAATGTTGTTATAAGCTCCATCTGAACTGGAGTTCAACATTTGAATCTCCGGCACTTGAACATAAGTGAGGTATTTGATGTCAATTTTCAATTGCTGAATTTCAAGTCGTGACAAGCACCATTGCCCTTTTTGATTCCTAAGCAACCCATTCATAAATTCGATTGAAATATGCTCCTATTTCCAAGTCAAAACCTCCAATTGTAATAACAACCCTTTAGGTTTTCCTTTCTCCATCTTAATCCTCTGGCACATCACCATCCGGAAACAAATTCAGCGACTCTTTCTTTATCCTTGACCAATCAGAAAAATTATCCTCATAACCCTATGCATCTTAACTCATTCAGTGTACCGAACCGAAATTTTCGATAATTAAGTTGTTGATTTAATAATATTTTTGCAAGTTAAGATTTAAAGGAATAAAAATTTATGATTTATTAATGATAATAATAACTAGAGTGGAATGTAATCATGTTAATTTATGTTAACTATTAACTATTTTATGGAAAGTCCAATTTATTGAAATAATTTAAATGTTATACTTCGTTATAAATTGAATATAAGAAAACAAATGTAAATGTTGAACTAATTTATGAAATAGTATATAATTAATGGAATTGAATAATACCAGTGTTATGTAAGTAATCATAATATTTGTTCGAAAAAAATAAACTTATAAATGTGATTAAAAGTTAATAGTGAAAAACTATTATATGTTACCTATTTATTTAGTCTGTTAAATTAAATTGAAAGTTGATTATAATTAAATGTAATTAAATTTACATTTATGTGAGTTAAGACAATAATTGGAAATTATGAATGCAATAAAATGAATAGAAATGTTAATTTTATTCCTAAGGTGATACTTGATTTAATAAAATAATGAAATAAAGATAAATAAATTATTTGGGATTTTTAAATTTTAATTAATGTGTAAAACTAGTAAAAATTCAATGTAATTGAAATATAGTAGTTAATACAAATAAAAGATGGAAACTATAGCATATTAGTGAAACTTGATATGAACAAATGTCAACTATGTTATTAGAGTAATAATTGATTGAATATAAAGATCGAAATCAAATTAAATCAATTTATTGGAATTAAAGTATAATTAATTGGATTTAGTTACAGTTGTAATTGAACAATATAATTTGTGAAATATTTAACACTGAATTGTATGTAGACTTGTCATAAATTGTTATAAATGTCTATGCATAGTTAATTAATTTGAATTAAAAAGTGACTTAATTAATTTATGTAATTAACTTAAAAACAACCCTTTTGCCCACTGACTCGAATTTCGATGAAACTAGTTTCATCGGATCCGTAACAGTGAATTATTGTAGGACTTCATGTTTCATAGTGATCGGACATGTCGTTTGATCGTACGGGCTCGAAACGCCTAGAAATCAATTTAATTAAATTAAATCAATTTGAAATAAGCTGATTTTAAAGAAACTTATTCATACGATGGAATTAGGACTTGAAACATATTCCATTGAATTTAAAAATATTGAAAACATCTATTTTGATGCATGGGATCACTCATTTTCGTTTCGGGAACGAAATGGGCTTTTTGTGTCATTTACTGTTCAATAAAATCTTGTCCGTTCTTTCTATTTTCAGCTCTGCCTGTAAATGGCCTATTATAAACCCTAGTGTTCTCAACACAGTTTTTAGTATGCACAAATCTGTCTCTCTATTCCTATATCCTTCTTCTCATGGCAGAAACCCTAATTCCCAAATTGCAAATTAATTCCAAAAATCAAACTTCTCTAAACCCTAGCAAATTATATACTGTTTTGAAGCTCTCGACGAGCGCAACTCAGATCTGTAATTCATTTATGTCATCGAATCATAGTTTGTCTAGAAATTGAAGTATAATCCTCGGCCTTTTGTTTGGGGTTTGATCAATGACTATGGATCGTCGATTTGAAGATACAGCTTTATGGAGAGGACCGAGGGGAGTTCATCCATGTAGTTCGTTTGGCAATTGGATGGCTAAATTGAAGGCGCAAATTCATTTAGGGTTCGGTGGTCGAGGCAGCAGATGGGTATCGCTCACCTCCGATCGGTGAACGCGACAGGGTCGCATTGGGATGCAGTTGCCTCGAGGTATAGAGTGTAACAGCCCACAAATCCGAACCCCTTGAGTCAACACTACTCTACATCAATCAACTTAAGTTGAACAGAAATACGAACCATTAGGGTTAAAGAAGAAGAGGTAGAAGAAGAGAAAACAGAAAACAACAACAGAATCTTACCATCGCAGCGGAATAAAATATAATATATAATAACAGATCTTTATACAAAGAAAACTATATATGTTTTATACACACATCATCAGAATACATCATCAGAGTTCGACAACATCAATAACATACAACTGGGTACACAGCGGAATAATAATCAAATACGGAAGTACGTATCGCCATCCAGCTCGTCTCCTGAGCTCCATGGCATCCTTTCCTGTGTCCTACAATACTCGGTCTGACCCGAGCATTACAGTTAAATAACACCCGAGTCAGTCTGGAATACCAGCGTGAGAAATCACACTCAAATTGATTATTAAAGTTTCAAAATCCTTTTGAAAACAAAAGCATCTCGTAGGACCACGCCACAAATAAACGTGTCTAGTTTTTACCTTACGATAGCTAAAACACTTTTTATTAAAATCCTCTGATATTATAATAGGGTCTATTTACAAATACTTATTAAAATAGCCGAAAGTTTTACATAATTACATTCCAGCTTCTATCCATAGAGTGGGTAATACAAACAAAACTCGTAAAAGGCGCGTATGGAGAATGGATTTCCAACTAATAACTAGGCACTGGGATGCATCTGTCACGGTACCTGGTCTAGATCAGCATACCGAGGATCACTCTCGACCCCCTGCAACACAAGACCCGGATTATCACTTACTGGATAATCCCGAGTAAGATCACCTTACGGTTGGGATCACCAACCGCACCACTAAGCCGAAATAAAAAGGGACATCTAGACAGGGATGACCTTACCCGGAAATGGGTGCTGCCCACCAAGCCTTGCTGCATAACCCCTGATTTTCAGTCATTCCCGGTAGATGAGGCTTGAGGCTAAGCGTTACCTTTTAGATCGTTTCACTTAGAATGCTCATCGTCCACCAGATGATGTTCTGAAGGCATTCATCAATAAAAGTCCGTCCCTAGTTCGAATGAACCGAAGGCACTATTCCTACTACATCCATTTTGAAAATATTCTCAGGATTAGTAGCGATTAGCCCTTGCACTTCACTACTCCATCTTCGAATCCAAACTCGTTTTCCATGAAAACGTACAAACCAGATCGAAGTAGTTTCCGAGAAATAAATCCCGATCCCGGTCTCTTCGAAACGATCAGCGCATTTGGCCAATATTGATAGTCGGTTATTTAACTATCACTTAACATTCACAAAAACCATCAACATAAATAATTTCTCTAAATTATTTATTATTCTCAAAATATCTTCGCAAGATACATTTCCACTTTCAACCCTTTTGAAATTAGTTTCAAATTACCTTCCTTTTACAGAATAAACTCTCCCAAATATTTTTTATTTCCACTGAAATCACCAAGCACAAAACTTTAGATTTTTAAAATAATTTAAAAACACTTTATTGTAAAATATGCTTTAACATTGAAATTTAGAAAACTACTTTAATACATAATTGAAAATAGTACTTTAGGAGTGTTTAAAATAAGGTTACTTAATAAAATATAAAACTAGATTTTCTCCTTTTAAACAAAATACTAAGTTACTTTTAAATAATTACTACGATAATAGATTAAAAAATACTTACTTCAGAATTTAAACATTTAGAAATAATAAATTTTCTAGAACATTCTTTTTAAAACAACATTAAAACTTTAACTTATATTTAAAAAATTTCTTTGAAAACGTACTTGGCCATCCTGGAAAATATACTTCTCTTCACATTTTTTTTAAATAAATCACTGTTTATTTTTAAACAAATTTTCTCATTTCCTTTAATAAATTCACACCTTGAATTTATTCTTTCCAAATATCCTCTGATATATTTTTCTTTGTGTTTATAAACCCAGTTTATAAATTCCATAATCACATTCTCCTTTAAATTTCCAATTTCAAACACTTGAATCAATTTACAAATTTGATTTCCAATTTACTCCATTTTGAAATAAATTCCTTCTTTATCTATTTCAATAAATTTAACTTGGATTTTTAAAATAAATTCTTTATTCCTTTAAATTATGTTACTAAAGGTTTAAAATTCATTATTCCCCGTTTATTCAAAATCCTCTTTCCATAGTCGAAATTTATTTATTAGAATTTTAAAATCACTTTTACTCTTTTTCAATTCATTCTTAAATTCATTCAAATTTTCTATTATTATTTCGCTTACAAATTCACTTCTTTTATTTTCTTTCCAAAATCCAATTTATGTATATATTTTTTTGTAACTCATTATACCCAAATATATTCAATCAAACATAACATTCAATATTCCAATATAATTCATCATAGAGTATCAAATAATCACAACAGAGAATATTAAATAATTTGAATAAATGTTGAGGAATCCATTTGGATCCCTCCAACCTGTTTTCCCTGCATCCACAGATGTTAGCACAACATAAGATACCAATTCCACTTCGAGGTGGAATACCGCGGTATATGGGATTAAATATAATATCATCCGCTATTATGCGGTGCATAGGGTCTCATCCGCTATATAATGCGGGAAATCAAACATTCCAAGATATACTATATACTACTATATATAATATAACACACCAAATCAAATCAATCAATCAACCAATTATTTAAATTTAACCATTTAAATTTATGACCAGATGAGTGAGATTAACTCACCTTTCCTAGTTGTAGTCCGCTTCATCCCCAACTTGATTCTCGCGATTAATGACCTTGTATAATCATTACACGACTTCTTAACATCTGAGAGAAACTATAAAAATTTACCATTTAATAAATTTAGTTGACCAATAATTTAATCTAAACTAGTCATCTATATTTATTTATTTTCTTTTCCCAATTTATCAAAATAATTTCCTATTTACTGTAAATATATATATATATATATATATATTATTTCCCTTTCCAAATCCTGATTAAACATGATTTCCCAAAACTGGATGTATCTTCATTTACCATTTTTTTTCTACAAACCAGGCAATTTTCTGCTTTTAAATCTTAATATATTTATGTTTTATATATTTTTTTATAATAAATCCATTCAACAAGACCAGCAAATAATTAAATTTTTATCTGTCTAAAATCAATCACAGTAACCCCTTTTTTAAACTGAATAACCAATAATTTCAAAACAGTCTATAACTCTTATTGTAAATATATATATATATATATAATTTCGTTTTCTTATCCTAGATTTGTGAACATACATACATACATACATATATATATGTATAAATTTAAATAGAAAAAAAAGGAATCTGTATGATTACCTTATCAATTCGTTCCAGGAAAAAATCACAGCCACCAACCGTAGAAATCAACGAGCACGAAACCCTAGCAAATGCCACCGCCGCTCTCCCTCCACGCGGCGGCACCTTGCATGGTCGCTGCCTTGCTGTTCATGGCAATCAATCGCGGCCACAAACAAGAACCCTGAGAGTTCAAATCCCAACCCAAGACAGCCTCGAGCTCGCGAACTTCCATCGCATCATCCCTTCGAGTCGAACTCTGGACCCTCCTGGTGAACGCGGACTGCCTAGAGATCGAGCAGGGAGCATGATGAAACTTTGATTTGGGATTTAGTTTCTCAATTATGAAATTCGATTTTCAAACTAGGAGGGCTCGGCCATTACAGTTTCAATTTCCACTTTTATTTATTTTTATTTTTTTTAACGATAAAGGTTTGAATTTGATCTGGGAATTTTTAAAGAAGGAAAAAGTTAAGAATAATGAAGCCGAGGCAATTTCATTCCCAAAAACTTCAAAAGGCTCGAGTTTTATAAAAGAAGGGAAGAGGAAGGAGTTGTTTCCTTTTACAGGAAGGTTGCGTGAGGAAATAAAAAGAGGGGAACACGATTTGAAATAAAGACGATGTGATTTGAAATGTTGGAAAAGTTCTGATGTGATATGTTTTGTCGAGTCAACAGATATATATTATATTTAAATTCAAATCGTCTCGAATACGCAACTTAAAATTTTAACCTCCTATCGAGGCGTATCGCTAGGCGTTTATAATGTTATACCCCTATTACGAACACAATGGAAATGGTTCCGAGTCCAAATTTGATCGTATGGAGAAGATAGTTTTTTGAACCAAATTATTATATTAAATTTCGATTTAATTTCAACGCGTTTATATATCGTACGCTCACAAAACAATTCCGATCATTATGAAAATTGAAATCCGATAATAATACTCTATTACGAATCCAAAGGAACTGGTTTCGTCGAATTCCGAGACTACACCTCGGAAGGCTATTTTTAAATATTGATTTAAAATATAAAATTTCAAAACTGAACAAATTAGTGTTAAATTCAATTTTAAAACTTTTATTATCCTCAACACTATCAATATAAATTTTACAAGCCTTCAAATTATTTTTAACAAGCTTAAAACGGAAGATTCAACATTTTATCCAACTTCAACTTATTTAATTTAATCATTAAATTACCCAATAAATGGTGATGTTTCAATTCAAGTTAAAAAATTAACTTTTAAATATTTAAAATCAATTAAATAATTCGATTTTAAAGGCTTAAAAATTCTCGGTCGTCACATTCCTCCCCCCTTAAAAGAATTTCGTCCCCGAAATTACTAGTTTGGAAGAATGGTCCAATACCCGTTTACTTTTCCCAAAACCAACAATTCAACATCCTGCCAACTATCTTTTATAAAAGATCCATTATCATTCTTACTAACTTCTCAACTCTCCCATAGTTTTCGAACAATACTATTTGCTCAATCATTCAAATTTCAATTTAAAACCACATTTTGATTTATCAAAATTTTCTCAAAAATTTTCTAACTCCCTAAATTTTCGAAAAATTTCGCCAGCGTCTCCTTTGTGCGGCTAGCTCGGTACAACTACAAAAGGCCTCTATGGGCTCCCAAATTCCAAAAGAAAATAAAAAGCCAAGTGGCTAGATCAAAAACCCAATCAAATTTCATATAGAAATTTAAACACATACCCTTTTGTCGAGCAATTCAAATTTATCTTCTGGAATCAAAACCAAATTCCTTTCCCTTTTTAATACCTGCATATCCTATTTAGCAATAATATCCAATCATAGTATTTCAAAAACATTTTATCGACTTCCTTACAAAATGTCAATATTTATTCATTCAAATATTAACTTAGAATATATTTGTAATATCAATTTCCCATTTAAGAGTTCACCCTTCCTTTCTTAAGTTTAGTATAAGCATTTTATATGCTTCTTTATTTATTTCCACTTCACCACTTCAGTTTATATCTACTTCTATTCAAATTGGTTCTCTCATTTCTATATGAATTCAATTTATCTTCAATTCTGAATAGAATTTTATCTTCCATTTATAACTGATTCATATCATTATTTTAAATTAGTTACATTTCCTAATTTATTTTAATTTCCAATTTATAATCATTTTATCGCTAACATAAAATTTCCCAAAAAATTTCAAAAAAATTTCTAACTCCCAAAATTTTCGAATTTTTTTGGCAAAGTCTCCTTTGTACGGATGAGCTTTTGCAAATTTGACAAGAGATATAAATATATATACATCGACCCACGCGGTCGGAAAAACAAAAACAGTTCATATTTTCTATTTTTATTGCGTAGGCGTACCTTATTTAGCATTTTTAAGCAAGCGGCTTATTTACTTAGCAGTTAGCAAAATCAAATCTTGCCCAATGACTTTCCTAAACCTGTACTTACTCAACTAAAATATGTAAGTGTCATATATATGAAGTTTAACAATATTTCACTTATTTGCAATAGTTAAATACATGAATTCTAACACCAATGCACGTTAAACACTTTCCGTAAGCAATTTATATAGTTTTATATTAATTCAACTGTTTTCAATTAATTCATATACCAGTTTCATTCAATTTGAATGGTTTACAACCCACTTTCTTACATTCAATTCATTTTAATTCTAAACAAACCCATATTATTCCAATCGATTAAAAATTCAATTTTATCCTCCTCTATTAATACATTTACTTTCATTTACGACAAAATGACAAATTTTCTGTGCAAATTTGATGTTATTCATGCCAATAATAATTATTTCAGCTTATAACCATTTTAAACTGATTCCACTCATTTTATATTAATTCTATTCCATTCTATTAAACTTGAAAACATTCTATTTTTCTTATTGTCTCTAAATTATTTCAATTCCTTAACAATTTAAATGGTTTACAATTATTTATTTAAGAATTTCATTCCATTAAATATTATCTGTAACTCACCGAATTTTATTTCGATTAAAATTTATTTTCACTTGATTTAAATCCAACCCAATATCATTAAACTTAGTTTAAGTTGACTTCAAGTCAACTCTCCTCCATCTACTTAGCTTAAGTTAATTTACTTCAATTTATTCAAATTTATACTTAAGCTCATTTTCATTTTACAAGTAAATTTTTTCTTTTCTATTCAACTTAATTCTATCTCAATCAAATCTCATTTTAAATCTATAATTTTATTTGATTAGTTATTATAAAATATAAATTTTCATATTCATTCAATTGATTACAAGGCCATTTTCAATTTTATTCCCACTCATCTGGGTTTTATTTGCAACCAAAACAATCCCTACTTTAATCTAATCCCAATCATATTTACTTCACTAACAATTCAAGTCGAATTTAATTTATAACTTGAGTTTTATTTCTAAACTACATCATTAACTCACAAATCCAGGTTCTATTTGACTACATTAGGTTCCATTTACACATTTTATTAACTAATTTATTATCTAACTAGTTCTCCCCTGGTTAAAATTCAATACTTGATTTTTAATTCCAAATATCACTTCATTTAATTTTCTTCAGTTTAATTTATTTTATAATTCAAGTTTGGATTTTTCATTTTATTTTCCAAAACATCAAACAATATTTATTTAAGTTTCCTATCCCAGTTTTAAATTTATAAGTCATAACTTATTATTTTACACATTTCAATTCATTCTAGGCTTGAATATATTCATCTTTATTTTTTTTACGCTTATTTATAGCCCAAACATATTTTATTCCATGGATTTTTAATTCTTTTATAAATTATTCTAATTCATTTATTGCAATTTAATTCTTATCCAACTTATCTCTATTTATTTAAGGATCTAATTCCATTCAATATCACCCATAAATCAACTGAATTTGTTATTCTAATTCAATTCTATTCTATTTTAACTCAGATTTATTTAATTCAGTTCGATTCAATTTTCTTTCTTAATCCAAGATAGTCATATTTTTAACTTCTCACTTTAAATTTAAATTCCAACATTCAAAGCTCATATTTCCTTCCTGATTTAAAAATCATCTCAATTTATAAGCTTACAATCTATCTCATCAGGATTTTTAAACACCCGGCTTTTGGTTTCAAATCATTTTGAAACCCCTAACATCTCAAATCACACTTCTTAAAAATTTAAACCAATCCTGGTTTTTTATCCCCAACAAATTTCCTTTGAAATATTCAAAAATAACTAGCTTTTCTGAACAAATCAATTTGGCAGCAATCTGTCACTTAGAAATTCGAAAATGAATACGGATGATGACGGTCAGAATTATTTCCCAATAATCCAAGTGATTTCAATGCTATATCACTTTCAAAATCCATTTAAAACAAATTTTATTTTAGAAATACCTCTAAAACAATAATGCTATTATTTATCTTCAAAACACTTCGACAAACACTTCCAAAATCTCCGGGATTTTAAATTTTCAAATCCTACTTAAATCTATTTTAACTATAATTCATTTGTGTAAATTCCCATTTGACCATATTTCAATTTATTTATAAATCACGTTGTTAATTTATATTTATAAATTTCTTTTTATAAATGAATTTATTTTCCTTAACCTTTGGTTACATTTTCAATTTCTAGTTAAATTTCCACTCAACAATGATAATAATTTAATATTATTCTTCCTAACATCCAAGAAACCATATATTAGCTAAAATAGTTTACAAAAACTTTTCTTTATATCAAAATATATTTTTGGGTAAAATTATTTCATTCACCCACATTTAAAACAATACCGTGTCAAACTGTTCTATTCAAGTGTTTAGAAACCTCTTCGATATAGTTGTCCAGACTGTGCCGACGAAGGTTCATATGCCACTCAATAAACCAATCAATACAATATAAAACCATTTTTATATCCACTAACAAATACGCGCTCATATCTACTAATACGCTCAAACTCATTCTAGAGTACTATGGACTCTAATTTAAATGAGTAATTCCCACCAAAGCTAAGGTTATCACCAACCTAAGCTCTGATACCAACTGTAACAGCCCGCAAATCCGAACCCCTTGATTTAACACTACTCTACATCAATCAACTCAAGTTGAATAGAAATACGAACCATTAGGGTTAAAGAAGAATAGGTAGAAGAAGAGAAAATAGAAAACAACAACTGAATCTTACAATTGCAGCAGAATAAAATATAATATATAATAACAGATCTTTACACAAAGAAAACTATATATGTTTTATACATACATCATCAGAATACATCATCAGAGTTCGACAACATCAATAACATACAACTGGATACAAAGCGGAATAATAATCAAATACGGAAGTACGTATCGCCATCCAGCTCGTCTCCTGAGCTCCACAGCATCCTTTCCTGTATCCTATAATACTCGGTCTGACCCGAGCATTACAGTTAAATAACACCCGAGTCAGTCTGGAATACCAGCGTGAGAAATCACACTCAAATTGATTATTAAAGTTTCAAAATCCTTTTGAAAACAAAAGCATCTCGTAAGACCACGCCACAAATAAGCATGTCGGGTTTTTTTCTTACGATAGCTAAAACACTTTTTATTAAAATCCTCTGATATTATAATAGGGTATTTACAAATACTTATTAAAATAGCCGAAAGTTTTACATAATTACATTCCAGCTTCTATCCATAGAGTGGGTAATACAAACAGAACTCGTAAAAGGCGCGTATGGAGAATGGATTTCCAACTAATAACTAGGCACTGGGATGCATCTGTCATGGTACCTGGTCTAGATCAGCATACCGAGGATCACTCTCGACCCCCTGCAACACAAGACCCGGAGTATCACTTACTGGATAATCCCGAGTAAGATCACCTTACGGTTGGGATCACCAACCACACCACTAAGCCGAAATAAAAAGGGACATCTACACAGGGATGACCTTACCCGGATATGGGTGCTGCCCACCAAGCCTTGCTGCATAACCCCTGATTTTCAGTCATTCCCGGTAGATGAGGCTTGAGGCTAAGCGTTACCTTTTAGATCGTTTCACTTAGAATGCTCATCGTCCACCTGACGATGTTCTGAAAACATTCATCTGTACAAGTCCGTCCCGGGTTCGAACGGAACTGAAGGCACTATTCCTACTACATCCATTTCGGAAATATTCTCCGGATTAGTAGCGACTAGCCCTTGCACTTCACTGCTCCGTCTTCGAATCCAAACTCGTTTTCCACGAAAACGTACAAACCGGATCGAAGTGGTTTTCGAGAAATAAATCCCGATCCCGGTCTCCTCGAAACGATCAGCGCATTTGGCCAATATTGATAGTCGGTTATTTAACTATCACTTAACATTCACAACAACCATCAACATAAATAATTTCTCCAAATTATTTATTATCCTCAAAATATGTTCACAAGATACATTTCCACTTTCAACCCTTTTGAAATCAGTTTCAAATTACCTTCCTTTTACAGAATAACTTTCCCAAATATTTTCCATTTCCACTGAAATCACCAAGCAAAAACTTTAGATTTTTAAAATAATTTAAAAACACTTTATTGTAAAATATGCTTTAACATTGAAATTTAGAAAACTACTTTAATACATAATTGAAAATAGTACTTTAGGAGTATTTAAAATAAGGTTACTTAATAAAATATAAAACTAGATTTTCTCCTTTTAAACAAAATATTAAGTTACTTTTAAATAATTACTACGATAATAGATTGAAAAATACTTACTTAAGAATTTAAACATTTAGAAATAATAAATTTTCTAGAACATGCTTTTTAAAACAACATTAAAACTTTAACTTATATTTAAAAAAATTCTTTGAAAATGTACTTGGCCATCCAGGAAAATATACTTCTCTTCACATTTTTTTTTAGCATAAATCACTATTTATTTTTAAACAAATTTTCTCATTTCTTTTAATAAATTCCCACCTTGAATTTATTCTTTCCAAATATCCTCTGATATATTTTTCTTTACGTTTATAAACCCAGTTTATAAATTCCATAACCACATTCCCATTTAAATTTCCAATTTCAAACACTTGAATCAATTTACAAATTTGATTTCTAATTTACTCCATTTTAAAATAAATTTTTTATTCCTTTAAATAATGTTACTAAAGGTTTAAAATTCATTATTTCTCTATTTATTCAAAATCCTCTTTCCATACTCGAAATTCATTTATTATATTTTTAAAATCACTTTTACTCCTTTTCAATTCATTCAAATTTTCTATAATTATTTCGCTTACAAATTCACTTCTTTTACTTTCTTTCCAAAATCCAATATATGTATATATTTTTTGTAACTCATTATACGCAAATATATTCAATCAAACATAACATTCAATATTCCAATATAATTCATCATAGAATATAAAATAATCACAACAGAGAATATTAAGTAATTTAAATAAATGTTGAGGAATCCAGTTGGATCCCTCCAACCTGTTTTTCCTGCATCCACAGATGTTAGCACAACATAAGATACCAATTCCACTTTGAGGTGGAAGATCGCAGTATATGGGATTAAATATAATATCATCTGCTATTATGCGGCGCATAGGGTATCATCCGCTATATAATGCGGGAAATCAAACATTCCAAGATATACTATATACTACTATATATAATATAACATGCCAAATCAAATCAATCAATCAACCAATTATTTAAATTTAGCCATTTAAATTTATGACGAGATGAGTGAGATTAACTGTGACGCCCCACCTCTATACCCACGCTAGCCAAGAACACTACGGTGTAGCGCTGTCAACTCGCACGGAGAATAAGGCTATTGAGGAGCGACCATCAATAGTTAGGCCTTATACTAGTATTGGTTATCTCAATGGGAGTGGTATATAAATATATTTTCTTTCATTTTTCATCTCTGATTTATTTTCTTCCATCGACATACCCCAATTCCAGTATAAAACGAACTACGATGGTTCGTAATAGTTTAGAACAGTAAATATAAAATATCACACAGATAATATAATGCGGAACAAAAATCAAACAGAAAGTCTCATATATACAATAACTGATGTCAGTAACAATACATTTGATACAATACATATGACACGGTACATATGATGCAACTACAACAGTCGACTAAGGAAGTTACATATACAAGTACATTAACGTATTTAATACACATGAATACATATCTTCCTATACAATTTTAAAGACTACTACAAATGACGACGACTACTCCAAAAGATATGAAAGAACTTCATAGCTCTAGCAGCAACCCAAAGCAGAATATCTGCAACCTGAAATACTCGGTCTGAACCGAGTATTAAATTCAAAAGAAAATAATACCCGGGTCAGTCTAATTCAAACTCAGTTATTAGTGCATAGAGGCAGTAATAATCAAATAATAATTAGACGACAGTAATTAAACCAAATCAGAATGCAATTCAGAATATTGAATTGAAATAAACAAAACAGTTCGAAACATTTAAATATCAATTAAAATATTAAGTCGAGTAGAGCTGCAGTACACGCACGCGTGCACTGCCTCGCCACTACAGCATATGGAATATGCAAAAGATCAATTAATTAAAACAAGATAGATATCATAAAACCATACCATGTGGCTGCAGTTCACGCTTGCGTGCACTGCCTTGCCACTACAGTGACGATGTACCCAATGAATACCGAACCGAAATCAATGAAGATTCAAATATCAAATACCACGGCCTCAGTAGTCAAGAAGGCAGACATGGAGAATGTGCATGGCAACTAGCACACACAGATATACAGTATGAACTAAAAGGAATAAGGACCCAATGCACTAATATGAAGAGCAATGTACAACAGACTGTACATGATGGCAACAGTTAAAACTTCAACCAAATGAAAGAAAAATATGTACACATTTGAATGTACATAACGAACAGCACCTTAACAAAATGGATATAGAAATGGCAACATGGAACTGCATGCTAACCAGGTTAATAAAGCACTGACATGGTGGCCCAACACGACAAAATGCACCAACATGGCTACTATGTAGTGCAGCAGACACACATGGCCATTACAAGAAACTCAAGGCTGCAACATATAAAATAGATAGTCACAGTACATCTCAAAGACAGGTTCAAAAAGTAAAGAACCGACAACAAATACAATGCACCACCGAGACATAATTACAAGACCAACAATGCAACGGTATGCAATCTGTCTTGAAGAACATGTAATAAAAGGGGCAATCGAGTGATATGCAAATGATTGCATCAGTGAACTAACTCAATTGGACAGTCCCCAATATATGCAGTACAACGACTGCGACAAATCAAAGGAGTAAAGAATGAATGCCACGTCTCCAGGGAGCATAAGCAAGTAAAAGGGGCAGTAGAGAACTGCAAATACCAAGAAGATGGCAACACAACATATAGTGCAGCAGGTCAAACAGCAAGCATGATGAAATAATAATACAAACTGAATGACATAATGGTAAAAATGATATGCACAATATCAGGGGCATGATATGGAATGTGCACAGTACGTGTACAACTAAATCAAGTGCACATAGTAGTAAGAAGCAAGAAGATGGATTTGAAAAGAAACTCAAATGCAATTCAAGTGTGATGAATTGCTACAACAAACCACAAGAACACTAGTTCAACAACTTCAACAAGATTACATGTAACCTGGAAATGGGGTTGATACAAGCAACTGAGCAGTGTCAGTCACCAATGAAATCAACAGAGGTGAACCAGGCAAACAGAGCTTCAACCAATCAAAGTTCAAGCATGGGGACAGAAATGAAACAGAGGTGGCTGCAAGGAGTTGCAGACCAACCAAGCAACATATATGAGTTCAACTTGATATTTAAACTAAGGTTGTAGTGAAAACTACAACAACAAGTGATAGTGAGTGCACCTAAGACAGTCAGGGCATCCACACTTGATGCCAGAAACCTTACAACTGCAGACTCAAGGGATTCAAGGAGCAATCAAACATACACGATGCAGCATGTTACAGTGAAGATTACCATGAAGTATAGTTCATGTGTCAAGATCAGAGGCAATGTAAATACAGACTGCACATACATGAAGACCACCTGAGCTCGATGCTTCAGTGAAACAAGTGCAGTATATATTCGTGCAATTCATATGTATAACAAGTTCAAGCAGCAAATATTTAGAAATCAATAAATTGAAATCTAGAAAACAACAAATCTCAAAGCCAACCCACATTTAATATAGCCCGACAACAGCACAAATATGTGCTCGGCATTAGGTGCAGTGATACCTATAGATAACAGCAGGTATATTTATGTTCATAAATGGAACTTCAACTTTCAACATAACTTCAGTTGTACTAATAAGCAAGACAATTTACACAAGTTTCGACTAGAACAGTTGGCCAGGAATTTACAACATGTTGTTTATCTCAGGCAAGTACAGAGGCAAGCTTATATATAATTAATTGTTTGTCCAGAATAATGGCACAGAGATTGACCTCTATTCCAAACATACAACACTATATGTATTTGTTTCTGTAGGGGTGAAAGATTTCAAACTTTCAAATGCATTTTCAGTAAGGGGAACATGAAACAACAAGAAAATCAATTGGCCTGAGAATAAGAAATTGGCCTCAGATTTTCAATTAGAGCAGCATTACATATGAAACGCAGTGGTTAGACTATCTAAGGCACAAGGCAAAACAAGTCAAATCCACATGATCAAACCCAATTCGCAACCGACTACTGTAATTGCCGAAGTCATAAAAATTTTACAACATCGAGCAAAAATCGAATCAAGTCAGAATCATCTCCAATATTAAAACAAAATCGAATACATCAACATCTCAACAAAACATTGCCGAGAAAACCAAGTAGAAATAGATGTGAGTAAAAATCACACAAGTTCAAATCGAAATCACTAAAATTCGAAGCAATAATCATCCAAGAATTCAAGCGACAAAACACACAAATAACTCGAGCCAAGAATTAGATGTGAGCAAACTCACCTTTGCCACGAACGGAAGTGAAGATGAACGAGCGTGAGGGCGAGCAGGGAGATGCCGCCATTATTTGCTCCTCTCGAATATTTTAGGTTAGGGTTTAAAAATGGAAATGGGTAAGGGGAGAGAACGGGTTTATTGCTTAAACAATTGTCTCGGCCCAAAATAAAAGAAAGGTGGACCACTATTTAAAAATCAAAGCCCCTCAAACTTTATAACAATTTGTAATTTAAATTTTAATTTAAATTTTAAAAACTTCAAAATGGCAATTGGCGAAAAAATATAAATCGTTTTAACGTCGATTATGAATTGACGCGAATATCGGGTTGTTACAGACTCCCTTCCTTAAAGAAATTGCGTCCTCGCAATCTTAAGAAATAAATGGGCAAAAGGTAACAACCCCAAAACACAACGACACAAGATGGAGAATTTTGAAATAGGAAGTTCACCCTGTAGAGCAGGAAAAAGTAAGGCTGAACGTGTTTGCTCGATGGATTCTCCGGATTCCTAAGTGAAATCCTTAGGATTTGAGAGTCACAGAACTTCACAAGAGAAACATCTTTATTTCGAAGGTGCTCAACCCCCGAAGCAATGATGTGAATAGAATGTTGCTCAAAGTCAAAACTGTGTATTTTAAAATAACATTTTACATTCTCAAACGGACAAGTCCGGAATTAAGCGAATCAGTAAAAGAAGGGGGTCATCGTCCTCGATTTTTCTGAAACGTTTAAATCGCTTCCTCATTCTTTTGAAAGCGTAAACTGTAAAAATTTTGTAAACAATTTTAATTTTAATTTTGAAACAATTTTGAAGAATAACAAATTTTTAAAACACGTGATTAAAATAGCAATGTCAGTAGAAACTTCGACATACGTCAAAATTTCATCGAAATAATTGGCATCAAAATATAATACCAATGAATTTTCGTTCATCAAAAATGTCACAAGAATCTTCTCAAAGATTGAAAGGGATATCATACCCTAAACTTGTACTCATAACAAGTCAATGACACACGAATTCACCAATGCACAAGAATTGATAAAACTTATCAATAGAAATCACGAAAATTGGTGAAGCACAAATTCTAGAAATCTACATAAGAAATCCAGAAATCACAAGATAAGAGTATGAAAACTCGAACGGGAGTATGAAAACTCGTATGAGAGTATGAAAACTCGAACGGAGTATGAAAACTCGAAGGAGAGTATGAAAACTCAACAGAGTATGAAAACTCGAAGTAGAGTATGAAAACTCGAACGGAGTATGAAAACTCGAACGGAGTATGAAAACTCGAACGGAGTATGAAAACTCGAACGGAGTATGAAAACTCGAACGGAGTATGAAAACTCGAACGGAGTATGAAAACTCGAACGGAGTATGAAAACTCGAACGGAGTATGAAAACTCGTATGAGAGTATGAAAACTCGAACGGAGTATGAAAACTCGAACGGAGTATGAAAACTCGAAGTAGAGTATGAAAACTCAAACGGAGTATGAAAACTCGAAGGAGAGTATGAAAACTCACCTACACGCGAGCATGAAAATTCATCAACACATGTAACGCATAACGAGAACGGGAGCACGAAAACTCACCTACACGCGAGCATGAAAACTCATCAGCACATGTAACGCAAAGCGAGAACGGGAGCACGAAAACTCACCTACATGCGAGCATGAAAATTCATCAGCACGTGCAACGCATAACGAGAACGGGAGCACGAAAACTCACCTACATGCGAGCATGAAAACTCACCAACACGTGCAATGCAAAGCGAGAACGGGAGCACGGAATCTCACCTACATGCGAGCATGAAAAATCATCAACACGTGCAACGCAAAGCGAGAACGGGAGCACGGAATCTCACCTACACGCGAGCATGAAAAACCATCAACACGTGCAACGCAAAGCGAGAACGGGAGCACGGAATCTCACCTACACATGAGCATGAAAATCATCAACACGTGCAATGCATAACGAGACGCTATCTCATGGTTGCAAGCCATCAATTTTAACACACGAATGGCCCGAAGACCGTGGGGCGCTACCCCACATGTGTGAGTCGGAATCACACAGATTGAGGTCAAAACTAACCTCGCAATCAAAAGAAAAGTATGTGTGAATGAAACCACACAAGTGGTGTCTAGACAATCCTCAAAGCCCAAGAGATATGTGTGAGACGAAATCACACCGATGAGGCCTAGTCTAACCGAAAAGGTATGTGTGAACGAAATCACACAAATGGTGTCTAGACAATCCTCAAAGCCCAAGAGATATGTGTGAGACGAAATCACACCGATGAGGCCTAGTCTAACCGTAAAAATGATCGTCATGATCAACGAGAAGTATCAATTACACTAAGTGAGTAAATATAAAAGTTTAGCTTCGTGTCCCATAACCACTTGCTTAACTTAAATATTTACGAACAAATTGTAAATCTTCACTAGAAAATTGTCACATGAGGTTCAATCGAACAAGTCCAAGAATTAACCGACGAAGTGAACGCAAGCGTTTTATACCACTTGTTTTACTAAGCCGTTTAATTAGATTTCTCATCCGAGTGAGGTAAAGGCTTGTATATACTAGCAGATTGAAAAACGGTTTAGGAAAAGAGTTTGATATTGAAAATAGAGTTAAAATTTTTTTGATAAAAGAGTTTTGATATTTACTACTAGTATAGAAAACCTTTATATTTTTAAAGTGACAAATCACAAAAATGATTGTAGAAACAATCAATCACAAGAATTTCACATACGAAGACGTGAATAGAATCCAAAGAATTCGATTCCAAATCCATCAAAGTAGGAATACCCAAAAATTCCTGAAATAGAAGTTATCAAAGTCGACAAAGGTGATAACAACTAATTGGAAAAGAAGAATCGATCAACAATTGGAAAAACGAAGCAAAACGAGCATAAATGCATGAATGACTTTAACAAAAGTAAAAGTCAAGTCAACGTCGATATCGACAAGGAAAAGTCCAAGACAATTTCTTTTATACCAAAGAAATTTTAAAACTATCAGAGAGAGGCACATGAAAACCAAAAACCATGGACAAGCAGACATAGTCGACAATTGAAATGCAATTTGTCTCAAAGATTGATACCCAAAAACCCAATTGTATGGAGACTGCATTAAGTACACGAATCAGAGACAAGAATGCATATATACAGCAGTTCGAATAAACAATGCGAGTTCAAATTGAAGTGGTACAAGTTGCAGCAATATGCAACTTGGTAAAGCATATACACAATGATACTTAGCAGAGCAAACTCAAATGAGCATGTGCAACGGAGAATAGCAGCAATGCTCATGAATAAGAGTTAGGAATTCATACCTAACAAATCAAAAATGATTTTAAGCAAAGATGAGAGAGAAAACATCGACAAATACTTGTAACACATGTACTATCTAAGTTATGTTTTATATTTGTTCTAAACCCCAGGCTCTGATACCAAACTGTGACGCCCCACCTCTATACCCACGCTAGCCAAGAACACTACGGTGTAGTGCTGTCAACTCGCACGGAGAATAAGGCTGTTGAGGAGCGACCATCAATAGTTAGGCCTTATACTAGTATTGGTTATCTCAATGGGAGTGGTATATAAATATATTTTCTTTCATTTTTCATCTCTGATTTATTTTCTTCCATCGACATACCCCAATTCCAGTATAAAACGAACTACGATGGTTCGTAATAGTTTAGAATAGTAAATATAAAATATCACACAGATAATATAATGCGGAACACAAATCAAACAGAAAGTCTCATATATACAATAACTGATGTCAGTTACAATACATTTGATACAATACATATGACACGGTACATATGATACAACTACAACAGTCGACTAAGGAAGTTACATATACAAGTACATTAACGTATTTAATATACATGAATACATATCTTCCTATACAATTTTAAAGACTACTACAAATGACGACGACTACTCCAAAAGATATGAAAGAACTTCATAGCTCTAGCAGCAACCCAAAGCAGAATATCTACAACCTGAAATACTCGGTCTGACCCGAGTATTAAATTCAAAAGAAAATAATACCCGGGTCAGTCTAATTCAAACTCAGTTATTAGTGCATAGAGGCAGTAATAGTCAAATAATAATTAGACGACAGTAATTAAACCAAATCAGAATGCAATTCAGAATATTGAATTGCAATAAACAAAACAGTTCGAAACATTTAAATATCAATTAAAATATTAAGTCGAGTAGGGCTGCAGTACACGCACGCGTGCACTGCCTCGCCACTACAGCATATGGAATATGCAAAAGATCAATTAATCAAAACAAGATAGATATCATAAAACCATACCGTGTGGCTGCAGTTCACGCTTGCGTGCACTGCCTTGCCACTACAGTGACGATGTACCCAATGAATACCGAACCGAAATCAATGAAGATTCAAATATCAAATACCACGGCCTCAGTGGTCAAGAAGGCAGACATGGAGAATGTGCATGGCAACTAGCACACACAGATATACAGTATGAACTAAAAGGAATAAGGACCCAATGCACTAATATGAAGAGCAATGTGCAACAGACTGTACATGATGGCAACAGTTAAAACTTCCACCAAATGAAAGAAAAATATGTACACATTTGAATGTACATAACGAACAACACCTTAACAAAATGGATATAGAAATGGCAACATGGAACTGCATGCTAACAAGGTTCATAAAGCACTGACATAGTGGCCCAACACGACAAAATGCACCAACATGGCTACTATGTAGTGCAGCAGACACACATGGCCATTACAAGAAACTCAAGACTGCAACATATAAAATAGATAGTCACAGTACATCTCAAAGACAGGTTCAAAAAGTAAAGAACCGACAACAAATACAATGCACCACCGAGACATAATTACAAGACCAACAATGCAACGGTATGCAATCTGTCTTGAAGAACATGTAATAAAAGGGGCAATCGAGTGATATGCAAATGATTGCATCAGTGAACTAACTCAATTGGACAGTCCCCAATATATGCAGTACAGCGACTGCGACAAATCAAAGGAGTAAAGAATCAATGCCACGTCTCCAGGGAGCATAAGCAAGTAAAAGGGGCAGTAGAGAACTGCAAATACCAAGAAGATGGCAACACAACATATAGTGCAGCAGGTCAAACAGCAAGCATGATGAAATAATAATACAAACTGAATGACATAATGGTAAAAGTGATATGCACAATATCAGGGGCATGATATGGAATGTGCACAGTACGTGTACAACTAAATCAAGTGCACATAGTAGTAAGAAGCAAGAAGATGGATTTGAAAAGAAACTCAAATGCAATTCAAGTGTGATGAATTGCTACAACAAACCACAAGAACACTAGTTCAACAACTTCAACAAGATTACATGTAACCTGGAAATGGGGTTGATACAAGCAACCGAGCAGTGTCAGTCACCAATGAAATCAACAGAGGTGAACCAGGCAAACAGAGCTTCAACCAATCAAAGTTCAAGCATGGGGACAGAAATGAAACAGAGGTGGCTGCAAGGAGTTGCAGACCAACCAAGCAACATATATGAGTTCAACTTGATATTTAAACTAAGGTTGTAGTGAAAACTACAACAGCAAGTGATAGTGAGGGCACCTAAGACAGTCAGGGCATCCACACTTGATGCCAGAAACATTACAACTGCAGACTCAAGGGATTCAAGGAGCAATCAAACATACACGATGCAGCATGTTACAGTGAAGATTAACATGAAGTATAGTTCATGTGTCAAGATCAGAGGCAATGTAAATACAGACTGCACATATGTGAAGACCACCTGAGCTCGATGCTTCAGTGAAACAAGTGCATTATATATTCGTGCAATTCATATGTATAACAAGTTCAAGCAGCAAATATTTAGAAATCAATAAATTGAAATCTAGAAAACAACAAATCTCAAAGCCAACCCACATTTAATATAGCCTGACAACAGCACAAATATGTGCTCGGCATTAGGTGCAGTGATACCTATAGATAACAGCAGGTATATTTATGTTCATAAATGGAACTTCAACTTTCAACATAACTTCAGTTGTACTAATAAGCAAGACAATTTACACAAGTTTTGACTAGAACAGTTGGCCAGGAATTTACAACATGTTGTTTATCTCAGGCAAGTACAGAGGCAAGCTTATATATAATTAATTGTTTGTCCAGAATAATGGCACAGAGATTGACCTCTATTCCAAACATACAACACTATATGTATTTGTTTCTGTAGGGGTGAAAGATTTCAAAATTTCAAATGCATTTTCAGTAAGGGGAACATGAAACAACAAGAAAATCAATTGGCCTGAGAATAAGAAATTGGCCTCAGATTTTCAATTAGAGCAGCATTACATATGAAACGCAGTGGTTAGACTATCTAAGGCACAAGGCAAAACAAGTCAAATCCACATGATCAAACCCAATTCGTAACCGACTACTGTAATTGCCGAAGTCATAAAAATTTTACAACATCGAGCAAAAATCGAATCAAGTCAGAATCATCTCCAATATTAAAACAAAATCGAATACATCAACATCTCAACAAAACAGTGCCGAGAAAACCAAGTAGAAATAGATGTGAGTAAAAATCACACAAGTTCAAATCGAAATCACTAAAATTCGAAGCAATAATCATCCAAGAATTCAAGCGACAAAACACACAAATAACTCGAGCCAAGAATTAGATGTGAGCAAACTCACCTTTGCCACGAACGGAAGTGAAGATGAACGAGCGCGAGGGCGAGCAGGGAGATGCCGCCATTATTTGCTCCTCTCGAATATTTTAGGTTAGGGTTTAAAAATGGAAATGGGTAAGGGGAGAGAACGGGTTTATTGCTTAAACAATTGTCTCGGCCCAAAATAAAAGAAAGGTGGACCACTATTTAAAAATCAAAGCCCCTCAAACTTTATAACAATTTGTAATTTAAATTTTAATTTAAATTTTAAAAACTTCAAAATGGCAATTGACGAAAAAATATAAATCGTTTTAACGTCGATTATGAATTGACGCGAATATCGGGTTGTTACATTAACTCACCTTTCCTAGTTATAGTCCACTTCATCCCCAACTTGATTCTCACGATTAATGACCTTGTATAATCATTATACGACTTATTAACATCTGAGAGAAACTATAAAATTTACCATTTAATAAATTTAGTTGACCAACAATTTAATCTAAACTAGTCTCTATATTTATTTATTTTCTTTTTCCAATTTATCAAAATAATTTCCTATTTCCTGTAAATATATATATATATATATACATATATATATATATATATATATATAATTTCCCTTTCCAAATCCTGATTAAACATGATTTCCCAAAACTGTATGTATGTTCATTTACCATTTTTTTCTTCAAACCAGTCAATTTTCTGCTTTTAAATCTTAATATATTTATATTTTATATTTTTTTATAATAATTCCATTCAACAAGACGGGCAAATATCTAAATTTTTATTTGTCTAAAATCAATCACAGTAACCCACCTTTTTTTTTAAACTGGATACCCAATAATTTCAAAACAGTCTATAACTCTTACTGTAAATATATATATATAATAATTTCTTTTTCTTATCTTAGATTTGTGAACATATATATATATATATATATATATATATTGAAGAAAAAGGAATCTGTACGATTACCTTATCAATTCGTTCCAAGAAAAAATCACAGCCACCAACCCTAGAAATCAACGAGCACGAAACCCTAGCAAATGCCACCGCTGCTCTCCCTCCACGCGGCGTCACCTCGCGTGGTCGTTGCCTTGCTGTTCACGGCAATCAATCTCGGCCACAAACAAGAACCTCGAGACTTCGAATCCCAACCCAAGACAGCCTCGAGTTCGTGAACTTCCATCGCATCGTCCCTTCGAATTGAACTCTCGACCCTCCTGCTGAACGCGGCCTGCCTAGAGATCGAGCAGGGAATATCATGAAACTTTGATTTGGGATTTAGTTTCTCAGTTATGAAATTCGATTTTCGAATTAGGAGTGCTCGGCCATTACAATTTCGATTTCGTCTTTTATTTATTTTATTTTTTTTTCAATTATAAAGGTTTGAATTTGATCTGGGAATTTTTGAAAAGGAAAAGTTAAGAATAATCAAGCCGAGGCAATTTCGTTCCCAAAATCTTCAGATGGCTCGAGTTTTATAAAAGAATGGAAGAGGAACGAGTTGTTTCCTTTTACAGGAAGGTTGCGTAAGGAAATAAAAAGAGGGGAACATGATTTGAAATAAAGACGACGTGATTTGAAATGTTGAAAAAGTTCTGATGTGATATGTTTTGTCGAGTCAATAGATATATATTATATTTAAATTCAAATCGTCTCGAATACGCAACTTAAAATTTTAACCTCCTATTGAGGCGTGCCGCTAGGCGTTTATAACGTTATACCCCTATTACGAACACAATGAAAAAGATTCCGCGTCCAAATTCGATCGTATGGAGAAGATAGCTTTTTGAACCCTGTTATTATATTAAATTTTGATTTAATTTCAATGCGTTTATATATCGTACGCTCACAAAACAACTCCGATCACTATGAAATTGAAATCCGATAATAATACTCTATTACGGATCCAATAGAACTGGTTTCGTCGAATTCCGAGACTACGCTTCGGAAGGCTATTTTTAAATATCGATTTAAACGATAAAATTTCAAAACTAAACAAATCATTGTTAAATTCAATTTTAAAACTTTTATTATCCTCAACACTATTAACATAAATTTTACAAGCCTTCAAATTATTTTTAACAGGCTTAAAACTGTTTAACATTTTATCCAACTTCAACTTATTTAATTTAATCATTAAATTCCCCAATAAATGGTGATATTTGAATTGAAGTTAAAAAAATTAACTATTAAATATTTAAAATCAATTAAATATTCCTATTTTGAAGGCTTAAAAATTCCGGGTCATCACATAGAGCGTGGCCGGCCTTGGTGATGAGGTAGGCGGTTGTCATTCGCGAGATAGGTTGGAAGCTTTAGGTGATAGGCCATGGGGTGCTTTCTGGAATGATGAACACGGCTGTGACATGGCGGCTTGTGAATGGTGCTTTTATTTTTTTTAATTTTTTAATTACAAATTCAAATCTTTTAACTTGAATAACTTTTTTGTACGAGGTTGGATTTACGGGTGGTTTATTCCGCTGGGATCGTATTTAAATTCCGGATATTTTGATGCTGGTTTGGTCGAATTTAGAGACTGTTTGAATTTGGTCTTAAATAGGATTTTTAATCAACTTAAATTCAAAGGTGAGTGTTTTGACCCACTCACAACTTCTAAAATTTCTTATGTTAGTTAAAATAAATTATGATGTGATTAGAAATTTATTTATGGCTCCTTGGTATATTTAAATCGTCATTCTAGTTAATTCGAACTTATTTTGAATTTATTGTTATTTAATGTATTATTGAATTTAAATTGCCAGTAATTCCTGTTAATGATAATCTGTTAATTGCTGTAATTTATTTGATTGATTTGGATGACGTTGTGATGGATGTTAACTATTGATATTGGATGATTGAATATTATATTTTATATTGTTATAACACAGCAAGTTCCCTATGGGTTGAAATGATACATACCCGAATGATCTATAGATTCGGAAAAAATCGTTAGGGGTTGAAATGATAGACTCGAGCGATTTTATAGATTTTTATTTAATTCGGGATTGCGGTTTGAAATAACATATAACCATAAAATTGTAAATTGCAGATTGAAATGATAAATATCTGTATCACTTGACCCTAGGGTAGAAAATTACATACGGACACCGGACTGGTTAAATCAAATGATTTTGAATCTCTGAAATTTTGAATTCATTTAACGGGCATTTTGAAATAGAAATTGATGTATATAAACTGAATTATTTTCGTTAATCCAAGTGTTAATTCCAAAATTGGAATTGATTTATAAATAGTTCAAAGGGTTTAAAATTCGAATTTCAAATTTAAAGTGTCAAATATAAATGAATTTATTGTAATTGAGTTATTGAAATTGTTTGGATATATCTTTGAAATCTATTTTAAATTAATTTAAACTATATTAATCAATTTAGAACTACTTTAATTTGTTTAATCTATTATAACCCATTTAAGTAAGTTTAATCTATTTTACCTATTTAAAACTAATTAAATTTATTTAATTTATTTAATTTATTTTAAAGCTATTTAATATAATTTAAATCTATTTAATCTATTTTAAATTTATTTAATCTATTTAAAAATATACTTAATATAATTTAAATCAATTTAATCTATAATTAATCTATTTAAACATTTTTAACCTAATAAAATCTACTTAATCTATTTTAAATCTATTTAAATCATTTTAGATCTAATTAAATCAAATTTAAATCTATTTAAACTAAATTACTATATAAACTATTTTAATCTATTTAAACTATTCTTTTAAACTATATATAATATTTATAATTACCTAAACTATTTTTTTAAATTTCAGAAAGTGTAAGGTGAAGCATTTATATTTAAATCCTTGATGACGATACAACTTAAGTTGGAATTTGAAATTGATACCTTTTTGTAAAATGGCATATTTGAGTGAATATGGTTTTGAAAGTGAATATAATTTCAAAAGTGATATGGTTTGAAATCGAATATGATATTTTGATACTAAGAATTGACTTTTTTAAACATAAAAGAACCATCCGGTGTGAAATAAGCGTTTGGTTGTTAAAGAGAACAAGAACAGATATTGTCATACTCTCTACCAATATCGAAAACTACTTTAAAAACTGTGTATGTGGTGGAAATTCCAGAAATGTCGGATATTTTCATACTATCTGCCAATACCGAAAACCACTTTAACAACCTTTTACGTGGTGTAGATTCCAAAAATGAAGTAGGATGGTGGCGAACGATTCTGTATGAGGTATTTAAGTGACCCTGACTTCCGTGAGTCGGCTTGATGTGGCTAAAACAGGAGCTATACCGAGCCAAGTGAGTCCTCCGATTGGGCACATTCCTTCGATACTATATTCTGACATTGTGATTGATTTGGTGGCCACCCTTGATTTTGATTTGGGAGTGTGTTTCGAGGTGGACGGTAGTAGCTGCTATGCGTTACCACCAGTCCGAGAGTGCAATTGGTATATCTACCCTAGCATTGCCTCGAGTGCCATGTTCACATGCCCTATCGCGCCTTCTACGAGTTTGTTTTGCGTCATACCTATGGAGTGCTTCTTGATAACCTACCCATGGGTGGAGTTACTGTATCTGTATAGACTACGACATTATATAAAATGTGTTAAGGGGGATATGGGTAACGCCTTAACGACATTACTTTACTATAGACATGTTATAATAGCGTATTGTACTACATAGTAGATAGTTTAGTGGATCCTTAAGAGATGGTAATTCCGAACATCTCTTAAGTTATTGCACTCACATTAGACGCTGGATAAGAGATGTCAAACCCCGTAAACATCTCTAACGTCGTTCCACTCATATTTATTTACTGTTGATTTAACTTACATAAGATCTTTTAGTTCCGAGTCGAGTGTTTTATCTTTTCAATTCGTTTGGGTCAGCTTGAGCTTTACAGCGTTAAGACCCTTATTCCTGGAGGACATAGGCGAAGACTTGTACTATTATAATTTATTCCACTACATCATGTTGTTCCGCTGCATTTATTTATTGTTCACCCTTTTTTATGTAACTCTGATTTTTTGTTGTAAAGAACAATAAAATGTATTAATAAAACGGCTTCACAAACTATTATTGATTATTATATTTTTTCATTCCGCTGCATGATTCTGTATTTGTTTTTTTTTCTTTCTCTGCTTTTTCTTACTAACCCCAATGACAATATGCCCTTTTGAATGGTTTGAGCTTGACATGTGTGGTTTATCATTGATTTAAACTGTTCAAAAAGATAGGTCGTTACAGTTGGTATCAGAGCTTTGGTTTAGCTATGACCTTAGCTTTGTGGGGTCTGACTCATATAGAATTAGGGTAGTAATACCCTAGAATGAATCGCTGAATGTGTGTATATATGCGAGAGCATATTTGTTAATGTTATAAAAAGGGTTTTGTATTGTATTTATTTGTTCCGTTTTGTATTTATAAATTCTAGTCGGTGCATAGGACGCTATGACATTGATAGGGATTTCTAAACACTTAATAAAGCAGACCGACATAATACTTGTTTTGAATATATGTGAATGAAATAATTTTGCCTATTATATATTTTGTATATTAAATAGTAAATTTTATAAATGATATAGTTGGATGTGATATTTTGTTTGTTAGGTAGAAAATTTTATGATTATTGATTGAAAAATAAGACTTACAAATAAAATGAATATAAATTGGAAAACTTAGAACCTAAGTTCTGGGATTTTTGAAACTTTCTTTCGAATGATTTTGGAATATAATATTAATATTATTTGGAAGTATTTTCTAATATAAGTATCTCAATATGATTTGAAAGAAATGTTAAAAGAACTTTGAAAGGAAATAAGTCTTGTACTCCCCTCTCTGTCGTTGGAAAATAATTTCGGCGACGAGTGCACGCATCATCGACGTTCATTTTCGAGTTTCGAAGTGGGAAGACTGTTGTTGTAGTTTTACTGCATAATTGTTTTTATAAATTAATCTTAATTTTTGAATTCCAATTATGATTTGATATATGTAAAAGATATGATTATATATGTTATTATTTTAAATAATTAAAGTGAAACCTAGTTATTTAGTTCTTAAGCCTCTGTAAATTAGAAATTGAACTCATTGTAATAAATCGAATCTTGACTATAGTAATAATATAAACTTCTATAATAGAAATAAGAAATTTGATGTTAAAATGATTAAATATAAGATGCTAAAATTTTGAAAACTTAAATAAAAAGGAAATGAAAATAAGAAATGGTAACCATTGAAAATTTTTGTTAACTAAATAAATAAGAGAAAACTTGTGTAACCTTTTATTGCATTCTAAAGACACACACACATATGTAACCTATCCAATTATTAAAAGTTCAAATGTTAATAAGAATATGTAATGGAATATTATACAAGTAAAACTTGGAAATTAAAGGTGTTCAATGGAATTACTTCTATAAATAAGAATTCTAATGCTATAAATTGTTATAAACTTAAGTTGATAAATTGAAATGCTACTAACTAAATGTAATAGAAGTGGATAATGTAAAAAAATGGTTTTAAACTTAAGTTAACAACTAAGCTGTCTATAATCAGATTTAATAGCAAAGGTGAATAATGTAAGCAAATAATTATAAACTTGAACTAATATTGAAACTATTCATAATTAAAATGAGTACTATATAAATTGAACGATTATAACATTAGAGAACATTGGAAATGATTTGGAAATGGATTTAATATTCAATAATACTTTATATGGAAGAATGGATGTGAAAAAGAAATAATCTACAAATGATAAATTAAATTATGAAGAAACTTACCTAACAATTTATAATCCTATAATTGAAAGGAAAAAAAACTTATTTAAGCAATGAATGTAAAGTAATAAAATGAAAGAAAATAGCATTGTATGAATAAAGGAGAAAGGAACTTTTGTAAGTAACAATGAATGTAAATTAATGGAAATAAACATTATATGAATAAGAAAAGAAATGTAGATGATGAAAAAAAAAGTAAAAAACTTAAGTGTGAACTTATGCACAAATAAATATGTTTATCTAATGGAAATCAAGTATGTAAATTTATAAATGTAAACTAAACTGCAACAAAATGTATGCAATACTTGAATAATAAATTCATTGGCTAGTATAAATAATAGAATGGAAATAACTTATGTAAGAAATGAATATAAAGTAAAGGAATGTAATGACATTATTTGAATAAAAGGAAAAAAAATGAATTTTGTGAGAAATGAATGGAAATTAAAATTTTGTAGGAAACAAAGGTAAATTAAAGAAAATATGCATAGGATGAATGAAAATAGATAAATAATAAAAGATATGAAGGAAATATATAAAAATGAACTTAAATAATGTTTGGATTTGTTGTTTGTTTGGCCTGTGGGTTGTTTGGGAAAGGATACTTCTAATTGTTTGGATGTATGAAAAATATGTTGAGTTTTATCTAGCTGTGGCGACACGGAAATTTCGACATTTGAAATTAAAGTATTTGATTGAATTTTAGTATTTAAAGGTTGATTTAAATTGAATTTCAAATTTAACTATGAATTTGGCAATTAATTTATCGAATTTAATTTATAAAAGTTGGATAAAAAATTGAATCTTCAATTTTGAGCTTGTTAAAAATAATTCGATGGCTTAGAAAATTCATATTGATAATACTGAACATAATGGAAGCTTCAGTATTGAAATTTTATCGTTTAAATCGGTATTTAAAAATAGCCTTCTGAGGCATAGTCTTGGAATTCGACGAAATCTATTCCATTGGATCCGTAATATTGTATTATTATCGGATTCCAATTTTCGTAGCATTCAGAGTTGTTATGTGGCCGTACGACAAGCAAACGCGTTGAAAATTTTATCGAAATTTAATATTTTAACGGGCTCAAAAGGCTATCTTCTCCATACGATCGAATTTGAAATCGAAACCTTTTCCATTGCGTTCGGTATAGGCGTATAACATTATAAATGACTGGCGGCACGTCTCGATTGGAGATCGAGATTTTGAATTGCGTAATTTGGAACGATTTAAATTTCAGTTTGAATTTAAAATAAAAATAGTGTAATTACATTAATGTAGCAACAAACACGTAGAGGAATTTTCAAACACGTGTTTACTTGAAACAACATGCGTCTCCTTCTTCCTTTGATAATCTCAGCCGAGCATTTTGAAATCAAACAAAATCAATTTCCCCTTAAAATAAAATCCTTGGCCGATAAAAGAAAAAAAAATTAGTTATACTCAAACGTATGAATTCTCTTCCTCCCTCATTTTCAGATCCATGCAAACCTTTCCCCTTTTTCTCTCCAGTTCAAAATGGCAAATTCTAATTGAATTCCCACCTTGCAATCGAAATCGAAATCGAATTCGAGAAAATAAAAAAATAATAAAAATGGCAGCGACCAAAATAACTCGAGAGGGGTCATGTAGAGGACGAGAGCACGCGACAAGGAAAATATTCGAATGGCGACTTCAATCAGCGGCGTGCATCGCGATAATAAGCATGGAGGCCAGTAGCAATTCTGGATTCGATCTCGAGCAAATAGGAGTGGCGCGAGCACCAGGCACCTTCGAGTATCGGAATTGCGATTCTGGGAAGATGGGGCCTCGAGTAGGGGGCTGCTTGCAACGGCACAGAGGGGTTTGGGGTTCTGGTAATTCGCATAGTGGTTGTAGATCGAGTCAAGAGTTCGCTGCAGTAAGTAGTGATTGAGGCGGAGTCACGAGTTTCGATGATGTGGGTATGCGGCTAGAGTCGACGTCGCGACTGGTGGCGTCTGTGCGTGTGGGTGCAACGATAGCCGGGGTCTTGTCTCGTGGAAGTAGTAAGGTACTTTGGAACTTAAATCTAAATTATTATCAGTTTTTCTAGATTCAAAAATGTATGTAAGAAAAAAGTAAGAATAATTAAGATTTTATAGAAAATAAATATAAATATATACATGCAGTAAGGTATATTTACAGTAAGGTATTTATTTAGTTTTTGAATTGATAAATGTATGTGTATATATATTTTTTTAAAAGGAAAATTTATCAGTTAAATTAAATAATTATTTTTTAAACAATAAAATTATAGTATTTAAATTGTTTGGTTAACTTATTTAATTATTTTTAGTTACTAAAGGATTTTTATTACAAAAGGAAAATTTTGTTTAAACTAGATTTTTAGTTGATTAATTTATTTAAAAGGAAATTTATAATTTAAATTTTTTGTTAAACAAATTATTAAAAGGAATTGATTTAAAATAAAACGTATAATTTAAAATAAAATCACTGGTTAATTAAATTTCTTAAAAGAAAATAAATTGTTCAATTTATTCAGATATTAATAAATTGTATAAATATTTATACAAGGTCAAAATTGCAAAGAAAATCTAGCTAGAATGGGGATGGATTGCAAAATAAAAGTAAAGGTGAGATCTTCTCACTCAATCAGATTTTTCTAATTTAATTTAAAATTGTTGATTGTGTGCTTGGATGATAAATTATTATCAATTATATTGAACTTGACCCTATGCGCCACATAATAGCAGATGATGTTATATATAAACCCATATACCGTGATATTCCACCTCAAAGTGGAATTGGTATTATATATGTATTTTGAGAGATTGATTTCCCGCATTATATAGCGGATGAGACCCTATGCGCCACATAATAGCGTGTGATATTTTATAAATTCCATATAACGCGATATTCCACCTCGAAGTGGAATGGGTATTCAATTGTTGTGCTCACGTCTCTGGATGCAAGGAAACAGGTTGGAGGGATCAAACTGGATTCCTCAAATATTTGAATTTGTTTCGATATTGTGTGTTGATTATTTATAATCTATGTGTGGTAATATTTTTGATTGAAATCTTGAAGGCTATGGTTTAGCCGAACATATTTTTGGTATTGTAGGATATCAGAAATAAATAAAATTGGATTTTTGAAATTTAAGTAGAAAATTTATTGTAAATTAATTTTATAAAATTAAATAAATTTAAAATAAAGAATTTATTTTAAAAGATAATAAATTTGGTTTTTGAAATAAATTGGAGAATCAATTTGAAATTTGATTTGGTGTTTTGAAAATAAATTGGGAAATCAATTTGATATTGATTTGGTGTTTAAAAAAATCTTTGGGAAATCGATTTGAAATTGATTTGGTCTTTTAAAATAAATTTGAAGATCAATTTGAAAATTGATTTGGTGTTTGAAATAAATTTAGAAATCAATTTGGAATTTGATTTGGTGTTTGAAATAAGTTTGAAATCAATTTGGAAATTGATTTGGTGTTTGGAAATGATTCCTTGAAATCAATTTGAAAATGTATATCAGTGGACATTTGAAAATTTAAATTCACAATGGGAATTTTATAGAAGAAAGAGAAATTTGTTTTAAAAATAAATATTGTCTTGTTTTTAAAAATATGGAAAGGAATTTACGGATTTGAACGTAAATTCAAAATAAATCCAGAAGGATTTATTAATTTATTTAAAATGATACATTTTGAAAAGGAAGATGTATTTTTCCTGGAAAGCCGAATATGTTTTTAAAATAGCTTTTGAAATATGAATTAAAAGTTCTAGAGTTGGTTTTAAAAGAATATTTTGGAGAAATTAGTTTCTTAAGTTATTTTGGAAATCTTTAAAGTAAAGATTTATTTAATTAATTATGGAAGTAATGATTTAAAGATTTAATTGATATTAGTTTTAGAAAATGTGTATATAAATAGTTATACCCTATCCATAAATTTTATTTTTAATTAATTTGGACTTGGATTTTTATATTAGATATTAGTATAATATTTTCATAACTAATGTTTTAAATAAAGTGTTTAAAATAGTTTTTATTTTAAATATTTCCAAGTTATATATTTGGATAAGTAATTTAAATAATTTTAAAATATTTGAACTCGGCCAATTTTCAGTGGGAATGAATAAATATTTGAACCCATGTGGCAGTAGGAAGCTCCTTAGCCTGAACATTTGTTGGAAATCCAATCTCCGATATGCGCCTTGTATAGTTTTAGTTGTATAACCTGCCATTTACTTATGGTGGCACCCCACTGTTTAGATGATAGCTATAGTAGGCATACAATAATGGCTGTATGATGGCTAAGATTAATATTATACTTTCAAAATATTTTCCACACTATGCATTAATGATAATATTAAAAAGGATTTTGCATATCAAGCATGTTTGACTATCATAAAGAGAAATCTCCTCCAATTCTGCGTTTGCATTGTGTGTGTGGCGGGAGGCCTTATGATAGTTTCATTTTCCAAAAGCATAGCGGATTTCTTTTTATTTATTTGTGAAGATAAATATTTTTAAGATCTTACACCAGCCCCATGACTGGCCTGGAATTTATTATTCCCTTTCTAAACTCTGGGTGCCTATAATTTTCCACACGGGCAGCCTAGAGTCAGGTTATCATTATTCTGGAGCGAAGTCGGAAAAATATGCTGTGGAGATCTGGAGTTCAAGTTGGATGGCGAGGCGTATCACTTATATTATATAGTATCTGACGTGTTTGTGTTGGTGCAAGTCATTTTTTTTGGTCAAGTTACAATGACTATCAGTGTTGTATCGTGTTATGTAACTCTGATAATGTGATGTATGTAAAAACTGATATAGTGCTTTTTTTTAAAGGCTATTCCTTTATTTATTATATTTTCCGCTGCGAAATGTGAGATTCTGTTATTGTTTTTTTGTTTCTTCTTCTATCTTCTTCTTCTTTAACCCTAACGGTTTGGCTTTTCGGCATTCATTTGGCGACATTTGATACAATGGACGTATTGATGTCGATTTTCGGGCGTCGAAAAATTAGGTTATTATAAATTTGGTATCAGAGCACTTGGTTAAGCGACAACATTGGCTCTGTTGGGTGTTACTCATTAGAGATAGAGTCAGTAGTACTCTAGAATGAGTTTGAGTGTAATAATAGATATGTGCGCATATTTGTTAGTGAATATAAAAAAATTGTTTTATATTGTGTTGATTGGTTTGTTGAGTGTATATGGATTCTGGTCGGTATAATATGTACAACTCTATCGATAGGGATCTCTAAACACTTGTATATAACAATTCGTCACGATATTGTTTTAAAATAAGGTAAATGAAATAATTTTTCCCAAACTATTTTCGTATATAAAACGAAACAATCTTTATAAAGTATTATAGTATATGGTTGCTTGGTTATTAGGAAGTGATAATATTAAATTATTATCATTGTTGCATGAGGAATTGAAATCAAAACCAAAAGCTAAGAAAATAAAATCCATATATAAATAGGATTTGTAAATATAAATTGTAAATGTAATTTGAAATAGAATTCCAAAGGAATATCTGAAAATGTTTTGAAAGGATTTGGAATTTTGGAAATTAAATCCATTTGATTTGAAAATGGTTTTCAAAGGTTTGGGAAAAATGTTTTGGAAGGATAGAAGCTCTAAACTCTTTTCGGTCGCTGAAAAATAACTTCGTAAGGACTGCAGCATCATCAATGTTCATTTTTAGGTTTCCAAAAGAGGAATTACTGCCAAATTGTTTAATGAAAGTTTTTGCAATACTGGTTTGGATTTTTGAATTCAAAAGATAATTTAAATTGCTTTCAAAAATGATTTTTGAAATGTTGGAAAGACTCTGAGATCTGATAAAAATAGTTATGGAATAAAATTTATTAAGGTGGAAAATAAAATTGTGAATAAATAAATGAATTTACAATTGCAAGTGAATGAAAGTGAAATTGAATGTTTAAATTCATTTTAAATTTGTAAGTAAATAGAACTGGAATTAGAATTGAATTTGATTTGTGATAAACAAAGCGAAGTATTGAAATAAAATTAGTACGTGAAACTAATTGAAGGAATGAAAAAATAAACATGGAATTTGAAATCCAGTTTAAGTATAAGGTGTATATGGAATATTTATATTGGACTTAAGAAATAAATGGAAAAATTGTTAAGTAAATTTGGAATTAAGAAAATACTCTAAATTGATAAGTGAATAAAGGATGAACTGGAAATTGGGAAATGATGATTGTGGATAAGTGGATGAAAGATCAATGTAAATAAAAAGAAAAGAAAATTAATGTATCTAATAATCAATTGGAAACGAATACGTAGGATGTACGTATATTACTTTATTCACATAGCGATTTGATCCAGAATTCGAGCATAGAATTTCGAGATAGTTATATCGATCCGAGATGGAATTTTTCACTCAATTTTCGACGGTGGATCTGGATATGGATTTTTGGTTGATTCTGGAAATTCTCTATCATAGTTTAGAACTATGCAAAGAGGATGACGGTTTCTGATCAAGAAACCAGATCTGAGTCCACACTAGGAAGTCAGGTGAACGATACTAGTCCGGAAGTGAAATTATGTGACCGAGTGAGCAATCGAATTTGGTAATTGCGTATGAATGATATAAGTTTATCGTACGGACTTGAATGAAATAAATATTTAAACTTTTGTAAAGAAAGTATAAAATTATTTTTGAAAGCTATGATTGGATATTATTGTTAGTAGGATATACATGTTATTTAAATGCAATAGGAATTGGATTTGATTTTGAAGATAATTAAAATTTCTCAAAAACGGTATATATTTGAATTTCAGTATGAAATTTGATAACTTTCTTGTCTAGCCGCTTAGTTTTTCATTTTCTTTTGAAATTTGAGGGCCCATTGTGTCATTTTGTAGTCGTACCTAGTTAGCCGCACAAAGGAGATGCTGGCGAAAATTTTCGGAATTTTAGGGAGTTAGAAAAAATTTTGACCAAAATTTTGAAAATGTAAATTTGAATTGTTAAAGAAAACAATGTTGTTTGGAATCTATGAATGATTTTGGAAAGTTAATTGAAGTGATAATGGGGCTTTAATAAAAATATTTCTGTTGGCAAATTGATAAAACTGTTTGGTTTTGGGAAATAATAAACGGGTTAAGGATCATCCTTCTTAATTAGTAATTTCGGGACGAAATTCTTTTAAAGGGGAAGGATGTGAGACCCAGAAATTTTAACATTTGAAATTGAAATATTTGATTGAATTTTAATATTTAGAGGTTGATTTAACTTGAATTTCAAATTTAACTATGAATTTGGCAATTAAAGTATTGAATTTAATTTATTAAAGTTGTACAAAAATTTGAATCTTCAGTTTTGAGCTTGTTAAAAATAATTTGATGGCGTAGAAAATTCATATTGATAATACTGAAGATAATGGAAGCTTCAGAATTGAATTTGAAACTGTTTTGTTCGGTATTGAAATTTTATATTTTAAATCGGTATTTAAAAACAACCTTCCAAGGCACAGTCTCGGAATTCGACGAAACTAGTTCCATTGGATCCGTAATACCGTACTATTATCGGAATTCAATTTTCACAGCATTCAGAGTTGTTGTGTGGCCGTACGACAAGCAATCGCGTTGAAAATTTTATCGAAATTTAATGTTTTAATGGGTTAAAAAAGCTATCTTCTCCATACGATCGAATTTTGGACTTGGAACCTTATCCATTGCGTTCGAAATAGGCGTATAACATTATAAACGCCTGGCGGCACGTCTCGATTGGAGATCTAGATTTTGAATTGCGTAATTTGAAACGATTTAAATTTCAATTTGAATTTAAATAAAAATAATATAATTGCATTACTGTAGCAACAAACACATAGAGGAATTTTTAAACACGTGTTTACTTGAGACAACACGCATCTCCTTCTTCCTTTGATAATCTCAGCCGAGCATTTTGAAATCAAAGAAAATCAATTTCCCCTTAAAATAAAATCCTTGGCCGATAAAAGGAAAAAAATTATTTATACTCGAATGTATGAATTCCCTTCCTCCCACATTTTCAGATCCATGCAAAACTTTCCCCTTTTTCTCTCCAGTTCGAAATGGCAATTTCGAATCGAATTCCCACCATGCAACTGAAATCGAATTCAAGAAAATAAAAAAAAGGGCTGCGACCAGAAAAACTCGAGAGGGGTCATGTAGGGGACGCGAGCACACGACAAGGCAAATATTCGAACGGTGACTTCAATCAGCGGCATAGGATGGCACGCATTGCGACAATAAACATGGAGGCCAGTAGCAATTCTGGATTCGATCTCGAGCAAATAGGAGTGGCGCGAGCACCAAGCACCTTCGAGTATCAGAATCGCGATTCTTGGAAGATGGGGCCTCGAGTGGGGGGCTGCTCGCAACGGCACAGAGAGGTTTGGGGTTCTGGTAATTTGCGTGGTGGCTGTAGATCGATGCAAGAGTTCGCGGCAGTAAGTAGTGATTGAGGCGAAGTCGCGAGTTTCGATGACGTGGGTATGCGGCTAGAGTCGACGTCGTGACTGGTGGCGTGTGTGCGTGTGGATGCAATGATAGTTGGGGTCTTGTCTAGTGGAAGTATTAAGGTACTTTGGAACTTAAATCTAAATTATTATCAGTTTTTCTAGATTCAAAAATGCATGTAAGAAAAAATATAGAAGGAAAAATTAAGATTTTATAGAAAAAATATAAATATATACATGTAGTAAGGTATATTTACAGTAAGGTATTTATTTATTTTTTGAATTGATAAATATATGTGTATATATTTTTTTCTAAAAGGGAAATTTGTCAGCTAAATTAAATAGTTAGTTTTTAAACAATAAAATTATAGTGGTTAAATTATTTGGTTAACTTATTTAATTATTTTTAGTTACTAAAGGATATATTTTTAAAAAGGAAAATTTTGTTTAAACTAGATTTTTAGTTGATTAATTTATTTAAAAGGAAATTTAGTTTTAGTTTTAAATTTTTATAAATAAATTATTAAAAGGAATTGATTAACATAAAAAGTATAGTTTAAAATAAAATCATTGGTTAATTAAATTTGTTAAAAGAAAATAAATTGTTCATTTTATTCGGATATTAATAAATTGTATAAATGTTTATACAAGGTCAAAATTGCAAAGAAAATCAAGCCAGAATGGGGATGGATTGCAAAATAAAAGCAAAGGTGGGATCTTCTCACTCAATTATATTTTTCTAATTTAATTGTAGATAGTTAAATTTAAAATTGTTGATTGTGTGCTTGGATGATAAAATATTATCAGCTATATTGAATTAGATTATATGCGCCGCATAATAGCGGATGATATTATATATAAACCCATACACTGCGATATTCCACCTCGAAGTGGAATTGGTATTATATATGTATTTGAGTGATTGATTTTTCGCATTATATAGCGGATGAGACACTATGCGCCGCATAATAGCGGATGATATTTTATAAATCCCGTATTCCGTGATATTCCACCTCGAAGTGAAATAGGTATTTAATTATTGTGCTAACGACTGTGGATGCAGGGTAATAGGTTGGAGGGATCAAACTGGATTCCTTAAATATTTGAATTTGTTTCGATATTGCGTTTTGATTATTTATAATCTGTGTATGGTAATATTTGTGATTGAAATCGTTGAAGGCTACGGTTTAGCCGAATATGTTTTTGGTATCGTAGGATACCAGAAATAAATAAAATTGGATTTTTGAAATTTAAGTAGAAAATTTATAGTGAATTAATTTTAGAAAATTAAATAAATTTAAAAGAAGGTATTTATTTTAAAAGATAATAAATTTGGTGTTTGAAATAAATTTGAGAATCAATTTGAAATTTGATTTGGTGTTATGAAAATAAACTGGGAAATCAATTTAATATTGATTTGGTGTTTAAAAAAAATCTTTGTGAAATCGATTTTATATCATTTGGTATTTTAAAATAAATTTGAAGATCAATATGAAAATTGATTTGGTGCTTGAAACAAATTTAGAGATCAATTTGGAATTTGATTTGGTATTTGAAATAAATTTGAAATCAATTTGGAAATTGAGTTGTTGTTTGAAAATGATTTCTTGAAATCAATTTGAAAATCGTATATCAGTGGATATTTGAAAATTTAAATTAGTAATGGGAATTAAATAAAAGAAAGAGAAATTCGTTTAAAAAAAAATATTGTTTTATTTTTAAAAGCGTGGAAAGGAATTTACGGATTTGGAACGTAAATTTAAAATAAATCCAAAAGGATTTATTAATTGATTTTAAATGATCCATTTTGAAAAGGAAGGTGTATTTTCCCTGGAAAGCCGAATATGTTTTTAAAATAGCTTTTGAAATATGAATCAAAAGTTCTAGAGTTGGTTTGGAAATCTTTAAAGTAAAGATTTGTTTAGTTAATTATGGAAGTTATGATTTAAAGATTTAATTGATATTGGTTTTTAGAAAATGGGTATTTAAATAGATATAACCTATATACAAATTTTAATTTTAATTAGTTTGGACTTGAATTTTTATATGAGATATTAGTATACTATTTTCATAAGTAGTGTTTTAAATAAAGTGTTTTAAAATAGTTTTTATTTTAAATATTTCCAAGTATATATATTTGGATAAGTAATTTAAATAATTTTAAAATATTTGAACTCGGTAGATTTTCAGTGGGAATGAAAAAATATTTGGAAGCATATTCCGCGTAAGGAAAAATGATTTGAAATTTGTTTTAAAAATATTGAAATATGGAAAATGATTTGAAATTTGTTTTCAAAGGTTTGAAATGTGGAAAATAATTTGAAATTTGTTTTCAAATGGTTGAAGTGTGAAATATATATTGCGAAAATATTTTGAAAATAAATAATTGGGGAAAATTATTTAAATCTGGTAATTGTCGTGAATGTTGATTGATAGTTAAATAACCGACTATCAATATTGGCCTTTAAATGACATTTGAATTTCGATGCGATAAGGGGTCGAATTCCAAATGGATATTCGAAAACCACATCAAACCTTTGTGTTGGATCTTTTATTTAAAAAATCAGAGCGGAAATTATTATGATTTGTTCGAAATCTATGTGAACACTTATTTTTAAAAATAAGCGCTCATTATTCGAATTAGCGGGAGAAAACATCGTGTCATAAAACCCATTCTGAATAATGATGCAACGAAATGGGATTGCATTTGAAGATGGTGTTGAAGACCGGGTATTTTCGAAAGCGAAAGGATTATCTGTCGAATGTCTCTGCATCGGGTTACTTCGGTATAGATATTTTATCACCCTTCGTGATGGGGATTCCTGACGTGATTAGTGAATATCTGAATTTGTAAGGGCTTCTTTCAAGTGCCTTTGGTTCTGTTCGATCCCAAATTGGACTTGGATGGATGTATGTCCGACGTTACTCTTTGAGATGTAAAGCTGATTTCTATTAAATACATTTCTGTTGGTGGCGGAGAATTTATTCTCTTAGCTTAACACCCTTCTCTGAGACGTACGAGCTTAGAGGTTATGTAGTTGATGGTTACTAGTCATATATTCCCAAAGTGGTAATGTGGTATACGAAGTGCTGCTGATCATTTGTTGATCGAAGCATGACTTTATGAAAAGTGTAGCTTTGTGGACGAGACTCCGTCGGACCTTACACCCCGAAAATGGTCAAAACAGGATGGATGCGGCAAGTTTATGAGGGTCGCGCCCTTTAGGGTATTTTATTTCCTTCTGGAAAAGGGTGGTATCATGGTATGGAGCCTAGATATTTAACCTATGTGGTTGCTGCAAATTTATTATACTTTGTGGTTGTTACTTTGTGGTTGATGATCCTCGGATAAAGGTCGCAAACGACCGGGGGGTGACGTAATCGTGTAGTAGTTACCTAGTTACAGAGGTAACCCGGCCTTGTATTGGCAGAGAGCTGGTTAAGTTCTCGAGACGTCCTTCCAGAGGCCTACCCATGTGGTAGTAGGAAATTCCTTAGCCTGGCCATTTGTTGGAAATCCAATCTTCAATACGCTCTTTGTATTGTTTTAGTTATATAGCATGCCATTTACTTATGGTAGCTCCCCACTATTTAGATGGTATCTATAGTAGGCATACAGTAATGGTTGTATGCTGACTAAGATTAATATTATACTTTCGAAATGTTTTCCACACTATGCACTAATGATAATATTAAAAAAGATTTTGCGTATCAAGCATGTTTGACTATCATAAGGAGAAATCTCCTCCAATTCTGTATTTGCATTGTGTGTATGGCGGGAGGCTTTATGATAGTTACCCTTTCCAAAAGCATAGCGGATTTCTTTTTATTTTCTTTTTGAAGATAACTATTTTTAAGATCTCACACCAGTCTCCTGACTGGCCTGGAATTTATTGTTCACTTTCTACACTCTGGGTGCCCATAATTTTCCACATGGGCAGCCTTAGTCGGGTTATCATTATTCTGGAGCGAAGTCGGAAAAATATGCTGTGGAGATCTGGAGTTCAAGTTGGATGGCAAGGCGTATCACTCATATTATATAGTATCTGCTGCATTTGTGTTGGTGCTAGTCAGTTTCCTTGTAGTCAAGATACAATGACTGTCAGTGTTGTATCGTGTCGTGTAACTCTGATAATGTGATGTATGTAAAAACTGATACAGTGCTTTTGTTTTAAAGATTATTCATTTATCTATTATATTTGTTCCCCTGCGAAATATGAGATTATGTTATTGTTTTTTTGTTTCTTCTTTAACCATAATGGTTCGGTTTTCCGACATTCGTTTGGCGGCATTTGATACAGTGGACGTATTGATGTCGACTTTCGGGCGTTGAAAAATTGGGTCGTTATACTAAGACTGTTGAGTAGATGGTATACTTAGTAGTTTATTTTTCATTCTATGCAATTAAAAGTGTCTAAACCCAAACAAACCATTTATTTTGCTTGATACGGATGAATGATTGATTACTTTGATTCCTTGTGATGATTGTATGCTTGTTTACAAGTGATTGTTGTTATGCTGTATCGGTTGGTTTTGTTATTAGTTGGAAACAACTTAAAATGTTTCAATTTTATATGATTATTAACACCTTTGGATTATATGAGTGAAATACAGGTTATGGAAGCAACTGCTACTGCTTTTGGTTTCATAAAATAAGCGTTATTTGCCCGACAAATAGGTACGCTTTCGAATTACGGTTTTCTAGCGATATTATATTATTTTCCTGTGGTTTGGGATATATTATTTTAAAAAATTATAAAATATACCGTTATTATTGATATTACTATTTCTCTCAGCCATCTCCGTACAAAGGAGACTCTACCGAAATTTTCCGTGTCGGACTTAAAAAAAAATTGTGAAATGTTTTCCAAACTTTTGTTGACTTGAATATAAAGGATTTAAGTGTTATAAATTGATATATTATATTTAGATTATCTAATTTTGTAAATTTATTTTTTATAAACTTAATGTTTTGAATAAGATATACTAAAAGTTTTATTCCTTCTTTCCTTTTCGGGAATGAAAAGTTTTGAGTTAGGGAGAGTGTAACGACTCAAAATTTTCGATAATTAAAATAGTTAATTTAATAAGATTTAGTGAGTTAAGAATGAAAGGAATAAAAATTTGTGATTTATTAATGATAATAATAACTAGTGTGAAATGTAATAATGTTAATTTAAGTTAATTATTAACTATTTTAATGAAAGTCCAATTTATTGAAATAATATAAATGTTATACTTGATTATAAATTGAATCTAGGAAAGCAAATGGAAATATTAAACTAATTTATGAAATAGTATATAATTAATGGAATTGAATAAAACTAGTGTTATGTAAGTAATCATAATATTTCTTTGAAAATAATAACTTATAAATGTGATTAAAACTTAGTGGTGACAAATTATTATATATTACCTATTTATTTAGTCTATTAAATTAAATTGGAAGTCAATTATAATTAAATGTAATTAATTGTTACATTTATGTGAATTAAAACAATAACTAAAAATTGTGAATGCAATACAATGAAAATCGATTTAATAAAGGAATGAAACAAAGATAAATTAATTAATTGGTATTTTTAAATTTTAATTAATGTTTAAAATTGACAAAAATTCAGTATAATAGAAATATAGTAGTTAATACAAATAAAAGATGGAAATTGTAGCATATAGTGAAATTTGATATCAACAAATGTTAACTATGTTATTAGAGTAATAATTAATTGAATATAAAGATCGAAATTAAATTAAATCAATTTATTGGAATTAAAGTATAACTAATTGGATTTAATTATAGCTGTAATTGAACACTGTAATTTGTGAAATATTTAACACTGAATTATACGTAAACTTGCTATAAATTATTATAAATGCCTATGCGATTCAAAAATGAGTAAAATGGTTAGCTAATTAATTTGAATTAAAAAGTGATTTAACTAATTATGTAATTAACATGAAAATGGCCATTACGGCCACTGATTCGAATTTAGATGAAACTAGTTTCATCGGATCCATAACAGTGAATTATTTAGGGTCTCACGTTTCGTAGCGATCAGACTTGTCGTTTGATCGTACGAGCTCGAAACGCCTAGAAATCAATTTAATTAAATTGAAATCAATTTGAAATAAGCTAATTTTAAAGAAACTTCTTCATACAATGGAATTAGGACTTGAAACCTGTTCCATTGAATTTAAAAACATCGAAACATCTATTTTGATATATGGGATCACCCATTTTCGTTTCGGGAACGAAACGGGCTTTCGAGTCGTTTATCGTTCAATAAAATATTGTATGTTCTTTCTATTTTCAGCTCTACCTCGAAATAGCCTATTATAAACCCTAGTGTTCTCAACTTGGTTTTTCAATACGTACAAATCTGTCTGTCTATTCCTATCTCCTTCTTCCAATAGCAGAAACCCTAGTTCCCAAATTGCAAATTCAATTCCAAAAGCCAAACTTCTCCAAATCCTAGCAAATTATAATCTGTTTTGAAGCTCTCGACGAGCGTAACTCAGATCTGCAAATTTTTTTGTCATCGAATCATCGTTTGTCCTTAAATTGAAGGATAACTCTTGGCCCTTCGTTTGGGGTTTGATCAACGTCAATGGATAGTCGATTTAAAGATACAGTTTTGTAGAAAGGATTTAGGGGAGTTCATCCATGTAGTTCGTTTGGCAATTGGATGGCTAAATCGACGACGTAAATTCACATGGGGTCCAGTGGTGGAGGTGGCAGCTGGGTATCTCTCACCTCCGATCGGTAAACGCGGCTGGGCTACAAATGCCTCGTGGTGAAGAGCGTAGCTGGCCTTGGCGATGTGGTAGGCGGTTGTCGTTCGTGAGATGGGTTGGAAGCTTCAGGTGCTAGGGCATGGGGTGCTTTCTGGAATGATGAACGTGGCTGTGACATGGCAGCTTGTGAGTGGTGCTTTTCTTTTTTTTCTTTTTTTATTTCATATTCAAATCTTCTAGCTTGAATAAATTTTTCATACAAGGTCGGATTTACGGGCAGTTTGTTCCACTGGAATCGTATTTAAATTCCGAACATTTTGATGCTAGTTTGGTCAAATTCTGAGACTGTTCGAATTTGGACCCTAAACTAGATTTTTAGTCGATTTAAATCCAAATGTGAGTGTTTTGACCCACTCACAACTTCTAAAATTTCTTATGTTAGTTAAAATAAACTATGATGTGATTAGAAATGTATTTATGGCTATTTGGTATATTTAAATCATCATTCCATTTAATTTGAATTTATTTGAATTTATGGTTATTTAATGTATTATTGAATTTAAATTCCCAGTTAATTCCTGTTAATGATAATTTGTTAATTGCTGTAATTTATTTACTTGATTTGGATGATGTTGTGATGGATGTTGATTGTTGATATTGGATGATGGATGTTGTATTTTATATTGTTATAACATTGTAAGTCCCTTATAGGTTGAAATGATACGTACCAAAAACGATCTATAGATTAGGGAAAAATCGTTAGGGGTTGAAATGATAGACTCGGGAAATTTCATGGATTTTTATTTAATTCAGGATTGCGGTTTGAAATGATATATAACCGTAAAATTGTAAATTGCAGATTGAAATAATAAATATCCATATCACTTGACCCTAGGGTAGAAAATTATATATGGACATCAGACTGATTAAATCAAATGATTTTGAATCTATGAAATTTCGAATTCAGTTAACGGGCATTTCGAAATAGAAATTGATGTACATAAACTGAATTATTTTCATTAATGCAAATGTTAATGCTGAAATTGGAATTGATTTAATAAGTTGTTCAAAGGGTTTAAAATTGGAATTTCAAAGTTGAAATGTCAAATATGAATGAATTTATTGGAATTGAATTATTGAAATTGTTTGGATAAAAATTTGAAATCTAATCTAAATTAATTTAAACTATTTTAATCAATTTAGAACTACTTTAATTTGTTTAATCTATTATAACCTATTTAATTAAATTTAGTATATTTTATTTATTTTAACTAATTAAATTTATTTAATCTATTTTAAAGCTATTTAATATAATTTAAATCTATTTAATCTATTTTAAATTTATTCAATCTATTTAAAAATCTACCTAATATAATTTAAATCAATTTAACCTATAACTAATCTATTTATACATTTTTAACCTAATAAAATCTATTTAATCTATTTAAATCATTTTAAATCTAATTAAATCAAATTTAAATCTATTTAAACTATTTTACTATATAAACTATTTTAATCTATTTAAACTATTCTTTTAGACTATATAAACTATTTATAATTACATAAACTATTTTCTAAAATTTCAGAAGGTGTAAGGTGAAGCATTTATGTTTAAATCCTTGATGATGACACAACTTAAGTTGGAATTTGAAATTGATAACTTTTGGTAAAATGATATATTTGAGTGGATATGGTTTTTAAATGGAATATGATTCCGAAAGTGATATGGTTTGAAATCGAATATTATATTTTGATATTAAAATATGAATTGACTTTTTAAAATATAAAAGAACCATCCAGTGTGAAATAAGCGTTTGGTTGTTGAAAAACAGGGATCGGATAACCGAGATCGGATATTGTCATACTCTCTGCCAATACCAAAAACCACTTTAACAATTGTGTACGTAGTGGAGATTCCAGAAATAAAGTAAGATGGTGGCGAACGATTCTGTATGAGGTATTTATGTGACCCTGACTCTCATGAGTCAACTTGATGTAGATAAAACAGGAGCTATGCCGAGCCAAGCGAGGTCATTCCTCCGATTGGGCACAATCCTTCGATACTATATTCTGACTTTGTGATTGATTTGGTAGCCACCCTTAGTTTTGATTTGAAAGTGTGTTCCGAGGTGGATGGTAGTAGCTGCTATGCGTTACCACCAGTCTGGGAGTGCAATTGGTATATCTACCCTGGCATTGCCTCGAGTGCCATGTTCACATGTCCTATCGTGCCTTCTACGAGTTTTTTTTTTGGTCATACCTATGAAGTACTCCCTGATATCCCACCTACGAGTGGAGTTTACAGTATCTGTATAGACTACGACATTATATAAAATGTGTTAAGGGGGATACTGGTAACGCCTTAACGCTATTTTAATACTTTACTTTACTATATACATATTATAATAGTGTACTGTACTACATAGCAGATAGTTTAACGGATCCTTAGAAGATCGTAATCCCGAACGTCTCTTAAGTTATCGTACTCGCGTTAGACACTTATATCAGATGTCAAACCCCGTAAACATCTTTGACGCCATTCCACTCATATTTATTTACCGTTGATTTAACTTACATAAGATCTTTTAGTTCTAACTTGAGTGTTTTGTCTTTTCAATTTGCTCGGGTCAGCTTGAGCATTTCAAGGTTGAGGGCCTTATTCCTGGAGGACAAAGACAAAGACTTGTACTATTATTATTTATTATATTTATTCCACTACATCATGTTGTTCCGCTGCATTCATTTATTGTATGCCCTTGTTTTATGTAACTCTGATTTTGTGTTGTAAGGAATAGTCAAATGTATTTATAAAACAGCTTCATAAACTGTTATTTGATTATTATATTTTGTCATTCTGCTGCAAGATTTTGTATTTGTTTTTTTCTTTCTCCGCTTTTTCTTATTTACCCCAATGACAATCTGCCCATTTAAATGGTTTAAGCCCGATATGCGTGGTTTATCGTCGATTTAAACTATCCAAAAAGGTAGGTCATTACATTCGGGGTGAAAGGTGATGCTCTGCACGCTTTGGGTTTGAAGCATTCTAATCTGATTTCCCTACTAACTTCCAATCTTATCTATGATTTATCACTAGTTAAGTGTTTTTGAGAAATTTCCTATTTACAATGTTCCTTAATGTGTATTTATTTATTTAGCGGTCTAAACCCACATATGAAAGCAACATAATGATAAAAAAGGGATGTGTCTTATAACATATGGAACACTTTTCCTTAAGGAAACAACTAGCGATTGCAACTCAAAACCTTAAAAGAAAATTTTACTAAAAGCTGCCATTAAACATCAACTTGTGTTAGTGATTTTAGGGTTATAACGCTTCTTACCAATTTAAGATGTGCATTCTAGAATGTCATTCCATCATTTCTCACCTTTCTTGATTTTCCTTCTTGGTTCTAATAAATATCCATTACCCGTAATAACTAGTCATAAATGTCAAAATTACAATCTCTAATAAATCTTTATTTAATCTCTTTCAATCTATTACCTATTTCAAAATTAACTTATTGTGAGTATTTAATTCCTTCATAAATACCATATTAGATCCCTTAATCATTCGCTTATTTAATTTCTTTTTATACTCTATTAATTACAAATTTATTGCCCATTAAATTTGTTATTAATGTCCGTAAATCCTATTTCTATAATCACTACGATGTTTATAATTAATACGAATATCGTTGTAAATTAAGCTATTTATATATTTCTTATTTCTAGTCATTAATTTCTAAACATTACTTTCCATATTTTATTTTATCAGAGTTATCCCTCCAGATTGATTACCATTATAATTTTCAATGAATTAACCGCAACTGATATTTTTTCTTTGTTTAAGGGATTATTTCATTTTCTTTTATTGAAATAGACAGCGTAAACTATGTGAAAGAATATCCATACCTTACACATCTCTTTCTATTTTTAGTATATCCCTTGTCAATTCAAATGACACATTCTTATACATATTTTGGGATCGGATAATTTATGGAAATTACACGGAACACGCTACATACAAATTAAAACATAGAGATTCATAATCCAAGTCAAGTTGGCAACCGAATATATAATCTAATTATAGATCTGGAATATCTTTACACTTAATTAACATTCTACAAATAAATGCTTGGGACCGATCTCAAATTTCCAAATCAGGTTGTACATAAGTTTCTTATTTTATTCGTATCCCTGTCCACTCCATAAAGTATAAAATTATAAATCCACATTACTCTAGTATGCGACATTTTGAAATTCAAACTTATAAAAGAATTTTCACATCTCAAAAGAAAACCTTTAAGCATACATTCCTAAAGAATTTCCAATTTGTAAAAATAATTTGGCTAATCGAATTCCCAAAAGCACCAAAACATCATATTTTATTTATCTCGTATATCTATTCATTTTTATTAAACATTTAGACAAAACCTTCTTAAAATATTTGAACCGACTTTTCATAATTTTCAAAACACGTACCGCTTTATTCTTAACCCTAAATTTATAAATTTCTTTGTAAAATGATTTCCCTTCTCAGATACTTTTACCTCAAAGACTTACTTCTTTAAAAGCGGGGTTTTTATCCAAAACATTCAAAAACTAAATTAATAAACCAAACTATCAAAAATTCAGAAAGTATTGCATAATCCTAGAAAGCAGCAAACTAATTTTCCCTTTTTCAGAAATTTTCTACATCAAAGGTTTATTCTTTTAAAAATTGGTCATTTTATCCAAACTATTCAAAAATATCTTCTGTAACTTTAAATAATGAAAAGTGGGGTAGACAAGGTAAACTCTTACCCCATCATTTTCCTATCCCATTCTCATCACTTCTCCCTTACATTGTCTCTTGCTAGATTATTAATCCTATAAGTTCGTAATGCTCTTCCTATCCCAATTTCCAATATTTCATATGTTTATATTCCTCCTACTTAAATGACTCCTACATCTTTTTAATGAAGTTCCATTTCCATTTTGAAAAGAAGAATTTTAAAAGAACTTTAAATTTATGAAATAGGAAAATCATCAAGTCTAATTTACGCTATGTTTTACGTTTATTTCAAAAAGAAAATTCCCTTTATCGAAAATCTTTATACTGACAACATTTTAAACCAACAAATTTTTGGAATAAGAGTTTCAAAAATGAAAAACCCTTTAACCAAAAAAAATTTAACAGAACTATTGACTCCACAACTGCTTTTCATGTAGTGATTTTCTAAATTTTCCTTACATTTCAAAACAACTGCTTCTTAATAAATCTTTTGAAAAATCCACTCAAAATATATCAAGGAAGTTTCCAGAGAAATTCATTTTATCACATTCTTTCACATAGGGTTGGATTTTAAAGTTGACTTTAATGATCTTTTTTATCACATTTCTTCTTCTACCATTCCTTACTTCTGGATGTTCACAACTATACTACTTTGTAGTATTTAGTTACTATCTAACATGCTTATTTACTATTTCTATAAATGGAGATTGTCCGTAATAAATGATTGTTATTCTAATCGGACAATTTCTAAAGACATTTGTTTATTTGTCCAATTCTTCCTATTAAAACTTCTTTACCTATTCGTTATTATTCTAATAATCTTTTTAATAAGTCCATTTACATCCATATTAAATTCCTGTAACTTCCTATTATTTCACATTTATTATCCTATTAATTTTAGATTTGCAATCTTTTTCTTTTTCATCCCATACGGTACAACCTTCGTCGTGCATTCCTTACTCTATTTATTCTTTCTGTCCAAAGTCGTCTCGCCCGTCCTTTCGAAATATGGTTGCGATCACTTCTATAGTCGGAATTTATAGAGTAAGTTCAAACTAAGTACACACACACATAGATATATATATATACACACACATATTTGGGTGTTTGAAAATACTTTCAAAAATAACAAATATGTCAGTATATGTATACATATCCCTGTTGATTGGGTAACCTGAACTTTGATACCAAGTGTTACAACACGCCTTACAATGAACCTAATTTCGACACAATAAAAGCCAATCGAATGTTAGACCCATCTAAAGGTGAGCTGTTAAGTTGATAAAATTTAAACAATACACAGTACACAGAGTTATCTATCTATACTTTCAGAATGTCACGGTTGAGTGGATAAAATATAATATTAGAAACAAGAACCCATTTCATGTAAGAAAACCATTTCAAAAATATTCATGTTATTACCATATCTCATAACATGTCTACATAAAATCTCTATAGTACAATATTTCAAAATAACATAATTGTCTGAATTGGGTACATTGAAAATATTTAAGAAGCATAAAGATATAGATAATTGCCAAGTCTTCATCCCACCTTTGCTTCCTAAATCAGCATTGTCTCCTCTAACTCGTGTATTGTGACGAGGAGTGGGTTAGAACAATAAATGTCCGGTGAAATGAAAGTCTCAAACTTTAGCATAATTGTAATTGGGTAGTATCATTTAGATAAGAAATGTGTCTTACGTATTTATACTATACCATGCCAATATATAACTTTAATTGTAAGCCCAAAGGCCTTTTCAGTCCAATTCCAAAATTAATGCAACTACCAATTATGATGCAAGAGAAAGCGTCCAAATCAATACTTTTATTAAGAATCAGGCAGACTCTAACCATTCATACCCATAAAATAGGTAGATCCCCATCATTTAATACCTAACCTGTTTCCAGTCTATTTCCTAATTCTAATGCAACTAGCATTACGATGTAAGAGAAAGCACCCGAACCACTTAATACATTTTTAGTGGGAATCAAGTAGACTCTGACCATTTAGGACCTATAAAATAGGCAGGTCCTTGTCATTTCAGACCAAACCCAAGGCAGGCCCCTACATGGTTCTCCCTAACTGACATTGTAAGAAATCTCATTAGGAACTTAATACTTCTCTTAAAGGAAAGTTGCATACCTTATAATAGCTACTTAATAACCCTAAACCCAAAGCGGCCCTTTTAAAAATTTCTTCTATCGTATCAATAGTGCGATTATGTTTCATAACTCAAACTGTGACATCTTAGATTAATCAAACTATTTGTAGGTCCTAGTAGCCAAATTGACTGGCCAGATTTATCCTATAGGTTAGGACTAACCTTGCGTCCAATTGGGTTATTTATTATAGGTGATGTCGCACACCAGTTCCTAAAGTTACTATTGATAGCCAGATTTAATTGGGTAGACTTTTATGTAAGTTTAGGCTGATCTCACATCCATATAACTTAGTCATCCTTTATATGTATACAATCGTACACAATTAATAATCGAGGCCATAAAAGGTAACCCCTTATAACGCCCTTGATTAAGGATTAGCTCCTTAATTTACATTAACTCCTTTCCTACAAATTATTGCTACCTAATTATTCTAATAATACTAATCATTATTATCTATAATTTATAATCGATACATTATTAACTTTAGAAATCAATACATTGATATTATATATACACAAATGTGATATGAACATAATATCTCTAATCACACCGATGAAAATGCTAACTAATTTAAATGTCAAACTCATACAAGTCCCAAACTCTGACAAAAATATAGCTAATATCCTTAACTAATAATCGACTTGTATACAAAAAGGAATAATACCAAACTCATCTCATATTAATATAGTAGAATTTCTTTTTCTTTTTCAAGGAAAACAAGTCTTATAATTTAGATCTTTCATATTCTATTCAACTTTTACACAAAGCGCCTTAAATTAAAAAAGGGTCCATACACATTTGATTTACAGAAATAAACAGTGCAAACTATAATATAATAAAATTCATACATTGCACACAATATCTAAATTTATTTGCTTTTAGAATCCTTTTACTACTATAAGTGAAGTCAAAAGAAATAAAGTGGAATAGATTATAAATTATCTAAATCTCAATTACATATCTGATACTACTATGCTAATACAAACAAGTGAAATTCCAACATATTCAAATGTTGACATTTATTTAGGGAAAATTTGGGAGTTTTAAATGTTTTGTTTTTGTTTACCGAAATTTTCCAAGGCATACATCAAATCTAAATAAATATTATTCAATTACAAAAATTTGAAAAACTTGATATGTCCACTTATAGATATTTTCTTTCTAACCAGATTTGATTCCACCATGCCTAATTTCCTTTTAGATCTTTTTTTTTGAAATAACAAAGTGAATTATATATAAAAATTAGATTTAGAATCAGAACCAAAGAGGAATAGAATCAGAAATCAAAAGAATTAAATATCTAAACCTCTTACCTAAAAATCCCAACTGATTCTGACATCTAAAGAAGATTGGATTTGATTTATGCGGCTTTTCATTCTTTGTTAGATCTTTCCATTTTTGAATATACAACAAATAGATTGTGTATAAACAGATTAGATTTCAAAAATTAGAAGACGGAGAGGAGAAAGATTGGGAATCTAAATTAGAGATTAGAGAAATTAAATTAGAGACTTGAATTACTTACCAGAAAATTTGCTATTTTTGAAAATCTAAGGGGAAGGAATTTGACAGAGCTTCGTCGTTGCTTTCAGAATTTTATGAAGGAAAGTAGGGGTCTATTTATTGAGGTGGGAAGGAACCAGAACCACTGGATTAAAAGCAATTAAATCCAGACCATTCTGGCCTTCGGTTTTTACACCCGTAACTCCTCAACCATTCAACCGTTGCTTCCTGGACGGTCGGCCGCTAGCGGTCGACGGGCCAAAGTAAGGCAGTCTACCGGTGCATCGTTCTAGGAATGAATTATTACCTTCCATTTCTGTTATAATTTATTATTTAATTTACTTTTTACGTTATCGTTATTTTTGACATTTACTTAAATATTAAGTTCCTCTTAACATTAAGTATTTAAATTCAAATTTTCAAATTTTCAAACTTAAACACATTTGAATTATTTTAAAATGGAAAACATCAAACTCCCATAACTTCTCCATTTGAACTCCGATTTCAAAATATTATATATGGAAATTGATCATAAAATTGCCATGGACACAGTGATGCAACTTCCATGGTCAAATTTTGACATTCACAAATTTACATTTTAATCTTATTTTATTTATATAATTTCTTATTAAATTTTACGAGGTGTTACAGATTCCATGGTGTGCTAAAGAGCATTGTGAGTAACCGAGACCCTTTATTCATTAGTGGGTTTTGGAAGAGCTTACAAGAGGTATTGGGAAATGAGCTGCATCTCAATACAGCTTATCACCCCAAATGGATGGGCAAACCAAGAGATGAATCATATATCAGAAGATCTCTTGCAAGCTTTCATTCTCGATTTTGGAGGCTTGTGGGATGATCTCTTGCATTTGGTAGAGTTCGCATACAACAACAGTTATAAGTCTAGTATCGATATGGTGTTGTATGAAGCAGTGTATGGTCGACTATGTAACATGCCTTCATGTTCATGGAAAGTGGGCAAGAGACTGATATTTATGCGAGATATGTTTATAGAAACCACGAAGAAGATTAAGGTCATTCAGCAATGGATAAAAGCTGCTCAGGATAAGTAGAAGAGCTATGTTAATATGAGACGTCGAGATTTGGAATTCTCTATGGATGAGATGGTGTTCATGAAGATTTCTCTATTGAAGAATGTTATTAGATTCGGTAATAAACGAAAGTTGGCACTAAGATTCGTAGGTCCTTTCAGATAGTAGAGAGGATTGGGAACCTAGCATATAAGGTCAACTTACCTTAGAAGATGACGAGTGTGCATATCGTCTTCCATGTTTCTCACTTGTGGAAGTTTATGCGCGACTCAAGCATAAGGATTGCATGGAATCAACTTGATGATATTGAGATTGAATCAGAATCTTTGAGACCTCATAAGCCAGTTTGTATTGTCGAATAAGCCAGTTTGTATTGTCGAACGCGATACGAAACAGCTTAGGATGAAGACGGTAGAGTTAGTGAAGGTTCAATGGGGGCGAAAGTGAAGGCGATTACACGTGGGAAAGCAAGGAGAGCACAAAGGTTGCATATTCGGAGCTCTTTCCATGGTAAGACCTACTATTTATCATATTTACTTTCACTTTGATATCATATATGATAGTTCAGTATCTTGCATGTCATGCTAGGTTTATCTATACTATCGATTGTGTGGTTTCCTATTTAATATGTTTGATGGTTGCATATAGTTGCTAGGCATGCAAGGTATCGACTATTCTTTGACTTATTTGGGGATTTCAATTGCAGAATTCCTAAAGGAAGGAGAGTATACTGACCCGTATTTTATGTTTTAAAGAACAGTAAAATATTTTTATTTTATCCATATGAGGTCTTATGACTCTAACATTTTAGGAAATGACTCTTAGGGACATCTTCCGCATTTATGATTTTTTTTAGAATTTCTCTATGACCATTTTGACCATGAAAATCTTGCATGAACTATAAATTTTGATAAGAGCTGATTTATGATATTAAACCACTTTCATTGTTTCAGAATGATGGCTTTCCATTCCATAAATTGATCATTATAGTAAAACAAACTTACCCTTTGAATGTAAAGGCTGTTTTAAGTCTTGGCCGCCGTTAGCCAAAGTTAATGAGTAATTAGTTAGGCCCAAAACTAAGCCTACTAGCTAATTTTAGAATATTCACCTAATTGGGGCTGATGGCACATCTCTAATCACATTTCCCACTTTCCAATACAATCCCAAACCTTTCTTAATCCTAATTTTATCCAAAGACCTTACATTTTCTTACCAATCTTAGCCTAAATCACCATTAGATGGGTGATTAGCATAGGGGGATTAGAGATTATCATCTTTGGCTGATTTGAATTTGTTTTCCTTGCTATCCATTTTAGATCTAGTTGAAACATGGATTTTAGGTATTTGGTGAGTGGTTATTGACTTCTCACTATCCTATGCATGTTTATATATTTAAAATTAGCATTTTAACATGATTTTGATGATAAAACATTTTCTAGCATTAATTACATTTTTATACATGTTTATGATCGAAATTAAAATGGTCTAAAATAGTTTTTAAAAGATTTTACAACCCCTCTTGATCATAGAGACATGCTAGTGTAAAAGTTAGATCTAGATTAGAATTTGTGTGTTTATCATATCTTGATGAATTGCATGTGTGTATGTGTATGGATAATAGTTTAGCTTGATTGGTTATGCTTTAATATGGTTCGCTAGTGCTTTTAGGTAGTTAGGAAAGAGATCATTGAATTGCGCAAAACAAAGGCAAAATAGCGCCAAATCAGATGAAACTTAGATGAGAGGTTCTGGAGGACGTAGGGAGCTTGTAGTTCAAGTCGTAGGTGATTTTGGCGGAGTGATTTAGGTCGGTGACGAGTTTAATTTAGGTTGGTCAGATTTTAGGATGGTGGAGTTTTTGCTTTGAGTCATGCTTCGAGCTATAATTGAAAGTTCTCGGGGTTGACTTCAAGCAACTTAGGGAAAGGCCTGGTGTTTAAGTAATGGCCAAATCAGCTTGGTAGGACTTTTCTTTAGTGCTTTCTTGAGGAAAATATGGAAAGGTTTCGAGATAGAAGGAGTTGGAGTTGGAAAACATTGTACACCAAATTAGTGAAGTATTAAACTCGATGATCTCAGTACCAACCATTAAATTCGGTACCGAGTACTCTACTAGAGGACAGAAAGGTTTGATGACTTGGAAATTGAAGCATTAGAGGAAATGGGCTTCATAAAAGTAAATTGACATAAAATTAGTGAAGTATTAAACTCAACATTAAGTACATAAGGTCGATACCGACTTGAAGGATCTGCTCAGATTAGAATGGAACCTTTGGGAGTTGAAGTATGTGATCTTCTTGTCATGTTAAAGGTGTTTGTTTGTTCGCTTTGGGTTTTGATGGTGATGTAGCAGCATGATGATAACTTCAATACTTCGGCAATGGTAATCAGAAATTGAGTGAAGTTAGGTTCTAATGATGGTAGCTCAATGTTGAAAGGAGTCGTGAGAATGATTATCCATAAAGGGCGGGTTCTAGAAAGGGTGGTCCATGGATAGGATGTTAAATGGCCCTATCATGAAAAGAAAGAATGTGGAATGATTCTTTGAGAATAATGGAACTTGAAGGAGAAAGGAAAGAGCTCGGATACACGTGTTAAGGGATCATTGATACCCAGAGTTTTTTCTGATGTAACTGAAAGCAAGGGTATTATGAGTGCACTCATAGGTACTTTTTTGGGCTACCCAAGATCGGTGGAATCGATCTGTATACTACGAATAAGTGGAATATACCTAGTATCAGTTTCGGGCTATGTATATGTACATTAAAAACCAGGATTTCTAAGAATACCTGGTAGTTGAAAGGTTATACGATTTATCATATTTACATAGCATATCGAGTGATAGTGAAGATTGTTTGATGCATGCTATGTTTGCTTTGTTGTTTCTTCTGTAGTCAATCAATCTAAAGATGACATTTGAGATAGGTATTCTGCATAGGGACACCTAGACACCCGTCACTGTACTTAAGTCGTAGTACACTCTTATGATGTTGTAGAATAACATTTTTATGTTTGTTACGTGCTAACTTTTTGGTTGTAGAGGCAGCTTGGGTATGGTTTATATACCCTTGTTCCTTACTATATCTATATAGTATATTGAGATTCACTCATTGCTCACACCAAACTGTTTTCTAACTTGAGGTTTTATGATTTGCTACTTCTTCTCTTAAGTACTCTTAAAGGAGTAAACTAAATAGTAGATCGAAGTGATACGTAGTGGCTATGTAGATGATGAGCTGGATGGAGCTTTCACGTATTATATATAGATATACTATTGCTTATTCTGCTATGCAACGTTGGAGCTTAGGCAATGTTTGCTCTACTATCAAAAGATAGTTTATGTAGTTTATTTTTCCTTTGTATAAACCCTACTACTATGTTGAATACCTTTGTGGATCATATTCTGATATTTAGTTCACTTAGTTATTATTGTCTTTCTTGTTTTATATCTGAGATGATTATTTATTTTATTCGTTGCGCTAGGAGATATATGAAGGTTCTGTGGTGTTTTATTTCTTTTAAACCTTGACAATCATCATACATCGAACATGCATGATAGAAGCACACTACTTAGTTATATTGAGTGCCAGTGGTGTAGGGTGGTCGTCACAATGGGAAAGATAGAAGGAGTAGAGTTTGAAGAGATGAAGTAGTACATACTCGATCCAGATGGTTGGCCCCATAAGCATGGGAGATTATTTTCTCCCGATGTTGATGGATTGCGAGATAAGGTATTACAAAAGTTCCATCACTCTAGATTGACTATGCATCTGAATGTTAATAAGATGTTCTATGATACAAAGCAGACTTATTATTAGGAAGGGATGAAGAAGGATGTCAGGACATTCATCTCTAAGTGTATGAACCATCAGTTAGTAGATGCGGAGCAGAAGAAGCCTAGTAAGTTGGTGCAACCACTTGATGTTCACAAGTGAAAATGGGAGGTAGTATTGATGGATTTTATTGATGGGTCGTGAAGAACTAGTAGAGGGTACGATAGCATTTGGGTCATGGTCGATAGATTGACGAAGTGTGCCCTGTTCATATCCATGAAGTCTACAAGAATGACATCCAAATTGGCTGAGTTGTATGTAAAATGGGTGGTAGGATTCCATGGTGTACCGAAGAGCATTGTAAGTGAACAAGACCTGTTGTTTGGTAATGGGTTTTGGAAGAGCTTACAAGAGGCGTTGGGGACCGAGCTGCATCTTATTATAGCTTATCACCCACAAATTGATGGGCGGTCCTAGAGGATCAATCATATACTAAAGGATCTCTTGTGAACTTGAATTTTAGATTTCTGAGGCTCGTGGGATGATCACTTGCATTTGGTACGCTCCTTTATGTTGGTAGGAAGCAGACGAGAAATTGATATTTAGGCCATATATGATTAGAGAAACCTCAGAGAAGATTAAGATCATTTGGCAACGGATGAAAGCCATTCAGGATAGGCAGAAGAGCTATATTGATAGGAGACGTAGAGATTTGAAGTTCACTGTCGATGATATGGTGTTTGTGAAAATTTCTCCATTGAAGAATGTTATTTTATTCAGTAGTAAGGGAAGCGGGCATTGAGATTTTTCGGTCCTTTTTCGGTAGTAGAGAGGATTGGGAACATAGCATATAGGGTCGACTGACCTTAGAAGATGGTGGGCGTGCACAACGTCTTCCATATCTCTCATCTGTAGAAATTTATGCATGAATCAAGCATGATAGTTGCACGGATCAACTTGTTGGTATCAACATTGAACCAGAAACTTCGAGACCACGTAGGCCTACTATTTATCCCGAGGAGAGCATGAGGGCTGCATATCCTGAGCTCTTTTAATGGTAAGGTCTATTGTTTATCGTATTTACTTTCACCTTAGATATATCACATAGGGTAGTTTAGTATCTCACATGCTAGGATAGGTTCATTTATACTATTAATTTCATGGTTGTCTATTTGATATGTTTGATGGTTGTATATGGTTTAAGGCATGCGATGGAGCTATGGCCGACTATTTTTCAATTAGTTTGGGGATTTAGGTAATGAAATTCTTAAAGGGGGGAGAGTGTAATTGTAACAATCTACCTTGAAACAGACCTAAATTTCATCCCAGAAAAGGCCCAACGAAACTTTGATCCATTTTAAGGTAAGCTATTGGTAGAACTAAGAAAATAACAGTGTAGAGCTAGAACTAAACTTTCAGATTCACGACGGATGGAGCAAAATATAATAGGATAGTGTACCTATTTATTTCAAAATCGTAAAAATGGCATAACACAAAATTCCATAAAAACTATAACATAATATCTGTTACATGGGTACACATAAAAGCAAGTAATAATAAAAAGTGCAGCCATAAGCCAAGCTTCTCCATCTCTAAACATCGTCACCACCATCACTCCATTCTTAACCCATGCTGTAATAAAGAGGGTGTCTGAACATAAGTGTCTGGTGAATAAAAACCTCGACTTACCTTTTCAATAATTAGGCAGTATATCTCAAATTAAGAATATGTCTATAAACATAAGACCATTAAAATCATTTAATACTTCTTTATAAGGAAAGGAGGCGGGTCTAACCACTTAATACCTTCCATTCTAGAAGTAGATTACATATCCTAATCATGTTGAATCACATATTTTGATTCATGACAAAGAAGTGAATTATACTATATGAATATACGACAAAAAGAAATAGAATTACGCTGTTCAAACTACAAAGCAGACAAGGCTACAAAACTGTGTATAGTATGTTGATTTATTGAAGTTTTTTAGTCTTAGAAATGTTAAAATCTATCCTCAAGTAGTTAAGTTATTCTAAAACTTTAAACTTTTTAAAAAATGTGAAGATTGTGCTTTGACTGTCAGGTCAGTCGACTGACCATATATGGCCAGTCGACTGAATCTGTACAGGTGCACAGAAACGTTCTGTTTTTAAACAACTTTGAACATTCAGTTGAGTGATCGTTTTGGGTCAATCGACTGAATTCTTTCAACGGCTATTTTTTCTGAATGGACACTTCCTTTTGCCAAGAGTCACGTTCTAATATATAGAGGTATGGATGCTTCCTTTGATCAGAACTCTTCATGAACGATTGCATCTCTTTAACTATTCTATAAACACACAAAATTAACATCACAAATCACCAATTTTCCGATTACTTTCTGATCTTAATTTGTACTATTTCTGTATTCTAAAAAGCAATCACAACTTTCATATATTGCTTGAATCTCTGAATCAATTAACTTATTCTTTGATTTAAAGCAATGTTTTCCTTTCTAAATCTTTATACACACATATATACTTGAGGAAAGATTATAGGAAGGTGTTACTATCAAAGACAAATCAGTGTTATTAAGAACACATAGTGTCAAAGCAATTCTATTGAAACAGTTGAAGTCCTGTTCGGTTGTTTAGGCGGGTAAAGTCTTCTTTTAGTCGTTAGAGGCAAAAAAAATCTTGTTTAGGTGTTGTATACCTATTCCTCCGGGTTAAGAGAGGGTTATTCGGAGAAATTCCAGAGGGAAGTCTGGGATGGACGTAGAACGGGAAGTTCGAACCAGTATAAAAATTCCTAGTGTGCTCATTTTTTATTTATTTGCTATTATCATCTATTTCCGCATTCATATTTAATTATATTCCATATTACACGATCCTAAGTGATAGCTAGCCGCATAATAGTCACTTTCAATTGGTATCGGAGCAGGGTCATCCTATAACCGTAACACGGTTATTTGATAATCTGTCATTAGTTAATATGGAAAATAACATCACAAGCACTGTCACTTACACTAGTTTTATTGAAGGTCAATCTACTTCACGACCTCCACTATTCAATGATATGAATTATAATTACTGGTCAACTAAAATGAGAATATATATGCAATCTAATGGTTTTGAAACTTGGAACATTACTCAATACGAATATACTACTCCAACAGAAGATTTTTCAACTTGGACTACTGCACAGAAAACTGATGCTACTATAAATGCAAAAGCAATGAACATGCTAATTTGTGCATTAGGTAGAAATGAGTTTAATAGAGTTAGTATGTGCACAGATGCTTATGAGATATGGAGAACTCTAAAAGTAACTCATGAAGGAACTAATAAAGTCAAACAAAGCAAAATTACAATGTTGAAAAATCAGTTTCAAATTTTCAAAATGAAATCAAATGAAAATATAAATGACATGTATTCTAGATTTCAAGGTATATATCATTCACTATTGGCACTAGGAGAAAAATTCTCTGATTTTGATATAGTATCAAAAATCTTAAACTCTTTAACAGATGAATGGGAAAGAAAGGTCCTAGCTATTGAAGAAGCAAACGATCTTTCAACTATGAAACCAGAAGAGTTAATAAGAAATCTAATGTCATATGAAGTGAATTTGCAGGCAAAGAAAGTTCAACCACAAGATAAGAAGAATCTAGCATTTCAAGCAGAACAATATGACTTTGACTCGGATGAAGAGGATATGGCATTTATTGCTAGGAATTTCAAAAAGTTTTTTAAATTCAAAAAGAATAACAAGGGAAAGAGTTACAAAAATAATTCTAGCAACAATAATAGCAATAAACCATCATCATCTGTCATGGAATGTTATGAATGTCAAGAGAAGGGTCATATGAAGAAAGATTGTCTAGGAAAACAGAAAAACAATTTCAAGAAGAATAATTCAAGAAGAAAGCATTTTCTGTAACATGGGATGATTTAGATTCTTCATCATCAGAAAGCGACAGTGATAGTGACACAAAGCAAGCTAATATATGCTTCAAGGCTACAAATGATGATGTAAGTGGACTAAGTTTTGAAGATTTGGTTGAACTTAATTCTAAACTAGTAGATTTTGTAAATCAGACTAAGAAGCATAAAAAGGAGTAACAAGGAAAACTGAATAGATCTGAATTAGAAATTAGTATGCTTAGAGATGAAAAGAAAATTGTCGAAGAAGAACTTGAAAAATCTCAAGAACCTAATTCTAGTTTAGCCTCTCAACTTTCTATGATAACTCAGGAATCAGAAATTCAGAAGAATAAAAATCATATTTTATCAGTTGAATTAAATGATTTAAAATCTAGCACTAAAGTTTTAGAATTAGAAAAATCTAGTCTTAAAACTAAGCTAGAAGATATCAATAAAAATATTTCCAATTTTAATAAAGGACGAGAAAATCTTTCTAAAATAATAGAAAATTCTTAGTCAACTTCAAATAAAATGGGATTAGGATAGAAGAAAATTAAAAAACCAAAGAAATCTGAAAAGTTTAAAAATAAGTTTAAGAACAAAATTAAGCAAGATTTAAAGAAAACAGTTTCTAAAAATGTTAAAACTATTAAAATATGGATTCCTAAAACAAATAATAACTTGATTAGGAATAAACATATCAAAGCATTTATGGAAACTATTCATAAAAATAAGAATTATATTTTTAAAGGGAATTCTGAACCTTCTTGGGTTTGGTTTCCTAAGATCTAACTCTTAGGACCCTAAAAGAAAATGTAGGTACCATCTTAATCTTTATTTTTTGCAGGTACCACTTAAAAAAAAGGAAAATGGATTCTAGACAGTGGTTGCTCGAAACACATGACTGGTGATAAAGACATGTTAACAAACATAGTCTACTCAAATGGAGGATCAGTCACTTTTGGAGATAATTCAAAAGGTTATGTCATCGGCAAAGGCGATGTGAGCAATAACGGTATCTCTAACTCACCTCTCATTACTGATGCTCTATTAGTTAAAAACTTAAAACATAATTTATTGAGTATAAGTTAGTTATGTGATAAAGTTTTTCATATATCTTTTTCAGAAAATAAATGTAATATTTCTGTAAAAATCAAAGTTTAATTTTTGATAGTATAAGAGATAAATATATATATATATATATATTAAATATGAATATAAATCATAACACAAATATGTGTTTGGTAGCTACAGAAAATGATTCTTGGCTATGGTACAAAAGATTTTGTCACATAAACATTAATACTATTAATAAATTAGCTAAAATAAACTTGTTAAAGGACTACCTAATATGAAATCATTTTAATTATAACTTCATACTTATAATTAATTTGCTTATACAATTCATTCTTTTACAATATGTTTCATTTAACTTATTCAAACAACTTTTATTAACTTGCATATATCTTACATTTTCAATAACCAAACAATCAACTGATATACACTTTAATAATTCTGAAAAATCATTCCTTTTTATATAAAAAATAATCGAGGTAAAATTATTTCATTTACCCAATTTAAAACAATATCGTGTCGAATTGTTTTGTATCAGTGTTTAAAGATCCCTATCGATAGAGTTGTACGGACTATACCGGCCAAAATCCAAATACCACTCGACAAACCAATCATCACAATATAAAATAATTTTATATTCACTAAAAAATACACGCTCATAGTTATTATTACACTTAAACTCATTATAGAGTACTACTGACTCTATCTCTAACGAGTAATACCCAACAGAGCCATGGTTGTCGCTTAACCATATGCTCTGATACCAAATGTGAGGAACCGGTTCTTCGACTTACGAAGACCGACATCAATACGTCCACTGTATCAACTGCCGAGCAATCGAAGGCCGGGTAACCGAACCCTTAGGGTTTAAGAAAAAGAAAGAGGTAGAAGATGAGAGAAAAGGGTAGAGCAGAACAGAAAGAAACAACAGAACAATATCAGAATCTCACAATCGCAGCGGAACAACATATAATAAATAAATCTTTAAACAAAGAACTATATCAGTTATTACATTACATCACATTACATTACATTCCATCCTCAGAGTGTACAACAACAAACAATATCAAACAGCGGAAAAGAAATATAATATATTAGTAATATACTACGTCATGCCATCCAGCTTGCCTCCAGCAACTCCTGAATTCCAGAATATCCTGATAACCTGACTCTAGACTGCCCGTGTGGAAATTGGTGGGCACCCAGAGTTTAGGAAGGAAAACAATAAACTCTGAGTCAGTCATGTGACTGGTGTGAGAACTTAAAACAGTTTATATTTAAAACAAAACAGAGGAATATTTTTAAAGTCCATTCAAAATGCTTTTAAAAATGAAACTACCATAAGACCTCCCACACACACACAATGCAAACGCAGACTTAGAGGAGATTTCTTCTTATGTTAGTCAAAGATGCTTACTACGCAGAATCAAATCATTTTTGATATTATTTTTAGTGCATAGTGTAGAAAACATTTCGAAAGTAGAATATAAATCTTAGCCAGCATAGGTACCATTATATTATGCCCGCTATAGCTACCTCCCGAAGAAGCAGGTTATACAATTTGCAATCGTAAAGGGTTCGTATTGTTTCTTTGGATTTCCAACAAATGGTCAGGCCAAGGAACTTCCCATTGCCACATGGAAACGCCTCTGGAAAGATGCACCGAGAACCAAACCGGATCTCTGCCAACACTAGGCCGGGTTACCCCTAACTGGGTAACTACTGACACGAATATGTCATTCCCCAATCGTAACCGATCTATATCCGAGGATCCTCTATTTTCAACAACCACAAAGCAATAAATTTGCAGCAACAACATAGGTTAAGTATCTAGGCTCCATACCATGATACCACCTCTATCCAGAAGGAATGACATACACTAAAGGGGCGCTACCTCCTAATAACCTTGCTGCATCCTTCCTGTTTTGACCATTTCCAGGGTGTGAGGTCCAACGAAGTCTCGTCCACAAAGCCATGCTTTATATAAAAGCTGTGCTTTGATCATCAAATGCTCAACAGCACTTTGTATGCCACATTACCAATTTGAGAATATACCACTAGTAACCATCAACTACATAACCTCTAAGGGTGTTAAGCTAAGAGAATAAATTCTCCGCCACCAACGGAGATATATTTGATAGAAACCAGCTTTACATCTCAAATTGTAACGTCAGACACACATCAAAGTCCGTTCCGGGATCGAACGGAACCGAAGGCACTTACAAAAAAGTCCTTGCAATTCGGATATTCACTAATCACGACCGGACTTCCCATCACAAAGGGTAATAAATTTCTATATCGGAGATCAGCCGATGCAGAAACATTTGACGGCAATCCTTCTGTTTTCATAAATATCCGGTCTTCAACACCGGTCATCAAATGCAATCCATAACGACGTATCACATATTCGGAATGGGTTATATGACCTCAAGGTCCTTTCCCGGCTAACCCGAATAGTGAGCGCTTATTCAAAAATAAGTGTGGCATTCAAATTCAAGCAAATCACAACAAATACCTATTTAAAGGTAAATATTGATAGTCGGTTATTTAACTATCAATAGGTATGCTCAACATCACCAGATTCCAAATAATTTCCCAAATTATTTATTTTCCAAAAATATATTTACTATATATATATATATATATATATATATATATATATATATATATATATTTCCACACTTCAACCATTTGAAAACAAATTTTCAAATCCCTTTTCACCTTTACCACTTTTGAAAACAAATTTCAAACATTTTTCTTATGCGAAAATACTTTCATTTCAAAATGGTTCATTTAAACCAATTAAATAAATCCTTACTGATTTACTTTATATTTACGTTCCAAATCCGTAAATTTCATTTCCACACTTCAAAAATAATCAACGTTTATTTTTAAACAAATTTCCCTTTCTTTTATAAATTCCGTAGTGAATTTACAATTCCAAAATATCTATGAATATACAATTTCCAAATCGATTTCTAATATTCATTTTCAATTTATCTTTAAAAGATAAAATATCAAAATATTCACTTCATATTGGAAAACATTTCCATACTTATTTAATAAGTAATTCACAAATCTTTTTATTTTCTACACTTGGAAAATGTTCAATATACTTAAATCGAAATTAAGTATATATTTCATTCTTTAAAGAAAACGTGCGCTTAAACACATTTATTTGGGCCCAAAATGAATGTTGCGTAAAACGTCATTACGACAACCCAAAATCACTAGTATAGGGATTCGAAATTTAGATAGATATATAAATCCCAATACTATACAAAAATATTTCCTTTCGGAAATCATTTACTATAACAACAGTGTTATAGTCCACCATTTCCTTCTATTTCTCGAAAACGTCTATTTCAACAATGAATGTTGAAATCTATGGTTTCGACACTTAATGCATTTTAAAACAACTTCAAATCGTTTTAATTCTATTTAAAATATCACTTCCCCAAAATACTTAAATATATTATTCACTGTCCTAAAATCGTGAATATTCTTCGTTAACCAAATTCAACATTTTTCTACACATTTTGTTTAAAGGATTATCCACCGTCCAAAATCATAAATATATCTCCTTTAAAAGTCTAAAATAATTGACTTATCAAAAAAGTCGGTTTCGGATTTGTAAAACAATGTTTATAAATCCCCATTTATATTTTTTATAAGGACTACAATTTATAAGATTTAAAAATCTTACTACTTATAAAATTCCATTTATAACCTCATTTTCAGCATTAACAGAACTTCTTTTATAATTCCATTATTTCGATTTATAAAATATATATTTCATAAATCTCATCTATAAACCATTTATACTTATTCGAAAATCTCAATTAAAATGCCAAAATCCGATTTATAAGTTAATTTCCTATAAATCTTTTATTTTACAAAAATCTATTCATTTTATAATTTCACAATTTATAAATCTATAAATTTTATTCACTTGTGAAATCCATTTATACTTCATTTTAACACTTATAAAAACTCGTTTTATAATTCCTATATTTTTTTGTTTATAAATATTAATCTTAGAAATCTTTTATATAAACTGTTTATAATGATTCAAAAATCTCAATTTAAATAACCCATCCTTTTAATAATTTACAAAACGTTATTTAAAACTTATATAACTCCAAAATCATACTTTAGTACTATTTTCCCAAAAATATAACTTTTATAACAATAAAATTATAATGTTTATTTATTTTAACAATTCAAAATTTAATAAAACGTATACTTTCAAAAATCACTTTAAAATTCTTCTTAAAATCAAAATCATTATTTTGAAACTTAAAAAATGGATCCGATGATGCAACAGCACCAAATAGTCAATCACGACAACAAAGACATCATATATCAGTATATGACAATCAAAAAATATCACAATATCTGTAAATAAATAAATACTGGTGAGGAATCCAGTTGGATCCCTCCAACCTGTTTCCCTGCATCCAAAGATGTTAGCACAATACCAATTCCGTTCCAATATGGAATATCGCGGTATATGGGATTTATAAATATTATCCGCCATTATGCGACGCAATAGGGTCTCATCCGCTATATACTGCGGGAAATCAACTCCAAGTACATAAATAATACCAATTTCACTTTGTAGTGAAATATTCGCGGTATATGTTTTTGATAAATAACCTCCGCTTACTAATGGCGTATAATGTCTATTTCAATCATCAACAGATAATAATTTATCATCCAGAAATCTAACTATTTAAAATTTAAATCGAAACAATTCGATTGAGTGAGAAGTTATCACCTTGGTTTCAATTCAGTTTTCGCATTTTATTTCGAATAATTAAACACGCGTTTAATTTTACCCGAAATTCAAACTAGGTCCAAACGACTCCAAAATGGCTCCATTACGTAGTGCTCGACAAAACGAACCCGTCGCAATTCGTTTCGTGCGAAACGGACCTCGTATGAAAAAGTTATACTTGTTTAAAGTTTACACGAATTATAAATATAATAAATTACAATTTCTATTTTCAATTCTAAACCTAGATTAAATCAGAGCCATCCATTACTTGACTGCAGATCAGGGCCGTGCATTGTTGTTTCTTCCCCAACGTGAGAATCACGTTCAAACAACCCAAAGCCGCCTTCATGCCCTTGATTCTCGAGCCATCCACGAGCAACTTGGAGATGATCGGCCTAGGGCATATTAAAGCCCCTCACAGGAGCTACCTTCGGCCTCGATTTGGTTGAACTCGGTCAGCCCTTCGCCTCGGAATACGTGCGCGACCCGGAGACGAACGCGGCCAAAATTCTCCTCTCATGGTCGACAATTCGCCAGATCCACCGTTGGATATGTAGATTGCATTGTGCTCTACAACTTCCGTGTTGGAAGTTTGTTGTAATTGCTTACGGATTTGAAGAAATTGAGGGGAGAAGAAAACAATATTTTCGTCCATTGATGTTTATTGGAGGCGGCTGTAACGTTTGAGAAACCCTAGCCTTTTCTTTTTGCAAATTTGTGAATGTTGTGGCCTTATATAGAAAATCGGCGAATTACTATTCATTCGAAATTTTCCGAACTCCAAATGAAGCATGTCGGTTAGCGTTTCTAAGATTTACCCCACGTTCCGAACACAATGGAACGTGTTTTGGGAGCCAATTCGATCATCTGTGCGAGTTACGGCAATAAACGATCGATTTTAAATTAAATCGATTAAACGAATTTTCTATGCGTTTTGGCTTGCCCCGGACAAACGGTAAATCCGATTGACACGAAATTTGAAACCATACAATAATATCACATTACGGATCCGATGAAACTAGTTTCGTCGAAATCTGACACTGTTTGAAAAATGACTATTTTTCAGTTGATAATTAAATATTAAAACATTCAATTTTCACAGATTTACTTTAAATTCAATTTTAAAAGTTCTATAACATCATTCTAACTCTAATATGATATAATAAAATTTTACAAATCAATTTTAACCATATTAAATCCAATTTCCAATTATTTCTGTAATTTCAATTATTAAATTATCGATTTAATACCAATTAAATCTAGATATTCGAAATAAAATTTATTCGACTTATAAATCTTACTTATTAATATTTAAAATTAATTAAATATATAATTTTTAATTAACAGAAATTCTGGGTCGTAACAACTCAAGTTCGGACATGTGTGGTTTATTATCGGATTCAGAGGGTGTTGGGTGCAGGTCGTCACATCTCCACAATATATTTAATTGTGTATTTCAAAGTCCGGTATGCAGTGAAATCAAAGAAAATGGTTAACCGTATTGTACCACTTTGGAACTTCTTGATGGTCTGTGTCTGTGACGACCCAAACTCGATGTTCGGTAAACAACATCAAATTTTGCATCGCCGGAGCTTATAACAACAATTAGATGAATATAAAACAGCGGAACAGAATCAATATCATAAATATCATCACAGTTACAACATCAACATAATATCCATACTGCAACAGAGTACATAATACATACACTACAACTCCAAATACAACATCATGATAATACAACAGTGAACATATATCCAAAAGTTCTCAAATGAGAGAGATGATAACGAACTCCAAAAAGCTAACACCTGAAATCTCCAATAGCTCCTAAGATATCTCCAAGATAAGAGCTCCAAAATACCGCTACTCAACATATAGAAACCTGCTACTAGGCTGCCCGTGTGGAAATAATGGGCACCCAGAGTTTAGGAAAGAAAACAATAAACTTCGGATCAGTCATGGGACTGGTATGAGTAAACGAAAACAGTTGCATTTAAATAAAACAAGATTTATAAAAGAATTTGCGGAATGCTTTTAAAAATGGAACTACCATAAGACTCCCGCCACACACATAATGCAAACGCAGAATTGGAGGAGATTTCTTCTTATGATAGTTAAATATGCTTGGTACGAGGAAAGAAATTCTTTGATATTGTTACTAGTGCATAGTGAAGAAAACATTTCAAAAGTAGAATTATTAATCTTAGCCAACATACGACCATTATCGTATGCCTACTATAGCTACCATCTAAACGGTGGGGCGCCACCATAAGTAAATGGCAGGTTCTACAACTAAAACCGTACAGGGTTTCGTATTGGGAATTTGGATTTCCAACAAATGGTCAGGCCAAGGAACTTCCCATTGCCACATGAGAACGCCTCTGGAAGGACGTCCCCGAGAACCAAACCGGATCTCTGCCAACACAAGGCCGGGTTACCCCTAACTGGTTAACTACTGACACGAGTATGCCATCTCCTGGTCGTAACCAACCTTTAACCGGGGCCCCAGCAACAAATCACAAAATCATATATATATATCTGCGATATCAACATAAGTTAAGTATCTGGGCTCCATACCATGATACCACTTCTATCCAGAAGGAAATGTACATACCCTAAGGGGTGCTACCCCCAATAACCTTGCCGCATCTTTCCAGTTTTGACCATTTCGGGGTGTGAGGTCCGACGAAGTCTCGTCCACAAAAACATGCTTTATACAAAAGCTGTGCATTGGGTCAACAAATGATCATAGAAATGATCACCAAGATAGACGATCAAATAAATGATCCTATCACAAATGATCAACACAATGATCATTTCACAGCAACACTCAGCATGTCACATTACCAAATTGGGAATATATTGCTGATAACCTTCAACTACATAACCTCTGATCTCGTACGTCTCAGAGAAGGGTGTTAAGCTAAGAGAATAAATTCTCCGCCACCAACAGAAATATATTTGAAAGAAATCGACTTTCTATCTCAATTTGTAATGTCAGACATACTATCCATACAAGTCTGTTCCGGGCTCGAACAGAACCGAAGGCACTTCCAAAGAAGTCCTTGCAATCCGGATATCCACAATCCTGATTGGATTCCCCATCACATATGGAGAACTCTATACCGGAGCAACTCGGTGCAGAGTCAGTCGACAGATCATCCTATCGCTCTCGCAAATAGCCGGTCTTCCACACCGGTCTTCGATTGCTATCCATAACGTCGAATCACATGTTCGAAATGGGTTATATGACACAACGGTCCTTTCCCGGCTAATTCGAATAGTGGGTGTCAAATTTTAAAACGTGTGGATGTCATTCACAAATATTCACAGGTTCGATGTGGGTTTCGGATAACTAAATGAAATCCGATTCCCTGTCGCATCGAAGTTTAAATGCCGTTTTACGGGCAACAAGGTTTTCACATCAATACAGAACAAATCATAATCACAGTGCAATAACATGGCAATTTCATCATACAGAATTACAAACAGAACAGAGATATCAATATAAGTTAACAACAATAGTTAATTATTTACTAATCAAAACGAATGACATAAATTAACCAAATATTATTTTATTGATTATTCAATCAATGATTTATTATTCTTAATGATAATTAAATTAATCTTAATCATCTTGATACATTGATTTTCCTTAATTAGTTATTTTAATTAACTGCCAATTAAATTAATTAACTTGCTTTATCAAATCAATAAATTCTTAATTATAAATTTATTTGAGTACTTAATTGTTTATTAAATCAATTTTTAATCACAATCTTTAAATTATTCTAAATTCCTTTTCAAAACTATTGATAAAATCATTTACCTTAATTTTCATTTGATAATATATTTTATACTTTAAAAATTAATTTATTGTTACATTGGAATTTTAATATAAATTTATTTAAAATTCTTCTTTTAAATTTAATCATTTAATTAAATTTTGATTTTTTTTTAACTTTCTTTACCAACTAAAGAATTTACAAATTCTAAAGCATTTGTTAAAAATTTAACTTAACAAAATCTAAACTGTTTATATTGCAAACACAAAATTTTTATTAACATTTGATGACTTAAAGATTTGAATGGGCTTAGCCCATATAAAACAACCCGAGTAAAAGCAGCGTTTCACTCGCGTCACCCCCGGTTCCATCACGTCTTCTCCCCGAGAACCCCATTTCTTTCCTCATCCTAGTTCTTATCTCCTTCCAGTTTCTTCTTCTTTCTTTCTTTTCTTTTTAACGCTTAAAAATCAAAACTGGAAACAAGCCTCCACCACGCACTCGAGTTCGACCCCGAGTTTGACCCCCTTCTGCTCGATAACGTCACCGAGTACCCAGCCCTTCTTCTCCTTCATTTCCCCTTTGTTTCTTTTTTTTTCCACTGGCACATCACCACCACCGTGCACGTGCACGGTGGTTCGCGACCTCTCTGATGGCCATCGTGACCATCAACAAATCACGCTTCATTCCCCTATTCGAAAACGATGATCAATTCAATGTCAACGACCCCACAACGAAATCGAGCTTCCAGCTCGAAACTCGAACCCATCCTCACCAACAAATTCGCTTCGCCCTCGTTGCTCCAACCATCGGAGCAGCTCGAACTTCGTCACCATCACGTCCACACCTCATGCCATCATTCCCTTTAAAATCCCCTAACTCGATGCGTCAGAGGTGGCGTACACATCGCGTTCCCAGACCGTATACATTTCGAGACTAAAACCCTAGTTTGATCTCAAACTCCAAATTCACGAAATAGAAAAATCCTTCGATAATTTTCTCGAAGCCTCTGACGTTCAAGCTTGCTACAAACCCATTTTTAGCATTTATAATTGAATCGATTATTATAAATTCATACAAGTTCCATTTTTATTCAAATACAGGATACTCTTGAAAAACCCAACTAAAAATCCTCATTTTATTTTTAAAAATCATGGATTGAAGTATGGATTCAGATTAAAATCCTGAATCGATGTTTTACAACCTTTTATTTTTATCAAATTTCAACTTGAAACCTATAAAGCATGTTTCCAGTGGAAGATAATGTACAGTAGGTTCAAACAACTTTACAAAACTTGTTTGAGGATTAAAACAACTTGACTTATTTGAAAACCCAAGCTTGTCAGTGATTTAAAGCAAATAGACTTCAGTTTTGAAACGAATAAAATCCCTGTATAAAGGTTTACAGAGACAGAGCATCACTGGGAAATCATGTGAAGCATGAACCAAAGCAGTTTATAATTGAAGTTTAAACTATTTTGAACAAACTTAAAATCCTTTACAAAAACATGTTTACTCACATGGAAATATTTGAAACAGAGAATATGTTGATCTTCTTTGAACTGCAGATTTGAATCTCCTCTCTCTGGTTTGGTTTTTTAACTTCTTTTTTATTTTCTGTTTTGCTCACTTTTTATTTCTTTTCTGATCTTTTCAAAATTTGTTGAATGATACTTGAGTTGTTTTAAACAAATGAACTAAGACAATTCTCAAGTATATAAAGAAGTGGGCAGGTTTAAGTGGACAGCTTCCTTATACTGTATTTGTACTTTGTGAATATTTCAATTTACTGGTTGAAGTTTGAAAGCATTTAATGTATGTAACACTTTCATGTATCTACAGCATGCCGTGCTCATGCTTTGATTTAGGCTGAGATGGTATCAAGTAGTGCTGAGAGGATAGGCATTAAATGCAAGCATTTAATGGAAGCATGTAATGTTTCATGCTTTGTATATTTTCAGCATGCTATTTGATTTGCTTTTTTCTGTAAGTACTATTTTCTTACATATTTTTTTTTCTATTTAAAATACTTACTTTCCTAGTTTACTTTATAAAATAAAAGTGCTTTGTTTTAAAAATACTTTCTTGCATAGATTTTGTTTTCTATGCTATCTTCTTGTTTGCATGCAACTCACGGCAAACTACTTACTGGTTTGTATATTCTTTTTGCAAGTACAAGTTTGCTTTACTAAAGGTTAGGAATTTGTTTATATGTAAGTATTGTTTTGTTTAATTGTATTGTTTTTGTTTTTATTTGTTCATTTTTTTTTATTTTATTGTTATAAACAATTTCTTGTTGATAAGTGTTGTTTCCTTTAATTATTATTGTTATTATTTTTATTATTTATTTAAACTTTATTATCAAAATTTATTTAATTCCATCCAACCTGTAATATCAATCTCAACAATATTAAATTTAGGTTGAATTTCACTAATTAAATTCCAAAGTTCAAATAATTTATCGAATTTTAAATTCAAAAATTTCGGGATGTTACAATATCCCCTCCTTAAGAAAATTTCGTCCTCGAAATTGAAAGAGAGAGAAACGTAAACAAATAATATACGAATTCAGAAACAAGGAAATGACTTACAGTTTTAAGTCGAGATGTCAATTCTGCATTTGGGATATGATTTCTTCATATTATCTTCGGTCTCCCAAGTACAGTCCTTTGGATCGCCACTCCATTTAACTTTGACCAATTTCACAATTTTGTTCCTCAATCGCTTCTCATCACGATCAACAATTTTTATCGGTTCCCTTCTAACTGCCAAGTTGGGAGTGATTTCAAGATCCTGCTGAGCAGCTTCTTCAATAATATCATCTGGATCGTGCACATACTTCCGAAGATTAGAAATATGGAACACATCATGTACGCCAGACAACCAGCTGGGTAACTGCACTCTATATGCTAGAGGACCAATCCTTTCCAGAATAGGAAAAGGACCAATATAACGCGGTGCCAACTTTCCAGTTTTCCCGAATCTCAACACACCCCGCATTGGAGATACTTTCAGAAATACAGAATCTCCAACTTGAAATTCCAAATTTCTCCTTCGACGGTCATAGTAGCTCTTCTGACGGCTTTGGGCAGTTAATAACTTCTTTCGAATAAAGTTTACCTTCTCAGTGGCTTCTTTTATCATATCCGGTCCAAGAACAAGTCTGTCGCCTGATTCGATCCAGCATGTAGGTGATCGACACGGACAACCATATAAAGCTTCGAAAGGAGCCATTTCTAAACTGGCCTGATAACTGTTATTATATGAGAATTCAACTAGATGCAAATGGTCCTCCCAAGAACCACCAAAATCATGCACACAAGCACGCAGTAGGTCTTCTAAAATTCGGTTGGCCCTTTCAGTCTGTCCATCAGATTGTGGGTGATAAGCAGTACTGAAATTTAATTTCGTTCCCGATGCATCCTGAAATGCTTCCCAAAATCTACTAGTGAAGATCGGGTCACGATCACTCACTATACTACTGGGAATACCATGGAGGCGAACAATTTCCTTTATATAAATATTTGTCAAACTTGCTGCAGTCCGAGTAGATTTAACTGGAATGAAATGAGCATTTTTGGTTAGACGATCCAAAATAACCCAAATCGCTTCATTGCCTTTCTTGGTACGAGGCAATCCATCAATGAAATCCATTGATACCTGATCCCACTTCCATTTCGGTACTTCCAAAGGTTGAAGTAAACCGGCCACTTTCTTTTGGTCGCTCTTGATTTGCTGACAAGTAGCACAGCGACTCACATAAATAGATATGTCTCTCTTCATCGTCTTCCACCAGAATGTTCTTTTAACATCTCGATACATTTTGTTGACTCCTGGATGGATGTTGAATTTGGACTTGTGGCATTCGTCCAATACTTCACGTTTCAATTCTGGAATGTCAGGGACACAAATTCTGCCCTTCATTCTTATAACTTCTCTATTATCTATCTCAAAAGTAGTATCCTCTCCTCGATCTAATCTTCTACGCATTTCTCGAAGAAACTTGTCTTCAGTTTGCTTACTCGCGATCTTCTTAAGAAGAGTAGGAGTGATAACTAGATATGCGAGAACAGCATGTCTTCTGCTTAAAGCGTCTGCAACTACATTGGCCTTTCTGGGTGTATACAGAATATCTAAGTCATACGATGCTAGAAATTCCAACCAACGTTGTTGTCGCAGATTCAGATCCTTCTGGGTGAAAAGATATTTCAAGGATTTATGGTCGGTGAATAATTCGAATTTTTCACCTAAAACAAAGAGAGTTTATTAAGTATATTTCTTTAGTTAATTTCGCAAATTCTTAAGAAAGCTGAAAAGATTCTTACCCAGAAGATAGTGTCGCCATATTTTCAAAGCGAAAACAACAGCCAAAAGTTCCAAATCGTGCGTCGGGTAGTTTTTCTCATGCGGACGTAATTGTCTACTCGCGTAGGCAACCACCTTTCCATTTTGCATCAATACTGCACCTAACCCTTCACCACATGCATCAGTATAGACAGATAAGCCTTGGTTCCCATTAACAATAGTGAGAACAGGAGCAGTGGTCAATCTCTCTTTCAACTCTTGAAAAACTTCTTTACATTCTGGAGTCCAAATGAACTTTGCATTTTTCATTGTTAACTTAGTCAGCGGACTATCCAACTTAGAAAAATCTTGAACGAATTTCCGGTAATAGCCCGCTAAACCCAAAAAGCTTCGAACTTCTCTTGGAGTAGTGGGTTGTTTCCAATCAAGAATAGCGGAAATTTTGCTAGGATCTACTGAAATCCCTTCCTCATTAACAATATGGCCAAGGAATTTGACTTCATTGACCCAGAAGTGGCATTTGGAAAATTTTGCAAATAGAACATTTCTCCTCAATATTTCCAATACGATTTTAAGATGTTCGGCATGCTCTTCTTTAGTCTTAGAATAGATCAAAATATCATCAATGAATACTAGCACAAATTTATTCAAAACTTCCCGAAACACACGAGTCATAAGATCTACGAAGTATGCTGGAGCATTGGTTAGCCCAAAAGGCATAACTAACCATTCATAGAACATATTAGGACCTCTGAAAGCAGTCAAATGGACACAATCTTCGGCGATTCGTAATTGATGGAATCCCTGGGCTAGATCCATTTTTGAAAAGAAACGAGCGTCGTGCAACTGATCAAATAAATCATCAATTCTGGGCAGTGGAAATTTATTTTTGAGAGTTTGTTTATTTAGATCGCGGTAATCTACACACAATCTCAAAGATCCGTCTGATTTGGCAACAAATACGACGGCTGAGCCCCATTCAGAAACACTGGGTCGAATTAATCCTTTTGCTAGTAGCTCATCAGTTTGATGAACCAATTCAATCTTTTCCCTGGGTGCCATCCTGCGACTTGCGTGGACAACAGGACGAGTATTAGGTACAAGATCGATTCGGAATTCTATTTTTCGATGAGGAGGTAAAGATTTCACTTCTTCAAATACGTCGGAAAAATCCCGAACAACAGGTATAGACTGCAAAGTGGGTTCAAGATTTCCCAAAGTATACATCAATCTGTCACTCCTTGGACTAGGATTCTCACAAGAGATTTCAATAAAATTTCCAAAACTTGTTTTGATTAAAACTGTCCGATTACTACACTCCAATCTAGCTTCGTATCTCGATAACCAGTTCATACCGAGTAAGATTTCAAATTCGTCAAATTCGAGGACATAAAGGTTGATAGGAAATTTATAGCTAGCATATGAAATAGGAACTCTCTTACAATATGAACTAAGATTTGCGGGACCTCCAACCGGATTTTTCACGCAAATAAGATCATTAGCAAATTTAGTTTCAAGTCCCAATTCATTTACGGTTTGTTGGGAGATAAAGCTATGTGAAGCTCCTGTATCAAATAAAACTCTAACAGTTCTATTATCAATAGTAAGGTTACCTTCCAAAATGCTTTTCCCTTTATCAGCTTTTGAAGTCGAGGGGTCCTTCTTAATTGCATAAACTTTTGCCACCTGCGCTGGCTTCTTCACTGGGCAATCTTTAACTAAATGTCCCGGTTTATGACAATTGTAGCATTCTTTAGCTGGCTTCTTCGGTTTTGGGCAGTCATCTGAATAGTGGCCTTTCTCTTTGCAGTTGTAACAAGTGACATTTTCTGTTGCGCTTCCTTGAATGCTCCTCTTCTTCTCATTGCCTTGCCAAGGTTTCTTGCCTCCGAATTTCCGCTTTTTGTAATTTTGACTACTTGAATTACCTTTCTCCACAGTTGCTTCTTGCATATCAAGAGTAGCGTACCTGTACCCCATATCTACTAAATCTGAAAAAGATTCTTTAACATGACCCGTCATTCTTCCATGATATTTCTGGTTCATTCCCCGGATAAACCTTTCGTTTTTCTTAAGAGGTGTATTTAGCAATTCTGGGCCAAACCGAGATAGTTCGCTGAATTTATTCAAGTATTCTTCAAACGATAAACTTCCTTGCTTCAAATCCAGAAATTCCTGATACATTCTGGAAACTCCCGCCGATGGCATGTAACGTTTCTCAAACACTTCCTTAAAACGATCCCAAGTAAATTCTTCCTCGGGTTCATCTATAATGATGGTTTCCCACCAAGCTGAAGCTTCTCCTTGGAGTTGCCAAGAAGCTATAAGTCTTTTCTGCTCATCCTGCAGTTTTAGCCCTTTAAAAATCTTTTCACACGATCTTACCCAAGCTTGAGCGTCAATAATTGACTCTTTGCCAATGAACGGTTTGCCAGCAAGCTTTTCGAACTTCTTATATAAATCAGCCAAGTCCGGCTGCTGCTGAATTTCTATTACTGCTTCTGCGGCTGGGGGAATTTGATTTGGTGCTGCAGCATTGCCTTGACCCCTAGCTCTTCCTCTGCGTCCACTCATTTTCACTATCTGAGATTAGTAAGAAAATTGATTTAGATATGCAGACGAAATATCTTAAGGAATATCAGCAGTAAAAAATAAACAGACTAAGAAAATTTAAAGTTTCAGTCTTGGTTATACTCATTCTAGGGCATACTTCACCCTATCTCTAAAGAGCCATCTAATGTGTTATACTCCGTAGCTAAAGTTCTTACTCAACCAACAGCTCCGATACCACTTGTGACGACCCAAACTCGATGTTCGGTAAACAACATCAAATTTTGCATCGCCGGAGCTTATAACAACAATTAGATGAATATAAAACAGCGGAACAGAATCAATATCATAAATATCATCACAGTTACAACATCAACATAATATCCATACTGAAACAGAGTACATAATACATACACTACAACTCCAAATACAACATCATGATAATACAACAGTGAACATATATCCAAAAGTTCTCAAATGAGAGAGATGATAACGAACTCCCAAAAGCTAACACCTGAAATCTCCAATAGCTCCTAAGATATCTCTAAGATAAGAGCTCCAAGATACCGCTACTCAAAATATAGAAACCTGCTACTAGGCTGCCCGTGTGGAAATAATGGGCACCCAGAGTTTAGGAAAGAAAACAATAAACTCCGGATCAGTCATGGGACTGGTATGAGTAAACGAAAACAGTTGCATTTAAATAAAACAAGATTTATAAAAGAATTTGCGGAATGCTTTTAAAAATGGAACTACCATAAGACCTCCCGCCACACACACAATGCAAACGCAGAATTGGAGGAGATTTCTTCTTATGATAGTTAAATATGCTTGGTACGAGGAAAGAAATTCTTTGATATTGTTACTAGTGCATAGTGAAGAAAACATTTCAAAAGTAGAATTATTAATCTTAGCCAACATACAACCATTATCGTATGCCTACTATAGCTACAATCTAAACGGTGGGGCGCCATCATAAGTAAATGGCAGGTTCTACAACTAAAACTGTACAGGGTTTCGTATTGGGAATTTGGATTTCCAACAAATGGTCAGGCCAAGGAACTTCCCATTGCCACATGAGAAGCCTCTGGAAGGACGACCTCGAGAACCAAACCGGATCTCTGCCAACACAAGGCCGGGTTACCCCTAACTGGGTAACTACTGACACGAGTATGCCATCTCCCGGTCGTAACCAACCTTTAACCGGGGCCCCAGCAACAAATCACAAAATCATATATATATATCTGCGATATCAACATAAGTTAAGTATCTGGGCTCCATACCATGATACCACTTCTATCCAGAAGGAAATGTACATACCCTAAGGGGTGCTACCCCCAATAACCTTGCCGCATCTTTCCTGTTTTGACCATTTCGGGGTGTGAGGTCCGACGAAGTCTCGTCCACAAAAACACGCTTTATACAAAAGCTGTGCTTTGGGTCAACAAATGATCATAGAAATGATCACCAAGATAGACGATCAAATAAATGATCCTATCACAAATGATCAACACAATGATCATTTCACAGCAACACTCAGCATGTCACATTACCAAATTGGGAATATATTGCTGATAACCTTCAACTACATAACCTCTGAGCTCGTACGTCTCAGAGAAGGGTGTTAAGCTAAGAGAATAAATTCTTCGCCACCAACAGAAATATATTTGAAAGAAATCGACTTTATATCTCAATTTGTAATGTCGGACATACTATCCATACAAATCTGTTCCGGGCTCGAACAGAACCGAAGGCCCTTCCAAAGAAGTCCTTGCAATCCGGATATCCACAATCCTGATTGGATTCACCATCACATATGGAGAACTCTATACCGGAGCAACTCGGTGCAGAGTCAATCGACAGATCATCCTATCGCTCTCGCAAATACTCGGTCTTCCACACCGGTCTTCGATTGCTATCCATAACGTCGAATCACATATTCGAAATGGGTTATATGACACAACGGTCCTTTCCCGGCTAATTCGAATAGTGGGTGTCAAATTTTAAAACGTGTGGATGTCATTCACAAATATTCACAGGTTTGATGTGGGTTTCGGATAACTAAATGAAATCCGATTCCCTGTCGCATCGAAGTTTAAATGCCGTTTTACGGGCAACAAGGTTTTCACATCAATACAGAACAAATCATAATCACAGTGCAATAACATGGCAATTTCATCATACAGAATTACAAACAGAACAGAGATATCAATATAAGTTAACAACAATAGTTAATTATTTACTAATCAAAACGAATGAGATAAATTAACCAAATATTATTTTATTGATTATTCAATCAATGATTTATTATTCTTAATGATAATTAAATTAATCTTAATCATCTTGATACATTGATTTTCCTTAATTAGTTATTTTAATTAACTGCCAATTAAATTAATTAACTTGCTTTATCAAATCAATAAATTCTTAATTAGAAATTTATTTGAGTACTTAATTGTTTATTAAATCAATTTTTAATCACAATCTTTAAATTATTCTAAATTCCTTTTCAAAACTATTGACAAAATCGTTTACCTTAATTTTCATTTGAAAATCTATTTTATACTTTAAAAATTAATTTATTGTTACATTGGAATTTTAATATAAATTTATTTAAAATTCTTCTTTTAAAATTTAATCATTTAATTAAATTTTGATTTTTTTTAACTTTCTTTACCAATTAAAGAATTTACAAATTCTAAAGCATTTGTTAAAAATTTAACTTAACAAAATCTAAACTGTTTATATTGCAAAACACAAAATTTTTATTAACATTTGATGACTTAAAGATTTGAATGGGCTTAGCCCATATAAAACAACCCGAGTAAAAGCAGCGTTTCACTCGCGTCACCCCCGGTTCCATCACGTCTTCTCCCCGAGAACCCCATTTCTTTCCTCATCCCAGTTCTTATCTCCTTCCAGTTTCTTCTTCTTTCTTTCTTTTTTTTTTAACGCTTAAAAATCAAAACTGGAAACAAGCCTCCACCACGCACTCGAGTTCGACCCCGAGTTTGACCCCCTTCTGCTCGATAACGTCACCGAGTACCCAGCCCTTCTTCTCCTTCATTTCCCCTTTGTTTCTTTTTTTTTTCCACTGGCACATCACCACCACCGTGCACGTGCACGGTGGTTCGCGACCTCTCCGATGGCCATCGTGACCATCAACAAATCACGCTTCATTCCCCTATTCGAAAACGATGATCAATTCAATGTCAACGACCCCACAACGAAATCGAGCTTCCAGCTCGAAACTCGAACCCATCCTCACCAACAAATTCGCTTCGCCCTCGTTGCTCCAACCATCGGAGCAGCTCAAACTTCGTCACCATCACGTCCACACCTCATGCCATCATTCCCCTCAAAATCCCCTAACTCGATGCGTCAGAGGTGGCGTACACATCGCGTTCCCAGACCGTATACATTTCGAGACTAAAACCCTAGTTTGATCTCAAACTCCAAATTCACGAAATAGAAAAATCCTTCGATAATTTTCTCGAAGCCTCTGACGTTCAAGCTTGCTACAAACCCATTTTTAGCATTTACAATTGAATCGATTATTATAAATTCATACAAGTTCCATTTTTATTCAAATATAGAATACTCTTGAAAAACCCAACTAAAAATCCTCATTTTATTTTTAAAAATCATGGATTAAAGTATAGATTCAGATTAAAATCCTGAATCGATGTTTTACAACCTTTTATTTTTATCAAATTTCAACTTGAAACCTATAAAGCATGTTTCCAGTGGAAGATAATGTACAGTAGGTTCAAACAACTTTACAAAACTTGTTTGAGGATTAAAACAACTTGACTTATTTGAAAACCCAAGCTTGTCAGTGATTTAAAGCAAATAGACTTCAGTTTTGAAACAAATAAAATCCCTGTATAAAGGTTTACAGAGACAGAGCATCACTGGGAAATCATGTGAAGCATGAACCAAAGCAGTTTATAATTGAAGTTTAAACTATTTTAAACAAACTTAAAATCCTTTACAAAAACATGTTTACTCACATGGCAATATTTGAAACAGAGAATATGTTGATCTTCTTTGAACTGCAGATTTGAATCTCCTCTCTCTGGTTTGGTTTTTTAACTTCTTTTTTATTTTCTGTTTTGCTCACTTTTTATTTCTTTTCTGATCTTTTCAAAATTTGTTGAATGATACTTGAGTTGTTTTTAACAAATGAACTAAGACAATTCTCAAGTATATAAAGAAGTGGGCAGGTTTAAGTGGACAGCTTCCTTATACTGTATTTGCACTTTGTGAATATTTCAATTTACTGGTTGAAGTTTGAAAGCATTTAATGTATGTAACACTTTCATGTATCTACAGCATGCCGTGCTCAGGCTTTGATTTAGGCTGAGATGGTATCAAGTAGTGCTGAAAGGATAGGCATTAAATGCAAGCATTTAATGGAAGCATATAATGTTTCATGCTTTGTATATTTTCAGCATGCTATTTGATTTGCTTTTTTCTGTAAGTACTATTTTCTTATATGTTTTTTTTTTCTATTTAAAATACTTACTTTCCTAGTTTACTTTATAAAATAAAAGTGCTTTGTTTTAAAAATACTTTCTTGCATAGATTTTGTTTTCTATGCTATCTTCTTGTTTGCATGCAACTCACGGCAAACTACTTACTGGTTTGTATATTCTTTTTGCAAGTACAAGTTTGCTTTACTAAAGGTTAGGAATTTGTTTATATGTAAGTGTTGTTTTGTTTAATTGTATTGCTTTTGTTTTTATTTGTTCATTTTTTTTATTTTATTGTTATAAACAATTTCTTGTTGATAAGTGTTGTTTCCTTTAATTATTATTGTTATTATTTTTATTATTTATTTAAACTTTATTATCAAAATTTATTTAATTCCATCCAACCTGTAATATCAATCTCAACAATATTAAATTTAGGTTGAATTTCACTAATTAATTCCAAAGTTCAAATAATTTATCGAATTTTAAATTCAAAAATTTCGGGATGTTACAGTGTCCATTCAAATTTCAAACGGCTGAAATAAATAGCCACTAGCATTTATTATTTGCAGACTCAATGGCCAGCTATTACAATTCCCATCATTTCAATTTATTATACATTGGTCCGTTTTCTCCTCTTTCTCGTGTTGTTCATTCTACTCATTTATAAAGGAATCTTAAAAAATATAACCTTTGGTCTCCTCTCAATTCATTTATATTCATGTCCATTCACAACCTTCTTTCCACTTGACTGTTAATTTCTTTTTGAAAATATATAACAGGTATGAAAGCTTATATAAATGTTGCCTGAAACTTGATTTACTCTTTCGTTTCCATTCTCATTTTGAAATCTTCTCTCTCATTTTGTTCTATTTTATTTTTTCTTTTTGCCTAGCCTCCCTTCCTCATGTCTACAATCTCACCTTTGCCAGACACGTTCATGATTCCTTCGCCATTGCCTAGCCTCACATCACAGCGTCTTCCACCTCTCCTCTCCCTAATCACCTCCACCTCATCACCCCACCGAGACACACCCAAACCCATCGCCTTCCCACTTGACACCGACACTCCACGCTTGAACAACCCGTTCATGTCGACCACCTTTTTCCTCCTCACCGAAAAGTACTCTAGCGAACTGATGAAGCCATCACCTAGATCTCCTCGAACTCGCATGCAGCCAAACACCCCTCCACATGCAAAGATCCTCTCCACCATGACTCTCCAACCTCCTCCTTCCCTACCGATATGATTGCCACGCCACGCACCCCCTCCGAGCTGGCCGAACGACCTACCAAACTCTATTGCCTACCTAGCCATGTCAACAATCACTCGACCAGTTCCAACCTTTGTTTCATCTTCTATATATATATATATCGGTAAAGTGTTGGTTCGTTATATATTTATTTTTTTGAATAAATTTGTTTATATACATATTAGATAATATACATAATATACTAGTGTGTATATGTCGTAGTTTATAATTTGTTAGTCTGCGTATCTGTTAGTTTATATAAAGTATACAATATGTTAATATATATAAGTTTATAATCTGTTATTCTATAATATGTCAGTAATATATACTATAGGTTAGTTATATATAAATAGTTTTCTTTTCAATAGTTGGCATTTTGGATAAATGTTAGTTGTATATTTTGACAGCTTATATTAACATACAGATTTTAGATATATATCAGTTTAAATATATATATATAGTAGTAATATATACAGATGTTTTTATATATATATATATATATATATATATATTTCATAAGTGGTATGGTTTGTTGTGAAACGATTTAGTAATATATAAAGATTTTTTTATAAGTCTGTAATGATTTTATAAGATTTGTTGTCAAAAAATAAAGTTGTAAAAGTTATATATAATATGTAAGCCTATATATCAGTTTATATATTAACTATATATATATATATTATTTTATACGGACATTTATACAAGTTTGCATGGATTTTGACTTTCGAATATGATATGTGTTATAGGTTTTAAGTATGTGTATTATTTTTTTAGTGTAAAGTATTGATTTCATGGATTGGTTTTAAGAATATAATGTAATATATATATTATTACATATTTTTTATTCTAAAATACATATGGCTTAGGAAATAACGATTTTGAAATAGATTATACATAAGGATTCTTTATTTTTAAATGTTTTAAATTAAATATTGATTTTATATAGTTATATATATATATATATATATTTCATACCAATATATATATATATATATATATATATAGGTTCGTCGAACTCATGTCCATTGTGTTCAACTTTGTTCATCGATTTCGTGTCCATCGTGCTTTACTTTGGAATTCGTGCTTGGCTTCGTAGCTCATTTCAGTGTCAAATTCCCCAAGCCCCAATAGATGAGCAATCACCCACGATTGACATTTTTATATTTAATAGATTTAATTCACATTGAAATGACAATTGAATATGCCGTTAAATTTGAATTGCTAGTTATTTAATTTTTATATATAATATGCTATTATCTGTAATTAGTCACCTGTGATATATGACACCATATCTCGCTGTATATATTTTATTTCATTTATCACCAATGATATATGCCTGTTATTGATATGTTATCTTTTACCACATTTTTCTCACTCTGCAAGTTCTCTATTAATTTAGAATTCCCTATGGGTTGAAATGATACATACATAAACGATTTTATAGAATAAGGGAAAACCGTTATGGGTTGAAATGATAAACACAAGCGATTTTTGTTAATTTTAATTTTTTGGGATTGCGGTTTGAAATGATATAGACCTGTTGATATTTAAATTGCAGATTAAAATGATAAATATCAGTATCGCTTAACCATAGTATAGAAAATTATATATGGACACCGTTGGTCTATATTTTGAAAAAAACTGCTTTCAAAGTTTGAAAGAAAATATATGGTTTTAACAAATATTTGTTTTAAAATATAAATATATATGCTGTTTTTACGTATGTATAAAATCAGGAATTTTAAAATGCCTGAAAATTTTAATTTATAAGTTAGTTTTGGAAATATAAATTTTAAGATTTTTCTTATAATTTTATTAATTTAAAAATATATAAAAATATAGTCAATATAAAATAGATTTAATAATAAAATTTAATTTAATAAAATTTTAACTTAATTGATTCATAATATGTTTAAGTATTTATTTAATTTATATTAATAAAAAAAGGATTTTATAACTTTTATAATAAAGGTTGGGAAGGTAAATTAATGTTGACTTGGAATTTAAATTGGTTAATAATTGAATTTAAATAAGAACTTATTAGAACTTATTTATTTTGAGATTTTAAAAATTGTGATTTGTAACTTGATTTGATTAAAGGTGACTAAATGAATATTCTCAACATTAAATAAAAATTGAGATTGAATATTGATTTAAATGTATAAATTGGGATTTCAACAAATTGTTACTAAAATGTTTAAGTGAATATTTCCGATTTGAAATAAATTAAAGTTAAATGTTGAAATATAAATGAAATTTATATTATAAATGTTTATAAATATAAACTTGATCTTTGAACTTTAAATTTGAAATGGTTAAAGTGGAATTGATTTAAATTGAATGGTGGACATTAAGATGATTTGAATCGATTTGTGAAATTAATGGAACTAATTTTATTATATAAAATAATTTTAATATATAAACTATTTTAATTTACAACTATTTTAATATGTATACTGTTTTCAATATCTAAACTATTTAAGTTGGAACTGTTATGATTTCAAAAGTGTGATGATTTCAAAGTATTATGATTTCAAAAGTTCTATGATTTCAAAAGTATTATAAATTTTAAATTTTGGTGATTCTGGAAGTGAATATTGTTTTTAAGTGAATAACGATATCAAATTAACATGGATTGAAACGAATATGATATTTTGATATGAAGTATGAACTATTTGAAAAGAAATGACCATGGTGTGAAATGAGCGTTTGGTTGTCAAAGATACTGAGAAAAGATATTGTCATACTCTCTGCTATCGAAAGCCACTTTAACAACTTCGTACGTGGTGGAGATTCCAGAATGAAGTAGGATGGTTTGGTGAAGGTTCTATATTGTATTTACGTAGCCTTGACTCCCGTGAGTCAGCTTGATGCGGCTAAAATAGGAGCCATGCCGAGCCAAGTAAGGTCATTCCTACTATCGGACACATTTCTTCGATACCATACTATTGCCTTTGTGATTTGATTGGGTGCACTTTTGGTTTGGGAGTGTGTCACGAGGTGGGCGGTAGTAGCTGCTTTACGTTACCACGTCCGGATCGGCGAACGTTGTATTTACCCTGGCATTGCCTCGAGTGCCTTATCGCATGTCCTATCGTGCATTCTACGAGTTTGTTTTGCACCGTACCTATGTGATGTCCTTTGGGTAAACCTCTCGTTTATAGAGGAGCGTACGACATTGTATAGGCTATGGAAATATCTAAAATGTGTTAAGAGGGATATGAGTAATGTCTTAATGCTATTTTAGTACCTTTACTTTACTATAGACATACTATAATAGCGTATATTACTACATAGTAGATAGTTCCACGTATCCTTAGAGGATGGAAATCCCAAACATCCTTTAAGTTATTTGTATTTCAGTTGACATTTCACTTGAGTTGAATTTATTAATATAAGAATGTTAATCCTGACTCGAGTGTTTTGTGTTTCGCTTTATGCTCGGGTCAGATCGAATGTCACAACATTTGAGACTCACCTTTGGAGTTTGGAGCTTTGTTTGGAGATCTATCTTTCCAGCTTTCAATTATTTCAGATTAGTCCATTCATTTATGTTCAGACTCGTCAATTGCTTATGTATTAGAGATTCATTTTTATTTGAGATTCTATTGTATTTTACTTTAAACTTTGATGATTATATAGTAGCTTCATGAATTACTATTTATCTATTCCGCTGCTTATTGTTGTAATACTCTGTGTTTGTGATTGATTTATTTGCTGTATATGCTGAGTTTTACCAAATATAGATTAACAATCTGAAATTTTGAGCAATTTAAGTCCAACATGTGTGGATGCGAATGGTTCGAAAAGGCACGTCGTTACACAAGGATTCCACCACTTGCTCAAAATACTTTTATCTAGACTTCCATTGGATACTCAACATCACAGCCTCACTCATTCATGTGCAGTTACTCCATATGTGCCAGTTTTGCTACTCATTGTCACCTGCTCAACATTCAGATCTTCTAGTCTATGCATACAAATATACTTATAAACAGTTGAGCCATCTTGCAAGGATTGCCTATGCTTGCGTTGGCATTTCTTAATTACAGCCACTTCCATTCAGTGACACCATCTCATGCAAGGTCTGTATCACTTCCTACCTAAAATTGCTACATCGCGCACAAGATTTCCAACCTGAATCGGCATCGTTTACAACAGTCCATCAACTCCTGTTGCAGTTCAACTGTTATAAGTATACTACCTTCATTTCAAACTATTTATTTTCATTTACAATAGGCCATGCAATGAACATCTATTTGGTTTCAACCAAAATAGATGAACTAATTTCATTTCACACTTTCAATATATATAATAATATGAAGGAGTAATTTGGTCGTAAATGTTTACTTTCTATTAAATAACATCCAATTAAGATATAAAAAATTAAAGTGACATGTAAAAAATGATGAAAGCTTATAATAAAAAGAGTTACCTCAGTTTCCCAACATAAGTCTTGTTCAATCAAGATATATTGTCATTGTTCATAGAGATTATATACTCATTTGGTAGAAAGGAGGAATTTTCCATCTTCAACAAGCACGGTTGCATAATAAAATGACATGTTAAGACTTAAAAAGGAATAGAAGTTTATTGATTTTCAGATACTGGTGTAGTTTTGATTACACCAACTGTATCATAATGGCTGGCGTCCCCTTCACAAATTTATTGAATATAACAAAACAATACATAAGAGATCTCTCATGCAATGTTAATCAATTTTGTTGCATCAGGTTTATGTGTTGATAATGTAGTTATTGTGTAATTGATTTGTATTTAATGATTTTTAATTCATTTACTATAGAATATTTCAAGATTTTATACCAACTCCTGGACAATTTGCAATGAATCAAATAGATACAGCCACTGAGATGTAAGTTGACAAATAATAAAAATAACTAAATGTTACTAAAATTATGAGGAGACTAGATTTAAAATAAGATGTAATGTAAAAGAATAAGCTAAGAAATCTTACTCGGAGTAAGACATAGATATAAATGATAAGTTAACTTCGATTTATCCCTCTTAATGAAACACTGAATCATACCATCTCGTGGCCCTGGCCGCCAAATGAAAATAAGAAATATTAGACAACAATGGTTGAAATTTTGCGTTACGCTAAATACTAAATTTTCATTATTAAAAATTCGGATATAAATGAGCAAGATCTGTTAGATGTTTCCCACAAAATTTCCTTAACCATAAGGCACAAGGTATAAATAAGCAAGTACTGTATGGGAGTAGCTCATACAAAACCATATATCAAATTTACAAGGGAGTGTCATCAAAAGCGTAATATTTTTTCATAATGATTAGGTATAGTGGTGCTGCTTGGAAAAGTAAATGCTTCGCTATAATAACAATATATGCAAGTTTTTCGGTCCACTCATGTTATTTGTAAGCTGTATGATTCGACAAATACTACTTAACAACCTATTCATATGCATGTTATCCACAATTTCAACCAACAATGGTTTTAAAATAACTACCCACTGACATAAATTAATATACCCTTATTAGTGCTTTATTGTTTGAAATATAGAAAGAAAGAATATTGCAAAGGTATTTTAGGAAATTTATAAAGGACTTCACCACTACATGTATTTTCTTTGTAAAAAAAATTAACATAATAGACAATTATAATGTGTTAACCACCTTGACCCTTCCCAATCAGTTCCGTAATAGAAAATGAGAACTAGAAAAAGCGAAGCACAAGATGAGCAAATAAAGAAAAATAAATGTACCTTATGCAAATCCCATACAATATATAAAGCAATTAACATAATGGACGGTTATAATGTATTAACAATTTTGGCCCTTCCCAATCGGTTCTATAATGTATTAAGCATTTTGCTTTCCTAAAATTTCAAACTTGCTTTTCTCGTTGACTTATTTGCATTATTTTTTGTTGTGCTTGAGATGGTAAAAAGAGTGTAGGCATCATTTTCTTTAAATATGACATACTTCAGCATTACGGATTTGATTTATTAGAATGCCGAAGTAACCTAGTTTGCAATTCATCTCAATAATTTGACATACTTCAGAATTATTATATTAGTACTTCTACAAATTACTACTATTGCTATTTGTATGAGATTATAATATTAATACTGACAAAACTCATTGCAATTTGCCCATGCCTACTTGTCCACGCCTCTACACTTCTGCACTTCATATTATCCACGCTCCTTAATGCATGCCTTTTACCAACTTCCTCACTTGGACCCTGAGATATCTCTTGGTTGCAGCATACTTTGCCTTAGGCTTAGGCAACCTTACCCTCCATTCACAATTGCTAGCTTACTACACCAATTAGTGCCATGCACTTCTACCTTGACAGAACTCCTTCCTGCTTGTTCAAGTTGCAGCCTCGATTCATGGGGCATGGATGATTTATACCATTCTCTTCACTGAAGGTCTCCCGGCCCATTGTTACATCTTCAAACTATCAGCTCTGCCATACTTGTTTACCCTTTACATGCAATTATAATTTTCTCAGTCATGCGATTGTGTTGTTCTCTTGTTCTATATGCCCTTAACTTTGCTTGGAAATTTATAAATGTAGCTTTAGTCCGTCATCAGAGTTTCTGAATGCACCTTTACTTTTTCAGCAAATTCTGCTTCATGCCTTAATTTCAAATTCAACAGCACTTAACTCTATATCATTCTGAATCAGCACTACTATATATTCAACTTCACAATCAAGTTCGGTTTAGTCTGAGCCTGCGCCATCAGCAATACTAATTGTAACAGTGTAGATTAAAGTTTCAAGGTTGCACAAATGCTGAAGCAAACATCACTTCATCACTTTAGTTACTCTAATAAACCAATTCAATACATTATGCTTGTAATAAATGCATATCACAGATCACAGACACAGAGTAATAAATGCAGCGGAAACAAAAGATAGTAGTTCATAAAGCTACTATATATATAACAGATTTAAATAAGTTACAACAGAAGTCTCGAATACAATAGTCGAATACAATATCAGAATACATCTCTAGAACCAACTGGATATCTGAAAGCTGGATAGATAGCTAGATCTCCAAACGAAGCTTCAACTCCAAAGGTGAGCCTTGAATACTGGTACACTCAGTCTGACCCGAGCGTAAAGCAAAACACAAAACACTCGAGTCAGAATTAACATTCTTATATCAATAAATCCAACTCAAGTGAAATAACAACTGAAATACAAGTAACTCAAAGGACGTTGGAATAATCATCCTCTAAGGATCCGTTAAACTATCTACTATGTAGTAATATACGCTAAATAGATAATGTCTATCGGTAATATAAAATATCAAAATAATGTTAAGGCGTTACCATTATCCCCCTTAACACATTTTATGTAAGCGTTATAGTCTATACATCACTGTAAACTCCACCGTAAACTAGTGGGATATCAGGGAGTATTCCATATGTATAACACAAAACAAATTCGTAGTGGTCGCGTGTATAGAGATACAAGTATGACAAGGCACATGAGGCAATACCCAAGTTAGTGAAACTACCGTTTGCCTGATCCGGACTGGTGAAAACACATCGCCGCAACGATCGCAACACCGCGAAACAACACTCCCAAAATTCCGAGGGTGCACCAATCAATAACAAGTAATGAGTAGTTTATGAAGAAGTGTGTTCGCTCGAGGTAGCTAATCCAATTTGGATCTGTACGGCTCATGTTTTAGTCATTTCCAATTTGACACAAGTGTCAAGGCTATCCATTATCGTTCTCTTTCTTCAGTCATCACGTACATCATTCCAACCACTTCATTCTGGATCACACTCTGCGTATAGTTATTAAAGTGGTTTTCAGTTTAGACAGAGAGTATGTCCATAACCGATCCCGGTTTCTTTAATAACTTTCGTAATTATTCCACCGATTGGTCGTTTTATAAATTTCAAACCAAATCAAATTCAATTTCGATTAGAATTTGTAAACCAACATTTCATTTGTCGTCCTAAATCAATTTCCATAATTTACGTTTCACACTTCCAAATTACCATTTCAAATCTTATAATTCAATTTCAATTTTTATTTAAACAGTTCAAATATTGATTCAAGTTATCATATAAGTTTCATTCTGAAATCATTTAAATAAATTTAATTTAACATTCGAATCAATTTAAATTCATTGATCGACTTCGTTCAATATTCATTAAGTTAATTTATCAATCAAAACAAGTTTATTTAATTTTCAATTCATCAAATCAATCACTTAAGTTCAACTCCATTATAACAAAACTTACAAATTTCTTAAATTAGATTCGTCAAATCAAATTCTTAAAATTACAAGTCTTACATTTTATTTCAATAAAACTTATTTTATTTCTTGTTAAAGAAATTCAATTCCATTTATTTATTTGCTTACTTTAAATAATTTTCCAAAACTCAATTTATAAAGAAGCTTAATTTCACTTATTAACGAAGTTCCATTTCAGAAGTAAAATTTCTCTTATCAAAGAATTCAATTTTTATTTAATTATTAGATAATTCAATCTTATTTAATTACTAAATAATTTCAAAACTAAATTAATAATTTCAATGTTTAATTATTAAATAATCTCAAACCTGATTATTAAATAATTCCAATCTTAATTTTTAAATAATTCCAAAACTTAATTATTAAATAATTAAATTTTAAACGACGTTCTTTCATCAACTACTATGTTAATATTTTATTTCAGCTTATTAAATAACACTTCCTTTCATTAAAATTCAAATTCCAACTTCATTTCAAAATCTTATTATTTATTCAAATAAAATCTTATTTTATTTTTAAATCAATTTTGACCAATCGGGTTTTATTAAATTCTCTATCCTAGGACAAAGTTTAATTTGGGTATTTATCATTTCAACCCGATTCCATTTCAATTCAAAAATCAAAGCATAGCAAAGGGAACTTGCAGTGTGATAACTGGGATGGTATCAAAGTAAATAAACAAGCAATAGCAACAATCAATAACAAACCAATAATTAATTAAAATAATCCCGAAATAATCATATTAACTCACATTGTTGTTTGTGCAAATTAATATAATTATTTCTAAAATCTACACTATCATTTCATGTAGATTAAAGATTATTATACTAATATTTATACGGTTCTTCATTTGATATCTATTATTCAGTTTTATACTACATCGATTTATACAACAAACATTCAATGGTTCAAGTTGTAGTTAACACTATTTCGACGTGACACTTTATTTAACATTTAAAGGGGGTCATATTATACAAATTTAACTAATCAAATTCAAAACATATATCAATTTTAAATTATTAACTATCCTATATCAAATTCAATTGCATACTATTTATCACTTTAAACATTAAAAATTTAACGTCCAATGTAAACATCAAACAATCAATCAATTATCAACCAAACTGGATTATTATCGCATAAATAACAGATAATGGTGTCAGATGTCACATGTGAACTGATACAGATAATAGCATATATTTAACAGTGTAAATAACTAGTAGCAGCATATTTCAATTGTCGTTTCAATTGAAATCAAATTTAATAAATAAAAGAACATTAATCGTGAGTGATTACTCACCTTTCGAGGCTAGAGGGAATAAGAGATGACACAGATACGCACACTGATACGGACACTGAAATTGAGTTACGAATCCAAACACGAATTCCAAATCGAAGCTAGATTGGCACGAATTCGATGTTCAAGGCTGATAATGGAAATAAGCGAAATAAATTAGAATCTGCTTGATATAGACTGAATTTAGATATATATTAATTTATTATATTATCTTCTTAAACCATTATTAAATTAAAATACATATGAAAAATCTACATATATACATATGTTCTGAAATCAATACTATATCTTTAAAATACATATATTTAAAATCAAAGCGAATACATAATTTACCTTCTAAACCCAAAAAAACAATAGTTTTAGCGCATAAAATATGAACCACATATATATAAATCAATACACTTACATAACTGATATAAAATAAACCTAATAACTTACTATAACTAAACAACAACAATATATATAACTATATATATTTAAACTCTTTACACGGTTACACAACAGAACACTGTATACAAAAAGATGCAAGCGTATGTATACATACTAACCCCTGTTATATTTAAAAATCAATAACCTGACACATTGTTGCTTTTGAAATACTTACCTTGTTTTTTACATATATAGCATGACAAGTCATTAATGCAAAAGGGACTGTTGTTATACATTTGTATGTGTCTATAACTATTAACATACACATATTGCTTTTGAAAACAGTAGCCTAGCCTAGTATTTAGGAATATAGGTAGTATTTAATATCTTGCTAAATTAATATGAAGCCTGTCACTTTTTATTTTGTTGAGGCTAGCTTTGCACATGGATACTAGCCGCCTTTTCTCTTGAAAACAACCTGACACATGTTTACGTGCTTTGTTTCACATATATTATACTTAATATTCATTATGCTTATAAGTTACACGTTTTTTTTAAAGAAAAAATAGCTTGGCTTTGCACTTTATTTTTCTTGCCTTTTGATTTAGAACTTTGCAGCTGAACTTAAGTTAGTGAGATGTAACTTGTATATATATTAACCAAATAACCTCTATAAACTTGCATATAACTTCATGCGAACCGCAAAACTTACAATATATAAGATATGTATATATTTTTATATATACTCATACATACTACCAATTAAAAAAAATATGTATATATTGTAAAACGTGTATAATATCATATGTATATATAATATACTACTGTTGTAAAGTTATGTAAGCAGGTACTTCTATACTTTAAATATAATACATATTTAGATATTAATAGCAAATAAACAAAAACAAACATGAATATCAACTTTGCCCAATAACCCAAACATATATGAAGAAGGGAAGAGAGGGCTTACGGCATGCAGTGGATAGACTCAGCTTGGGCTGTCTGGGAGAAGAAAAAAGTGGAGCCTAAATGAGGGAAGGCACGCGAGCGATGGGAGAGAGGAGAAGAAGATCGGCCGTTGTAGTTTCGGCTTGGGAGAATGGAGCACGCGCGATCACGGTGGTCGAGCAACAGAGTTTCGGGTTTGGGGTGTTGGCCAATGAGCATAGGGTGGCGTGCTTGTTTAGGGTGGAGTAGAAGTCGGGTGGGAAGGCAAAAAAGAGAGAGCGTGGAAGGGGATGTGCTTGTGCGGTGGAGTTCAAAGGGATGAGGAGGTCAGAAAAATGTGTTCATCATATTATTTTTTTAAGGGAGGAGAAGCAACTGAAATGAAACCGCACAAATGGATATATATATATATGAAAAATCAAGGGTCCTGAAAGCCAAACGTTAGGTTTATACAGTGGAAAAATGAAGAGACCTATGAACCCAAAAAAACTTGAATACGGAACCGACAAATACAATTGGAATGACAAAGGTCAACATTGATTTCTGTAGTTATTAAAGGCAAAATGGCTATTGGTATTACACAGGAAATTTAACGGAAACCAGAACCCAAAACGCACCAAGAGGATGCCGATACGGCTAAATATTACGTGGTTTCCACGACGTAGCTGGCAACGAAACACATAAGTGAATATACCGTAGAGATCAGCACGACAAGACGGTCAAAACGGTATACAGATGTCAGTGGTACGATTGAATTATAAAAATTCGAATTTTCTACTAGCGGAAAATGCAGCAAAAACGTTGAAAATAAGATCGACGGAGCTAAAAAAGTCCGAATTTGGAAAAACAAAAAATGACGCCTTTCTTAGAAGATGTTTTAGAATTTTTCTGTGTAAAAATATTTGGGTTTCGAAAATATTTTATTTTCAACAATTCTTAACTGATTAAATTGAAATAAATTTACACACTAAAATAAACTTTCATATTTTCGGATGAAAATGTACCAATTGCTATGTTCAACTAGATGCATTTCAAATATTAAATTTTTATTTCAAAATTTTATTGTTTAAAATTTCACTAAATTTCAATTAATAACATTATTAAAACCAGCTAAATTTATGGGTCGTTACAATGCTCAGCTATTCACATTGCAATCCAGTCCCACAGGTTCAGTCAAGTTCTATTGCCTACTAATTGTGGCCATCCAGCAGCAAATTATATCCATAACCCCCATCATTCAATATTTCTCATTTGATGCTTATAAAATTCATTCAAACATGTTTACATATTAATTTGTTTTTGTCTCCTATCTCTTTTCTTTTTTGATCATCTATGCAATAATCATACATCTACACTCATATCATCTACTTATGTATAGTCACCCGTCGAACTTGTTTGACTTTTGCTTTATTAATTAATTAATGAGGGGTCTCCTCACAATGAGGATCACATTTTCATCAAAAAAATTCATATTAATTCATTCATATAATTCTATACTACATATACATGTGATCGTATAATAAGTTTACAAGATATTATATGTAATGAATATGCTATTTCGAACCATTCAATCCACAATCATCCACATATGTCGGGCTTGAATTGTTCAAAACAATATATTGTTAATTTATGTTTGGCAAAACTTAACATATATAGAAAATAAGTCAATCACAGACACAAGAAATACAATAATAAGCAGTGGAATAGATAAATAGTAGATCATGAATCTACTACAATATATAACATAGTCTTAAACAAAATACAATAGATATCCAATATAAGGAAATCTCAATACAAAATAAATGCCAAACCCAAATGGAAAACTATAAATAACAGAGATAACTTAAAGCTGGATAGAAGGACAAATCTTTAAGAAAACTCCAAGCTCCAAAGATGAGTCTCAAATGCTGTGGCACTCAGCCTGACCCGAGCATAAAGCAAAACACAAAACACTCGAGTCAGGATTAACATTCTTATACTAGTAAATCCACTCAAGTGAAATGTCAAGTAAAATACAAAGTAACTCAAATGATGTTTGGGATATCCATCCTTTAAGAATTCATTAAACTTATATATATATATATATATATATATATATATATATAGTAAAATACGCTGCATAGGCAATGTCTACAGTAAAATAAACTATTAAAATAGCGTTAAGGCGTTACCCAGCTACTTTTAAATTTTCCACCTAACTGTTGGTTTACTCGGGGGCACTCCATAGGTGCGGCATAAAATAAACTCGTAGTGGGCGCGATAAGGCATGTGACAAGACACGCGAGGCAATGCCTAAAGTAGGATACTATCGTTTTGCGGATCCGAACTGGTGGTAACACGTAGCAGCTACTACCGCCCACCTGGAGGCACACTTCCAAATCAAAAGTGCACCCAATCAAATCACAAAGTAATAGAATGGTATCGAAAAAATGTGCCCGATAAGAGGATCGGCCTCACTTGGCCCGACATGGCTTCTGTTTTAGACGCATCAATCTTACTCGTGGGAATCATAGCTACGTTAATACCTCAAACAGAATCGTTGCCAAACCATCCTACTTTGTTCTAGAATCTCCACCACGTCCATAGTTGTTAAAGTGGTTTTCGGTACTGGCAGAGAGTATGACAATATCCGATCCCGATCTCTTTAACAACCAAATGCTTATTTCACACCATGGTAATTTTATATATCAAATAGTTTATACTTCATATCAAAATATCTTATTCATTTCAAAATCATATCTCTTTTGAATATATTCACTTTCAAAATCATATCACTTTCAAAATCATATTCACCTTTGAATTCATATCACTTTCCAACTTAGACAGTTTAAATATTGAAAGTAATATATATATATATATATATTAAAATAATTATAAGTTAAAATAGTTTATATTTAAAATAGGTTATATATTTAAAATAGTTTGTATATATTAAAATTATTTATATATAAAATTGTTTCTTCCAATTTCACAAATCAATTCAAATCAACTTAAGTCCTTAAAATTCAATTTAAACCGGTCTCAATTCAACAATTTCAAATTATATTTTATTTCTCAATAAAACCAATTTTAATCTATATCGATTTCAAATCCAGGTTTGAACTACAATCACACCAATTCCAATTCAGTAGGTTTCACAGTTTTAAAAATTCTAAGGAATTTACAATAGCTCAATTTGATAAATTTTGTTTATATTTCGAAAATTCAACTTAAAATATTCACTTAATCAATTTCAATAAAATCTCAAGTTACCAATTTCATCAATATGCAATATTCAATTTGAAATGTATTTGATTTAAACTTATTCAATTAATGACCTTTTATAAATATTTGAATAAAATTTCAAATTACAATTTAAATCGAAATTAAATATTAAATTGCTATTTAATTTAAATTTGAAATGCTCATTTAAATTACCTTTATAGAAAAATCAAGCTTTCAAATATTAAAACTCAAATGTTTAAAATCTTAAAATCAATAAGTTTCAAATCAACGTTTATATAAACTAAATTATTAACCAAGTTTTATTAAATTCAATTATTACCCAATTTAAATGCTAAGTCAACTTTAAACTTATCTTTCCAATCTCTTTTTATTAAAGTTATTACAAAATCTATTTTAAATATTAAGATAAATTTTAAATAAATATTTTAAACATAATATATATATATATATATATATATATATTAGTTAAATTAAATCCTCACTAAATTTTATTATATTAAATTATTATTAAATCAATTCCTATTGTTATTAATTTTATTTTTAAATCTTGTTTTATATATTTTAAAAATAATAAATTTATAAGTAAAATTTTATAATTTTAATTTTAAAACTTTACTTATAATTTCAAAATATCCTAAACGTATAATTTTAAAAAAAAATCTAACTTTTACACATATATTAAAGTTAAAATCTTTATATTATTTTAAAAATCAATATTTATTAAAACCCATATATTTCCTTTCAAATATTGGAAATCATTTTCAAAAATAGATCAATGGCGTTCGTATATAATTTCTATCCTATAGTCAAATGATTCAGATATTTATCATTTCAGTCCGCAATTTAAATTAAATATTTACGGGTATATAATTTCAATCCAAAATCCCAACATTCAGAATAAAATCACTTGGGTTTATCATTTCAACCCACAATGATTTTTCCTTAATCTATAAGATTGTTCGAGTATGTATCATTCCAACCTATAGGGATTCCTAAACTAAAAGGAACTTGAAAAGTAAGAACAATAAAATAATATTATAAAATGTCCTACATATCAATAGCAGGCATATATCATCATTAACAATTTAAATAAAATATATATAGCAGGTTAAGGTGTCATATGTCATAGATAAACCATGGCAGATAATGACATATCATATTTAACAATTAAATAACTTTACATTTCAAATTTAACAGCATATTTCAGTCCTCATTTCAAGTGAATTAAATTTACTATATATGAGAATGTAAATCATGAGTGATTGCTTACCTTTCGTGACTATGGAAAACAACGATGACGAAGATCGGTGCAACCAACACAGACACAAAATCGGGCATGACAAGTCAAAGATATGCGATAAGCACAAAAGAAGATTTAGCTCGAGAATTTGATGGAAACAAATATATATATATGTATGTATGTATATATATATGTATATATATATTGTTAAACAAGTTGAATAGAACTGTATTTCTACGTGTAATCTGATATTGTAATGAACAACAGAATTTGCAGGAGATTGTATACTGAAATGAAGAAATATTATTGATTGTGAGAAAAAATGATTTGATACACATTACATTCAGATACACAGAGTATTTATATTACTCTAATTAATAATGGGCTTACACGACCCAGCCCAAGCCTGCCCAATACAATATGCTGAGAATAAAAAGTAACTGCAGAAGTCAGAAGTCATATGTAATACGTCTCATTTCTTTTACCCCCCCCCCCCTCAAACCGAAGTTAGGGTTAGGGCATGGCGGCCAAAACTTTGCATTCTTCTGCTCCAAATTTTCAGTAAAAAATTCCAGCTTTTATGAAGAAATATGATCTAAATGAATAGATCTAATCAGATCTCAACTAGATCTGAACCTGATCGAAGATGAATAGCTTGAAGTTGCAGAACTGAGTTTGATTGAAGATGATTGACTCGAAGATAAAGAAACCATGAAAACTGAAGATGGATTTTGCAATTTGTGAACTTGCATCATCCTGGTAAAGCCATGGAGCAAGCTCCATCTTCTGGAATTTCTTGTACCTTCAAATCATTTCGAAACCGGACAAAATTTCTAGCTGATAAAGCTTTTATAAGAGCATCTGCTCGCTGGTAAGGTGCAGGTACATAATTTACTTGTAAATTTCCCTTTAACACATGCTCTCGAACAAAATAAAGATCAATTTCAATGTGTTTCGTCTTTGAGTGTTGAATAGGATTAGCCGACATATATATTGTACTTTGATTATCACACCACAAAATCGGTTTGGTCTGTAACTTGAATTTTAATTCACTCGGTAATGACTGAATCCAAATCATCTGTGCTGTTGCACTAGCCACACTTCTATATTCTGCTTTTGTACTTGATCTGGATATTGTAGGCTGTTTTTTCGAACACCATGATATTGGATTATTGCCAAGATAAATGCAATATCCTGTTACTGATCTTCTATCATCTAAATCAGTAGCCCAATCTGCATCTGAATATCCAGATAGAGTAAGCTTGTTACAATCCTTTAACAGTAAACCAAAATTAGCAGTTCCTTTTAGATATCTCAGTATTCTTTTAACTGCTTTCCAATGACTGTCCAATGGTTCCTGCATAAATTGACAAACTTTATTCACACTGAATGATATGTCAGGCCTAGTAATAGTTACATATTGCAAAGCACCAACAACACTTCTATATTGTTTAATATTAGTTATGGGTTCTCCCTTATTTTTAGACAACTGCTGACTACTTATCATTGGTGTTGGTTGAGGCTTAGCTTTATCCATATTTGTTTTGCATAGCAGTTCTAAAATTTATTTCTTTTGGCTTAAGTACATTGCAGAATTTGATCTTCTTTTGACTTCTATGCCTAAAAAATAGTTTAATTCTCCAAGATCTTTAATTGAAAATTGTTCATCAAGATATTGAGTAAGTTTGTTGATTTCATTTTCATCATCCCCTGTGATAATTAAATCATCAACATATATCAGAATATATATACTTGAATTTTTATCAAGCTTGATAAACAATGAGTTATCAGATTTGGTAGATTGATATCCTAAAATAGATAACGTGGTTTTCAATCTATCAAACCAGACTCTTGGAGCCTGTTTAAGACCATATATGGCCTTATTCAATTTGCAAACAAGATTCATATCTTGTTTATATCCTTGAGGTTGTTCCATAAATATCTCTTCTTGCAAATTGCTATTTAAAAATGCATTATTGACATCAAGTTGCCTAATATTCCAATGTTTATGTAAGGCTATAGATAACATAATTCTTATGGTTGTAGGTTTGACTACAGGAGAAAAAGTCTCATTGTAGTCAAACCCATACACATGTGTATAGCCTTTGGCCACCAGTCTGGCCTTGTATCTATCAACCGTTCCATCTGGATTTTTCTTTATTTTGAAGATCCATTTGCACCCAATTATGTTTTTATTTTCTGGAGGATATACTAAACTCCATGTTTTGTTTTTCATGAAAGCATTATATTCCTCATCCATAGCTGCCTTCCAATTGTTGTCAACAATAGCCTGCTCAAAAGTTTCAGGCTCATCTGTTCTGGTTACTGATATAACTTCGGTTTGAAAATACCACTTTTTGCTCTTGTGATCATGGGATGACCTGCTCTTACTTGTGGTTGTTCTCATTCTTCTTCATTTGTGTTGCTGTTTTCTGATTGATCTTCTTGATTTGCTGTATTACTTCCACTTACTTGTTGTGATTGTATGTTTGTATTAGCAGGAGATTGACTGTGATAGTTGGACTGCTCTGATGATTCTTGACCTGGTTGATCATGAGCTGTGAGTTGAGAATCATCTGCTCCAACAGTCCTTTCATTCTTCCAAGTATGCAGATCATCAGTGTACATAGGTATGTCAGGTATGGATACATTTGGATTATATATCTTCCTGCTTGTTTTTATAGTTGAATTGCTGAAAGGAAATACCTTCTCATTAAAAACAACATGATTACTAACATATATCCTTCCATTATCATCCAAACACTTATAGCCTTTTTGATTGGTTCCATAGCCCAAAAATGTACATGGTTTAGATCTAAAATTTAGTTTATTGCTATTATATGATCTTAAATAAGGAAAACATAAACATCCAAAAGTTCTCAAGTATGGATAATCAGGTTTAACTCCAAATAATTTTTCTATAGGAGATATTCCTTTGAGAACCTTTGTTGGTAATCTATTAATTAGATACACAGCTGTATTAAAAGACTCTGGCCAAAATTTCAGTGGTAAAGATGCTTGAGCTAACAAGGTTAAACCTGTCTCAATAATATGTCTATGCTTTCTTTCTATTAACCCATTTTGTTCTGATGTATATGGACAAGTAATTCTATGAAATATTCCCTTTTTATTGAAAAAATTAATGAGTGGTTTATACTCAGTTCCACCATCAGTTTGCATGATTTTGACCTGACAGCCAGTTTGTTTTTCAGCAAGTGATATAAAATGAATAACAACTTTACAAGCTTCTGACTTTGATTTCAAAAACTATATCCATGTATGCCTTGAAAAAGCATCAATAAATGATATATAATACCTGTACCATAATCAGAGAATATTGGAGATAGACCCCATAAATCTGTTGCAATTAATTCCAATGGTTTTGAATAAGTGGTTAAAGAATCACTAAATGCTAATTTGTGACTCTTACCCATTTGACAATAAGAGCAAACATATGGCAATGATAAATCAGCAGAATCTATTTTATTTTCTTTAAGTACTTGTTTAACTACATTTACATTAGGATGGCCAAGTTTATAATGCCATAGATCAAACACTTCTTTATTTCCTTTTTTCTGATCAACTTCAACAATATTGCAACATCGATGATTTCTCACAAACTTTTCTGAATTAATAAGATTGAATCTGTACAGACCTCTCACAGCATTACCCTGTAATAAAATTTCTTTAGTTAGAATATCTCTAACTAAACAATAATTTGGGTAAAATTCAAAATAAACATCATTGTCTCTAGTAAATTGCGAGACACTCATGAGATTTTTCTTTATTTTTGGCACTCTTAATAAGTTATTCAAAAATAACTGCCTTGCACCTTTGATCGATGCATTTCCAGTGTGAGTAATATTAACTGACTCACCATTTCCCATGCAAATTGTTTGTTTACCTCTATACTCCCTATTGCCGAGATTTAGATTGTCAAGATTGCTGGTAATATGATTTGTAGCTCTTGATCTGGATACCAACATTCATCATGTATATGTTCTGACTTTGCTGTAGTATCTTGATTGATTACTCTGTTATTATCAGATAGACTATTTGTATCAGTTTGCACTTGTGCTGTATTAACACTTGGACCACCATTTCTCTGATTATTCTGATTTTGATTTGGCACATAATTTGCATTAAATCTAAAGTAGCACTTCATTGCTGTATGACCCAATTTCTCACATATTTGACATCTTGGTCTATTGTTGTTGTTGTTTCCCCACCTTCCTCTGCCTCTGGATCTATTTGAGTTACCTCCTCTTTGATATGATTGACCTTGTTTGTTGGTACTTGTACCTCTGTTTTTATTGCTACTAGCAAAATTGATTGATAAATCTGATTCTTGAGGTCTCTTATGTTCAAGTCTTGCTTCGTGAGCAAGAAGTGTTGAATGTACATACTCCATAGATGGTAAGGTGGGTTGAGATGATAAAACTGCAACTACAGCCTCATACTCATCACTGAGACCATTCAATATGGACAATACATGCTCAGTTTCAGTAATCTTTAATCCAGCTGCTTCTAACATGTTGCATATATTGTTAACTTGTGCCAAATAGTCTTTCATGGGTTGATTTTCTTTGCTCACATTCTGAAGTTGTCTCTTGTAATGCATAATCTTTGCTGCAGACTGTGTATTGAATATTCTTTCCAATGTAATCCATATATCATTAGCAGTTTTGCAGCCTATAACTTGTGAGAACAACTTTGCATTGATAGAAGATAATAGCCAAGATCTTATCAATCTATCTTGCCTATAATATCTTGTGTATTCTTCATTGCTAACAGTTTTTCCTTGTGTATCAGTAATGAACCTTGGGGGAATTGGATTGGTGCCAAAAATAAAAGTTTCAAGACCATACCCTTGAATTGCAGTTTCAACTTGAAGCTTCCATAGAAGATAATTATCTTCTTCTAAATGGATGGTAATGAGCTGACTTTGAGGGCTAATGACAGTTTTGATCAACTTTTTTGCTGCATCAACTGTCTGTTGTTGAGTATTGTGATTAGACCCTGATGTTGCTGACGAGTTATCTCCTTCAGCCATGAAGAAACTAATTGCAAAGAATCAATTGCAGAGAAAACAGATGAACTTGCAAAATTCAAGAAAGCTTGATTGCAGTTGTATCAGGTAAACTGCAGCCAAATCCGATGATGATAAAATAATCTGATGGATTCTTGGCAAGGCAATAGTTATCTTTCTGCTTATGATTGCTTTCTTGATTTTAGAAACTGATTTTCTTTCAACAAAATTTGCACTTCTTTTCTATAAAACTTGTTGCAGCCAGAAATATATCTATTTCTTTGGCACGGTACCTGTTTTATAGGCAATTTCAACTATAAAAACCCAAATGATGAAAATATACCTGATGGGTTTCAAGAAATCAAATGATGATGCTTTTCTGATGATTTCTTGAATGTCAATAAAATTCTGTTTCTCAAAAGACTGAATGATTTCTGAAAAAAGAACTCCTCAGGATCTTGAATTCTGATATCTTTCAAAATTGAAGATTGAAACTCCAGATTTTGAATTAACCTCTGATATGCCACTAGGCTTGAAATGAATGCTCTGATACCATGTTAAACAAGTTGAATAGAACTGTATTTCTACGTGTAATCTGATATTGTAATGAACAACAGAATTTGCAGGAGATTGTATACTGAAATGAAGAAATATTATTGATTGTGAGAAAAAATGATTTGATACACATTACATTCAGATACACAGAGTATTTATATTACTCTAATTAATAATGGGCTTACACGACCCAGCCCAAGCCTGCCTAATACAATATGCTGAGAATAAAAAGTAACTGCAGAAGTCAGAAGTCATATGTAATACGTCTCATTTCTTTTATATATATGTGTGTGTATATACATACATACATTTGTTTTTTTCATAAGAACAAAGCAAATATTGAAGGGAACAATGATATAATTATACGCAACATACATATAACTATTTGGCTAATTAAATGAAGGAAGGAGACAAAGTATAACCTTCATCCGACTAATATATATGCTACATATAAAACTTTCCATGCAAATATATAAGCTTCACCCTAATATTTAAAACATATAGTCGAATTCTAGTGGGCAGAGCTCAGAGGAGGTGGGAAAGCCGAGCACGAAATGGTTGGAGCCTGAAATGGCAGTACACGAGCAGTTTTCACAAATATGAAAGCAACCAGAAATCAAACAAATATATGAACTTGTTTGTCAGCAAATATGACGTGGTTAGCGTGCAGCACAAAAATGAGAGCTTTTTTTCTAAATTGGTTCAGATAGCTGAAATATAAATGGATACGCAAATGATGGCATACCAGCTTTTGCCATAACAATCCGTGAGATCTGTTCAAAAAAATATGTTCCTCTAGCACTTTGATCTTGAATACAAAATCGATACAGAGCAGAACAGAAAGGAGGAGCTGATGGGAGAGGAGCATAGAATAGCGGATGTGTGGTTTTTGCTGCGTGGCTGGATCAGAAGTGGAAGGGTCAGCGAAAGGAGTGGTGAAGCCTACATGGACGTAGGAAGGGTAGTGGATGTGTTGTGTCTTCGGTTGTGGCTATTGCAGGCATAGGTGGAAGCAGGCTGAGTTGGGGAGGAAGGTGGTCAGTGGCGGCCAAGTTGAGTGGAGGCTGGTACAAAGGTTCGTTGGTCGACGGGTTTTGCTTGAGGGAGGCGTTTGATAGGGAGTTGTGCGTTGGAAAGGGAGAGTTGAGATGCTTCATGGAGGAGAAATTGGGCTTGGCCAAGGAAGGAGCGGAATAGGCTGACACTTCGGAGATGAAGGAGGATGGTGGACGATGTGACTGTGGTGGGAAAAAAAATTACGGTGCTCGAGATTGAAGTATGCGACAATTGGTTTGGAAATGAAGGAGCGACTTGCAATATAACTTATTATTATAATATAAATTTTTATTTATAAAAGTTAGATCAGAAAAAAAATTTAAAAAAAAATAAAAAAAAAATAAGAAAGGAAGAGGACAATCAGGTTTTGGAAAACAAACAAGTCTTATTATATAAAACATTTATTTTCTCAAAAGCAAAGCTAGGTACAGAAACCAAAAGAGAAAGGTGAAGAGGAATGGAAACAAAAGAACAAGTTATAATTACAGTCCATGGGAATAGTAAAAGTTAGGATCGTAAATCAAGGAAAAATTAAATGCAAAAGGCTGTTTGCTTCAAACCCTAGGACAATGAAAAGACGAAATCAAAAGGTTCAAAAAGAGCATCGATACGGCTAACCGTTATGCAGATTTCACTGTGTACCGGACTTCAGAATGCACAAATGCATATACTGCGGATATCATCATGAAGAGAAAAACATAATGGTACACAAATATGAGTGATACGATCATCCTATGAAAAATCGATATTCGTTGCCAAACTGCTGTTAGTTTGCTGAAATAAGATAAACGAGGCTATAACAGTCCAAATTTGACGAAACGAAATATGACGCCTCACTCAAAAAATGATTTACATTTTTACTATACAAAAATATTCAGATTTTAAAATATTTTATTTTCATTAAATTAACTAATTTTAAATTAAAATTGAAAATTATACAACATAATAAACTTATATATTTTCAGATGAAAAATCTAACATTTGCTACGTTTAAATAGACGTATACTAAATATCAAGTTTTCCTTGTTAAATTTAACTGTTTATTTTCAAGCAAAATTTAGTTAATTACGCTATTAAAACCGTTAAAATTTCCGGGTAATTACACTCTCCCCCACTCAAAACATTTTGTCCCAGAAAAGAAATGAGATAGTAGAATAGAAACAATAGAAAGAAATATAGATTAGAAATACATATTACCAGATACAATAATAAAATTCAAAACCATATAAATCTCACTAGTTTAAATTGATTAATATTCAACAAATTTGGTTTCAATCCATTTTATTTAGTTAATAAATATTTATCATATTCACATTTGGTTAATTTTAAATCGATTAATATTCAACAAATTTGGTTTCAATCCATTTTATTTAGTCAATAAATATTTATCATATTCACATTTGGTTAATTTCAATTCAAGGTATTTTCATTAAATTGATTTGCTTTCAATTTATTAATATTTGTTACAAAAAATTTCTTTCAAAACAAAATTTATTTTATTTAACTTATTTATTTAATCCATTTGACTTCACTTATATTGATTCTACTCAAAAATTCAATTTCACTATTCTTTGTAAATTACATTTTATTTACTTAAATAACATTTTCTATATATTATTATATTTGTTTCACTTCCATTTCCTATAACATAAATTAAATGTATAAACATACATTATAACAACTCAATTTTTATTCAAAAATTCCTTTGACAAATTTTCATTTTTGAACATCTTATTACTATCATTTATATAGTATATTATTCAATTACATTTTCTTATTACATTTTAACCTTTTGAATATTTTAGGTAAGTTATATATGTTTTAGAATACAATTGAGTATTATAAGAATTAAGTTATCCCATTTTAACTATTTCAAGTTGTTTAAATTCCATTTCCCATTTTAGACACTCCAATTATTCAAATTTTTTGCTTCATTTCAATGATTGAAAATTATCGCTTAACATCAAACTTAAGTATTTAAATTTCTAGTTTCACCTCAAACCATTCGAAATAATATATATGTGTGTGTGTGTGTGTGTGTGTGTGTGTTCTAGAAATCAAATCATATTCAAGAAATTCAAATCAAGTCTATTTTTCAAAACAAAAGTGTAGCAAAGCTACTAAGTGTTCTTCCTAATTTGAGACTCGAAAATGAATGTCGATGATGCTGCAGTATCACCAAAATTATTTTCCATTGACAAAATAAGAGGGTACTAACTTACTACTTTTAAAATCCTTTGGAATCAGCTTCCATTCGAAAATATTTTCTAATTATATATTTTCAAAACTTTAAAAACCAAATTTAGAAAAAAAAATCAAAAATTTACCTTTCAATCCTTAATTTAAATTCATTTCATTTGCAAATCAGGTTTATAAACCATATTTAAAAATTTCATTGAACAATAGTTAATGGTTTGGAAATGTTGACAAAACAATAAATGATAATCTAGTATTATCATTTCTAACAACCATGTAACATCCTGCCTTTTCGTACGGTTTAAATCGACGATAAACCACATGCGTCAGACTTAAACCATACAGAAGGGCGTATTGTTATGGGGTAAATAAGAAAAAGAAGGAAGAAATAAAATAAAACAGAATCTTGCAGCGGAACTATTAAATATAATAATCAAATATACAGTTCATGAAGCAGTTTTACAAAAACATTTGATTTACTTATATAATACATATCAAAGTTACCCATACCAGAGAATAATAATTAATGCAGCGGAAATAGTTTGAATGTGGTGGAATACTATAATTGATAATAGTAATATTAATTCTTCGTCTTCATCCTCCAGAGTAAAAATCTTCAAATCCTGAAATGCTCGGACTGACCCGAGCGAATTGAAAAGACAAAACACTCGAGTCAGAACTAAAAGATCTTATGTAAGTTAAATCAAAGGAAATAAATATGAGTGTAATGGCGTCAGAGATGTTTACGAGATTTGACATCTCCTATCCAGTGTCTAACGTGAGTAATGTAACTTATGAGATGCTCGGGATTCACATCTCCTAAGGATCCGTTAAACTATTTACCATGTAGTAATATTTCGCTATTATAATAATGTCAATAGTAACATAAACTTACTTTTTAATAGCATTAAGGGGTTACCCATATAGCCCTTAACACATAATAGTCCCAATAGTCCATCCAATATCATGGACCCTCCTGATTGGGAAGCCACCAGAGGATACCACACGGGCTATGGGAGAAAACCAAACTCGTACAAGGCGCGATAGGGTAGGTAACACGACACAACTAGGCAATGCTATGGTAGATATATCAATTGCTATCCCGACTGGTGGTAACGTGTAGCGTGCAGCTACTGCCCACCTCGAGCCACGCCCTCAAAGAAAAAAAAAATCAAAAGTGCCCATGGAATCAATCGAAAAGTCAAAGTATAATATCGGAGGGATGTGTCCGATCAAAGGTGCTACCTCATTGGCCCGAAAATTGCTCATGTTTTAGCCACCTTATGCCAACTCACGGGAGTCGGGTCTACGTATTTACCTCAAAGGAAACGCCGCCGCCATCCTACTTCATTCTGGAATCTCCACCGCGTACACGGTTGTTAAAGTGGTTTTCGGAGTTGGCAGAGAGTATGACAACTTCCGATCTCGGACTCTTCAACAACCAAACGTTATTATAACACCGCGGTCATTTTAAAATGATTATACTTCAAAACCAGAATCTATTTCAAAACCGTATAAATACGATATCATTTTTATTTTAAAACCAAATCAATACGATATCATTTTAAAGAAATCCCAAATCGATATAATATCATTTTTATTTCAAATATATCATTTTCCCAAAATCATAGCACTTTCAAATCATAATACCTTGAAATCCATAACTTTGAAACATAACTTCCAATACTTAAATGGTTTACTATAAAATTACTTTATATAATAAATTAGCTTCTTTAATTTCGCAATCAATTCCAATACAGATTTAAATCCTCAAATAAACCATTTCAAATTTCATATATTTCAAAGCTTTAATATTCAATGTTTCAAAACTAAATTCTATAATTTATATATATACATACACCAAATTTTTTTTTACTATTATTTAGTTTTGAAATATTTAATTAATTAATCCTTTAAATAAACTTCAATTTTCAACAATTTAATATTCCTCAATTTATTTAGCCTTGTTATATTCACTTAAATCACCTTAGCCCCGAATTTTGTTATAAAACCATATTCTTTTAAAATCTAAATTTCAATAAGTTCCAAATAGATTCTTATTAAATGTAATTCTTAATTAAATAAAATCTCAATCAATTTCAACCATCTTCTCAATCTTGAGTTATAAAATCAATATAACTCTATATTAAATATAATTTAAGTAAATACTTATCCATATTATATTTAATAAAATCAAACTTTATTTTATACTTTAAACCAATTTTATACATAGTTTAAAACCAAAAATTTAACTATATACAAAATAACCTTTATCAAATATCCAAATCAATATCTCATAAAATCATATATATATTCTTTACAAAACCATAGAAATCATTTCAAAATATTATTATATATAGACTGCGGTGTCTGTATATAATTTTCTATCATACGGTCAAGTGATACGGATATTTATTATTTCAATCCGTAATTTAAAATAAAAATTTATGGTTATATATCATTTTAAACCGCAATCCCGAATGAAATAAAAATGCATAATAACTGGCAGATTATGATGATATAAACAAAAGATCCAATCATCCATCATAAAAATCATACATCAATCACAATCATCATCTAAAACAATAAATCAATATCCATATATAACTGATAATATATAACAGGTAACTAACTGGCAGTTATATTCATTAATAAATTAAATAATGATTTAATTTAAATAAATGCAATAACTGAGATGATGATTAAAATATAAGAAAAAGTCGTAAATAAATGCATAATCACAACAAAATTTAATTTAACAAATATAAGAAATTTTAGAAGTTGTGAGTGGGTTAAAACACTCACCTTTTGAATTTAAATTGAATTCAAATCCAATTTAAACCCAAAATTTGACAAGTCTACAAATTCGTCCAAACTAGCGTCAAAATATCCGGAATTTCAATACGAACCTAGCGCAAGAAACCGCGCGTAAATTGGATAACGTATGTAGAAGTTATTTTGATTTGAACATTTGAAAATTAAATTAAATAAAAATAAACAAAGCAAATAACATACATACACGTCATCGTCTCTAGAAAAAAAAACCTACACCCTCCTCTTTTCGCATTCGAACCAAACCAGCCGCCACATCACTTGATCCACCGTGTCCTCCACGTCGAGTCGAACCCCGCCACCTCGGCTAGAAGCGCCGCCTAACACTTGCGACCACCCACTCGATCGACCAAGCACCATGGTTGACGAGAAGCACATGGCAGCTGTCGTTCGAATTTTCATGCCCTAATCAAAATTTAGCCGTAAATCCAACCGTTAACTTAACGAACGAACAACGCCGATGAGCTCCACTTGGTTCCCTCTACCCGACTGTGCCTTCAATTTTTCGATTTGCCGCAGTTGATTCTGACGCAATGGATGACTAAAAATAGTCCTTCAATTTCTGGATGAACAGAGATCTAGTTCAAAAAACAAATTGCAGATCTGAGTTACGCTCTTCGAGAGCTTCGAATTGATATAAAATTTGGCATATATTGTGGAGTTCAAAATTTCACTGATTTTTGAATTGCAATTGATATTATGTGTTTGTCTACCATTGAGGAGGAAAGACAGTTGAAATATACGTAGAGACAAATGAGGAATAGGAGTAGGCTAGGGTTTATAACCAGGTATTTATAGACAAAGTTGAAAATAGAATAGACGGACCCGATTTATAAGTGCATTGAACGACGAATGGCCCGAAAAGCCCGTTCTGACTTCAGAACGAAATTGGGTCAACCCGTATATCAAAATAGATGTTTTAAAATATTTTAAACGCGATGGAACAAGTTTCAAGTCCAAATTACACCGTATGAAGAAGTTATGCTAAAACCAATTTATTTCAAATCAATTTCAATTGATTTCAATTTCATTGATCTCAAGGCCTTTCGAGTCCGTAGATCAAACGACAAATCCGATCGCCATGAAACTTGAAATCCCACAATAATTTACCGTTACGGATCCGATGAAACTAGTTTCGTCCAAATCTGAGTCAATGGCCCAAATGGCTATTTTCCAGCTAATTAAATAAATTAAAAATTAATTAATCAAATCCAACTTTTCAAATTTCAATTCTTAAATTGATAAATTTCATCATTTTTAATTTCTCAATCATTCACAATGATTTAAACAAATTTAAATGTCAATTTTGAGTTGATTAATTCATAAATTACAATGTTAACCTCAATTTCAATATTAAATTTCAATTTTATTAAATTTTGAAATTATAAAATAAAAATCCAAAATCCATTTATTAAATTCATAACCCTTGTTATTTGAGTCCTGTTACAATAAGAATATAGCTAACATTGCTTTTAAATCTTGGTTCTTAATATTCTCCCATTTAAACTTAATTTCCAATTAATGTACAAATTAAATTACCTTCAATTGCAATTAATCCTATTATTACAACTTAAATTCCAAATAAATTGTTTTTATTTGATTTCAATCTTTATAATCCATCCACTGATTTCAAATAACATAGTTAATGCTGGTTTTACGTAACATTACTTAAATATACTCAACTTCCTTTCTTTATTGTGTGTTAACTAAATTTTCCACTAGTATTGAAATTTTTGCTAAATATACATTTGCATTACTTCCTTTATTGGGATTTCATTCCACTTATTTATAGTCAACTTATATTATCATCACTACCTTCCATTTTAATTTTCAATTCATTCATAAGCCATTAACAAACCATTATTACCAAATATTACCTTAAATCCACCCTAACGTAATATTTGATTCCATTTATTGCAATAGGTTTTAATTAATAGTGATTGCGCTAAATTAGTTTGCATTAACGCTATTCCATTAATCTACATCCAATTACATTTAATATTCCCAATAAATTTACTTACTTGGTCTCATGCTTTCTATTACACCAATTACTACCTTAAAATAAGTTTACGTTTCTATTAATTTCCATTCACACTTTCGTTATTATATATTACAATCATTAAAGTAATGTTTATCATCAACACAAACATTATGAATACTTATCAACCTGCATCATCCTTATTACATAAATTTACGTTCAATCGCTATTCAATATATATTAATTCATTAAATAAATTCAATTTTACGTTTGTTTTCTTACATTTGATTTATAGCCTAGTATAACATTTACATAAATCCCATTTCATTCAATTCTTATTTATGTAATATTCAAACATCAAATTTCATTAAATTCCAATTAATCCACTTTATTACACTTATTAATAATCTTGGTTCCCATTCTAACTTTATTATCAAACAACAACTGTCATAATTACTCTCTAGCATAAATCCTATCAACTACAAATTTTTACATATTCTTTTATCAATTTGCTTTAACCTTATTACCTAAATTTATGTTTAGTTACAATTAAGCAATATTATTTCATTGGTAAATTCAACACTTTCTTTTATTTACTTATTTCCCATTTTAACCCAGTGCAATAATTTACAATACCACACTATTGGAATTTCTCTCCAATTTCCATAATTAGTTTACAATAACCCTTGCCACAATTCATTCTTAACATTTACTTCAGTATAAATTATAAATTTTCTTCTTTATTTTATTTCCTTCTAAATTTAATTCCAAAAATCTGATTAAATTAACAATTTTAATTATTGAAAATTTACGGGTCGTTACACTCTCCCTCACTCAAAACTTTTCGTCCCCGAAAAGGATAAAGAAGGGAAAAGATGAATTAAGAAATCAATATATCTTACTTAAAATATTAAATTTATAAACAAATAAATTTACAAAATTAATTAATTTAAATAGAATACACCAATTTATAACCATTACATCTTTTTATACTTAAATTTATAAAGTTTGGAGAAAAACATTTTTAAATGTTTTCTAAGTCCAAAATTTACGGAAAATTTCGGCAGAGTCTTCTTTGTACGGAGAGGCTCAGGAGAAAATATAGTATCAAATATAACAATATACAACATATATTTTCCAAAATAATATATATCCCGACACGGGAAAACAATATAATCATGCTATAAACCGTAATCCGAAACGTACCTATTTGTCGGGCAATTTACGCTTATATTATGAAACCAAATGTAGTAGCAATTGCTTCCATAACTTGCATTTCACTTACAAAATCCAAAGAATCAATAATTATATGGAATGAAATATTTAAAGTTGCTTCAACCATAAACAAACCAATCAATACAAACAACAATCATTTGCACAAGGCATACACTCATCTCATAGAATCAACACAAATCGATCATTCATTCATACCAAATAAAAAAAATAGTTGTTCGATTTCAAAGACTTTAAATTGTACAGAATGAAAAATAAACTATCAAGCGCATCCTTTACTCAACGGTCTCTGATGAAGCTAAATAGATTATTCATACATCCAAACAATTTTAAAATATCCTTACCCAAACAACCATGAACCAAAACAAACAACGTCTATTTCAAACAACTGATTTAGTTTATCCTTATTAATTCCATTCATACATTAGTTGTTTGGTTTCTCTTTTCCATTCATATATTGGTTTATCTTTTTAATTTACTTTTGTTTTTTACAATTTTATTTAGAAATAACTTCAACTTATTTACTTAAGTTTAAAATTTTCTTACCTACCATACCTGCCTTCTATTATATTTAATTAGTAGTATTTCAATTATACTTAAGTTTATAACAACTACAACACCAAATTCTTATTTAATAAAGAATTTCATTAATTACTTTCATTACTTCAAATTTATTACTTGTATAATATCTATTACATTTTCTTATTAACATTTCAACTTTTTAATATTCGGTAAGTTATATATATGTTTTTAAGGATGTAACTTTAGAGTTATACACGTTTATTCTATTTCCTTAATTAATTTAATGTTAAACAATAATATCCTTTGTCTTATAGGTTACACATTTCAATTTCTTTTAATTTCCTTTATAACCTAGCATTAAATCTTCTTATTTATCAATGGTTTCAAATACTCATCTTAAACTCAAAAGGTTTTACTTACTATCCATCTTTTCTACTTATTTAGTTATAAATAACTTTAAACATTAACTTAACTCTTATTTTAATTAGAGGTTCCAATTATTAATTAGTTACTTTCCATTTCACTACAATAATTGAACTATTAATTAACGGCAACTTAAGAACTAAATACAGGGTTTAATCTCAAATCATCTTAAAATAATAGATAAATATATACTTACAACTTATATATCCAATTACATTTAAAACAATTTAAACTTTATACTTGTTTATCAAAATAAATCTATAGTAAAACTATTACAGTGGCCTTCCCACTTCGAAACTCGAAAATGAATGTCGATGATGCGGCCGCCATCACCGAAATTATTTTCCAGGGACAGAGAGGGGAGTATAGAACTTATTTCTTTTCCAAATTTCTTTTAAAACATCTCTTTCAAATTATATTGAAATATTTATGTCATAAAAAACTTCTAAAATATTATTATTATATTCCAAAATCATTTGAAAGAAATTTTCAAAACCCCAGAACTTAAGTTCCAAAATTTCCAATTTGATTTATTTTATTTTCAATCTTATTTCAACTATTATTTATAAATTTAATTACCTAACAACCAATATATTGCAACCAAATATATATATATATATATCATTTAAAAAAAAATATTTTATGTATAGAAAATATAATAGGCAAAATTATTTCATTTACCTATATTCAAAACAAATATTGTGTCGATCTGTCCTATTAAGTGTTTAGAAATCCCTATTGATGTCATATCGTCCCATGCACCAACCAGAATTTATAAATACAAACGGAACAGATTAACACAATATTAAAACCTTTTTATAACACTAACAAATACGCTCTCTCATATATATACACTCAACGACTCACCATAGGGCATTACTACCCTATTAGTAAAGAGTCAAACCCCACAAAGCTAAGGTTTATCGCTAAACCAAAGCTTTGATACTAGATGTAACATCCTGCCTTTTCGTACGGTTTAAATCGATGATAAACCACACACGTCAGACTGAAACCATACAGAAGGGCGGATTGGTATGAGGTAAATAAGAAAAAGAAGGAAGAAATAAAATAAAACAAAACAGAATCTTGCAGCGGAACTATAAAATATAATAATCAAATATACAGTTCATGAAGCAGTTTTACAAAACATTTGATTTACTTATATAATACATATCAGAGTTACGCATACCAGAGAGTAATAATTAATGCAACGGAAACAGTATGAATGTGGTGGAGTACTATAATTTATAATAGTAATAACAATTCTTCGTCTTCGTCCTCCAGAATAAAAATCTTCAAATCCTGAAATGCTCGGACCGACCCAAGCGAATTGAAAAGACAAAACACTTGAGTCAGAACTAAAAGATCTTATGTAATTTAAATCAACGGAAATAAATATGAGTGTAATGACGTCAGAGATGTTTACGGTATTTGACATCTCCTATCCAGTGTCTAATGTGAGTGCAGTAACTTAAGAGATGCTCGGGATTCACATCTCCTAAGGATCCGTTAAACTATTTACTATGTAGTAATATTTCGCTATTATAATAATGTCTATAGTAAAATAAACTTACTTTTTAATAGCATTAAGGGGTTACCCATATAGCCCTTAACACGTAATAGTCCCAGTAGTCCATCCAATATCACGGTCCCTCTTGATCAGGAAGCCATCAGAGGATACCACACGGGCTACGGGAGAAAACCAAACTCGTACAAGGCGCGATAGGGTAGGTGACACGGTGTAGCTAGGCAATGCCAGTGCAGATATAACAATTGCTATCCGGGCTGGTGGTAACGCGTAGCGCGCAGCTACTGCCCACCTCGAGCCACACCCCCATCAAAACTGGCCACCTAATCAATCCAAAAGTCAAAGTATAATATCGAAGGGATGTGTCCGATCAAAGGTGCTACCTCATTGGCCCAAGAATCGCTCATGTTTTAGCCACCTTATGCCAACTCACGGGAGTCGGGTCCACGTATTTACCTCAAAGGAAACGCCGCCACCTTCCTACTTCATTCTGGAATCTCCACTACGTACACGGTTGTTAAAGTGGTTTTCGTAGGTGGAAGAGAGTATGACAACTTCCGATCCGGTCTCTTCAACAACCAAACATTATTTTAACACTGCGGTCATTTTAAAATGATTATACTTCAAAACCAGAATACAATATCCATTTCAAAACCGTATAAATACGATATCATTTCTATTTTAAAACCAAATCAATATGATATCATTTTAAAGAAATCCCAAATTGATATAATATCATTTTTATTTCAAATATGTCCTTTTCCCAAAATCACAGCACTTTCAAATCATAATACCTTGAAATCCATAACTTTGAAACATAACTTCCAATACTTAAATGGTTTACTATTAAATTACTTTATATAATAAATTAGCTTCTTTAATTCCGTAATCAATTCCAATACAGATTTAAATCCTCAAATAAACTATTTCAAATTTCATATATTTCAAAGCTTTAATATTCATTGTTTCAAAACTTAATTTTATAATTTATATATACATACAATTTTTTTTACTATTATTTAGTTTTGAAATATTTAATTAATAAATCCAGTATCCTTTAAATAAACTTCAAATTTCAACAATTTAATATTCCTAAATTTATTTAGACTTGATATATTCACTTAAATCACCTTACCCCGAACTTTGTTATAAAACCATATTCTTTTAAAATCTAAATTTCAATAAGTTCCAAATGGATTCTTATTAAATATAATAAAATCTCAATCAATTTCAACTATCTTCTTAACTTTGATTTATAAAATCAATATAACTCTATATTAAATATAATTTAAGTAAATACTTATCCATATTATATTTAATAAAATCAAACTTTATTTTATACTTTAAACCAATTTTATACATAGCTTAAAACCGAAAATTTAATTATATATAAAATAACCTTTGTCAAATATCCAAATCAATATCTCAGAAAATCATATATATATTTTTTACAAAACCATAGAAATCATTTCAAAATATTATTATATATAGACTGCGGTGTCTGTATATAATTTTCTATCCTATGGTCAAGTGATACGGATATTTATCATTTCAATCCGTAATTTAAAATAAAAATTTACGGTTATATATCATTTCAAACCGCAATCCCGAATGAAATAAAAATGCGTAATAACTTGCAGATTATGATGATATAAACAAAACATCCATTTATCCATCATAAAAATCATACATCCATCACAATCATCATCCAAAACAATAAATCAGTATCCATATATAACTGATAATATATAACAGGTAACTAACTGGAAGTTATTTTCAATAATAAGTTAAATAAAAATTTAATTTAAATAAATGAAATAACTGAGATAATGATTAACGAAAAAGTCGTAAATAAATGCATAATCACAACAAAATTTAATTTAACAAACATAAGAAATTTTAGAAGTTGTGAGTGGGTTAAAACACCCACCTTTTGAATTTAAATTGAATTCAAATCCAATTTAAACCCAAAATTTGACCAGTCTCCAAATTCTTCCAAACTAGAGTCAAAATATCTAGAATTTCAGTACGAACCTAGGCGCAAGAAACCGCGTGTAAATTGGACAACGTATGTAGAAGTTATTTAGATTTGAACATTTGAAAATTAAATTAAATAAAAATAAATAAAGCAAATAACATACATACACGTCATCATCTCTAGAAACGAAACCCTATAGCCCCCCTCTTTTCGCATTCGAACCAAACCAGTTGCCACATCACTCGATCCCCCGCGCCCTCCACGTCGAGTCAAACCCCGCCGCCTCGGCTAGAAGCGCCGCCTAACACTCGCGACCACCCACTCGATCGACCAAGCATCATGGTTGACGTGAAGCACATGGCAGCCGTCGTTCGAATTTTCATGCCCTAATCGAAATTTAGCCGTAGATCAAACCGTTAACTTGATGAACGAACAATGCCGATGAGCTCCCCTCGGTTCCCTCTGCCCTACTGTGCCTTCAATTTTTCGATCAGCCGTAGTTGATTTCGATGCAATGGATGGCCAAAAATAGTCCTTTAATTTCTGGATGAACAGAGATCTAATTCGAAAAAAAAATTGTATATCTGAGTTACGCTCTTCGAGAGCTTCGAATTGATGTAAAATTTGGCATACATTGTGGAGTTTGAAATTTCACTGATTTTTGAATTGCAATTGGTATTAGGTGTTTGTCTTCCATTGAGGAGGAAAGATAGTTGAAATGTACATACAGACAAATGAGGAATATGAGTAGGCTAGGGTTTATAACCGGGTACTTATAGACAAAGTTGAAAGTAGAATAGATGGACCCGATTTATAAGCGCGCTGAACGATGAATGGCCCGAAAAGCCCGTTCTGACTCCGGAATAAAATTGGGTCAACCCGTATATCAAATCAGATGTTTTAAAATATTTTAAATGCGATGGAACAAGTTTCAAGTCCAAATTCCATCGTATGAAGAAACTATGCTAAAATCAATTTATTTCAAATTGATTTCAATTGATTTCAGTTTCATTGATTTCAAGGCCTTTCGAGTCCGTACGATCAAACGACAAGTCCGATCCCTACGAAACTTGAAATCCTACAATAATTTACCATTACAGATCCAATGAAACTGGTTTCGTCGAAATCAGAGTTAGTCACCAAAATGGCTATTTTCCAACTAATTAAATAAATTAAAAATCAATTAGTTCAATCCAACTTTTCAAATTTCAATTCTTAAATCGATAAATTTCATCATAATTAATTTCTCAGTCATTCACAATGACTTAAACAAATTTAAATGTCAATTTTGAGTTGGTTAATTCATAAATTACAATCTTAACCTCAATTTCAATATTAAATTTCAATTTTATTAAATTTAGAAATTATAAAACAAAACTCCAAAATCCATTTATTAAATTCTTAACCCTTGATATTCGAGTCCTATTACAATAAGAATATAGCTAACATTACTTTTAAATCTTGGTTCTTAATATTCTCCCATTTAAACTTAATTTCCAATTAACGTACAAATTAAATTACCTTTAATTGCAATTAATCCTATTATTACAATTCAAATTCCAAATAAATTGTTTTATTTGATTTCAATCTTTATAATCCATCCATTGATTTCAAATAACATAGTTAATGCAGGTTTTACATTACATTACTTAAATATACTGAACTTCCTTTCTTTATTGTGCGTTAACTAAATTTTCCACTAGTATTGAAATTTTTGCTAAATATACCTTTGCATTACTTCCTTTATTGGGATTTCATTCCACTTATTTATAGTCAACTTATATTATCATCACTACTTCCATTTTAATTTTCAATTCATTCATAAGCCATTGACAAACCATTATTACCAAATATTACCTTAAATCCACCCTAACGTAATATTTGATTCCATTTATTGCAATTGGTTTCAATTAATAGTGATTGCACTAAATTAGTTTGCGTTAACGCTATTCCATTAATCTACATCCAATTACATTTAATATTAACCATAAATTTTCTTACTTGGTCTCATGCTTTCTATTACACCAATTACTAACTTAAAATAAGTTTATGTTTCTATTAATTTCCATTCACACTTCCGTTATTATATATTACAATCATTAAAGTAACGTTTATCATCAACACAAACATTATGAATACTTATCAACCTGCATCATCCTTATTACATAAATTTACATTCAATTGCTATTCAATATATATTAATTCATTAAATAAATTCAATATTTACATTTGTTTTCTTACATTTGATTTATAGCCTAGTATAACATTTACATAAATCCCATTTCGTTCAATTCTTATTTATGTAATATTCAAACATCAAATTTCATTAAATTCCAATTAATCCACTTTATTACACTTATTAGTAATCTTGGTTCCCATCCTGACTTTATTATCAAACAACAACTGTCATAATTACTCTCTAGCATAAATCCTATCAACTACAAATTTTTACGTATTCTTTTATAAATTTGCTTTAACCTTATTACCTAAATTTACGTTCAGTTACTATTAAGCAATATTATTTCATTGGTAAATTCAACACTTTCTTTTATTTACTTATTTTCCATTTTAACCAAGTGCAATAATTTACACTACTACACTATTAGAATTTCACTCCAATTTCCATAATTAGTTTTAACAACCCTTGCCACAATTCATTCTTAACATTTACTTCAATATAAATTATAAATTTTTTTCTTTATTTTATCTCCTTCTAAATTTAATTCCAAAAATATGATTAAATTAACAATTTGAATTATTGAAAATTTACGGGTCGTTACAAACCAATTAATTAACCACCTAATTTTAGAAAAATATACTTATATATATAATATAATCATACATAAAATTATTTCATCTACCAATTTCGAAATTAATATTGTGATAGTTTGCTCTGTACAAGTGTTTTGGAATTCCAATCGATAGCGTTGACCATACCATTGATCAAAACCTCAAATCAAACTTAACAACTCAAACAATGTAATATAAACATTTTTACTTACAAATATGATCTCTCAAAGGACGATCCAAGAATGGATTTTAGAACACGGATAAAGAATCAAATTTAGAGGGATCCTAATCAAAGAGAATTCTTACTAAGAAGATAGATATGAAAAGAAGATAAGATGAATTACAAAAGAGGAAAGATAGATAGACTAATACTAATCGCGGGTGACCATACCTAGGCCAACCAAGACTCAGGAAACGAAAATATCATCCATGAAAACCAGGATAAACTAGTTGAGAACGTTATGGAAAAAGCAATTCAAGAGATTGACGAAGAAGGCAAGAACATTGGTTAATCCATAGGACATGACTAACCATTCATAGGAACCATTCCCCTGAAAGAAAGGACACAGGTCAAGCTCCCAGGAATAAGGTTGATGCGGAATTCAATTACCCGCTCGGGGCAGAGAAGTGAATTCATAAAAAACATCTGGATAATCCTTGACTATCAAGGTGTAGCCAATATTAGTAGGCTGAAATTCAAGTGAAAAGATAAAACTGCATGCAAAACCCTGAGGCAATCGTAATTCGATCATAAGAGAATTACCTAGGTCGTCTACTTAGAGAAATAGTTCGGGCTTTGCGAGGGATAAAAGCATGAAAACCGAGGAGATAGAAATCTCTGATGAATCGATGCTTGATGTAAAGTAGTTTCACCCCTACACAAATCATACTCAGGTTGGCGTGTTCGCTGATGGATTAGTCATACATAAGGATAAAGTTGCCAATTGAGATTGCAAAATGAGCTCAAATCTATCACAGAGACCAGCAGAAATAGAGCTATGGGATGCTCCGGTATTGAGAAGAAATCAAACGGGAAAAATACAAGAATGGATTTTAGAGCCAAGGGAAACGTTCCAAAATTCAAAAGAAATCCTAATCAAAGGGGATCCAAACAAAGAATTTCAAGCTCGAACGAATAGGATTCTATAATCAATTCCACTCATTCTAGGGCATTACTACCCTATCTATAACGATTTTTTGGTCCATATGCTAAGTTTTGCCTAAACGAGAGCTTTAATAACACTTGTAATGACCATGCTATTTAAAACCATTCAAATCCACAATCATCCACACATGTCGTACTTGAATAGTTCAAAACAACAGATTGTTAATTTATATTTGGCAAAATTTAACATATACAGTTAGTAATATCAATCACAGAATCAAAGACACAGAGAATACAATAATAAGCAGCGGAATAGATAAATAGTAGCCATGAAGCTACCATAATAAAAGACAGAGTCTTAAACAAGATACAACGGATATCCAATACATATAAATCCCAATACAGAATAAATGACAAGTTTGAATGGAAAACTGTAAATAAAAGAGATAACTAAAAGCTAGATAGAAAGACAGATCTTCAAGAAAACTCCAAGCTCCAAAGGTGAGTCTCAAACGTTGTGACACTCAGTCTGACCCGAGCATAAAGTAAAACACAAAACACTCGAGTGAATATTAACATTCTTATACTAGTAAATCACTCGAGTAAAATGTCAAGTGAAATACAAAGTAACTCAAATGATGTTTGGGATTCCCATCATTTAAGGATCCATTAAACTATGTACATACAGTAAAATACGCTACATAGACAATGCCCATAGTAAAATAAACGATTAAAAAAGTGTTAAGCGTTACCCATATCCCCTTTAACACATTTTTATATATTCCTGTAGTCTACACAAATACTGCAAGCTCCACAAAACCGACGGTTTACAAAGAGAGCACTCCATAGGTACGGTACAAAATAAACTCGTAGTGGGCGCGATAAGGCATGTGACAAGACACGCGAGGCAATGTCTAAGGTAGGATACTACCATGTCGCAGATCCGGACTGGTCGTAATACATAGTAGCTACTACTTCCCACCTTGAGATACACTCCCAAATCAAAGGTGTAACCAATCAAATCACAAAGTAATAGAATGGTATCGAAGTAACATGCCCGATAAGAGTAGCGGCCTCACTTGGCCCGGCATGGCTCCTGTTTTAGCCACATCAAGCTGACTCGTGGGAGTTCGGGTTGTGTTAATACCTCATACAGAATCGTTGCCAAACCCCTACTTCGTTTTGGAATGTCCACCACATACACAGTAGTTAAAGTGATTTTCGGTATTGGCAGAGAGTATGACAATATCCAATCCCGGTCTCTTTAACATCCAAACTCTTATTTCACACCTTGGTCATTTTATATTTCAAACAATTTATACTTCATATCAAAACATCATATTCATTTCAAAATCATATCTCTTTTGAAATCATATTCACTTTCGAAACCATATCACTTTCGAAATCATATTCACCTTTGAATTCATATCACTTTCCAACTTAAACAGTTTAAATATTGAAAGTAGTGTGTGTATATTAAAATTGTTATAAGTTAAAATAGTTTATATTTAGAATAGGTTACAGATTAAAAATAGTTATGTATATTAAAATAGTTTATATACAAAATTGTTTCTTTCAATTTCACAAATCAATTCAAATCAACTTAAGTCCTAAAAATTCAATTTAAACCAGTCTCAATTCAACAACTTCAAATGAATTTTAATTCCTAATAAAACCATTTTTTATCTATATCAATTTCGAAACCAGGTTTGAACTACAATCAAACCATTTCCAATACAATAGGTTTCATAGTTTAAATATTCAAAGGAATTTACAATAACTCAATTTGATAAATTTTGTTCATATTTCAGAAATTCAACTTTAATTCTATTTAAATTTGAAATATTCACTTAATCAATTTCAATAAAATCTCAAGTTACCAATTCAATCAATATGCAATATTCAATTCGAATTATATTTAATTTGAACTTATTCACTTAATCACCTTTTATAAATATTTGATAAAATCTCTAAGTATAATTTAAGTTGAAATTAAATATTAAATTGCTATTTTATTTAAATTTGAAAAATTCATTTAAATCACCTTTATAGAAAAATCAATTTATCAAATATTAAAAATCATATCCTTGAAACCTTCAAATCAATAAGTTTCAAATTAATTCTTATTTAGACTAAATTACAAACCAAGTTTTATTTAAATTCAATTATTACCCAATTTAAATGCCAAGTCAACTTTAAACTTATCATTCCTATCTCTATTTATTAAAGTTATTACAAAATCTATTTTAAATATTAATATAAATTTTAAATATATTTTAAAAATAATATATATTATTAGATAAATTAAATTCTCAATAAATTTCATTATATAAAATTATTATTAAATCAAATCATGTAATTATTAACTCTATTTTTAAATCTTATTTTATATATTTTAAAAATAACAAAGTTAGAAGTAAAATTTCATAATTTTCATTTTAAAACTTAACTTAAATTTAAAAATATCTAAAACATAAAATTATAAAAAAAAATCTAACATTTACACATATATTAAAATTAAAATCTTTATATTATTTGTGAAAATCAGTATTTATTAAAACCCATATATTTCCTTTCAAACATAGGAAATCATCTTTAAAAATAGACCAATGGCGTCCATATATAATTTTCTATCCTATAGTCAAGTGATACATATATTTATCATTTTAATCTGCAATTTAAATATTTACGGGTGTATATCATTTCAACTGAAATCCCAAAATGCAAAATAAAATCACTTGGGTTTATCTTTTTGACCTATAGCAATTTTCCCTTAATCTATATGATCGTTCGAGTATGTATCATTTCAACCCATAGGGATTCCAAAACTAACAGGGAACTTGCAGAATAAGAACAATAAAATAATATTATAAAATGTCATACATATCAATAGCAGGCATACATCATCATTAATAATTTAAATAAAATATATATATAACAAGTTATGGTGTCATATGTCATAAGTAAACAATTGCAGATAATCGCATATAATATTAAATAGAATTAAAGTTGAATTTCAAATTTACTAAATATAAGAATGTTAATCATTAGTGATGCTCACTTTTCGTGGCTTTGGAAAACAACGATGACGAAGAACGATGTAACAGACATAGATACAAAATCGAGCATGACAAGTGAAACATCTACGACAAGATAAAAGATGATTTAGCTTGAGTATTCGATTGAAACAAATATATATTCATTTAATATATATACACACACACACAAACATTTGTTTTTACATAAGAACAAAGCAAATATTGAAGGGAACAATGATATAATTATATGCAACATACGTATAACTCTTTGGCCAAATAAACGAAGGAAGGAGACAAAGTATAACCATCTACCGACGAATATATGTATGCTACATATAAAACTCTCCTTCTAAACATATAAGCTTCACCTTTAATATTTAAAAAAATAGTTGAATTCAAGTGGGCGGAGCTCAGAGGAGTTAGGAAGGCCGAGCACGAATTAGATGGAGCCCGAAAAGGCTGTATATGAGCAGTTTTCACAAATACGAAAGAAAATAGAAAGAAAACAAATATATGAACTTGTTTGTTAGCAAATATGAAGTGTTGAGTGTGCACAAACATGAGAGCATTTTTTTACTAAATTGGTTCAGATAGTTGAAATGTAATGGATACGCAGATGATGGCATACCAACTTTTGTCACAACAAGCCGTGTGATACAAGCAATATAATATGTTCCTCTAGCACTTAGATCTTGAACACAAAATCGACATAGAGCGGAACAAAAAGGAGGAGCTAGTGTTGAGGAGCACAGAATAACTGATGTGTAGGTTTTGCTGCATGGCTGGATCAGGAAGTGAAAGGGTCAACGAAATGAGTGGTGAAGCCTGCATGGATATAGGAAGGGCAGAGGATATGGGCTATTTTGTCTTCGACTGGGGCTATTGCAGTTATAGGTGGAAGCGGGTTGGATTGCTGGGGAGGAAGGTGATCAATGGTGGCCGAGTTGCATGGAGGATGGTACAGGGGTTCGTTGGTCGAGGGTCTTTTCTTGAGGGAGGCATTTGATAGGTAATTGTGGGTTGGCAAGGGAGAGCTGAGATGCTTCATGGAGGAGAAACTTGGCATGGCCAAGGAAGGAGGGGAATAGGCTGACACTTCGGAGATGAAGGAGGATGGTGGACGATATGGCCGTGGTGGGAAAAAAATTGCAGTGCTCGAGATTGAAGGATGCGACAATGGGTTTGGAAATGAAGGAGAAGCATTCAATATAAAAAATCTTTATAATTTATTATTATATAAATTTTTGATGATAGACGTTAGAATAGAAAAATAAATAAATAAATAAATAAGAAAGGAAGAGGACTATCAGGTTTAGAAAAACAAAGAAGTCTGCACGATGAGACGAACTGAATGGTACACGAATATGAGTAAAATGATCCTCCTATCAAAAGTCGATGTTCGTTGCCAAACTGCTGCTAATTTGCCGAAAATATGATAAACAGGGCCATATCAGTCCAAATTTGGCGAAACATAATATGAGTCTGTGACAGCCCGCAAATCCGTACCCCTCGAGTCAACACTATTCTACATCAATTAACTCAAGCGGAACAGAAATACGAACCATTAGGGATTGAAGAAGAAGAGATAGAAGAAGAAGAAACTAAACAATATTAGAATCTCACAGTCGCAGCGAAATAAAATATAATAGTAAATATAGAACTTTACACAAAATGAAACCTATCGCTGTTTTATACATCATATCATCAGAGTATCTCATACATCAACCAATACCAATCAGGCATACCATACAATCACAACAGCGGAATATATATATATATATATATATATATATATAGGTACAGATAATACGTCTCGGACTCCAGCTCCTCTCCTGCTCCATAGCGTCATGTCCTGTACATATAATACTCGGTCTGACCCGAGCATTATAATGAAACAACACCCGAATCAGTCTGGAATACCAGCTGATAATAATGCATTCAAATTGATTTTTAAACTTTCAAAAATCCTTTTGAAAACAAAAGCATCTCGTAAGACCACGCCACAAATAAACATGTCGGGTTTTTACCTTACGATAGCTAAAACACTTTTTATAGAAATCCTCTGATATTATAATAAGGTCTATATACAAATACTTATAAAATAGCCGAAATTGTTACATTCATTAAATTCTAGCTACTAGCCACAAAAGTCGGTAATACAAACAAAACTCGTACAAGGCTCGTAGGGAGAATGGATTTCCAACAATGACTACGCACTGGGGTACCATCTGTCACAGTACGGGGCCTAGATCACCGTACCGAGGACCACGCCCGATCCCCTGCAACACAAGGCCGGACCCATCCCTTACTGGACAATTCCGAATAAGATCACCCCGAGGTTGGGATCAGCAACCGCACCACTAAGCCAAAATAAAAAGGGACATCTAGACAGGGATGACCTTACTCTCAAGTGGGGGCTACCCACGAAGCCTTGCTGCATATCCCCTGATTTTCAGTCATTCCCATTTGATGAGGCTTCAGGAGAAGCGTTACCTTTAGAACGTTTCACTTAGAATGCCCATCGCCCACCTGACGTTGTTCCGAAAGCATTCATCCATACAAGACCGTCCCGGGTTCGAACGGAACCGAAGGCACTAATCCTACCACATCCATTTTGGAAATATCCTCAGGATTAGTAGCGACTAGCCCCTGCACTTCACTGCTCCACCTTCGACTCCGAACACGTTTTTTCACGAAACATACAAACCGAATCGAAGTGGTTTTCGAGAAATAAATCTCGATCCCGGTCTCTTCGAAACGATCAACGCTTTTGTCCAATATTGATAGTCGGTGATTTAACTATCAATTTATATTTACAAACATCCATCACACAATAAATAATTTCCCACATTATTTATTTGCCTCAAATATCTTTAAAAGATATATTTTCAAATTTCCAAAACTCATTTGAAAACAATTCCCAAAATTTCCTTCTTTACCCGGTAAATCCTTTACCATTTATTCCCATTGGAAATAACCAAGTTCAAAACAATTTAGATTTAAAACTGTTAAACCATTTTATTCTGAAATATACTTTAAAATTTGTAAATTTACTTCTAGTTATTACTCAAAAATATAATTTCAAATATGTAAAATAAAAATATTATTTAAATCATAGATTTAACTAAACTTAAAAGTAGTGGTTTAAAGAATAAATACTAGTTTTCAAATAACTTAAATCATTCATTCTTCAAATAAATCCATTTATAAAATATAATTACTAGTAAACCTCTTAAATAATCATACTATAGCTAAATTTATTTCTTATTTTTAAAGGAGAATTTCTTAAAGCACTTCCTTGAAACAAATTTTACTTAACCTTTAAAACCGATTTTATTCAGGAACTCGATTTTTCCCAAGGAAACATTTTCATTCAAACAACCCAAAGAATCTTCCATATAGATTCCGCCCAATCTATTCCAACTCAAATTTATGTTTGTTATCGTAAATTTATTTCCAAGCTTACAAATAAACTACCTTTGAAGTTTAAGCACTTTTTCCCATTTCCGAAATTCCAATTTGTTAAAGTATATTTTTAATACGTTTTTAAATAAAACATTTGGATATTTCTTCAATGGAAATCATACTTACAAAATTCTTAAATAAAATTCCCATGGTGTAAAATTGTATTTCAGAATATTTTATATACATTTCAGATAGTTATATATTTAATTTCCATAAATTTATACTTCCACAGTTATCAACTGATAAAATGTCCTCTTCATTTATAATTCCAAATTTTACCAAATTTTTATTTTTATTTTTATCCAAACCAGATTCCAAATTTTATTCTTTTAAATTCTTATTTATCAGTTTCCTTTATTTCTTTTAAAACCCAATTTATTCTACTTATAATTAAAATTCTGAGTTTATAATTTATCCAACAATATCATAACACAATTATATTTCAAATTTATCAATCACAACATGTAAACAGACATCATCATCAATTATAAAAATAACTACTACATCGTGAGGAATCCAGTTGGATCCCTCCAACCTGTTTTCCCTGCATCACAAATATTAGCACAACAATATATTTATATATCAATCCAGACTGATAACAACAGTTATATTCAACCAATCACACAGATATTTAAATATTGACTATTTAAATTAGCTAGCATCCAGATGTGAGTGAGATTAACTCACCTTGAGTTTCGGCGAGCGTTCGAAATTTAAATTAAACCGAACGGTGGTCGATTTAACCTAAATTTTTACTTGCCCGGAATGATCCCAGAATTGCACCATTGCGTAGTGTTCATCTCTGTGATCCCGACGTTTCCTGTTTCGTCAAATTCCGATAACGTATGTAGAAGATATTAAATTTTAAAGTTTTGAATAAAATTTGAACAACAATTTCTTTTATATATAAAATAATAATAATAATATACCACCCAATCTCTACCATTCATCAAATTAACGCACCAAGCCCGCATCCTCTCCTCCCTCTCTCGCATACGCTGCTCCAGAAGTTAGAACCCAACCATCGCCGATTAGGGTTCGAAATCGCACCCTCCTCGCTCAACGTGAATGCGATCGGAACCCACCGTAACGAAGCCCATCGCTACCTCCACCTCCCCCAGGCGCGCGCGAAAGCTCTGCGCACCCAAGCCCCAGAAAATCGCCATCGAACGTCCGTCGTTCGTGGTCTCCTTGCCGTCGATCTGCTCCACTTCACGCCATCATCACCCTATAGATGTAGACACCTCATCGCCCTCTTCCATTTCCTAGTTAAGAGTTTTCAATTTAAACGAACGGATTGAGAGGAAAATGGAGGAGAATGAGAGACGTTATCGGCCATTAAAACGAAAACTGCGGTGGCTCAGAAATGATACTAGGGTTTTGAACGATAAAATGTATATTTAATATAATTTAATATTATTTTAATATCATTCTTCGAATTTTAACGACCTATGCAAACGAACTCCAATTCTCACGTACCAACAGGCGTTCCTATGGTTTTTCCGCGTTTCGGACACAATGGAATAAGTTTCGTAGGCTAATTCGGTCATACGTGCGAGTTACGGAATTAAACGATCAATTTAAAATTAAATCGATTAAAACGATTTCTATGCGTTTCGAGCTGCCACGGTCAAACGACAACTCCGATTGCTACGAAAATTGAAATCCGATAATAACTATCTATTACGGATCCAATGGAACTGGTTTCGTTGAATTCCGAGACTATGTCCCGGAAGGCTATTTTAACTCGTCTATTAAATCGAGCGATTTTTCAAAATTGTCGAAAACGCTTAAAATTTTGTTATCTTAATAATAAATCATATGAAATTTATAAATTACATTAAAAATTATTTTGACTCATTCCGGATTATAATCTCACTAATTTCAATATTTTATTATTAAATTCTATGATTAAATTAAAATAAAAATTTCAAATAATAACTGATTAACTTTTAAATTCTCCTAAAAATTCAACAACACTTTTAAAAAAATCCAACTGGACTAAAAATAAAATTTAAAGACATTTTTATCACTATTTTCATGTAAATTCTCAAATTGTTTCAGTCCAATATTTAATTATTATTCAAAATTGAATTAAATTATCATATTTTAAAACCTTTAACTTATTTTATAAATTGAACCCGATTCTCTTTGTTCCAAAATTAATTAAAAATCCTCAGTGAACATTTAAAATGAATTAAATGTTCAAAATTCAATGGCTCAAAAATCCGGGATGTTACATTCTTCCCTCCTTATAAAAATTTCGTCCCCGAAATTTGCTAAGGTAGAAGAATGCTTCCAAACCCAAAAACAAACTTACTTAGTGAAATCTAAATTTCACTTCGCTCAAATTCACTTTGCCCAGATCCTTTAGTTTCAAATCGAAACTACTAATTCAATCCTATTCCAAAATCGTTTATTTTCAGTTGTTATTTGAAATCGACTTGTCGCTAATGAAACAAATGCTCCTACACCCATTAACTTAACCCAAACTTCTCTAGTTAAACTTATATACACTTCCAAAACCCTTTAGCTCAAATCCAAACTCATTTGCTTCATTTACATTCAAAAGCTTTTGTTTCAACATTATTTCAAAAATAACTTTCCAAGTTAATTAAATTTTCCAAAATCTCAAAAAATTTCTAACTCCCAAAATTTCCGAAATTTTTGGCAGAGTCTCCCTTGTACGGTGGAGCTTTCACGATATCGCGATACAGATAAATATATATACATCGACCCACACGGTCGGAAAATAAAATATATCACAATATATATATCATTTTCCAATTATATTTGCATAGGCGTACCTTTTTAGCAAATTTTTAAAGCAAGCGGCTAATATATAATGCACATACGTGCTCCAACTCTATCGATCGCCTCCCGTACCTGTACTTACTCAACAAACTCATCAGTTTTCAAAGATATGAACGTTTTAACAACATTTCCAATATAATGTAAGCCAACATATCCATTTACATCCCAAACAACACTTTGCCTAATTTCATAAGTAAACCATATTTTATAACATGCATAAAGTTTCCTTTTCTAATGCCAAATCCCACTTTATTTCACACAAAGGATTTACATACAAGTTTCGCTATTTCAATTCATACCCTACCCAATTTTCGAATTGATTCACCAAGCAAATTTCATTTCGATTTGTTACATTTACATTTCTATTATAACTCACTTACATTTATACTCAAATCCACTTATTAAGATTTTAGCCCATTCTACTTAGATTTATATTAATTTTATTAAATTTTGCCTAGTTCGCAAGCCAAGTATTTTTATTCCAATGCAATTGTTAAATTAAATTTTCCTTACATTTTTATTTCATTAACCAATTCAGGTTTATATTAATTTCATTCCATCCTGGATTATTTACAGCCCAATCTTGCTTTATCATAATCATTTGAATTAAATCTCAAATCTTATATTTCCAATTCATTATCCATTTGGTTTATTTTAATATCATTCAATTCTCGTTTATATACAACTCATACATTCTTATTTCCTCAAAATAGTTAATTTAGAATTCATTTAATTGCATTCCAATTGTATTATCTAAACAAATTTCATTCAAAATTACTTAATAAAGCTTATCCACAATTAATTTTGTCTTTCAATTTGCTTAAGTTCTTTCACAATATTTTCATTATCTTCTTATAAATCAAATTTTATTTTCATTTGATTCCCATACAAATCAATTCCAATCCATTTACAAATTTTAATGCACTTTGTTTATTTATCCAACCCATGTTAGATTTATTTTATTAACAAAGAGACCATTTTAAATTATTTCACTCATTTGAATTTATTTACAATTCAAACCATCACCATTATAATCTAATTCCATTTTTCATTCACACTCACATCTTTTAATCACCGAATTAACTTTCATACCAGAACTGGGTTTTTTTATTCTTCTTTTCAAAAGTTCTCTTAACAAACCCCTAAAATTTCATCCATGCCAATACAATTTCCATTTAACTCAGTTTACGCTAAATTCATCTTCAAACTTCCTTTTATTTAATTCAGCTTATGCTAAATTCATTCTCAAACAATTCCTTTAAATTTAGTTGAGTTAAAATTTATTCACATAATATCATTCTTACTTCCTTGAATTAAATTTTCTTTCAATTTAATTCCTTCCAAATTCCAATTCAAGTTCAACCAAAATTTATTTAGCCATCTTGAATTTATACCATTATCTTTACTATCTTATATAAGAATTTAATTCTATTTATAATTATTTATAACACAATTGAATTTTGACTTTAATTAATTCAAATTCAACTCAATTCTATTTAATCGAAGTTAAATGCAATTCAATCCAATTTTAGTTCTCCATATATAAATTCAAAACTTATTTAAGTTCATTCACTTCTTTTATATCTCACTTTACCTTATCTCAATTCACATTTCTTTTCAGATTAAGTTTCAATTCACCATACCATCCAACTATTACCCAATTGTGATCATAATTCCATTTCCTATTCATAAGTCCATCAACTTATTTATTTAAAAGCTCATATTGCTCATTTTAATCCATCTACATCTTATAATCACAATTTCAAATTTTATATATATGTGTATCACTGAATACTTAAGGATACAAATTTTATTTCAATTTAATTTCTTGCACAATTATAAATCCACAATTTCAAATTATAAGCATAACACTCAATAGCTCATGGGTACAATTTATTTCTCAATGACCCACAATTACAAGGTCACTTTACATTTCAATTCAACCCAAATCAATTTAATTCTAAGTACAATTTATTTAACTTATCCCAAGTTAAATTCAAATTTTCTTTTCACTTTCATATATTCCATTCACTTCCAATTACTCAAGTCAAATTTTAATTCCAAGATTAAAATTTTCATTTCCTTCTTATTAGCATCAACTTCACCAAATAAGTTCAATAGTTGATTCATTTTACTTTACACTTTATTTAAACAGAATTTCACAGAATTCAATTACCCAGTTTTATTGCAAAACCATTTTGAATTATATCTAATAATCTACTCATACTTTCCCGGTATATCAGATCAAACACCCAGATTTCTAAAACAATCTATTTTCACCAAAACAATTTCCCTTTTGAAACTTCTAAAATTACTTGTATCACAAACAAGTCCAACAAATATCATAACCAACCACTTTGGATAGCAATCCATCACTTTTAGAAACTCGAAAATGAATTCTAATGATGTGGCCAGCATCATCGGTATTATTTTCCAGCGACTGAAGTGAGTTCAGTGCTTTCTTACTTTCCCAAATTCATTTCAAAACAGTTCCCATTCAAAAATACTTCCCAAATCAATATTCCAATATTGCCTTCAAACACCTTAGCAAACATGTCAAACTTTCCCAGGATTTTAAATTTCCAAACTTGTTTTCAATACATTTAAAATCCTTTTTAAAACTTTCGGTTTTAAATTCTGGTTTAGTTTAAATTTAGTTATTCTTCCTTTATATAATTTATACCTATAAAATTTATTTGATTACAACCATTTCTAATTTAAGATTAAATTTTGAATTTTTATTTAATTATTGTACTAACAACCAATCGACCAAATATATATATAATAATTTCAGAAAATTATTTCTTTTATATCAAAATATAATTTGGGTAAAATTATTTCATTTACCCAATTTAAAACAATACTATGTCTGTTTATCTTGTCTAAGAGTTTAGAAACCCCTATCGATACGGTTGTACTTCCCGCACCGACCAGAATTCATAAACACTCAACCGATAAGTCAACACAGTATAAAAACAATTTTTACATACACTAACAAGTACGCTCTCATATCTATTAATACGCTCGGCTCATTATAGAGTACTATTGACTCTGTTTAATGAGTAAATTCCCCACCAAAGCCTAGGTTGTCGCCAACCTAAGCTCTGATACCAAGTGTGACAGCCCGCAAATTCGTACCCCTTGAGTCAACACTATTCTACATCAATTAACTCAAGCGGAACAGAAATACGAACCATTAGGGATTAAAGAAGAAGAGGTAGAAGAAGAAGAAACTAAACAATATTAGAATCTCACAGTCGCAGCGAAATAAAATATAATAGTAAATATAGAACTTTACACAAAAGTAAATCTATCGCTGTTTTATACATCATATCATTAGAGTATCTCATACATCAACCAATACCAATCAGACATACCATACAATCACAGCAGCGGAATATATATATATATATAGGTACATATAATACATCTCGGACTCCAGCTCCTCTCCTGCTCCATAGCATCCTGTCCTGTACATATAATACTCGGTCTGACCCGAGCATTATAATGAAACAACACCCGAGTCGGTCTGGAATACCAGTTGATAATAATGCATCCAAATTGATTATTAAAGTTTCAAAAATCCTTTTGAAAACAAAGCATCTCGCAAGACCACGCCATAAATAAACATGTCGGGTTTTACCTTACGATAGCTAAAACGCTTTTTATAGAAATCCTCTGATATTACAACAAGGTCTATTTACAAATAATTATAAAATAGCCGAAATTGTAACATTCATTAAATTCCAGCTACTAGCCACAAAAGTGGGTAATACAAACAAAACTCGTACAGGGCTCGTACGGAGAATCGATTTCCAACAATGACTAGGCACTTGGGTACCACCTGTCACAGTACGGGGCCTAGATCACCGTACCGAGGACCACGCCCGATCCCCTGCAATACAAGGCCGGACCCATCCCTTACTGGACAGTTCCGAATAAGATCACCCCGCGGTTGGGATCAGCAACCGCACCACTAAGCCGAAATAAAAAGGGACATCTAGACAGGGATGACCTTACTCTCAAGTGGGGGCTACACACGAAGCCTTGCTGCATATCCCCTGATTTTCAGTCATTCCCATTTGATGAGGCTAAGAGTTACCTTTAGAACGTTTCACTTAGAATGCCCATCGCCCACCTAACGATGTTCCGAAAGCATTCATCCATACAAGTCCGTCCCGGGTTCGAACGGAACCGAAGGCACTACTCCTACTACATCCATTTTGGAAATATCCTCAGGATTAGTAGCGACTAGCCCTTGCACTTCACTGCTCCATCTTCGACTCCGAACACGTTTTTCTCACGAAACGTACAAACTGGATCGAAGTGGTTTTCGAGAAATAAATCTCGATCTCGGTCTCTTCGAAACGATCAACGCATTTGTCCAATATTGATAGTCGGTGATTTAACTATCAATTTATATTCACAAACATCCATCACACAATAAATAATTTCCCACATTATTTATCTGCCTCAAATATCTTTAAAAGATATATTTTAAAATTTCCAAAACTCATTTGAAAACAATTCCTAAAATTTCCTCCTTTACCCGGTAAATCCTTTACCATTTATTCCCATTGGAAATAACCAAGTTCAAAACAATTTAGATTTAAAACTGTTAAACCATTTTATTCTGAAATATACTTTAAAATTTGTAAATTTACTTCTAGTTATTACTCAAAAATATAATTTCAAATATGTAAAATAAAACTATTAACTAAATAATAGATTTGTTAACTAAACTTAAAAGTAGTGGTTTAAAGAATAAATACTAGTTTTCAAATAACTTAAATCATTCATTCTTCAAATAAATCCGTTTATAAAATATAATTACTAGTAAACCTTTTAAATAATCATACTGTAGCTAAATTTATTTCTTATTTTTAAAGGAGAATTTCTTAAAGCACTTCCTTGAAACAAATTTTACTTAACCTTTAAAACCTGATTTTATTCACGAAATAGGTTTTTTCCAGGGAAACATTTTCATTCAAACAACCCAACGAATCTTCCATATAGATTCCGCCCGATCTATTCCAACTCAAATTTATGTTAGTTATGGTAAATTTATTTCCAAGCTTACAAATAAACTCCCTTTGAAGTCTAAGAACTTTTTCCCATTTTCGAAATTCCAATTTGTTAAAGTATATTTTTAATACGTTTTTAGATAAAACATTTGGAGATTTCTTCAATGGAAATCATACTTACAAATTTCTTAAATAAAATTCCCATAGTGTAAAATTGTATTTCAGAATATTTTATATTCATTTCCGATAGTTATATATTTAATTTCCAGAAATTTATACTTCCACAGTTATCAACTGATAAAATGTCCTCTTCGTTAATAATTCCAAATTTTACCAAATTTTTATTTTTATTTTTATCCAAACCATATTCCAAATTTTATTCTTTTAAATTCTTATTTATCAATTTCCTTTATTTCTTTTAAAACCCAATTTATTCTACTTATAATTAAAATTCTGAGTTTACAATTTATCCAACAATATCACAGCACAATTAAATTTCAAATTTATAAATCACAACATATAAACAAACATCATCATCAATTATAAAAATAACTATTACATCGTGAGGAATCAAGTTGGATCCCTCCAATCTGTTTTCCCTGCATCACAAATATTAGCACAACAATTGTAACAACCCGCATATTTATCGAGTTTGTATTTAAATATTTTATTTAAATATTAACTCGTTAATCGGATTTTGGTCCGAAAAGCTACTTTTTGCAAACGGTCAAATTAGGACTCGATACCACTTCCATTGAGTTCGAAATGTCGTTTACAACTTTTTTAAGTATAAACATCGATAGGTTTGGAGTTAGTGAAATTTCACTAACTTTTCCCGCTTTGGACTTTGGGTTAGTTTAGCCTATTAAGCCCAAGTTCCAACCCTCTTCTCCTCACTCTTCATAAATTTTCTAACTAATCAAGCTTTGGCATTAATGGTGGAGGGAATGGAAAATTAAAATTCCAAAACTCAAATTCAATTGCAATCCATCTTTCTACTCCAAATTCAAGAAGAAGACATTGGATTCAAGCTTCTTGTGCTTAGATAGAAGAAGGGTTGATTCTTGCTTGCTTAAAACTTCATTTTCATTGATATTTGGTGCAAAGGTGAGATTTTTATCTCGCAATTCTAGCCTATAACTATATTGGACTGTTGGGAATGATTCTATATCATTTTTGCATGCATGTTAGCATTTGGTTTGGATTGGATTGGCGAAAAACTCCAATTTTTAGCGTTTTGGTGAATTTTCTGCACTTAGGTCGTTCTGGCCATTTTTAGGTCGTTCGGAGTTAAGTCGTTCGTCCATAGGTCGTGAGTCGTTCACGAGTTAACCCTAGGTCGTTCTGGCCATTTTTAGGTCGTTCGGAGTAAAGTCGTTCGTCCATAGGTCGTGAGTTGTTCACGAGTTAACCCTAGGTCGTTCTGGCCATTTTTAGCTCGTTCGGAGTTAAGTCGTTCATCCATAGGTCGTGAGTCGTTTACGAGTTAACCCTTAAGTCGTGCAGCCCTTCAGTCACGCAACCCTGAAGTCGGTTACGAGTTATCCCGATAGGTCGTTGGACCCTTAACTCGTAGGTCGTTGGACCTTATCTCGTTAGGTCGCTCCTGGCCTAACCCTTAAGTCGTGCAACTCTTAAGTCGTGCAACCCTTAAGTCGTGGAACCCTTCAGTCACGCAACTCTTAAGTCGGTCACGAGTTATCCTGTTAGGTCGCGACCTCTGTTAAGTCGGCCATGTTGGGTCGTGAGTCATCGTTAGGTCGCGAACACCTCTAGGTCACAACCACTAAGTCGCTTGACCCCTTAGACCCCTAGGTCGCAACCGTTAGGTCGCTCGACCCTATCCCTCTTAGGTCGTTAGACCCCCTTTTTGTCTTCACTAGGTCGTACCGTTTTGGACGGGGCGCTGCCCCCTGGAACCCCGCGACCTGACCGGGCAGGTCGAACCCCGTAAGCGGTGGCGTTGCCCCCGCACCCCCACCTTGGGGGGTTGCCACCCCCCCCGGACCCCCCCTCCGTAGGGGATCTTATCTGAAAAACATTGAGCTGATTTCCTTGGATTTTATTCACATCTCCGTATGCGATTTTTGTGACTGATTGTTTCTACAATTGCTTCTGTGTTTTGTCACTTTATAATATAAAGGTTTCAATACTAGTAGTAAATATCAAAACTCTTTTAACAAACAATTTCAACTCTATTTTTAATAACAAAGCTCTTTTCTTAAACCGTTTTCCAATCTATTAGTATATACAGACCTTTACCTCACTCGGATGAGAAATCTAATTAAACGACTTAGTAAAACAAGTGGTATGAAACGCTTGCGTTCACTTCGTCAGTTAATTCTTGGACTTGTTCGATTGAACCTCTTGTGACAATTTTATTAGTGAAGATTTACAGTTTGTTCGTAAATATTTAAGTTAAGCAAGTGGTTATGGGACATGAAGCTAAACTTCTATATTTACTAGCTTAGTGTAATTGACACTTCTCGTTGATCATGACGATCATTCTGATGATTTAGACTAGCAACTGTGCGATGTCTCTTGTTGCGAGGTTAGACTAGACACCACTTGTGTGATTCCACTCACACATACCTTTTTGCTTTTTGGTTAGTCTGGACCTTAATCTGTGTGATTCCATTCACACATGTGGGGTAGCTCCCCTTGGTCTTCGGACCGTCATGTGATAGGCCTCTTTCTCTTTTCTATGATTTCTGGACTTCTTGCATTGATTTCTAGAATTTATGTCATTGACTTGTTATGAGTACAAGTTTGGGGTATGATGCCCTTTCCGAATCTTAGAGAAGATTCTTGTGATATTGATTATCTCTTATTGATTGATCTTCTGTTGATCATTATTTACATACTTATAGTGGTATGTCATTATGGATGTTTATGTTTATGACATATCTTTTATGTTATATCATGTCATCTGATATTTATAGATAGACTGACCCGTTTATTATTTTCTTAAATAATACTCGGGTCAGACCGAGATGTTACAGGTGCTTCTGCTTGACTTCTTCCCAGGGATTCATCACTCTGACTTTTGGCTAACTGTTTAGATTAGCAGTTTTTGTTGTATACACTTGAGATATAGACTCATAGTTGTATTCTTTTGTATAGCACGTGTTGCTATTCTTTTGTATTATCGTGGATCTTACTGACCACTACTCTGATGTACACTTTCATGTGTTAGTTATATATTCATATCTTCTTCCGCCTTTGTGATATGGATATCTGTGACTGATTTGTGATATGATTATTTCTATGTTTGTTTCCGAAGATTATTTATAGCCACCGTGTGATAAGCAATTACATGGATGGTCGCTCCTCAACAGCCTTATTCTCCGTGCTAGTTGACAGCACTACTCCGGAGTGTTCTTGGCTAGCGTGGGTATAGAGGTGGGGCGTCACAACAATATATTTATATATCAACCCAGACTGATAACAACAGTTATATTCAACCAATCACACAGATATTTAAATATTGACTATTTAAATTAGCTAGCATCCAGATGTGAGTGAGATTAACTCACCTTGAGTTTCGGCGAGCGTTCGAAATTTAAATTAAACCGAACGGTGTTCGATTTAACCCAAATTTTTACTTGTCCGAAATGATCCCAGAACTGCACCATTGCGTAGAGTTCATCTCTGCGATCCCGGAGTTTCCTGTTTCGTCAAATTCCGATAACGTATGTAGAAGATATTAATTTTTGAAGTTTTGAATAAAATTTAAACAACAATTTCTTTTGTATATAAAATAATAATAATAATATACCACCCAATCTCTACCGTTCATCAAATTAACGCACCAAGCCCGTATCCTCTCCTCCCTCTCTCGCGTACGCTGCTCCAGAAGTTCGAACCCAACCATCGCCGATTAGGGTTTGAAATCGCACCCTCCTCGCTCAACGTGAATGCAATCGGAACCCACCGTAATGAAGCCCATCGCTACCACCACCTCCCCCAGGCGTGTGCGAGAGCTCGGCGCACCCTAGCCCCAGAAAATCGCCATAGAACGGCCGCCATTCGTGGTTTCCTTGCCGTCGATCTGCTCCACTTCACGCCATCATCACCCTATAGATGTAGAGACCTCGTCGCCCTCTTCCATTTCCTAGTTAAGAGTTTTCAATTTAAACGAATGGATTGAGAGGAAAATGGAGGAGAATGAGAGACGTTATCGGCCATTAAAATGAAAACTGCGGCGGCTCAGAAATGATACTAGGGTTTTGAACGATAAAATGTATATTTTATATAATTTAATATTATTTTAATATCGCTCTTCGAATTTTAACGACCTATGCAAACGAACTCCAATTCTCACGTACCAACAGGCGTTCCTAGGGTTTTTCCGCGTTCAGGACACAATCGAATAAGTTTCGTAGGCTAATTCGGTCATACGTGCGAGTTACGTAATTAAACGATCAATTTAAAATTAAATGGAATTAAACAATTTCTATGCGTTTCGAGCTGCCACGGTCAAACGAAAACTCCGATTGCTACGAAAATTGGAATCCGATAATAACTAACTATTACGGATCCAATGGAACTAGTTTCGTCGAATTCCGAGACTGTCCCCCGGAAGGCTATTTTAACTCGTCTATTAAATCGAGCGATTTTTCAAAATTGTCGAAAACGCTTAAAATTTTACCTTTAAAATTTTATTATCTTAATAATAAATCATATAAATTTTATAAATTACATTAAAAATTATTTTGACTCATTCCGGATTAAAATCTCCCTAATTGCAATATTTTATTATTAAATTCTATGATTAAATTAATACAACAATTTCAAATAATAACTGATTAACTTTTAAATTCTCCTAGAAATTCAACAACACTTTTAAAAAAAAATCCAACTGGACTAAAAATAAATTTTAAAGACATTTTTATCTCTATTTTCATCTAAATTCCCAAATTGTTTCAGTCCAATGTTTAATTATTATTCAAAATTGAATTAAATTATCATATTTTAAAACCTTTAACTTATTTTATAAATTGAACCCGATTCCCTTTGTTCCAAAATTAATTAAAAATCCTCAGTGAACATTTAAAATTAATTAAATGTTCAAAATTCAATGGCTCAAAAATCCGGGATGTTACAACGTCTCACTTAGAAAATGATTTACATTTTTATTATGTAAATATATTCAAATTTTATAATATTTTATTTTCATCAAATTAACTTATTTTAAACTGAAATTGAAAATTACACAACAAAATAAGTTAATATATTTTTTGATGAAAATCTAACATTTGCCACGTTTAAATAGACGTATCTCAAATATCAATTTTCGTTGATGGAAACTTAATTGTTTAGTTTCAAGAAAAATTTAGTTAATTATGCTATTAAAACCGTTAAAATTTCTGGGCCGTTACCTTATAGTTGTTATATATGTGTGTAATTTATATTTATTCATAAACTTATTATATATATATATATATTAATTCATATATAGTTCATTTCTATTATACATTTAATAATTTATCAAGTTATTATAATTATTTTTATTTATATTAGTTCATACATAATGTAATTAATTCATATATAATTTCATATTATATATTAGTTTAAGCTAGTACATTACATGCATCTAAGCTAGCACATTACATGTGTATAATCTAAATATACAGTTTATCAAGCTAGTATATTACATGTACCTAAGATGTGCATGAATAATGATTGAGTATTTAATCAAATACATCCAATTTTAGCACTTATAGTTGCATAATTATTAGAATGCATCATTTACACTTCTACAAATTAGGTAATCACAATTGTAAACTGTAACACTTCCCTTCAATTAAGCCATGCATACATCAATAAATAATTAAATGAAGCTTAAAGATAAAAATGTAAGCTTATTTCCAGTATGCCAAGGTCCAATCTAACTAATATAATAGATATGAATGCATTATTACAGATGTATAAAGTTAATTTTCATTCTCTTATCAACACCGTAAATAGATTGACCTCAAAAATTATTTAAATTTCAATACAATTAACCTCAAAAGTTAAATAGGAACATCTTTGTATTCCTAGTATCTTATTCTTGAAGCCTTGAATATATACCATGGCTAATATCTTACCTTGTTTATTTAAATAAATTCATAGTTGCTGGACACTAATTCTTCCAAGTACACTTGTTAAGTATGTGTACATAATGTTGGAATTCCTTAAGAAATTGAATGAATGGAAATATACAAAGTCCCACATCGCCTAATTGTTGAGAGCTATATTGGTTTATATATGGCTTTCTCATGAGGAGGTTGGAGGCCTGGGGCTCCCAAATGCATGCTTCGTTGTGAGGAGGGAGATCATGCATCTCCACCACACACGCACACACGCGCCGCCGCCGTCCGTCCGACTGAACCGGGCCGGGCTCGGGCTCGGGTTTGGGTCTAATATGATACTCGTATTTTCACTGCAAACTGGACCGGGGTTTCTGACAGATGCGGATCTGTTCGGAAGTGGACGCGGATTGAATAGGCGCAAACAGTAGCGGGTGCGACCCGTTAGAAGCAAACAGAACAAGTGCGGCCGAACGCGAGCGGGTGCGACCCGATTGAAGCAGATACGGTGCATACAGTACCAGGCGGTGCGATGCGAGCGGTTGCGAACTGTTGGACGCGAGTAGATGCAAACCAGTAGCAGGCGGGTGTGACCCATTAACGAACAGTAGCGACTAAAAGGCAACGGGTGCGACCCGTCAAGCGGACGCGACTGTTTGAAGGGATGTGGACGAAATTATAAATAGAAGAGAATACTGATCACATTCTCATCCTATTCCAATCTAATTTCTTCTGCTTCTTTGCTCTACTGCTCAATATTCCATATATATCACAAAGTTGACATACTCATTACAATCTCGTGCAGATTTCGTCTGTTGTATCTTGGGAGAATTTTGAAATAAAATTCTTAAGATGTTATGTGGCTAGTGTACTAAAAGAGATAGCACGCTACAATAAACTCGTCGCACAAGTAGTCTGATTGCATATTTATATACATTATTCTATATTCTATCCGTTATTCTGGTTATACGATTTACTCAAAATAGTATAACGTTGTTGTTGTAATTTATTTACAACATTCATATTGTTATAATAATTACTACAGAATTCCAGCGTGGTGGAAATCTAATTTATAAACTCGTGCGACGAGTTTATAATTGATTATTCTCTGTTTTAGTATACTAGACGTATAACATCTTAAGAATTTTACTGTTTTCTTACTAAAACGGAGATGGCAACAATAGAATTTTCAAAGAATACTACTCACAACAGACCTGAACCGTTCAAGGGAGATGGTGATGATTTCTTGACATGGCAACATCAAATGTTGTTTTATCTCACCACACTCGGTCTACAAAAGTACCTCGAGGAGGAGGAACCAATTCCTGCACTAGGCAAGGAAGAAGCGGCAAATATAGTGGATAACATGGAAGTAGACGAGTTCAACTTCTCGGTGGTGGTATCTGAATGCAATTTGGTTCAGAATCCTAACCAATGGTGGGTTGATGCAGGCGCTACTCGTCATGTTTGTTCTGACAAATCCATGTTTTCTACATATCAGAAATTCGATCACGAAGAAAAACTTTACATGGGTAATTCCGCGGTTTCCATGATCGAAGGCAGTGGCACAGTAATCCTCAAGTTTACTTCAGGAAAAACTATTAAGTTGAATAACGTGCTCCACCTTCCAGACATACGTAAGAATCTCATCTCTGGTGCAGTCCTATCAAAGAAGGGATTCATAATGGTGTTTGAGTCAGACAAGATGGTTCTGTCCAAAGCTGCAATGTATATATGAAGGGGTTACTTATGTGATGGCCTATTTAAGGCAAATGTAGCCGTTGTCGGCAACAAAAATATGTATTCTGATTGTGCTATCAATAAAATTGAAGTTTCTTATTTGCTTGAGCATGAAATTTTACTATGGCATGATAGATTGGGACACATAAATTTTCGTAAAATGAAAACATTATCAAACTTGGGATTAATTCCAAAATTCCAAGTAGATAAGAACTACAAATGTGAGACATGTGTAGATGTAAAAATGGTCAAACAACCATTTAGATCTGTTGACAAAAGCACCGAACCATTAGGATTGGTACATACAGATTTATGTGATTTTAAATCACTACCTACAAGAGGTGGGAAAAAGTATTTCATTACTTTAATTGACGATTATACGCGATATTGCTATGTATATCTTTTAAATAGTAAAGATGAAGCAATAACAGCGTTTATAAAATACAAGGCTGAGGTAGAAAATCGGTTAAATAAAAAGATCAAGATACTAAGATCTGATCGAGGTGGAGAATATGAATCACCATTTGAACAGTTCTGTGCCGAAAATGGTATAATTCATCAAACAACAGCTTCATATTCACCACAACAAAATGGTGTAGCCGAGAGGAAGAACAGAACGTTAAAAGACATGATTACTGCCATGCTTTTAACTTCTGGTCTACCGACGAACTTATGGAGGGAAGCATTAAATATGTCTAATCACATATTAAACAAAGTCCCTCATAATAAAACAGGAACAATTTCATATGAGTTATGGAAAGGACACAAACCAAGTTTTAAATACCTCAAAGTGTGGGGTGCTTGGCAAAAGTTCCAGTTCCGTCTCCCAAGAGAGTCAAATTTGGACCAAAAACAATAGATTGTTATTATCTTGGGCCAACCCAAAATAGTAGTGCCTACAGATTTTTGGTATTCAAGTCTGATATAAATGATATTCATGTAAATACAATCATGGAATCAAGAGATGCCTCATTCTTTGAAGATGTGTTTCCGCACAAAAGGAATGAAGGAAATAATGTCCCAAAAAGGACAAGGGAAGAATCAAACGATTCGCATGAAGATGAAACTCATCATGAAATTGAGGATGCTGAACCAAGAAGAAGCGTAAGGGCTAGAACTTCCAAAACATTTGGTTCGGACTTTTTTACATATGTATTAGAGAACGAACCTCAAACGTACAAGGAAGCAATGTCATCTTCTAAATCCTCATTTTGGAAAGAAGCAACCCAAAGTGAGATTGATTCAATTCTAAGTAATAAAACTTGGGAAATTGTTGATATTCCACCAGGAATAAAACCAATTGGCTGCAAATGGATTTTCAAGAAGAAAATGAAAGCATATGGCTTTATCGACAAGTACAAAGCCAGATTAGTAGCCAAAGGATATCGTTAAAAAGAAGGAGTAGACTTTTTTGATACATATTTGCCGGTAACACGAATAACCTCTATTAGAATGCCAATAGCAATTGCATCCATAATATAGATATTCATCAGATGGATGTAAAAACAACATTCTTAAATGGAAATCTCGATGAGGAGATTTACATGGAGCAACCTGAGGGGTTTATTTCCAAAGAAAATGAAAACAAAGTCTGTAGATTAGTCAAATCATTATACGGACTAAAATAAGCTCCAAAGCAATGGCACGCAAAATTTGATAGTGTCATGATGAGAAATGGTTTTCGTATAAATGAATGTGACAAATGTGTTTATTATAAACAACTTGGACAATCATATGTGATGATCTGTCTATATGTGGACGATATGCTAATATTCGGTCCAAATACTCAGGTAATTGAGACCATAAAGAAAATGTTGATCAACAATTTCGATATGAAAGACTTAGGAGTTGCGGACGTTATTTTGGGAATCAAAATAATAAGAACACCTAATGGAATTGAACAATCTCAGCCACACTATGTAGACAAAGTGATTGAAAAATTCCAAGAGTATGGAATTAAAGGAGTGAGGACACCTTTTAATCCATCGGAAGTACTGCATAAAAACACTAATGAGAGTGTAATGCAACTGGAATATTCTCGTGTAATAGGATGCTTAATGTATCTGATGAATTGCACTAAACCAGATATTGCTTACGCGGTAAGTCGATTGTGCAGGTATACAAGCAATCCAAGAAAGGAACACTAGAAAGCACTAATGAGAGTGCTTGGATATTTAAAAAATACCACAGATTATTCCTTACATTATGGAAAATATCCTGCCGTCTTAGAAGGATATAGTGATGCAAATTGGATTGCTGATTCAGAGGAATCAAAATCAACGAGTGGTTATGTCTTTACCTTAGCAGGGGCAACAGTGTCATGGAAATCTACTAAACAAACATGCATAGGTCGATCCACTATGGAATCGGAGTTCATCGCTTTAGATAAAGTAGGCGAAGAAGCTGAATGGCTTCTTCATTTTTTAGAAGATATTCCATTTTGGCCTAAACCTGTACCGGCCATATGCATACACTGTGATAACCAAGCTGCGCTAAGCAGAGCGCACAATATTGTGTATAATGGAAAGTCACGACATATTCGTCGACGCCATAACATAGTTAGGCAGTTACTCTCTAATGGAACTATTTCCATTGATTATGTGAGGACAAATGATAACCTAGTGGATCAATTTACTAAAGGTTTATCAAGAGAGAAAATTGACTGCGCATCGAGGGGAATGGGTTTAAAAGGCTAAACCAACAAGAGTTACCTTATACGGAAACCTATCCTGGTGACTGGAGATCCCACGGACTAAGATCAATAGGCAAACCAGTTATGAGTAACTCAAGAAGCTATGCATTTGTATGGACTTGGTCCTACTCCATTCCTATGGTGCAAAATATAATGCATGCCTACAGAAGTGTTTAAAGGTTAAAACTATGTTTTTTAATGATGACCATATCTTGGAAATAACCAGTGGGGTATATGTAGGATACTCTTAATGGTTGCGATCACCTATGTTAGTGTGAGCTGGGTCGGCTCTATGAGAATATTAAAGGGCTTTTATTCTCTAAAAACACTTGCAGAACCAAAAATTGTTCAGGACCAAAATGAAAACAACCAAGAGATTGGATGAGAAGGGAATCAATGCTTCGTAAAGCTTATTGTCTGGGTATACAATAAAGGCCGACGGTTCAAGATGAAATAATTCACCGATTAGCCAAGTAGATCCGATAAGTTTTAACTAGGAAAAGTTCAAAGAGAAATATCTACTTATCCACGATAAAGCATTATTCCATATGTACTCTATGATATTTCGCTTTGTGTGGGGGATATGTATATTATCATTCATGTGGGGGATTGTTGGAATTCCTTAAGAAATTGAATGAACGGAAATATACAAAGTCCCACATCGCCTAATTGTTGAGAGCTATATTGGTTTATATATGGCTTTCTCATGAGGAGGTTCGGGGCCTGGGGCTCCCAAATATATGCTTCATTGTGAGGAGGGAGATCATGCATCTCCACCACACACGCGCGCGCGTGCCGCCGCTGTCCGACCGAACCGGGCCGGGCGGGCTCGGGCTCGGGCTCGGGTTTGGGTCTAATATGATACTCGTATTTTTACTGCAAACTGGACTGGGCTTTCTGACAGATGCGGATCTGATCGGAAGCGGACGCAGATTGAATAGGCGTAAACAATAGCGGGTGTGACCCGTTAGAAGCAAACAGAACAGGTGTGGCCGAACGCGAGCGGGTGCAACCCGATTGAAACAGATACGGCGCATACAGTACCAGGCGATGCGGTGCGAGTGGGTGCGAACTGTTGGATGCGAGAAGATGCAAACCAATAGCAGGCGGGTGCGACCTGTTAACGAACAGCAGCGACCAAAAGGCAACGGGTGCGACCCGTCAAGCAGACGCGATTGTTCGAAGGGATGCGGACGAAATTATAAATAGGAGAGAACACTGATCACATTCTCATCCTATTCCAATCTAATTTCTTCTGCTTCTTTGCTCTATTGCTCAATATTCCATATATATCACAGAGTTGACATACTCATTACAATCTCGTGCAGATTACGTCTGTTGTATCTTGGGAGAATTTTGAAATAAAATTCTTAAGGAAATTGTTACGACAAGCCTCAGACGGAATTTCCTATATATACTGGTTAGATTCTCTGTAATCTTTCCCGTTTATAAGTTGTACTATTTCTTACAATAGTATAACGTTATTGTTGTAATTTATTTACAACGTAACATATAGTTACAATTATCTAATACAAAATTCCAGCGTAGTGGAATTCTAATTGATAAACTTGTGCGACGAGTTTATTGTAGCGTGCTATCTCTTTTAGTACACTAGCCACATAACATAAGGAGAATTCACCCAACTAATTACTTACAAATTTTGAAAATCCTTGCCGAATAATTTTGCACATAAGGTTAATCTATGACTCACTTTATATTCAAACCAGATTCTAAGCAAAAGAGAGAATATTCACTTTTAAAAAAGGAATTTCACCTCATAGTATTTTAATTGTGACTTTGTGTTAATTTGGAATGACCTAAATACAAAGTTTGAGGAGTTTTCCATGTCCACTCTTAATCGATTTTGCCCAGTATTGCATGCTCAGTGTTTATTGGTGTCATTTGTTTATGTCATGCATTGTTTGTGAAGCAAATTCAACTTGGTGTCTTGGCACAGTTTAAAGAACGTCACTAGAAGGATCATCAACCATCTCGAAGACCCTATCTTACATAAATGCGGAGACATAGTCCACAGAGCCTCGATGATACCACTTCTGCACTAATAGTGATCATTGACAACATCGAAGACGTGAAAATAAGATGACATCGCCTCCATAAAGACCGAAACAAGGATAAATACTGCCAAAGTCGTAAACCGCTAAAGTTCATCAAGTCGAAGACTAGAGATGCAAAGAGGGAGGCCGCCTACCTCTATAAATATGACACTAGAGGCGACATTTGAGGGGCGGATTTTTCATTTCTCTCTCTCTTTCTCTCTCTCTCTCTTCTCAAATTTAAATCTGAAAGGGACAGTGGATTAAAGATCTTAATGCTAATTTAACACTAGAGAGGGGTGAATAGTGTTTAGTGAATTCTAAGACTTATATGAACTAAATTGAAATTATGACACAAACAAATGCAGAACTTAATCATAGAACAATCACAGAATCAAACACAGATGTAGAAAGTAAATAAAAAGCAGTAAAGGGAAAGAACACACCGGATTTTATACTAGCTTGTAGTTACCCTGTAATGACCCACTATTTTGGACCATTCAAATCGACAATAATCCACACATGTCGGACTTGAATAATTCAAAATAATAGATTGTACTAAATTTTGGAGCAAATAAAATCAACATAGAATCACAGATACAGAATATCAGAATAACTCGCAGCGGAAATAAAATACCATAGTAGTTCACGAAGCTACTATATACATACTCTTAAAACATATACAAAATATCATAGTTTAAAATGGATACAATAGAAGTCTAGATACATAAATCACTAATACAAAAGCAATACCGAATAGGAAATAATTGGATCAAAAATAGACGAATAGATAGTCAGATAGGCTCCACAATTCTCTAGCTCCAAAAGGTGAATCCAAAGTTGTGATTCTCAGGCTAACCCAAGCGTAAAGTAAAACACAAAACACTTGAGTCAGGACATACATACTTATACAATGTAAACAACCTCAAGTAACTGCAATAGGAATGCTCAATAACTTAAAGGATGGTTGGGATTGCTCATCCTTTAAGGATCCGGTAAACCATCAATTAAGCAGAAATAAACAATATCACAAAAATACCCATATTAAAGTAATTAATGCAAATAACAGTGTAAACGTGGCTAGGATAGCGCAGAGCTATAGTAATCGATCACCTCAAGCCACACTCTCAAATTCAAGGTGTGTATCAAAACAATCACAAGGAAATCAAATGGCACACAAAGAAGTGTACCCGTGGTTATAAATTTTAAAATGGTATTTTATACTTCAAAAATAAAACATCATTTCAAATTCAAATCTAAATCAAAATCAGGATCAAATCATTTCCAAACCATTTCAATATATCAAAATATCATATTCTTTCAAAATCCCATTTTCAAATCACTATTTGAATTCAAATTCGACTATTCAAATTTAATTGCCTTTTAAACATGGTTTATATTATAATAAAAAACAGTTCATTTAAACCATTTAAAAGTGAAGTTATTATACTTTCAAATAATTAAATCCAAATTTTCCAATCATTCGTTTATTAAATTCCAATTTATTTTCTTTAACTTAAATCATCATTTTACACCAAATCTCAAATACTAGGTTGGTTATATTTTAAGTTACACTCTTAAGCATACATTTATTTAACATTTTATATTCATAAAAAATCAATAACACTTTAATAAATCATTTTAAATTCAAATTTAAATCAAAATATCATAATTTACATTTTAAAATACTTAAAACTATCCAGAAAAGTATATAAAATAACCACGGGTTGGAATAAAATTTGCTAGCCTAAATCAAACGATACAGATAATATATCATTTCAACCCGTAATTTACAAAGAAAAATCCGGGTTTTATAACTTCAAACCCGCAAATACCAAGTTAAATAAAATAAATAAATAAATAAAAATCGCTCAGGCCTATCATTTCAGCCCATAACGATTTTCCCTATCCTAAAGTCCGTTCGGGTATGTACCATTTCAACCCATAGCGATTCTATTCTACAGGGAACTTGTAGTGTGAGAACAGAATAAAATAAACAATGTAGCATCATATAACAGTAGTAGATGATATGACAGGTTTATAAACAAGGTTAACATCATATGCTTCATATCACAGGCAAGTATAACATGATATAAAATTCTACATTCACTTGTTGTCAATTCACTAATTATATAAGTATAAATGTCATGAGTGAATACTCACCATTTTACGCTCGAGATAGCAAATCAAAACACACGAATAAAATTCATAAAGCACGATAGCACGACTTTTGATTTGGGTGGAGTGGAGGGCCAAGATGTTATTCTTGTATTCAATAACAAAACGAAACAAAATATAAATATAAATACAATACTAAAATTATTGGAACAAAATTGAAATAGAGTTTACAAAAGACAACACCAAGTTTTCAATTAGTTTTGGTTGACCACAAATCACATTTGCTCGACCACAAATCTATATAGGTTCATCCTTGGTGATCTTTTGGCTAGGGTGTGGATCTAGTTTGGACTCATATAGGTATGGCTACAAGTAAAAGTGAAGGGATAGGAGTTACTAGTGAAGGAAGATCAAAGGTTAAGGCAAAAAGAGGAGTTTTGGTGCAACTTTAGGCTTGGCCATGCATGAATTGGGCTCGGCCTTGGCATGTATAGACCTGGTGGTGGCTGGAGTGAAGGCCAAGGGTGGTGAAATTGATGGTGGTGGTGGCTAAGGGGGTGGCCAAGGCAACATAAGAAGGGGATTGTGGAAACTAGCTTGGCTATGCATGGTTTCAAGGGTTTCTTTTGCAATTTTTGGAGGTGTTTGCATCATTTGATGGCCATGGCCAGTCTTGGCCAGAGGATAAGGGATTTAGGCCGTATATGGTGATAGGAAGGAGGTGATGTGGTGGTCCATGAAGGTGGTGAGGGGTTTAGCCGGGAAAAGCTAGAGATGAACAAGCAAAAACAAATGAAAAAAAGAAGAAGAAAGGAAGGAAAAGGAGAGGCCATTGCTTACTTTTTTCTCAATTCTGAAGTGCCAAGAGAAATAAAGATGGGAAGAAATTTTCTCATGTGAAAATAGTGATATAGGTGGCTAGGGACTAAGGAATGAATAGCATAAATTGTGGAGAAGTTATGGTAGAAAATCAAGGGATGGAAAGATAAAAAGGTACGAAATCAAACTAACGTTTGCCTAAAATTAAAAACAGGTAACGTATCTTATTTGATGCATTTCCTATAAATTAAAGAAAGGTGTATACAAGAAGCTTTCACAAACAAATAAATACAATAACGTTAAATAAATACATATTAAAGATATGCATTTTAAAGCAATAACGTGTGTGTGTGTATGAAATTTCTTTCCAAGAAATAAATAAGGATCTAAACACTTACCATTTAATTAATAAATGAATGTCTAAGTAGAAAAATAAGGTAGAGATAGATATTATGAAAAATAAATAAATAGTTTTAGGGAAAGTAGGAAATAAATAAAGAAAATACTCTATTTAATGGAAACTAGAATTAAAAATTGTAAATAAAATTCAACTAACTTTGGAAAATTTCAACAACACTTCTAAATAAATAAAAGTAAAGTAAATAAAATAAATTTTGAACAAAATAAAGTGTAAATGAAAATAAATAATTCTTTTAAGGAAAAATAGAAAATAAATAAAGAAATAGCTATTTAATTGAAACTAGAATTTAAAAGTTGAAAACAATATACAATCAACATTCGAAAATTATAACTATGCTTTAAAATTGTTTTAAAAATAAAATATATGTATAAAATATCATGTTACACAAATTAGAACATGATTTTACAAACAAAAATATTATTTATATAAATTAAAATAAACAAATTTATTAAATAAAACAATTTACACACAATATTGTAAAAAGCATAACTTTCACAATATTAATCTGATTTCAACGAAACGAAAAGCAGTATTCTTGAATTTAAATCTATTTTCAAAATAAAAGATCAAATTCAAAAATTTGAATATTTAAATTTTAAATTTAAAAGTCAAAGTTTGACCATTTTGACCAAAATCCACTTTTTTTGGAAATATTCCATTTATTAAGGTTTGGAATTATAATTCACACAAAAAATCAAAATTTATATTTAAAATAACAAAATTTATCCATTTTAATAAATAAAATAAAGTTTTTAAATCAGGAATTTTAGTTAAAATAAATAAAATACAAAATTAAAATAATCACAAAATAGAGGGTTGTTGCACTCTCCTCCATCAAATCTTTTCATCCTCGAAAAGGAACGAGGTGCCAGAAACACAGAAAAAGATAGAATGAAATAGGATTAAGACAAGATGACAAGAAGATTAAAATTATACCCGATAACTGTTATTATAGGTAAGTTTAACAAGATGGAGAATATGAATAGCGAGAAGTGAAAAATAGGTTGAAAGACACGGATGAACCATTATTTTAAAGCTATATAAATTTCAATTATTAGGAAGGATAATATAAATGATCAAAATATCCTTTATATAATACTTTATCAAAATACTTTTATAACTCAATGTCTTAACAAGTTTATCCTCGTTCCTACAGGCTCTGGCTACGCGTTGATCAAGTGCAAATTTAGAATTCTCCAAGTACTTAGTAGACTTGTTCAACACCCAGTGAAAATACTGGAAAAACTTTAAAAAATACTGATATGGAAAGTACAATCCAAATAAAACAACCAAACCAAAACATGTCGATCATGGATCGCGGATGCACAATGGTTACGCTGGATCTCCCAGAAAACATCTATAACGTAGGCTGGCTACCGCAGCCCTGCGATTACGCCATGAAGACTGGTAGTACCGCAGATACACAATGGTTACGCCTGGATCCCCCAGGAAACATCCATACCCGTAGGCTCTTACAGCCTCTGCTGATTATGCTACCAAGTGACCCAATAGATCGCAGATATACAATGGTTACGCATGGATCCCCCAGGAAACATCCATACCCGTAGGCTCTCACAGCCCCTGCGAATTACGCTATGCAGTTGCGCTCAAAAGACGATGGGTTATGCCATGGTAGGACAATCAAGTATCACATCCAAAAACCAAAAATTAGAGAGAATAATATCGATAGAATGAATCCCACAATATGGCCACAAAGCGGATATCAAGCAGAAGGCACTTTCCATATCTTTACTTCGAAAATATGTACCATATAGTAATATTTTCAAATCACTTTCAAATATCATACTTATATAAAGTCCATTATATATAAGATTTTATTTTTAAATCGAATACTTTCCAAATCAATAGTATATCAAATCACACTTATATAGACTTTGATTATGTAAGATTTCTCTTTCCAAATTGAGTACCTTTCAAATCAATAGTTTTCAAATCAACTTCATAGTTGTACAAATCCATTTTATATAAGTTCGACAACCCCCAAAACACGTACTTAATAATGCAAGGTTCTCAATTTCAAATCATTTCAATAACAATTCAGTTTCAAAATCATATATGATTTCACCAAATCATTTCTTCCAAATTAAATATCTTCAGTTTCACAGTTTCCAAAATAATAAGTTCGTAAAAATAGTCCAAATTTCCAAATCAACATAACTTATGTCAAATAAATCCTTTTCTAAAGTCATCATATAAATGCTGGGTTTTCAATTCCAATCTATTTCCAAAACCAAATATTTTGTCAAAATCATTTATACCCAAACTGGTTACTAAGTTTAAAACCATCCCTTTTAAATCCTTTAAACTGTTTATTTCTACCTGAAAAATCCAATTTACCATTGGAAAGATTATTATTCTATATATATATATACACTTTATTCAAAACATTTCCAATCTATATTTCATACTAGTATAATTCAAAATAGTCTTATTCATCTACTTAACAAAGCAGTATCAAACTAACTTAAATCATATTAAAACATATAAAACTAAACTCATATACTTTATCAGATACTTTATACTCTTCAAAATTACTTAGCTTGGAAAAGTTAACCTTGATTTGGAAGTGTTCGAACATACAAATAGTCGAAGAAATCAAATTTCAAATCCAAGAGTTGGAAATCAATAACAAATCAGTAAATCAATTCCAAAAGATAAGGTTGTACCAAAACAAATCTGAAATTCGAGGACTGAAAACTGGCTTACTTTAAATCATTTCAAATATATATATATATATATACACATATCTTTCAAAAAATCAAATCATACTTCCGAATTTGGAATCAAAATTTGTTTCACAAAATCATTCGCATAGCAAATCTACTAAAGTGGCCTCTCCCCCACTCTGAAACTCGAAAATCAATGTCGATGATGTGCGCGCTCATTACCGAAATTATTTTCCAGCGACACAAGTGAGTTCTGGACTTCTATATTCTTAAAACTTCTTTGAAATCTCTTTGAATCATTGGAACTTATTGAAATCATTGGAAACATTTCTTATTTGAAAAATATCTTTAAATCGTATTATCATTATTATATATTTTCAAAAATCTTAAAACCGATTTTAAAAACACTGGAGTTCGATTCCTCGAAATTCAAATTCAAAACCCTTCAGTTATAAATCATTTTTATATAAATCAAATTCTTATAAATTTTCAAATTTTCAAGTTTTCATTTTAAAAGGTATATAATTCTTATAAAAAACATTTCACTTTTTATATACAAAATATGGTCATCCTTATAAAAATAATAATTTCAATGTATACACAATTTCAAAATACAATCAATTTTTTTTTTCAAGGGATGATTCAAGAATGGATTTCAAAATAGAACAGAGACTCAAATTTAGAGGAACCCTAATCAAAAGAATCCTAACCAAGATTAGAGATATATAACTTATGTTAATACAAAAGAGTTTATATTCATTATTTGGAAAGACTCAAATTCATATCATACGAAGAACAAGAGCATAAATATCTTTGGTTTGACAACTTCAGCTAATCAAAAGATACAGCATAGTTCACCAAATGCAACCTAACATACTATAGATAACAAACAGATCCACAGAATATCACTCCTATATAAACAAAGCATCAGGATCGAACAAGATAGAAGCTCAAAATTCTGGCGAATCCTAACCGAAGAGATTTACTAACAAGGTGGATGCAAAAAGGGTGAAGTTTAAAAAAATTTGCTTTTGAAATAAAATTTATACCAAAATAATCTTCAAAAATCCTTTAAAATCATTTCAAAATCATTTTATATTTCGAAAGTACGTTCTCTCACAAGGAAATGATTCTGAGATTGATTTCACTCATTCTAGGGTATTTCTACCCTATCTCTAATGATTTTTTGCTCCTCAGGCTAAGTTTTGCCTAAAACCAAAGCTCTGATACCAAATGTAACGACCCGTTACTTTCAGCCATTCGTATCCGTACATATCGGACTTGAATTGCTCAAAATACCGCATTGTAATATAATTTGGAGCAACTAAAATCAACACAGAATCACAGACACAGAATATCAGAATAACTCATAACGGAAATAAAATACCATTGTAGTTCATGAAGCTACTATATACATACTCTCAAACCATATACAAACATAGTTTAAAAATGGATACAATAGAAGTATGGATACATAAATCACTAATACAAAAGCAATACCGAATAGGAAATAACCGGATCAAAAATAGACGAATAGATAGTCAGATAGGCTCCATAATTCTCTATCTCCAGAAGGTGAATCCAAAGCTGTGACTCTTAGGCTGACCCGAGCGTTAAGTAAAATACAAAACACTCGAATCAGAACATACATACTTATACCATGTAAACCAACTCAAGTGAACTGTAATAGCAATGCTCGATAACTTAAAGGATGCTTAGCATTGCCCATCCTTTAAGGATCCGGTAAACCATCAATTAATCAGAAATAAACCCTATTACAGAAATACCCATATTAAAGTGATTAATGCAAATAACAGTTTAAATCTGGTTAAGGTAGCGCAGAGCTGCAGTAATCGCTCACCTCTAGCCACACTCTTAAATTCAAGGTGAGTTTCAAAACAATCACAAGGAAATCAAATGGCACACAAAGAAGTGCACCCATGGTTGTAAATTTTAAAATGGTATTTTATACTTAAAAAATAAATTACCATTTCAACTTCAAATCTAAATCAAAATAAGGATCAAATCATTTCCAAACCATTCAATATATCAAAATATCATATTCTTTCAAAATCCCATTTTCAAATCACTATTTGAATTCAAATTCGACTATTCAAATTTAATTACCTTTTAAAAATGGTTTATATTATAATCAAAAATAATTCATTTAAACCATTTAAAAGTGAAGTTGTTATACTTTCAAATAATTAAATCCAAATTTTCCAATAATTCATTTAATAAATTCCAATTTGTTTTCTTTAACTTAAATCCTCATTTTGCACAAAATCTCAAATTTCAGGTTAGGTTATATTTCAAGTTACACTCTTAAGTGTACATTTATTTAATATTTTATATTCACAGAAAAATCAATAACACTTTAATAAATCATTTTAAATTCAAATTTAAGTCAAAATATCATAATTTACATTTTAAAATACTTAAAACTATCTAGAAAAGTATATAAAATAACCACAGATCGGTATAAAATTTTCTAGCCTAAATCAAGTGATATGGAGAATATATCATTTCATCCCATAATTTACAAAGAAAAATCCGAGTTTTGTCATTTCAAACCCAAAAATCCCAAGTTAAATAAAATAAATAAATAAAAAATCACTCAGGCCTATCATTTCAGCTCATAACGTTTTTTCTCTATTCTAAAGTCCATTCGGGTATGTATTATTTCAACCCATAGTGATTCTATTCTATAGGGAACTTACAGCGTGACAACAGAATAAAATCAACAATATAGCATCATATAGCAGTAATAGATGATACGACAGGTTTATAAACAAGGTTAACATCATATGGTTCATATCACAGGCAGGTATAACATGATATAATATTCTACACATTCACTTGTTGTCATTTCACTAATTATATAAGTATAAATGTCATGAGTGAATACTCACCTTTTTACGTTGGAGATAGCAAATCAAAACACACGAATGAAATTCAAAAAGCACGATAGCGTGACTTTTGATTTGAGTGGAGTGGAGGGCCAAGATGTTATTCTTGTATTCAACAACAAAACAAAGCAAAATATATGTATAAATACAATACTAAAATTATTGGAACAAAATGGAAATAGAGTTTACAAAAGACAACAACAAGTTTTCAATTGGTTTTGCTTGACCACAAATCACATTTGCTCGGCCACAAATCTATATAGGTTCATCCTTGGTGATCTTTTGGCTAGGATATGGATCTGGTTTGGACTCATTTAGGTAGGGCTACAAGTAAAAGTGAAGGGATAGGAGTTACTAGTGAAGGAAGATCAAAGGTTAAGGCAAAAAGAGGAGTTTTGGTGCAATTTTAGGCTTGGCCATGCATGAATTGGGCTTGGCCTTGGCATGTACAGACCTAGTGGTGGCTGGAGTGAAGGCCAAGGGTGGTGAACTTGATGGTGGTGGTGGCTTAGGGGTGGCTAAGGCAACATATGAAGGGGATGGTGGAAACTAGCTTGGCTATGCATGGTTTCATGGGATTTTTTTGCAATTTTAAAGGTGTTTGCATAATTTGATGGTCATGGCTAGTCTTGGTCAAAGGAGGAGAGGTTTAGGCCATGTATGGTGATGGGAACGAGGTGATGTGGTGGTCGGTGAAGGTGGTAAGGGGTTTAGACGAGCAAAGCTAGGGATGAACAAGCAAAAACAAATGAAAAAAGGAAGAAGAAAGGAGAGAAAAAGAGAGGCCATTGCTTACTTCTTCATTTTGCAGATCTGAAGTGCCGTGAGAAATGAATATGGAAAGAAATTTTTTCACATGAAAATAGTGATATAGGAGGCTAGGCATTAAGGAATGAACGGCATAAATTATGGAGAAGTAATGGTAGAAAATCAAGGGATGGAAAGATAAAAAGGTAAGAAATCAAAGTAACGTTTGCCTAAAATTAAAAACAGGTAACGTATCTTAATTGAAGCGTTTCCTATAAATTAAAGAAAGGTGTATACAAGAAGCTTTCACAAAGAAATAAATGCAATAACGCTAAATAAATACATTTTAAGATATGCCTTTTAAAGCAATAACGTGTGTGTATATATATGTGTGTGTGTGTGTGTATTTGAAATTTCTTTTCAAGAAATAAATAAGGATCTAAACACTTACCATTTAATTAATAAATGAATGTCTAAATAGAAAAATAAGGTAGAGATAGATATTATGAAAAATAAATAAATAGTTTTAGTAAAAGCAGGAAATAAATAAAGAAAATACTCTATTTAATGGAAACTAGAATTAAAAATTGTAAATAAAATTCAACTGACTTTGGAAAATTTAAACAACATTTATAAATAAATAAAGGTCAAGTGAATAAAATAAATTCAGAACAAATAAAGTGTAAATGAAAATAAATAATTATTTTAAGGTGAAATAGAAAATAAATAAAGAAATAGCTATTTAATTGAAACTAGAATTTAAAAGTTGAAAACAATATACAATCAACATTTGAAAATTATAACTATACTTTAAAAATGTTTTAAAAATAAAATATATGCATAACATATCATGTTACACATATTATAACATGATTTTACAAACAAAAATATTATTTATATAAATTAAAATAAACAAATTTGTTAAATAAAACAATTTACACACAATATTGTAAAAAGCATAACTTTCACAATATTAATCCGATTTCAACGAAATAAAAAGCAGTATTCTTGAAATTAAATCTATTTTCATAATAAAATATCAAATTAAAAAATCCAAATATTTAAAATTTAAATTTAAAAGTCAAAGTTTGAACATTTTGACCAGAATCCACTTTTTTGGAAATATTCCATTTATTTAGATTTGGAATTATAATTCACAAAAAAATCAAAATTTATATTTAAAATAACAAAATTTATCCATTTTAATAAATAAAATAAAGTTTTTAAATCAGGAATTTCAGTTAAATAAATAAAATAAAAAATAAAAATAATCACAAAATGCAGGGACGTTACATACCCTACATGCAGTCCTGTTTCAAGGCAAACCACCTCATACAGATTTTATTAAACCAGCGTCGAGATTACACTCCTCAATTTATATAGGCCTTGAGGTACCCTCTTATCTCATGAGTCCGGGGTAAACTCTCTTGGTTTAAGGGCTACAAGATTACCCAATTGATTTCCAGGCACAACCACACCTTATAGAGAGACTCGATAAACTTTTGACTGCAAATTGATCCTATCTAAATAGCACTTTGATCTTCGAGAGAGGACAGAGAATCAAACAAGAACGAAATTCTATTTTGATTCACTTGAGAATTTGGCAGAATTTTGGCACGATCTTAAAAATGTGAAAAGTTTAGAATATGAATTTATGGAGAAGGAGTGAAGAAAATGCAAGAATTATATGTTAAAAAATTCATTTGAGAAGGCTATTTATAAAGCACCAATGGTCATAACCATTCGTGAAGAGATTTAAACGAATAGACACTACTTTTGAAAATTGAAACTTTTGAATTCAACTGCCACCATGTCAACATGGGCTATCCCATGATGTCGACATACCCTTGTTAAAAAAATAAAAAACTTGTTTTGAAAATGGTATTGAGTTGAAAAAAAATGAAATGACTCTAGAGTAAAATAAACTAATTTTCCTGTGTTTTAAAACACAAAAACAAAGAGTATTTTAAGGCTAAAACATCTTTTTGAAAAGATAGTTTTAAGGCTAAACATTTTGAAAATCGTTTTTGAAAAACCATTTTGAAGTAGTTTTCAAGCTTCTTCCTGCAGAATATCTCATTACATCAGGACTCAAGAACTTGTACAAAACCAGGATGTTCGTCGGTATATAAGCCACTTGTCGTAGGTTTGTAAGCTACTTGTCATGGGCTTGTAAGCCACTAAGAAGGTAGAAATGGGTTCCATCCCAAATGAAATTTGGAATGAAGATTTCCATGCTATTATGAAGTTTTAACAAAAACTAGACATATATCTTGAAATCTTGATCTTGATACTCTAGAGTCTTCAATCTTGAGTCTTGAATCTTTATACTGATCAGTCTTTAGTATCAATACCTGCATATCTATATATCCTGCATATTTATATCTTCATAGACAATAGTGTTAGTATATATTTTATAATAAGATAGTTAAAAGAGGTTGGTGTCATCAAAATCAACATCTCAGTTCCTAACAAAATCTTGTAACCCTAAATAAAATTGTGGATAATTCAATTTGATTTTAATCATATCTGAATTAAATGAACATGAATTTAGTTGCAAATTGACTTTGGTTATGACTTTATTGAACATTACTGACTTGGACTTGCATAATATGAACTTATCATGACCAAACTTACATGAACCTAGTCGAACGATCTTGGGTTATGATGAATTTCTATATGCATATCTATATGAACTATGAGCTATGAAATATGGAATTTGAACAAAAGGACAAGATGCCTAGCTTAATGTCATACATAATGGATAACAACATGACTTCGAGACTTATTTTCTTTGTCTATTGAACAAATGGCATAGCATAAGCCCTTTGGATTATCTTATCTAAAGGCCAACTTAGACTCATATATAGATGACACTTCTATGGGCCTTAAAGGACTTCGAGTATATTAAGCAATAGTGACAAAGATGAACTTTTCCTCAAAGGCCATTTGTCTTCCATTCTTTAATGATCCTATCACATGATTAGTCCCGAAGTAGTTGGTTATACACTGAGGTATCATCATATCAATACAATATCCTCAATCACGTTGATATAAGATCCTCGCATATGCACTAATCATGTCAGTATGGTCAGTCTTTTCTTGACTAGGTCTCCTCCGATGTACTAGTAAAGTCAATGAGATTAGTTTATTATGAATCTGTATATTCAAATCAAGGAATAATTTATTGCATCTTGCATCTAAGGCGTTATACCATTTTTTTGGTTTAACAACATATTTCAGAGATGAAATTCTTTTAAGATGGGAGAACGTAATACGCTAGATTTTTAATAAAATAATCAATCAACTTAAAAAGGTAATTTAATAATTTCACATAAAATAATTCATCAAGTAGATTTTTCTAATGTAATTTCATATATAAATGTTAGAAATCGATATTGGATGAAGGAGATATGAATCGTTTATTGAAATGCACTTTTTGTATCGAATAGGTCATAAGTTGAAGTGGGGCAAGGGTTTGATTTTTGGATTAGGCTTTAAAACAAGAGGAAAGGTGAGTATACCTTATCCTAATCTCTTTCTTCTCATCCAATACTTGCTATTAATCCCTAGATCTAAAATTTCACTTTTCTACACCAAATCTACACTAAAAAAATAAAATAAAATATCAAAATGAAGATGAAAGCTAGAGCAACTTAATCTAATCAATATCAACTTAGATTAAAAGATAGAATCTCCATTCAAATCGAATAGAAGGAGAAAGCTCGAAGATTTCAATTAAGTTCAATTAAATTGGAATTTTAAGTTGTTTCTCTTTGAAAATGTTATTTATACATCTTTTAAAGTTTAATAACACGATTTTGGACTAGTTTGATGATTTAATTGATGATATTTGTTAATTTGATAGATTAAAGAACAATATATCATCACTTTGATAAGAAAATTTTATGAATTGAAGGGAGGATAAATTGGATGTAAAATTCATTTTAAATGACATAGATGGATTAAAACATAATATAAATACCATTTGATGGAAAAAAAAGTTAATTTTATAGCTGTATCGTTCTTAGTATGATTTATACGATCGTATTAATAAATTACACCGGATATGAGCTATAATTGGGATAAGAGAATAAATAATCGCTTGGGCATATTAAAAGATGTGAATGAGGATGAATAAGTGTCTAAAATGAAATTATATTGAATTATAAGTTGTGCTTGAAGTTCGAAAATAAGATTGAGCGAGAAACTAGCGAAATTGGACAAAATAACAAGCTAAAATACAGAAAAACCCAACATTAGACAAACAATTGACCGACCATGCATCACCGGTCAATGGCTTGAATTGAACAAAACCTAAGGCAAACCCGATGCAAACCCAAGTAAAAGTAGTGTAAATTAAGGATGAATAGCCGATTGAAATTTCCATAAATCAAATGAGTAGTCAAACGGTCGACTGATGACATTTAATCAGTTGAAACAATATTAACAAGTGCATGGTTGATTAATATAAAACAATATTAACAATATTAACCGCCTATAGATTTCTTAGCTAAAACATGGACTTATTTTAGACCTTGTGTCATGTTTGGGGTAAGTTGTCCCTAAGCTCGTGCAATGTTTTAGAGTTCCATGTAATCTCCCAAAGTTGTATAATGTGGCACCTAGCTTTAGCGTGCGATTATACCATGTTTAGAATACTCCTATCATTGCTGTTAGCACCATAAATCACACACTTCAGTATGTGGATCATTGGAAGAATGGAGATATCCATAAAGTATGGTTTAGACATACCTATGAGGGAGTTGATTTGTTGTTCGATCCTTATATGCTACGAGTTTAACAATAGTGAATTTAAGATGATTTTCCATCGAGACTATTTACTTGATGTGTTCTGGTATTATAGTTGTATAGATGATTTACCATCAAGATTGTATATTCGATTTGTTATAGTAGTGTGATTATATATTAATTAGTCTTTTCAATTATTTGTCAAGAATTTTCCTACCTATATTTGGTCACTATTTGTTTAAGCGGATATATTTCATTTATTTCAATTATTTATGCCTTATTCCTTTTGTTGTGAGATTTGAAAAGGTAGATGTTTAAAATATATTTTTTATCTATGCAACATACAAATTAACTTGACCTAGCTATCAGTCCTTCTTGGCACGACACAAGTTCAAACATCACTTTTATGCATTGAATCGGTGTGTTCAGATGGGTGAACTGTTTGACCTGTTGAACATGACCTATAAGACAATTTTTCTTCAGACGTTGCATTTTTATATGAGGTTTAGCCATAGTCTCATTAGTGACTACATGCTATAGTTTTTCATAGGTGAGTGAGATCTTAACATTTCCTAACAAACTTTATAATTTGCATCGTTTACTGTGTTTTTTCATAGAAATAGCTTCACTATTTCATTTTAGTGTACGAACTATTTAGTGAAAATTAGATAACATTTCATATATCCTTATCATTACATTGGTTTACTATATTTATCTAGTAAGGCTCCCACTAGATTTCGCATCTTTTAAAACCCATCAAAAATGCGAGAATTTCTAAAATTCCACTAATGGGTATTAGGATCCATTTATCATGTTAATACAATATTAAGGGTATTCAACAAATCAACCTCCCATGAATTGTAAGTAACATTTTACTTACTATATCTCATATATAATTCTTAACTATGTATATGCTTTCCCCTAATCTTCTTTATGATCTTGAGGGTTCTCAAAAAATCATAAAGCATATTAGATATTTTTCGAACCATTATTTCGTGATTTCATGAAGGTAATTTTATAACCCTTGAGGGTGCTTAATAAAGTTGTAAAATATTCTTTTCAATCTAAGAACAGTATAAACATCACTATAAATAAGTTATGGCTTGAAGGTGCTTAACAACCGTAAGTATGTATAGAAATCTATTTATATTGTAAACTATGGAGAATGATATTATTTTAAATTCATAATTTAAAATAATAATAATAATAGTCCAGTATTGTTAAAATTTTAAGAGAGATGAGTTACTATCTTATGAAATCATGTCTTTACATCTTATGTATACTCCCTTAAGTCTGTATTGGTTTTAATTCGTTCAACATCCCTTTGTTATACATATGTGATAAATATAACATATACATTTATATATATAACACTTTTCATTTATTATAATATTTATAATTCACAAGGATACACACACATTCATATACTATTCTTTATTAATTGAACCTTTTGATTAATATAAATACAACTTCTACATTTATGCAGAATCTAAAAAAATTTAAATTTTCAATTTATAATCTTATAAAATTTACATTATTTAAATTCAAAACAATTTGAATCTAAATTTTTAGTATTAAAAAACTCATACTTGAATCAACCTAAGGCATAAACCAATTTTATGCCTTTTACTGAGGGCATGCCCTTATAAAAGACAACTTCAATGAGCTAAGTAAGGGCCCGAGGATGGGTTTTACCTTCATAAGAACGATCTTTAGTTAGAGTAATCTTCTCCTTAGTTAGACACCCTTGCCTTGGACACTCGGTGACTGCACTAAGTGTTGGTTAACAAGAAGCAGACTCTAATATCGTAATTGGATTACGTGCATTAGTAGCAGAGAAAAGGGGCTAATTTAAAACATTTCCTTTATTAGCTTTATGATATACCTTAATTTCATGTTCTCGCAAATAGTAGTCACATTACATCATATTTAAACTTTTTAGTAAAAGGGATTTCATGATTTGTAATTAATTTTAGTTTAATTTTAACTTTGATATTTTATATCATGAATTTTATTTCTATTAGTTTTAAAGAGAGTCAATTCAATTTAATTTATATATGTACAATATTGATGATTACATGTATAATATTTTAATATGATAATAAAATATACCCTAACATATGCAAAGCAACGCGTTGGAGATCCAGTAGATGGGACATTGTTTTCTATGTTCTGAAAATATACATACGGAATGTATGGATGGAGAGGAACAAGCGATGCTTTCAATCTGTGTTCCTTCGAGCTATTAATTTATGGCAGAAGATGATGAGAGAGATCAAGTAAGGTATTTGTGTTTTTGGCCATAGCTTCTCCCCACATCAGAATGATATGTGGTGTTAGCTTACTGATTGTGTGCTGGGGTTGCCTTGTGCATGGCCTGTGCATGCTTTCTGTGGTGGGTTTTGTGCCCTGTCTACTTTTTTCTCCTTCAGTGGTTTTCTTCCTTCGTACTCTGTTTGGTGTATGCGTTGTTGTGTTTTGTTTTGTTGTGTTTTTCTAGTCCATGTTATTGTGTTGCTGTTGTTCACTGTGTTTTCTCCTTTATTCCATTTTAATAAATCTGGTAGGGGCCCAGTCAACCTCGCTGCCTATTCCAAAAAAAAATATACCCTAACATAATAATTCATGAAACAATAACATGTTGTGCATATGCAATCATTGGGATTATGATCCCACTTATGAAAGGTGTATAATTGTAACATTCCCAGTTTTTAGGCCAAATTAAAATTAGTAATTAATACAATTTTTTGAAATAATTTGTGAATTAATTGATTAATTTGAAATTTGGGGATATATATATATATATATATATATATATATATATATATATGCATGTATATATGTATAAATTGAATTTTGATTTGAAATTTTATAAATAAAATTGGATTTAAAAGCTTTATACTTTAAGAAACAAATATATGTGTGTGTGTATATATATATATGAATATTTGATTATTTGTTAGTAATGTATAGTTTGATTTCAAATCATTTTTCTAAGTTATTTAAGAAGTTATAAAAGATTTGAAAATATATATATCCGTTTGGAAAATTTAAATGAGATTTAAATAAAAGATTTAAAATAATTTTCTTTTATATACTTGGAAGATAAAGATAGTTGTGTATATGCATAAGAAATTAAGAATATAAAACATATGTGAATATAAAAATTAAATGAAAATATAAACAAGGGTTTAAATACAAATAAAAGGAGACAGATTTATTTAAATTGAAAATATAGTAAATAAATTAATTAATTACATATTTAAAACATTGTCTCATACAAAATTACAAGTGTAAATATCTTAATATAACAAATAACAAGTGTAAGTGTTTTATTATGAAAATTAAACAAGTGTTAACAATGTCACCGTGCAAATTACAAGTGTCCATTGTTTTTCAAAATAATAATAAAATGTAAAACAAGTTTATATTTATCATATATTCCTTTTTCTCTTATTTGGCTCAAAGCTAAAAAGAAAAAATCAAATCAGATAAAAGTACCTCTCCAAGCCGAAAAAAACAAAAAGCAAAATCATCTCAAACTCAAAATCAAACAAAGCAAGGTTCAGAAATCAAAACCTGTAAAATAAAAAGAAGATCAATTCAACAACAAATTCAATTTAGTCGAGCAAAGAAAAGTTTCAAAGAAAACAACATCTTAGCTAAATCATGCATCAGATCAAGGTTGCAATTCAACAACCAGATCTTGATCAAAGAAGAAAGAAAAAGAAAAAAAAACATTGTCTCTGTTTTCTGGAATTCAGGTAAGCAAACTGACCCATTTGAATATATCATTATCTTGATGCTTTATGAAGTAGTTGTTGTGAAAAGTGTTATATGAATTCTGCATGTATATATATGTGTGTGTGTGTGTGTGTGTGTGTGTGTGTGTGTGGATTTACCTGTGCATGCTTGTTTATGTATATGTTAATGCTTTGTTAAAGTTACAGGTTTTAAAACATGAAAAAAAATTCAATCTCTCTTCCTAATCTTTTATAGGGTTTGAGATATAAATAAGAGATTTTAGTAATAATAAAATATTGATTTTAAAAATATTTTCAAGTAGAATTTTAAGTGTTTTTAAATGGAAAAAGAAAATAGCAGGGATGAACTAATTCAAGTATGAAATCAATACTCTTAATTCCATCTTTTGATTGTGTAAGCTAATTTGTGTTTGAAAATAATGAATTTAGATAAAGATTTCACGATTTTTAAATCAGTATATGATGAGATATCTCGAGATGGACGGGAAATGCATTTTCACCATTTCCGTTGGAGGGAGTAGGCATGGGGAAGATCATTAGAAAAATGATCGCTGGATATTCGAATGGTGTGGTCGCCAAGCGAGGTTGATTTAGGGTTTAGCAACTCATTTTGGCCAATGTTGAATTCATGGGTCGTGTGGTGTCGTCGAGGCACCGGAGTCAATCGCACTAAGGGGGATAAGGGCGTGGTGACGTGTTGAAGTTCTGGTTGGAGTGTCATGGTCGCTGGTGGTCAGTGGCGGCGTATCAAGGTGAATTTTGATGATCGGCTTTATTCCAGGTTGAAGCCTGATGGCGCAATTTTTATTTTAGGTGAGTTTTGGCGATCTAGGTGTTCGTGATGGATAAGGATGTGTTTGATGACGTATTGGAGGTTGTCGCGATGGCCGGAGGTGACCAGGTCGTCGGTGCATGTGCACATGGAACGATCAGGTTTGGGTTCGTCTGTGTTTGGGGAAGAAGATGTAAACTCGAAGGAGGTCTCGTGATGGTTTCATGATTGACTCGAAGTTGATACGATGCGGGGTAACTCGGGTCATGACTCGAGTGGGAAACGGGTTGAACCCGAAGCCAGCTTTAAAAGGTTTTATAAAAGCAAGTTATAAATTTAAATTGAATTTAGCTTAAATTATTATATGATAATGTTTTAAATTATTTGATTAAAAGAAGTTGTAACTTGTTTAACCTAATTCTGTTAAATTATATGTTTATTTTATTTCAAAACTTAAAATTACATGATTTAAATAAGTAAGTTAATTTTAAAGATAGATTATTTTTAAATATGTTAATGATATTTAAGTAACTAATAGAGATAATGGTTTATCTTAAATGATGTATTTGATTTGTAATTAACTTGAAGATAATAAGTTAATTTATATGTTGATGATAACCTATTTCTAAGGTTATTTAAATAAGATTTTAAAGGTAAAATGGTTCATCTTGAAAAAAATGATTTTTATTATCAATTAACTTAAAAGGGTTTAAGTTAAATTGTATGATTTTGTTAATTTGTTTCAAGGGTTATTTAAAATAAGATTTAAATAATCATTATGAAATTAATTAAGATAAATAGGTTACCTTAAGATTAGAGGATCATTAATTTGAAATTTAATGATAAATTACTTAATTAAAGGATAATTAACTATTAATTAAGGATTAGTTAATTTATTAAGAGTAAATTAATAAATGATGATTAATTAAAGGATGATTACTTAATGAAATCAATTAAGTATAACTATTTGATTTTATTTGATTTAATTAATAAAAGATTATTACTTAATTAAAGATAATTACTTTATGTTATTACATTAAAGGATGATTAATTAAGTAAAGTTTAATTAATGACAAATAATTAAAGGTAATTAATTACTTAAAGATAATTATTTAATTAAAAGTAATTAGTTAATGATAAAAATTTGATTAATCAAGTGATTAAAATTAATTTGAGATTTATTAATATAAGTAATTAAGGATAATTACTTATATGAAATTAATTAAGGGTTAATTAATTAATGTAATTAATTAATGTAATTAATTAATTAATTAAAGGATAATAAAATAATTAAAGGTTAATTATTTAATGAATTAAGGCTGACTAATTAATAATTAAAGGTTAATTATTTTATCATTAAAGGTTAATTAATAAGTGAGTAAAGGATAATTAATCAAAATGGTTTGTAATTAATTAATGTTAATTAACCAGAATTAGTAATTTATTTATGAATAATTAATCTAATAAATTGATTAACTAATCTTACTTATGGATGTTTGGATTGTATGGAATGTTTTGAATTGTTTGATATCCCTGACGTTTGATGCTTTATGATATGAATTATTTTGATTTGAGTTGTGGGGAATGTAATTTATTTATCTATGATAAATTTATATCATTTATCTGTAAATCTAGAAATGAAGATAAGCGCAATAGGATTATATCGCTTATCGATATTGCTATGTTTCGATTGTGATGATTGATGTTGTTGCACTATTGTGTAAAACTCATGGACTGCACCACACACACAAATATGGATTGCACGGGGAAATTGGTTAAGTCACAGATATTTGAATTTAATATTATTTTATTTAAAATAATGAAATGGTTTTAAAATTGAATTTTGAATCCAAAATGATTTGGAAATGGAATTGGACTAATATGAAAAGCTTTTGAAAAGGTGTTTTGAAGATAAAATTACTTTAAATAACTTATTAAGGTTTTGAAATAGTATGATGTGAATTTGAATTCAAGATTTTGAAGTTGTATACATATATATGTATGTTTATTTGGAAATTATGGTTTAAAAAAGGTTATACAAGTTATGTAATGTATTTATATGGGTTTTTAACCATTTTAATGTATTATTTTAGGAATTTAAATTTAACCCAAGTTTATACTTTAAAGACTATAACTTGTGCATATTTGATCGGATTTTCCCGAAATGAAAACTCTTTGTTTTCAAATGATAATGGCTTTCATATAGAGAAAGAATTTCTAGTTTTTGTTGAAAAGGGTTTAAATTTTGAAATGGAATTTTTTTGAAAACTATAAATGAACTTTGTTAAAGAATGGTGAGCTTTGTTTTCAAATTAAAGAGGATCTTAAGGGTATATCTTTTGAATAAAAGATTTGAAATGGAAATAGTTTTAAAAGCTATGAATTAATCTTTGTGAAAGATTGATGAACTTTGGTTTCAAATTGAGGTGGATTTTTAAAGGGTGAATCTATTGTTTAAAAAAAAGATTTGAAAATGGTAATTTGTTTAAACCATCTGAAAGAAAAGGTTTTGGGCTTTAAGTTGGGACTTAACTAAGATCCCATATGTCCTTATGTTCTCAAAATTTGCGCTCATTATTCGGTTAAGCCGAGAGAGGATATTATGTCATATAACCTATTCCGAATAATGATACGACTACTGGATAGCTTTTGAAGACCGATGGTGAAGACCGGGTATTTTCGAAAGCGAAAGGATTACCTGTCGAATGTATCTACACTGAATGGCCCCGGTATAGAGATTTGATCATCCTTTGTGATGGCGAGTCCGGACATGATTAGTGATTATCCGAATTGCAAGGGCCTCTTTTGAAGTGCCTTTGGTTCTGTTTGAACCTAGTAGACTTGTACGGATCTATGTTGACGTTACACTTTGAGATGTAAAGCTGGTTTCTATTAAATACATTTATGTTTGGTGATGGAGAATTTATTCTCTTAGCTTAACACCCTTCTCTGAGACGTATGAGCTCAGAGGTTATGTAGTTGATGGTTACTAGTGATACATTCCCAATTTGGTAATGTGGCATAAGTGCTGCTGATCATTTGTTGATCAAAGCATGGCTTTTGTGAAAAGCCTAGCTTTGTGGATGAGACCTCGTCGGACCTCACAACTTGAAAACGGTCGAAACAAGAAGGATGCGGCATGGTTATCAAGGGTCGCGCCCCTTAGGGTATGTCCATTTCCTTCTAGATAAAAGGTGGTATCATGGTATGGAGCCTAGATATTTAACCTATGTGGTTGCTAAAAATTTATTGCAATTTACTGTGTTGAGAGCTCTCAGATAAAGGTCGATAACGATCCGGGAGTAGCATGCTCGTGTCAATAGTTACCTAGTTATAGAGGTAACTCGGCCTTGTGTCGGCAGAGATCCGGTTAGATTTTTGGGGCGTCGCACCAGAGGCGTACCCATGTGGCCCAGGAAGTTCCTTAGCCTGACTATTTTCGAAAATCCAAAAGAACAATACGAGCCCTGTACGGTTTTAGTTGTATAACCTACCGTAGAATGTGGTGGTAACCTGCTATTGAACATGGTAGCTATAGTAGGCATACTACGAAATGTGTATGCTGGCTAAGATTAATATTATACTTTCGAATTGTTTTCTACACTATGCACTAATAATAATATTAAAAGGATTTTTGCGTATCAAACATGTTTGACTATCATAAGGAGAAATCTCCTCCAATCGTGCGTTTGCATTATGTGTGTGGTGGGAGGCCTTATGGTAGTTTCATTTCCAAAAAGCATTGTGGATTTCTTTTAATTTATTTTGTTTTCTGTTGTTAAAGATAAACTGTTTTTGTTTGCTCACACCAATCCTATGACTGGCCTGGAGTTTATTGTTCCCTTTCTAAACTCTGGGTGCCCATAATTTTCCATATGGGCGGCCTAGAGTCATGATTTTCAAATAATCAGCTAGTAGATATAGATTCGGTAGCCTTCAGCTTTCTGTTTGGAATTCTTTGGAGCATTTGGATTTGGCAATTGCATTATGTTTCGCTTTAATCGGACTTGTTTAAGTTTAGCATGATGGTGGTTCGAGCTTGTGGTTTGGAGCTTTGGCTACGGAGTTGCAGTTATTATGTTCTTTTGGAAGATCATTTGATGCTATTGTTCTACTGCTGTGTTCCGCTATTTAATCTTATCTCTAATGTTGATAAACATTTGTATCAGATGTTGTATCTGTTGTGTATCAATAAAAGTTATTCATTTTTCTTCCGCTATGTTGTTGTACTTAATGTGTTATAAGCTTCGGCGAACCAGATTCGATGTTTGAATCTGCGGCATTCGAATAGGGGTGATGTATTTGGTGCCGATTTTCGAAGGTCGAGTCAGGGTCATTACTTTGGTATCAGAGTTGAAGGTTGAGTAAAAACTTTAGCTCAGGAGTATAACACATTCAGTAATTCATTAGAGAAAGGGTTATATATGCCCTAGATTGAGATGTCCTTAAGATATTCGTTCGTATGCCTCAGTAAATTCTCTTACTATCCACTGATAGTAAGTATGAGTATAAGAAGAGGACGAGATAGGGGCCAAGGGAGTACCACTATTAATGGTCAATACCCAGCAACAACAGGGAACAATCCTTTCTCTATCAACTCTCTTTTGATCATCGTCCAATTTCAATTCTTTGACTACTTCGTGGTAGCTACAAGAAGAAGCTTTGGTATAGTGGTGGCCTTGCAAATCAATGTAGAAGAGGTTCTAATTTCTATTTCATATTCTCTTCATCAGTTTCTTATCAATATTTTTCATTTTAACTTTAATAAATTTGAAATTTTAATTGGAATGAATTGGTCAACGAAATATAAAACTGAATTGGATTATATTCATTTGTTTATTCTTTGGGGTCCAGATATGTTCTACGAATGGTTATTTATCCTTTGGACAAACCAATGCCACTGCATATTTCATAGACCGGATGACCCGAATATTTCGAATAAGTTCGTTCTCATACTTGTTGATAGTATTCTGATTGTTAAGCCAAATGTAGAATTGATATTCAGTTTGATCTAGAAAGCTAATCTCTATCTTTCTGTGTGTTCATATATTCTTTGGTTGTCTCCCTGTCTAGCAAATTTCGGAGATGAAATTTTATTAAGGGGGGAATCTGTAACGTTCCCTGTTTTTACACCAAATTAAAATTAGTAATTAATATAATTTGTTGGGATAATTTGTGAATTAATTGAGAATTAATTTGAAATTTGGGGATATATATATATATATATTGAATTTTGATTTGAAATTTTATAAATAAAATTGGATTTAAAAGCTTTGTACTTTAAGAAACAAACACACACACACACACACACACACACACACACACACATATATGAATATATGATTATTTATTAGTAATGTATAATTTGATTTCAAATCATTTTTCTAAGTTATTTAAGAAGTTATAAAAGATTTAAAAATATATATATCCTTTTGGAAAATTTAAATGAGATTTATATAAAATATTTAAAATAATTTTCTTTTATATACTTGGAAGATAAAGATAGTTTTGTATATGCATAAGAAATTAGGAATATAAAACATATGTGAATATAATAATTAAATGAAAATATAAACAAGGCTTTAAATATAAATAAAAGGAGATAGATTTATTCAAATTGAGAAAACATATATATAAATTAATTAAATACATATTTAAAACATTGTTTCATACAAAGTTACAAGTGTAAATATCTTAATATAACAAATAACAAGCATAAGTGTTTTATGAAAATCAAAAAGTGTTAACAATGTCACCATGCAAATTACAAGTGTCCTTTGTTTTTCAAAATAATAGATAAAATGTAAAACAAGTTTATATATCATTAATTCCTTTTTCTCTCATTTGGTTCAAAGCTAAAAAAAACTCAAACCAGGTCAAAGTGCATCTCCAACCTGAAAAAAAAACAAAAAGCAGAATCGTCTCAAACTCAAAATCAAACAAAGAAAGGGTCAGAAATCAAAACCTATAAAATAAAAAGAAGATCAATTCAACATCAAATTCAATTTAATCAAGCGAAGCAAAGTTTCAAAGCAAACAACATCTCTGCTAAATCATGCATCACATCAAGGTTGCAATTCAACGATCAAATCCTGATCAAAGAAGAAAGAAAAAATCAATGTCTCTGTTTGCTGTAAATCAAGTGAGCAAAGTGACTCCTTAAAACTTAAATCTATGATATATCTTGATGCTTTATGAAGTAGTTGTTGTGAAAAATGTTGTACGAATGTCTTCTATATGTAGATTTACCTGTGTATGCTGGTTTATGTATATGTTAATGTTCAATTAAACTTACAAGTTTTAAAACATGAAAAAAATTCAATATCTCTTCCTAACCTTTTATAGGGTCTGAGTTATAAACAAGAGATGTTAGTAATAATAAAATATTGATTTTAAAAATATTTTCAAGTAGAATTTAAAAGTGTTTTTAACTAGAAAAAGAAAATAACAGGGATGAACTAATTCAAGTCAGAAATCAATACTCTTAATTCCATCTTTTGATTATGTAAACTAACTTGTGTTTGAAAATAATGAATTTAGATAAAGATTTCATGATTTTTAAATCAGTATATGATGAGATATCTCGAGATGGACGGGAAATGCATTTTCATTATTTCCCATTGATCGGCAATGATGGGTTAGTCGTGGTCGTTTCTGGAGGGAGTAGGCATGAGGAAGATCATTAGAAAAATGATTGCCGGATTTTTCGAATGGCATGGTGGCCAGGCAAGGTTGCTTTAGGGTTTAGCAACTCATTTTGGACAACGTTGAATTCATGGGTCTTGTGGTGTCATCGAGGCACCAAAGTGTATCACACTAAGGGGGATAAGGGCGTGGTGATGTGATGAAGTTCTGGTCGAAGTTTCATGGTCGCTGGTCGTCAGCGGCGGCGTATCAAGGTGAATTTCGATGATCAACTTTGTTCCGGGTTGAAGCTTGATGGTGCCATTTTGATTACGGGTGAGTTTTGGCTATCTGGGTGTTCGTGATGGATAAGGATGTGTTCGATGACGTATCGGAGGTTGCCGCGATGGTCGGAGGTGACCAAATTGTCGGTGCATGTGCACATGTGCACGATCAGGTCTGGGTTCATCTGTGTTTGGGGAAGAAGATGTAAACTCGAAGGAGGTCTCAGGATGGTTTCGTGATTGACTCAAAGTCAATACGATGCAGAGTAACTCGGGTTATGACTCGAGTGGGAATCGGGTTGGACTTTTAAAAGGTTTTATAAAGGCAAGTTTTAAATTTATATTGAATTTAGTTTAAATTATTTTATGTTAATGTTTTAAATTATTTGATTAAAAGAAGTTATACCTTGTTTAACCTAATTTTGTTAAATTAGTTGTTTATTTTATTTTAAAACTTAAAATTACATGATTTAATTAAGTAAGTTAATTTAAAGGTAAAATGTTTTTTAAAATATGTTAATGATAATTAAGCAATTAATAGAGATAATGGTTTATCTTAAATGATGTTTTTGATTTGTAATTAACTTGAAGATATTAAGTTAATTTATATGTTGATGATAATCTATTTCCAAGCTTATTTAAATAAGATTTTAAAGGTAAAATGGTTCATCTTGGAAAAAAATGATTTTTATTATCAATTAACTTAAAAGTAGTTAAGTTAAATTGTATGATTTTGTTAATTTGCTTCAAGGGTTATTTAAAATAAGATTTAAATAATGATTATGAAATTAATTAAGATAAATAGGTTACCTTAAGATGAGAGGATCATTAATTTGAAATAAGATTTAAATAATGATTATGAAATTAATTAAGATAAATAGGTTACCTTAAGATGAGAGGATCATTAATTTGAAATTTAATGATAAATTACTTAATTAAAGGATAATTAAGTATTAATCAAGGATTAATTAAATTGTTGAGAGTTAACTAATAAAATTAATTAATGATGAGTAACTAAAGGATGTTTACTTAATGGAATCAATTAAGTATAATTACTTGATTTAATTAATAAATGATTATTAGTTAATTAAAGATAATTACTTTATGTAATTACATTAAAGGATGATTAATTAAGTAAAGTCTAATTAATGAAAAATAATTAAAGGTAATTAATTACTTAATTAAAAGTAATTAGTTAATGATTAAAAGTAGACAAGTGATTAAAATTAATTTGAGATTTATTAATATAAGTAATTAGGGATAATCACTTATATGAAATTAATTAAGAGTTAATCAATTAATGTAATTAATTAATTAAAGGATAATTAAATAATTAAAGATTAATTATTTAATGAATTAAGGTTGATTAATTATTAATTAAAGGTCAATTAATTTATCATTAAAGGTTAATTAATAAGTGATTAAAGGTAATTTATCAAAATGGTTTGTAATTAATTAATGTTAATTAAGCAGGATTTATTCATGAATAATTAATCTAATAAATTGATTAATTGATCTTACTTATGGATGTTTGGATTGTATGGAATGTTTAGAATTGTTTGATATCCCTGATGTGTGATGCTTTATGATATGAATTATTTTGATTTGAGCTGTGATGAATGTAATTTATTTATCTATGATAAATTTATATTATTTATTTGTAAATCTATGAATGAAGATAAGCGCTATAGGATTATACCGCTTATTGATATTGCTGTGTTTAGATTGTGGTGATTGATGATGTTGCACTATTGGGTAAAACCCCTGGACTACACCACACACACACAAATATGGATTGCATGAGGAAAATGGTTAAGTCACATATATTTGAATTTAATATTATTTTATTTAAAATAATGAAATGGTTTTAAAATTGAATTTTGATTCCAAAATGATGTGGAAATGGAATTGGGTTAATATGAAAAGCTTTTGAAAAGGAGTTTCGAAGATAAAATTACTTTAATTAACTTGTTAAAGTTTTGAAATAGTTTGATTTGAATTTGAATTGAAGATTTTGAAGCTCTATACATATATATGTATGTTAATTTGGAAATTATGGTTTAAAAAAGGTTATACAAGTTATATAATGCATTTATATGGGTTTTAAACCATTTTAATGTATCACCCTAGTTTATACTTTAAGGACTATAACTTGTGCATATTTGATCGGATTTTCCCAAAACGAAAACTCTTTGTTTTAAAATGACAATGGCTTTCATACAAAGAAAGAATTTCCAGTTTTTGTTGAAAAGGGTTTCAAATTTGAAATGGAATTATTTTGAAAACTATGTATGAATCTTGTTAAAGATTGGTGAACTTTGTTTTCAAATTAAAGAGGATCTTAAGGGTGTACCTTTTGTATAAAAACTTTGAAATGGAAATAATTTTAAAAGCTATGAATTAATCTTTGTAAAAGAATAAAGAACCTTGGTTTCAAATTGAAGTGGATTTTTAATGGGTGAATCTTTTGTTTAAAAAAAGATTTGAAAATGGTAATTTGTTTAAACCATTTGAAAGAAAAGGTGTTGGTCTTTAATTTGTGACTTAACCAAGTACCCATATATCCATATGTTTTCAAAATTTGCGCTCATTATTTAGTTTAGCCGGGAGAGAACTTTATGTCATATAACCCATTCCGAATAATGATACGACGTAGTGGATAGCATTGAAGACCGGTGGTTAAGACCGGGTATTTTCGAAAGCAAAAGGATTATCTGTTGAATGTCTCTACATCGAATGGCTTCTTTATATAGATTTGATCACCCTTTGTGATGGAGAATCCGGACGTGATTAGGGATTATCCGGATTGCAAGGGCTTTTTTTGAAGTGCCTTCGGTTCTGTTCGAACCCGGAACATGGATGTATATCTGACGTTACACTTTGAGATATAAAGCTGGTTTCTATCAAATACATTTTTATTTGGTGGCGGAGAATTTATTCTCTTAGCTTAACACCCTTCTCTGAGACATACGAGCTCAGAGGTTATGTAGTTGATGGTTACTAGTGATGCATTCCCAATTTGGTAATGTGGCATACAAAATGCTGCTGATCATTTGTTGATCAAAGCATGACTCTTGTGAAAAGCGTAGCTTTGTGGACGAGACTTCGTCCGACCTCACAACCCAAAAATGGTCGAAATAAGAAGGATGCGGCAAGGTTATCGGGGGTCGCGCCCCTTAGGGTATGTCCATTTCCTTTTGGATAAAAGGTGGTATCATGGTATGTAGCTCAGATATTTAACTTATCTAGTTGTTGCAATTTTTTGCGATTTGTTGGTGTTGAGAGCTCTCGAATAAAGGTTGGTAACGACCGGGAGTGGCATACTCATGTCAGTAGTTACCTAGTTATAGAGGTAACCCGGCCTTGTGTTGGCAGAGATCCGGTTAGGTTCTCGGGGCGTCCCTCCAGAGGCATACCCATGTGGCCCAGGAAGTTTTTTAGCCTGACCATTTGTTGGAAATCCAAAGAAACAATACGTGCCCTGTATGGTTTGAGTTGTATAACCTGTCATGGAATGTGTGGTAACCTGTTATTGAAAATTGCAGCTATAGTAGGCATACTACGAAATGTGTATGCTGGCTAAGATTAATATTATACTTTTGAAATGTTTTTTGCACTATGCACTAATAATATTATTAAAAGGATTTTCGTATATCAAGCATGTTTGAATATCATAAGGGAAAATCTCCTCCAATTGTGCGTTTGCATTGTTTGTGTAGTGGGAGGCCTCATGATAGTTTCATTTTCCAAAAGGCATTGCAGATTTCTTTTAATTTCTTTTGTTTTCTGTTGTTAAAGATAAACTATTTTTGTTTGCTCATAATAGTCCAATGATTGACCTGGAGTTTATTGTTCCCTTTCTAAACTCTGGGTGCCCAAAATTTTCCACACGGGTAGCCTACAGTCATGATTTTCAGATAATCAGCTAGTAGATATAGATTCGGTAGCCTTCAGTTTTCTGTTTGGAATTCTTTGGAGCTTTGGATTTGGCAATTGCATTATGTTTCACTTCAATCAGACTTGTTTAAGTTTAGCATGATGGTGGTTCGAGCTTGCGGTTTGGAGCTTTGGTTATGGAGTTACAGTTATTATGTTCTTTTGGAAAATCATTTGGTGCTATTGTTCCGCTGCTATATTCCACTATTATATCGTATCTCTGATGTTGATAATCATTTGTATCAGATGTTGTGTCTGTTGTGTATCAATAAAAATTATTCATTTTTCTTCCGCTGTGTTGTTGTACTTTATGTGTTATAAGCTCGGACGAACAAGATTCGACGTTTTAATCTGCGGCATTCGAATACTGGTGATGTATTGGTGCCGATTTTCGAAGGTCGAGCCAGGGTCATTATAATAATTTATATATGGTATTGCATAATTATAATTTAAGGTGTGTGTATAAAATTATGTTTTAGCCTATACATAATTTTTTTAATTTAAAAGCCTTATGTCTATATAAATGTAAAATAAATATGTATAATCATATATATCATTAATAATTACTGCATATAATATTATGTTCGATTATGAATGAAAAAGTTTATTTTTACGGTTTAAATTTTGTGTTAATATATATATATATTCAATTTTTAAATTTTAAATTTTAAATTTAGAACTTATTTACATTTTAAATTTTCTAAATACACACACATACATTTGTGTATGTGTGTTTGAAACTGTTTTCTAGTTGAATAAAAAAATTAATTTTGTTTTAAACTTTTGACAGAGTTAGGGGTATACCTTGGGGCAATTATGCAATTTGTTACATATATCTAGCATAACCAATTTTGTTTGAAATAAAAGGTGTATTCTTTCTATTATATGCTTGATATAATGTCTTATATTAATTAATTAATTTAAATAAAAGTATATTCAATAGAAAATCCATAAATAATATTTTTTGCGATAGTAGTTACAAAGTGTTGTAACCATGAGTAATTTATCATAATGAAAACAAATATACCATTCTAAATGTTCCTAATAAAGATGCATCAAGATTGGATATTGATGTATTAGTTAAGATTAGAGTACACAACACTTTCCAAATGTTGGGCAGTTTATTACTCATGACTGTCAGAGGCATCTAGGGTTTACATACTGATAGTTATAGGATAAGTATGGAATGACCCACTTGATAGTTTTATGTTGGTTAATGTAACTAAGGTTAAACAGAAAAATGTCAATGTGACTTATTTACACGATTCTCTCAACTTCTGAACACAGTGGATCTTCAACGTGAAAGCTCCACTTTGATTATAGTCAAATCATGGCGTGGTGTCCATCGAGTGACTACAGTTGGGTCGAGTCAAAGAATTGGAAGTGAAGAACTTTTAAAGATAGGATGTCTCCTCGGTTTTTTTAGGGTTAGATCAGGGTTAACACAAGTCAACTCAAAATCAAAATTCTTTGGGCAGAGTAGCTCTGTTAATAATAATTGTTATTACTGAACCAAGGACTTTATGCTCAGACAATAGAGTTGAATATGGACGATTTTGGAATTTTGACCATTACCAAATTCCATAAGTCCAAAGTGATATAGTTTTGGCGAAAAGAATTTGTTTAAATAAAATTCACAACCGATTAACTCTTAACAAAGTGAAATTGGATTTTACTAAAACCAACTATGTGATATGTTTGGCCAAAATATCTCACCACCTTCTAAGTGATGTACAATGTTAATATTCAAATTGTTCGATATTAATCGCTGACTAAATTTACACCTGACCAGTCACAAAACCGGAATAATGAATTCTCATTTAACAAGAAGATTTAGTTTGTAACGACCCGTAAATTTAACTAGTTTTAATAACGTTATTAATTGAACTTTTGTGATATTGTAAATAATAAAATTTTGAAATAAGAATTTAATATTTGGAATACGTCTACTTTAACATAGCAAATGGTAAATTTTCAGCTGATAATTTGGAAGTTTATTTCATGGTGTTATTCTATTTCAATTTAAATCAGTTAATATTTGATGATAATAAAACGTTTTTCAAACTTGAATATTTTTATACAATAAAATTGTAAATAATCTTCTAAGTGAGATGCCATCTTTCTTTCGTCAAATTTGGACTGCTATTGCTTCGTTTCTCTTATTTTCAAAAAATTAGTAGCATTTTCGCTACCGATTATCGACTTTTGATAAGATGATCGTACCACTGATATATGTATGCCATTTTGATCATCCCTCGTGAAGATCTCTATGGTATATTCAATTCTGTGCTTTGAGACCCGGTACGCGACGGTGCCCGTGAAGCTGTAAACCGTATCGGTACTCTTTTAAACCTTAATCCCGTGTCTTTCAGATTGTCCACCGTATAAACTCAACGGCTAGTTGCTTTTATTATTCCCACAAATTCAGCTGATGACTGTTGCTATTTTCTCTACTTTCTTCCTTTATTTCTATCAGTTTGGAAATTTAAAGCACATAAAGTTAGCATATGTTTTGCATTCATTTATTTGTGAACTGTTCGTTGCCTTTTTCTTTTAAACTAGCCTGCCCTTCTTTTTGCCTAATACCTATATGTCCCCTCTCTTCCTTCTTTTTTTTCTTTCATCGAACCAAACTTGCTGTAGAAAAAAAAAGAACAAAGCTTTCCAATATAAAATGGATATATAAAAGCCTATACATGTATTTGAGATTTGGCCTGTGCGTGACATGCTTTCCTTCCTGATGCCTCTATCTTCATTCTGCAACCACCTGACCCGACTACCTAGCTTCTCCTCTAGCCATTTCGCCCATGCGCAGGTGCCTTCTCCCTTTGGTCTCTTCTCTGCTCGGCCATGGTTTTAAAAAAAATGACGAAATGAAACATGCGGCCACCAGTCTCTGTCTCATCCTTGCCCACCTCCATGTCACCCCGCTCGGCCTCAGCCTCTTCCTCCTCTTGGAGTCAACCGAGTTCTATCTCTCCTTCTTAAACAGGTAATATGTATCACTAGTTTATATATATATATATATATATATATATATATATATATATATATATATATATATATATATATATATATATATATATTACCAACGTGTCTATGTATCTAGCTTTGTTAAGTATATATGTTTTTTACTCGTTTATATATAACTGGTTAATATTTGATTTGCTGGGTCTGATATATATATATATATATATATATATATATATATATATATATATATATATATATATATATATGTATATATGTTTACAATGTTTATAAAAATGGATTTTTATTAGTATTCCTATTTTACCATATCCTACTTTGCTAAAGTTATGTATATATATTTTATACTAAATTATGTATATATATTTTACAGTATATAATATGTTATATATACTAAGTTATGCATGTATATATGATATATTGTTTTATATTAATATGTATATATTGACTGGGCGAGTTATATGGGTTTATAAGATTGCACTAGGTGAGCTATATATACTGAGTTATCGTGTATATATATAATACTTTGAAAATTGATATATCTGTTTACTAAATAGTGATTTTTTTTGGTGTTATATATATGCATGAGTATGTATATGGTATATATTAAATTATGAACGTAAGTTTGCGTTTACATTCTGTGCGGTTGCAAGTTTATACACTAGTCAGTATATTAGTTTATATATATATGACTATTTTATAAAATATTTTTATGAAAGTATATTTTAATATATATACATATATATACATATGGACAGTTGTATTTATGGTTGTAGAAGGATTGTTGGTAAATACGTTTGTGTAAATATGATGTCGTTATACATGTGAATTATATAACCTATTTTTCATATTTGTAAACTTATGAATTATATATAAAGTTGTAGTGTCTGCATTTATTATGATGGACTATCTACATTTACAAATAGGGTTAACATATATGTGGCCTATATATGTATTTGTTGTAGCTGGTATATATGCTTTATTTTATTTTCTATAAGTCTATAGTTACTGCTATTTTCTTGAAATTCTAATGTTGTATGTGTTTTGTTTTGTGATATATAAAGATATTTTACATGAGTACACTGTTTGTAGTAGTAAATATATACTTTAATATATATATATATATATATATATATATATATATATATATCGATATTCACTTGTTTAGAGCAAGTTTACATAAATTTTATTTTTAATATAAATGTTAAAGTTATAACACGTACCAAAGTATTTTGCATTTTATAAGCATATATATGTATGTGTGTGTGTGTTATGAGTATTATTTAATATATAGTATATATATGTTCTCCATTTATATCAAATTGATCCGATTTGTTTTCATCGATTCCTGTTATCAGCTTTGATCATTGAATTCACGTCCAATCTAGCTTTACTTTGGAAGTCGTGTTTGCTTTGACTAATTTATTTTACCTCGTAAGGTGAGCAATCACTCACGATTAACATTCTTATATTTATTAAGTTTGATTTCAGTTGAAACGACAATTGAAATATGCTGCTGTTAGTTATTTACATTACTATATATATATATGCTATTATCTGTATCCATTCACCTGTGACATCTGACACCATTTTCTGTTATTTATATTTGGATATATTCCTGTTATATTATTATCATATCTATTATCACTTTGCAAGTTCCCTGTTAGTATAGGATTCACCACGGGTTGAAATGATACATACCCAAATGATCTGTAGAATATGAGAAAATCGTTAAAGGTTAAAATGATAAGTCCAAGCGATTTTCGTTGAGTTGAATTTGGGATTACGGGTTGAAATGATATATACCCATATAAAATTTAAATTGCGGATTGAAATGATAAATATCTGTATCACTTGACCATAGCATAGAAAATTATATACAGACACTGTTGGTCTATTTATAAATATTTTGAAAATGATTTCTATGGTTTTGGAAAGAAATATATGGTTTTATATAAACGTTGATTTCAAATATTATATAAGTGTTATTTCATATATAGTTAAATTCTTGATTTTAAGCTATGTATAAATTTTCTTTGATATAAAATAAGTTAATAATAAAGTTTGATTTTTTATTAAATATAACATGGTTAAGTATTTAAATAATATATTAATATAGAGTTTATAACGATTTTAATAAATTAAGGCTGGGAAGATAGATTCGAAATTGGTTTGAAATTGTATTTAATTAAGAATTATATTTAATTAAAATCGATTTGGAACTTACTGAATTTGAGATTTTAAAGGATACGATTTTTATAACTTGATTTGGTTTAAAGTGACTTAAATTAATATATCCAGTTTAAATAAATTGAATATATCAAGTTTTATTAATATTGGGTTTATTAAGTAAATATTTCAAACTAAATAATAGTAAATTGAATTTGATATATATATATATATATATATGTATGGAATTATAAAATTTAGTTTGAAATTATGGAATATTTAAAGCTTTGAAATATATCGCAATTAAAGTGGTTTATTTGAGGTTCAAATCTGTATTTTAAATCGATATAAATTGAAATGGTTTACTGAAACTGAATTGAGTTGAAATTTACGAATTAAGATTTGATTTAAACTGAATTTTGGATTCAAGTTGATTTGAATCAATTTGTGAAGTTGAGGACATTATTTTATTTTATAAAGTAATTTTAAACTTAAACTATTTTATTATATACACTATTTGAATATCTAAACTATTTAAGGGTGGAAGTTATGGTTTTAAAGCTATGAATTTCAAAGTATTTTGTTTTAAAAAGGTTATATTTTCAAGTGTTTGGTTTCGAAAGTGTTATAACTTTGAAAAATGAAATGATTTTTGGAAATGGATATATTTGAAATGGAAATTATATTTTATTTGGTTTTGAAATGGAAATGATATCGTATATATATGGTTTTGAAATGGCAATGATATTTTGGTTTTGAAGTATATACTATTTTGAAATTACCGTGGTGTTATAATAACGTTTGGTTGTTAAAGAGACCGGGATCGGAAGTTATCATACTCTCTGCTAACTCCAAAAACCACTTTAACAACCATGTACGCGGTGGAGGTACCAGAATGAAGTAGGATAGTAGCGATGTACTATTGAGGTATATACGTGGACCCGACTCCCATGAGTTGGCATAAGGTGGCTAAAACAGGAGCAATCGACGGGCTAATGAGGTAGCTCTTCTGATCGGACACACTCCTTCGATATCATTCTATTACTTTGTGATTGATTGGGTGCACCTTTGATTTTTGAGGGTGTGGCTCAAGGTGAGCGGTAGTGGCTGCTACGCGTTACCACCGGTCTGGAAGTGCACTTGGTATATCAACACTAGCATTGCCTAGTTGTGCCATGTCACCTACCCTAGCGCGCCTTGTACGAGTTTGATTTGTGTCGTACCTATGGAATATCCTTTGGTAGTCTCCCGATCTGGAGGTATTACAGTACTGTATAGACTATTGGCACTATAAAATGTGTTAAGGGGGATATGGGTAACGCATTAACACTATTTTTAAATATATTATACTTTACTTTACACATTATTATAATAGCATATATTACTACATAGTAGATAATTTAAGGGATCCTTAGAGGATGGTTATCCCAAACATCCTTTGAGTTACTTGTATTTCAGTTATTATTTCACTTGAGTTGGATTTATTGATATAAGAATGTTAATCCTGACTCGAGTGTTTTGTGTTTTGCTTTACACTCGGGTCAGACTGAGTGTACTAGCTTTTGAGACTCACCTTTGGAGTTGAAGCTTCGCTTGGAGATTTAGCTATCTATCCAGCTTTCAAATATTTAGTTGATTCCAGTGATGCATTCTGATCTTGTATTTGACTATTGTATTTGAACTTCTGTTGTAAATTATTTAACTCTGTTACATATATATATAGTGGACTCATGAACTACTATTCTTATATTTCCGCTGCATTATTATTACATTACTCCGTGTCTATAATTCTGTGATTATTTTATTTACAACATATGCTGAGTTTTGCCAAATATAAATTAACAACTTGATATTTTGAGCAATTCAATTCCGGCATGTTTGGATGCAAATGGTTGAAAATAACGGGCTATTACATAATTAGTTTATAATTGTTATAAATTGATCAATATTTGTGAAATATTAACTATAAAATTTTGATTATGATTTGAGGAATAATTTTATTAAGTATATTTTTAATATTTATAAATACGTCAATCTATATACGTGCAACATGCCTACTTATTGATAATATTTTTCAAGAAATTTAATTATAAAATTAAATAGAATAATGATGATAAAGGTATTGAGATTTGAATAAATTATATATACAGGGTCTTGCTTAACAATATTATAAACAAGCTAAAATTGGTTTACAAGCTAATTAATTTACATATAGGCATATTATTAAAATATCCACTTTATTGTACACGACTATACTCCTTTGTAATTTTCCATTCATGTCTCATTTTCGTAAATGCAAATAATAAACCAAAGATAGAGCCGGCAATTAACAAGGAGGAAAAGATGAAGAATTCAATCTTAAGCTAAGGATCAAAGTTAGGAAGGATTAGTCAACAATAAATATCTAATTCCTCGTCATATCTAAGGTGAATAATAATTTCACACAATCTCCATTTATTCTATGATTATAAGTTTTCGGATTTATGATTAAATTTGTTTTTATGATTATATGGATGATGATATGCTTGAACTATGTTATGTTTGATTTATTTAATTCGTTGACATATGAATTTGCATGGTTTTGATGTAAAACCAAGAGTCTATGATTTTAAAATGTCATGGAAAAATTTTATGTTAAGCAAAACATGATTTTGGAGATGGGTATTAATTTTCAGAATTTTTCAAGCTATGGAAAATTTATTGTGAATTTCTAAAGGAAAATTTGATATTATTGGGTTTAATTTTTTTTTCGAGAATTTCAAGAAGAAATCGAGACTGAAATTTTAATATGTTTGATTATATGATGAAAGAGGTTTTTTATGATTTTTGGGGATTTTCCCCTTTAGATTTATTAGGGAAAATAAATTATTTTCAAAGAGGGACTTTTCTGCAATTGTTGGTTTTGTTATATGGAAGGGCATAAAGTTATACTTCTTTGATTTAAATCTAATTAAATGCATCAATTTTTAATGTAAAGTATTTGAAAAGTTTTATGGCAGCCAATCAAAGATTTACAAATAGGCAAGAGGTTATACAGCAATTATTAAAAGTAGCTAAAGTTCAGCCTTTAACACAGAAAAGTAGGTTCCGCCTCAAGCAACTATACCTTTCGACTACATTGACTCTGTACCATCCCAGTCAAACAGACGAACCAATACATAAGGTATCACTTAGACGGTATGCAGTGGATTGGAAGGAAGACGGAAGTCTTGGTGTCGAAAGATAAGCTTCTAACAAAGGCGAATCCCTGTTTTGTTTCCAAAAGATAAGATCTTGCCTTGTTTTACTTAAAGCCTTCGACATAGTAGAGACATATGCTTTCAAAAGGGTTTTTATAATAGCTTTCAAATAAGTTTGCTATGCTATGTAAAGATGTTAGCTTTTGAAGGGGGTATCTTTTTCTTTAAATAAGAGCTTTCGAAAGGATTGATTTCGATTCGACAAAGTCGAAATCCAACCGCAAATTTTTTCCTTTTGACCCTATTGAAGCTATCAATACTTTTGAAGGATTATCTCTATTTTTAACAAAGCTAAGCCTTTTTCTATATGCTTTCAAAAGGGGTTGAGGGTTTCGAAGGTAATGGAGTCAAAAGGGGGTTCCGATTCTATACTTCGAAGTTTTAAATTTAAAGGTTGTTTCTTTCGACTAGATGATTCCAACACCATCAATTTTTCCCTAGAAATTTTTTTAAGGGTTTCAAAAGAGATACTTTTGTAGCTAACCACTTGGAAGCAAAAGATGTTTATAAAGAATAAACCCAGTACTTTCAAAAAGGGTATTTTCATTTGTTTCGAAGCTATGTTTTGAAGAACGTTTTTGATACCATCGAAAGGTATGGTTTGGTTTTGAAAGGATTGTTTTATAGGACTTCGAAAGATATATACTTAGAGTTTTGAAAAGAAGTTTTATTTGCTTTCGAAAGAAGTTATCCCGGAGTTTCAAAAGAAATGTTATAAGGTTTCAAAACAAATAACCTATTCTAATTTTAAAAGGAAATACCAGGGCATAAATAAAGGTTTTAGAGTACTACTTCTTCATAAATTTATTTACATTATAATTAACCCACAATGGTACTTTGGGAAGAGGCATAATAACCAGTTATGTTGACCAAGTAGTGAATATAACTTATGAAATCATAAAGTCGAATTTAAAAATATTAGAAAGGGCCAATAGGCTCACAGTAAGCCCATGAAAACTTTGTAAAAGGGAAGATATTGGTAGGGGCTAACAGGTTCATTGTCAACCCATGAAAACTATGATTGATATTGGAAGGGGATAATAGGTTTATGTTGGCCCATGAAAACTATATGCGGATTAAGATATAGACAGTCGATCATTAGGTTCCTAGTTAGCCCATGAAAACTACGAAAATAGAAAAGATATTGGAGTTACCAATAGGTTTATAGTGATCCCATAAAAATTATGAAATTGGATAGATGGTCCATAAATATTTCACATGTTAATAGTAACCCTAGAAACTATAATTGAGACAGATAGTTAGAATAAAAGAGAATGGGTAATCTAGATTTGGTTTACTTGTTTTGCATATCTTCATAATGTTTTGAAATACTATGTTTTAACCATATTGGATGCAGGAGCACAATATATGGTTTTATAAATGTTTTTGGATACTAATGAGGGGAAAACTCGTTCTGCTAAGCGACATGGTCTCATTATATATCTAAATGGTTTGAAATGGTAAATTATTATTCCTACTAGGTTTTACATTTGACTCAAAGTTTTTTCCCCTTAAACTCTCGGGTACTCAATTGATTTTGAGTAGGTGGAGATTTAAGGTTTTCAGGTGTTCTTTCAAACGAATAAGCTTCCGAGGATATGCAGGATTCAAGCTTGTTATTAGATTTCTCTTATTTCTGTAGTGTGTTTTGATTGTAAAGGCAAGTTTGTTTTCTTGCCTTATTATATACTCTGATCAACCAATGGGGCATCTTCATATATCGCTCTTGGCATACTTTGTAATAATTATATGTTATCTGAAATGGTCTACGAATTGGGATTATGTAATAAATTTGGAATATTTTGAAATGGAATATGGAATTTGTTTGCTGTTTAAATATTTTCCATATTATTACCTTTTTGTTTATCAACGTATCTAATATAACCATATTTGGTCATCGAGGATTAATAACTATGGATGACTACAACATTTATAGCCGTTAGTTTTGGGCGTCCAAGTAAGGGGATATTACAATATGATAAGCGATGAAATTTGATTTAATTAAATAATATTTTCCTTGAGCTTAAATGGGTTTTAGGTCCATCATGGTGGTAAAATTTTGGCAGCAACATAGACATAGGCGGCTCAAATATGGGTTGAAAATGATTGATTTTGAATGGCTTTGATTCAGGGAGAAATAGTATGAGATGAAATCGACTCTGTTCTCTCTTCTAACCATTATTTAAGCATCCATAAACCTAATTGCAATGGACCTTTTTGCTACCTCTTCTTCCATCCTTTGCTGGTCAAAATTATACTATCACATCTCCATCAATACAAACTCAAACCAAGTAAGATTCGATTATTGTTCGATAGCTGAAGGTCAACAGTTCGAGAACTAGCAATTGCTGAATTGAAAAAGGTTTCAAAGGGAAGAGCACATCTTTTCAAGGTGTACTTCAAGGCTTTGGTACTTAGGCATGGTTTTTATCAAATTATAGTTTATAAGTTTCTGTATAATATTTTATTTTATATAAATATTATCATTACATTGTTAGTTAGGTGACGGTTCTGATATGTAACAACGTTACTACAAATTATTTTGGTTATATGCATGTGTATACTTATATTAAAAGTAAAAAAATACAAAATATTTTTTTTTTAAATCAGATCAGTGAAGCAGCATAATATATATTATAACTAATTTCGATTAAATTATATATATATATATATATATATATATATTATTCACTTACATATATATTTGTTTTGTATTTAATTACATCATCATATTGTGGTTGAAATTGGTCATCTATGTGTGTGTGTATTACTAATAGTAATTTTTGACAATGAGGAAATATTTTTGTAGTTTTTTATTATTTAATATTACAACATAAATACATCATATAAAATCAAATATGTTATATAAAATTAGTTTTCAAGTTTATAGTTTGTTCCAACATCAGATAAGGTATTGAGAATTAAAATAAAAAATTAAAACATTTTTTGTTATTTTTCGAAACTATTATTTAATTCGATCAAAACCTAATAAATTATTTAAAAATAAATTTGTACTGAAAAATGTGATAAAATATTTTAAACATCAAATATAATTTATGATTTACTTGAAATTAAATTTTTGAAAAAGCTTTTCGAAAATAATTTTTTATTATGTAATTTCAAATACACAGTCGATTAAAATATATTTTAAAACAATAAAACAAAATTAAAATTTTCCTCTGTTGTACATATGATATAAAAATTTTGAAAAAATTAATAATTTTTTTAATTTATATATATGTTTATATATTATAAATGTATGTATGTCTATATATATATATATATTAAAATAAAATAAAATATTATTATATTTGTATTAATGTAGACCATTTTTCACGATTTAAAAGATATTATTATTTATTTTAATATTTGATGGCTTATTTATATTAAATAGATATATTGTAATAATTTTCATATATATATATTGATATTTTACTTATAATATTTTTTATATAAATACATATATATATAAATACACACATATATATAAATACATACATATATATAAATACATATATATATATAAATACATATATATATATATAAATACATATATATATATATATAAATACATACACACACACACATATATATATATATATATCTGTAAATATATTATACAATTACGTATAATTATTCAAACAAATCTAACATATGCATTTATATAAATATTTATTTATTTTTATATTTACATATAAGTAGCAATTTATATACATAAATGTTAGCACCAAAATTGGTCACTAACACCCAAAGAAAGATTTATGCAGAGAGATTAATGAAGATAGAAAATTAAAATACAGGAATGTATCAGAATTAACTGCAAAAACTAGAACACCAGATTTATAGTGGTTCAGCGTAACTCCCTCGTCCACTTTGAGTTTAATCTTTATTGCTTTTTCAAATAATTGAATACAGATACAATCCGTACACCAACAACTTGCATACAAGTTCTAACAGAAAAGAAACGAGTCTTGAAAATGGCAGAGTCTCTCCCGAGTTCACGAAAAAAGGTCCTTTTTCACTGCGCCCCTACCCCTCTATTATAGGCGAAGATAGGCTGGACTTCCTTCACGGGCCCAGGAACAAGGTATCTGGACCCATAGTAGGTGAATTCTATGCACCGAGTAGGCATGCCAATCGAGACATGCTGAATAAGAAATGTTGGTCGAGAAATGTGGAACCATCATGTCTGTTCGATTATCAAGTGTCTCGAAGTAAACCCTTAGAAGGCCCGAAGCAAATAGCGGGTTGACTCGAAGCGAAGTCATGCCGATCGCTTCACTTTGTTATAGGCCTGATAATTTATAACTTCTCTAGAATGCATCGAACCAGGTATGTCGATCTACAATGACCGAGCCTAGCTGCCGAACGATATAAGCCGAGCGGTAAGTGTCGACCGACATACGCCGAACCGTTCTCCACCTACATGTCTACCTTGACCGAACCATCGTTCACTTATTCTTCTCGGTCGAACCAACACCTAGTACCGAACCAGGTAAGTAGACCGATCCATGCAAATATAACAAGCCGAACCAGGTGAGTGGACCTTGGGTAGTTGACTCGAAGCGAGGTCATGCCGAACACCTCACTTCGTTCACTTTGTTTGAAGTTATGCTGAACGGTGGATTTTGTTGTATGGCTTCACTCCCTTGACCGAGCGGTGCGTTCTGGAATGCTCTTTCATGTTCATTTGCGTCGAACCCTTCTGCGTCAAGCCACCCCTGCCGAGCAACATGCACTGTGCTCCTTCAGCCACTTTCCTTTAGGCGAGCGATGATGGCTGAACAAAGGATGCCAAGCGAGTTTGAATGAATGATGCCGAGCGATGCACTTAGGCCGAACAGCACTTGCATTCTGAATGACGCATTTAAGCTGAACGACACTTGCATTCCGAACGATGCGTTTAGGCCAAATGATACTCATTAGTTTGCCTCTCCTAGCCGGGCCATGCAGCCGGGCAACATTTGCCCCCCCCCAAAGTGTATCGTGAGAGTCATCACGATGCTCTTTGAACCAATCCAAGCTTCCCTCTTTTCTCCACCAATTAGGTGTGATCTGATTCTCCATTGTGCTATTATCTTTAGTGTGGGCCAGTCGACATAAACGTGCCAAACCACTCGTTTGGCATCTCCATTGTCGACCAGCAGGATTGTTCACCGAACCATTGAGTCACTTCGACCAGGTCCACTGGTTAACGCCTGTTCACCTCCCACTCTTCATATAAAAGCCAACACCTCTCCACTTCTTTATTTTAATCTTACTTCAACTCTACGTGACCTTTTAATTTACTTTTCCCTAAACTCTAGCTACCGCCTCAACCATCCCCTCACATCTTAAACCCAGTATGCTTGCACCACAACTTCCTTAGATAAAAAATCTAAATGCACTCCAATCCTAAATCTAACAGCTCCTCAAGCCTTGATTCATTCTCATAAGTACGAATTTCTCATCCGATCGACTTTCCCAAATTAGGGGTTTTGAATGAATCTCGAATTTGCGAGTACTTTTCAGAAGAAATTGTTATTGTAGACGAGGGAGGTTAAATTGGATATAGGTTCTTGTTAAGCCACCGAGTGAGGGAGAGTGGCCGCTAGGTTTGGGGGATAAGGATGAATTTGTGATTGAAATCGCTCGTTAATCGTGGAGCGAGTGAGAAGAGAGGGCTCATGTGTCGATACTAGTATTCTGGGTGGATGTCTGTTGCTCGGTAGTCTTCTTGTGGGAGTAATGCTAGGGGTAGAGGAATAGGGTGTCATTCATTCTAGAGAGATAGCGCTGTTTGGTGATGTTGTGTGTCGGTCAAAATCTTATGGAGGGAGTCCATTTGGTTGTTAGGAAAAGATAGGAAGTGTGTGGGTTGGTCGAAGTGTGTGGGTTGGTCGATTTGGGTGGTTTCTAGTGCCAGAGATGATGGCTTGGTAATGCTCGGTGTGAGGGAGAGAGTGTGGTTTAACCACTTGAGTGTAGAGTTACGGCCCGGTCAAGGACCATGAGATAGGCTCGGTATACCGAGCAAGTGTGGCTCGGTATGATCCCGACAGGCCGTTAAGTGAAGATAGAGTGTCGGAGAGAAGAGTGAGTGATTTTTCGGTGTCGGTCTAGTGAGTCGCTTGGCTTCAGGTCCTAGGGTCGGCGTCAAAAATCATGACTGTCACTGCTTAAGCATAGCGCACATCAAAACTACATACTTCCATGCCTTACCACGGAAAAATGAACAAGGACAATAATTTAGGCATACAAGCTTATTGAACTGATTTGGACTGATAACTCCCCAATTTCAACAACTATAAACCTGAGTTCAAATTGATAAAAAAATAATAGCCTTCAACATATAGTGTTAATGTCAGAGTTCAAGACCAAAACGTCATAGGTCAAGCTCTCGGAGATGGTCAACGACGACGGTCTTTGAAGATGACAGTTCAATGCTTAACCTTACTTTATCATATTTTGGACTTTTAATTCTTTTATACTCATACTCGAACGATTACATTAGTCCACACATCACAAGGGGGGAGTACTTTTGTTCTTATGTCTAATATTGATTGTCTTTTATTTATAGTTCAAACAGTTGTTTATCCAAATTCGACGCTCATTGAAGATGTCCAGAAAGTCGAGCTCCGCCACAGTCTCAGATAAACCTAAGCCAAGTCTCAACAGGAAGTAGTGGGAACTTCGAATCCATCGACAAATCCTACACAGGATACCCCGAGTCCAACGACTATGACTATTGACTTGGCTCCTTATGCCATAGATGGAGCAATTATCCAAGACAATCCGGCTGATTCTCAAGCTTCGAGAATTAATGAAAGCGCTCTTCACCGACTATACTCAATCCATGGAATCCTTTTTGACGACGCACTGGCTCCATCGGGACAAGATCGTCCCTACTGCACCCAACTGGGTATACAGCTTGCAACAAATTCATGTGTTAGGTTGGTAGCGTGCCACCTTTTAGCTCCTTCCTCCATGATGTGTTGCAGTATATTGAGATAGCACCAGCACATTTACATCCAAATAGTCATGCATTCATATATGGCACGTGTATTCTTTTCACGAGCATTCTATTCAGGCTCCCCACTTTCGGTGGTATCCGTTATATCTACCGTTTCAAGTGATGGTCCGACAGTCCATCTTTCATATTCCTTGAACCACATAACAATTGCCAAATCCTGACGAGGGCGTGGAGCAAATTCTCCCAATATAAGCATGAATGGTTTTACATGCGTTGTCCCCCTGGCTTTGCGAGGAATGGATAGAAGTGAGTTTCTGGATCAATATTTGTGTGTGGCAGAAAGTGCATATCTTATAAATCTTTTCTTGATTTTTACAAGTATCAGCCCACGTCCCGAAACTTTGGGTACTCTGAGGCCGTCGAAGCTATTCGAGCTATTCCCGCGGGAGACCGGGACATCAAATCCATCATTTCGAATGAATCGCTTTCAAAATTTGGGTTGTTGGCGGAAGGTCGCCGAATAAATCTCCCTCACGGCGCCACTACAAATGGACCTGCTATGGACAAAGGCAAAAGGCAACCTGGGCCTTCGATGCCTTCGATAAGTGAGACCCTCAATGTATCTGAGGAAGGTGAAATAAGGGAGCCCGAAGCATCGGGTGAGAATATAAGCCCTATTCTGAAATCAGTGGTTGAGGCATCTGGAATAGATGAACCACCTCCTCCCTCAAAGGGGAAAAAGAAACTGGCTTACAAACTAAGGGAAAAGATAGTGGGCAGAGCCTCGAAGGTTACAATCACTCCAATGGAGAAAGAGCCATCTCCACAACACTTAGAGGGTTCACTGAAACTCTTATATGTCCTCACTATTCCCATGAATTTCTCAATTATGGCTTGGATGATCCAGAAGCCCTAAAACTCCATTCGCCCGTGAGAGGCGATGAAGGCGTTCAAGCCCATAATCAAGGAGTAAAAATTCGATAAGTAAAGTTAAAGAAACTGGTCCATAGGTGGGAAACACTAGGATACAGACACTAACACTTAAACCTCACCATGCACTTAAACTTCAACCATCATGTTATTCTTGCTAACTTGTGCTCACTTAATTTCTATGCAGGTGATATAAGACACTCTCATGGATTCGACCGCCTTCGCGGGTGCTCTATCTTCCATCATTCTAGTCGGATCCGGGGTTCAAAAAATGTCGATATAGAGACGACAACAGTGATAGAGGCTATCGCCCCTAAGATTCATCGTCTCGAAGGAAAACCTACAGTCACTCTTCATACCCTCATGATCGTCCCTCTCAACCAGAGCCAAGCAAAGAGAAATCTGCTCACAAGGGATCCCAGTCTGAGACTCACCATGACGAACACTCATGTTCATCTAGTACCAGGCAATCCCGAGAACCTCATAAAAAATATGTAGTCTCTAGACAAACTTCTTTTGCTACCGCACATGATCCGTCAATAATGGAAAAGCTAGCCGAGCTTAAGGCCACGGACCCAAAAATATGTTTTGACCATCTGAAGTTTCTTCCAGTGATTCACCATATTCCGTGCATGTTGAACAAAGGGCCATTTCTTGCAACAACGATGTCTACGTCCACCACGACGCATTTGTTCTTCTGGGAGAAAAAAGTTTCAGAAGTCTCTATCGAACGTCAGCATGAAATCTATTTTCTAAAACTTGAAGCCATCCGTGTTAAAGATATTATTAAAGCCTAGGATGAAGAGATTTCCTCATATAACTCTTAGCTTCAAACTACTCAAAAAAATGCTAAAGACACAACTAAGGCAGTTAATCTCCTGGAGGCCACACATAAGAAAGAGATCGATGAAGCGATTTAATGCTACACCACCTTAGCTTTAGAGAAAGACTCCGTTCAAAAGGAGAAAGATGCGCTTGCTCAACGACTCAAAGAATTGGAAGAGCTACTCTCCAAAGAAAAAGAAGAAAAGGCTGCCGCTCAAGAGGAGTCATAACGACATTGTGACGAGATTGTTTCTACTCGACTCCTAAAAACAAAACTCGATGAGGAGCTCTCCAAGGATGAAGCACTAAAGAACGAAGCCCATGATGAGGGCAAAAGAGTGGCGCTTTTGGAAATTGACACTCGCCTTGAAGCGATTGCTGAGGTTGGTAGGGAGGAGATTAAGTGCATGTTTGATCCGCTCATAGCCGAGCACAATGCTTGAGTTCTCATGCATCGCGACCTAACATTTCTTTGCGAAAGTTACCTCGAATCATTGGCCGAAGCATGGGACACTTTAATAAAAATCAAAAAAGTTGAGTCAAAAACTGAAGAGGTTGACGAAGAAGCTTTAGTGAAGGAATTTCTCCAGGGGAATGAGCCTTTGGACTTGTCTGTAGAAAAGGCTCTTTATAGCAGAGACTCTTCCTCATTAAAAGGAAAGAATGACACCGTCGGTCCATCCGAAGCTGAGTCTCCAGTTCCTCCCCCTATTCAGCCGACTGGTCGCCCATCACTTGACTTCTTCGAGCAGCATATTGGCAATGACCCGGAAGATCCTAGACTTGATATTCACTTTCTGTCTCCCACTCCAGAAGGTGAAACTCTCCGAATAGTTGAGAGTCTTCCAGAAACTGGTACACAACTTTTCTTCTCAAAGTTCAAAGGGCCATCGTTTTTGGCGAGTAGTAAATGTATTTTAACACTTGTCTCTTTTGATTTCATGTAGGCCATTCTGATCTCGAGCCAAATCTAAGGAGTAATGTCGCCACGGAGAAGGAGGAGAAAACGGGAAAGGCAATTCAAACGGGAGAGACTCGTGGGCCTGACACTCAAGTGATTGAGGCGCTTAACGAAGACAAATCTGAAAATCCATCGCCCGTCAAAGAACATGACGAAGTTGAAATTACAGGCGCCTCCTAACACACTTCAAAGATGAGCATGGAGGAACAAATCATCAAGGAGGGGAAGAAGAAAACTGAAATTAAGGCAAGTCCCAAGTGCTCGAACTTGATGATCCACTGAACAGGCCTCTGAAGGTTATTCTTCCCGGTGGGACTAGGCCAATGGAAGTCCCACCTCCTTCCTTGGACACCACTTCTCTAGCAAGCAAGGCATCCAAGAGAAAACGTGTGAGGGAGGAGTCGTCTGAGAAACTGAGGAATGAGAAGAAGTCAAAGAAGTTGCTATCATTCCCCGTTCAACAAGAACAAGCCTGGATTAAGTAATTATTTCTGTTTATTTCCATAGTCGATGTAAATAGACTTTTGACTTCGAGTTTAGGAGGAATTGTAGTGGAACTTTGTTTTGGATTAGTGAATAAAACTTAGTTTCTTTGTTTTTTGATGACTTTCATTTTTCAGCTTACTGTCTAACTTGTTGCCATGACTCTGAATTTTGTGGGTTACACAAGCTCCAGTTCACCTCCTTGTGACTCGAATTTTTTTTTGAGAATCATAGATCCTCTATTCCATGCTTCAGGTACTTAGAATAATTTTAGTCCATGCTATGGGGACTTAAAGATTTTTGAGTCATTTATACTCTAGTCTGCACTCCGGGGACATAGAGATTTTAAAGTCGTTTATACTCTAGTCCACACTCTGGGGACTCAATGTACTCCAGCCCGCACTCTGGAGACTTAGAGATTTTTAAGTCATCTATACTCTAGTCCACACTCTGAGTACTCAGAGTACTCTAATGAGCACTTTGGGGACTTAGGGATTTTTAAGTCGTTTATACTCTAGTCCGCACTCTGGTTACTCAAAGTATCCGCACTCTGAGGACTTGGATATTTTTAAGTCGTTTATACTCTAGTCCACACTTTGGGGACTCGGAGTACTCCAGTCCGCACCCTGGGACTTAGAGATTTTGAAGTTTCTGTGCGCGTTCATAAGCCAAACAGAATAATGTAACTTTAATTTTTGCCATAGATTTACAACACATGGAAACATCAATAGTTCATAAAAAAGATGGCTTCGAGCCTTTATTAATGAAAACGAACTGAATTGTCTTATTACATGTCGAAAACTAAGAATCAACGAAATAAAAATACACCGGAAATAATTGCAACTAAGATGCGAAAGAAATAGACTATGTATAATAACGTCGCAAACGCTCTCTATTCCATGCTCGGGAGAGTGTCGCGCCATCAACGGTCGCTAGCTTGAAAGATCCCTCCCCAAGCCTTCGTTCAATGACGTAAGGACCATCCCATGTGGGATTCGTATGCCTTGGGATCGGGAAAACTCGCTTCAAAACGAGATCGCCCACATCAAAGATTCTCGGTTGAACTTTTTCTTTATAATATCGAGTGACCCGGTGCATATATGCATCCACCCTTAAATCAGCTTCTTCACGTTTTTCATCAACAAAATCCAGCGATTCCAGCAAGAGATCTTGATTTGTCTTAGAGTCATAATAAGTTACCCGATGTGTAGGAACTTCAAGTTCCATGGGTATAACGGCTTCTGTGCCATACGCCAATGTGAATGGAGTGCGGCTAGTCGCGGACATGTGGGTGGTTCTGTAAAACCAAAGTGCTGCTGGAAGCTCATCCACCCACTTGCCTCTAGCCTTTTCCAGACGTTTTTTCGATATGGATTTGATTATTTTTTCACGGCTTCTACTTGTCCATTGGCTTTTGGATGAGCAACTACTGCAAACCTTTTCTCAATGCCATACTTTTTACAAAATTCTTTGAACTCCCTACTTTCGAATTGAGTTCCATTGTCCGTAATGATAGTTCGCGGGGGTCGAAACGGCATATGATGTTTCGCACAACGAAATTAATGACCATTTTGGTGGTGATTGTAGCTATGGGCTCTGTTTCCTTCCACTTGGTAAAGTAATCGACCGCAACTATTGCGTATTTTGCACAACCTTTGGAGATAGGAAAGGAACAGACTATATCGATCCCCGTATTGCAAATTACCGGGGCTAAACATTTATGTGAGTTCCGTTGGCGGAGCTCACAGGATTTTCGCATACTTTTGAAACTTGTCACATCTTCTTACGTAGTCCGCATCATCCTGATTTAAAGTTGGCCAATAGTATCCATAGCGGAGGATCTTTTTTGCTAGTGTCTGCCTCCCAATATAGTCACCACATTCTCCTTCATGAACTTCCTTCAGGACTCGTTTTGTCTCACCATGGACAATGCAGAGTAAGGGGACCGAGAATCCCTTCCAATACATTATTCCGTCCTGCATTACATATCACGAAGCTTTGCGAATGGCTTGTCGTCTTTCGCTTTTTCTTTCGGGCAAGACCCCATGTAGCAGGTATTGCTTGAATGGGGTTATCCATGATTCCTTCTCGATTTCTATTTCTAACATGAAATCTACCTCCATCTCATTTATATTCGGAGCATGTAAGATTTCAATGGGAACCAATCCCATTTGTTGTGCATCGCCGGTACTTGCAAATTTTACATTGAATCGGCTTCTTTGTTATGTTCAAGCGGTACATGCGAGGTATCATAATATTCGAGGTCTGCTAACAGCTCTTGAACCCAGGAAAAGTATGGGGCAAGTCTCCGCCCCTTTGCTTAATAGCCCCCTACACCTAGTACACCAACAATTGTGAGTCATGAAAGATTTCAACCGATTTTACTCCAAGTTCTCTGATAAGTTTCAAGCCAGCAATCAATGCTTCATACTCGGCTTCATTATTTGTAGCTAAAAAATTGAGCTTCAAAGCGTAAAAAGTTGATCAGTATTCAGGAGTCACAAGAATTATACCAGCCCCAGAACAACGGTCATTGGATGCCCCATTGATGTACAGTTTCCATCAAATGGGGAGGATAACATCATGACTGTTTGGTTCGTCGGAAATGGTGAATTTTGCAATGAAGTCTGCTAGCGCTTGCCCTTGTATGGCCCTTCATGGGACGTAGGTAATATTGAACTGAATCAACTCGATATTCCATTTTAACATCCTTCTAGAGGTTTCTGGTCGTTGGAGTACCTGTCGCAAGGGTTGATCGGTATAAACACTGATCGAGTGTGCCTGGAAGTACGGACGAAGCTTGCGTGATGCAATCATCAAGTAGTAGGATAGCTTTTTAATTTTAGGATAACTTATTTCTGCCCTCGTTAAACGTAAACTGACGTAGTACACCGCCTCTTGAACGCGGTCCTCCTCACGAACCAAAGCCGTACAGATGGCACGTTGAGATACAGCTAAGTATTCGTACAACACTTCATGGTCTACTGACTTTGACGGCATCGTAGGACTTTCCAAATGCCTTACCAGAGCTCGGAATGAATACTCACAGTTGGGCGTCCATTAAAAATTTCTCTTTCCTTTCTTTATTACATCGAAGAAGGGAATACTCTTATCTGTCGCTCTGGTTATGAACCGACTCAGCGCGGCCACTTTTCCGTTCAGGCTTTGTACTTGCTTTAAAGTTCTTGGCACTAGTATGTCTCGAATAGCCTAATCTTTTCTAGGTTAGCTTCAATTCCTTGTGCATTAATAATGAAACCCAAAAACTTCCCTAACACAACGCCAAAAGAACAATTAAGAGGATTGATTTTCATTCCGTAACATCTGAGTATATCAAACATTTCCGTCAAGTCTTGAATGTGGTCGTTTGACTTCCATGACTACATGAGCATGTCATCCACATAGACTTCTATTGTTCTACCAATCTGGTCTTTAAATATCCGATTCACCAGACGCTGATAAGTTGCTTCCGCATTTTTCAGTCCGAAAGGCATCACTACATAACAATACAGTCCAACATCAGTGACAAAACTAGTGTGTTCCTGATCTGGAATGTGCATTGGGATTTGGTTATATCCCGAGTACGCATCCATAAATGACAATAACTCATGTCCTACTGTTGAGTCGACCAGCTGATCAATTCTGGGTAAAGGGAAACTATCCTTAGGGCATGCATTGTTCAAATCCAAGTAATCTATGTAGGTCCTCCATTTCTATTTGCTTTTCTCACTAGCACGGGGTTAGACACCCATTCAGGGTAGAGGGCATCGCCGACGAACCCGTTAGCTTTGAGGTTTTCCACCTCCTCTCTGAGAGCAGTGTACCTCTCCGGGTCCATGCCTCTCATTTTTTACTCTATTGGTACGTACTTTGGGTCTATGTTCAACATATGTCTCGCAATGGCAGGAGAAATCTCACACATATGGGAATGTGTCCGAGCGAAAACATCCAGATTCGCTCAAAGGAAATCAACAAGATCCATGGTCATCGAGGGGTTGAGTTGTAATCCAATCTTAAGTACTCGGGATGGGTCATCACGGCTGACCGGAATGTCAATCGTCAGTTCAGTTGGTGCTGCTTTTGCTTCCCTAGTTTCCTCATCATCGACTCTCAGATCTATGTCTCGATAGATCCGATCATGTTATCCGAGCCAAGGCTCAGGCATTACTTGTCAATCTTCAGCGACTCGGATGCGGACGGAGCTTTCCACAACCCTTCCTTTCTCTCTTCACTGGGCATCTCTCAGCTCAGCCACATAACACGCACGACCAGTCGTCAAATCGCGGTGCACAACACCAACTCATTTGTCTTTCAGAAATTTCAAGGTTAAACACCAAGGGGCCAAAGCTATCCTAACTCTGCCATGCCCGGTCGACCTAGAAACACATTATAAAGAGAATCGACATCCAAAACAATGAAAAGCAAGATTCGCACCCTCCTAAATTAACCTTGTCCAAGTTCAACCATCAATTCAACTAAACCCACTACATTAGTAGCTGCACCATTAAAGCCATGATTACGAGCTTTAGATGGTTTTAGATCCTTTGACTCCATTTTCATCTTGTCATATGCTTTTTTGAAGATAATGTTAACAGAACTTCCATAGTCAATTGGTATTCTCCTCACAAAAACTGGCCCAAAAGTGGCCGAGATGACCATCGAATCAAGGGCGGGCGCCTCCACTTGATCAACATCACTTCTTCTGAACACTATATCATCGGTCATCATTCGCTACTGCTTAGCTGGGATCCCATCCTCCGTGTTTGAACAACATTAAAAATCTGCATGCTTTAGGGAATTAGCATACTGCTCTATTTCTTTCCAATTCTTATCTACAGGGTGAGGCCCACCGATTATCGTGTTTATGACTAGTCTACCTATAGTTCAAGCAGGTTCCTCTGGATGGCGTGGAAGTTGCCCGCAACCGGGGTTTGATGTTCCTTGTCTGCATTCATGCGGGTTCTTAACAAACTCCTGCAACTTTTTCTATCGAATCAGCTTTTCTATAGCATCGTGGAGGTGCCTGCAATCCTCGGTATTATGCCCTTAAGTGTCATGGAAGCGGCAATACTTCCCGGTCAGCTTTTGTTCCTCAGTGGACTCTTTTGGGCGTGACTTTTGATATTGAAAAGTGTTGCAAGTCGATAGGTGGATATTTTCTAAAGATGCGTTCAGAGGAATGTATTCATTGTAAGTTAGGATCTTGGTTTCCACATTCATGCTTCCCTTTTCTTTTCGGGATTCCCACCTCTGGATCCTTTAGATTGCTCTGGCTTGTTCTAGACATTGACCTGGACCTTCCTCGAGTTATCACCAGATTGTTTTACAGCAATGTTGCTTTTCATATTCTCCTTGCCAGGCCCTAATGCATTGTCTCGCCTCGTCCACCTGGCTTCCTTCCTTCTTATGAATTGACGTGCCTTTGAATAAAAATGTTCTACGTAACTGCCTATGTCCACTTTAAGTTTAATCTTTATTGCTTTTTCAAGTAATTATATACAGATACAATCCGTACACCAATAACTTGCATACAAGTTCCAACAGAAAAGAAATGAGTTTTGAAAATGGCAGAGTTTCCTTGGAGTTCGCAAAAAAGTTTCCTTTTCACTACGCCCCTGCCCCTCTATTTATAGGCGAAGATAGGTTGGGCTTCCTTCATAGGCCCAGAAACAAGGTATTTCGACCCACAATAGGTGGCTTCTGTGCACGGAGTGAGGCATGCCGAATGAGACATGCCGAGCGAGAAATGCCGGTCGAGAAATGTCGAACCATCATGTCTGGTCGATTATCAAGTGAATCGAAGTAAACTCTTGGGAGGTCCGAAGCAAATAGTTTGATGACCCGGAATTTTGAGCAATATCAATTTAATAATATTTGTTAATAATTAAATTGATTTTATCATTTTATATTATGAATTGACAAGTTTATTCTTGTAAAAAGCTAATAATATTTAATTTGACAATATCTATTAACATTTTTTCTCTAACAACATAAAATTGGTAAGATTATGTATTTCAAAAGCTAATCAAAATGTTTTCTATTTATAATGTATATATATAGGTATATATTATATATAGGAAGTCTTTAATGTAATAAAAGCTATGTTTTCAAATTGTAATATATAAATATATGTATATATATTGTGATTTAAAATTGTGTTTTAAAATTCAATATAGTAATATTCAAAACTAATGTTAAAATGTTTTCCATTTAAAATGTATCTATTTGTATATATATATTGGAAATGGGAAAAAAATATTGCTTTGAACTTAATAAAGTGTTTCAAACTTTAAATATATACATAGTTTGTAATTTGGAGATTATAATTTGATTTAATACTTTTAAAGTGATATTTGAGATTTAAATTTTTAACAACAAGGATAATTTCTTATATATTATAAATGTATATATTTTAAACTTGAGTTTTAAATAAGATTTAAATTTAAAAAGTTTAATTGTTTTTAATATGCTTTTTTTAATATTCTTTCATTTTAAAATTCTAACATAAGATAAATTTGGTTTAGAAATTTTATATATAGAGTTAAAATAAATTTCTCAAGCTTATAATCATATGATGCATTTAATTTGATCAAAGTATAAGTTATTTATAAATAAATGTTTACATGAATTCACATATGTATATTTACAAAAATCTAAAAGCTTAAATTATAAAAAGATAAATACGCATTATATTCATATAGACATTATTACATAACTTAAATAAATTATAAAAAGAAAAGTAACACTTGTAAATCAATAATACAACATTAAAACACTTGTAAACATTATAATACATGTTAGAGACATTTGTAAACATATAAGCTTAGGTGTAAGCTAATTAAAACATAAAGGGGACAAATGACATTTCTCTTTGATAATTTAATTTTAAAAAAAATATAAGAAGAAGAGATTTACTTTCAGCTGAATCATTTCTTCATTTCAACCAAAATGAATACAAATCAAAGATTAAAAGAAAGAAATAAAATTTGGAAATTTAATCTGAAACAGGAAAATCATAGAAATAAAATTCAAAGGAAAGTTCAACATCAATGCAAGATCTTCAAATGCAATCAGGCAAGAAGATTAATCAACAAGCAAAACTGAGATCAACAACAAGATTAAATTCAACATGCAAAAGGGATTCAGATTAAAATGAACAAGCCTGGAAACAAATATAGTTCTTTGTCTTCTGCTTTAATCTGGTGAGTAAACATATTTAAAAAAAACAGTTTATTGCTGGATTCCATTTTGATATGTGTATGAAAATCACGATATTTTCCTGGATTCTTGGATTTAAATTGTTGCATGTATGTGTATGAGTGATTGATGACTGTGAGATGCATGTAAACATACAAATATATGCTCTGTGTGATAATAACAAGTTCCTATTTCTTAATAAATTCAATAACTCAATGTTGAATTCGAATTAGCTTGTGATTTGTAAATAAAAGTTGTTTGAAATCATGTAACAACTCACCTAAAAATATTTATAGGTATTTAAAATGAATCATTTGTTCAGAATTTTTAAAATTGACAGTAAAAGTAAAATTGGGTCAAAAATTTATGAATTCAAATTTAAGTTTTGATTTCATAATTGAATTCAATATAGGAAATCATGATTTTTAAAGTATGTATCTTGATTTTAGATTGGAATTCGATGTGCATTTCTGTGTAGAATGTTCGAGCTTAATTGGCCAAATTACGACGATCGACGGCGAACTCGACGTCATGGTTGAGCTAAAAGGTAGAGGGGGTGACAAAGATCATGGGAAAAATGTTATCATGATTTATCAATGGTCGAGATGGCCGGTAATAGTCGAGATAGGGTTTTATACCCTGTGTTTGTCATCGTGCTTCATATGGAATTTGTGGTGACGAGGTGCGATCGGAACCCATCGCAAGGTGGGCTGAAGACGCAGGAGATCGAGGTGGAGCTTTGGCGAGGACGGCGAGGCGTTTAGGGGTCTAGATCATCGGAGACGATGATGTTTGCTGGTAGTACGTTACAGGCTAATGGGTTTAGAAGGTCAAATTCGATTCTTGAATGAATCGAGATAAGTGGACGATTGCGTGTTGTTGCCGTGTTCGAGAGTGATGTGTCGAAGGCAGGAGCGAAGTTCATCGACGCTCGGCAGCGCTGTGCATGTGGATGTGCATGTTTTTCGTGCATCTGAAGTTGGGTTTTGGGAAAGGACGGAGTGCTCGGGTTTTATGTCGAATATGCTCGAGTTTTTCTCGAAGCAGGAGTGTAGCGGAGTGTCTCGAGTTTTACATCAGGTTTCAAAGGTAAGACTCGGGTTTTTGTTCAAGGGAATTCGAGTTTTACTCGAAGCAGGAGAAGGAGCGGGGAAACTCGAGTTTAGTACGAGCATTTGGATGTATTGCTCGAGTATGATGCGTTGTGCAGTTTTATGATTTTCAGGCTTTAAGAATTTAATGGCAAATGTTCAAAAAAAAATTAAACAAAGAAAATTGATTTTGTAAATGATTCAAGTTTTAAACATAGTTAAACAAGTTTTACTATTATGAAAATAAATTGCTTTCAAAGAAATTTGATTTTTGGGATGTTTATAAAGTTTTAAACAAAAGTATAACAAGTTTTTATTTATAAAACTAATTTTTTCCAAAGTTAAGTTTTAAATAAGTTTATATATACAGAAATATAAAGATTTTAAAATAAAATAAGTAGATTTTCAAAAATGAGGTTTGTATTAAATTTTATTAAATAACTTTGGAAAGTTTTAAAGATTTAAAAGTTTAATTGAATGTTTAAATTGTTTTAATTATAATTGATTTCTAAAATATTTTATTTTAACTAAAGTTTAATGATTAAGGTTTAGTAATCAATTATAATAAAGATTTATCTTAAGTAATTAAGAGTTTTTATTAATTAAAGATAAACAAATGTATGAAGGTAATTAAGATAATTCAATTATTATTAATAATCAAAGAGTTATTAGTTGATATAAATAATTTAATTAAGGTAATGATTTTCTTAATTAAGGGTCTTTTAAAATATAAGAAGTTAAGAAATTATTTAATTAATTTTAAATAATTGATTAAATAATTAACTAAATAATTAATTATAAGTGATTAAAGATAATCACTTATGATTTAATTTGGTTAAATTAACTAGTAAAGAAATTAAGTGATTAATTACTGGAGATAATTAAGTAAAGATAAAATATTTAACAAAGTAATTAGAGGTTAATTACTTTATGAAAATAATTAGGTGGAAGTGATTAAGGATTAATCCTTAGTAATTAATTAAAAGAATTAATTAATATAATTAATTAAGGTTTAAATTAATTGATTAATTAAAGATTAATTAATTTATGAAAGGATTAAGAGTAATTAAAAAAGTGATTAATTACTTGTTAGGTAATTAAAAAGGAATTTAATTAATGAAAGAAATCATTAATTAATGGAATTATTTAATTAGTAATTAATAAATTAGAGGAAAATTAATCTATAATTAAGTTTAATTACTAAATGTAATTAAAATAATTAATCAAGTGTGATTAATTAAAAAGTGATTAATCAGGCGTGATTAATTAAAAAGGATAATTAAGAGATAATTGCTTAGGGTAACTAAAGAATAATTAATCAAGGATGATTAATTTAAAGGGGTAATTAAGAGATAATTACTTGGTATAATTAAGAAGTAATTAATCAGGATGATTAATTAAAATTGTAATTAAGGAATAATTACTCAAAGTAATTAAGAAATAATTAATCAAGGGAGATTAATTAAAGTGGAAAATTAAGTGATGATTAATTAATTAATTTGTAATTAATTAATGGTAAGTAAGTTGGATTAATGATAATCCAAGTGATTAAGTAAGGAATTAATTTAATGTAACGACCCGGAATTTTTGATCCCGAAAATTTCATATAGTTATGAAAAGAAGAAAGATATAGAAGAAAAAGAGAAAGAAGAAACAGAAACAAGTCACAAAAACCTCACATTCGCAGCGGAGAAAATATAATATCAAATAAAATAACAATTTTACAGAGAAGAACCGTGTCAGTACATTTACATGTTATACATCAGAGTTACAACACTTACACAATATTGGACAGTTTAAAACAACATGTCCTAGATACACAACCATATAACATAGCGGAAATACTCCATACGTTCCTGCCATCCAGCTCGCCTTCTGAGCTCCAGAGCGTCCTTACCTGAAAATTTGCAATACTCGGTCCGACCCGAGCATTACATCAAAGTAACACCCGGGTCAGGCTGGAAAGCAGCGTGAGTAAACTCATCTAACAAGGAATTCAAAAATATACAGCTTATATGAACCCGGGTAACTTGCATCAATATACAATTTCACAAATTGTCATTGACATCTCTTATTTCTCACATCAATTTCTAAGTACCAAAATTTTGATTAAATAGTCCAATTCACTTAAATTATTCCATAGCTTATTGATTTTACATATCAATCTATAAAGAATCGAAGTGGTTTCGGGTATCTACTAATACCCGACTCCGGTCTCTTCGAATTCAATACCATCTTAAGACAAAGCTGTTTAAGCTTTAAACATTTCCATGTATACCCATAGTAACATATTCACATAGCAATTCTATTTCAGATAGATAATCCATATCTAACACCCTAACATCACAATCACCTACCAAGTATAACAACAATCCAAGCATCCAATAACGTTCAGCCATTCATAAGAAAAAACTAATCACACTATCTTTAATTAATTTTAAAATAAATTAAATTAAATCCTTCCATTACAATAAATCCTGCGGGTTTAAATCCTTAATTAATTACAACAAATTAATCAATTATTCTCTAATTACCCATCTTAATTAATCACCCTTGATTAATTATTCTTTAATTACATTAAGTAGTTAACTCTTAATTAATTACACAAATTAATTATCCTCAAACAATTTTATTCATTAATCAATCCTGATAAATCATATTAGTAATTAACTTTCCTTAATTACTTATATTCATTAAATCAACTCCTTGATTAATTACATTAATTACTTCTTTAATTACATTGAGTAATTATCTCTTAATTACTTTTCAATAGGTAATTATCCTTTAATTACTTCCCAATAAGTAATTTCCCTTTAATTAATTACATCCAGTAATTATTCATTCATTGCTTCATTAAGTATTTTCGCCTCATTGATTACATTAAGTAATTATACTTAATCCAACATTAAATGATTATCTTTACCTAATTAATTAATTAAAATTTACCATATTAACTTAATTAATTATACTAAGTAAATTAATTTCCTTTAATTACTTCATTGAGTAATAATTTTTAATAATCTTCTTTAACATTAAGTAATTAACCTCTTAATTACTTATTTCTTAATTGAACGAATTTATTTCTTAAGCCAGAATTTATTAAAATTATCCATTAAAACTTTTCAACTATAAACTCCTTTTTATTCAGAACTTAAAACACTTTAAAATCTATACAATATTACCAAAATAGTTTTATAAAAATATCATTTTATAACTCGATGTTTCAACCAATCTGTCTTCGTTCTCACAGAAATTCGGTCATACGTTGATCAGGCGTAAGACTGAAAATCTATAAGTACTTAGCAGACATATTTTCAACATCTAGTGAAAATACTTGGAAAATAATTTTATTAAAAATACAGAAAACATTTTTGAAAATAGAGAGAATATCTTTGGTGAGAATGCTCTGGAAATCATCACCCCCATCCATGGTCGCAGTTACATCCTGGGTTACGTTGAGATCGCAGCAAAAGTCCATGTAACTATAGGCATCCGCGCCCCTCGTTACACCATGGAACACACAACAGATCGCAGTTACATTCCAGGGTTACGTTGCCATCGCAGCAAAAGTCCATGCAACTGTAGGCTCTCAGCGGCACACACGATTTTCGCTGTCAAAATGAAACTTCTCCACTTCTACATAGGTCGCAGTCTACCGATATAAAATCAAACGTAGACCGTTGGCTCTCAGCGGCACACACGACTTTCGCTATATTACCATAGGTCGCAGTCTACCGATATAAAATCAAACGCAGACTATTGGCTCTCAGCGGCACACACGACTTTCGCTATGGTGTACTCTACTCATAATCCTCAGGAACTAGTTTTGTCCGGACACCTCACAGGATCAACTTTAGAACCCCCTCTTGGGGCTCAAGGCAGCACCACCCAGTGGCACTCCTGAGAAGCTAATTTCAAGGGAGCGCCTTTTTCCCCAGAGCCATCATCAAAACACTTTATACTATACAAATATAGTATCTTTCAAATCATACACCTAGTATGATATCATACAAAGCTCCTTTACACCAAATCGATTATCCCAAAATCGATAATTCTCAAACTAGGCTTTCCAAATTTCAATATTGATTTTACCCTAAAATCAAAAGTCTTTCCAAATCCAATGGTTCCCAAAACCTTTTCCAAAATCCTTATAAGATCCTCTACATATATATAAATATATAATTTTTAAAACTTTGGATCATTTCAAGCTTGTATAAAATTCCTTTTATACTTCAAACACTTTCAAAAATCCTTTTCTTCCAGCAATAGATTCAACTAGGGGAGATTTAGCTTATATAACAAAGATATATAACTTTGTTTATTCAAAATCAAATATTCAAATTTGATTACTCTTTATAAAGTTGTTAATCATATTACTTACTTCCATAAAGTAAATTTCTACCATAGAAATATCCAATTCCTATTTTATTTTGTCATATATTTCACAAAATATATTTTCCACTTCAAAAACCTTTTTACAGTTCTTATCCACAAACTTTCAGTATCGATTTCATTCCAATCCGTACGATGTACAAACCATTCATACACAATATCAATCCGATCGCTCACTCGATCACACAATTTCCCTTCCAAACTAGTATCGTCCACCCAACTTTCTAGTGCGGACACAGATCTGGTTTCTTGATCAAAAGCCGTCATTCTCCTTGCATAGCCGTAACTATGAAAGAGAATATCCAAAACCAATCAACAACCCATATTCAGGTTCTCTGTCGAAAATCGAGTGAAAAATCTCAACTCGGATTGATATCCTATCTCGAAATTCTGCGCTCGAATCTGGATCAAATCACTATGCGAATAGAATAATATACGTACATCCTACGTGTTTGTCTTCATTGATTATTAACCAAATAAATTCTCCCTTCCATTCACATCACTTAAATTTCTATCCACTTATCCACAATTGCTTAAATCCTCATTTGGATTATCACCTCAATTCTTATCTCAAATGGATATTCAATCATAAACGGTTCAAACTTTGTCCAGCTTAATTTTAGAAAATAGCTTGAAAGGTTAAAAATAGATAAGTAGTTGAAAAATGATTATTAGTTGGTAAAATAGTTAAGTAAATGTAAAATAGTGGGAAAATAGTCAAATAGTTATATAAATTTTAAATAATAGTAAAATAGTTTGCATAATGATAATCAGTTATAAAGTAGTTGAGAAATAATCATTAGTTTATAAAACAGTTGTAAAATAGTTAAATAGCATCAAAAATAATTGTAAAATAAGTATAAAATAGTATGGTTTTTTTAAAAAGAAAAGTTGTATAGTAAATAGTTAGGAAAATAGACTTAAAACAGTTTATATTAAAATAATTTATTTGAAAATAGACCAGAGCCAAAATGTTTAATTTCCAATCTCTATTCCCATCAATTCAATCTAAATTTCCACATCCATTTAAATTGACTCAATTCCAATTTGAGTAACTTCAATATCCCTTGAACTTGATTTATCCCTAATTCAAGTTGAATTAATCTCAATTTCTTTCCAAGTTCAAATCAAATTCCATATGATTTTAAACCTATTCAACTTTAATTACAATTCCAAATTATTCAAATCAATTTGGACTAACTTCAAATCGAACCCACTTCAATTTCAAATCAATCCAATTCAAATTTCCCATTTGAATTTTTAAACTTATTCATCTTCAATCACAATTCTAATCAATTCAAATCAATTCAAATCAAATTTAATTTGAACTAATTCAATTCAAATTTCAAATTTAAACCATCTCGAATTATATAAGTTCGAGTTAAACTTTTAAATGTTGGTTTAATCTTTTAAATCAAATCAACTAGTATTTTTAAACCATTTAATTCTGAATTCAAGTTTCATTTCAAACTTATTTCAAAGTTCAAATAATAATTCAAATCTTTTTTAAACAACTAAATCTTTGAAATTCAATTTATCATCAAATTTCAATTTTGAAACCAAACCTTTGACGTTTTATCTTAAACAGTCAAAATTTAAGTCCAAAATGATTCCATTTTATCTTAATAATGTATATATTACCACACCCCATTTCTTTAAAAAAATCAAATTTACAGCTTAAAGATTATTAATAACAATAGGATGGTATCATTCAAATTATTTTAAAACATCCATCCATTCCCAATTTTCGGATCTCAAACACAATTTGAGATCACTCAAACTCTCAAGTCCAACCAACCATTTAAGTTCCCAAGTTAAATCCCAATTTCATATTGAAATTTCCAAATCAGGTTGTCCATTCAAACTTATTTAACTTCCTCTAATTTAAATTCAATTTAAATCCCTTAACACTACTCAAATTTGAATACCAATTTCAAATTCAAGCTTCACATTAATAATCTTTCCACTTATTAAACTCAAAAACTTATCACTTTGGGTACCACATCTCATTCCAAATTTAAAACTCAACATTTAGAGTTTATTTCAAACCATCTTTGATATTATGTATATTCCTCACGTATATAAATATTTTCTTCTTGGCCCACCAAGCCGAATTTTAAAATTTTAACCACCCTTGGTTTTAATTCAAAACAAATTCGTTTAAAGTTTACAAACAACTTCTTATTTAAAATAAGATTACATTCAAAATAGTTTGAATAATATTATTTCCTTTAACACTTTGAAAACAATTTCAAATGTTTAGATTTAGAATTCCGAACTTCATAATTTGAAACCCACTTTAATTTACATCCTTTCAAATTTACAAGTTACTCTCTCTAAATGGTTACTTCCTTAAAACATTTTATTGTCTATTGGAAATCAATCATCCCATTATTATACACAATAACCATTCTATTTCTCTGGTTTGAAACCATTTCTAATCCATCTTATTTTGAAATTCTTCCCCAACCTCAAGATTTTAATTTCAGTTTGAATCCATTTCAAACACTTATCTTTAATTTAATTTCAATTTGGCTGTATTTCTATTACCACTTAATTTAATTCCAAAAATTCAACAACCAATTACCTTAATATTTATTAGAAATAAAGATTGCTATATATATCGAAATATATTCTTATAAATCATTTAAAATCTTTATATAAGAAAATAACAAGTACGCTCCCATACACACACACACACACACACACACACTCACTCAACTCATTCTAGACTACCATTGACCCTATCCTTAAAGAGTAAACCCACCAGAGCCAAGGTTCTCGCTTAACCTTCAGCTCTGATACCAACTGTAACATCCCGGAATTTTCGATCCCGAAAATTCCAGATAGTTGTGAAAAAGAAGAAAGAGATGGAAGAAGAAGAAAAAGAAGAAACAGAAACAAGTCACAGAAACCTCACATTCGTAGCAGATAAAATATAATATCAAATAAAATAACAGTTTTACAAAGAAGAACCATGTCAGTAGATTTACATTTTATACATCAGAGTTACAACACTTACACAACATTGGATGGTTTAAAACAACGTGTCCTAGATACACAACTATATAACATAGCGGAAATACTCCATACGTTCCTGCCATCCAGCTCGCCTTCTGAGCTCCAGAACGTCCTTACCTGAAAATTTGTAATACTCGGTCTGACCCGAGCATTACATCAAAGTAACACCCTTGTCAGACTGGAAACCAGCGTGAGTAAACTCATCCAACAAGGAATTCAAAAATATACAGCTTATATAAACCCGGGTAACTTGCATCAATATACTATTTCACAAATTGTCATAGACATCTCTTATTTCTCACATCAATTTCTAAGTACCAAAAATTTGGTTACATAGTCCAATTCACTTAAATTATTCCATTTTAGCTTATTGATTTCCTATATCAATCTATAAAGAATCGAAGTGGTTTCAGGTATCTACTAATACCCGACTCCGGTCTCTTCGAATTCAATACCATCTTAAGACAAAGCTGTTTAAGCTTTAAACATTTCCATGTATACCCATAGCAACAGATTCACATAGCAATTCTATTTCAGATAGATAATCCATATCTAACACCCTAACATCACAATCACCTGCCAAGTATAACAACAATCCAAGCATTCCATAACATTCAACCATTCATAAGCAAAGACTTTAATCACACTATCTTTAATTAATTTTAAAATAAATTAAATTAATTCCTTCCATTACTATAAATCCTGCATGTCTAAATCCTCAATTAATTACAGAAAATTAATTAATTATTCTCTAATCACCCATCTTAATTAATCACCCTTGATTAATTATTCTTTAATTACATTAAGTAATTAACTCTTAATTAATTACACAATTTAATTATCCTCAAACAATTTCATTCATTAATCAATCTTGATTAATCACATTAGTAATTAACTTCCCCTAATTACTTATATTCATTAAATCAACTCCTTGATTAATTACACTAATTACTCCTTTAATTACATTGAGTAATTATCTCTTAATTACTTTCCATAAGTAATTATCCTTTAATTACTTCCCAATAAGTAATTTCACTTTAATTAATTACATCCAGTAATTATTCATTCATTGCTTCATTATGTAATTTTGCCTCATTGATTACATTAAGTAATTATACTTAATCCAACATCAAATGATTATCTTTACCTAATTAATAAATTAAAATTTACCATATTAACTTAATTAATTATACTAAGTAATTAATTTCCTTTAATTACTTCATTGAGTAATTATTTGTAATAATCTTCTTTAACATTAAGTAATTAACCTCTTAATTACTTATTTCTTAATTGATTAACCTTGATTAATCAAATATCTAATCAAGTAATTAATTACACTCGATTGATTACACAAATTAATTTATCTTAATTTAATTACCTAAATTAAACATTAAAGTTAATTAAGTGATTATACTTCAATTACTTTTGTTAACAAAACGTGATTAAAATTAAGATAAATCATTTATTACATAAATTCTTCCAAATTAATGACCCTTAATTAATTATTCCCAAATAATTAATCTTAAACCTTAATTAGTTTTAAACTCTTAATTATTGATTTAAATTTTTTTTTTACAAACCTTATCTTTATCATGCATTTATTTGAAAACTGGTTATTAAAAACTTTAGAAAACCTTGTGCTATTTAAACAAACCCGAGACCAAACTCTGAATTACCCGAGCCAAAAGCCAGACTCCAGGAACCAAAATCGAGCAAAAGCACGAACCCAGCTTCGAGTAATAACCCAAACTGCTCAACTCCTCTCCGAGAAATCCCCTTCTTCTTCCCCCAAAGCCTCAATCCTAGACCCACTGACATCCCATGCATATGCACAAACAATCGGCTCGACTCCGATCAACATCAATGGCTTCATCAAGTCTCCCTGGAACATCTCGTCCCATACTAACCTTCAGAAAACACGACGATCACCAGAAACAAAATTGAACAATTGTGGCACAATCAGATACCAACCATGTCGAACAACTCGCCTCGCACCACCATGTTCCGTCCACCAGAGACCCTGCTACCTTGGCTATAACTTCGCCGCACGGTAAACTTCATTTTCTCCCCATCTTGGCTGACCCGACGCCGCCTCGTTGCCGCTCCATCCCTTCAAACATCGATGTCCAGAACTAAACACTAAACCCTATTCCTCACTTTGACGACCACTACAATGATCGGAAAAATCGTTATTGATTTTTCCCGAGTTCCCTAGCTATGCAACCATCCATTGACCAAATGCCGGCTCCAATCATCTGCCACTTTGCCAGAAATCGACTAAATTTCAATTTCCGATCAACTCGCAACCTCTACCTAAACCCAAACTTAAAAATCAAGAAATAATTATCAAAATTCACCATTTTAACTTACGAATTTGTTTATATGATTGAAACTCGAAAATATAAAAATTGAATTTACTTCTTACTAACACTATATTTTTCCCAGCTAATTTTTCTGTTGATTCACTTAGTAATATTTCCAAAAATCAAATTTGGCTGTTACTATCAATTTATGACGCAACGTGGGAAGCGAATTCGACGATGCAAATCGAATCCGTCCAGGATCTCACACGATTCGCGGAAATAATCGGTGAATCGACGAAGAATCGATGGATTCAAGAATACCGTAAGGCCCAAATCTGTTGATCACGAAGATACCGGATTTTAGCAATCTTCGACACGTTGATCGCGCATGATTCCGTGAAGAAAGATCTACCATTCTTTGAGCGTTGATCAAGCGCACTTGATTCCGCGAATTGGCTTCAACGTTCGTTGATTCGAGCGCACTCGAATGCCGAAGTGGAGATAGGAGTTAACACTCGACTACCAATTTAAAAATTGAGGCACCAAGCACAAACCAAATTTTATTCAAATTTCAACAACGTTTACAAATGACACGACTCGCCTATTTATAGGCTTACAACGTGAATTACAACACAATATGTACATGTCATAAAGCTACACAGTATAACACAACAGCCTCGTTTGTGACCTACAGGACGCGACTTAAATTTGTCACGCGACTTAACAAACTTCCCACGAGTTAAAACGAAGCACGACAAAGAAACATTCGCGACTTAATTTCTTCTTCACGACATAAGAGATTCGTATTAGCGACTTAAAGAAAATACGCGACCTATGGTAGCTCAGTTCACGCGATTTAGGTTTAGGGGAAACTCGGCAGCGACATATTGGAGACGGCACGCGACATAAGGATGAGATGCTAGCTCGCGCGCGACCTACGAGGAGGCAGGAAGCTTGCGACCTAGAGAAGTTTGTTCACGACTTAGGGTTTCGTCGCAACAAAAATCTTCACGACTTAGTAATGTCACTGCCTTCGGCCGCGACTTAGGGTTAGGTCGTGGTCGCGACTTATGGTTAGGTCGTGGATTTCGGTGGGTTAAGTCGTGGATTTTGGTGATGGAAGGTCGCGACATATGGCGAAGGTCGTGGTTGGTGGTGGCGCGGTTCGAGGTAAGTGCTTCCCCTGTATCAATTTACCTTTATGGATCTTAATCTAAGATTGAATATACGCAGAGGAATTAAATTGATTTGGGTATCCATGTGCCAGTTCATACAGAGACTTATATGTACATATTTGCACAGGCATGTTAAGAAGAAAGACATAATTATATACGCATAAACACTTAAATTTATCCATGCAAACCATTATTTTCACATCTCTGCAAAAGATTATGCATCAGATCAGATATTACAGGATGTAATTTACTCACCTGAGATTTGAAAATAAAGACCGAGCCTTTTTATTTTGATTTAGCTTTGAACCGAGATGCTGAAGTATGCATGTTACTGAATCTTGCTTTCAAAACAGAATTGTAGTTACCGAGAATGTTTTAGCTTGAAAACAAAGATGATGATGCTTCAAATCTGAAGCTTGTTACTGGAAATCTTTTATTGTTGAAAGGATTAAGATTTGATTAAGTTGTAAGCTTGGTTCAGGCTACATGTTGTTTTCTGGTTTGAAATAAGATGTTTACAAGCTTTTGATCTTGAGTTTGTAAAGTGTTTTACAGGTTTGATAATTTTTTGAGTTTCTTTGTTTTAGAAATGAGAATGGGAAGAGAAATGAAAAAGAGAAGATATATGTTTATATAAGTTATCTAGATTTTATAAAAATTTAAAAGAAAATAAAATAAATGATGACACTTGTCTAGTACATTACTTAATTACGTAGCACATGTTCTTTTAAGGGGTTTAGGTCTTAACACTTGTAATAATTCATATTTACATTATTTTTAAATGATTTAAAAAAAACTTTTCTTATTAAATTCCAAATAAACAAATACATTTGTAAATTAAGAGATGCCTTTCTAATTTTAAATAAATAAACTTTTAAAAGAAAAGGAAAAGAAGAAAATGAAAACCAAATATATATGTAAATAAAATCATATAAAATTATTTAATCCATTTTAAGTGTTAATTAAAAGCTTTTGTATTTAGTCGTATTAAATAAATATTTCTTTTCCAAATTTCTATAAATAATTTACATTTTTTTAGAGAGTAATATAAAAAAAATATTATTTTAAATAAAAACTTTATCCATATATTTTACATCCAAACCATATTATTATTTCTATTTTAATATGTATATATATATATATTCCTTTAAATCCAATTTTAAATTCAAATTCAAATTCAGTTTAAAATCCAACTTAAAAATCAATTCAAATAAATATATATATACATATATATTGATTTAAACAAACATATTATTAAATTTATGTTGAAGATAATAAGTTTTTCCCCATTTTTAAGAAAAACAAATTAGGAGATTATTAAATAATTATTTTCCCAGATATGAATATTAATTTTTTAGATTTATTTGTTTCATTCTTTAACAATTAGTATTTTAATAGTTAAAATTAGTATTTCTAATAACTAACCCATTTAATTATCAATTTATAGATACTCAAAATTCGGGTTATCACATTCCTCCCCCCTTTGAATCTTTTCATCCTCGAAAAGGAACGAAGCCAGAATTTATTAAAATTATCCTTTAAATCCTTTTAACTATAAACTCCTTTTTATTCAGAACTTGAAAACACTTTAAAATCTATACAACATTACCAGAATAGTTTTATAAAAATATCATTTTATAACTCGATGTTTCAACCAATCTATCTTCGTTCTCACAGAAATTCGGTCATACGTTGATTAGGCGTAAGACTGAAAATCTATAAGTACTTAGCAGACCCATTTTCAACATCAAGTGAAAATACTTGGAAAATAATTTTATTAAAAATATAGAAAACATTTTTGAAAATAGAGAGAATATCATCACCCCCATCCATGGTCGCAGTTACATCCTGGGTTACGTTGCTATCGCAGCAAAGGTCTATGTAACTGTAGGCACTCCGCGCCCCTCGGTTACACCATGGAACACACAACAGATCGCAGTTACATTCCAGGGTTACATTGCCATCGCAGCAAAAGTCCATGTAACTGTTGGCTCTCAGTGGTACACACGATTTTCGTTGTCAAAATGAAACTTCTCCACTCTATGTCGCAGTCTACCGATATAAAATCAAACGTAGACTGTTGGCTCTCAGCACATACGACTTTCGCTATGTTACCATAGGTCGCAATCTACCGATATAAAATCAAACGAAGACGGTTGGCTCTCAACGGCACACACGACTTTCGCTATGATATACTCTACTCATAATCCTCGGGAACTAGTTTTGTCCGGACTCCTCACAGGATCAACTTTAGATCCCCCATCTTGGGGCTCAAGGCAGCACCACCCGGTGGCACTCCTGAGAAGTTCATTTCAAGGGACCGCCTTTTTCCCTAGAGCCTATATCAAAACACTTTATACTATACACATATAGTATCTTTCAAATCATACACCTAGTATGATCTCATACAAAGCTCCTTTACACAAAATCGATTATCCCAAAATTGATAATTCTCAAACTAGGCTTTCCAAATTTCAATATTGATTTTACCCAAAAATCAAAAGCCTTTCCAAATCCAAAGGTTCCCAAAACCTTTTCCGAAATACTCATAAGATCCTTTATATATATATATATATATATATATATATATAAACATATAGCTTTTAAAACTTTGGATCATTTCAAGCTTGTATAAAATTCCTTTTATACTTCAAACACTTTCAAAAATCCTTTTCTTCCAGCAATAGATTCAACTAAGGGAGATTTATCTTATATAACAAAGATATATAACTTTGTTTATTCAAAATCAAATATTCAAATTTGATTACTCTTTATAAAGTTGTTAATCATATTACTTACTTCCATAAAGTAAATTTCTACCATAGAAATATCCAATTTCTATTTTATTTCATTATATATATCACAAAATATATTTTCCACTTCAAAAACCTTTTTACAGTTCTTATCCACAAACTTTCAATATCAATTTCATTCCAATCCAAACGATGTACACATACCATTCGTACACAATATCAATCTGATCGCTCACTCGATCACACAATTTCCCTTCCGAACTAGTATCGTCCACCCGACTTTCTAGTGCGGACACAGATCTGGTTTCTTGATCAAAAACCGTCATTCTCCTTGCATATCCATAACTATGATAAAGAATATCTAGAACCAATCAACAACCCATATCCAGGTTCGCCGTCGAAAATCGAGTGAAAAATCCCAACTCGGATTGATATACTATCTCGAAATTCTATGCTCGAATCTGGATCAAATCACTATACGAAAAGAATAATATACGTACATCCTACGTATTTATCTTCATTGATTATTAACCAAATAAATTCTCCTTTCCATTCACACCACTTAAATTTCTATCCACTTATCCACAATTGCTTAAATCCTCATTTGGATTTATCACCTCTTTTCTTATCTCAAATGGATATTCAATCATAAACAGTTCAAACTTTGTCCAGCTTAATTATAGAAAATAGCTTGGAAAGTTAAAAATAGATAAGTAGCTGAAAAATGATTATTAGTTTGTAAAATAGTTAAGTAATTTTAAAGTAGTGGGAAAATAGTCAAATAGTTATAGAAATTTTAAATAATAGTAAAATAGTTTGTACAATAGTAATCAGTTATAAAGTAGTAGAGAAATAATAATTAGTTTATAAAACAGTTGTAAAATAGTTAAATAGCTTCAAAAATAATTGTAAAATAAGTATAAAATAGTCTTGGTTTTTTAAAAGGAAAAGTTGTATAGTAAATAGTTAGGAAAATAGATTTAAAACAGTTTATATTAAAATAATTTATTTGAAAATAGACCAAAGCCAAACTGTTTAATTTCCAATCTCTATTCCCATCAATTCAATCTAAATTTCCACATCCATTTAAATTGACTCAATTCCAATTTGAGTAACTTCAATTTCCCTTGAACTTGATTTATCCCCAATTCAAGTTGAATTAATCTTAATTTCTTTCTAAATTCAAATCAAATTCCATATGATTTTAAACCTATTCAACTTTAATTACAATTGCAAATTATTCAAATCAATTTGGACTAACTTCAAATTGAACCCACTTCAATTTCAAATCAATCCAATTCAAATTTCCCATTTGAATTTTTAAACCTATTCATCTTCAATCACAATTCTAATCAATTCAAATCAAATTTAATTTGAACTAATTCAATTCAAATTTAAAATTTAAACCATCCCGAATTATATAAGTTCGAGTTAAACTTATAAATGTTGATATAATCCTTTAAATCAAATCAATTAATATTTTTAAACCATTTAATTCTGAATCCAAATTTCATTTAAAACTAATTTCGAAGTTCAAATAATAATTCAAATCTTTTTTAAACAACAAAATCTTTGAAATTCAATTTATCATCAAATTTCAATTTTGAAACCAAACCTTTGACGTTTTATCTTAAAAAGTCAAAATTTAAGTCCAAAATGATTCCATTTTATCTTAATAATGGATATATTAACACACCCCATTTCTTTAAACAAATCCAATTTACAGCTTATAGATTATTAATAAAAATAGGATGGTATCATTCAAATTATTTTGAAACATCCATCCATTCCCAATTTTTGGATCTCAAACACAATTTGAGATCACTCAAACTCTCAATTCCAACCAACCATTTAACTTCCCAAGTTAAATCCCAATTTCATATTGAAATTTCCAAATCAGGTTGTCCATTCAAACTTATTTAACTTCCTCTAAGTTAAATTCAATTTAAATTCATTAACACTATTCAAATTTGAATTACCATTTCAAATTTAAGCTTCACATTAATAATCTTTCCACCTATTAAGCTCAAAAACTTATAACTTTGGGTATCACATCTCATTCCAAATTTAAAACTCAACATTTAGAGTTTATTTCAAACCATCTTTGATATTATGTATATTCCTCACGTATATACATATTTTCTTCTTGGCCCACCAAGCCGAATTTTAAAATTTGAACCACCCTTGGTTTTAATTCAAAACAAATTCTTTTAAAGTTTACAAACAACCTCTTATTCTAAACAAGATTACATTCAAAATAGTTTGAATAATATTATTTCCTTTAACACTTTGAAAACAATTTCAAATGTTTAGATTTAGAATTCAGTACTTCACAATTTGAAACCCACTTTAATTTACATCCTTTCAAATTTACAAGTTACTCTCCCTAAATGGTTACTTCCTTAAAACATTTTATTGTTTATTGGAAATCAGTCATCCCATTATTAAACACAATAACCATTCTATTTCTCTGGTTTGAACCAATTCTAATCCATCTTATTTTGAAATTCTTCCCCCACCTCAAGATTTTAATTTCAGTTTGAATCCATTTCAAACTTATCTTTAATTTAATTTCAATTTGGTTGTATTTCTATTACCACTTAATTTAATTCCAATAATTGAACAACCAATTACCTTAATATTTATTAGAAAGAAATATTGCTATATATATCGAAATATATTCTTATAAATCATTTAAAATCTTTATATAAGAAAATAACAAGTACGCTCTCATATATATACACTCAACTCATTCTAGGGTACCATTGACCCTATCCTTAATCAGTAATCCCACCAGAGCCAAGGTTCTTGCTTAACCTTCAGCTCTGATACCAACAGCAACGACCCAGAATTTTCGATCCCAAAAATTCTAGATAGTTATGAAAAAGAAGAAAGAGATAGAAGAAGAAGAAAAAGAAGAAACAGAAACAAGTCACTGAAACATCACTTACAGCAGAGAAAATATAATATCAAATAAAATAACAGTTCTACAAAGAAGAACTGTGTTAGTACACTTACATTTCATACATCAGAGTTACAATACTTACACAACATTGGACTGTTTAAAACAACGTGTCCAAGATATACAACTATATAACATAGCGGAAATACTCCATACGTTCCTGCCATTCAGCTCTCCTTCTGAGCTCCTGAACGTCCTTACCTGAAAATTTGTAATACTCGGACTGACCCAAGCATTACATCAAAGTAACACCCGGGTCAGGCTGGAAACTAGCGTGAGTAAACTCATCCAATAAGGAATTCAAAAATATACAACTTATATGACCCCGGGTAACTTGCACCAATATACAATTTCACAAATTGTCATAGACATCTCTTATTTCTCACATCAATTTCTAAGTACCAAAAATTTGATTAAATAGTCCAATTCACTTAAATTATTCAATTTTAGCTTATTGATTTCACATATCAATCTATAAAGAATCGAAGTGGTTTCGGGTATCTACTAATACCCGACTCCGGTCTCTTCGAATTCAATACCATCTTAAGACAAAGCTGTTTGAGCTTTAAACATTTCCATGTATACCCATAGCAACAGATTCACATAGCAATTCTATTTCAAATAGATAATCCATATCTAACACCCTAACATCACAATCACCTGCCAAGTATAACAACAATCCAAGCATCTAATAACATTCAGCCATTCATAAGCAAAGACTTTAATCACACTATCTTTAATTAATCTTAAAATAAATTAAATTAATTCCTTCCATTACTATAAATCCTGCGTGTTTAAAACCTCAATTATTTACAGCAAATTAGTTAATTATTCTCTAATTACCCATCTTAATTAATCACCCTTGATTAATTATTCTTTAATTACAATAAGTAATTAACTCTTAATTAATTACACAAATTAACTATCCTCAAACACATTCATTAATCAATCTTGATTAATCACATTAGTAATTAACTTCCCTTAATTACATATACTCATTAAATCAACTCCTTGATTAATTACATTAATTACTCCTTCAATTTCATTGAGTAATTATCTCTTAATTACTTTTCCATAAGTAATTATCCTTAGTTTACTTCCCAATAAGTAATTTCCCTTTAATTAATTACATCCAGTAATTATTCATTCATTGGTTCATTAAGTAATTTTGCCTCGTTGATTACATTAAGTAATTATACTTAATCCAACATCAAATGATTATCTTTACCTAATTAATAAATTAAAATTTACCATATTAACATAATTAATTATACTGAGTAATTAATTTCCTTTAATTACTTCATTGAGTAATTATTTTTAATAATCTTCTTTAACGTTAAGTAATTAACCTCTTAATTTCTTATTTCTTAATTGATTAACCTTGATTAATCAAATATTTAATCAAGTAATTAATTACACTCGATTAATTACACAAATTAATTTATCTTAATTTAATTATCTAAATTAAACATTACGGTTAATTAAGTAATTAAACTTCAATTACTTTTGTTAACAAAACATGATTAAAATTAAGATAAATCATTTATTACATAAATTCTTCCAAATTAATGATCCTTAATTAATTATTCCCAAATAGTTAATCTTAAACCTTAATTAGTTTTAAACTCCTAATTATTGATTTAAACTTTTTTTTACAAACCTTATCTTAATCATGCATTATTTTAAAACTGGTTATTAAAAACTTAAGAAAACCTTGTACTATTTAAACAAACCCGAGACCAAACTCTGAATTACCCGAGCCAAAATCCAGACTCTATGAACCAAACTCGAGCAAAAGCACGAACCCATATCTTTGAGTAATAACCCAAACTGCTCGATTCCTCTCCGAGAAATACCCTTCTTCTCCCCTCAAAGACTCAATCCCAGACCCATTGACAACCCATGCATATGCACCGACAATCGGCTTGACTCCGATCAACATCAATGACTTCACCAAGTCACCCTGGAACATCTCGTCCCATACTAACCTCCAAAAAACTCGACGATGACCAAAAACGAAATCGACCAATTGTGGCACAATCAGATACCAACCATGTCGAACAACTCGCCTCACACCACCATGTTCCGTCCACCAGAGACCCTGCTACCTTGCCCATAACTTCGCCGCACGGTCAAATTCATTTTCCCCCCATCTTGGCTGACCCGACGCCGCCTCGTTGCTGCTCCAGCCCTTCAAACATCGATGTCCAGAACTAAACACTAAACCCTATTCCTCGCTTTGATGTCCACTACGATGATCGGAAAAATCGTTATTGATTTTTCCCGAGTTCCCTAGCTATGCAACCATCCCTTGACCAAATTCCAACTCCAATCACCTGCCACTTTGCCAGAAATCGACTAAATTTCAATTTCCGATCAACTCGCAACCTCTGCCTAAACCCAAACTTAAAAATCAAGAAATGATTATCAAAATTCACCATTTTAACATAGGAATTTGTTTATATGATCGAAACTCGAAAATATAAAAATTAAATTTTCTATTGAATTTACTTCTTACTGACACTATATTTTTCCCAGCCAATTTTTCTGTTGATTCACTTAGTAATATTTCCAAAAATCAAATTTGGCTGTTACTACCAATGTACCTTTTAAGGATCCTAATCTAAGACTGAATATATGTAGAGGAATTAAATTGATTTGGGTATGCATGTGCCAGTTCATACAGAGACTTATATGTATATATTTGCACAGGCATGTTCAGAAGAAAGACATAATTATATACACATAAACACTTAAATTTATCCATGCAAACCATTATTTTCACATCTCTGCAAAAGATTATGCATCAGATCAGATATTATAGGATGTAATTTACTCATCTGAGAATTGAAATCAGAGACCGGTCCTTTTTACTTTGATTTAGCTTTGAACCGAGATGCTGAAGTATGCATGTTACTGAATCTTGCTTTAAAAACATAATTGTAGTTACTGAGAATGTTTTAGCTTTAAAACAGGGATGATGATGCTTGAAATCTGAAGCTTGTTACTGGAAATCTTTTATTGTTGAAAGGATTAAGATTTGATTAAGTTGTAAGCTTAATTCAGGCTACAGGTTGTTTTTTGGTTTGAAATAAGATGTTTACAAGCTTTTGATCTTGAGTTTGTAAAGTGTTTTACAGGTTTGATATTTTTCTGAGTTTCTTTGTTCTAGAAATGAGAATGGGAAGAGAAATGAAAAAGAGAAGATATATGTTTATATAAGTTAATCTAGATTTTATAAAAATTTAAAAGAAAATAAAATAAATGATGACACATGTCTATTAAATTACTTAATTACGTAACACATGTTCTTTTAAGGGGTTTAGATCTTAACACTTGTAATAATTCATATTTACATTATTTTTAAATGATTTAAAAAAAACTTTAAGAGATGCCTTTCTAATTTTAAATAAATAAAATTTTAAAAGAAAAGGAAAAGAAAAAAATGAAAACCAAATATATATTTAAATAAAATCATAAAATTATTTAATCCATTTTAAGTGCTAATTAAAAGCTTTTGTATGTATTCCCATTAAACAAATATTTCTTTTCCAAATTTCTATAAATAATTTAAATTTTTTTTGGAGAGTAATATAAAACAAATATTATTTTAAATAAAAACTTTATCCATATATTTTACACCGAACCATATTATTATTTCTATTTTAAGATATATATATATATATTCCTTTAAATTCAATTTTAAATTCAAATTCAATTTAAAATCCAACTTAAAAATCAATACATATATATATATATATATTGATTTAAACAAACATATTATTAAATTTATGTTGAAGATAATAAGTTTTGCCCCTTTTTTAAAAAAATATATGAGGAGATTATTAAATAATTATTTTCCCAGATATGAATATTAATTTTTTATATTTATTTGTTTCATTCTTTAACAATCGGTATTTTAATAGTTAAAATTAGTATATCTAATAACTAACCCAGTTAATTATCAATTTATAGATACTCAAAATTCGGGTTATCACATTCCTCCCCCCTTTGAATCTTTTCGTCCTCGAAAAGGAACGAAGCCAGAATTTATTAGAATTATCCTTTAAACCCTTTTAACTATAAACTCCATTTTATTCAAAACTTAAAAACACTTTAAAATCTATACAATATTACCAAAATAGTTTTATAAAAATATCATTTTATAACTCGATGTTTCAACCAATCTATCTTTGTTCTCAATGAAATTCAGTCATACGTTGATCTGGCGTAAGACTGAAAATCTATAAGTACTTAGCAGACCCATTTTCAACATGCAGTGAAAATACTTGGAAATTTTTTTTATTAAAAATATAGAAAACATTTTTGAAAATAGAGAGAATATCTATGGTGAGAATGCTCTAGAAATCGTCACCCCCATCCATGGTCGCAGTTACATCATGGGTTACATTGAGATCGCATCAAAAGTCCATGTAACTGTAGGCACTCCGCCCCCCTCAGTTACACTATGGAACACAACAGATCGCAGTTACATTCTAGGGTTACATTGCCATCGCAACAAAAGTCCATGTAACTGTTGGCTCTCAGCGGCACACACGATATTCGCTGTCAAAATGAAACTTCTCCACTCCTACGTAGGTCGTTGTCTACCGATATAAAACCAAACGTAGACTGTTGACTCTCAGCGGCACACACGACTTTCCTTTGTTACCATAGGTCGCAGTCTACCGATATAAAATCAAACGCAAACTGTTGGTTCTCAGCGGCACACACGACTTTCGCTATGGTATACTCTACTCATAATCCTCAGGAACTAGTTTTGTCCAGACTCCTCACAGGATCAACTTTAGAACCCCCCCCCCTTAGGGCTCAAGGCAGCACCACCCGGTGGCACTCCTGAGAAGTTCATTTCAAGGGAGCGCCTTTTTCCCCAGAGCCATCATCAAAACATTTTATACTACACACATATAGTATCTTTCAAATCATACACCTAGTATGATCTCATACAAAGCTCCTTTACACAAAATCGATTATCCCAAAATCGATAATTCTCAAACTAGGCTTTTCGAATTTCAATATTGATTATACCCAAAAATCAAAAGCCTTTCCAAATCCAAAGGTTCCAAAACCTTTTCGAAAATCCTCATAAGATCCTTTATATATATATATATATATATATATAATTTTTAAAACTTTGGATCATTTCAAGCTTGTAAAAAATTCCTTTTATACTTCAAACACTTTCAAAAATCCTTTTCTTCCAGCAATAGATTCAACTAGGGGAGATTTATCTTATATAACAAAGATATATAACTTTGTTTATTAAAAATCAAATATTCAAATTTGATTACTCTTTATAAAGTTGTTAATCATATTACTTACTTCCATAAAGTAAATTTCTACCATAGAAATATCCAATTTCTATTTTATTTCATCATATATTTCACAAAATATATTTTCCACTTCAAAAACCTATTTACAGTTCTTATCCACAAACTTTCAATATCAATTTCATTCCAATCCGTACGATGTACACATACCATTCGTACACAATATCAATCTGATCGCTCACTCGATCACATAATTTCGCTTCTGAACTAGTATCGTCCATCCGACTTTCTAGTGCAGACACAAATCAAATTTCTTGATCAGAAACCGTCATTCTCCTTGCATAGCCATAACTATGATAAAGAATATTCAGAACCAATCAACAACCCATATCCAGATTCGCCGTCGAAAATCTAGTGAAAAATCCTAACTCCGATTGATATACTATCTCGAAATTCTGTGCTCGAATCTGGATCAAATCACTATGCGAATAGGATAATATACGTACATCCTACGTGTTTATATTCATTGATTATTAACCAAATAAATTCTCCATTCCATTCACATCACTTAAATTTCCATCCACTTATCCACAATTGCTCAAATCCTCATTTGGATTATCACTTCAATTCTTATCTCAAATGGATATTCAATCATAAACAGTTTAAACTCTGTCCAGCTTAATTCTAGAAAATAGCTTGAAAAGTTAAAAATAGTTAAGTAGTTGAAAAATGATTATTAGTTTGTAAAATAGTTAAGTAATTTTAAAATAGTGGGAAAATAGTCAAATAGTTATAGAAATTTTAAATAATAGTAAAATAGTTTGTATAATAGTAATCAGTTATAAAGTAGTTGAGAAATAACAATTAGTTTATAAAACAGTTGTAAAATAGTTAAATAGCTTCAAAAATAATTGTAAAATAAGTATAAAACAGTCTTGTTTTTTTAAAAAGAAAAGTTGTACAGTAAATAATTAGGAAAATAGATTTAAAACAGTTTATATTAAAATAATTTATTGAAAATAGACCAGAGCCAAACTGTTTAATTTCAATCTCTATTCCCATCAATTCAATCTAAATTTCCACATCCATTTAAATTGACTCAATTCCAATTGAGTGACTTCAATTTCCCTTGAACTTGATTTATCCCCAATTCAAGTTGAATTAATCTCAATTTCTTTCCAAATTCAAATCAAATTCCATATGATTTTAAACCTATTCAACTTTAATTAAAATTCCAAATTATTCAAATCAATTTGGACTAACTTCAAATTGAACCCACTTCAATTTCAAATCAATCCAATTCAAATTTCCCATTTGAATTTTTAAACTTATTCATCTTCAATCACAATTCTAATCATTTCAAATCAAATTTAATTTGAACTAATTCAATTCAAATCTCAAATTTAGAGCATCCCGAATTATATAAGTCCGAGTTAAACTTTTAAATGTTGATTTAATCATTTAAATCAAATCAACTAATATTTTTAAACCATTTAATTCTGAATCCAAATTTCATTTCAAACTTATTTCAAAGTTCAAATAATAATTCAAATCTTTTTTAAATAAATAAATCTTTGAAATTTAATTTATCATCAAATTTCAATTTTGAAACCAAACCTCTGACGTTTTATCATAAACAGTCAAAATTTAAGTCCAAAATGATTCCATTTTATCTTAATAATGGATATATTACCACACCTTATTTCTTTAAACAAATCCAATTTAGAACTTAAAGATTATTAATAACAATAGGATGGTATCATTCAAATTATTTTAAAACATCCATCCATTCCCAATTTTCGGATCTCAAACCCAATTTGAGATCACTCAAACTCTCAATTCCAACCAACCATTTAACTTCCAAAGTTAAATCCCAATTTCATATTGAAATTTCCAAATCAGGTTGTCCATTCAAACTTATTTAACTTCCTCTAAGTTAAATTCAATTTAAATCCCGTTAACACTACTCAAATTTGAATTCCCATTTCAAATTTAAGCTTCACATTAATAATCTTTCCACTTATGAAGCTCAAAAACTTTTCACTTTGGGTACCACATCTCATTTCAAATTTAAAAATCAACACTTAGAGTTTATTTCAAACCATCTTTGATATTATGTATATTCCTCACGTATATAAATATTTTCTTCTTGGCCCAGCAAGCCAAATTTTAAAATTTAAACCACCCTTGGTTTTAATTCAAAACAAATTCATTTAAAGTTTACAAACAACTTCTTATTCTAAATAAGATTACATTCAAAATAGTTTGAATAATATTATTTCCTTTAACACTTTGAAAACAATTTCAAATGTTTAGATTTAGAATTCAGAACTTCACAATTTGAAACCCACTTTAATTTACATCCTTTCAAATTTACAAGTTACTCTCTCTAAATGGTTACTTCCTTAAAACATTTTATTGTTTATTGGAAATCAATCATCCCATTATTAAACACAATAACCATTCTATTTCTATGGTTTGAAACAAATTCTAATCCATCTTATTTTGAAATTCTTCCCCAACCTCAAGATTTTAATTTCAGTTTGAATCCATTTCAAAATTATCTTTAATTTAATTTCAATTTGGTTGTATTTCTATTACCACTTAATTTAGTTCCAAAAATTGAACAACCAATTACCTTAATATTTATTAGAAAGAAATATTGCTATATATATCGAAATATATTCTTTTAAATCATTTAAAACCTTTATATAAGAAAATAGCAAGTACGCTCTCATATATATATATATGTATATATGTATGTCTATATATATATATATATATATATATATATATATATATATATATATACACTCAACTCATTCTAGGGTACCATTGTCCCTATCCTTAATGAGTAATCCCACCAGAGCCAAGGTTCTCGCTTAACCTTCAGCTTTAATACCAACTGTAGCGACCCGAAATTTTCGATCCCAAAAATTCCAAATTGTTATGATAAAGAAGAAAGAGATAGAAGAAGAAGAAAACGAAGAAACAGAAACAAGTCACAGAAACCTCACATTCGCAGCAGAGAAAATATAATATCAAATAAAATAATAGTTTTACAAAAAAGAACTGTGTATGTACATTAACATTTTATACATCAGAGTTACAACACTTACACAACATTGGACAGTTTAAAACAACGTGTCCTAGATACACAACTATATAACATAGCGAAAATACTCCATACGTTCCTTCCATCCAGCTCGCCTTCTGAGCTCCAGAATGTCCTTAGCTGAAAATTTGTAATACTTGGTCTGACCCGAGCATTACATCAATGTAACACCCGGGTCAGGCTGGAAACCAGCGTGAGTAAACTCATCCAACAAGGAATTCAAAAATATACAGCTTATATGAACCCGGGTAACTTGCGTCAATATACAATTTCACAAATTGTCATAGACATCTCTTATTTCTCACATCAATTTCAAAGTACCAAAAATTTGATTAAATAGTCCAATTCACTTAAATTATTCCATTTTAGCTTATTGATTTCACATATCAATCTATAAAGAATCGAAGTGGTTTCGAGTATCTACTAATATCCGACTCCGGTCTCTTCGAATTCAATACCATCTTAAGACAAAGCTGTTTAAGCTTTAAACATTTCCATGTATACCCATAGCAACAGACTCACATAGCAATTCTATTTTAGATATATAATCCATATCTTACAACCTGACATCACAATCACCTGCCAAGTATAACAACAATCCAAGCATCCAATAACATTCAGCCATTCATAAGCAAAGACTTTAATCACACTATCTTTAATTAATTTTAAAATAAATTAAATTAATTCCTTCCATTACTATAAATCCTGTGTGTTTAATCCTCAATTAATTACATCAAATTAATTAATTATTCTCTAATTACCCATCTTAATTAATCACCCTTGATTAATTATTCTTTAATTACATTAAGTAATTAACTCTTAATTAATTACAAAAATTAATTATCCTCAAACAATTTCATTCATTAATCAACCTTGATTAATCACATTAGTTATTAACTTCCCTTAATTACTTATATTCATTAAATCAACTCCTTGATTAATTACATTAATTACTCCTTTAATTACATTGAGTAATTATCTCTTAATTACTTTTCTATAAGTAATTATCCTTAGTTTACTTCCCAATAAGCAATTTCCCTTTAATTAATTACATCCAGTAATTATTCATTCATTTCTTCATTACGTACTTTCGCCTCATTGATTACATCAAGTAATTATACTTAATCCAACATCAAATGATTATCTTTACCAAATTAGTTAATTAAAATTTACCATATTAACTTAATTAATTATACTGAGTAATTAATTTCCTTTAATTAATTCATTGAGTAATTATTTTTAATAATCTTCTTTAACATTAAGTAATTAACCTCTTAATTACTTATTTCTTAATTGATTAACCTTGATTAATCAAATATTTAATCAAGTAATTAATTACACTCGATTAATTACACAAATTAATTTATCTTAATTTAATTACCTAAATTAAACATTAAAGTTAATTAAGTGATTATACTTCAATTACTTTTGTTAACAAAACGTGATTAAAATTAAGATAAATCATTTATTACATAAATTCTTCCAAATTAATGACCCTTAATTAATTATTCCCAAATAATTAATCTTAAACCTTAATTAGTTTTAAACTCTTAATTATTGATTTAATTTTTTTTTTACAAACCTTATCTTTATCATGCATTTATTTGAAAACTGGTTATTAAAAACTTTAGAAACCCTTGTGCTATTTAAACAAACCCGAGACCAAACTCTGAATTACCCGAGCCAAAAGCCAGACTCCAGGAACCAAACTCGAGCAAAAGCACGAACCCACCTTCGAGTAATAACCCAAACTGCTTAAGTCCTCTCCGAGAAATCCCATTCTTCTTCCCCCAAAGCCTCAATCCTAGACCCACTGACATCCCATGCATATGCACCAACAATTGGCTCGACTCCGATCAACATCAATGACTTCATCAAGTCTCCCTGGAACATCTCGTCCCATACTAACCTTCAGAAAACACGACGATCACCAGAAACAAAATTGAACAATTGTGGCACAATCAGATACCAACCATGTCGAACAACTCGCCTCGCACCACCATGTTCCGTCCACCAGAGACCCTACTACCTTGGCCATAACTTCCGCACGGTAAACTTCATTTTCTCCTCATCTTGGCTGACCCGACGCCGCCTCGTTGCCGCCCATCCCTTCAAACATCGATGTCCAGAACTAAACACTAAACCCTATTCCTCACTTTGACGACCACTACAATGATCGGAAAAATCGTTATTGATTTTTCCCGAGTTCCCTAGCTATGCAACCATCCCTTGACCAAATGCCGGCTCCAATCATCTGCCACTTTGCCTGAAATCGACTAAATTTCAATTTCCGATCAACTCGCAACCTCTACCTAAACCCAAACTTGAAAATCAAGAAATAATTATCAAAATTCACCATTTTAATATACGAATTTTTTTATATGATCGAAACTCGAAAATATAAAAATTGAATTTTGTATTGAATTTACTTCTTATTGACACTATATTTTTCCCAGCCAATTTTTCTGTTGATTCACTTAGTAATATTTCCGAAAATCAAATTTGGCTGTTACTACCAATTTACCTTTAAAGATCCTAATCTAAGATTGAATATATGTAGAGGAATTAAATTGATTTGGGTATGCATGTGCCAGTTCATATAGGGACTTATATGTATATATTTGCACAGGCATGTTCAGAAGAAAGACATAATTATATACACATAAACACTTAAATTTATCCATGATAACCATTATTTTCACATCTCTGCAAAAGATTATGCACCAGATTAGATATTACAGGATGTAATTTACTCACCTGAGAATTGAAAACAGAGACCGAGCCTTTTTATTTTATTTAGCTTTGAATCGAGATGCTGAAGTATGCATGTTACTGAACCTTGCTTTAAAAACATAATTGTAGTTACTGAGAATGTTTTAGCTTGAAAACAGAGATGGTGATGCTAGAAATCTGAAGCTTGTTACTGGAAATCTTTTATTGTTGAAAGGATTAAGATTTGATTAAGTTGTAAGCTTGATTAAGGCTACAGGTTATTTTCTGGTTTTAAATAAGATGTTTACAAGCTTTTGATCTTGAGTTTGTAAAGTGTTTTACAGGTTTGTTATTTTTTTGAGTTTCGTTGTTTTAGAAATGAGAATGGGAAGAAAAATGAAAAAGAGAAGATATATGTTTATATAAGTTAATCAAGATTTTATAAAAATTTAAAAGAAAATAAAATAAATGATGACACTCGTCTATTACAGTACTTAATTACATAAGACTTGTTCTTTTAAGGGGTTTAGATCTTAACACTTGTAATAATTCATATTTACATTATTTTTAAATGATTTAAAAAGAACTTTTCTTGTTAAATTCCAAATAAACAAATACATCTGTAAATTAAGAGATGCCTTTCTAATTTTAAATAAATAAACCTTTAAAAGAAAAGGAAAAGAAAAAAATGAAAACCAAATATATATTTAAATAAAATCGTATAAAATTATTTAATCCATTTTAAGTGCTAATTAAAAGGTTTTGTATTTATTCCTATTACATAAATATTTCTTTTCCAAATTTCTATAAACAATTTAATTTTTTTTTAGAGAGTAATATAAAATAAATATTATTTTAAATAAAAACCTTTTCCATATATTTTACATCCAAACCATATTATTATTAATATTTTAAGATATATATATATATATATTCCTTTAAATTCATTTTTAAATTCATATTCAAATTCAGTTTAAAATCAACTTAAAAATCAATTCAAATAAATACGTATATATATACATATACTGATTTAAACAAACATATTATTAAATTTATGTCGAAGATAATAAGTTTTGCCCTTTTTTAAAAAAAACATATTAGGAGATTATTAAATAATTATTTTCCCAGATATGAATATTAATTTTTTAGATTTATTTGATTCATTCTTTAACAATCAGTATTTTAATAGTTAAAATTAATATTTCTAATAACTAACCCAGTTAATTATCAATTTACAGATACTCAAAATTAGGGCTATCACATTTAATTAAGAATTAATTAAATTAATTATGAGTGGTCCAAACATGTTTATAGATGATTAATGATTGGATGATAAATATCATTAGACGAGTTAATGATATTGGATGATATTGGATGTCATTAGTTGACATGTAATGATTTGAATATGATATATCTGAGATGTGATATATATGCTGCTTTGTGATATGTGTGGATGAATTAGATAATAGTGGATTATCTATCTGTATGTTATGAATCATCCATTTATGTTAAGTGATATTCTGAATATCTACTGTTTAGAACCCTTAAGTACAACTTGGACATTGAAATGGCATTTTGGATTCGGTGAGACCAGGATCGGATTTTATATCCGAAAACCACATCGATCCAAATTAACGTTAGGTCGTAAATCCAAGTGAAGTGAAGTGAAGACTCGAAGTGTAAGAACTATATATCGTTATAACTCCGAAGGTGATTCCAGAATGAGTTTAACGAAGATAGTACTTTCAGGTTCGAGATGAAGATTCACAGTGCAAGGGCTATTGTCGTTAACTCTGAGGGTGATTCCAAAATGAGTGTAACGAGATAGTGCCTTCGGTTCCGTTCGAACCCGGAACGGACTTGTATGGATTGAATGCTTTCAGAACATCGTCAGGTGGACGATGAGCATTCTAAGATAGATGTGTCCTATAAAGCTAATCGCAGCCTCAAGCCTCATCAACCGGGAATGGCTAAAACAGGGGAGGTGCAGCAAGGCTAAGTGGGTCATGCCCAAGTAGGACGAGATTTACCCCTGTCTAGATGTCCCTTTTTATTTCGCCTGTGTGGGCAGTTGGTCTGCAGCCAACTGTAAGGTTGTCTTGTTCGGGACTATTCAGTAAGGAATGGTTCCGGCCTTGTGTTGCAAGGGATTTAGGGTGGATCCTCGGTACGGTGATCTACGCCACGTACTATGACGGGCGGTACCCTAGTAGCCCTGTCATTGATGGAAACCCATTCTTCCTACAAGCCCTTATGGTTTTGATTGTATTACCCACTTTTGTGGCTAGTAGCTAGAATTTAATAGATGTAACAATTTCGCCTATTTCTTATTTACTTGAAAACCTTAGACACTATTATAATATCACTGGATTTCCTATCAAATGTTTTGGTTAGCGTAAGGTAAAAACTTTTCTATGTTTATGTGTGGGAAGTCATACGTGATACCTTTCTTTTAAAGGATTTTATAAAGTTAAGCAATTTTAAACCGATTACTCACACCAGACCCCTGTCTGACCCAAGTGTTTATTTTATGTTTTATTAAACTCCTGGGTACTCATATTACGTATGAGTAGTCGAGGGATTCAGGTGAGCTTTGACGAGTTCTGGAGGAGCTTTGGAGCAGGAGGGTTAAGTGTATAGATATATAGATAGAGTTTCCGCTGTGATGTTATTCTGTATGGATGTTCTTGTATTGTACATTAGACAGAAATGTTATAAATGTATAAATTGAGATGTATAGTTGTGTACTCTGATGTATATGATACTATATATATGTTATATATTATATTTCATTCATTCTGATGTGAGATTCTAATGTGTTATTGTTCTTTCTTCTCTTTCTTTTCTTCTTTTATCCCTTTCTTTCTTAAGTAATGATGCGTCTTTCTGGTGATAGAAAGGGGGGTCGCTACAGTTGGTATCAGAGCACTAGGTTGAGTGAATACCTAGGCTTTGGAGTGACTTCTTTCTTGAGAGAACGTACTTGTAATTTATATATACACACACACACACACCTAATCTATTGGGTTATCTGTTTGGATTTTTCAACATAAGTTATAAAGGTAGATAAGGTAGGAGTGTGTGTAACACGACTACCACTAATGGAAGAGGCTCATATGTTGTGGTTGGAGGTGTATCTGTCGAGATTGTAGATCTAATACCATCTCGAATAAGCTTTGTAGATTGGTGAAAGGATTTCATTGATCCCAGAAAAAGTCTTTTCAAGGATTAGAGTATATCCTTGAAGTGTAAGGTTGATTTGCTCTCGAGCGAGCGGGATTTCCAAGAGTTGAATCTGTCAGCTGAGCGGAAGCAAGTAATGGTATCTTGGTGACTTCAGGAAGGAATAGCTGTGTGGTGAGATGCAGTATCCATAGATGGTTCTGAAGATGTTCCTTTTGGAGCCAGATTTAGATGGTATTGGAGGAACAGTTGATGCCTACTGCAGGGAAGATTCAGATATTTAGGGATCTTCTAGATCTCAAATAAGGGTCTCTTATCTATATTGAAGTATGAGACTAAGGTCGATGAGTTACCTCATTTCGAACATGGTCTCATTGTTTTCCTTAAGAAGAACAAGTGGTTGGTGTTTGGTTTGGAGCCCGAGTTTCTTGAGGAGATGTCTACCTGTCTCAAGGTTCTTTTAGTGGAATTGGGTTATAGTTTTGAGTTTCAAGAAGCTTTTGGTTAAGGAAGATCTTTTGGCTTAGCAGTATCATTGAAGTGAAGTTTGGAAGCATCAGCGTGGACCTGTTTCTTCGATGGTTCAAAAAATTTTGGGATTCTACTATCAGCAATCCGGGCAGATAGTGAAGGCTTATCCATCTCTTCGGGAGCCTCAGCAGAGCACGATATTTGTTGGAAGTGATCTATCAATTTTTCTGGTAGATAAGTCATTCTTGAAGAATTGACCTTGATAGGAAAGTTGTTCTAGTTGGTGAAGAGGGAACAGTTCCTTTGGAATCTGTACTAAGTAGGATCGCAAATGTGACTTGCGATTAGTTTGGGAATTCATGGAGTATTCTTTGGTTTAGGATTGAGGCATCTCAAGTCGAGGTAAAAGCTATTAAAGTAGACAGAGATTATATAGAGGTTTTAAAGGAAATCAGAAGTTTACCCGCATCGGAGATTGAGTTTCCTTATCGACTTTGATTTTTGAAGCAATACTAGTGGTTTAGCATAGAGGAGGGATGAATCTTAAAGCGAGAAGAGTTTGGTAAAGCAACTCAGATTTCTTTGGAGAGGAATTGACCACATCTAGTCTTCTATTTAAGATTCTGATGGGATGTTTTGACCAAGTGGAATGGTCACTAAGATTTTTAAGGATCTAATAAACAGTGTATGGAGAAAATTTGTGCTCGAGTTCTACGGTGGTATCTCACCCGCTCCAGATCAGAGTTGTGCAGCGAAAGCGAGAAAGCAGCCGTTCTAGAATGGGAACAACTGGGAGTTACAGTTTTCTTGGATTAGGGGATTTCTACGGGAAATTCAAGTATGAAGGAATTTTCAAGATTTGGAAGGCATGGTTGTCAAGTGCAAGTGTTTTGGCTATTCCAGATAAGAGAAGTAGGTCTGAAGTCCACTAATACTTGTGGAATAGAGCTGTGTTTTGAATTTCGGCAAATTTTTGGGAGAATCGTTTTGTTAAGTAGGATCTGGAAATTGGATTGATCTTGGTCCAGTTTTTTTCATGAAGCAATCAACAAGGGTTTAGCTGATCAAGAAAGATGGAGATGACCCAGGATCATTAGAAGGGTTATGCAGTTAACAATTGAGGAGATTTGGAATGTGAAGTTGGAATTTAGATATTGTTTTAGTTTTATCCAATCAAAGGAGATATAAGATTGGGTAAAACTGGCGAGCTAGCTCCGGAGGTATTTTGAGGTTTTCTTGCGTTCTCTAGAGATTAGATTTTAATCTACAGGATTGAATTGCCAGTTCGGATGCCTGGAAATCATTGTATTTCACGTATCTCTAAGGGAATACGTGTATGATTCATCACGAGAGATAGAATCAGCAGTTCAGAAGAATCTGGTAGTCAAGCTGGTCTTGAGTTTAGTCTGATATCTTGTTCAAATTTGTAGATCCAGATGAGAGGGAGTTCTGGGTTATAGTATTGTAGTTACTTAAGGTCTTGTAGAGCGAGTATTCCAGTATAGGTACCTGAAAACTCTAGATAATATTAGGAAGTTCTATCCAGAATTTTGTCTGGATAATTAAAATTGTTTGTTTGAATTGGTTGCTATGATTGCTAATTGAAGTAAAAACTTTTGCTGGGTTATTAAATTATCTTTGCTTTTAAATTTCGGGGACGAAATTCTTTTAAGGGGGGAGGAATGTGATGACCCAGAATTTTGAGCAATATCAATTTAATAATCTTTGTTAATAATTAAATTGACTTGATTATTTTATATTATGAATTGACAAGTTATTCTTTTAAAAAGCTAATAATATTTAATTTGACAATATCTATTAACATTTTTTTTCTAACAACATAAAATTGGTAAGGTTTTTTTTTTCAAAAGCTAATCAAAGTGTTTTCTATTTATAATGTATATATAGGTATATATTATATATAGGAAGTCTTTAATGTAATAAAAGCTATGTTTTCAAATTGTAGTGTATATATATATATGTATGTATGTATGTATGTATGTATGTATGTATGTATGTATGTATGTATGTATGTATGTATGTATTGTGATTTAAAATTATGTTTTAAAATTTAATATAGTAATATTCAAAACTAATGTTAAAATGTTTTCCATTCAAAATGTATATATTTGTATATATATTGGAAATGGGAAAAAAATATTGTTCTGAACTTAATAAAGCGTTTTCAAACTTTAAATATATACATAGTTTGTAATTTGGAGATTATAATTTGACTTAATACTTTTAAAGTGATATTTAAGAGTTAAATTTTTAACAACAAGGATAATTCTTATTTATTCTAAATGTATATATTTTAAACTTGAGTTTTAAACAAGATTTAAATTTAAAAGGTTTAATTATTTTTAATATTCTTTCATTTTAAAATTCTAGCAAAATATAAATTTGGTTTAGAAATTTTATATATAGAGTTAAAATAAATTTCTCAAGCTTATAATCATATGATGCATTTAATTTGATCAAAGTATAAGTTATTTATAAATAAATGTTTACATGAATTCACATATGCATATTTACAAAAATGTAAAAGCTTAAATTGTAAAAAGATAAATACACATTATATTCATATAGATATTACATAATTACATAAACATAACTTGAATAAATTATAAAAAGAAAAGTAACATTTGTAAATCAATAATAAAGCACTAAAACACTTGTAAACGTTATAATACATTTTAGAGACATTTGTAAGCATATAAGCTTAGGTGTAAGCTAATTAAAACATATAAGGGACAAATGGCATTTCTCTTTGATGATTTAGTTTTTAAAAAAAAAATATAAGAAGAAGAGATTTACTTTCAGCTGAATCCTTTCTTCATTTCAACCAAAATGAATACAAATCAAAGATTAAAAGAAAGAAATAAAATCTAGAAATTCAATCTGAAACAAGAAAATCATAGAAATCAAAGGCAAAGGAAAGTTCAACATCAATGCAAGATCTTCAATTCAATCAGGCAAGAAGATCAATCAACAAGCAAAACTGAGATCAACAGCAAGATTAAATTCAACATGCAAAAGGGATTCAGATTAAAATGAACAAGCCTGGAAACAAATATAGTTCTTTTCCTTCTTCTTTAATCTGGTGAGTCAACATATTTAAAAAAAATAGTTCATTGCTGGATTCCATTTTGATATATGTATGAAAATCATGATGTTTGCTTGGATTCTTGGATTTAAATTGATGCATGAAGGTGTATGAGTGATTGATGACCGTGAGATGCCTGTAAACATACAAATATATGCTCTGTGTGATAATAACAGGTTTCTATTTCTTAATAAATTCAATAACTCAATGTTGAATTCGAATTAGCTTGTGATTTGTAAATAAAAGTTATTTGAAATCATGTAACAACTCACCTAAAAATTTTATAGGTATTTAAAATGAATCATTTGTTCAGAATTTTTAAAATTGATAGTAAAAGTAAAATTGGCTCAAAATTTTATGAATTCAAATTTAAGTTTTGATTTCATAATTGAATTCAATATAGGAAATCAAGATTTTTAAAGTATGTATCATGATTTTTAGATTGGAATTTGATGTGCATTTCTGTGTTGAATGCGAGCTTAATTGGCCAAATTACGACGATCGACGGCGAACTCGACGTCGTGGTTAAGCTTGGAGGTAGAAGGGGTGGCGAAGATCATAGGAAAAATGTTATCATGATTTATCAATGGTCGAGATGGCTAGTAATGATCGAGATAGGGTTTTATACCTTATGTTTGTCATCGCGGTTCATATGGAATTTGTGGTGACGAGGCGCGATCGGAACCCATCGCGAGGTGGGCTGAAGACGCAGGAGATCGAGGTGGAGCTTTGGCAAGGTATCGGCGAGGTGTTTAGGGGTCTAGATCGTTGGAGACGATGATGTTTGCTGGTAGTACGTTGTAGGCTAATGGGTTTAGAGGGTCGAATTCAATTCTTTAATGAATCAAGATAAGTTGACGATCGTGTGTTGTTGCCATGGTCGAGAGTGATGTGCCGGAGGCAGGAGCGAAGTTCATCTACGCTCAGCGGTGTTGTGCACGTGGATGTGCATGTTTTTCATACATCTGAAGTTGGGCTTTGAGAAAGGATCGAATGCTCGGGTTTTATGTCGAATATGCTCGAGTTTTTCTCGAAGCAAGAGTGTAGCGGAGTGTCTCGAGTTTTGCATCAGGAGTGTACTGCAGCCCTACAAAATCTAATGTTTTAATTGTTTTTTTCTATTGATGGAAATTTATGTTTAACGTTGCCGATTCAATATATTTTGAATCGCATTTTGATGATTTTGTTGTTAACTGTCGTTTAGGCAATTCTGATTTTTTTTTCTAGATTACCTTCATAAATAATCCCTTCATCTATCTTCGTCAAAAATCTGAATCTACTGTTTTATTGTTTAACACTATTAAGCGTTATATTTACTGTTATCCGATTTCTTGTTAAAGGATCGGATAGGTAAATTTATATTTGACTGTCGTCTAATTGTTATTTGATTATTATTGCCTCTATGCACTAATAACTGAGTTTGAAGTAGACTGACCGGTGTGTTATTTTCTTTTGAATGTAATACTCGGGTCAGACCGAGTAATTTTACAGCTTGAAGATTTTCAGGCCGCGAAGTTAGAGAGAGTTGGGGAAATTGCTTCACTTTAGCTTTTCGAAAAAAAATTGTACTTGTAAAAGATATATTCCGCTGTATAAAAATTTAATGCATTGTATAAACTCTGATATATGTAAGAAAATTCATTTAATGTGAAATATTATGATTATTCCATGATTCTGTGGCTATTTCTGTTTAAACTCTATAAACTAAATAACAATCCGTAATTTTGAATGTTTCGAGTTGGTTTAATTACCGACTAGGGACGCTCAGAAGGGCGGGTCGTTACAAAAGCTGTGAGGACCCGCAAATCCGTACTCCTTGAATATACACTAATTTCCACAGATTAACTCAAGATGAACAGAAATACGAATTATCAATGTTTAAGAAAAAAAAGGTAGAAGAAGAGAGAAAAGATAGAAAATAGATCGGAACTAGAATAGAAAACAACAGAACAATAACAGAATCTCACAATTCGCAGCAGAACAACATATAATAAATAAACGAATAATCTTTAAACAAAGAACTATATCAGTTATTACATTTTACTCATTACGTTACATTACGTCATCATCAGAGTGTACAACAACAAACAGCATCAAACAGTGGAAAGGAAATACTATATACTAGTAATACGCCATGCCATCCAGCTTGCCTCCTGCAACTCCTGAATTCCAGAATATCCTGATAAACCTTAACTCTTGACTGCCCGTGTGGAAATTGGTGGGCACCCAGAGTTTAGGAAGGAAAACAATAAACTCCGAGTCAGTCATGTGACTGGTGTGAGAACTCAAAACAGTATACTTATCTTTAAAATCAAATAGAGGAATATTTTTTTTAAAAATAAATTCGCAATGCTTTTAAGAATGAGACTACCATAAGACCTCCCACCACACACACAATGCAAACGCAGACTTGGAGGAGATTTCTTCTTATGTTAGTCAAAGATGCTTGATACGCATTAAAAAGAAACATTTGATATTATTACTAGTGCATAGTGTAGAAAATATTTTCGAAAGTAGAATACAAATCTTAGCCAGCATAGGTACCATTATATTATGCCTACTATAGCTACCTCCTGAGGAAGCAGGTTCTACAACTAAAACCGTACAAGTCTCGTATTGTTTCTCTGGATTTCCAACAAATGGTCAGGCCAAGGAACTTCCCATTGCCACATGAGAACGCCTTTGGAAGGACGTCCCCGAGAACCAAACCGGATCTCTGCCAACACAAGGCTGGGTTACCCCTAACTGGGTAACAACTGACACGAGTATGCCATCCCCCGGTCCTTTGGGACCTTTAACCGAGCGCTCGTAATCAACATCACACAATCATAAATAAAGTGTTTCAACATGAGTAAGTATCTGGGCTCCATACCATGATACCACCCTTTTCCAGAAGGAAATGCACATACCCTAAAGGGAGCTACCCCTCATAACCTTGCCGCATCTTTCCTGTTTTGACCATTCCGGGGTGTGAGGCTCGACGAAGTCACGTCCACAAAAACACACTTTATACAAAAGCCGTGCTTTGGGTCAACAAATGATCATAGAAATGATCACCAAGATAAACGATCAAACAAATGATCCTATCACAAATGATCAACACAATGATCATTTCACAACAACACTCAGCATGTCACATTACCAAATTGGGAATATATCGCTGATAACCATCAACTACATAACCACTGAGCTCGTACGTCTCAGAGAAGGGTGTTAAGCTAAAAGAATAAATTCTCCGCCGCCAACAGAAATATATTTGAAAGAAATCAGCTTTATATTTCAATTTGGTATTAGAGCTAAGGTTAAACTTTAGCTCAGGAGTATAACATATTAAGTAGCTCATTAGAGATAGGGTGAAGTATCCATAGAATGAGTGTTTCCCTAAGATATCCGTTTGAATGCCTCAGTAAATTCTCTTACTATCCATTCATAGTGAGTATGAGTGCAAGAAGAGAACGAGATAGGGGACAGGGCAATACGACTATAATTGGTCAATACTCTGTAACAACAGTGAAAATGACTTTCTTATCAATTTTCTTTGATTCGTTTCTAATTTCTTTTGATTGCTTCAAGATAGCTCTAGAAAGTAGTTCGATGCGTTGATGCTCTACGAATCGCTGTAGAAAATTCTTACTTCGTATCTTCATCGGTTTCTTATCATCTTTTTGATTTAAACCTTAAGGAATTTGGAATTAGAAATTTTAAATTGAGTTAAAATTGATTAATAGAATATGAAGGATAAATTGAATTGTATCATATCTCTGATGTATATTGATATCTATTGGATCATTTGTTGTATCAGATATTGTATCAAAGCTGTATATCAATGTATTATTCTTTTATTCCGCTGTATTATTTACTTAATTTTGTTATAAACTCCGGCGAATCGGATTTGAACGATCGAATCTATGGCATTCGAATACGATATGAAGTATGAATGTCGATTTTCGAGCAGGCAAAATCCGAGTCGAAGAAGTGTATAACCCTAATTTTATGAAGTATGATCTATTGGATCATCTGGTTTTCAAATGTTTGTATGTGGTGCGGCGATAAACCCTAATTTTATGAAATGGGATATGTGCGTCGTGCATAACCTGGAGCAAATTGCGTGATGAAGGAAGAAGCATTCGTGCGGTCATGATGAAGGAGGCAGTGGATCCAAGGGCTGAGAATAGTGTAGGTTTAAAATTATAAATAAATTGTTGTAATTAGTTATATAAAAATCGTGTAAAACTTGTAAAAATCATAACTTTTTCATACGAGGTCGAAAACGCACGAAACCAGTCGCGTTGGAATCGTATGGACGAGCACTACGCGATGCAATTGGATTGGAGTCGTTTGGAGTTACTGAAAATTTTGGGTAAAATTAAACGTCCGTTTAATTTTATTCGAAATAAATCGCTAAAACAAAATTGAAATCAAGGTGAGAACTTCTCACTCAATCGAATAGTTTCGATTTAATATTTTAAATAGTTAGATTTAAAATTCTTGAATGCATGTTTTAATGATGATTGTTATCTATTGATTGTTAAAATAGACATTATGCGCCGTTAGTAAGCGGATGTTATTTATTAAAAACATATACCGCGAATATTTCATAAACAGTGAAATTGGTATTATTTATGTACTTGGAGTTGACTTCCCGCATTATATAGCAGATGAGACCCTATTGCGCCGTCCATTAAGCGAATAATATTTTATAAATCCCATATACCGCGATAATTCCGTACTGGAGCGGAATTGGTATTGTGCTAACATCTTTGGATGCAGGGAAACAGGTTGGAGGGATCCAACTGGATTCCTCAACTGTATTGATTTATTTACAGATATTTTGATATTTGTTGATTATCATATCGATATATGATATTTGGATGTCGTGATTGACTATTTGGTGCTGTTGCATCATCGGATCCATTTTTAAAGTTTAAAAATAACGTTTTGATTTTTAAAAGGATTTTAAAGTGATTTTTCAAAGTATATGTTTTTATAAAATTTTGAGTTGATTCATTTTAAATAATTAAAACGTTATAAATTTTTATGTTATAAAAATTACTATTTTTGTAAAATATAACCAAATTTGAGATTTTCGAAATAAATAGCGATTAATTTATAAAATGGTTTAAACTGGAATTTTTGAATTATTATAAACGATTTATATAAAAGATTTATAAAATTGATATTTATAAATTAAAAATACTGGAATTATGAAACGAGTTTTTATAAGTAATAAAGTGAAATAAAAATGGATTCCATAAGTGAATTGAAATTTATAAATTTATGAAATATGAAGATATAAAATGGATAAATTTTGTAAAATATAAGATTTATAAGTAATCGACTTATAAATGGGATTTTGGCATTTAAAATGAGATAAAAAAAAGATTTTTATAAATAGAAGTTTATAAAAATATAAATGGAGTTTATAAACGTTGTTTATAAATCCGAAATCAATTGAATTTGATATGTTGAATATAGGAATATATGAAAGGAATTATATTCACGATTTTGGACATTGAATATATTATTAAATGAAATGGATATGTTTTTGGGGAAGGAACATTATGAAATGAAGTTAATGATTTTAAAGATGTTTTAAAATGCATTAAGTATCGAATACATAGATTTCAACATTTATTGTTGAAATAGACGTTTTCGAGAAATAGAAGGAAATGGTGGACTATAACACTGTTGTTATAGTAAATGGTTTCCGAAAGAAAATGTTTTGTATAGTATTGGGATTTACATATCTATTTAAACTTTGAATCCCTATACTAGTGATTTTGGGTCGTCGTAACGATGTTTTACGTAACATTCGTTTTGGCCCAAACAAATGTGTTTAAGAGAATGATTTCTTAAAGAATGAAATATATACTTAATTTTCGATTTAAGTATATTGAATATTTTCCAAGTGTTGAAAATAAATAGATTTGTGATGTACTTATTATTAAATAAGTATGGGAATGTTTTTCCAATGTGAAATGAAATGTTTTGAGAATTTATCTTTTTGAAGATAAATTGAAAATGAATAATTGAAATCGTATATTCATAAATATTTTGGAATGTAAATTCACTATGGAATTTATAAATGAAAAGGGGAATTTGTTTAAAAATAAACGTTGACTTATTTTTTAAGTGTGGGAATTAATTAACGGATTTGGAACGTAAATATAAAGTAAATCGTTAAAGATTTATTTAATTGGTTTAAATGAACCATGTCGAAATGAAAGAAATTTCGCGTAAGGAAAATGATTGAAATTTGTTTTCAAAAGTGATAAAGGTGAAAAGTGATTTGAAAATTTGTTTTCAAAGGGTTGAAGTGTGGAAAATATATATCTAGTAAAGATATTTTGGAAAGTAAATTATTTGGGAAATTATTTGGATTTGGTGATGTTGAACACGCCTATTGATTGTTAAATAATCCGACTATCAGTATTTACCATTAAATAGGTATTTGTTGTGATTTGTTTGAATTTGAATGCCACCACTTGTTTTTGAATAAGCGCTCACTATTCGGGTTAGCCGGGAAAGGACCTTGGGGTCGTATAACCCATTCTGAATATGTGATACGTCGTAATGGATTGCATTTGATGACCGGTGTTGAAGACCGGATGTTTGCGAAAACGGAAGGATTACCATCGAGTTACTCTACATCGGCTGATCTCCGATATAGAGGTTTTATCACCCTTAGTGACGGGAAGTCCGGTCGTGATTAGTGAATATCCTGATTGCAAGGACTTATTTGTAAGTGCCTTCGGTTCTGTTCGATCCCGGAATAGACTTGTATAGATTGTATGTCTGACACAACAAATTGAGATATAAAGCTGATTTCTTTCAAATATATTTCTGTTGGTGGCGGAGAATTTATTCTCTTAGCTTAACACCCTTCTCTGAGACGTACGAGCTTAGAGGATATATAGTTGAAAGTTATTAGTGATATACTCCCAATTTGGTAGTGTGGCATGCTGAGTGTTGCTGTGAAATGATCATTATTTGATCATTTGTGATAGGATCATTTATTTGATCATTTATCTTGGTGATCATTTCTATGATCATTTGTTGACCTAAAGCACGACTTTTGTATAAAGTGTGGCTTTGTGGACGAGACTTCGTCGGACCTCACACCCCGAAAATGGTCAAAACAGGAAGGATGCGGCAAGGTTATTAGGGGGTAGCGCCCCTTTAGTGTATGTCATTCCTTCTGGATAGAGGTGGTATCATGGTATGGAGCTCAGATATTTAACCTATGTTGTTGCTGCATATTTTGTGGTTGTTGAAAATCGAGGATCCTCGGATAGATCGGTTACGATCGGGGGATGACATATTCATGTCAGTAGTTACCCAGTTAGGGGTAGCCCGGCCTTGTGTTGGCAGAGATCCGGTTTGGTTCTCGGGACGTCATTCCAGAGGCATTTCCATGTGTCAATGGGAAGTTTCTTGGCCTGACCATTTGTTGGAAATCCAAAGAAACAATACGATCTTGTACGGTTTTAGTTGTAGAACCTATCATTCACTTATGGTGGCGCCCCACTGTTTGGATGGTAGCTATAGTAGGCATAGTTCGAAATGTCTATGTTGGCTAAGATTTATATTCTACTTTCGAAATGATTTTTTCCTACACTATGCACTAGTAATAATATCAAATGTTTCTTTTAATGCGTATCAAACATATTTGACTATCATAAGGCGAAATCTCCTCTGATTCTGCATTTGCATTGTGTGTGTGTGTGGGAGGCCTTATGGTAGTCTCATTTTTAAAAAGCATTGCGAATTGACTTAAAAATATTCCTCTATTTTGATTTTAAAGATAAACTGTTTTGAGTTCTCACACCAGTCACATGACTGACTCGGAGTTTATTGTTTTCCTTCCTAAACTCTGGGTGCCCACCAATTTCCACACGGGCAGTCAAGAGTTAAGGTTTATCAGGATATTTAGGAGTTGTTGGAGGCAAGCTGGATGGCATGGCGTATTACTAGTATATTATATTTCTTTTCCGCTGCATGTTGTTGTTGTACACTCTGATGATGTAATGTAATGTAATTTAATGTAATGTAATGTAATGTAATGTAATGTAATAACTGATATAGTTCTTTGTTCAAAGAATATTCATTTATTTATTATATGTTGTTCCGCTGCGAATTGTGAGATTCTGATGTTGTTCTGTTATTTCTTATTTTCTGTTCTATCTTTTTCTATCTTCTTCTACCTTTTCTTTTTCTAAAACCCTAACGGTACGGTTTTTCGGCTTTCGATTGCTCGGCAGTTGATACAGTGGATGCATTGATGTCGGTTTTCGTCAACGAAAAATCGTGATCATTACATTTGTAACGACTGCGATTTTCCGTCCAAGAAAATGGACATCAATACGTCCACTGTATCAACTGGCGAGCAATCGAAGGTCGGAAAACCGTACCGTTAGGGTAAAAGAAGAAGAAAAGGTAGAAGAAGATAGAACAGAATAGAAAGAAATAACAGGACAACATCAGAATCTCACAATTCGCAGCGGAACAACATATAATAAATAAATGAATAATCTTTAAACAAAGAACTATATCAGTTATTACATTACATTACATTTCATTACGTCATCAGAGTGTATAACAACAAACAACATCAACAGCGGAAAAGAAATACTATATACTAGTAATACGCCATGCCATCCAGCTTGCTTCAGCAACTCCTGAATTCCAGAATATCCTGATAAACCTGTCTCTTGACTGCCCGTGTGGAAATTGGTGGGCACCCAGAGTTTAGGAAGGAAAACAATAAACTCCGAGTCAGTCATGTGACTGGTGTGAGAACTCAAAACAGTTTATCTTTAAAACAAAATAGAGGAATATTTTTAAAGTCAATTCGCAATGCTTTTTAAAAATGAGACTACCATAAGGCCTCCCGCACACACACACAATGCAAACACAGAATCGGAGGAGATTTCTCCTTATGATAGTCAAAGATGTTTGATACGCATTAAAAAGAACATTTGATATTATTACTAGTGCATAGTGTAGAGAAAATCATTTCGAAAATAAAGATATAAATCTTAGCCAGCATAGACATTTCGAACTATGCCTACTATAGCTACCATCCAAACAGTGGGGCGCCACCATAAGTGAATGATAGGTTCTATAACTAAAACCGTACAAGATCGTATTGTTTCTTTGGATTTCCAACAAATGGTCAGGCCAAGGAACTTCCCATTGTCACATGGAAACGCCTCTGGAATGACGTCCCGAGAACCAAACCGGATCTCTGCCAACACAAGGCCGGGTTATCCCTAACTGGGTAACTACTGACACGAATATGTCATCCCCCGATCGTAACCGATCTATCCGAGGATCCTCGATTTCCAACAACCACAAAATATGCAGCAACAACGTAGGTTAAATATCTGGGCTCCATACCATGATACCACCTCTATCCAGAAGGAATGACATACACTAAAGGGGCGCTACCCCCTAATAACCTTGCCGCATCCTTCCTGTTTTGACCATTTCCGGGGTGTGAGGTCCGACGAAGTCTCGTCCACAAAGCCACACTTTATACAAAAGCCGTGCTTTGGGTCAATCAAATGATCATAGAAATGATCACAAGATAAATGATCAAATAAATGATCATATCACAAATGATCAAACAATGATCATTTCACAGCAACACTCTGCATGCCACACTACCAAATTGGGAGTATATCACTAATAACCTTCAACTATATAACCTCTGAGCTCGTACGTCTAAGAGAAGGGTGTTAAGCTAAGAGAATAAATTCTCCGCCACCAACAGAAGTATATTTGAAAGAAATCAGCTTTATATCTCAATTTGTAATGTCAGACATACTGTTTGCACAAAAAATGGGCAAACACCTCCAAGTCGTATTATTTAGTCGATTTTATATGTTTTTCAATGATTTGGGTGACTTATGCAAATATGTAAAAAGCAGGGACTAAACTGTAAAAGACACACAGATTTATAGTGGTTCGGCCAAAACGTGCCTACATCCACTTTATATGTTATTATCCTTTTTCTTTTAGATTACAAGTACAAAGCTTTGCATACAAGTATACGAAAGTTGTTTGAAAGTTCCTTCCATGCTTGAGCTCTCAAACTTGTCTGCCATTGTTGTACCCCTGCCCCTCTATTTATAGAGTGAGGCTGGAGGCAGGGGTCCTAGATGTATATAGCTGCTGGCGGGCCTGGGCTGAAGCAATTCTGGCCTGGCGGCGTCCTGGTTCGGCAGTGTTTGGAGTGGTTGGAGTTTGGTTCGGTAGGGAAGTGGTTCGGTGACGATGGGTTTTGGACCGGTGGTGGGTTGGTTCGGCATGGAAGTGGAGAGGAAGTTCGGTGTTGAGGTGGAGATGTGGTTCGGTATGGTTTGGGGGAAGGTTGGTTCAGTGTTGGGTTGATTCGGTGGTGTTGGTCCGGCTACGAATGGTCCGGTGGTACGTGGACGTGAGTTTGATTCGGTGGTGGGTTGGCCTATGGTTCGGTAGATAGGAGGTATACTTGGTTCGGCTAGGTAATGGAGAAGCCGTGGTTCGGCATGGAAGCTAATGCCTCTTGGTCTCGTGATCCCATGGGTGAGAGTTCGCCCAACATTTGCCCCCCAAAGTGGGGCACGTGCTTGCATGGGTCGCGCTTTGTTTCAAGTTGGGTACTTTGGATAGCTTCATTAGGCGTGGAGTGCCGAACCGGTTGGTCCGGTTGCCCTTCGCTTGTCTATATATAGGGGCTACACCCCCTTTGTTTTTCCTTACCGAACCAGAGAGAGCCGAATCAAGCTCGTACCGAACCAGGTATATGTCCTTTCGCCGAATGAACACGAAAGGATCTTAGTGCCGAATGCTCCATTGTACTGCACTACCGAATGAGCATAAGGCTCTAGTGCCAAACGAGTTTTGGTCTTGCTTTACCGAATGGGCTTGGTAATTTTGGGTGCCGAATGGACCTAATCCCGAATGAAACATGGAAGCATTTGGCACCGAATGAACTTGATAACTATTCGTTTATATTCCCATACTCCTCGTTCTAATATCATGTTTTTATTGTGTCGCAGATAAATGTCTCGCAAAGCAGAAACTCGATCAGATAGAAAGAAGTCCAAGGACAGAGAAGGAGAGTCCTCCTCTGTGCCCCCAGCCCAGCCAAGACCGGCGCAACATGGACCTGCCCCGAGGTCGTTAGTGGATGGGTATGGTCCCTAGGAACTTCTGAATTCTCCGCTCGATTGTTTTCCTAGCTCCCTCAAAGAGGAGCAGCTTGACGCCATATCTCGTTCTTTTGGGATTGATAGAGCGCTCATGGTGCTGCCAGGGGCTGGAGTTATGCCATATGACCCTCCTGAAGGGTATTTTGCGTATATTAGGTACCATTGTATGTGCGGGGCCATTCCTCCCATCAACGCCTGGGTAGTCAGCTTCATCACTTATCTGAAGGTAGCTCCATTCCAACTCCAGCCCAACTCTTATGCCATCCTGGTGTGCTTGTACGCAATCTTTCAGGAGAGGTATGGGCGCGCTCCTTCCAACCGGGAGATATGGTATCTGTACAATCTGAGGGGATACAGGAAGGGATCCCCATATATTAGCTTTTAGTCTGCCGTCTCTTTTAAGCCGGTTCTGGACCTCTATTCAAAGTACAGTATGTTCAAGGAGTGGTTCTTCGTCAGAGATGACTCCGTCTCTATCCGTCGCTTCACCTCCGGATGTAAGTCAAAGTTTTATTTACATTCCTCGTCTTGGCCGCAATTCTTTTCCCTATGTTCTTTCATTTCTTGCTAGCGACAGGTGGCTTTGTGGTTGTGGAGAACGATCGCCTAGTTCAGATGGCAGCTGAGATAGAAGCTATTTCAGAGAGAGACAGATCGGCTGCTTACCTGATCAGGAATGCTAGACTCTTGATGTACAACTTGATTCTTCCACATCAGTTCGTGGTTAAACAGAGAGATACGGTGGAAGAGAAAGCTGCCTAGACTACAGGAGGGGCCACGAAGAAGAGTGGCAAGAGGAAAACTTTCACAAAGCCTCCGGTTGTCATGGGTAAGAAACTTAAAGAGTCTGACAGCCCCTCTCCTAGCACTTGCCCGATTATCCCGGAGGAGGAAGATGTGGAAGAGGATAGAGGCGAGGGTGAAGGAGGCGATGTAGGAGGAGAGTCAGAGGGTGGAGGAGATGGCGATGGAGATGGAGAGGGCAATGGTGATGGCGACGGACAGGGCGGTAGTGGCACTGGTGCCTTAACCTCCGGGCAAGTGGGGGAGCTTCAGGAGTGGACGGATGAGGCTCTCTGTCAAGCTTTCGGGGAATCGGAGGGAGAATCGGATTTGGCGGAGAAGGCGAAGAAGACTGGCAAGGCCATGGCTGGCGCCGATCCATCCCTTAAGAGTTCCTCAGCTAGGGTGACTCCGGCGGTGCAAGGTGAACTTTTGACTTCTGCAGATTCCATTTACGATAGGGACTTAGGAATATTTTATGGCTCGCTCCCGTCCTGGGACGAAATCCAGGACTTATTGCAGGATCCTCCTTCTCTACAGTGTTTGTATAGTAAAAGCGTCTTTCTTGTTCTTTTTTTTAAACTCGATATATCTCTTGCCTCATGATTTGATGCATGCTTGCAACATTTATTCTTTACTCCAGGGGCAGGCCAGGTGGCCAAAACGTCAGATGTTCGACACCGCCTCAAACAATTCAAGTTGATGAGAGCTTCTGCTAAGCCAAAGCCTCCTACTGGTCGTCCTGGGGACGTGGTTAGCTACCGCCCTCTCCTTGGAGTTATCGAGGAGGGTATCCAGCAGAGGAAGAGGAGGCGTTCCTTGTTTGATTCACCACCTGGCCCTCAGCCTCCTACTCAGCCTTCCCGAGATACCACGGAGGAGACCATGGAGTTTGTCCCCTCTCCGCATCCTTTCGAGAATCCTACTGTTATCCGCATAAAACGTCCCGACGTGACTCACAATCCCTTTGTCGGCCATCCGGATTTGGACCCAAGCTCTCAGGATATTTTATTTGACGAGGCCACGGACGAGCATCTTCTCCCCCGCAATCCCATGGTTCGGGTTCTCGATGAGGCTAAGTCCCTAGATCTGGATCTGCTCACCACTCGGGTAGCTGCTATGGGGGACGAAGCCAAGGCCAACATCGACCGGGTCGCGGAGGAGGCCAAGAAGTTAATGGAACATCATGCCCTATTGGCCAAGGCCGGGGAGGAGATAGGGAGTGCCAATATAAGGTTGCGGTTAGTGGTTGCTGATCAGGCCAAACAACTTGCTGACCAGGCTATTCAGATTTCGCAGTATGAAGCCGACTCCCAACGACTGAAGAAGGCCATGGAAGAGGCTAGCAGAGCTGAGTTGCGGAAAATGGAGGCCGCTTCCAAGAAACGCATTGACATGGACATTACCACGGTTGATGAGGTTAGGAGGGCGGATCTCGAGCAGGTTGAAGAGATATCTGGGAGGCTTGAAGCTGCAAAACTTGCTCAAGCCAAGTTGAAAGAAGAGATGGAGGAGATGAGGAGATCCCTTCAGGCTGAGTGCTCGAGATACCGGCGGGAGAGGGATGCTGCTGCCACTAAGTTGCAGATTTCCGAGGCCCGGGTGAAGTGGTTTGAAGAGGATGAGGGGATGATGGACGATATGCTGCAGGACATGTACTTCCGCACTTGAAAGGAGGGCAGCTTATCCTGGATGGATGACTATCCCCGGGTTATGGCCAAGGTATATCTTCGGGCTTTAGAGGAGGCCAGGATTGATGCGGGTAAGAAAGGTGGAGCGGCCTTTAGTCTGGATGTAGTCACCGCTCAGTTTTCGAAGGAGGAGCAGGCGGCGGTGAAGGAGGGGATGCGGCTGCTTGCTGCGGAGGAAGCGGGTGTGCAATTGGAGGATGAGGATCAAGCAGCGGACGCTGGTGAATCTCTCTTCTCTTTCTCTTTTCTTTTTAGATTTTCATAACTTGATCGCTTACTGTTTTTTTAATGGACTCCTCTTCTGAATTGGACAGGTGGGGCTTCCGATCAGCATGCTGGGAGCTCCGACCTTGCGGCTAAGTAGGCTTGGAGAGTTGGTAGGATGAGGGCGAAGCGTGGACGCAGCTGGTTCCTTGTCCGGATTCGGTCACCTTTTGATTTCTTTTTATTGCTATTTATGTTAGTCCAAAACATTGATGTGACTGTAATAATATTGTTTGTGGTGAATGACTTTATGTAATTTCATAACATAAGCTGATTCCTTTATGTTGGAATGTTATCGCTATTTTGTTGTGCTGTGTAAGTTATGTAACTATGCATGTTACTAGTGACTTGACCGTGCCTGATGCCAATTTTTTTGCTTAAAGTATAATTTTCTCATTTTGCAACGTAAATGTGATGTGTGAATATGAACTGCAGCTATGCATTAATGTATAAAAGTAGAAGGTACCGCCCTTCATGTTTCGACTGTGCACGGCAACTTCGTGCGCCCTGTAAGACTAAGCACGGAATGTTGTTGAGTGTCTCGTCATCCGATTGTAAGTTTCTGTTCCCATTAGCGAGCGTTCCCTGTTTCATGTCCTGTACTTTCAAGCACCGTTACGGAGAAAAGGAGAAAAGTTTTAAATGAAATGGAAATATAGGAAAAGTAAAACTTCCATTCACGGAAGGCCGTCGATGTGCTTAAGTTCGTGGCAAACGGGTTTTGTAGTCATTTTCCTTAGCTGTGGGTCTTGGAGACATTTGTCACCCATCTTATGCCTCTGTGGGGAGTTTTCTTTTTTACCACAGCCGCACTTAAGACACAACGGAGCCGATCGCGCACAGTAACTACCTGGGCCATTATGGCCCGTAATCGCGGGTATTATTCGATTTACTATGGCCGGCTAGCGTGGGGGCCGATCGTCAACTGTGAACTGCCTCTGGCTGGCCACACCTTATGTTGGGGCTTATGGTCGGTTCACAATTGCCGGTGAGCCGAATCGCTGTAATGAGCTGCCATGGCATAATCGGCCTTCTCAGTGGCTTATACTCGGCTTATTACAGTCGGCTTTAAGGGCCGAGGCAAACAATGAGTTAACTCGCGGTAGAGGGATACCGGAGCAAAGTGTCTCATTGGCGAGGGCATAGGATCGTAGCGTACCTGTTAGATTTTGTCCAGGTGGAGTTGTGTTATGAAGTTCTGAATTGAAATGTCATCTGCAAAGGATTTTGTTCAACAGCAAAGGATAAAGCTTAACAAGTAGCCAAGATACAAAGGAACAAGTCAACAAGAGCCAAGTTTTTTAAAGTGGTTCGGCACGAAAATGCCTACGTCCACTGATTCTCTTTGTTAATTCACTTCATATGGGCAGTACAAGTTAAGAAAAGTATCGACGGAGGTGTCGGATGTTCCATGCCCTCTGGAACACCTCTCCGTCCACTGTTGACAAAATATAAGCTCCGTTGTGGAGATCTTTATGAATTACATATGGTCCGTCCAGCTGGGGTCCAGTGCCCCGGGGCGTGGAAAGATTCGTTTGAGGACAAGATCTCCTTCTTGTAAGCTACGATGCTTGACTTTGGAGTTGTACTGGGCTGCCACTTTTTGTTTGTGAGCTGCTACTTTGAGTGTTGCATCGTTTCTCCTTTCCTCAATCAGATCCAAAGACATGAGGAGGAGTTCTTCGCTTTCTTCTGGATTGTAGTGGATCCTACGGTAGGAAGGCACAATGGTCTCAACTGGGAGCATTGCCTCCGATCCGTATGCCAAAGAGAAAGGAGTATGTCCTGTTGATGTTCTGAAAGATGTGCGGTAGGCCCAAAGTGCCGTAGAAAGTTGATCCACCCAAGCGCCCTTTGACTTTTCAAGCTTCTTCTTGATCAGCGTTTTGAGAATTTTGTTGACAGCTTCGACTTGGCCATTTGCCTGGGGATAAGCCACGGATGAGAAGCTTTTCTGAATCCCGTGCTCATGGCACCAGTCGGTGAATTCCTCGCTGTCAAACTGAAGTCCATTGTCTGATATGATTTTGAGTGGTACTCCGTACCTGCACAGAACATTTTTGATCAAGAAGTTAATGATTTTTGTCGAAGATATTTTATTTAGAGGTTCTGCTTCCACCCATTTGGTGAAATAGTCGACTGCTACTATAGCATATTTAGCTCCGCCTCGGCCCATTGGCAGTTCACCAATCAAGTCAATTTCCCATACTGCAAAGGGCCAAGGGCTAGTCATTTGAGTGATCTCATTTGTCGGTAGTCGAGGAATTTTAGCAAATTTCTGACATCTGTCGCATCTTCTGACGAAGTCTAAGGCATCTTTGTTTAAAGTGGGCCAGAAATACCCATATCGGAGTATCTTTTTTGCTAGGGTCTGCCTTCCGGTGTGGTCTCCACAACTTCCCTGATGGATATTGGATAGAATTTCCTTGGCTTCTCTTCCAGCAACGCACCTCAATAAGGGGTTAGAGAAGCTGAGCCGATAGAGGATGCCTTCTTGCATTGTGTAGTGGGAAGCTTTCCTTAGAATTTTCTTAATTTCATTTCGCCCGTCGGTTAGGGTGTCGTTTTGTAAGTATTCTCGGATAGGGGTCATCCATGTTTCTTTTTCGGTTGCAGCTATCAAATTTACTTGCTCGAAACTTGGTGCCAGCTGTTTTGAGATGGTTAATGCTCCGAAAATAGTGATGTTCTTCATGCTAGCTTGTTTTGCTAGTTCGTCGGCCTCTTGATTCTCTTCTCGGGGAATGTGTTTGATTAAATAGTGATCTAATTGATTGAGCAGCAGCCTGGTCTTCTTTAGATACGCTGTGAGTCGTTCTCCTCGAGTCTGGAATTCTCCTAGTATTTGATTTACAATAAGTTGAGAATCACTATGGAGATATAAAGAACTAACTCCAATTTCCAGTGCAAGTTCTAATCCGGCTATCACTACTTCGTATTCTGGGTCATTGTTGGTGGCAGCGAATTCCAATCTTAGGGCGTAGTGCAGCTTCTTTCCCCTGGGGGTGATTATCACAACACCTGCCCCCGAGCCTTGTTCGTTCGACGCTCCATTTACGAAGAGATTCCACTTGATATCTTCTGTTATTTCAGATTGGTCCTTACCTTCGCTAGTAGTGAATTCGGCAATGAAATCAGCTATGGCTTGCCCCTTGATAGCGGTGCGAGGATGGTAAGTGATATCATATTGACTTAGTTCGATGCACCACTTAAGTAATCGCCCAGAAGTGTCGGGGCGATAGAGCACTTGCCTTAGCGGTTGATCGGTTAAAACTCTGATGGAATGAGACTGGAAATAGTGTCGCAGTTTCCGCGACGTGATAAGCAAACAGTATGCTAACTTTTCAAGTTTAGGGTATCTGACTTCTGCCCCTGTGAATCTCTTGCTTACAAAGTATATGGGTCACTGCGCGCGGTTGTCTTCTCTCACCAAAGCGGCGCTCAAAGCGTGGGATGATACAGCAAGGTATAGGTATAGTTCCTCGCCTTCATTTGGAGTTGAAAGTACCGGTGGTCTCTGGAGGTGTCCGATTAAGTTAAGGAAGGCTGTCGGGCATTCGTCAGTCCATTCGAACTTTCCTTTGTCTTTCTTTAGAGCTTCGAAGAAAGGGATGCATTTGTCGGTTGCTTTAGAGATGAACCTACTCAGGGAGGCCACTTTCACGTTTTAGGCTTTGCATCTCTCTTCGAGTAGATGGTGTCTTGATATCTTGTAAAGCTTGGACTTGTTCGGGGTTTGCTTCAATCCCCCTGGCATGAGCGATGAATCCCAAGAACTTTCCCGATGATACTCCGAAGGAGCACTTTAGAGGGTTCAGCTTCATTCCATATTGGCGAAGTACTTGAAACATCTCGTCCAGGTGGTTTATATGGTCGTTGGCTTTCCTCGATTTTACCATCATGTCATCCACATAAACTTCCATAGTTCGTCCTATCAGTTCTGCAAACATCTTGTTGACGAGGCGCTGATAAGTAGCTCCGGCGTTTTTAAGTCCAAATGGCATTACCTTGTAGCAGTACAATCCTCGGTCAGTGATGAAGCTAGTGTGGTCTTGATCGGGGGCGTGCATAGGGATCTGGTTATATCCTGAGTATGCGTCCATAAAGGATAAAAGTTCGTGTCCGGCAGTGCTGTCCACGAGTTGGTCGATTCGGGGGAGTGGGAAGCAGTCTTTCGGGCAAGCGTCATTTAAGTTGGAGAAATCGATGCATGTTCGCCACTTCCCATTAGCTTTCTTTACCAGTACTGGGTTGGCGATCCATTCCGGGTAGATGGCTTCACGTATGAAGTCATTGGCAAGTAAGTTCTTTACTTCTTCCTCGAGGGCTGCTGATCGTTCTGCCCCCATACTTCTCTTCTTTTGCTTTACCGGTACCTTGGTAGGATCGAAGTTTAGTGCGTGGCATGCTATGTCCGGGGAGATTCCAGTCATATCAGCGTGCGTCCATGCAAATACATCCATGTTGTGGCGAAGAAAATCAATGAGTTGATTCTTTAATTCTCTTTTTAACTGAGATCCGACTCTCAGCAGTTTACTTGGGTCGCGTTTGTCTACAGATACGAATTCCATAGCCTCTGCAGGCTCGGCGGTGGCCTCCTCCTCTTTGTCCCTGGGGTCTAATTCATTGAAAGGATCACTGGTATACCGAAGAGGAGGGACTTTCTTTAGTTGCTATGCTTCCAAGCTTTTCATGCAGAGAATAGTCTCTCCATTTTTCCCTTTATCTCTCCTGCGATTATTGCGAAGTTCGGTTACATAGCAGTCCCAAGCGGCGTCTTGATCCCCTTCTACTTCTCCCACTCCATTATTCGTTGGGAACTTCATCTTCAGGCACCATGGGGCAAGGACAATTTGGAAGTCGGACAAGGCCGGTCTTCCTAAAAAGGCATTGTAGGCCGAGTGGTTGTCTATTAGCACAAATGTTTGTTTCCGAACAGCGGAGCGGGATGACTTCCCAATTCAACAAAGAGATCCAATTGTCCGAGGGGCATCTTTGCTTCTCCAGTGAAACCGTGTAGCGGTTTGTTGCAGGGAGACACGTCCTTCATTGACAGCTTCATTTTGTCGAAAGCATGCTTGAACAGAATATTCACTGAGCTTCCAGTGTCTACTAGGATTCGAAAAACTTCAGCTGGGCCGAACCAGGCAGAGATGACCATAGGATCCATATGAGGGTATTGCCTTCCTTCTAGGTCACGCCCACTGAATGTGATGTCATTATTTTCCTTCCGCTTAGGGTGGCGTTCTTCCATAACAGAATTGACGCAGTCTCCCTCGCTTCTGAGCGATTTTCCATATCTTTCCATTTCTGCCCAGCTTTTGTCGGCGATGTGTGGCCCCCCAGATATTGTATGAACCACTATCTTCTCTTGGCTGGAACCGCTGGTGTTGCGGTTTCCTCCGCCTGTTTCTGGGTGGAGCTGCCCTGGGTTTTCCTTGGCGGGAGCTGGAGTCCTATCCTGGCCCTTTACATAGCGTTCCAGCCTCTTTCTCCTGAGGTGTTCTTCAATTAGGTCTCGGAGATGGCGGCATTCATTGGTATCGTGCCCATGAGACTCGTGGAAACGGCAGAATTTTTCGGACTGGATTGCGCGATCTGACTCTTTCTTGTACGGGGGACGCTTGTATGTAAGTTCGTCCTGGGTGGCCAGGAAGATGTTCTCGACTGTTTCATTCAAGGGAGTGTAAGCATCAAATCTCGGTCCTGGTCGGTACAAGCGCTTTTCTCCCTTCTTGCCCCCTGCATTGTCTCTGGAGTTGTTTCTCCGAATGTCGTTCGCTGCGGCGGGGGCGTTTCCATGAGCCGTCTTAGCCTGTGGTTCTGTCTGCCTTTCAGTGGTAGCCTCTTCGAGTCTCATGTACTTTCCAGCTTCATGGAAGAAATCGAGCAAGGTAGCTGGTTTTTCTTTAGTTAGTCTTCTAGCAAACTTGGTATCCGGATGCACACCACTACAAAGGGCCATCAGGACAAGTTTCTCATCGGCATCTTGAACTGCTGCCGCTGCGGCATTGAACTGGGTTAGGTATTGCTGCAGTGTCTCTCCGGGTTTCTGTTTGATAGTAGATAGGGAGTAAGCATCCTTGGGTTGTTCCACATGAATGCGGAACTGGCTGATAAACTTCTCCTTCAACATTTCCCATGAACTGATGGATCCTTGGGGTAGATGGCAGAACCAGGAGGTAGCTAGATCTGCTAAAAATAGTGGAAAGCATTTGCATAATACTCCTTCCGTTGCCCCACTCATGAGCATATGTTGTGTGTATCTTTGCAGGTGTACAACGGGGTCAGAGGTTCCCTTGTATGGTTCCATTGTCGGCATTTTCCACTCTCGGGGGGTGATGGCAATTTCAATATTGCGGGTGAAAGGGCTGGTTACCCTAGCACCTATCCCACGATCTCTTTGGTCCCGTTGGACGCATTCTCTGAACAATCGTGTCATCCTCTCATCAGAATATGGGGCAGATAAGAAAGAGCTTGGTTCTTCCCTGCGGGATCGATTCTGTCTGGATGGCCTGTATGGGTGGTATAGTCTATCACTCCTAACGTTTCCCAGCGGCTGTCTTTGGCTGTCCGGATGCATGCTAGGTTCAGCTATAATTGGCCCTTGCCTTGATCTTACCCTGTGGGGTTCTGTTTCAAGCATTTCCTCGGGGTCAACTTCGGGCTGGATTCTAGCTCGGCTCCGTTCATTGGTGTTTCTCTGGCTAGGCAGCATGACCGGCTCAGCTACATCCGATCCTTGCCTGGTACCTCCCCTGCGGGGTTCGGTTCCAAGCGTTTCCTTGGGTCAGAGTTCGGGCTGAGTTCGGGCTCGGCTCCTACCATTGTTGTTTCTGTTGATAGTTTCTTCGAAGAAGGAAGACCTTTGTCGCCCCCCAGATCCTCTGGATTGGGATTCACCCCATGATTCAGTATCGCGGTTGGATTCTTCAGCATCCCTTAAGCGTGACATGAGTTGGTCCACCAAAGCTTCTTGTTGGGATGTGAAGCGGTTAGTTACTTCAGCCACAACTCTGTCTAGATCTGCCCTAGTAATTGCTGTCGGTTGTTCTGTGGCAGGGGCTGTCGGGTTTGTCCGATCCTCATTCGGTACTGCTGTTGGAATGGGATGATTCTCTTGATCTGTGATTAATGGATCTGGAATGCTGCTGGTTGCGATGTTCTTTCCCTTTCTCTGCCTGGAAGTCATGTTGTCCAGGCACCAAGCGATGCTGTTAGGAAGAAGTCTGAGTGGGGGAAGCTTGAAGCTTCGGGTTCGAAGTTCTCAGTGAAAGCATCAAAAATGTTTGCACAATAAATGGGCGAACACCTCCAAGTCGTATTATTTAGTCGATTTTATATGTTTTTCAATGATTTGGGTGACTTATGCAAATATGTAAAAAGCAGGGACTAAACTGTAAAAGACACACAGATTTATAGTGGTTCGGCCAGAACGTGCCTACATCCACTTTATATGTTATTATCCTTTTTCTTTCAAATTACAAGTACAAAGCTTTGCATACAAGTATACGAAAGTTGTTTGAAAGTTCCTTCCATGCTTGAGATCTCAAACTTGTCTGCCACTGTTGTACCCCTGCCCCTCTATTTATAGAGTGAGGCTAGGGGCAGGGGTCCTGGATGTATATAGCTGCTGGCGGGCCTGGGCTGAAGCAATTCTGGCCTGGCGGCGTCCTGCTTCGGTAGTGTTTGGAGTGGTTGGAGTTTGGTTCGGTAGGGAAGTGGTTCGGTGATGATGGGTTTTGGACCGGTGGTGGGTTGGTTCGGCATGGAAGTGGAGAGGAAGTTAGGTGTTGAAGTGGAGATGTGGTTCGGTATGGTTTGGGGGAAGGTTGGTTCGGTGTGTTGGGTTGATTTGGTGGTGTTGGTCCGGCTATGAATGGTCCGGTGGTACGTGGACGTGAGTTTGATTCGGTGGTAGGTTGGCCTCTGGTTCGGTAGATAGGAGGTATACTTGGTTCGGCTAGGTAATGGAGAAGCCGTGGTTCGGCATGGAAGCTAATGCCTCTTGGTCTCGTGACCCCATGGGTGAGAGTTCGCCCAACACATACAATCCATACAAGTCTGTTCCGGGATCGAACAGAACCGAAGGCACTTCCAAAGAAGTCCTTGCAATCCGGATATTCACTAATCACGACCGGACTTCCCATCACTAAGGGTGATAAAACCTCTATATCGGAGATCAGCCGATGTAGAGTAACTCGACGGTAATCCTTTCGTTTTCACAAATATCCGGTCTTCAACACCGGTCATCAAATGTAAAACATTACGACGTATCACATATTCAGAATGGGTTATAAGACCCCAAGGTCCTTTCCCGGATAACCCGAATAGTGAGCGCTTATTCAAAAATAAGTGTGGCATTCAAATCCAAACAAATCACAACAAATACCCATTTAAAGGTAAATATTGATAGTCGGATTATTTAACTATCAATAGGCGTGCTCAACATCACCAAGTTCCAAATAATTTCTCAATTTTTTTTTTTTACTTTCCAAAATATCTTTACTAGATATAAAATTTTCCACACTTTAACCATTTGAAAATAAATTTTCAAATCAATTTTCACCTTTATCACTTTTGAAAAGCAAATTTCAATCATTTCCTAACTCGGAAATACTTTTATTTCAAAATGGTTCATTTAAACCAATTAAATAAATCCTTACCGATTTACTTTATATTTACGTTCCAAAACCGTAAATTAATTCCCAAACTTCAAAAATAAATCAACATTTATTTTTAAACAAATTCCCCTTTTCATTTATGAATTCCATAGTGAATTTACATTCTAAAATATTTGTGAATATATGATTTCCCAAACCGATTTCTAATATTCATTTTCAATTTATCTTCAAAAAAATAAATTCTCAAAACATTTCGTTTCACATTGGAAAAACATTTCCATACTTATTTATTTATAAGTAATTCACAAATCCATTTATTTTTAATACTTAGAAAATATTCCATATACTTAATATCGAAATTAAGTACATATTTCATTCTTTAAGGAAAACATTCACTTAACACATTTATTTGGGCTAAAACGAATGTTGCGTAAAACATCGTTACTACGACCCAAAATCACTAGTATAGGGATTCGAAATTTAGATAGATATATAAATCCCAATACTATACAAAAACATTTCCTTTCGGAAATCATTTACTATAACAATAGTGTTATAGTCCACCATTTCCTTCTTTCTCGAAAACGTCTATTTCAACAATGAATGTTGAAATCTATGTATTCGATACTTAATGCATTTTAAAACGTCTTTAAAATCATTAACTTCATTTCATAATGTTCCTTCCCCAAAAACATATCCATTTCATTTAATAATATATTCACTGTCCGAAATCGTGAATATAATCCCTTTCATATATTCCTATATCCAACTTATCAAATTCAATTTATTTCGGATTTATAAACAACGTTTATAAACTCCATTTATATTTTTATAAACTTCTATTTGTAAAAATCCTTTTTTATATCACATTTTAAATGCCAAAATCCGATTTATAAGTTGATTACTTATAAATCTTATATTTTACAAAATCTATCCATTTTATATATTCATATTTCATAAATTTATAAATCTCAATTTACTTATGAAATCCATTTTTATTTCACTTTATTACTTATAAAAACTCGTTTCATAATTCCAGTATTTTTAATTTATAAATATCAATTTTATAAATCTTTTATATAAACCGTTTATAATAATTCAAAATTCCCAATTAAACCATTTTATAAATTAATCACTATTTATTTCAAAATCTTAATTTGGTTATATTTTACAAAAATTATAAGTTTTATAACATTAAACTTATAACGTTAATTTATTTAAAATAAATCAATTCAAAATTTTAATAAAACGTATACTTTCAAAAATCACTTTAAAAATTCCTTTAAAAACCAAAAATAATTATTTTAAAACATCAGAGATGGATCCAATGATGCAGCAGCACCAAATAGTCAATCACGACATCCAAATATCATATATCGATATGATAATCAACAAATATCAAAATATCTGTAAATAAATCAATACAGTTGAGGAATCCAGTTGGATCCCTCCAACCTATTTCCCTGCATCCAAAAATGTTAGCACAATACCAATTCCGCTCCAGTACGGAATTATCGCGGTATATGGGATTTATAAAATATTATCCGCTTAATAGATGGCGCAATAGGGTCTCATCCGCTATAAAATGCGGGAAATCAACAATTGCAATATATACATATGCCAATATATATATATATATATATATATATATATATGTATGTATTGCTATTATATATAATACCAATTTCATTGTTTATGAAATATTCGCGGTATATGTTTTTAATAAATAACATCCGCTTACTAATGGCGCATAATGTCTATTTTAACAATCAATAGATAACAATCATCATTCAAACATGCATTCAAGTATTTTAAATATAACTATTTAAAACATAAATCGAAACTATTCGATTGAGTGAGAAGTTCTCACCTTGATTTCAATTCGTTTTAGCGATTTATTTCGAATAAAATTAAACGGACGTTTAATTTTACCCCAAATTTTCGCTGACTCCAATCGCTTCCAAACCAATTGCATTAAGTAGCATTCGCGAATACGATTCCAACGCTTCCTGTTTCGTCGAATTCCGACCTCGTATGACCGAGATATAGCATTACAAAGTTATACGAATAATTATATAATTCAATTTCAATTTAAATTTTATTTTTTTCAACCTCACTCACCCCTGGCCGTTGATTTCTCCTTGATTGCATCAGGGCCGTGCCCTATGTTTCTTTCCCAACGCACGAAAATCCCCAGGCTATTACGTTTCAAAACCGAACCCATCAAGCCGATCTAGGGCTCCAAATCGCGGCCATCACGAGCGAAACTAAGACGATCAGAGAGCCTCACGTTGAAGCCCCCACCTCCACCTACCAACGCCGGCCGACCGCACGTACGCGGCTCCCCCCTTGCGCGTAGAAACGCGTGCGCACGCAAGCACTTTCGGCCTCCATAAGTTCCTCCACGTTGCGAATTATCCAATCACAACCGTTGGATACGAAGGTCTCGTTACGCTCTACGTTATTGTAGTTGGGAGTTTCTTGAAACGATTGACGGATTGAAAGATAATTGAGGAAGAATGTGGGAGTTTTATGGCCTTCAAAATAGGGGGAGGCGGCCGGCCATTAAACCCTAGCTCTATATTTTTTTTTATTTTGTGATAAAATTTGTCTATTTATAGAAAATATCGAACACTATTCATCCGGCTTTTCAAAACTCCGATTTACGCGCGGTAACCGGCGTTCCTAAGGTTTATCCCGCGTTTCGGACACAATGGAACAGGTTTCGGGAGCTAATTTGGTCATCTGTGCGAGTTATGGAAATAAACGTTCAATTTAAAATTAAACCTATTAAATGATTTTCTAGGCGTTTTGGCTTGCACCGGACAAACGGTAAATCCGATTGACATGAAATTTGAAACCTTTCAATAATATCACATTACGGATCTGATGAAACTGGTTTCGTCGAAATTCGAGACCTTTTGAAAAATGACTATTTTAACTCGCCAAATTAATATTAAAACAATTTCGATGCATTTCGAGCTGCCACGATCAAACGATAACTCCGATTGCTACGAAAATTGAAATCCGGTAATAACAAACTATTATGGATCCAATGGAACTAGTTTCATCCAATTCTGAGACTGTTCAAAAATTGGTTATTTTCCAGTCGATAATTAAATATTAAAATATTCAATTTTCACAAATAAACTTTTAATTCGATTTTAAAAGTTCTAAAATATCGTTCTAACTTCAATATGATATAATAAAATTTTAAAAATCATTTTCAATCATATTTAACCCTATTTTCAATTATTTCTGTATTTCCACATATTAAATTATCGATTTAATTATCCAATTAAATCCAATTATTCAAAATAAAATTTATTCGACTTATAAGTTTCACTTATTAATATTTAAATTTAATTAAATATTCAAATTTTAATTAATAAAAATTCTGGGTCGTTACAGACTTTCCCCCTTAAAAGAATTTCGTCCTCGAAATTACCAAGTAAGAAAAGTTACAGAATTTATTAACTTTCCAAAATCCATAGTTAAACTTCTTACAATAAATTTACTAAGTTTCCAAATCATACTTGGTTATCTTTCAAAACCAAACTATATCATTTAACTTTCAATTCCAAAATCAAAGTTATAGTTTTCACAAATTTCCTAAATTTTCTCAAAATTTTTCTAACGCCTTAAATTTTCGGAAAAATTCGCCATAGTCTCCTTTGCACGGCTTGATCCGGAAAAAAAATGACAGTAAATATATCACAAATATACATCTTATCAAGTAATGAGGCATCCCGTAGGGAAAAAAGTGTAAAAGTACGGTATGTAATCCGAGATATGTACCTTATTATATTATTGGCGAGCATATACGGCTAATATAGCGCGAAAGCGAGCTCCAAATGCAAAGCAACGCAATCCGCACCTACTAAACACTCAGCAACAACATGTGAATCATGCATATATGAAAATAGTATCAATATACAACATATAGTAACATAATAACTACATATGCCAACATAGCAAATGCAACAAAACAACAAATGCAAACATCAACCAACTATCATCCATAGCCAAATCAATATTCATTCATATTCTCATTAATATTCAATGAATTGGTTTTCAAATTAATTCACATTTGATTCATTAACATTGGATTTTATCAACTTTCATTCATATCCAATTTCAATTAGCGTGCATTTACTAATTAAATCCAATTCACATTCAATTCTATTCAAATTTATTTACTTTCAATTTGAATTCAATTTCATAGCTTCCAATTTCGCTAATTCACTTTCATTAACATTTAATGAATTTATATACAATCAATCAACAATCAAATAACAACCAGTGTTTATTCAATACAACCAAATTTATTCACTTTTCATTCAATTTGGTTCAACACTTTTAATTCCATTTGGATCATATTAAATTGACTTCCATTCAATTAATTCAACTTCCAATAACATTAGCTTTTAATGAATTAACACTTATATTCATTGTTTCATACCAATTATTTACATTTAATTGATTAACATTCAATCCATTAGTTCAATTCAATTGCTAATTCTTTTAACAATATAATGTTGAATTCCATTCATATAACTCAAGTTCAAATTCTTAATGACTTCACTTCATTAATTCACTTATTAATTTACTTTGACACCAAAAATCAACTTCATTCAACTTCACTTAAGTTATATTCCATTTCAAGCATCTTATCAAATCCAAATCAATTTATTTAACTTTCCTTCTGTTAAATTTCAAATTACATGTCTTTGATGACAACTCAAATTTATTTCAACTTGGATTTTATTGATTTACTTATACCTTCTTTAATTTAACTCCATCCTTTAAATTAAATTTATTCTATCAAAATTCAATCTGTATAAGTTATCAATTCATTTATCATTCCCATAAACATTTTAAATAGGATTCCAGAATCTTTTCAACCTTTCAAAACCATTTTTTTTTAAATCAATTCAAATTATCTTTTGAATTCCCAAAACCAAACTTAAAACTTTCCAAACAACTTCATTTAAAATAATCTGGAAGCAATACCTCTTTTGGAAACCCGAAAATGAACACCGATGATGTCATAATCATCATCGGAATTATTTTCCAGCGACCGAAAAGAGTTTAGAGCTTTCATCTCTCCAAAACAATTTCCCAAAATATAAAATCTTTTCAAAACACTTCTCTGGAATTTTGTTTTCAGAATATAAATCACATTTATAAGTCTTTTACTTACATAATTTCACTTCTTATATGTATAAGATTATTTCACAATTGTAAATCATTTCAATTATAATTCCATGCTTATAATTCATTTGCATATACAATTATTCTTTTAAAATTGGTGTTTTATTTAACAACCAAACAATCAATTCATATATACTTTAATAATTCTGAAAAATTATTCCTTTATATACAAAATATAATCAAGGTAAAATTATTTCATTTACCCTATTTAAAATAATACTATGTTGACATGTCTCGTTTAAGTGTTTAGAAATCCCTATCGATAATATGGCGTCCCACACACCGACCAGAATTCACAAACAGCTCAACGGATAAGCAAACACAATATAAAACAATTTATATTCACTAACAAATACGCACTCGTATCTATTATTACACTCACACTCATTCTAGAGTACTACTGACTCCATCTCTAATGAGTAACACCCAACAGAGCCATGGTTGTCGCTTAACCATAAGCTCTGATACCAAATGTAACGACTGCGATTTTTCCGTCCACGAAAATCGACATCAATACGTCCACTGTATCAACTGCCGAGCAATCGAAGGTCGGAAAACCGTACCGTTAGGGTTAAAGAAGAAGAAAAAGTAGAAGAAGATAGAACAGAATAGAAAGAAATAACAGAACAACATCAGAATCTCACAATTCGCAGCGGAACAACATATAATAAATAAATGAATAATCTTTAAACAAAGAACTATATCAGTTATTACATTACATTACATTTCATTACATCATCAGAGTGTACAACAACAAACAACATCAATAGCGGAAAAGAAATACTATATACTAGTAATACGCCATGTCATCCAACTTGCTTCCAGCAACTCCTGAATTCCAGAATATCCTGATAAACCTGTCTCTTGACTGCCCGTGTGGAAATTGGTGGGCACCCAGAGTTTAGGAAGGAAAACAATAAACTCCGAGTCAGTCATGTGACTGGTGTGAGAACTCAAAACAGTTTATCTTTAAAACAAAATAGAGGAATATTTTTAAAGTCAATTCGCAATGCTTTTTAAAAATGAGACTACCATAAGGCCTCCCGCACACACACACAATGCAAACGCAGAATCGGAGGAGATTTCTCCTTATGATAGTCAAAGATGCTTGATACGCATTAAAAAGAACATTTGATATTATTACTAGTGCATAGTGTAGAGAAAATCATTTCGAAAATAAAGATATAAATCTTAGCCAGCATAGACATTTCGAACTATGCCTACTATAGCTACCATCCAAACAGTGGGGCGCCACCATAAGTGAATGATAGGTTCTACAACTAAAATCGTACAAGATCGTATTGTTTCTTTCGATTTCCAACAAATGGTCAGGCCAAGGAACTTCCCATTGCCACATGGAAACGCCTCTGGAATGACGTCCCGAGAACCAAACCGAATCTCTGCCAACACAAGGCCGGATTACCCCAAACTGGGTAACTACTGACACGAATATGTCATCCCCGGATCGTAACCGATCTATCCGAGGATTCTCGATTTCCAACAACCACAAAATATGCAGCAACAACATAGGTTAAATATCCGGGCTCCATACCATGATACCACCTCTATCCAGAAGGAATGACATACACTAAAGGGGCGCTACCCCCTAATAACCATGTCGCATCCTTCCTGTTTTGACCATTTCCGGGGTGTGAGGTCCGACGAAGTCTCGTCCACAAAGCCACACTTTATACAAAAGCCGTGCTTTGGGTCAATCAAATGATCATAGAAATGATCACCAAGATAAATGATCAAATAAATGATCATATCACAAATGATCAAACAATGATCATTTCACAGCAACACTCTGCATGCCACACTACCAAATTGGGAGTATATCACTAATAACCTTCAACTATATAACGTCTGAGCTCGTACGTCTCAGAGAAGGGTGTTAAGCTAAGAGAATAAATTCTACGCCACCAACAGAAATATATTTGAAAGAAATCAGCATTATATCTCAATTTGTAATGTCAGACATACAATCCATACAAGTCTGTTCCGGGATCGAACAGAACCGAAGGCACTTCCAAAGAAGTCCTTGCAATCCGGATATTCACTAATCACGACCGGACTTCCTGTCACTAAGGGTGATAAAACCTCTATATCGGAGATCGGCCGATGTAGAGTAACTCGACGGTAATCCTTCCGTTTTCACAAATATCCGGTCTTCAACACCGGTCATCAAATGTAATCCATTACGACGTATCACATATTCAGAATGGGTTATAAGACCCCAAGGTCCTTTCCCGGATAACCCGAATAGTGAGCGCTTATTCAAAAATAAGTGTGGCATTCAAATCCAAACAAATCACAACAAATACCCATTTAAAGGTAAATATTGATAGTCGGATTATTTAACTATCAATAGGCGTGCTCAACATCACCAAGTTCCAAATAATTTCTCAAATTGTTTTTTACTTTCCAAAATATCTTTACTAGATATAAAATTTTCTACACTTTAACCATCTGAAAATAAATTTTCAAATCAATTTTCACCTTTATCACTTTTGAAAAGCAAATTTCAATCATTTCCTTACTCGGAAATACTTTTATTTCAAAATGGTTCATTTAAACCAATTAAATAAATCCTTACCGATTTACTTTATATTTACGTTCCAAAACCGTAAATTAATTCCCACACTTCAAAAATAAATCAACATTTATTTTTAAACAAATTCCCCTTTTCATTTATGAATTCCATAGTGAATTTACATTCTAAAATATTTGTGAATATATGATTTCCCAAACCGATTTCTAATATTCATTTTCAATTTATCTTCAAAAAAATAAATTCTCAAAACATTTCGTTTCACATTGGAAAAACATTTCCATACTTGTTTATTTATAAGTAATTCACAAATCCATTTATTTTTAATACTTAGAAAATATTCCGTATACTTAATATCGAAATTAAGTACATATTTCATTCTTTAAGGAAAATATTCACTTAACACATTTATTTGGGCTAAAACGAATGTTGTGTAAAACATCGTTACTACGACCCAAAATCACTAGTATAGGGATTCGAAATTTAGATAGATATATAAATCCCAATACTATACAAAAACATTTCCTTTCGGAAATCATTTACTATAACAATAGTGTTATAGTCCACCATTTCCTTCTTTCTCGAAAACGTCTATTTCAACAATGAATGTTGAAATCTATGTATTCGATACTTAATGCATTTTAAAACGTCTTTAAAATCATTAACTTCATTTCATAATGTTCCTTCCCCAAAAACATATCGATTTCATTTAATAATATATTCACTGTCCAAAATCGTGAATATAATCCCTTTCACATATTCCTATATCCAACTTATCAAATTCAATTTATTTCGGATTTATAAACAACGTTTATAAACTCCATTTATATTTTTATAAACTTCTATTTATAAAAATCCTTTTTTTATATCACATTTTAAATGCCAAAATCCGATTTATAAGTTGATTACTTATAAATCTTATATTTTACAAAATCTATCCATTTTATATATTCATATTTCATAAATTTATAAATCTCAATTTACTTATGAAATCCATTTTTATTTCACTTTATTACTTATAAAAAATCGTTTCATAATTCCAGTATTTTTAATTTATAAGTATCAATTTTATAAATCTTTTATATAAACCGTTTATAATAATTCAAAATTCCCAATTAAACCATTTTATAAATTAATCATTATTTATTTCAAAAATCTTAATTTGGTTATATTTTAAAAAAATTATAACTTTTATAACATTAAACTTATAACGTTAATTTATTTAAAATAAATCAATTCAAAATTTTAATAAAACGTATACTTTCAAAAATCACTTTAAAAATTCCTTTAAAAACCAAAAATCATTATTTTAAAACTTCAGAGATGGATCCGATGATGCAGCAGCACCAAATAGTCAATCACGACATCCAAATATCATATATTGATATGATAATCAACAAATATCAAAATATCTGTAAATAAATCAATACAGTTGAGGAATCCAGTTGGATCCCTCCAACATGTTTCCCTGCATCCAAAGATGTTAGCACAATACCAATTCCGCTCCAGTACGGAATTATCGCGGTATATGGGATTTATAAAATATTATCCGCTTAATGGACGGCGCAATAGGGTCTCATCCGCTATAAAATGCGGGAAATCAACAACTGCAATATATACATATGCCAATATATATATTGCTATTATATATAATACCAATTTCACTGTTTATGAAATATTCGTGGTATATGTTTTTAATAAATAACATCCGCTTACTAACGGCGCATAATGCCTATTTTAATAATCAATAGATAACAATCATCATTCAAACATGCATTCAAGTATTTTAAATATAACTATTTAAAACATAAATCGAAACTATTCGATTGAGTGAGAAGTTCTCACCTTGATTTCAATTCGTTTTAGCGATTTATTTCGAATAAAATTAAACGGACATTTAATTTTACCCAAAATTTTCGCTGACTCCAATCGCTTCCAAACCAATTGCATTGCGTAGCATTCGCGAATACGATTCCAACGCTTCCTGTTTCGTCGAATTCCGACCTCGTATGACCGAGATATAGCATTACAAAGTTATACGAATAATCATATAATTCAATTTCAATTTAAATTTTATTTTTTTCAACCTCACTCACCTCTGGCCGTTGATTTCTCCTTGATCGCATCAGGGCCATGCCCTACGTTTCTTCCCCGACGCACGAAAATCCCCAGGCTATTACGTTTCAAAACCGAACCCATCAAGCCGATCTAGGGCTCCAAATCGCGGCCATCACGAGCAAAACTAAGACGATCAGAGAGCCTCACGTTGAAGCCCCCACCTCCACCTACCAACGCCGGCCGACCGCACGTACGCGGATCCCCCCTTGTGCGTAGAAACGCATGCGTACGCAAGCACTTTCGGCCTCCATAAGTTCCTCCACGTTGCGAATTATCCAATCACAACCGTTGGATACGAAGGTCTCATTACGCTCTACGTTATTGTAGTTGGGAGTTTCTTGAAACGATTGACGGATTGAAAGATAATTGAGGAAGAATGTGGGAGTTTTCTGGCCTTCAAAATAGGGGGAGGCGGCCGGCCATTAAACCCTAGCTCTATATTTATTTATTTTATTTTGTGATAAAATTTGTCTATTTATAGAAAATATCGAACACTATTCATCCGGCTTTTCAAAACTCCGATTTACGCACGGTAACCGGCGTTCCTAGGGTTTATCCCGCGTTTCGGACACAATGGAACAGGTATCGGGAGCTAATTCGGTCATCTGTGCGAGTTATGGAAATAAACGTTCAATTTAAAATTAAACCGATTAAACGATTTTCTAGGCGTTTTGGCTTACACCGGACAAACGGTAAATCCTATTGACATGAAATTTGAAACCTTACAATAATATCACATTACGGATCCGATGAAACTGGTTTCGTCGAAATCCGAGACTTTTTGAAAAATGGTTATTTTAACTCGCCAAATTAATATTAAAATAATTTCGATGCGTTTTGAGCTGCCACGATCAAACGATAACTCTGATTGCTATGAAAATTGAAATCCGATAATAACAAACTATTACGGATCCAATGGAACTAGTTTCGTCCAATTCTGAGACTGTTCAAAAATTGGCTATTTTTCAGTCGATAATTAAATATTAAAATATTCAATTTTCACAAATAAACTTTTAATTCGATTTTAAAAGTTCTAAAATATCTTTCTAACTTCAATATGATATAATAAAATTTTACAAATCATTTTCAATCATATTTAACCCTATTTTCAGTTATTTCTGTATTTCCACATATTAAATTATCGATTTAATTATCCAATTAAATCCAATTATTCAAAATAAAATTTATTCGACTTATAAATTTCACTTATTAATATTTAAATTTAAATAAATATTCAAATTTTAATTAATAAAAATTCCGGGTCGTTACACATCAGGTTTCAAAGGTGTGAGTTCGGGTTTTTGTTCAGGGGAATTCGAGTTTTACTCGAAGCAGGAGAAGGAGTGGGGAAAGTTGAGTTTAGTACAAGCATTTGGATGTTTTGCTCGAGTATGCTGTGTTGTGCAGTTTTGTGATGTTCAGGCTTTAAGAATTTAAAAGCAAATGTTAAAAAAAAAATTAAAACAAAGAAAATTGATTTTGTAATGATTCAAGTTTTAAACACAGTTAAACAAGTTTTACTATTATGAAAATAAATTGCTTTCAAAGAGATTTGATTTTTGGGATGTTTATAAAGTTTTAAACAAAAGTATAACAAGTTTTTATTTATAAAACTAATTTGTTCCAAAGTTAAGTTTTAAATAAGTTTATATATACTGAAATATAAATATTTTAAAATAAAATAAGTAGATTTTCAAAAATGAGGTTTGTATTAAATTTTGTTAAATAACTTTGGAAAGTTTTAAAGATTTAAAAGCTTAATTGAATGTTTAAATTGTTTTAATTATAATTGATTTCTAAAATATTTTATTCTAAATAAAGTTTAATGATTAAGATTTAGGAATCAATTATAATAAAGATTTATCTTAAGTAATTAAGAGTTTTGATTAATTAAAGATAAAAAAAATTGTGAAGGTAATTAAGATAATTCAATTGTTACTAATAATCAAAGAAATATTGATTAATATAAATAATTTAATTAAGGTAATGATTTTCTTAATTAAGGGTCTTTTAAAATATAAGAAGTTAACCAATTATTTAATTAATTTTAAATAATTAGTTAAATAATTAACTAAATAATTAATTGGTAAGTGATTAAAGATAATCACTTATGATTTAATTTGGTTAAATTACTTAGTGAAGAAATTAAGTGATTAATTACTGGAGGTAATTAAGTAAAGAGAAAATATTTAACAAAGTAATTAGAGGTTAATTACTTTATGAAAATAACTAGGTGGTAGTGATTAAGGATTAATCACTTAGTAATTAATTAAAAGAATCAATTAATATAATTAATTAAGGTTTAAATTAATCGATTAATTAAAGATTAATTAATTTATGAAAGGATTAACAGTAATTAATAAAATGATTAATTACTTGTTAGGTAATTAAAAAGGAATTTAATTAATGAAAGAAATCATTAATTAATGGAATATTTAATTAGTAATTAATAAATTAAAGGAAAATTAATTCATAATTATGTTTGATTACTAAATGTGATTAAAGTAATTAATCAAATGTGATTAATTAAAAATTGATTAATCAGGTGTGATTGATTAAAAAGGAATTAAGAGATTATTACTTGGGGTAATTAAAGAATAATTAATCAAGGATGATTAATTTAAAGGGGTAATTAAGAGATAATTACTTGGTATAATTAAGAAGTAATTAATAAGGATGATTAATTAAAATTGTAATTAAGGAATAATTACTTAAAGTAATTAAGAAATAATTAATCAAGGGAGATTAATTAAAGTGGAAAATTAAGTGATGATTAATTAATTAATTTGTAATTAATTAATGGTAAGTAAGTTGGATTAATGATAATCCAAGTGATTAAGTAAGGAATTAATTTAATTAAGAATTAATTAAATTAATTATGAGTGGTCCAAACATGTTTATAGATGATTAATGATTGGATGATAAATATCATTGGACGAGTTAATGATATTGGATGATATTGGATGTCATTAGTTGATATGTAATGATTTGAATGTGATATATCTGAGATGTGATATATATGTTGCTTTGTGATATGTGTGGATGAATTAGATAATAATGGATTATCTGCCTGTGTGTTATGAATCATCCGTTTATGTTAAGTGATATTCCGAATATCTACTGTTTAGAACCCTTAAGTACAACTTGGACATTAAAATGGCGTTTTTGGATTCGGTGAGACCGGGATCGGATTTTATATCCGAAAACCACATCGATCCAAATTAATGTTAGGTCGTAAATCCAAGTGAAGTGAAGTGAAGACTCAAGTGTAAGAACTATATATCGTTATAACTCCGAGGGTGATTCCAGAATGAGTTTAACAAAGATAGTACTTTCAGGTTCGAGATGAAGATTCAGAGTGCAAGGGCTATTGTCGTTAACTCTAAGGGTTATTCCAAAATGACTGTAACGAGATTGTGCCTTCGGTTTCGTTCGGACCCGGAACGGACTTGTATGGATTGAATGCTTTCAGAACATCATCAGGTGGACGATGGGCATTCTAAGACAGATGTGTCCTATAAAGGTAATCGCAGCCTCAAGCCTCATCAACTGTTATCCCGCTTTTTGGGCAAAAGCCGTGATACCAAAAGATTGGTCAAAAACAGAAAATAGTTCGCCTCAGAGATTGGTCGTATTTCACCTCACTATGGATATCGATGAATTCTGTCCGAGCCCGGATCGGGCCACAATTAATAAGGCATGACAAGAAAGACCATAGAAGCCAGCATTTCAAATTTCAAGTCAATCCGAGGTCATATGCTCAAGTTATGATGGATTCAAGTTAAGAAGGTACACATCGCTCGGTTCGAACCCATCATGTTCGAACCCATCATATTCGAACCCATCGTGTTCGAAACCATCGTGTTCGAAACCATCTGTTTCGAACCCATCATATTCGAACCCATAGGAAGAGGCGACGTTCGAATCCATCAGCCAACGTCTCCCTTCGAATCCATCAAGCCAATTCATGCTTCGACTCCATCACTACTTCGAATCCATCACCACTTCGAATCCATCCATCAACTTCGTATCCATCACTACTTCGAATCCATCCATCAACTTCGTATCCATCACCACTTCGAATCCATCCATCAACTTCGTATACATCACTACTTCGAATCCATCCATCAACTTCGTATCCATCACTACTTCGAATCCGTCCATCAACTTCGTATCCATCACCACTTCGTGTCCACCTCAAGCTTCGAACCCATCACAAGCTTCGAGTCCATGCTGTCTTCGAACCCTACACGTTAAAAACAACTTCGAATCGATCCAGAGCCATCGATTCGAAGCGTCGCTGCCCCCTCATGCAACATATGGATTCGAACCATATGGATTCGAAACATATGGGTTCGAACGACCCATAGGATCGGTTCGAAGTTGCCAGCGTACCGAAATGCATCACCTTGAATCGATCATATCTCTCAATCCCTTGATTCAAATGCCATGAAATTTTCACTGAAGCTTGATTACATGATGAAGAACGTCCACGCCAAGTTTCATCGCAATTGGACAATTTTTTGATCGATTCGAAGTTCACTTCGAATCGATGCCAAACTGGGCACGCAGTCCAAGAACGCGGGCCTGTGGGCCCCCCGTCACGTGCCAAGCAGCCTCTCCAGGTTTTGGGCGGGATTTTGGCCTTCCACGCCTATAAATAGAGCCCCTGGTCATTCAGAAAAGGGGTCGGAGAATTTGGAGAGAAAGAGTACGCCTAAACGCTGCCAGAATCACTCCATACCACCATCTTGGCTGCTGATTTCAAATTTAAGTCTGTTGTCTGCTGTAATTTGCTTCAAAACACTTGTAACCTTCAAGTATTAAGCAATAAAGTGATCAAACTTCATAGTGGACGTAGGCGCATCGCCGAACCACTCTAAATTCTTGTCTTCTATGCAATTTACTTTTCTATAACTTGGAGTTTTTGTTAGATAATTTTCATTTCCAATTTAAGTTCTTCACTTATTATCTCTTCAAAGACTTCCGAAGGGTGTTGCCCAATTTTGGTGCAAACATCAACCGGGAATGGATAAAACATGGGAGGTGCAGTAAGGCTAAGTGGGTCATGCCCAAGTAGGACGAGATTTACCCCTGTCTAGATGTCCCTTTTTATTTCGGCTGTGTGGGCAGTTGGTCTCCGGCCAACTGCGGGGTTGTCTTGTTCGGGACTATTTAGTAAGGAATGGTTCCGGCCTTGTGTTGCAGGGGATTTAGGGTGGATCCTCGGTACGGTGATCTAGGCCACATACTGTGACGGACAGTACCCCAGTAACCCTGCCATTGATGGAAACCCATTCTTCCTACGAGCCCTTACGGTTTTGATTGTATTACCCATTTTTGTGGCTAATAGCTAGAATTTAATAGATGTAACAATTTCGTATATTTCTTATTTACTTGAAAACCCTAGAAACTATTATAATATCACTGGATTTCCTATCAAATGTTTTGGTTAGCATAAGGTAAAAACTTCTCCATGTTTATGTGTGGGAAGTCTTACGTGATACCTTTCTTTTAAAGGATTTTCTAAAGTTAAGTAATTTTAAACCGTTTGCTCACACCAGACCCCTGTCTCACCCAAGTGTTTATTTTCTGTTTTATCAAACTCTTGGGTACTCATATTACGTATGAGTAGTCGAGGGATTCAGGTTAGCTTTGACGAGTTCTGGAGGAGCTTTGGAGCAGGAGGCTTCAGTGTGTAGATATATAGATAGAGTTTCCGCCGTGATGTTATTCTGTATGGATGTTCTTGTAGTGTACATTAGACAGAAATGTTATAACTGTATAAATTGAGATGTATAGTTGTGTACTCTGATGTATATGATACTATATATATGTTATATATTATATTTCATTCGTTCCGCTGTGAGATTCTGATGTGTTGTTGTTCTTTCTTCTCTTTCTTTTCTTCTTCTATCCCTTTCTTTCTTAAGTAATGATGTGTCTTTCTGTGATAGAAAGGCGGGTCGCTACAAATAGCGAGTTGACTCGAAGCGAAGTCATGTCGATCGCTTTAATTTTTGTAGGCCCGATAACCTATAATTCTCTAGAATGCACCGAACTAGGTATGTCGATCTACAATGACCGGGCCTACCTGTCGAATGATATACGCCGAGCGAGAAGTGTCGAGTGACATACGCCGAACCATTCTCCATCTACACGTCTACCTTGATCGAGCCATCGTTCACTTATTCTTCTCGGTCGATCCAACACCTGGTACCGAACCAGGTAAGTGGACCGATCCACGCAAATATACCAGCTGAACCAGGTGAGTACACCGACGGTGGACCTTGGGTAGTTGACTCAAAGCGAGGTCATGCCGAGCGCCTCACTTCATTCACTTTGTTGAAGTCACGCCGAACGGTGTATTTTGTTGTATGGCTTCACTCCTTTGACCGAGTGGTGCATTCTGGAATACTGTCATATTCATTTGGGCCAAACCCTTCTGTGTCGAGCCATTCTTGCCGAGCGACATGCATTGTGCTCCTTTAGCCTCTATCCTTTAGCCGAGCGATGATGATCGAACAAAGGACGCTAAGAGATGGCGTTCGAATGAAGGATGAGCGATTCACTTAGGCCAAACGGCACTTGCATTCCGAACGACGCGTCTAAGCCAAACTGCACTTGCATTTCGAACGACATGTCTAGGCCGAACGACACTTAATAGTTTGCCTCTCGTAGCCGGGCCATGAAACCGGGTAATAGTACATTTATTTGAACAATATGCACTACATAACGAACAAGCTAACATGTTTGTTGCAATATAAATCCCAACATCTATAGACGGACATGTTATAGCTTGCATGGATTGACAAGTTACACAAGCATACATACAATATGTATACGATAAACATATATATATATATATATAATAAAACTATATTTTTCATAAATTTATATAAAATAAAATATTTTATTTAAATAAAATTTAAAAATGTTTTAAATGAATTAAACTTCATTGGCCCGATATACATTCAATGAGCGAATTTTTTGGTAATTCACCCATAACTTCCGTTACGGGCAGGCCTAGTTCCGATAACTTTATTAATAAATATAGATATAATATATATATATATATATATATACATTATTTAGAATATATGTGTCTTTATCTGTATGTATATTGGCAAAAAGTTTACATATCAAAAATTGCCTTTTTAACTATATATTACATTTGAATTTATACATATATATACATACATACAGATATATACATATACATATCTGTTGTGTGTGTGCATTTATTTAATTTCAATTTTTTTGCGAAGGCCGAAATTAAAAATAAATACATGTACACATATGCACATACACGCGTGTGTGTGCACACGCACATTATAACATCCTCCACTTGGAGGCCCAAAACTAACGGCTACGGATGCTACAGTCATCCATGGTTATTAATTCTCGGTGACCAAATGCGGTAATGTTAGATGCATTGATACGATAGAAACATGTGGATATGAAAAGAAAGAAAAAAACCATTAAGCAAATTTCTCATTCCATTTCATATCATTTCAGATTCATTACATAATCCCCTATTTAAGAACCATGCTCAAAGTAAATATAATTATTACAACATACATCAAGTATGAAGATGTCCCCTTGGATGATCAGAGTATGTGTGTGTGTATATATAGAGGCTATCAAATAACTTTGCCTTCATTAAAACACTACGGAATCAAAATGAAAAGAACTCTTAATAGCTAGCTAGCTTGCCTCCCGCACGTCTCTAGAAGCCTATTCGTCTAAGAAGTACCTGAAAAGCCTCAACTCTTAAACTACTCAAAACTAATTAAGCACCCGAGTGTTTAAGGGGAAAACATAAACTTCGAGTCAGGCATAAAGCCTGGTATGAATAACAACCTACCATCTCGAACCATTTAGATATCAAATGAGACCACCTCGCTTAGCGGAACGGGTTCTTACCTCACTAATTTCTTACCCAAAGATTTGTAATAACCATATATTATGCCTGCATCCACATTGGTCAAAAAATAGCAATTTATAATATTATGATGATGTGCAAACAAGCAAAATATCATGCATTTCCCATCCCAATTCATTTTGACTATCTACCGTAGTTATAGTTTCAAGGGTCACTATTAACCGGTTAGTTTTCATGGGATGATTGATAAACTGTTTAAAGTTTATGGACTGTATATACTATTTCATAGTTTTCATGGGGTCACTAAGAACCATTTCAAACTTATGGACCATCTACACAGTCTCGTAGTTTTCATGGGATCACTAAGAACCTACTGGCCCTTGCTGATAACTTCATTCAATTATTTCATGGGTCCCCCAGAAACTATTGGTATCTCAATAACACCCCTTTACACTAATAGAAAAAATTAAACAGACGACAGATATGCTCCGTTGTTTGAATGTATACCTTTCCGCTGTCTATTTCCTTGCCGTCTGATTATATATCAGACACAGATATGCCCCGTCGTCTTATGATAACTAACGCAACACATAAAACAAAGTCGCGTGTTATCAGTTGTGTTGTTCTTGTTTTACAAATAGTAGAAATGAATATCATACATTGTCTAAAAGTTAATAAAATAACAGTTTTTTGTAATCTTAACAAAATGCACATTTCTACTAATTTTTGCAACTGTCTTCTTACAACAGACAAATATTCGTTTAGAGCAGTTAAGATAACACAAATCAGTTTTTGCATGTGTTATTCTTTCTTAAATGAGATGATACAAAGCAGTTCAAATGACAAAAAGCAGTTAGATTAACACAAAGTAGTTCATATTTCTACTACATACGATATTAAACAAAATCAACCTCAACGCCAAATCTAAATACATCCTATGAGCAGCAGTTCAACACAAACTGCACAAACTACACAACTGATCCCATAGACACACAGAATATAATAAAACCAACATTGGAAAAACTGACCAAACAGGGTTCAATTGCATGGTACATATATTTACATAATATAATAACAGACATATATAAAATTCAGGCATTATGATTCACCAAACTTGTAGACATACATAGCCCACTCCATGCGAACGATATCAATATCCTTTTGGAAAAAAGTATTGCTTACATCCTTCTCCCACTGCAACAAATAGGAAATACAGAGGTTAACTTTACTCCGCATGTAACTCGATATATATATATGCCTAACTAAAATACAATATTGACATATATTACCTTAGCAGCCCATTGTTGATTCTTGTCTCCCAGAAGTTCTTTCATGTAGCGCATAACCACAATCCACATGTCAAATAACCTCTCTGTTTTGGAGCTCCCTAAAGCATGCATAGATGTCGATTAAACATATAATTTAATAAAACATGTTGAGGAAAAAAGTCATTAGACTTGAAAATTATTGAGTACGTATATGCATCATACAAGGCGTCTATCGAACTTTCATTTCGCCTCTTGCTTTGTCCTAATTATAAATTGTAATGGAGCTGTAAAGTAAACAAACATAAACCACCAAACCTTTGAATACATGTTTGGCCAAATTATCTCTAGTGCAATTGAAGTAAATATAAACAAACATTGGAATGCACATTCAGGACCAACCTAAATTACCACACTTTCACCAACGTTTGTAAATTACAATGAAGCTGTAAAGTAAACAAATATAAAATAGCAATTGTTCATAGACGCTCATAGTATTAATCTATTCTTGACCATATAATCGTCCTCTCAATGGATCCATGAAATGTATACTTTCTTCAGTGGGATTCACGACTATTAAACACCAATGATTACTAACATTGAAAATTCCACTCAGCATTCATAGCAAAGTATACAAAAGCATGAGTCAAGTACAAAATTTTATAGAAGAATATAGAGAACCATACTGTACATAACCTGAGTTATACAACACTAAAAAAATATAATCAGTTTATTCCATTGTTCATACAGTTTGGCCAAACCATAAGCTATTTTAGCTGAATTTCCACATCCGCGTGCATCTGTACAAGTAGATATACGAAGGCAGTCATTTCTACCATCTTAGGTTTCTACAGCGCTTAGTGAAGATAGCTATAAAGAAAAGAATAATTAACACCAAATGCAACATTAAAAATTGTGACTTGAGCATATGTCTCAACAATGACATGATCAACACCAATGCATCACTAAAAGAATGGTTAACACCTACCTCGTATAAAAAAGGATGGCTTGAGCGGATGTCTCAAGAAAAATTATGATCGCATGTATATCTCTCCTGAAGATATCCATTTTGTTTGGAAATTGAACGTTTCCTCACCCAAAATGGTGTTGACGCTAACCCCATTCTTCAGGGATGTATTTTCCCATTGCCAAAGCATGTTTAGCACGGCAGGCAGTTTAGTAGGCAATGTCTCGAGGTCTTCTGCATCATCCAACCCATTATGATCATATTTCCTCTTACTCTTCTTGAAAAAATAAGGCAAAACAACCTCCAAGTTATGAATAACAGTCAACTTGTTTATAGCAAATTAAATAAAACATTGGTTACGTAAAAAACTTATGAATTATTCTTATGAAACAAATTTGTCTATTTAATAATGCTCGATATTCTACAAATGTTTACTGTAATCTTATTGCTTATGTTATGCATTTTATAATTGAACAACAATTTTCACAATAGTTTGATTGAAGTTTCATTTTCAATTTAGGCAAGTGGTGAAGTAGTAACGGTTTTTTGTAAGAGAATAATTGACTCTTTAAACCAATCTTCATTTACTACACAAACTAGTCTGGTCATAAAAATATCAATTATTTTACATTAAATACATAAAAAGAACTAAGGTATACACTTATTAACTAATTATTTTTCATTGAAATATCATTCGTTAAAAGCTATGGTGTACGAAAGTCATGGTTACAACCCAAGTGACAACAACTGGTATGTTTGTTAGTGAAGGATTCATGATTTTAACTTGAAATATAACAGCAGATATTGAAAGCATACAATATGTGAAGTCTATTAATATAGAGTGAATACATGGTAACCATGCATGGATACTGAAATTAACTTCTTATTTACTGCAATGGAGATCAAGCTTCTCAGCCAAGCAATATATATACCACCAAGCGCATCTTGCACTATCATAAATTCACCTTTGACGGGGGTAGCAAGGCATAAGGGATAACAGATTTGGTGAAGGCGACGAGTGTATTTTCTTTTCCAAGTGGAATGCCATGGATCTTCTGGTTTATGGCGTCAACATTGATCTCAGTGACGGTTCCATATGCAACGACATTGTCCACAGAATCAACTACAAGTGCGAACTCAACATTGTTGTTGCCAGACACAGGTTCTTTAACCTGCACCAAAAACATTATGTATTATACAAGGTTATCACTGCTAATCAAGTAAACGTCATCGATGAAATTAGCATAGGTGTTTACCAAAATTTCTTCACAGACTATAAAATATTCAGTCAATTTTCTTTTTTGGGACTTAACATGTTCCTCAACAACCATTGACAACACTGTCTTTGCCATCCCCATCTTCACATCTTATTTCTTTACATGGTTAGTGTCATTGGCTGCCTTCTCCAAATTCTCCTGGGAACAGATGCCTTGTGTAGGTAGTTTGGGTAAATAAGCCAATTCCCCTACACCTCTAATCTTTGGTTCTAGTTGCTTTAACTTTTCCTCAACCAAGCCTGTTGCTTACAAATTTCTGCCTTCTTCTCAAGCTCCCACTTAGCATTTTCCTCTTCTATAATCTTTCGAATGCTTGATTGAGTCATCTTTATATTTGCTGATCTTTCCTTTCGATATTTTGATGGAAAATTAAAGCAAGCCTCAGGCTTGACAAAGCCACCAACACTACGTACCCTGCCAGGATACTCAAGGGTCCCTAAAGACATCGTGAGAACATCATTAGGTCCATTTACCTCAATGGATCCAGATTCAACTTCTTTATCAACTCCTCTTGAAAACAAAATCAAATATATTAGATTTATCTACTTGTATTTCAATAGATACAAAGTAAAAAATTAGATAAAAATCATACTTACAATTCTATCAGCAATGGCATGTGTTTCTGGGTCCTTGAAATTTCCATTCTTGTCCTGACGTGCTTTTAACCACAAAATACTACGAGATAGTTCTTTCTCAGGAATGATTTGCAACTGTGTCTATATATATATATATATATATATATATATATATTAAAATAATGACAGCATTTATCTGTCCATTCTAACAAAACCTAAACCACTTAATTGTAGATGTCACATAGTTGTGTAAGCAACACTAACCAGTTCTTCCATAAGATTAGCATATCCTTTGTGTGCCATCCAATGAGGGTACACATTTCCTTTCCTTTTTTCTATTTGGGCCTCACGTATTTCCTACAAATTACACACAAAAGTATACATTATATAATGTCATGGCATCATCGAACCGACCATAGAAACAATGAAGAAGTTAATTTGAAATTATATAAAGTTAATATTAAAGTTAATTCAAAGTAAAATTAAAATTAATTTAAAGTTAATACTATAGTTAATTTAAAGTTAATATAAAGTTAATTTAAAATTAAGTTAAAATTAATATAAAGTTAATTTAAAGTAAATATTAAAGTTGATTTAAATTTTATATTGAAGTTAATTTAAAGTTTATTTAAATTTATATAAAGTTAATTTAAATTTATATAAAGTTAATTTAAAGTGAATTTAAAATTAATTTAAAGTTAATACTAAACTTAATACTAAACTTAATGTAAAATTAGGTTAAAGTTAATATTAAAGTTAATTTAAAGTTAATTTAATGTTAATAATAAAGTTAATTTAAATTTATGTAAAGTTAATTTAAAATTAATTTAAAGTTGACACTAAAGTTATTTAAAGTAAAACTAAAATAAATTTAAAATCAAGTTAAAGTTAATATTAAAGTTAATATAAAGTTAACATTAAAGTTAGTTTAAATTTATATAAAGTTAATTTAAAATTAAGTTAAAGTTAATATTAAATTTAACTTAAAGTTAAGTTAAAATTAATTTAAAGTTCATATTGAAGTTAATATAAAGTTAATATTAAATTTAATATAAAGTTAATTTTAAATTTTAACTACTATGGAACCAATTAATAAATAAAAGGACATAAGAATTTTGAAGGTGTACCAAAATCCCTTGCGTAATCCGTTCAGCAACAAAAATATCCTAATCGCTCTTCTGAATGAATCAATAATCATCTGGAGGGAACTCCAACATCTCAGGGGGAGTCCAAAGAGGGCACCACATACTTGGTGACTAGTTTGCTCTTGAACTCTCTCCATTTATTCCCTGCTGATGTTATAATAAATTTTTTGCATTCTTTAGGCACCAAAAATTCTTTCTACATGTATATGAACAAATTAACATAATATAAGTAAGTGGTCATACAAGTAATTTCTAATAGTGGACATTTCAGTGGAAAATTCATTTACCTCTACATAAGTAAAAATATTGATCTTCTCGTGTGCAGGAACAAGTCTTTAATCAAATATAGCATTGAAATCGTTGTACATGCTTGCACCCTAATATAGGACTGCATCCATGTCGCAGCCTTTCTAATTGGTTCCACTTTAGCACTAAAGTCAACCTTCCATCTCTTTCCCTTAACAACTCGCTTGTTAATGCGGTTCATCGTCACCATTCCTTGCTTCAGCAACTGCAATCGGCCAGTTACATTCTCAACTTCATCCTCTGGCAATTTCCGCTTTCCATGATTATTACCACTTGAAAATGACTTTGATATTGTTGCTAAAATGTTCTTAGATGTTTCTAAAGCACTCTTGGATGTTCTTGCAACACTCTTTGTTGTTACCGCAACATTCTTGAATGTGGAACTAACAACCTTCTTCTTTATTATCTTTTCATATTTTTTGGCTTTGAACTCTGCGGCACGAAGGTGAGCGCGAAGGTGCACTTGTTTGAATTTTTTTCGGAGCCATTACCTGAAAATAAAGAAGTTAGACGTGGAAACAATTAATAGAAACATGGAAACAATAATAGACAGATTAAATGAACTACATTAAGTGAAATAAACATGGAAACAATTAATAGGCAGAAGTAATCCACACAAGTATGGAAAACTCAAAGAAGTAATCCATACAAATAATAGACTTATTTTTTTCAAGCATATAGAAGAACACAAACTCAATGCAATTTGACAAAATAATCGCCCCTAGCCTATTTCTGAGGTTCATTCTTATAAACATTTATTTCCTCATCTTCGGGTCACTTATAATTTATATGTTCATCACTAATAATGTCATCAAAAGTCTCCACTGATGGCATTATTGCATTAAATGGTTGTTGCTCCATTTCAATATATTCTAGTTCCTCATCTTCATCATCCCCTTGGTAATTTCTATTGGGGCATCGTATGACCACTGACCATAGAGGATCCAAGGGGTCTTGTATGCAAAAAAAAATTGATGCACATGTGCACCCAAGACGAAAGAACATTGTAATGCTCTTTCTTATTCTGATTGACCAAAGTCAACCCAAGTCCATCTACTTTGGTGCTTCTAACATTCTTAACCCAATCGCATTTGAATATAAATACACTATAGTTGTAGTAGCCCATCTCTCAAATTTGCATAATCACACCGTAAAAGTCCATATCCTTTGTTGTGGTGTTTTTATCCTTTATGCTAGCTACTAGCATTGCATCTGCTTGCAGAAATACTCCACTGTTCTGAACTACTCGAATGTCATCATGCACCTTGGTAGTGAAGTGAACTCCGTCGACCATGTATGTACCAAAGATAGGCACTTGATGGTTTGGACCTTTTGAAATCCACCTCAATTCTTCTTAATTTTTTTTTCTAGGAATGGCAAGTTCATCTGATACTTGCAAGAACAATATACACATTATATATTAGCTTTCAATGCAAAAAAATTCAATCTGATGCTAGCAAGAATAATACATTATATAAACATTGATATACATGTATATTACGCATTATCTTTCAATTTTAAATTAATTTGAACTTACCCTTTTCTTTAACCATGTCGCAAATGTCTTGTTCTGTCTATCCTTCAGCCATGTCTTATTCTGTCTATCCCCAACTTGGAATTAAATAGACAAAAAATGGCCGAAATTCGGTATTGAGCCGAGGAATCTCAGACTAGCACTATCATTTGACAGATTTAATCTTTCGTCTTTCATGTATAGACAGAACAATAATATAATAAATGGACGGATTAAATCTTTGACCATTTTAAGATGAAAAGATGAAAAAATGGCAGGATTAAATATTTAAGATAGACAGAAAGATGAAAAGGGTAAGTTCAAATTTATGGAGCCAAATCTCAATTTTAAGATTAAATAAAACCCAAAATGACCGGATTAAATCTCAGAAAGATGAAAAGATGAAAATATGAGAGAAAAAATAAAACATTGACCATTTTAAGAGGGAAAATAACTTATTTATGGAGCCAAACCTAAATTTTTTATAACTACATTCAAACATAGATAAAATGTGTTTGATTGTCATGCATTAAATCTCAATAATATAATGATTTCAAGGGCTGTGTTAGACAATAGAAGATTGTTCCATGTGTTGTATAAAAAAGTGGATAACAAAGAATCTACCTTATGTTGTGTGGCCATTGTTGTTTGATTCACTTTGTGGCATAGCGTTATCATCGTTTTCGCGGATTGACTATGAACTTGTTGACTTCTTCCAATAACTTAATCAAAATATAGTTTACATGGCTTCACTATAAACCAGTTGGCCCCTGCTAATAACTATCTTTAAATATAGTTTTCATGGGTACACTATGAACATGTCCAAGCTGACAACTTCTTAAATAGTCTTTGGGCATCCTATATTTTGGTCTAGTTGACCTCCAGGATGGAACTCTATTCATTTAGGAGTTAATTTAATTTACATTCACTACCGGCTCAACCTAACTAATTATTTTACCCTTACCCCGCAAAATACAGTTATGGGTCCATTACTTAGTGAATATATTTATAGAAGAAGCATATAGAAAAATAATACCAACATCTTTGGTTAAAACCCTTGAAATCATTTCCCCCCGGAATTTTATTAGTCCCTTTAACCCATTATCTTTATCAAGGAAAGCCTCATTAGAAACTCCAAATTTAAAAGCATTTTAAATTTCTTTTACAGTGCCATGGGTTTTTCCTTTTAAAAATGAGATTGAGTTCTTTGTATTGAAAATTAAGGCTTTCAAAACCTTTAACCTTTACTTTCGAAACCATTGGAAAACCTCTTTCGAAATAAATCAAATCTTCTCATCAAAATACTAAGCATATGATTTTGGAAACACTTTAAAACATCTCATTTGAAACCAATAAAGCATACCCTTCGAAACTATTTAAGCATCACTTTAAAACTTATAGAAGTATAGCTTCGAACCCATTTGAAAGCAACCCATTCGAAACCATAGGATTGAATCTTAAACCTATCTTTTGGGTCTAAGTGAATACAAGCAAAAGTACTCTTTCGAAACCAATAATATTCAAATAAAATAATTTGGAGAAAGCAGATGGCATCGAAGCCATCCTTTCGAAAGCGTTAGTCTATTAAGTAAAAAACTAGAAGGAGAGCTTCGAAACACATTTTGAAGCCTTGCCTTCGAAACCTTTAGTATAAATGGCTACTAGAGCCCTTTTGAAAACATTAGGAAGTGGCTTATTACATTTATAAAACAAAAACTACCTTCTGAACTCGTTGATGACTTCAATTCATTCGAAAGGTATCAAGGTGGCAGCATGATTTTGACTAGGTTCAAACAACCCTCTCTAAAACATTGATTTAAAAACAAGGCAACTCATTTGAAAGCTACCCTTTAAAAAAAAGGCGGCAACCTCTTCGAAAGCTATGTTAAACCCTTTCAAAAGCATTCTTTTAAAATTAAGGCAAGCAACGTTTCTTTAGGAAGCAAAGCAAAGGCTTCAACCCCCTCAAAAGCTTGGTTTCAACTTCATACCTTCCAGCTTTCTCTAATTCACTACGTACCAAGGCACTGATACTTTGTGTATTGGTTTCGACTTGGTTAAGGCGGAAGTATAGGGCTGAAAGGTAACTACTAGAAGTGGCGAAACAATAAACTTCTGCAAAACTGTTTTTATTACCTTTTTAAGTAATACTTTTCAACTAACCTGCCTACTTGTAAAAATATGGTTGGTTGCCTTAAACTTTAACAAAATCCTTTCTAAAAGACTGCCGAATTCATTCAAGAATTAATTAAAGACAATTAACAAATAAGCCCTTCCCTTTAACAAAACAATTAAGACTTTTAAATCCTCCATCTTAAATAAATTAATTTACATAGTAAATACTTAGGAAAAATCATCAATATCCACTTTTATTATCTTATCTAATATATATAAATTTTGGACCTAAATATCTTTATATAATTATTGAAATTAATTTTTTAACCCAATTATTCATATTCTCCTTTGAAAATTCATAATAAATAACCATAGCTTGGATAATTACGAAAAATTAAACCTATCTCCAAAATAATGTTTTACATAACATATTAAACCCTCATGACATTCGAAACCCAACATAAATAAGTTTAGCCTTAAAATTGAATAAAACAATTATCAAACAAACTTGTCTGAATATAAAATATCATGTAATCCAAGCATATCATTATCAAAAATCATCATAATGGATTTAAACTTAAACCCAAAATCAAACGCTCTTTTAAAAACGAAAATGAGATGGTTCTGATTATTATTCATCCTGATTTGGTTAAGGACTTGAGATTTGATCTTATTTAATTCTCCTAGCTTGATCCCTTAGCTTTTAATTGAATTTCCTCTTCTTTTCCCCTAGGTAACAGCCGACTTGCTCTTTGGTTTATGTTTTAGAACTTTTGAATTATGAACTTGTAGAGTGGAAACAGGAACAAGTGTTTAGGGGTTATGGGGTTATGGGTGCAGCTATTACCCATAATACCCTTGCCTTATTCTATTATTAGTTAACTTAGAAAAACATTCACATAAACCCATTCTCTTAAGTTTATACTTAGTTAAGCATGGCCTCTATTTTAAGTTTTTAATTCTCGACCTCCTTATCTCTCTAATCTTTATACTATTCTATTTAATTTATCTAATTAAATCTCCTAAATAATGTTATTAATACTAGAGGTGTTACAAGCTTCCTTCCTCAAAGAATTTCATCCTTAAAATTCAGTAAGGACTAAATACTAACATAGCGGTCATCTGTAACATCTCCTAACACCATGCTAGCCTATTTGACTAGCAACGGTCTATATAAAGCAATTATAAAACATGCCCTCATAGCACATCAGGATAAGTATCTCCAATCCTATCTACTGTCTCCTAAGTACAGTCCTTTTTATTGCCGCTTCATTGAACTTTCATCAACCTGACTGTCTTGTTTCTTAACTTCGTCTCATCACTCGCCACACACAAACTAGTTGTCCAGTAAAAGTTAAATTCGGTTCTACTATCAAATCTTCCAACTCTATCGAAGGAATAGTAGTCACTAGATTATGCACATACTTGCGAAGATGAGATATGTGAAACACATTATAGACACTTACCATGTTGCTCGGCAACTCTACTATGTATATGAGCTTTTCGATCCTCTCTATAATTGGGAATGGTGGAATATATCTCTGTGCCAGTTTCCCTGACTTTTCGATTCATACCACACCCTTCATCTATGATATCTTGATGAAAACTCTATCTCCAACTGAGAATCCTAGATCTTTACGCCTCTTATCTGCATAATTCTTTGTCTAGATTGAGCTTTCTTCATCCTTTCTAGGATCAACTCTATCTTCTCTGTCGCCTCTCTAACCAGATCTGGACCCATGACTAATCTGCCTCCAGTTTCTAACTAACATATTGGTGATTTGCACGACCTTCCATATAAAGCTTCAAAAGGTACCATTCCTATACTAGTCTGATAATTGTTATTACAGGAAAACTCAACTCGGTGTAGTGATCCTCCCAAGATCCACCAAATCTAGCACAAAAGCCCTTAATAAAACCTTAAGTACCTTATTGACTCTCTCAGTCTACCCATCCATCTGAGAGTGATATGCAGTACTCATCTTGAGCTTAGTACCTAACTCATCCTGTAGACTGTTCTCAAATTTACTAGTAAACAAAGCATCTCTGTCATGGACTATACTACATTCTTCATGAACAACTTAGCCAAAACTGGTGTCGCCTTGGTTTACTTAATTGGAATAAAATGGGCACTTTTAGTCGACCTGTCCACTATGACCCATATATTTTCATTTCCTCTATTTGACCTTGGCAACCCATCTATAAAATCCTTAGATATCGAATCTCATTTCCAAACTAAAATCTCTAAAGGTTGAAGTAGTCCACTCAACATCTTATGTTCGACCTTCACTTGTTGACAGTTCGCACACTGCCTAACACATACGCCAACATCTTTCTACATATCTTTCCACTAAAATCTCCTCTTCATATCTTGATACATCTTAGTTCTTCTAGGATGAATTGTGAATTTGGATCGATGACATTCAATAAGAACTTCTTTCCTTAAGTCCTCATGTTTGGGACACACAACCATCCCCTCCTTCTTGACCAACCCCTTTGGCCATGACTAAAGTCCTTTAGATCATCGATCTCTGATCCAACCTCAAGCCTTTTAACCTTCTTGGCTAATAACGGATCCACTTTCTGCTTAGAAGCAACCTTTTCAATCAATACTGCCCAAACATCCAAATAGGACCACATGGCGATGCTTTGACTAGAACTAGTAGTCGATCTTAACTGCACACTACAAGTAGTCAAAGCTTCTAAATCTTTCCATTTTTCCAACGTAGCCAACACCACATTCCGATGTTTTTTGCTAAGAGAATTTATACTCTATTTCCTTTCCCAAGCGTCTATTCTATACCAAAATCATAAGTTGCTAAAAACTCTAGCCACATTTGCTTCCTCATATTAAACTCCTTTTGAGAGAATAAATATTTTAAGGACTTACGATTTATATATAGTTAAAATCTCTTCCCTAAGAGATAATGTCTCCATATCTTCAATGCGAAGATCACTACAGACAACTCCAGATCATGAGTAAGATATCTCACCTCATGTGATCTAAATTGTCATGAAGCATAGGCAATAACTTTACCCTTCTGCATCAGCGCGACTCCTAATCTAGTTCCACATGGATCGGTATCACCAACCCTTGGTTTCCATCTGGAACCACCAACATAGGTGCATTGGTCAATAAATGCTTTAACTTAAGAAATGCTTCCTTGCTTTCGTCAAATAAAAAAACTTCACATCCTTCCTGGTCAACTTAGTCAAAGGCGCTCTTATCCGCGAGAAATCCATAATGAATCTCTTGTAATGGCCAGAAAGTCCAAGTAAATTTCTAATCTCAGTCACCGTCCCTGGTCTCTTCTAGTTATTAACAGCTTCGATCTTATTTGAATCGATTGACAAACCCTTCTCCGAAACCTTGTGACCAAGAAACTTAACCTCGTTTTTCAGAAGTGACACTTGAAATTTTTTGCTTTCAGCTTATGCTGCCTCGGCGTCTCAAGCAGTAATTTATATGATCTTCGTGCTCTCTTTCATTCTTTGAGTATACTAAAATGTCATCCATAAATACCAATACAAACCTGTCCAAGTACTCTGAGAACTCGGTTCATCAAATCTACAAAGAAAGCTGGTGCATTCGTTAACCCGAATGGCATTACTAACCACTCATACGAACCATACCTAGGCCGAATAGCTATTAATGGAATATTGTCCTCTATCACTCTTAACCGATAGAAATCTATCCCCAAATCCAATAGGAAAATACTCTAGCTCCATATAACTGATCAAATAAATCATTGATTCTTGGTAAAGGATATTTATTTTTAATCATCCTCTCATTTTACTTACGATAGTCGATACGCGCTCTTAACAACCCATCCGGTTTCTTTACAAACACCACAGCCGCGCCCCTAGGAGGACCATTTAGTCTAATAAAATTTCTCCCTTCCAAATCCACTAGTTGGTCGGTGTCATCTTGCTAGGTGTTCTACTTACATGTTCTTCTCCCAGCACAAGATCTATCCAAAACTCAACGGCTCATTTCGGTGGTAATCCTATAACCGCCTCAAAAATATGTGCAAATTCCCTTGCTACTCGAATTTGACTTAACTCTTCTTGTACTTCCATAGCACTCAAAAAAGTAAAAGCATTCCGGTCTGAATTCTCCATTGAGAATATTATTCGGTTATGACTATTAGGGTGTCTCAGTGCTATTTCCCTATCATGGCAAAATATCATAGCATCATATTTACCCAACCAATCCATACTTAAAATGATTCCAAAATCTACGACATCGAAAACATACAGGCTGCATGTAAACTTATGACCTAACAAATCAAGTTCTATCTGGTCACATCTCATTCCTAGATTTGCATATCCTCCTATGGGATTCACAACTCTTAAAGAAATAACAAGGTATATGGGTTCTAAACATAACCTATTAACCAAATACTTAAATATAAATGAATATGATGCACCTGTATCAAATAGTACTCTAACTGGTATACTTTGAATCAAAAGCATACCTTCCATCATGGTATTTCCTTTCTCAGCAATAGTTGGCCTAGCAGCCGATGGTCCAACAGCAAAGACTTTTCCCTTTTCCGTCCTGACTGGTTGTTGACACTGATTCTTATAATGCCCAACCTTGTTGTAGTTAAAGCATTTCACACTCTTCTTGTCTGCAGCCTTCTGCCCCTTACTAGTTCGATGTTTATGAGCATAATGACCCTTCTTATCACACTTAAAGCAAACTAAATTTTCCTTTGCCTTCTTGGCATCTTCTCCCTTCTAGGTTCCTTTCTTCTTGAAAAAATTCCTCTTCTTGCCAAGAGAACTCTGTGTTTCAACCTGCTTCTCCTTCCCATAAGTAGCAAGCATTTCCTCATGTCGGATTTCCATTTCCACAACAACATTACAAGGATCACAAAGATGCGGCAAAGTCACACTAGCAATCTCGGGTTTCAATCCTCGAATAAACTTCTCATTCCTCTTGATGACAATGTCAATAGTAGCATATCCATATCTGGATAACTCATTGAACTACATGGCATTATCGATATCTCACTTTGCACCAAGTCTATGGACTTCCTTAATCATGCAGACTTAGCAACTTTGGACAAGCACCATTCCTCGAATCTCCTTCGGAATTCCGCCTAAGTCAATTCTTCCTCTGGAACTCCAGTAGTAACATTGTTCCACCAATAAAGCATTGTCCCCTGCAACTGTCTAGAGGCTAATCTTATCTTATGCACATCATTCAACCCCAAATCAACAAAGATTCTCTCATAATGCAAAAGCTAATTCTCAACTTCTATAGCATCCTTAGTACCCAAAAACAGCTTCCTACCAAGAATGCAAGAATTTCTTCTCAACTTAACATAGTTGTTTCCAATCGAAGCTATGGGTTAGCATCTCTAATAATCCCAACCACTCATGCAACTGCTCCAACTTGCATTAGATTGGCGAAGAACTAATACATCATCCCCATATCTACTAGTGGATTTCTTGCACCTACGTTGGCATTTTCATTTTGATTAGCATTTTCCTATGGACCCTGGTTCCTCCTATTATTAGGTAGAACATTTTCATTTGTTGTGGTGCTTCCTCCACGAGATTTTCTCTTCCATTTCCTACCTCTATGTCTTCCTTTTTGTAAATCTGCATACATGCCTTAGTAATATACAAAAGAATGGTCTAAGAGAGAGGGGGATATGTACTTATAAATGTTAATTACAAGTATGTTACTATAGCATTAACCTAAACCTCGATCTTATTTTCTGATTCATTGGATTATGTTTTGAAAATTCCTTTAGGTTTAGTTTTTGTTTACTTGTCATAAAATTATGCTCTGATACCAACAAGTAACATCCCCCAATTGAAGGCCTAAAACTAATGGCTACGGATGCTGCAGACATCCATAGTTATTAATTCTCAATGGCCAAATGCGGTAATGTCAAATGCATTTATACAATAGAAACACATGGATACGAGAAAAAAATTAAAACCAATAATCAAATTTCTCATTCCATTTCATATCATTTCAGATTCATTACATAATCCCCCATTCGAGAACAACGTTTAGAGAAAATATAATTATTACAACATACGCCAAGAGCAACATAAGAAGATGCCCCCTTGGATGATTAGAATATATAGGCTATTAAACAACATTGGCTTTACATCAAAACGCATTGGAATCAAAATGAAAAGAACTCCTAATAGCTTGCTTGCCTCCTGCATGTCTTCGGAAGCTTATTCATCTAAGAAGTATTTGAAAAGACTTAACTCTCAAACTACTCAAAATTAACTGAGCATCAGAGAGTTTAAAGGGGAAAAAACTTTGAGTTGGAAATAAAGCCTAGTATGAATAATAACCTACCATCTCGAACCATTTAGATATCTAGTGAGACCATGCCGCTTAGTGGAACGGGTTTTTCCCTCACCGGTATCTTACCCAAAGATTTATAATGACCATATACTGTGCTCATGCATCCATGTTGGTCAAAAACATAGAATTTATAATATTATGATGATATGCAAACAAGCAAAATATCCTAGATTTACCATCCCCGCTCATTTTGACTATCTATCGCGGTAATAGTTTCTAGGGTCATTATTGACCTATTTGTTTAATGGGTAACTAATAACCTGTTTAAAGTTTATGTACTCCCTATCCTATTTCATAGTTTTCATGGGTTCGTGAAGAACCTATTTCAAACTTATGGAATATCTGCCCACTCTCATAGTTTTCATGAGATCACTAAGAACCTATTGGTCCCTGCCAATAAATTCATTCAATTATTTCATGGTTTCTCCAAAAACCTATTGCTATCTCCGATAACTCCCCTTATATCATAGTTTTCATGGGTTGACTATGAATCTATTGACTTTTGTCAATAACTTAATTCACATATAGTTTTCATGCGTTTATTAAAAACCTATTGGCCCCTACCATTCACTTTTTAAAACATAGTTTTCACGGGTTCATTATGAACCTGTCCAACTTGACAACTTCTTGTTTAGTCTTTAGGCATCTTATATTTTGGTCTAAGTGACCTCCTAGATGCAACCCTACTCATTCAAGAGTTAACTTAATTTATATTCACTATCGGGTCAACCTATCTTATTATTCTACCCTTACTCCCCAAAATATAGTTATGGGTCCATTGCTTAGTGAATGTATTTATAGAAGAAGAACATACAAAAATAATACCAACATCTTTGGTTAATACCCTTGAAATCATTACCCCCTGAAATTTGGTTCCCCTTTAACCCATTATCTTTATCAAGGCAAGCCTTATCAAAAACTCCAAATTTAAAAAGCACTTTAAAGTTCTTTTATTGTGCCATCGGTTTTTCCTTTTAGAAATGAGATTGGGTTCTTTATTTTAAAAACTAAGGCTTTCGAGAACTTAGGCCTTTACTTTCGAAACCATTGGAAAACCTCTTTCAAAAGCATTCATATATTCTTTTTAAAACACTAAGCATATTCCTTTCGAAACACTATAAAACATCTCTTTCCAAATATATAAAGCATATCCTTCGAAAGTATTTAAATGTTACATTATAACTTATGGAAGCATAGCACCGAAACCATTTGAAAGCACCCTTTTCGAAAGCATAGGGTTAAATCTTAAACCTATCTTTTGGGTCTAAGCAAATACAAGCGAAAGCACCCATTTCGAAACCAAAAATCTTCAAATAAAAGAATTTGGGGAAAGTAGATGCCTTCGGAACCATCCTTTCGAAAGTGTTAGTCTTTTAAGTAAACAACTAGAAGGAAAGCTTCGAAACACCTATCGAAGCCATTTCCTTTGAAACCTTTAGTACAAATGGCTACTGGAGCCCTTTTGAAAACACTGGGAAGTGGCTTGTTGCATTTATTAAACAAAACTACCTTCTGAACTCGTTGATGACTTCAATTCATTCGAAAGGTATAAAGGCGGTAGCATGATTCTGACTGGGTTCAAACTATCTTCTCCAAAGCATTGATTTAAAAACAAATCAACTCACTCAAAACTACCCTTTAAACAAAAAGGTGGCAACCTCTTCGAAAGCTATGTCAAACCCTTTTGAAAACATTCTTTTAAATGAAAGGCAAGGGGCGTTTCTTTAGGAAGAAAAACAAAGGCTTCGACCCATTTGAAAGCTTGGTTTCGACTTCATATCTGCCGCCTTTCTCCAACTCACTATGTACTAAATCCTTGATACCTTGTATATTGGTTTCGACTTGGTTGAGGTGGAAGTTAGGGTCAAAATTTTGCTACTGAAAGTGGCAAAGCAATAAATTATGCAAAACTATTTTTATTACCTTTATGAGTAATACTTTTCAACTAACTTGTCTATTAGTAAAAATATGATGGTTGCTATAAACTTTAGCAAAATCCTTTATAAAAGACTGTCGAATTTATTCAGGAATTAATTAAGGATGATTAAAAAAGAAGCCCTTCCTTTTAATAAGATAATACATTTTAATCTTACGTCTTATATAAATTAAATTACCTAGTAAATTACATAGAAAAATCCCCAACATTCATCAATATTCACTTTTATTATGCTATCTAACATATATATATATATATATATATATATATATATTGGACCTAAATTCCTTTACATAATTACCGAAATTAATTTCTAAACCTAATTATTCATATTCTCTTTTGAAAATTCATAATAAATTATCCATATCTTGGATAATTATGAAAAATTAAACCCATCTCCAAAATAATGTTTTACATAACATATTAAATCTTCATGGCATTCGAAACCTAATATAAACGATTTTAGCCTTAAAATCAAATAAAAAATTATCAAACAAACTTGTTTGAATATAACCTATCATGAAATCCTAGATATCATCTTAAAAAATCATTATAATGGATTTAAATTTAAAATCGAAATCAAATTCTCCTTAAAAACGAAAATGAGATGGCTTTGATTATTATTTGCCTTGATTTGGATAAGGAATTGAGATTTGATATTCTTTAATTCTCCTAGCTTGATCCCTTAGATTTTAATTGACTTTCCTCTTCTTTTCCTCTAAGTAATGGCCGACTTGCTCTTTTATTTACGTTTTATAATTTTTTAACTATGAACGTGTAGAGTGGAAATGGGAACAAAGGTTTAAGGGTAATGAGATTATGGGTGCAGTTATTATCCATAATACCATTGGCTTATTCTTTTATTAGTTAACTTAGAAAACCATTTACATAAATCCATTCTCTTAAGTTTATACTTATTAACCTCTTTATCTCTCTAATATTTACATTATTCTATTTAATTTATCTAGTTAAATCTCTAGATTAATTTTATTAAAACTAGAGGTGGTACACACACACTGTTGTATAGACCTATAGATTTAGCTGATTGTTCTGAATGTTAGCCTTCCTTTTGAAGTATGGTGCCTTCCTCCTCCTAGTTTGATATGTAATCCTAACTATAGGCCCTGACTAGTTGTTAAAATGATTTAGGAGTTTGAGTTTGACTGTGTAACAAAATAAGAAAAGAAGGAGGTATTTATGGCCATCCGATGTCACAAAACCATCCTCTTCCTACTAATACCACTTCCTTATGGATCACTCCACAATGTTGGCCCTAAATAATATTACATATATTAATTAAATAAATATTTATTGTAGCTCATATATTAATTAGACTAAAACATATAAAAATTATATATTATTTAAATTTATTCTACAGACCTAAATAAATAATTAAAATTCTTAAAAGAAAATACAACAATTTTACTAATTCTTACTATTAATGTATAATATTTACAAACTGTTTCAATAAGTCAAAATTAGAAAAAATTCTCGACAATGTTGTTGTGTTGACTCTCTGGCGTGAACTCGGTCCTTAATACTATTAAAAGAATTTACATATCAAAGAATGTATGGATTTTGGTGAAGTACACTATTGGTAGTTGCTTACAGATCATTTTTGTGAAATCCAAATTTTAGTCTTTATTAAGCTACACCCTAGGCGACGATATTTTATGCATGTTTTCTTTTTATGCATGTTTTTTGACCGTCAACCAAACTTTGGATATCTAAGTGATAGAGTTATGATGAAAAGAAAATATGTACCGATATCATCACTTAAGGGTGGATGCTCAATTATTAAAATATAATTTTCCTCAATTATCTTCACGCAAAAGAACTCCTTCAACAATACCACACCAATGAAGCCAAAACGAGACATTGAAATCATATTGTTTTATATTATTTGGTGACCGAGCTCTCACCTATGAGTCATACAAATGAAATTGTTTAAGAAAATTTCAAAAGCAACCAATTTATTGATGTTATAAACTAAATGAAGAAATTAAAATAAATGCAATACATATCTTATAAATAAATGTTGCTCTCATTTACTTTAGTTTTACCATTCTATTGCAATAAACTTGCAAGCTATTATACTGTAATATCTTATATAAATTTGTTTGTAGCACACTACTTGGTATTGGTTCATATTATATGGTCCATATAAACTTTTGTTTTTTATCAAAGCTATAAGCATTCAGGTTTCCAAACTTTCAATTTGTGAGTGTGTTCTAATAAACACACATTATAATATATGTGTGTATATATATATATATGTATGTATGTATGTATGTACACATATTTGTGTGTGTGCATATATGCTCTTATTCTTTCGAGTAAGTCTCGCTAATGGCGCTACCATGTAAGAGAAGTCCTTAAATGGATCTATGATGGCACCTTACCAACCCTATAAAACTTCGAATCTCCATAATAGTCTTGAGTTTCTTTCAATTATTCACAGCCTCTCCTTTAAAAATACATGGCCTGGGAACTTAAATTCCTATTCTGAGAAGCGACACTTGGAAACTTCACCTTTAGCATATGGTTTTAATGTCTCCAACACTAATCAAAGATGAACATCAGGATTTTGCACATCTTTAGAATATTCTTGAATATCAACTATGAAGGCCAAAACAAACTTGTCCACTTGATCGCGAAAGATTCGGTACATATGATCCACATAGAATGCTGGAGCATTGGTTAGTCTAAAGGCATGATGAACCACCCATATGAACTATACCTTTTTCTAAATGCAATCGAAGAAATACTTTCTTTAGCAACTCTTAGTTGATGGAATCCCGCAGCCAAATCTTGCTTTGAAAATATTCTAGCCCCATTCAATTGATCAAATAAATCGTCTATCGTTAGCATTCAATATCGATTCCTTATTATCAACTTATTCAAATTCCTATTGTCAGTGCACATTCTATGTGATCCATATGACACCTTTACAAGCACTGTGGAAGCTCCCTACAGTGAACTGCTTGATCTAGTGAAACTCTTATGTTCAATTTCCATTAACTACTTTTTTAATTCTTTCATTTTCTTAGGCAACATTTTGCTAGGGGTCCAGTTATAGGTTATGCCCCTATTATCAAGTTTATATGGAAATTAATCGCTCTTCTTAGCATTAACCCCGTTGTTGGCTCAAAGACGTGCAAACTCCCTAGTCAATAAGACTCTGGCAATCTCTACTTACTGATTTTTCGAAATGCAAAATGAAACTTCAGACCTTTCCTCTATTTCGTCCAAAGTTGCCAAGATTCTTACAGTGAAATATGAGACCTTAAAGAAATTATTTCATTCAATGACGAGCAAAGTTTCCGCTGTCCAAAACCACATCGTTATGGTGACAGGGTACACTGAAAAGTTGGCTGATCTTAGGATAAAAACTGAAAAAGAGCTACAATTCGGTTTGATTCTCGGATAATAAGTTAGTCAATTTGATCCATTCATATTGAACTACAATGTGAATGCATGTAGGCGGATGTCATTGAGCTCCTTAATATGTTGAGGATTACCGAAGGCTCGCCAATAAAAGATTTACATAATGTACTTATTGTCAAGGCCTATACTTCAAAAAGTTAGAAAAAGAGGAAAAGAGGAGAGAGTTATAAGGGGAGTCCAAGGATCTTGTAGAAAAGGGTGAATATTGACATTGCCACAAAAAAGGCATTGGGAAAGTAACTATCTGGATTATTTGAAGGAACTTTAGGAAAAAGAAGGAACTGTTCTTCCGAATGCATGGGATCAAAAATGGCCAATAGTAATAAAAATTATAAATGTAGTTGAAATATAATAGCAAAATCGCATAATCGATCTATACTGGTACGAAACTCCCATCCTTCGTGTAGTCCTAGAACATCTATTCTGGATTTTCACTAGCTAACACTCTAACTTCACTTAGAGAATAGGTTTACAACAACACTGCTCAAAGACTCCCTCTACAAGACTTCACTTTGCCGACTTCTCCGACTTTTATAATAAAATAGACTATAAATTTCTTTGATAATATTTTGTATCTCATTCTATAAGCATCAAAATTGAGTTGGTATTTTGATAAAAATATCAAATAGTTTGATTTTCAATCAAAATGCAGAGGAAGTGCATGTCCATAAGAAAGAACCATTAAAAGGTACATAGATATTTCTATACTAGAAATAAACATCATACCGCTGATTATTAACAACGTAATTATGTTAAAATTAGTAATAATTTAGTTGTTAATACTCGATATTGGATTTGCAAATTATAGCTTTTATAATAAGTATAAAGGATGTTGGGAATGTCTCAAATGATATGCAAAGACACCTTATTAAAATGCTTAATATGAAACATGTAAGATGTAATGACCCGCGAAATTTCTCACTTTGTTAAATTATATTTATTTTTAAAATATTCAAATATAATTTTTTCTAGCATAAAATATGATGTTTTGAACAATAAATAAAATTGATAATCTTAATTTGGATAAGTATTTACAAAAATATAAACTTTGAAAAAATATTGATAAAATAACCAAAAACCGTTTTATCGATAGACAACTCTATAATTATCAAAAGTTGTGCAAGGAGCTGCATATATACAGTTATTTATCCATTTAAACAAGAATATGAAAAAAAATTATTTATCTTATTTTTGAAAATAAATTACATTTATGATATCCTCAATAAAGGCATCATATTTAATAAATGATTTATTAATTTAAATTGAGAATGCATGATTTAATAATTATTATAATTATTCAAATAAATTCTTTTAAATGATAATAATTTATTTTAATAAAGTCGTGAAGTAATAATAAATCATTTATAATTGTTTTATAAAGATATGTACTTGATTTGAAATATAGGAAAATTGATATCGCTTTATCGATATAATAGCACATTTTGCAAACAATTGTTTAATATGGATTTTTATGTTTTATAACAATTGTGATCATTTGATTCATTTATAATGTTGATAAATTTATTTTCAAATTTTGTTGACAAGTATGTGTATGTCAAATGAGAAGTGAAAATATGACCGGAGATCGAAATCGAAATACATAACAATTTAATGAATAAAAGTTGCTTTAAGTCAATGCAACCTTATAAAATAAATATGCACCGATATATACATACATATTCATGTCATACGTTCCCGTACATATACAAATAAACATACATATATACATGTATACAAATGAAATAAATATCATGATATTTCTCTTAATACTTCACCTTTAAGGATACAAAAGTAAATTGCACCTCAATGAAATGGTGGGGATGACGGAAGGGGGTGCGGGCCAAGCACAAGGAGGGCGATGGGGGATGGAATTCACAACTGTAGATGTGGTTGAATGGTGATGAAAGCATGCTTAAGTAAGGAGAAAATATCGTGATATTTTTGGTGCAAAATTTTCCTATAAATACCCACCTACATTCACATATTCATTCACATAATTCTCTTCTTCCTGTTTTTGAAGCTCATTAATAAGCTTCAAGTTCATGAAAAATGTAGCAAATCTGTGTTAACATAATTCAAGATAAATTAAAATATATACACATGTATATACTATGTCAATCCACCTCCAAAACCAAGTCAAACACCTACTCTCTACCCTCAGAACCCATGGCAACCACCTCATACCACCAAGGCCGAGCATAATTCCATTTGCAAGCTTAGGTCGTGGCTATCCAAATATCCCGTGCTCGATTCCATAGGATTTGATTCCATTATAGCGAAGCTATAGCGAATTTTTGTAAAGTTAGAAACCAGTGAAAGTGAGAAACTATATATATATATAATAATTATATGATATGGATACTATGGATGTTTATTATGCTTTGATCATCAAGTTTGGTTGTTTAATATAGTGTTTAATTGTGTAAACAAGTCACGTTAAATACACGCCGATATTACATAAGGAAATTACTTTCCGAATGAAGTAAAAAAGTGATGTGAAATCATTAAACCTCTTTAAAATGGTTTAAAATGATTTAGAAATATTTGTTACATATTTCAAAGTGTTTCGATAAAGTTTGGAAAGAATATGAAAATTTATTTAAAATAGGTGCGTATAGTAAGGGTAGTTCGCAATTTCCCATTGTAGAATGTTAAATCCATTTACACGATGGATTCGGAGTCGGAATTCATTGCATTTAGAATTTTACAAACTCTTATAATCATAGTTTTCAAACAAATGAAAAAAATCGAGGTTTTGCTTAGTAGATTTTGAAATATGAGCAAAACAAGTTTTCAAAATAGTCACGGTTTGGCAGTTCAAAAACCAAAGCAATAAATTCTTTAAAGTTAATATATTTAATTATTTAAAAATATGGAATTAGTTCTATAAATCTTTTAAAATGTTTTAAAAGAAATTTGAGTTATAAAAATGAATTTCTAAATGATAGAAAAAATATTTTAATTAAATAAGCCTTAAAGGCACTATTCTTAGCACTAGTCGTAACACTTTTTGCACTACTTTTAGTTATTTTTAAAATATAACATTAAACTTAAGTATTATTTCCAAAATATTTTATAAATGTTTTCAAATAGATAATTAATTATTTTAAAGATGATTTGGAGGTTTCATAATTTACTTTATAAAGTTCAAAGAAAAGATTTAAAGAAAAGCTGTTATAATCAAGTGATTAAATCATGGCTCTAAAGCCGATGAGTAAACTGCTTTTTATATTTGTGAAACCTAATTTTAAGGTGCTTAAACTAAGGATATTTTCAGGAGAAACCAATGCACTGGCTCACTTGGCCTTTTTCCTGGACGAGGAATAGATAAGGTCGAAATGTTGGAAACGAGGCAAGCATAAAAGATCAAAATTTTCCAAACTTAATTCAACTTAGATTTTATAGAAATAAACTTCTTATACTTGGTATTATATTCTGTGGAGGGAACCCATAATATCCATGTGAATTTAAAATGTGGTTTCAGCATTATTCGACGAATAGTAAAGGTTTAATATGGAAATTGATGTTGAGTAAAACTAGTATAATTTCTATGCATCCGTTTTACTCGAATACTTGTTACTTTGGATTTACTGTCTTAGATAATATGGTTTCAACTTGTTAAAAAATTATGATTTGGAAATAAGAAATCTTTTTTCATGATTTAAAAAATGGTTTGGGATTACTTTAATTCCGATGGATCCTTTTACTTAAAATTAATCGCCTTGGGCTTACAATAAACGATGTCTAAAATAACATTGTTTTATACCCATTTAAAAGTAATGATTTGATAATAAGAAATCTTTTTTAAGATTTAAACAAATGACATAGAGATATTTTCTTAAGTAAAGGATGAAATGATTTGGAATTACTCCAAGATTTAAAAAGGTTTTAACCAAATAATGATATGATAAATGAGATTTAATGATCCCATGTATATTGAAGAGGAACGGTTTAAAAAGATATACATATACATATATATATATATATATATATATAAAGATACTAATAAACGGAATGTTAATCACCCAGTAACTTAATATCTTTTTATCGATGATTGGTTTGGGAAAACCGGGGTCGGTTTGGGTGATTCCTATCTGAAAACCATTTCGAACAAATTTACAACTTCGAAGGTGAAGATATGTTGAAGAAAATGAATTTGAAGGCGGGGATCTTCATAACAGAAAAACTCCTTTTTGATAATTTCGGAGTATGTATCGAGATAAATAAATAGCAGTGGTTCCTTCATTCTGATCTTCGTATGCAAGGACTACTCGCTACTAATTCCAGGAGTAATTCCTGGTAGGATATGGTAGGAAAGTTCCTTCGGTTGTCTTGTTCTTGGACAACTTGCATGGATGAATGTCTGACATTGCATTTCAAAGAACACGGTACATTGATCTCGATAAACATACATCTTGTTTGGTGGTGTAGGAGGTAACCCCTCTTATACTCAGAGGTTGTGCTTTTGTGAAAATCAATATTGTGTTATTGGAAATGGAAATATGGAATTTTAAGTGAAAATGTTATAAGAAAGGTAAACGATACCTCTAGCCTAACACCTCGGGAAGTGTGAAATAGGGGATGCTTTAAGGTTTTGTGGATCAAAACCATTAGGGTATGATATTACATTTCTAGATTTATTTATCTATACCCGGTATAACATTAGGTTTAAATTTTGTTGCATATGTTATGATACATCTTGGATAAGTCGAGAACAGCCATAGTGATATCATATTCGGTTCTATCCGACACCGGATAGGTCTGCGGGTAGATCGATCTTAATTCATAGTGGTTTCAAAGATGTCGATCGTTGGTACATTCCTTTAGAAATGTATTGTATGGGAGGTAGTCATTACGTCGTTATTCATTGGAAATCCATTCTCCTATAAGTGCCTTCGTACGTAGTTATAAACCTACCATGCCATCAAATTTAACCAATGTAACAATTTCAGCTATATATATATATATATATATATATATATATATATATATGAAGGGTTTTCAAAAGAATGTCAACAAAAAAATATCACTGGATTTTACATAGAATGATTTGGTTATCATAAGGTAAAAACTAGTTCCATGTTTATGTGTAGTGTACTCTTATGAGATACCCTTTGTTTACAAATACTTGTATTTTGAATTTCTCATGCTAGTCTCATGACTGACCCGGAGTTTATTTTCTTTCCCTTAAACTATGGGTGTCCTATTTTTTTAGGCAACCTATATGTCAGGTTTAATTTGGAGCATTTTGAAAGACTCAGAACATGAAGCTGAATACTGAGGTTGTATTGGTATCGATTTTCGAGTGTCGAAAATCTCATTCGTCACATTTGGTATCGAAGCTTAGGTAAGTGAATACCAAAGCTTGGTAGGGGTGTGTCTTATCAGAGATAGGGTTAGTAATACTCTAAGATGAGTAACTCATTAGAGATTGGATAAGTGAAATCCTAGAATGAGTTGAGAGTATTATATATGAGCATGTTTTTGTTAATGCTAAAATGATATTGTTTTGGAAAATTTGAGTAAATGAAATAATTTTACCTAAGATGATATTTTACATATAAAGAAATAACTTTTGAAAATGTATAGTTTTTATAGTGTGATAGTTTCCAATTAAGGGAAAAATAATGAATTATTATCATTAATTGAATGATTATTTGATTTAAAAAACACGAACACCTAGTAATTTGTAACGACCTGAAATTTTCTGATAATTTTTATTTGTTTTATTAATATATTTAACTGAAATTTTGAGAAATTGTAAACAATAAAATTTTGAAATAAAAATTTGATATTTGGAATGCGTCTAGCTAAACATAGCAACTGGTAAATTTTCATCAAAAATTATAGAAGTTTATTTTCTTGTGTAATTCTATTTCAATTTATATCAGTTAACAATTGATGATAATAAAATATCTCCGAAACCTAAATATGTCAACATGAGAAAATTTATTTAGAACACTCTGAATTAGACTTCGAAATTCATTTCGTGAAATTCGGACGTTTCTAGCTCCGTTTGGATTTTTCCGTAAGGAACAGCAACGCATTTCGGTACCGATATCGACTTTTGATCGGATAATCGCATCACTAATATCTACATTCTATATTGATCATCTCGTTGTGCTGATCATTGCGGTATATTCCTTCATGTCTTTCGACGTTCGATATGCAACGGAACCCATGAAAACGGTAACCGTATCGATACCGGTTTTAAAATCTTCAGGACTCCTTCTACCTACCGGTCTAAATTGAATAGCCATAACTTTTGAAATTTATAGAATTTAAAAATCTGACCTTTACTATTCCCAGCTTTTAATTTATTGATTGGTTCGTTTCATTCGCTTTGATTCCTCTGCCTCCCTTTTCTTTTGTTCTCTGTTCCAACGCATAGCTCATATTTTCAATGTTTACTGCTTTCCTTCTCTGAAACCAACTTCTACCATGTATGCTCGGCTTCCTCTACTTCTCCCCAGGAAACTTGATCTCGTTATCCTCCCTCATGTACCTCACACTTTCGTAGCCTTAACCCATGCTCGGCCTGCCCTATTGCAACTACCCCCTAACCATGCCGATCCTAAATTTTCCCCTCCCCTGCCAGTGCTCGACAAGCCCACGCAGACCCCTCCAACCACCGTGCCTCCTATCTCCCCACGTTTGCTAAGTTGCACCAATACCCAGTCGAGCATTGAGCCCCAGGATGCAAGCCACTTCTCTTATCAGCCGATTCATCATTTCGAGGATTCACCTGGCTTTTGTGAAGTGTGTTATCCCGCCTTTTGGCAAGGCCAAGATATCAAAAGAATTGGTTACATGCATGAGGTTGATCTTCCTAGATACCGAGTACGCACAGGTTTGCTAAGGATATCGATGGATTTTGCCCGGGTCCGGATCTAGTTACAACTGACAAGGCATGACAAACAAAGCCAGGAGAACCAACGTTCCAAGTTTCAGATAAATTCGAGTTCGTATGCTCAAGTTATGATCGATTCAAAGAGAAGAAAGGGGCTTCGGTTTCATATCCATCCCCCAAGCTCCAGTTCGAATCGATAGTTTTCGTATCGATCAGAAGACCAGCTGCTTCATATCCATCAAGGAAAGACAGTTCGTATTGATCGAGTTCGAATCCATCGGGGTACCTTAGTTCGACTCGATCGTATTCGAATCCATTGACATCTCCCTGCTTCGTACCCATCAGGTTAGAGCACTTCATATCCATCAGGTTGCCCTGCTTCGTATCCATCAAAGGGCCCCAGTTCACATTGATTGACTTTGTGTCCATCGGGAAGCTATGTGTCTCGACTCCATTGAATAAAGGCCTATTCGTGTCCATCAACCTTTATCAATTCGTATCCATCGATGAGACAGTCGTTCGAATCCATGGATAACGATCACTTCGAATCCACCTAGTCAACAAGCTTAGATGACGTGCCGATCCTCAATGCAAATTAGGCGAGATCTAAGGAATGGATGCGTTCAACTCGGAGAAAAGACCGGTTCGACTCGAAGGACGTGCGCCACCTCAACACGGAACCTTGTGAGCTGATGGAGTCGAAGGCATCGATTCGAACCAGACAGGAACTGGAAAATCCTATTTCATATCGAACATATCTCTCGATCCACTGATCCAAATGCTATGAAATTTTCAGGGGAGACTACGCACAAGCTAGGGAAGCTTCCCATCAAATTTCGAATCGATTGGACGTCATCTTGATCAATACGAAGCATTTTCGTATCGATGTCAGATCGTGCTGAAACTTTCAAGAAATGGTCGCGTGGGCTCCCTCATGTGCCAGACCGAGTCTCGCGAAGTTTGGGTGAAATCTCAGCTTTCCACGCCTATAAATAGAGCCCCAGAGCCAACAGAAAAAGGATCTTTTGGATTCTGAGGCACCGAGACTCTGCCGGATCAAGACTTGCATCTTCCCCTTGTTGCTAATTTCGAATTTCAAGTTGTTTTTCGCTATCATTTGTTGTAATCACTTGTAACTATTCAAAGAGAATCAATAAAGCTGCAAAAACTTCACAGTGGACGTAGGCAACATGCCGAACCACTATAAATCGCTTGTCTGTGCAATTTTACTTTCGTTATTTGGAGTTTTTATTAGATAATCTTCATTTTCAATTTACTTTCTTCATTGTTATCTCTTCAAAAACTTCTGAACAGTGTTGTGCCAAATTTTGGTACAAACACTTTGGTGCTTTCACTGAGAAAACCCAGTTTTTCTCCTGCTCCTTAGATTTGTCGCCGATACCGGATTGCGTAAATCTAAGGGAGAGATCCAGATTTCAATTTCAGATTCCTTCCATTCTATTCAGATTTGCCAAAGTCTAAGAAAGGAGTTCATTATTCAAGATGGTTAGCACAAGAACCGCTTCTGCCGCTGGTCAAGAAGGCCGGGATAGACAAAATCCCGTGCAACTACCTCCACCTAACCAAGATGATACTGAGCATTCCGACCCATCAGATCCGGTTACCAGAAAAGAGTTCCAGACATTGCTCCAGGAACTAACTCAAAGTCGGCAACAACTAGCTGAGCAGTTGCACGTTAACACTGAATTAGCCAATCACCTAGACCGCCAAGGGCGTAGAAGATCCAGAAGGGATCATGCATCTCGCTCCTCCACTGAAAGTTCTGCTTCATCCGACTACAATCACAGATCCACCCATCCCAGGCTAGACGGAAATTATGCACAGGCCATTGACCACCAGCCAGCATTGACACAGTTAAGAGTTGGTCCATCTAGTTTTCATACAGGACTCTCCTCCCGAGGAGGCACTATTCCACAACATACCACGGATAACCATGCCACTGCAGTTGACATAGGAGTTGACACCCGAAATCACTCCAATCAGAATTGCCACCAGCAGGAACGTGCTCCAGAACCATATGTCCTAGAAGACATCGAGCCAAGGAGGCGAGATACGGATCGTCGACGGCGCCCGATCCCACCTCGCACTGTGGAACCCGACCACACTTTGGCTCACCACCCTCAGAATATAGCAACGCCAGACCTCTCAGCCATGGTACGCCAAATGATTCGCGAGAGTCAGGGCTTAACAAATGATGATTGGGCTCCCGAAGTCATACTCCGTTCATTGATGACATATTATATGCTGAACCTCCTCGGCGATTCAGGATGCCGACCCTGCCTATGTATGAAGGAAGATCCGACCCTAACCAGCATATTCTGCAATACGAATGGTCGATGACTGCTGCAAGAGCTGATGATGCAGTAAAATGTCGTAGTTTTCCCATTTCTTTAGGGGGAATTGCGACGATGTAGTTTACACGATTACCCCCACGGTCTATCTCTTCATTTGATCAGTTGGCTACTAAATTTGTTGAACAGTTTCGTATGCACATTGCCAGGCCTAAAGATATCAATACTTTATCTAGTGTCACTCAAGCTCCTGGGGAGACACTCAGGCGATATTTGGAAAGGTTCAATGTCGCTTGTGCGGAGATCACTAACCCCAATGATAATTCAATCTTGATGACCTTGACTAAAGGGATTGACCCCGATTCTGAGTTTGGAAATTGGCTAGCCGGGAAGCCTCCCGCATCGTTGGATCGTTTCTATTCCAAAGCCAATCAATTCTTAAGGCATGAGGATGCGAAACAATCTAGGAAACAGGACGATGCGAGACCCAGCAATGAAGGGATTCAGAGTAATGTTGCAGTTAAACAATCTGGTGAAAGTTCAGGAAAAGTCCAGTTAAATATTCAGAATAAACAAGCTCAACAGCCGAGAAATGGTGATAGTCAGAGCAAAAAACAAGATCAAAACCGTGGCCCACGACGTAGGGCTCCGATGTTTGATACTTATATACCGCTGAACAGGTCATTGGAGAACGTGTATCTACAGACTTGCAATGCTATGCAGTATAAAAAGCCTACTCCAAAGCCATCTTCGGAGAGGCAGATCCAAACAGGGAAGTTTTGTAGATTCCATGAAAGTTATGGACATAACACCAATGAGTGTAGACATTTGCAGGACCTCATTAAGAAGTTGATCAGAGAGAGGAAGCTGGATCAGTTCGTTCGGGCGCCGCAGTCTGGTGATGCGGGCCCATCCAATCAAAATCGTGTGCAAACTCAAAAGAGACGAGAGGAACCTGCCCGTACAGGCGGGATATTAGTTATTAATACAATCAGTGGTGGTCCCCACCCGGCAGACCGAAGTTGGAAGGAGATGGAGTCATATGCCAGTTCGATAAGGCATGTTGATTTTGAATGTTGTAGTAGTTTTGATGAAGGGGCTCCGGCCAAATTGCAGAGAACGATGGCAGACGACATCATATTTAGAAACAAAGATGTTGATAGGGTCGAAGCCCCAAATATTGACCCACTTGTCATATCGGCCCAGGTTGGTCCTGCTTGGATGAAGAGGATCCTGGTGGACAGTGGGAGTTCGGTAAACATTTTGTTTAAAAGAGCATATGATCAAATGAAGATGGAAGCCAAAGATTTAGAACCTTGTCAATCTAGAATCCATGGCTTCAATGGAAGTGCTAATATACCCACTGGATTGGTGGAGTTGCCAGTGGAGTTAGGAGTTGGAGAACGCCGAAGGGTTCGAATGTTACAGTTTGTTGTTTTAGATATTCACTCTCCGTACAATACCCTTTTGGGCCGACCGGCCCTTGCTGAATTCAGGGCAGCGATTGCCCCGTGGTGTTTAACATTGAAGTTCCCCACTAATCGTGGGATTGGAGTCATTCATGGAGATCAGGCTGTTGGAAGAGCCTGTTATGTTGCGGAGCTGCGCGAGGCGCAGCGAAAAGAGAAAGGAAAGGGCGTAGAGGAATCTCTCTGCTTCTGTTTTGCGGACAATTGAAAATTGGTGTCTGGGCCTCGACCCGGGCACCGCAACCAATTCCAAAAGGATCTTGACCCGAGGGACAATGATAACAAAGAGGAATCCACGGAGAGTCAAGCTTCTCCGGCTAAGCTGACAATTGATGTTCCAATCGACAATGATGATGATGGTTCAAGAATGTTGAAGGTTGGGTCTCAGTTAAGCCAAGAGATGCAACAAGAATTGGTTGATTTTCTCCGGGCGAATCTCGACGTATTCGCCTGGACGCACTCTAATATGTGCGGAATCTCGTCGGACATCGTGAGCCACACCCTGAATATTGACCCGCGGCATATCCCGGTCAAACAAAAAAGGCGCGGTATGGATCCAGAGATCTCTGCCGCCCTTAAAGAAGAATTTGATAAGCTGAAGGCGAATGGGTTTATTCGGGATGCTCTATACCCGGAGTGGGTATCCAACCCTGTACTTGTCCGAATACCAAATGGGAAATGGAAAACGTGCATTGATTATTCTGACTTAAACAAAGCTTGACCGAAAGACAGCTTTCCACTTCCCCGAATTGATCAACTTATGGATTTAACAGCCGGACACGAATTACTATCGTTCATGGATGCTTACTCTGGCTACAATCAGATACCCATGCATGTGCCCGACCAAGAGCATACGAGCTTCGTAACCGATCTGGGACTATACTGCTACAAAGTCATGCCCTTCGGATTGAAGAACGTCGGAGCAACTTACCAACGCTTGGTTAACCGGATGTTCGCTGACCAGATCAAAAAAACCATGGAGGTTTATGTGGACGACATGTTGGTGAAATCACGATACTTTACTGATCACATTAAAGACTTGGATTCAATGTTCAATACCCTTCGAAGATACGGGATGAAGCTCAATCCGCTTAAGTGTCATTTTGGAGTCGCATCCGGAAAATTCCTTGGGTTCATCGTCAACGCCAGGGGAATAAAAGCCAATCCTGAAAAGATCTGGGCTATCAGAAATTTACAAACTCCAAAAACTATAAAGCAAGTACAGAGTCTCAACGGAAAGGTAGCAGCGCTGAGCAGGTTCATATCAAAGTCCACCGATAAATGCATCCTATTCTTCGATTTGATCCGAAAGGGGAAGTGGAACTTCGAATGGACTACGGAGTGCGAGGATGCATTCAAATCATTGATTCAACATCTTTCCACACCGCCGATTCTCTCAAAGCCTATCAACCACGAACAGCTGTATCTTTACCTGGTAGTGTCAGAAAATGCGATCAGCGCTGCCCTTGTTTGGGAAGAAGACCGAGTCCAGAAACCGGTCTACTATGTTAGCAAAGGACTCACCGGAGCTGAGAGAAACTATCCAAAGCTAGAGAAATTAGCCTATTGCCTAGTCATTGCCTCGAGGAAGCTCCGTCCATACTTTCAGGCTCATCCCATCACTGTATACACCGATCAGCCGTTACGACAGGTCCTCACATGGCCTGAGACATTTGGTAGGTTACTCAAATGGAACATCAAACTGAGTCAATTCGATATTACTTATACTCTAAGGAGAGCTATTCACGGTTAAGTCCTAGTAGATTTTATAGCTGAGTTCACTGTTCCCGAAGCTTGCCTGAGACCAGCAAATCTCCTGAGTACATTTGGAAGTTACACACTGATGGTGCATCTAACGATCGGTGCTCGGGCGCTGGGGTAGTACTTGAAACCCCCGAGGGCCAATCCATATGTTATGCTTTAAAGTTCGAGTTCCGTGCAACCAATAATGAAGCCGAATATGAAGCTTTACTTGCTGGGTTGAAGCTGGCCCGCAATCTGAAAATTACCGTGGTAGAAATCTATTGTGACTCCCAATTAGTCATAGGCTAGCTGCTTATTTAGCCCGAATCCGAAACGTTCTTGATCAGTTTGATTATTATTCCATTTTATACATACCCCGAGAGCATAATCAGAAAGCCGATTCGTTGGCGTAGTTAGCAAGTACGGCGAAGCTCAGCAGTTAGGGCTCGTCCCTGTTGAAACTCTCTCCTCTTCGAGCATTGATCAAATGGAGACTGACTTCAACTTTGAGACTACTTTCAGTAAGGAGTCTTGGATGACCCCCTATCGAGATTATATTGAGCATGGGACCTTACCTGAGCGTAGAAGTGAGAAGAGACAGATTCTTCGAAAAGCCTCGCGGTTCATCATTCAAAACGGAGTTATGTGTCGAAGAGGATATTTTGCCCCTCTCCTCCGGTGTATCGCTCACGACGAAATCAAACGAGTATTACATGATGTGCACGAGGGAGAATGTGGCGATCACACTGGGGGGCAAGCACTCGCCAAGAAAGTACTCCGATACGGGTATTACTGGCCCACTGTTAACCGTGACGTAGCAGACTACGCCAGAAAATGTGATAAATGCCAAAAACATGCTCGGATCCCTAGAGCCCCACCTACTGAGATAACCCAAATGGTCGGTCCTTGGCCATTTGCAGTATGGGGGATTGACATAATTGGTACGTTGCCTTTGGCCAAAGGTGGCGCGAAGTATGCCATCATCGCAGTCGATTACTTCACCAAATGGGCGGAAGCCGAACTACTTGCGACAATCACGATGAAGAAAGTAATCAACTTTGTAGTACGCAACATCATCTGTCGGTTCGGTCTCCCGCATACTATTATCACCGATAACGGAGCCCAATTCGACAGCGCTGAATTCAAGTACTTCTGTCAACGGTTCCATACCCATAAGAAATTCTCTGCAGTTGCACACCCTCAAGCGAATGGCCAAGTCGAAGCATTTAATAGGGTTATCAAATACGTTTTGAAGAAACGACTGGAAAAGGCCGGGGGCAAGTGGGTTGATGAACTTCCTATGGCTTTATGGGCTTATCGGACGACTCACAAAACTGCAACCGGACACACTCCATTTTCTCTATCTTATGGCTCTGAAGCCGTTATTCCAGTCGAAATGGAAGTTCACTCTCATCGTGTGACATACTATGATCCTAAAACGAATGCCATACTACTTGCTGAATCCCTGGATCTACTCGATGAGAAGCGTGAAGAGGCTGATTTGAGGGCAGCCGCATATCGGAGTCGAGTCGCTCGAATGTACAATGCCAAGGTCCGACCGCGGACCTTCGAACTCGGCAATCTTGTACTCAAAAGGATTTATCCGGTTCCTTCTCACTTGAAACCAAATTGGGAAGGACCGTATGTGATTTCACAAAAGCTCGGAGATGGCACGTTCAAGTTATTGACCGTTGACGGTCTTACTCTGCCAAGAGCCTGGAATAGCAAGAGTCTCTGTCGCTACTATAAATGACAGGCTTTATTTGTTTTAGCCCGTTATTTCTTTTGCATTTCATTTTCGCATTTTGAAATTTGAACTTGTAATAAGGCAGCTGACTTTGCCATATTTTCTTATTTCAGCAATAAAATGCTATCTCTTCGAGCCAAAGCTGTGATTTATTGAATACGCCACAAAACATCACGATGCATGAAGAACTAAGTTCCATCATACAGTGGGATTTATTCAAATAGGGAGTGATTGTGACGCAACCGGCCACTCGCTATGTGAAACCCAAGCTCGGGGGCATGTCACCACACCAATATCTAAAAGGATTGATACAGGACAATCCTCCTACCAACTCTAGATTCCCAGAGTGCGAACTGGAGTATAAACATTGAAATAACTCTAAGTCACTGGAGCGCGGACTAGAGTATAAACACTAACTCCAGATTCCCAGAGTGTGAACTGGAGTATAAACATTGAAATAACTCTAAGTCCCCAGAGCGCGGACTGGAGTATAAACACTAACTCTAGATTCCCAGAGTGCGAACTGGAGTATAAACATTAAAATATCTCTAAGTCCTCGGAGCGCGGACTGGAGTATAAACACTAACTCCAGATTCCCAGAGTACGAACTGGAGTATAAACATTGAAATAACTCTAAGTCCTCAGAGCGCGGACTGGAGTATAAACACTAACTCCAGATTCCCGGAGTGCGAACTGGAGTATTAACATTGAAATAATTCTATGTCCCCGGAGCGCGGACAGGAGTACAAACACTAACTCCAGATTCTCAGAGTGCGAACTGGAGTACAAACAGTAAAATAACTCTAAGTCCCCAGAGCGCGGACTGGAGTGCAAACCTTAACTCCAAATTTTCGGAGTGCAAACTGGAGTATGAACACTGATTCAATGTTCCCGGAGTCCGAAATGTATTATAAGCACCGGTAATCATCGGGCTCTCGGAGCATGAACCGAATTATTGCTCGTGATTTATTCTAAGTCCCCGAAGCATGGACGTGCGCTTAAGATTTGTAAAAAAGTGCGGTCGTAAACCAATCATTGCAACACTTAAGCAGGAAAAACAGATGTGAAAAGCAATATTTTATTTCAACTAACTAGAGACAAGGAATTACACACAAACAAGTTCTTCCAAAAAAGAATTCCTACTAGCAGGGGATGAACCTGCGTCTATACACGGCCTACCAGCGGAAAACAAACACAAGTTCCTATCTATCAAAAGATCCGCTTAAGTGGCCCATCTATTTCTTCTTTTTCAACCTCCTTATCAGCGGCTCGTCCTCGGACTCGCTAGAAACAGAGATCCTTCATTTGGAGTGCTTCCTCTTCGGTGGCTGCTCTTCGGCTGGGGGGCATAATGTCAACGTCCTCCTCAGAGCTTGAATTTACATGGAGGCTTCCTACCGGAGGAGTTGGAGGAACTGGATCTACGACAGAAGATGGGGCGGACACCTGGGTATAGACCACAGTGCCACTCGGCAATATTACATTTAGAGGTGCTGGACTATGCACCGTAGTCCTAGTTCCATCGCTGCCTTCATGTCCCGCGGCCTATAGTTCGGCGTTAATCTCGGCTATGATTTCTTCGTCTCGAGCGGATTGGGCCTGGCTGGGGGGCAACGGTGGTCTGCGTTATAGAACTAGAAGCCGGTGGGAGCTCACTGAGAATAAACAGCAGGTCTGTGAAGGGGCCACCATGCTGGCCAAGTAGCTCACTTACCATCTGCTCATCGAGAGATAGGGAGCTCCCCTGCGCCATCTCAGTAAACACTGTCGTCGTCACAACGGTCATTTCGGTGGTGACGGCCTTCTGCCCCTAAGTAGACTCCTGAGCCGCGGATGCCGGCGTAATTCCAGTTACTGAACAAAGAAGGGAAGGAGTTATTAGCATTCATTTCGAAACAAACTCTCTATTCGAAGCACACTTGAGAAATGTTCAGAGTACCTTCCTCAGTTTGGCTTGCTGACGGCTGAGCGGCCTAGGAAGTATGCTCCCGAATAGGAGATAGTCGCGGCTGTTCTGGGTCATAAGCTAGAACGGATTGTGAATCAACCACAGATACAGGCTCTAATGAAGGTGGAGCAGTAATTTCAAGAATAGTAGCGTGATGCTCAACACACGATCCTTCCCCAATCTCCCGGTGCTGGCCACCAATCATCTCCTTCTCATGAGAAATTATGGCATCATGAAGGATCTTCTTTTCATCTTCGGTCAGCAACGGTTCTCAAGCTTGAACTGGTCGATTGATGCATTCGGGTGCGCTTCTCCTTCCCTCTCAACCAATCGGACCCAAGCGTTACGAAGATGTACCGAATAATCCTGAAGCCAGGCCAAATTTCTGTGCCTTAGCACATTGGCATTGTAAGTAATGAGGAGATCTTCGATGTCGGCCTCCAGCCTGGCCTCTTCCCTTATAACCTTCTCCTCAACCTCAGCCTCAACTGCCTGGACTTTAGCAACTACCGCATCTCTTTCAGTCTGAAGCACTACGGCTTGTTCGCATGCTTCTGGGGCCGCGTTGTGCGCGTCGTCTCTGTCTTTAGTGATTTCGGCAAATTTGGCTTTGAGTGCATTAAGTTCCTTCAAGGCCGTGTCCCGCTCGGCGGTCACGATGGTGTTTCGGCAGCCCATGTCCTCCACCGTAGCGTAATGCTCACGCTTCATCCTGTCCATCGCCGCTTGGGCCTCATCCGCTTTCTTCGTAGCATCCGTTTCTAACTTTCGAGATGACTCGGCTTCATCGGTTAGCACTTGTATGATGCGATCTCGGTGAGCTAGATCAGTTTGGAGTTTCTCGATGATGGCCGCTCGCTCAAAGGCCAATGTCGATGCTTTATCAACCGCTTTCGCCCACGCCTTGTACTAGGCATAAAAATTATGCACGTAGTCATGTACTAACTGCTCGGCTTCCTCTGGGATCCTTTTTAAATGTGGAGGAAAGATGTAGTTATCAAAGCATATGTTCGGAAAATATTTCTTTAGCTGAGCGAGCTTGATTGCTCCTTCCCCTGAAATCTCCACAGGGGATTGTTCTGTAACAGCGGCAGTTATGATTTCGCTTCTAGAGTGGCGGGATTCATGCCTAGAAGATTGAGAAGCCGACTTGTAACGTGAAGATTCAGAGGGACGAGATACATAAGCAGGAGGTTGTATGGGATCTCTAGAAGGAGGAGGAGTACGCGATCGAGATCGACGCTTGTAGCCTCTACCTTTATCATATCTCTCTTGGCTAGAATACCCAGAGTGTCCCTGGTCGTAATCTCTGTCCCCTTTTCGTCTGCGCGACTCATGGTATGAAGACTTGCGAGCATGTCGGACACTCCCTAACATTGAACCTCGCCCAGACATAGTATCTGTAGAGCAAAATAAAGAAGAATTAATCACCTTTCGAAAAAGATAATTTACAGTCAAAGGTTATGCAGTGTTGTGAAATATGCATGAATGTGCAACCCCCCGACCGACCGGATGTGTCTGCCACACCAGTGGGAAAAGGCTCGCTTAAAACTAAGGCTTGTGAGGTTTCGTCCAATCCGAAGTCCTGCCACAAGGACATATCGTCCGGAATTGGAAGATCGGCAAGTCCTTCATGAAGATTCTCCATTCTAGAGGGAGACATTTCCGAAATTCTAATTCCGTAGGCGGGACAAGACGTAACCATAGACTTCCATCTCCCTTTTTTAGATGGTTTAGAGACGGCAGCCTTGCCTTTTCTCTGCTCATCAACATCCTGGGCTATATTTGCGGGTTCGCCCAAAGGTTCTTCATCAGTATGAGTCCTCTCGAAGTCAGCTTCTTCAATCACAACAACTTTGCGCTTTTTCCGCATGACTCGTTCTTTCGAGGCGGTCTTTAATGCACCATCGAGCAGTATGCTTTGTCTTCGCTCGATCAGCCCAAGGATTCGAAGATTTCTGTCAGTCAAGAGCAGTTCAATGTCCCTATCTTCACTCGGGACTTCTTGAAGCACCCAAACTATCTCCTCGAAATGTCTACCCTCTGGTCGCTGAATTACGGCTGTAAAAGGGAAAAAGATATAAATTTTACTTCAACTGCAAACGCCTTAGTAAATATTTGAGAGTTCAGCTTTACTCACGTCTGAATAACCATCGTCGGGCGAACCCTGGAGGACATCGGACATAAAACCATTCTGTCCTATAGTAGCTTAGCCTAGTCCAGGACCCGGTGACCACCTGACAATTCCTAACCGCTTCCAAAAATGTAAAAGATGGATTATCGTTTCGGCTTTTGAAGTTGAACAGATATCTGATCTCAGTCGGAATTGGTGGCCGATGAAGATATTGCATGAAGACGATAAACAGGCTATTGAGCGAAGCATGCCCATTCGGGTGTAGTTGAGATGGAGCAATTCCCAAGAATCACAACGCTTCTCTTATGTAATCGTTAAATGGAGGAAGCGTTCCAGCAGCACACGCATGACGGTTGAATGCAGTGTATCCCTCTGGTGGATTGTGTGGCCTGTCATCTGGTCCCGGCAATAACATGTCGTCCATTGACAGGCCATGCCTCAAGCATACTCTCCCCAACATATCTTCAGAAATGTGAGATGGGACAGAGTCTCGTGGATTAGGAATTAAAGACGCATTGGGAAATTCATCCGGGGCCGGACCGATGATCTCAGGTTCAATATCCGACTCTAGTCTCGAAGTAACTGTACTTTGGATTTCTTGTAGGTTTTCTTGCGGCTGCGAACTTGATGGTTCCATAACTGGCTAACTTATAAGAAATTATCGTTAGACGACAAAAGGCCCGTGCATTCCCCGGTGTAAAGTGTACGAGTGTGTGTTGTGCAATGCAATGCATTACTTGAATAAATTTGTGCGAAGTCAAAAAAGATGTGCAAGCAGTTTAGACTGTTATGGTTCCATCAAAGAGCTTCAAGATATGGTCAAGTGTGCAGTTTAATCAAGTCCAAATATGCAAGAATGAAGCTCATCAGAATTGTGCTAAATGAATGTCAAAATTTTCGAATTCATCATCGAACGTTTCAAATCAACGACAAGGAGCTCGTTTAAATCCATCTAGGTGCAACTTCGAATCGATACCAGTGGGCACATTTTGAATCGATGGTTAAGGGACGAGTTCGTATCGATCAGAATGAGGCGATTTCGAATCCATCCTCAGTTACCTGGTTCGTACCGATCAGGAAGCTCTCAGCTAAATGCCGATCACGGTCGAGTCGATACTATTCATATCGATCATAAAGATATTGTTCGTATCGATCTAAAGCCGAGATCTTCGAATAGATTGGTAACCTATGTTTCGTATCGATCGTTTCGTATCAATACGATCCATCCCCATAGCCATCGATACGAACTGCATCACTGCCGTTGGAGTATTCCAGGGATCGATGCGAAATATAGAGAAAAACATCGCCTCCTTCATCGATTCGAACGCAAGCCCCCCAGATCGATTTACTTATGTCTTTTCCACTCTTTCTTCTCCAATCTCCAGAAATATTGCTATGGCCATTGAACTTTGGGCCAGATCTGGCTTTACCAATCACTAGAGAGGATAATCGATGAAGAAAAAGTGGATCTGGTATTGCTTGATCGCTTTTATTTTGTAGTCGGTTACCTAATTTGAGATCGGGATTCGAAGAATTAAAGGTTTGTATTTGATTCGAGTCGAAGTCACTGGTACTGTTCTCTCTCTCGAGTTTCTGGAACGATGCAAGGACTGGAGGCGGCAGTGAAAAGTAAAAAGTAAAAAATGAAAAATGACAAAGCCCCAGCTATTTATATGAGACCTTGAAGATGACCGAGCCGTTTCGCATCCCAGTCAACTCAACCGGTCACAACCATTCAATCCACAGATCGGTTCGAAAGCGCCATTCGAATCCATATACTTGAGGCTTCATTGGTACGAAGCATAAAACTAAGGCCATGCTGAGAACATTGGGTCACATCGATGCGAAACGAACGGTGAGTGCATCGACTCGAAGCCCCTGTTCACATTAACAAGTTCTCAACTCCATCCACTGCATATCGCTACGAACGACAATTTTGTGTCCATTATGGCTTATACAGTAGGAGCGATGCAACAAAAATTCATCGATACAAAACGGAGTTCACCAAAGTTTGAGATTATCGATACGAACAGCTGTTTCGTATCCACACAACTGAAGCAGTAGCGTCGATACGAACGAAGATTTCGCCTCCGACAAAATTTTAATTTATCAATGCGGAGTCGATTTTTACAACCTTCTACATCGATTCAGGAGAGGTTCGATGCGAAGGGACTCCATAAAACAACAACCAAACGTTGTTGGAACACAAATTTCACGTCGATTCAGGAGAGGATCGGCATGAAATTCATATATATGACAAAAAGCTAATCTTCGTCACATAGTAATCAGATAAAACAGCATGGAATACAACTTTCGGCAGAAAACACAACCTTTGGCAAAAGAGCAATGATTGTTCAGAATAAAGATTGCGGCTTTTCAAAGCACGTCATGTTCCCACAAGACGTACTTTGGAGGGAAAATGTTATCCCGCCTTTTGGCAAGGCCGAGATATCAAAAGAATTGGTTACATGCATGAGGTTGATCTTCCTAGATACCGAGCACGCACAGGTTCGCTAAGGATATCGATGGATTTTTCCCGGGTCCGGATCGAGTTACAACTGACAAGGCATGACAAATAAAGCCAAGAGAACCAACGTTCCCAGTTTCAGATCAATTCGAGTTCGTATGCTCAAGTTATGATCGATTCAAAGAGAAGAAAGGGGCTTCGGTTTCGTATCCATCCCCCAAGCTCCAGTTCGAATCGATAGATTTCATATCGATCAGAAGACCAGCTGCTTCGTATCCATCAAGGAAAGACGATTCGTATCGATCGAGTTCGAATCCATCGGGGTACCTTGGTTCGACTTGATCGTATTCGAATCCATTGACATCTCCCCGCTTCGTATCCATCAGGTCAGAGCACTTCGTATCCATCAGGTTGCCTTGCTTCGTATCCATCAAAGGGCCCCAGTTCACATTGATTGACTTTGTGTCCATTGGGAAGCTATGTGTCTCGACCCCATCGAATAAAGGCATGTTCGTATCCATCAACCTTTATTAATCCGTATCCATCGATGTGACAGTCGATCGAATCCATGGATAACGATCACTTCGAATCCACCTAGTCAACAAGCTGCGATGCGTGTCCATCCTCAATGCAAATTAGGCGAGATCTAAGGAATGGATGCGTTCAACTCAAAGAAAAGATTGGTTCGACTTGAAGGACGCACGCCACCTCACCACAGAACCACGTGAGCTGATGGAGTCGAAGGCATCGATTCGAAGCCATCGATTCGAACCAGACAGGAACTGGAAAATTCTATTTCGTATCGACCATGTCTCTCGATCCACCGATCCAAATGCTATGAAATTTTCAGGGGAGACTACGCACAAGCTAAGGAAGCTTCCCATCAAATTTCAGATCGATTGGACGTCATCTCGATCGATACGAAGTGGTTTCGTATCGATGTCAGTTCGTGCTGAAACTTTCTGGAAACGGTCGCGTGGGCCCCCTCACGTGCCAGACCGAGTCTTTCGAATTTTGGGCTAAATCTCAGCTTCCCACGCCTATAAATAGAGCCCCAAAGCCAACAGAAAAAGCATCTTTTGGATTCTGAGGCACCGAGACTCTACCGGATCAAGACTTGCATCTTCCCCTTGTTGCTAATTTTGACTTTCAAGTTGTTTTTCGCTGTCGTTTGTTGTAATCACTTGTAACTATTCAAAGAGAATCAATAAAGCTGCAAAAACTTCACAATGGACGTAGGCAACACGTGAACCACTATAAATCGCTTGTCTGTGCAATTTTACTTTCGTTATTTGGAGTTTTTGTTAGATAATCTTCATTTTCAATTTACTTTCTTCATTGTTATCTCTTCAAAAACTTCCGAATAGTGTTGTGCCCAATTTTGGTACAAACAAAGTGGTAAAGTTTCATCTATTATCTTTTAAAGTATATCTATCAGTTAGTATTAAAATATATTTATATGTTATAAAAGATATATATTGATTTATTTTGGGTCTTATAAAGGATATATATTGTTTAATTTTGGGTCTGGGACATTTTGAATGGAGTATGAAGTATAAAGATTTATACATATTGTGTAAAGTATGTATTTATATGTACCAATAATATAATATATAGTATGCAAGTTCTATATATTGTTATATATACACGTCAGAGCAATGTTTCAGTCGTTGTAGCCATATTTTCATTCATATATATATATATATATATATATATATATATATATATATATATATATATATATATATATATATTTCGATTTACCTGTATATTGGATTTTAGTAATATTTTTTTCATTGTGTTTATAAATAAGTTTGTATAAGTTACGAGATATATTGATATATATAATATGTTTATTTTCATTTATATAGTCTGTGAGTTGTTTACTGAGTTGTGTTTTAACTTTATATGGATATTAAAGCAGGTATGCTTTAAAGGGGTATTTATAATTGTTAGGTCTTGCTTCTCTGCTATGAAATATACTTGTTGTGAAAAATTTATTTGTATAACTGATTGCAGAAGTTGTTTACGGGTATTGTTTTGTTAGTATATTACATATATATTAGTGATCAGTGAAGATTTTGGGCATGTCAACATTGTACATTCGGTTTTATATTTGTTCACATGCATATGGTCTGTATGAGCAAGTAGATATATATTTGAATAAAACAAGTAATCGGAGAAAATAAGTAATTTATATGTGATTTCAACATTTGTTTGTACAACATATATATATATATATATATATATATATATATATATATATATATTATGGTTTACACATATGTATATGAGTATGGATAGTGGTTTATATACATATTTGTCGAAGCGGGTATTTTTCCTGTAGAATTTTGTTCATTTGGCCATGTACACATGTTTTGTATTTATACACAAAATTTTTAAAAGTAGTTTATTTCATGTTGTATATATAAATGCTATTTATACTGTAATTTTATGTGTGTATTGACTTCTAAATATATGCGTTAAGGATATTGATTTTAATTATATATATATATATATATATATTATCGTTTGTTTTAAATATTGATATAACAAAATAATAATAATATATTTTCCGTATTTATCATGCCGAACTGATTGTGCCATCAATTCCTTATCTATCATCTTGATCGTCGAATCGTGTCCTTCTAACTTTGCTTTGGAATTCGTAGCTTGCTCTATTGTCAAACTTTCTAGCCTCGTAAGGTGAGCAATCACTTACGATTAACGCTCTTTTATTTATTAAATTTTATTTCAATTGAGACGATAATTGAAATATGCCGCTGCTAGTTATTTACGTTGTTATATATATGCTATTATCTGTATCTGTTACCTGTGATATCTGACATCATTATTTGTTATTTTTATTGATGATATATGCTTGTTATAATATTATCATATCTGTTATCACTCTGCAAGTTCCCTGTTAGTACAGAATTCACTATGGGTTGAAATTACACATACCCGAACGGAGTTTAGAATAAGAGAAAATCGTTATGGGTTGAAATGATATACCCGGATGATTTTTATTTGAATTGCATTTGGGATTAGGGGTTGAAATGATATATACCCGTACATATTTAAATTGTGGATTGAAATGATAAATATCTGTATCATTGGACCATAGGATAGAAAATTATATACAGACACCGCTGGTCTATATATAAATATTTTGAAAATGATTTCCATGTTTTTGGAAAGAAATATATGATTATATATATATATATATATATATATTGATTTTTGATATTATATAAATATTATTTTATATATAGTTTAATTCTTAAATTTAAGCTATTTATAAATTTGTTTAATATAAAATAAGTTTAATAATAAAGTTTGATTTTATTAAAATATAATATGGTTAAGTATTTATTTAAATTATATTTTAATACAGAGTTTATAATGATTTTTAATAAACTAAGGTTGGGAAGATAGATGTAATGACCCGGAATTTTCGATCCTGAAAATTCTAGTTAGTTAGGAAAGAATGAAAAGAGATAGAAGAAGAAACAGGATAGAAACACAGACTCTCACATTCGCAGCAGATCAAAATATAATATCACATAAAATAACAATTTATAAAGGAAAACTATAATAGTTAATTACATTTAAATACATCAGAGTTACATTCATTTATACAACCGTCGGACAGTTATAACAACTTGTCCCAGTAAGCTACAATAAATTACAGCAGAAAACGGTCCATACGTTCTTGCCATCCAGCTCGCCTCCTGAGCTCCAGAACGGCTTTACCTAAAAACCTGTAATACTCGGTCTGACCCGAGCGTTACATCAAAGTAACACCCGGGTCATGCTGGAAACCAGCGTGAGTAAACTCATCTAACATGGAACACAAAAGCATACAACTTATATAAACCCGGGGTAACTCGTATCAATTTACAAATTCACAATTTGTTATAGACATCACTTGTGACGACCCGCCCTTCTCGACCCTCGAAAATCGACATAAAATATTCCACAGTATAATATGACGGCGATCAAGTGTCGAAAAAGACAGGTTGTTAAGGAATTGAAAGGAGATAGAAGAAAGAAGGAACTAAACAATATCAGAATCTCACAATCGTAGCGGAACAAAATATAATATATAATATCAGCTCTTTACACAAAATTAAAGCTATATTTGTTTTATACAATATATCATCAGAGTATTACAAACAAACAACAATTACCAGCCTTACAATTCCATACAATCACAGCAGCGTGTGTGTGTGTGTGTAAACAAGTTCGGATAATACGTATCAGACTCCAGCTCCTCTCCTGCTCCATAGCATCCTATCCTGAACATATAATGCTCGGTCTGACCCGAGCATTAAAATGAAATAACTCCCGAGTTAGTCTGGAATACCAGCTGATAAAAATACACCCAATTTGATTATTAAAGTTTCAAAAATCCTTTTAAAAACAAAATCATCTCGTAAGACCACGCCACAAATAAGCATGTCGAGTTTTTACCTTACAATAGCTAAAACACTTTTTTATAGAAATCCTCTGATATTATAATAGGGTCTATATACAAATACTTATAAAATAGCCGAAATTGTTACATCTATTAAATTCCAACTACTAGCCACAGAGTGGGTAATACAAACAAAACTCGTAAAAGGCATGTAGGGAGAATGGATTTCCAACTAATGACTAGGCACTGGGGTACCACCTGTCACGGTACCTGGTCTAGATCAGTGCTCCGAGGACCACTCCCTATCCCCTGTAACACAAGGCCAGGACTACCCCTTGTTGGATAATCTCGAGTAAGATCACCCACGGTTGGGATCAGCAATCGCACCACTAAGCCGAATAAGAAGGGACATCTAGACAGGGATGACATCGCCCACCCACCTAGCCTTTCTGCATAACCCCTGATTTTCAGTCATTCCCGACTGATGAGGCTTGAGGCTAAGCGTTACCTTTTAGAACATTTCACTTAGAATGCCCATCGCCCACCTGACGATGTTTCGAAAGAATTCGTCCATACAAGTCCGTCCCGGGTTCGAACGGAACCGAAGGCACCACTCCTACTACATCCATTTTGGAAATATCCTCAGGATTAGTAACGACTAGCCCTTGCACTTCACGGCTCCATCTTCGACTCCGAACTCGTTTTTCCCACGAAAACGTACAAACCGGATCGAAGTGGTTTTCGAGAAATTAATCCCGATCCCGGTCTCTTCAAAAAGGTCAACTCATTAGCCAATATTGATAGTCGGTGATTTAACTATCAATTAACATTCACAAACATCCATCACACAATAAATAATTGCCAAATCATTTATTTTTATCAAAAATATGTCTGCCAGATATGTTTCCATTTTCAAATCCCGTTGAAAACACTTTTCAAACCCAACTCTTCTCATGGAATAGATTTCCAAATCTTTACGTCCTCTAAAAACATCCAAGTACCAATATTTAAGGTTTGAAATAATTTAAACACTTTATTCTTAAAAATACATTAAAACATTTATATTATCACTACTTACATACTTGGATTAAAATATATACACTTTATAAATATTTCGAATAAAACTGCTTTATAAAAGATAAACTATTTTCTTCAAAATAAAGCCAAGTCATACTAATTTTAAATAAAGCTATGATATCCTATACAAGTTTCAAATAATACTTTGATTGGTTATCTTTAAAATAGAACCATTTTATCAAGTATAAATAATAATAATATTCTTTGAAACACACTACTGCTTAATATTAAAATAATTACTTCTATAACTAATTCGATAGATGTTCACCTTTTAAATTCTTACCACTTAAATGATTTTCTTGAAACCATTCTTTACTATAACTTCAAAACTTCTAACCATTCAAAAATCTACTTTAAAAAAACATACTTGGCTTTCAGGGAAATACACTTCCATTTTAGGATAGCCCAACGAATTCTTTATATAAATCCTATGTGATTTATCCCGATTTTACGTCCATCCCGTAAGTTCCTTTCCATACTTTAAAAATAAACTCCTTTATTTTTAAACACATTTCTATTTTCCTGAAAATCACTTACAAATATATGTTTAAAATATTTAAAATAAAGCTTCAAGAAATTATTTAATTGAAAATAATACTTAAGGAAATATATAGAGGTTTCCTAAGTACTTTAAGTCAAATTTAACTTTTTAAAAAAAATAAAGTTATTAAATCAAATATTTATATTATAATTTCCTTTTGAAAACTGAATACTAATTTGCTTTTTAAAATAATTAATTCCCATAATTACTTAAATAAATATTTACTTACACTTTAAAAAAATTAAAATAATAATAATTTTTCTCTAAAATATTCTAAACATATTTTAACAGCAAATTTATATCTCGAAAGCTTTTCTTAAAATCATACTAAAGTTTCCAGGAGAAAGCACACTTCCCATCCTTTAAAAAAATAAATCTCGCTATTATTTTAAACAATTCACATTTCCTTTATAAATCACACTTTCAAAACACTTCAAATTATCAACCAATTTCTTGAATTTAATTCCTTTTAAATTCTTTACTTAAGAATTTCTTTTATTTCCTTTGAACCCAATTTATTTATTTATATTTAAATTTCCAGGTTGTATTCACCCAATCATAGCACAACACGATTTAATTTTAAATTTAATCTATCCCAGTATATACATAAAACACAGCATAACTAGCTCTAAAACAATATATCATAGGATATAAATGAGATATATCACAGAATATAAATAAAATTCCTATTTGTGAGGAATCCAGTTGGATCCCCCCAACCTGTTTCCCTGCATTCACAAATATTAGCACAACAAATAAATATCGATTCAATTCGATAATAATTATCATATTCAGCTAAACAATTGATCCAACAATTAAATATTAACTATTTAAATTATTCGTATCCAGATGTGAGTGAGAATAACTCACCTTGGGTTTTCGACGAGCGTTCAAATTTAAATTAAATCGAACGGCGCTAGATTTAACCTAAATTTTTACTTGCTCAGAATGATTCCAGAATTGCTCCACTACGTAGTACTTGTCTCTGCGATTCCAGCGCTACCAAATTTGTTGAAATCTGACAACGTATGCTCAAGTTACGAATTATTAAAGTTTGAATAACATTTTAAAACAAATTTTTTTTTTATTAACATACCAAACGAAAATCGACCGACAACCGTTCTTCTCTTTCGTACATGGATCACGCACGAAACCCATCAGCCGCCATGTCTTCAAATTTTTTTCCAGCCACCCCTATCGCCTCCAACGCGATCAAACCCTACCGAGAGTCGCACCATCCATACCTACACCATCGCCCAAATTATGGCAAAGCTCGGTCATCACAAAGCCATGAAAATCGCGCACGAACGTGTGGCGAACGGCAGCAAAATACGCCTCCAATCGACGACGATTTTCCAGATCTACCGTTGGATCTCTAGAGCTTGGAGAGCCCGTCGACTTTCCAGTTGGAAGTTCCTCGCGAAAGCTTGTAAATTGAGAGAAAAATGAAGGAGAACGAGAGGAAGTTTCGGCCATAGAAATGTATAGTGTCGGCCGTAAAAGATGTTAGGGTTTCATCCCCCTTAAACGTATATACATACGTATAACCCCGTTATTTTATTATTAAATTCACTTTAAAGCATCTTTTTCAAACGATCTCCAAACAACGCTTGCCGACTGTACCCATATTCCGTACACAATGGAATGTGTTTCGAAGGCTAATTTGATTATATACGCGAGTTACTGGAAATAAACGATCAATTCTTATTTAAATCGATTAAAATAGTTTCTATATGTTTTGAGCTGCCAGGGTCAAAAGACAACTCCTATTGCTACGAAAATTGAAATCCGATAATAACAAACTATTATGGATCCAATGGAACTGGTTTTGTTGAATTCTGAGACTATGCTTCGGAAGTTTATTTTAACTCGTCGATTAAATCGAGCGATTTTCAAAATCGTCGAAATCACTTAAAATTTCACCTTCAAAATTTTGTTAACTCTATTGTAACTCGTATAAAATTTATATCCACATTAGAAATCATTCTGATTCAGTTTAAATCAAAATCTGATTATTTGCATTATTATATTATTAAATTCCTTTATTAAATTAATATAAATTCCAAATTTGATTTATCGACTTTTGATTCCCTTCAAAAGTCCAATATTATAATTTAAATCCAAATAGACTTAAAATAAATCTTAGAATCTATTTTTATATCTATTTACACCCAGAATCACCAATTATCCCAATTCCAATATTAAATTATTATTATTCAAATTTCAATTAAATTCCCATATTTGAAATTTAAATAATTCTATTAATTTAACCTAAATCTTTTTATTTCAAAAAGAAATTAAAACATATTCAACATTTAAAATGAATTAAATGTTCAAATCTAGCGACCCAAAATTCTGGGTCGTTACATCACTTATCACATATCAATTTCTTAGTACCAAAAACTTAGATTAAAAGGTCTTGTTCACTTAAATCATTCCATTCCAGCCTATTGACTTCACATATCAATCTATAAAGAATCGAAGTGGTTTCGGGTATTTACTAATACTCGACTCCGGTCTCTTCGAATCCAATGCCATCTTAACCCAAGTTCTCCAATTAAATACAATTCAACTTTAATTTCTAGATAACACTTTTACACGGCAGTTCATAATTGATAGATAATCACATTATTACTATCCATCCAAACATATCATATCACAAAGCAATTCATACCAAAGATATCAACCAATCCAAGGCACTTATCATCATTCAATCATTAAGCAAGATTGATCGCTTTCATTAATTACATTAATTAATGATCCTCTAATTATTAGTTAATTATTCTTAAATTTCATTAAATATTTAACCTTTAACTTAATTACATTCATTAATCAATCTTGATTAATCACAATCGGTAATTAACTTTCCTTAATTACTTCATCAATTAAATCAACTCCTTGATTAATTATATTAATCCTTCAATTACACTTAGTAATCATCACTTAATTTCTTCCACCAAGTGATTATCCTTTAGTTACTTCTCATCAAGTAATTTCCTTTTAATTAATTACATCTAGTAGTTATTCATTAATTACTTCACTAAGTAATTACACTCATTAATTACCTTAAGTAATTATACTTAACACCACATCAAATGATTACCTTTAATTAATTAAACTTAATTAATTAACTAAAATTAACCTCATTAACTTAATTAATTACACTGAGTAATTAATTCCTTTAATTACTTCATTAAGTAATTATTCACCATTTACTTCTCTAAAGTAATTATCCTTTAAGTACTTATCCATTAATTACTTAAAAGATAATTATACCTAATAATTACATTCAGTAATTATTACTTTAATCCATTTCATAGGAGATTATCCTTAATTTATTAATCTCATAAATAAATTAGTTAACCTCTTTAAATTAATTACTAAATCTAAATTACTCCACATTAATTAGTTGAAAAAAATAAGTCATTTATCTTAATCACTATCTTAACCATCATCAAAATTTAATAAACTTTGAAATTAATTAACTTGCAAATTAACATACGTCCTCAAGTTTAATCGATGATAAACATTTCATCTTCTTAATTAGTACTTAACTATTATTGTTAGTTAAGTTTTGATTAAACCAAGATTTTACTTAATCTAAGTTAAAATGAAGTACAAAACCTTTACTTAACCCATCTTGTAATAAACCATTATTGTTTAAAAGGAATAGTTTTAGGAAATTTAGTTTAACTTGAATTGATAATAATCAAAACTTGCTAATTTCCTTTACATGTACTTTCTTTAATAATTTGTCTTAAAAACATATGCATCTCCTCTTTGAAACCTGCTTAATTACTTAGCTTAAACAAACGACGGGATTCACCTCATGTTGTTTATTACAATGCTTGTTAGAGGCTTTGGAAACAAACAATGGTTATGATTTATTTTTATTTTATAAAAATTTCTTTATTAATACACGCCGAAAATCCAAGCCCAGAACTAACACAAACCCGATATCCAAAAAAACGTTAATATAAACTCAGTTGGGTCGAAGCCCAACGTCCATCTCAACCCCAAACTTCCTTCATCTCCTCTCATCAACGCTCACAACTACCAGTACCAAATCCGGAGAGACAACCCGATCGATCGATCCAAAATAAATCAATGCTGAACTCAAATGATTCGAGCGTTGCCTAGAGTACACCCGATATCGTCGCCGATCGCAGCATCGCCAAACACGAAAACAAACTGCCTTAGCCTGGATTATTTGTGCACGGTGATACATGTACATGTGTACACCCTCGCCACTAATCACCTCGCAGTCGAACCATCACCACCCAGTTTCTCAACAACTTATGAACCAAACGCCACTTTACCGAAGGCTGCAATTCCCTTTTGGTCGATAATCAATCTCTGCTCGACCCAAACCAAACCCAGAATTCCACTACCTCTACGAGACGATGCGCCGCATCGACGACCGGCCATAACTTTGCATGCCACCTACTTCAATCGAAAGCTCACTCCAACAGCTACCATCGAGCCAACTCACTCGAACTTCGGTTGCTCCAACATCACCAAATTCCATCGCGTTCATCGACCATCCAAAACTATACCAAAACCCTATGTCCCCTCAACCGTCCAATCCAAGCCTACCCAAATCCGCCACGGTCAACACCTCACCTACATCCACCAGCCTCTTCCAGACCTGGCCGTACCACCACACGACGACGAAGTCGTCAGAAAATAATTTTCGAATGGAAATTGAGTATTTCCAAATCTCTGACAATTTAGGTTGTTAAAAATCATGTTTAAACTTGTAAAAATCCTATTTCTACAAGGGAAACCAACATGCGTGCTTAAATCTTGGATTCAATTACATTGAATTTTCACAAAGATACGATATTTACTGTAAATCTTGACATAATTGAACTATACAGTAAGATCTCCACACAAATCAATATTTTTATAAAAATATATTAAAAATAAACAATTTCTTAGTTTATATCCACATGCAATATGAACTAGATGATGTAATCAAGATTTTTGAATGCTGGGATGAACAAAATTTTCACGGAATAATAGATAACAGCATAATTTAAATCCTAGTCATGTATATAAATATTAACACACACATATATATACACTAAAATCATTTTTTAAACAACATGCATAGCATCATTCAATTCATACTTAAAAGATCATTGTACTGCTAATTCGAGATATATCAGTTTTCGAAGTTTACTCACCGTTAAAGGATGAACAAAGGACCCTTAAGATGATTTTTGAAACTAAAATATCTCTTGCCACTAAATTTGCATCTGAACTTGAATCTGATGTTGTAAAATCTTGAATTGAATTAACTTAGCTTCAGATTTTAAATTGTAAAGATGATTGACAGTTGTTTGCTTCCTTTGATATGTTTACTGATTTTAGTAATTAAGGTTGATTTAGTTGAGAAATGTTTAACAATTTGAGTTTCTTTTGTTTTAAAATGAAGAATAGGAAAGCATTTGAAGAAAAAGGAAAAGATGCATATATAGACTAAATTAAAATTTATTAAAAATATAAAAGAAAATAAACAAAATGGTTGACACATCTTAAATTACTTTAACAAATGTCAATTAAAAAATTTAAGCATATTACACATGTTACAATATGATTTACCTATTAACATTTGTAATCATGCATTTTTAATTTACTTTTAAATGTTTTTGTAAAGCTTTTAAATTTTATTTTCCTATTTAAATAAATACTTCTTAATTTATATAAATAAAGTTCTTTAAGGAAAATAATATAAAAAAAATCTTATTCATATATTTTTAAACCCAAAATATATAAAATAATTATCTTTTAGATTTAAATTTATATCCAAATTGAAATTCACTTTTAATTTAAAATCCAATTTTGAAATCAACTGAAATATATGTATATATTAAGCAACACAAATTAAATTTGTAATTAATAATTCTATTTTAAAAAAATCTATTTATATCTATCTTTAAAAACAGCACATTATTATTATTGTTTGAAAATATCAATTTTGCCAAATTAAATAATTATACTAGAAAGATTATCAAACCAATACTTATTAAGATATATATTTTCGTTACTGCAATTATTTATTTAACTTATAAATTAGTATTCTTACTAATTAAATTCAGTTAATTTATCAATTTACAAATACTCAAAAATCCGGGTTATCACATTCCTCCCCCTTTGAATCTTTTCGTCCTTGAAAAGGAACGAAACCAGAATTTATTAAAATTATCCTTTAAACCCTTTTAACTATAAACTTCTTTTTATTCAAAACTTGAAAAAACTTTAAAATCTATATAATATTGCCAAAATAGTTTTATAAAAATACCTTTATAACTCGATGTTTCAACAAGCCGTCCTTGTTCTCACAGAAATTCGGTCATATGTTGATCGGGCGTAAGACTGAAAATCTATAAGTACTCAACAGACCCGATTTCAACACCCAGTGAGAATACTTGGAAAATAATTTTAATGAAAATATAGAAAACATTTATGAAATCGAGGAAATATCTTTGGTGAGAATGCTTTGGAAATCATCACTCCTATCCATGGTCACAGTTAAGTCGATGGTTACGTTGTCGTCCCAACAAAATCCATAGATAACTATAGGTCTCCGCGCCTCTCGATTACGCCATGGAACCTGCTACAGATCGAAGTTACATCTAGGGTTATATTGCCATTGCAGCAAAAGTCCATGTAACTGTAGGCCTCAGCTCCCTCGAATTTCGCTATCAAAAGAATGAAACTTCTCCACTCCCACATAGGTCGCAGTACCGATGTACAATCAAACGTAGACTGTTGGCTCTCAGCGGCACACACGACTTTCGCTATGTCACCATAGGTCGCAGTCTACCGATATAAAATCAAACGTAGACTGTTGGCTCTCATCGGCACACATGACTTCCGCTATGGTCTGCAGTAGACCGCGGTGACATCGAGTTGCACTGTCGTCACAACATAACCCAAATGCCCCTATAGGCATCAGCGCCCTCGACTTTCGCTACATACTACACAAAATCCTCAGGAACTAGTTTTGTACGGACTCCTCACAGGATCAACTTTAGAACCCCCCTCCCCCCTTAGGGTTCAAGGCAGTACCAACCTATGGCACTCCTGAGAAGTTCATTTCAAGGGAGCGCCTTTTTCCCCAGAGCCATATTCAAAACACTTTATACTATACACATATAGTATCTTCCAAATCATACACCTAGTATAAATCTCCTTTCTCAAAATCGATTATCCCAAAATCGATAATTCTCAAAATAGGCTTTCCAAATTTCCAAAAATGATTTTTCTCAAAAATTAAAAGCCTTTCCAAATTCAAAGGTTCCCAAAACCTTTTTCAAAATCATTTTCACAAGATCCTTTATATATATATATATATATATATATATATATATATAACCTTGAAAAATCTTAGGATCATTTTAAACTTGTATAAAACCCTTTTTATACTTCAAATATTTTCAAAAACCCTTTAATTCTGGCAAGATTCAACAAGGGGAGATTTATCTTATAAAATAAAGATATATAACTTTGTTTATTCCAAATCAAATATTTAAATTTGATTACTCTATAAAGTCACTTACTAAATTACTTGCTTCCATAAAGTAAATTTTTACCATAGAAATATCCAATTTCCACTTTACTTCATCATATATTTCAAAAAATATACCTTTCATTTCAAAAACCAATTCACATTTCTTATCCACAATTTCCCAGTATCAGTTTCATTCAAACCCGTACGATGTACACATATCATCCGTACGCTATACCCATCTGATCGCTCACTCGATCACACAATTTCACTTCCGAACTAGTGTCGTCCATCCGACTTCCTAGTGCTGACTCAGATCTGGTTTCTTGATCAGAAACCGTCATTCTCCTTGCATATCCATAACTATGATAGAGAATATGCAGAACCAATCAACAATCCATATCCACGTTCGCCGTCGAAAATCGAGTGAAAAATCCCAACTCGGATCGATATAACTGTCTCGAAGTTCTGTGCTCGAATCTGGATCAAATCACTATGCGAATAGAATAATATACGTACATCCTACGTATTTATTTTTATTGATTTTTAACCAAATCAATTCTCTTTTCTATTCACATTCACTTTAATTTTCATTCACTTACTCACAATTACTTAAATCCTCATTTGGACTATCACCTCAATTCTTATCCCAAATGGATATTTAATTATAAACAGTTCGCACTCTGACCATTTTAAAATTAGAAAATAGTTTGAAAAATTAAAAATAGATAAGTATTTGAAAAATAATTATTAGTTTGTCAAATAGCTGTAAAATAGTCAAGTAATTGTAAAATAGTTAGAAAATAATCAAATAGTTATAGAAATTTTAAATAATTGTAAAATAGTTGTAAAATAGTAATTAATTTGTAAAATAGCAGAAAAATAGTGATTAGTTTATAAAACAGTTGAAAATTTGTTAAATAATTCTAGAAATAATTGTAAAACAAGTATAAGATAGTTTTAAGTTAAAAAAGAAAAGTTGTGTAGTAAATAGTTTGGAAAAATAAATTTATATTAAAATAATTTATTTTGAAAATAATCCAGAGTCAAACTGTTCAATTCCCAGCCTCCATTACTAATCAATTCAATTTAAATTTCCACTTCCATTTAAATTGACTCAATTCCAATTTAAATAACTTCAATTTCCATTGAAATTGATTTGACTCCAATTCAAGTTGAATTAGTCCTCAATTTCTTTCCTAAATTTAATTAAGATTCCATTTGAATTTACTTATTCAACTTTAATCACAATTTTAATTAATTCAAATAAATTTCAAATTGAACCAATTTCAATTCATATCAATTCCAGTTTGAATTAATCCCAATTCCCATATGAATTTGAACTTATTCAACTCCAATTTCATTTCAATTAATCCAATTAATATTTTCCATTTGGATTTTTAAACTTATCCATCTTCAATCATAATTCCAATTAATTGAATTAAAATTCAATTTGAACTAATTCAATTTAAATTTCAAAATTAAACCATCCCGGATTATATAAATTCAAGTTAAATTTTTAAATGTTGATTTAATTCTTTAAATCAAATTAACTCATATCTTTAAACCATTTAATTCTGAATCCAAATTCCATTTTAGCTTAATAATGGACATATTACCTCACCCCATTTATTTATTCATTTAAAGAACTCCAATTTACAGTTTAAAGATTATTAATAACAATAGGATGATATCATCCAAACTATTTTAAAACATCCATCCATTTCCAATTTCCAGATCTCAAACCCATTTTGAGATCACACAAACTCCCAATTCAAATTAACCATTTAACTTCCCAAGTTAAATCTTAATTTTCATCTTGAATTTCCATATCAGGTTGTTCATTCAAACATATTTAACTTCTTCTAAGTTAAATTCAATTTAATCCCATTATTAAACACAATAACCATTTTATTTTCTTCTTTGAAACCAACTCTAATTCATCTTATTTTTAAACTCTTCCCAAACTTCAAGATTTTAATTTCAGTTTGAATCCATTTTAAACTTATCTTAATTTAATTTCAATTTGGTTGTACTTCTATTACCACTTAATTTAATTCCAAAAAGTTAACAACCAATTACCCTGATATTTATTAGAAAGAAATATTGCTTTATATATCAAAATATATTCTTATATAAAATCATTTAAAATCTTTATATAAGAAAATAACAAGTACGCTCTCATATATATATATATATATATATATATATATATATATATATATATATGCACACTCAACTCATTCTAGGGTACCACTGACCCTATCCTTAATGAGTAATCCCACCAGAGCCAATGTTCTCGCTTAACCTCCGACTCTAATACCAAATGTAACGACCCGGAATTTTCGATCCCGAAAATTTCAGATAGTTAGGAAAGAAAAAAAGAGATAGAAGAAGAAACAGGATAGAAACACAAACTTTCATATTCGCAGCGGATCAAAATATTATCACATAAAATAACAGTTTACAAAGGAAAACTGTATCAGTTAATTACATTTAAATACATCAAAGTTACATTCATTTATACAACCACTGGACAGTTATAACGACTTGTCCCAGACAAGCTACAATAAATTACAGCGGAAAACACTCCATACGTTCCTGTCATCCAGCTCGCCTCTTGAGCTCCAGAACGTCCTTACCTGAAAATCTGTAATACTCGGTCTGACCCGAGCATTACATCAAAGTAACACCCGGGTCAGGCTAGAAACCAGCGTGAGTAAACTCATCTAACATGGAACACAAAAGCATACAACTTATATAAACCCGGGGTAACTCGTATCAATTTAGCAATTCACAATTTGTTATAGACATCACTTATCACATATCAATTTCTAAGTACCAAAAACTTAGATTAAAAGGTCCAATTCACTTAAATCATTCCATTCCAGCCTATTGACTTCACATATCAAGCTATAAAGAATCGAAGTGGTTTCGGGTATTTACTAATACCCGACTCCGGTCTCTTTGAATCCAATGCCATCTTAACCCAAGTTATCCAATTAAATACAATTCAACTTTAATTACCAGATAGCACTTTTACATAGCAGTTCATAATTGATAGATAATCACATTATTACTGTCCATCCAAACATATCATATCACAAAGCAATTCATACCAGAGATATCAACTAATCCAAACCACTTATCATCATTCAATCCTTCATAAGCAAGATTGGTCACTTTCATTAATTACATTTATTAATGATCCTCTAATTATTAGTTAATTATTCTTAAATTTCATTAAATAATTAACATTTAAGTTAATTAAATTCATTAATCAATCTTGATTAATCACAATCAGTTATTAACTTTCCTTAATTGCTTCATCAATTAAACCAACTCCTTGATTAATTATATTAATCCTTCAATTCCACTGAGTAATCATCACTTAATTTCTTCCACCAAGTGATTATCCTTTAGTTACTTCTCATCAAGTAATTTCCTTTTAATTAATTACATCCAATAGTTATTCATGCTTCACTAAGTAATTACACCTCATTAATTACCTTAAGTAATTATACTTAACACAACATCAAATGATTACCTTTAATTAATTAAACTTAATTAATTAACTAAAATTAACCTCATTAATTTAATTAATTACACTGAGTAATTAATTCCTTTAATTATTTCATTAAGTAATTATTCACCATTTACTTCTTTAAAGTAATTATCCTTTTAGTACTTATCCATTAATTACTTAAAAGATAATTATACTTAATAACTACATTCAGTAATTATTACTTTAATCCATATCACAGGAGATTATCCTTAATTTATTAATGTCATAAATAAATTAGTTAACCTCTTTAAATTAATTATTAAATCTAAATTACTCCACATTAATTAGTTGAAAAAATAAGTCATTTATCTTAATCACTATCTTAACCATCATTAAAATTCAATAAACTTTGAAATTAATTAACTTGCAAATTAACATACGTCCTCAAGTTTAATTGACGATAAACATTTCATCTTCTCAATTAGTACTTAACTATTATTATTAGTTAAGTTTTGATTAAACCAAGAATTTACTTAATCTAAGTTAAAATGAATTACAAAACCTTTACTTAACCGATCTTTTAATAAACCATTATTATTTAAAAGGAATAGCTTTAGGAAATTTAGTTTAACTTGAATTGATTAAACTCAAAACTTGCTAATTTCTTTACCAGTAATTTCTTTAATAATTTGTCTTAAAAACATATGCATCTCCACTTTGAAACCTGCTTAATTACTTAACTTAAACAAACGATAAGATTCACCTCATGTTGTTTATTACAATGCTTGTTAGAGGCTTTGGAAACAAACAATGGTTATGATTTATTTTTATTTTATAAAAATTTCTTTATTAATACAGGCCGAAAATCCAAGCCCAGAACTAACACAAACCCGATATAAAAAAATGATAATATAAACTCAGTTGGGCCGAAGCCTAACGTCCATCTCAACCCAAAACTTCCTTCATCTCCTCTCATTAACGCCCACAGCTACCAGTACCAAATCCAAAGACACAACCTGGTCGATCGAGCCAAAAGAAATCAATGCTGAACTCAAACGATTCGAGCGTTGCCTCGAGTACACCCGAGATCGTTGCCGATCGCAGCATCGCCAAACACGAAAACAAACTGCCTTAGCCTGGATTATTCATGCAAGTGATACATGTGCACGTGTACATCCTCGCCACCGATCACCTTGCAATTGAACCATCACCACCCAGTTTCTCCATAACTCATGAACCAAACGCCACTTTACCGAAGGCTGCAATACCCTCTGGTCGATAATCGATCTCTGCTCGATCCAAACTAAACCCAGAAACCACACTACCTCTACGAGACGATGCGCTACATCGACGACCGGCCATAACTTTGCGTACCACCAACTTCAATCGAAAGCTCACTTCAGCAGCTACCATCGAGCCCACTCACTCAAACTTCGGTTGCTCCAACATCACCAAATTCCATCGCGTTCGACGACCATCCAAAACTTTTCCAAAACCCTAAAGTCCCCTCAACCGTCCAATCCAAGCCTAAACCCCAAATTCGCCAGGCTCAGCACCTCACCTACGCCCACCAGCCTCTTCCAGACCTGTCCGTACCACCACACGACAAAGAAGCCGTCAGAAAATAATTTTCGAATGGAAATTGAGTATTTCCAAATCTATGACAATTTGGGTTGTCAAAAATCATGTTTTAACTTCTAAAAATCCTATTTCTAAGAGGGAAACCAACATGCATGCTTAAATCTTGGATTCAATTACATTGAATTTTCACGAAGGTATGATATTTACTGTAAATCTTGACATAATTGAACTATGCAGTAAGATCTCCACACAAATAAGTTTTTTTATATAACTATGTTAGAAATAAATAATTTCTTAGTTTACATCCACATGCATTATGAACAAGATGATGTGATCTAGATTTTTGAATGCTGGGATGAACAAAATTTTCACGGAATAACAGATAACGGCATAATTTAAATCCCAGTCATGTATATAAATAATAACAGACATATATATATATACACAGGCTAAAATCATTTTTTAAACAACATGCACAACATCATTCAATTCATACTTAAAAGATCATTGTACTGCTAATTCGAGATATATCAGTTTTCGAAGTTTACTCACCGTTAAAGGATGAACAAAGGACCCTGAAGATGATTTTTGAAACTGAAATATCTCTTGCCACTAGATTTGCATCTGAACTTGAATCTAATGTTGTAGAATCTTGAATTGAATTAACTTAGCTTCAGATTTCAAATTGTAAAGATGATTGACAGTTGTTTGCTTCCTTTGATATGTTTACTGATTTTAGTGATTAAGGTTGATTTAGTTAAGAAATGTAACAGATTTGAGTTTCTTTTGTTTTAAAATGAACAATAGGAAAAGATTTGAAGAAAAAGGAAAAGATTTATATGTAGACTAAATTAAATTTATTAAAAATATAAAAGAAAATAAACTAAATGGTTGACACTTGTTAAATTACTTTAAAATTTGTCAATTACAAATTTAAGCATATTACACTTGTTACAATATGATTTAATCTATTAACATTTGTAATCATGCACTTTTAATTTACTTTTAAATGTTTTTGTAAAGCTTTTAAATTTTATTTTCCTATTTAAATAAATACTTCTTAATTTATATAAATAAAGTTCTTTAAGAAAAATAATATAAAAAAATCTTATTCATATATTTTTAAATCCAAAATATTTAAAATAATTATCTTTTAGATTTAAATTTAAATCCAAATTCAAATTCACTTTCAATTATTAAAATCCAATTTTGAAATCAACTCAAATATATGTATACATTAAGCAACACAAATTAAATTTGTAATTAATAATTTTATTTTAAAAAAATCTATTTATATCTATCTTTAAAAACAACACATTATTATTGTTTGAAAATATCAATTTTTCCAAATTAAATAATTGTACTAGAAAGATTATCAAACCAATACTTATTCAGATATATATTTTCATTATTGCAATTATTTATTTAACTTATAAATCAGTATTCCTACTAAATAAATTCAGTTAATTTATAAATTTATAGATACTCAAAAATTTGGGTTATCATAATAGATTTGAAATTTGATTTAATTTATTTAGTTAAATAGATATATAACTTATGGAATTTGAAATTTTAAAGGGATATGACTTTATAACCTGATTTTGGAAAGTGATTTAAATGAATATATCAAGTTTGAATAAATTGTGGAAAATATTCAGTTATTTGAAATTAGGAGTTTATTTAAACGATATTGAATGTATTAAGAAAAATTTTCAAAACTATATAATAGTAAATTGAATTTGATATATATATATAAGTTATCTAATTAGTTTTGAAATGTTGAATATTTAAAGCTTTGAAATATATTGAAATGGTTTATTTAGTGGTCAAATCTGTATTTGAAATTGATATGAATTGAAGTGGATTATTGAAAAATGAATTGAGTTGAAATTAATGAATTGAGAGTTGATTTAAATTGAAATTTTTGGATTAAAGTTGATTTGAATCAATTTGTGAAGTTGAGGAAATTATTTTATTTTATAAAGTAATTTTAAATTTAAAAATATTTTATTATATATATTATTTGGATATCTATACTGTTTAAGTGTTGAAATTTATGGTTTCGAAGATATGAATTTCAAAGTATTATGAAAGTGTTATAATTTCAAGTGTTTGGTTTCGGAGGTTTTATTACTTCGAAAACTGCTATGACTTTGGAAAAAGAGATGTTTGAAATGAAAATGATATCACATTGATTTGGTTTTGAAATGGAAATGATATCATATTTATATGGTTTAGACAGGCAATGATATTTTGGTTTTGAAGTATAAATTATTTTGAAATGACCGCGGTGTTATAATAACATTTGGTTGTTAAAGAGACCGGAATCGAAAGTTGTCATACTCTCTGCCAACTCAGAAAACACTTTAACAACCGTGTGCGCGGTGGAGATTCTAGAATGAAGTAGGATGGTGGCGATGTTCTATTGAGGTACGTACATGGACCCGACTCCGGTGAGTTGGCATAAGGTGGCTAAAACAGGAGCAATTGACGGACTAATGAGGTCGCTCTTCTGATCGGACACACTTCTTCGATACCATTCTATTACTTTGTGATTGATTGTGTGCACCTTTGATTTTTAGGAGTGTGGCTCGAGGTAGGCGATAGTAGCTGCTACGCGCTACCCTCGGTCCGAAAGTGTAATTGGTATATCTACCCGGGCATTGCCTAGTTGTGCCGCGTCACCTACCCTAGCGCGCCTTGTACGATTTTGGTTTTGTGCCGTAGTCTATGGAGTATCCTCTGGTGGCTTCTCGATTTAATAATCAAGCAAAATGGTTATTATAAATAATAATATTTAATTTTCATCTATTGTTTTGTAAACCATTGATTTTTTTCCTAATATATAAATAAATGAATTTATCAAAAATGGTTTATAATTTAATCTGGTGTTTAAATGAATTCAAATTAAGAATTTGAGAATATAATTTCCGGTAATTTCAAACTCGGATTTTAAAGTTTTAAAATGTATATTATTCAAAATATTTTCAGATAGAAATTGTTTTCGAGAAATTTTAAAGTTTTAAAGCAGTACTCTCCTCTTTGTTGCTGGAAAATAATTTCGGTGATGATGGCCGCATCATCGACACTCATTTTCGAGTTTCAAAGTGGAGAGACCATTCTGTAGCTCTGCTACACTTTTTTTGGAAGTTAAATTTGATTTGAATTTCATAAAGTATGATTTAAATTACAATATATATATATATGATTATAAATTTGATTTGACATATTATATATACATATATCTAAATTGTTTGAACTTAATCGGAAATTTAATTCTTAATTTTTTCTTAAAGGATGATTTAAATTATTAAATAAAGCCAAAATTTTGAATAAACATTTAAACTTGACCTAATTGAATTGGAGAAATTTATTTGTATAGTACTCAATTTCATTCTAATACAACTTACCTAAATTATTTTGAAGTTCAATATGTAATTGAATAATATACAATATAAAATGATTTTATAAATAAGTTTAAGTGTTTATAATAAATGTTATACACTTAATTTTAATTATAAAATGTTAACAGACATAAATAGAATAATAAGTTAATAGAATAATAAGTGAGAAAAATAAAATAAATTCTATTTTGAGGGAATTAAGAAATTAAAATAAAATCAACTTAATGAAGTATCTTGAATTTAAATTCAATTACTGAATATTAATTAATTTAAATTAAATTTTTGTTTTGAAAGAAACCCTTTTGTATCTAACATTATAAATGTAAAATTAAATCAATTTAATGAAAATCTTGAATTTAAAAACCAAATGTTGAATATAAATTTATTTAAATTGAAATTTATATGGTTTTAAATTAATTGTTTTGTTTTTAATTCAAGTCTATTTTCTTTTGGTTATTTCTATTCTCCTACCTCATTCCTTTTTGGGGACGAAAAGTTTTGAGTAGGGAGAGTGCAATGGCTCGAAAATTTTTATTAATTTTTATTTGTTTTATTAATATATTTATCTAAAATTTGGAGATATTGTAAACAACAAAATTTTGAAATAAAAATTTGATATTTGAAATGCGTCTAGTTAAACATTGCAACTAGTAAATTTTCATCAGAAAATATAGAAGTTTATTTTCTTGTGTAATTCTGTTTCAGTTTATATCAGTTAATAATTGATGATAATGAAACATTTTCGAAACCTAAATATGTCGATATGAGAAAATTTATTTAGAACACTCTGAATCAGAGTGCGAAATTCGTTTCACGAAATTCGAACGTTTATATCTTCGTTTGGATTTTTCCGTACGGTCAGCAACGCATTTCGGCACCGATATCGAATTTTGATCAGATGATCGTACCACAATATATATTTATCGTTTTGATCATCTCGTCGTGCTTATCGCTAGGTATATTCATTCGTATGTTTCGTTATTCGATATGCAACAGAACCCGCGAAAACGGTAACCATATCGATACCGGTTTTAAAAACTTTTGGTCTCCTTCTACCTATCGGTCCAAATTGAACAGCCATAAATTTTGAAATTTCTAGAATTTAACAATCTGACCATTACTATTCCCAGCCTTTAATTTATTGATTAGTTTGTTTCATTCACTTTGATTCCTCTGCCTTCCTTTTCTTTTGTTCTTTGTTCCAACGCATAGCTTATATTTTCAATGTTCACTGCTTTCCTTCGCTGAAACCAGCATCTACCATGTATGCTCGACTTCCTCTACTTCTCCCCAAGAAACTCGATCTCGCTGTCCTCCCTCATGCGCCTCCTACTTTCGCAGCCTTAACCCATGCTCGACCTGCCCTTTTGCAACCACCCTGGCAACCATGTCAATCCGAAATTTTCCCCTCCTCTGCCAGTGCTTGACAAGCCCACGCACACCCCTTCAAGCACTGTGCACTCCTATCTCCCCACGTTTGCCGACTTGCACCAATACCCAGTCGAGCATTGACCCCCAACACGCAAGCCGCCTCTCTTGTCAGCTGTGACGCCCCACCTCTATACCCACGCTAGCCAAGAACACTCCGGAGTAGTGCTGTCAACTAGCACGGAGAATAAGGCTGTTGAGGAGCGACCATCCATGTAATTGCTTATCACACGGTGGCTATAAATAATCTTCGGAAACAAACATAGAAATAATCATATCACAAATCAGTCACAGATATCCATATCACAAAGGCGGAAGAAGATATGAATATATAACTAACACATGAAAGTGTACATCAGAGTAGTGGTCAGTAAGATCCACGATAATACAAAAGAATAGCAACACGTGCTATACAAAAGAATACAACTATGAGTCTATCTCTCAAGTGTATACAACAAAAACTGCTAATCTAAACAGTTAGCCAAAAGTCAGAGTGATGAATCCCTGGGAAGAAGTCAAGTAGAAGCACCTGTAACATCTCGGTCTGACCCGAGTATTATTTAAGAAAATAATAAACGGGTCAGTCTAGCTATAAATATCAGATGACATGATATAACATAGAAGATATGGCATAAACATAAACATCCATAATGACATACCACTATAAGTATGTAAATAATGATCAACAGAAGATCAATCAATAAGAGATAATCAATATCATAAGAATCTTCTCAAAGATTCGGAAAGGGCATCATACCCCAAACTTGTACTCATAACAAGTCAATGACATAAATTCTAGAAATCAATGCAAGAAGTCCAGAAATCATAGAAAAGAGAAAGAGGCCTATCACATGACGGTCCGAAGACCAAGGGGAGCTACCCCACATGTGTGAATGGAATCACACAGATTAAGGTCCAGACTAACCAAAAAGCAAAAAGGTATGTGTGAGTGGAATCACACAAGTGGTGTCTAGTCTAACCTCGCAACAAGAGACATCGCACAGTTGCTAGTCTAAATCATCAGAATGATCGTCATGATCAACGAGAAGTGTCAATTACACTAAGCTAGTAAATATAGAAGTTTAGCTTCATGTCCCATAACCACTTGCTTAACTTAAATATTTACGAACAAACTGTAAATCTTCACTAATAAAATTGTCACAAGAGGTCCAATCGAACAAGTCCAAGAATTAACCGACGAAGTGAACGCAAGCGTTTCATACCACTTGTTTTACTAAGTCGTTTAATTAGATTTCTCATCCGAGTGAGGTAAAGATTTGTATATACTAATAGATTGGAAAACGGTTTAATAAAAGAGCTTTGTTATTAAAAATAGAGTTGAAATTGTTTGTTAAAAGAGTTTTGATATTTACTACTAGTATTGAAACCTTTATATTATAAAGCGACAAAACACAGAAGCAATTGTAGAAACAATCAGTCACAAAAATCGCTTACGGAGATGTGAATAAAATCCAAGGAAATCAGCTCAATGTTTTTCAGATAAGATCCCCTACGGAGGGGGGGTCCAGGGGGGGTGGCAACCCCCCAAGGTGGGGGTGCGGGGGCAACGCCACCGCTTACGGGGTTCGACCAAGGTGGGGGTCCAGGGGGCAGCGCCCCCGGCGGGGTGCGGGGTGCGGGGCAGCGCCCCGTCCAAAACGGTACGACTTAGTGAAGACAAAATGAGGTCTAACGACCTAAGAGGGATAGGGTCGAGCGACCTAATGGTTGCGACCTAGGGGTCTAAGGGGCACGACCTAGTGGTCCAGCGACCTAAAGGGTAAAGGTCATGCGACCTAAAATGGGTTCGCGACCTAACACTCAAACGACCTAAAGAAATTAAGGAGCCGAGCGACCTATAAGAAGCAGCGACCTAAGTAGAAACGAGGCCCAACGACCTAGGGGTTAGGTCATGCGAGTTAAGAAGGTCAGCGACCTAACAAAGACACGCGACCTAATAAAGAAACGCGACCTAAAGGCACGCGACCTAGCGACTTAAGAGGCGAGCGACCTAAATGTTACGACCTAAGGGTCGAACGACCAAGCGTGGAAGCGGCCTAAAAGCCAAACGACCTAACGACCTAAGGTCATACGACCTAGCGACCTAAAGCCATACGACCTAACGACCTAAGGTCATACGACCTAGCGACCTAAAGCCATACGACCTAACGACCTAAGGTCATACGACCTAGCGACCTAAAGCCATACGACCTAGCGACCTAAGGTCCATACGACCTAACTCCGAAGACGTTAGAAATGGCCAGGACGACCTACGACCTAAGGTCCATACGACTTACGACCTAAGGCTCAACGACCTAATTCCGATGCTAACGACCTAACGCTGCAGGGGGAATTTAAGGCCAGAAATGACCTACGACCTAAGGTCCATACGACCTACGATCTAAGGCTCAACGACCTAATTCCGAGGCTAACGACCTAACGCTGCAGGGGGAATTTAAGGCCAGAAACGACCTACGACCTAAGGGTTAGGTCGCGAGGGCCTAACTCCGAACACACGAAAATGGCCAGAATGACCTAAGTGTAGAAAATTCACCAAAACGCTAAAAATTGGAGTTTTTCGCCAATCCAATCCAAACCAAATGCAAATGTGCATGCAAAAGTGATAGGGAATCATTCCCAACAGTCCAATATAGTTATAGACTAGATTTGTGAGATAAAAATCTCACCTTTGCACCAAATATCAATGAAAATGAAGTTTTAAGCGAGCAAGAATCAATCCTTCTTCTATCTAAGCACAAGAAGCTTGAATCCAATGTCTTCTTCTTGAATTTGGAGTAGAAAGATGGATTGCAATTGAATTTGAGTTTTGGAATCTTAATTTCCCATTCCCTCCACCATTAATGCCAAAGCTTGATTAGTTAGGAAATTTATGAAGAGTGGGGAGAAGAGGGTTGAAACTTGGGCTTAATAGGCTAAACTAACCCAAAGTCCAAAGCGGGAAAAGTTAGTGAAATTTCACTAACTCCAAACCTATCGATGTTTATACTTAAAAAAGTTGTAAACGACATTTCGAACTCAATGGAAGTGGTCTCGAGTCCTAATTTGACCGTTTGCAAAAAGTAGCTTTTCGGACCAAAATCCGATTAACGAGTTAATATTTAAATAAAATATTTAAATACAAACTTGATAAATATGCGGGTTGTTACATCAGCCGATTCATTATTTCAAGGATTCACCCTGCTTTTGTGAAGTGGTAAAGTTTCATATGTTATCTTTTAAAGTATATATATCAGTTAGTTTTAAAATATATTTATATGTTATAAAGGATATGTATTGTTTTATTTTGGGTCTGGGACATTTTGAATGGAGTATGAAGTTTAAAGATTTATATATATATTGTATAAAGTATGTATTTATATGTACCAATAATATATTATATAGTATGCAAGTTCTATATATTGTTATATATACACGTCCGAGAAATGTTTTGGTTGTTGTAGCCATATTTTCATTCATATATCTATACTTCGATTTAAAGGTATATTGGATTTTAGTAATAATGTTTTTCGTTGTGTATATATATATAAGTTTGTAAAAGTTACGAGATGTATTGATATATATAATATGTTTGTTTTCATTTATATAGTCTGCGAGTTGTTTACTGAGTTGAGTTTAACGTTATAATATATATATATGTGTATATATATATATATGAATTTATGAAAGTTATATGTTTATATGGATATTAAAGTAGGTATACTTTAAAGGGGTATTTATAAGTGTTAGGTCTTGCTTCTCTACTATGAAATATACTTTTTTGTGAAAAATTTATTTTTATAACTGATTGCAGAAGTTGTTTACGGGTATTTTTTTTTGTAGTATATTACATATATATTAGTGGTCAATGAAGATTTTGGGCATGTCAACATTGTATATTCGGTTTTATATTTGTTTGCATGCATATGGTATGTATGAGCAAGTGGATATATATATATATATATATATATATATATATATATTTGAATAAAAGAAGTTATAGAAGAAAATAAGTAATTTATATATGATTTCAACAATTGTTTGTACAACGTATATATATATAGTGGAATATAGTATGTATATGAGTATAGATAGTGGTTTATATACATATTTGTCGAAGTGGGTATTTTCCTATAGAATTTTGTTCATTTGGCCATGCATATATGTTTTGTATATATACATAAATTTTATACATGTAGTTTATTTCATGCTGTATATATAAACGCTATTTGTATTGTATTTTTATATGTGTATATTGACTTTTATATATATGCGTTAAGGATAACGATTTCAATTATATACATATACATATATTTTTTATTTATAGTTTGTTTTAAATATTTATTTGACAAAATAATAATAATATATTTTCTGTATTTATCGTGCTAAACTGATTGTGCCATCAATTCCTTATCTATCAGCTTGATCGTCAAATCGTGTCCATCAAGCGTCGCTTTGGAATTCATAGCTTGCTCTGTTGTCAAACTCTCTAGCCTCGTAAGGTGAGCAATCACTCATGATTAGCATTCTTATATTCATTAAATTTGATTTCAATAGAACGACAATAGAAATATGCTGCTATTAGTTATTTACATTATTATATATATGCTATTATCTGTATCTGTTCATTTGTGACATCTGACATCATTATCTGTTATTTATATTGATGATATATGCCTGTTATAATATTATCGTATCTGTTATCATTATGCAAGTTCTCTATTAGCATAGAATTCACTATGGGTTGAAATGATACGTACCCGAACGGACTTTAGAATATGGGAAAAGCGTTATGGGTTGAAATGATAAATCTAAGCGATTTTCATTTGAATTGAATTTAGGATTGCGGATTGAAACGTTATAGACCCGTATATATTTAAATTGTGGATTGAAATGACAAATATCTGTATTACTTGACCATAGGATGGAAAATTATATACAGACACCGCTGGTCTATATATAAATAGTTTGAAAATGATTTCTATTATTTTGGAAAGAAATATATGATTATATATATACACACATATATATTGATTTTTGATATTATATAAATATTATTTTATATATTGTTAAATTCTAAATTTAAGCTATATATAAATTTTCTTAATATAAAATAAGTTTAATAATAAATTTTGATTTTATTAAAATATAACATGGTTAAGTATTTATTTAAATTATATTTTGATATAGAGTTTACAATGATTTTTTATAAACTAAGGTTGGGAAAATAGATTTGAAATTAATTTGAAAGGGTATTTTATTAAGAATTTATTTAATTAAATAGATTTAAAACTTATGGAATTTGAAATTTTAAAGGGATATAGCTTTATAACCTGATTTTGGAAAGCGATTTAAATGAATATATCAAGTTTGAATAAATTGAGGGAAATATTCAGTTATTTGAAATTTGGAGTTTATTTAAATGATACTGGATGTATTAAGTAAATTTTTCAAAACTAAATAATAGTAAATTATATTTAATATATATATATATATATAAAAAAGTTATCTAATTTAGTTTTAAAATGTTAAATATTTAAAGCTTTGAAATATATTAAAATCGTTTATTTTATGGTCAAATCTGTATTTGAAACAGATATGAATTGAAATGGATTATTGAAAAATGAATTGAGCTGAAATTTATGAATTGAGAGTTGATTTAAATTGAAATTTTTGGATTCAAGTTGATTTGAATCAATTTGTGAAGTTGGGGAAATTATTTTATTTTATAAAGTAATTTTAAATTTGAAACTATTGTATTATATATGCTATTTGATTATCTAAACTATTTAAGTGGTGAAAGTTATGGTTTCAAAGCTATGAATTTCAAAGTATTATGAAAGTGTTATAATTTCAAGTGTTTGGTTTCGGAGGTGTTATAACTTTGAAAAATGCTATGACTTTGGAAAAAGAGATATTTGAAATGAAAATGATATCGTATTGATTTGGTTTTGAAATGGAAATGATATCATATTTATATGGTTTAGAAAGGCAATGATATTTTGGTTTTGACGTATAAATTATTTTGGAATGACCGCGGTGTTATAATAACATTTGGTTATTAAAGATACCGGGATCGAAAGTTGTCATACTCTCTGCCAACTCGAAAACCACTTTGACAACCTTGTACGCGGTGGAGATTTCAGAATGAAGTAGGATGGTGGCGACATTCTATTGAGGTATGTACGTGGACCCGACTCCTGTGATTTGGCATAAGGTGGCTAAAACAGGAGCAATTGACGGGCTAATGAGGTCGCTCCTCTTATCGACACACTTTTTCTATACCATTCTATTACTTTATGATTGATTGGGTACACCTTTGATTTTTCGGAGTGTGGCTCGAGGTGGGCGGTAGTATCTGCTACGCGTTACCACTGGTTCAGAAGTGTAATTGGTATATCTATCCTGGCATTGCCTAGTTGTGCCGTGTCACCTACCCTAGCGCGCCTTGTACGATTTTGGTTTTTTGTCGTAGCCTGTGGAGTATCCTCTAGTGGCTTCCCGATCAGGAGGGACTATGATACTGGATAAACTACTTGGACTATTTATATGTTAAGGGGAATATTGGGTTGCTCCTTAAAGCTATTTTAAAGTAGACATTATTATAATAGCGTATATTACTACATAGTAAATAGTGTAACGAATCCTTAGAGGACGGTTATCCCAACATCCTTTGAGTTACTTATATTTCAGTTATTATTTCACTTGAGTTCGATTTACTGATATAAGAATGTTAATCCTGACTCGAGTGTTTTGTGTTTTGCTTTACGCTCGGGTCATGCTGAGTGATACAGCTTTTGAGACTCACCTTTGAAGTTGAGCTTCGTTTGGAGATCCAGCTATCTATCCAGCTTTTAGATATTCAGTTGATTTTAGTAATGTATTCTGATCTTGTATTTGACTATGGTATTTGAGACTTCTGTTGTATCTTATTTGACTCTGTTATATATACAGTAGCTTCATGAACTACTATCCTCCTATTTCCGCTGCATTATTGTTATATTACTCTGTATCTATGATTCTGTGGTTATTTTATTTACTATATATGTTGAGTTTTGCCAAATTTAAATTAACAATCTGGTATTTTGAATTATTAAAGTCCGACACGTGTGGTTTTATTGTCGATTAGAATCGTACAAAATAGCGGGTCGCTACATAAATTAAGTTTCATGATTTGACTATATGGTGGTTGGTAATAATATTGGTTTAAAGTTAAGAAATTTATTTAAGATAAACAAATTTGTGAGCCAAAAAATGAAAAAATAAGATTATCCTAAGAAATGAAGATATAAATCAATTTTTATAAATAAAGGAATTGAAAAGAAGGATCTTATGATGACTAGTTCGAGTGGATCGAAAGTAGATAAAAATGGGCAGGAGATATGTTTGGATGGAAAATACTTCTTTTAAGTATTATCCTTCCGGTTAAGGGGACAAATGATACTATTGGTAGTACCAGGTTCCTTGGTATCAATTTGGAGTTACTCAATCTTATTTTTTGAAGTAAACAGATAAAGCAAATTATCAATTTATAAATTGATTAGTAATTATAAACATCTTTATAAAAGTGTCAAACTAAAAATAAGTTGGATCACTAATTGACAAAATAAAACGAAATTTTCAGCGATGTTGGACAGTTGGAAATATTCGAATCACACCTAATTCGGCACTGAGAAATTTTGAAAATATAAAGGATAAAATATTGTGAAATGTTTTGAGTAAATAAAATTATATAAGTATAATTTGTAAATGTGATTTATAAACAAAAAGGATTTAAAACATGAGAATTTGAGAATTTAAATCCTGATAATTTCGAAAATTGTTCTTTAAAATTGAGAAAATAATTGTAGCATTATTTGGAAGTATTTTTGTGTAAAAATATAAAAGATAAGTTTTATAACTTATGAATTTGAGATGATAGTAAATTATAACAAGTCTTAAATTTGTAAAACATCCTGGTATATGTAAAAGCAATCTGAAATTTAGGATTTTTATATATACTCTTACATTGTAATGGAGTATTATACAAATATAGAATTAAGTTGTGAACTATTTATATACTTAAGTAATGTCGTACGAGGTAATTCAGTAATGGATTTAGTATGAAGTGAATGGTTATGAAACTTTAAACTGTTAATTAAACATAAGTCGTGTGTTGAAGATGTTATAAACTTAAGAAATAATTTTATGACATGGTTCATAAATTGATAATGATATAAAATTGATTGTGGTCTGGTATAGTAAAGAAAGCTAATTGGGATAAATACATAAATTATACATAGATATTTTATTCGCGTTAATGTTTGACCTAAGATTCGAGTATAGAACTTCGAGATATTTACATCAATCTAAAAAAGGATTTACCACTCGATTCTTGACAATGAATATTGATGAGGGTTTGCGGTTGGATATTGAGTTTTCCTTCATAATTGAGAGCTATGCAAGGGAAACTAAAATTCTGATCGAAGAGCCTGATCAAAGTCCACATTAGAAAACCGAAGGATCGGTACAAGTTCGAAAGTGAAATTGTGCATTTGAATCGAAGATCGGATCAAATAATGCATACAAATGATCTATATACATCATATAAGCCAAAATTTAAAAATAAATATTTTGAGCAAACACATTTAGATTTTGCGTTGTAATTTCGAGGATGAAATTCTTTTTGAGGGAAGTCTGTAACGACCTGCATCATTTATTACTTCGATAAATTATATTTATTTTTAAATATTCAAATATAATTTTTTTGGCACAAAATACGATATTTTGAACAATAAATAATCATGGTAATCTTATTTTGAATAAGTATTTAGGAAAATATATACTTTAGAAAAATATCAATAAAATGACCCAAAACTGTTTTATCGATAAACGACTCTATAATTATTAGAAGTCGCGTATAGAACTAAATACATACACTTATTTGTCCATTTAAATAAGTATGAAATAAAATTAATTATTTTATTTTTGAAAATAAATTATATTTATGACATCATCAATAAAGACATTATATTTAATAATTGTAATATAAATTGAGATTTAATGATTTAATAATTATTATGATTATTAAAAATAATTGTTTTTAAATGATAATAATTCATTTTAATTAAGTTATGAAGTGATAATAAATCATTTATAATAGTTTTATAAAGACATATACTTGATATGAAAATATAGGAAAATTGATATCGCTTTATCGATATACTAGCACTTTTTGTAAACAACTATTTAACATGGATTTTTATAGTTTTATAATTCAAACATGATCATTTAATTCATTTATAATGATGAGAAATTAGTTTTCAAATTTTGTTACAAATGTGTGTAGGTTAACTAAGAAGTAAAAATATGACTGGAGATCGGAATCAGAATTCATAACATTTAAACAATAGAAGTTGTTTTGAGTCATTGCAAACTTAGAAGATAAATATGCACACCTATATATCATGCACATGCATATACAATTAAACATACATAAATGCATGCAAATGAAACAAATATCATGATATTTCTCTTAATACTTCACCATTAAGCCTATAAAAGTCAATGCACATGCTATGAAATGATGGTGATGATGGAAGGGGGTATGGGCTGAGCACATGGAGGGTGATGGGGGGTGGAAGTCATAGCAAGAGATAAGGTGGAATGGTGATGCCAACAAAAGCATGCTTATGTAAGGAGAGAATATCATGATATTTTTGGTGCAAAATTTTCCTATAAATAGCCACCCACATTCACGCATTCAATCACACAATTCTTTTCTTCTTCATCCTCTTTTTGAAGTTATTACTGGCTTCTAGTTCATAGAAAAAATGTAGCAAAACTATGGAAAAACATTCCAACATAAAGTAAAATATGTACACGTATATACCATGTCAATCCTCCGTCAAAACCAAGTCAAACGCCTCCTCTCCACCCTTATAACCCACGGCCACCACCTCCTACCACCAAGGCCGAGCATAATTCCATTTGCAAGCTTGGGCCATAACTATCCAAAGGTCCCGGGCTCGATTCTATAGGCTTTGATTCGATCGTAGTGAGGTTATAGCGAATGTTCATAAAGTTAAAAACCAGTAAAGGTGAGAAAATATATATATAATAATAATGGGATGATATGATTGCTATGGATTGTTATTATGCTTTGAGCACTAAGATTGGTTGTTTAATATATTGTTTAATTGTGTAAACAATTCGCATTAAATACACGTCGATATTACATAAGGAAATCACTTTCCTAATCAAGCTATAAAAGTGACATGGAACCATTAAACCTCTTTAAAATAGTTTAAAATGATTTAGAAATGTTTTATAAACATTTAAAAGTATTTTAACAAAGTTTGGAAAGAATATGAAATTTTATTTAAAATAGACACATCGTGCAACGGTAGTTCGCGATTTCATGCTGTAGAAAGTTAAATATATTTACATGATGGATTTAAGGTCGAAATTCTTTGTAATAAGCATTTTATAAACTCTTATACTCATAGTTTTCAAACAAAAGAAAAATATTGAGAATTCGTTAAGCAGATTTTGAAATATGAGCAAAATAAGTTTTCAAAATAGTCGTGGTATGGCAGTTCGGAAACCAAAACGATAAGTTCTTTAAAATTAATATTGTAATTACTTAAAAATATAAAATAAATTCTATAAATCTTTTAAAATATTTTAAAAGAGATTTAAGCTATAAAAATGGATTTCTAAATGATAGAAAAGTTGTTTTTGTCGAATAAGCCATAAAGGCATTATTCACAACATTATTCGCAGAGAACTACTCGCTGCATTATTCGCGACACTTTTTGATGCACTTTAGTAATTTTGAAATATAAAAATAAACATGAGTATAATTTCCCAATTCTTTTATAGATGTTCTCAAATAATTAATTAAGTATTTTAAAGATGATTTGGTGGTTTTATAATTTGTTTTAAAAAGTTTAAATAAATTATTTAAAGAAAAGCTTTTAGAATCAAATGATTAAATCTTGACTCTAAAAGCCGATGAGTAGACAAGATTTTTCTATTCAAGAAATCCGGATGTGAGTTACTTAAACTAAGGAAATGTTCAGGAGCAACCAGCGTCCGGGCATACCTAGCCTTTTTCCTGGGCAAGGAATAGATAAGGTCGAAATGACGAAAACATGGCAAGTATAAAAGATTAATTTTTTCCAAATTTAATACAACTTGGACTGTATAGAAATTATCTTCTTATACTTGATTCCGAGGAAGGAACCCGTACTATCCATGTAAATTTAAACTGTGATTTCACTGCTATTCGATGGATAGTAAAGGTTAAATACAGAAATTGATGTTGAGTAAAATTAGTATAATTTCTATGGATCTGTTTTACTCGAATACTAACTATTTTGGATTTACTATCTTAGATAACATGGTTCAACCTATTTAAAAGTTATGATTTGGAAAAAAGAAATCATTTATCAAGATTTAAATAAATGATTTTGAATTATTTCAAACCCTATGGATCCTTTTACTTAAAATTAATCATTTTGGGTTTACAGCGAATGATGACTTAAATAACATTGTTTTTGACCCATTTAAAAGTTATGATCTGGAAATAAGAAATCTTTGTAAAGATTTAAATAAATAATTTGGAGATATTTTCGTAAGTAAATGATGAAATGATTTGGAATTACTCCAAGATTTAAAAAGGTTTTGATTAAACAAAGATTTGATAAATAAGGTTTAATGATCCCATGTATACTAAAGAAAAATGGTTTTTAAAAGATATATATCTCTAAGAAGATATTTTGGATAAAAAGATTCTAATAAATGGAATATTAATCACCCATTTACTTAACATCTTTATTGATGATTGGTTCGAAGAAAACCAGGGTCGGATTTGGGTGATTCCTATCTAAAAACCACTTCGAATAAATTTACAAGTTCAAAAGTGAAGATATGTTGAAGAAAATGAAGTTGAAGGTGGGGATCTTCATAATGGAAAGATTTCTTGTTGATAATTTTGGTGTAGCTCTGGTGATAAATAAATAGCAATGGTCCCTTCTTTCTGGAATCTTCATATGGAAGGACTATTCACTACTGATTCTAGGATTAATTCCCAACAAGATGTGGTAGGAGAGCGCCTTTCGATTTGTCCTATTCATGGACAACTTTTATGAATGAATGTTTGACATTTATTTCTAAGAACACGGTGCATTGGTCTCTACAAATGTACATCTATTTGGGGCTATAGGAGGTGACCCCTCTTATGCTTAACACCCTTCTCTAAGACGTACGAGCTCAAAGATTGTACTTTTGTTGAAAATAATTGTGTGTAGTTTGAAATGGCAATATGTCATTTTAAGTGAAAATTTTCTAAGAAAGATAAACGTTACCTCTAGCCTCACACTCGAGGGATGGTGAAACAAGAGTTACTTTAAGGCTAAGTAGATTGCAACCATTGGGGTATGATATCACCTTTCTAGATTTACTGATTTCTAGACGCTATAATGTCTGGTTTGTGGTGTAAGCTATTAGACGTCTTAGAGACCTCGAAAACAGCTGGGGTGATATCATATTTGATTCTATCCGCCACCAGATGGGTCAGCGAGTAGGCCGGTCTTAACTCGTAGAGGTTTCAAAGATGTTGATCCTTGGCACACTCATCTATAAATGTTCTATAGGAGAGGTAGTCTCTTACCTCGCCATTCGTTGGAAATTCATTCTCCAATAAGTGCCTTCTTACTTATAAATTGATTATGCCGTCAAATTTAACCAATTTAATAATTTCATCTATTTGAATATGTTTATTTGAAAGGTTTTCAAAAGAATGTCATTAGAAGTAATATAACTATATTTTACGTAGAATGATTTGATTATCATAAGGTAAAAACCCGTTCTATGTTTATGTGCGACATAGTCTTATAGGATACCTTTTGTTATCAAATACTCGTATTTAAGTTTCACACACCAATCCCATGACTGAAGCGGAGTTTATTTTCTTTTCGTAAAACTCTAGGTGCCCTTTTTTTTGGTAGCCTAGTAGTCAGGTTTAGTTTGGAGCATTTTGAAAAATCTTGTAGCATGGAGCTAGAAGATTCTTCTGAAGATTGTTGTCCATTTCCACCCTACTTATGTACTACTATATTCTGCATTTATAGGGACAGAGATTTATAATTGTCCATGTTGATGTTAAGTTAAACTTTGATCAATGTATATAAAATTTTCCACTGTAAAGATTATATACTGAAATAATATATGTCATTCCATTTGTATAAGATTGTATTCTATCTTTATTTTCTTATTTCCTATAATGTCGGATTTTCCGGCATTTGAATTTGCGGCACATGAATACCGAGGATGTATTAGTGCCGATATTCGAGGGTCGAAAATCCCATTCACCGTATAATTTGGATTCCTTATGTATTGACAATAGGAATCATCATACATGTTGTATTGTCTACAATATCATATTTTTCTTTTGTATTTGATGCATGAAGAAAAAATCAAATCCAAATAGTGATCACTAAATTCTAGTTTAAAGTATTCTCGAGTATTTACGAAATACTAGAAAAATGTTTATAGAAACAAATGAAGTCCTTATGAAGGAGTTGTTTGGACTTGAACTTCATACGTTCTATCAAGTATAATATGTGAATATTAAGTTCATGTTCAAACCTTAAATAAGAAGATTTAATTGGAAATGTCCCAAATTAAAGATTATAGCTAATTCAACGAAAGGCTAAGTACATCGTCTTGAATAAAGCCTCGATAAAAGAAATGTATAAATATAAATGCACTAATTTATAATAGAGCTAAGCGTGATTCCAAATATTGAGAATACTATATCATTGATATACCATGTAATTTTAGAATTAATAAATATTTATGAAATATTAACTATTTTTTTATTTAATGTGTTGGGCACCATTAGTATTTTTAGGTGCCAATAATAATAGATTAGGTGCATATATAAAAGTTATATAAGAACGAATGGATATTTGATATCGGCATGCATTTAAATTGGATTTAAATGTGATTAATTGCTAAGGAGTTTTGGAATTACTAAAGGCCCATACAGCCTTACCTAGCATCTATAGGAGAGCAAGGTAGGGGCTAGAGATTCCAAAATAGTTGGATCTAGATTTAGTAATAAAGAAATAAATCAAGAAGAGAGTATCTCTTATACTCTATCTATAAAAGGCCACATTACACCTAGTTGTTGAGATGACTTTTCTCTCTCCTTCTCCTCTATGATAGCCGCCATTTCTAGTCGCCATAGACCAAAGATATCGGGTCCAAAAATAAAATTTAAAAAAGAAAAAAAAATTGCTTCCAAGCAATTATAAAGCAAGGAGCTTGAATTAGGATCGATTCCACAAAAGTCTGCCAATTAAGATGCAAATCTTAGGCCTCATTTTTTTTGAGGTAACATCCTATAATCTATGACCAATATGTCATTATGTTAATATAGTCAATTAATACATATTTGAACGAATTTATATGCACAATCATTAACTTTTGTAATTGTATTACCATATATATGAATATGTAAATATAAACATATGAATTTCACTATCTATCCATTCTATTTTTTCGAACTATGAAAATTATATATATATATATATATATATCACAATAATGAATTTGTTAATATAATTTTAATAGTTTTTAAAACGTTAAAAATATTTTAAATTTATTTAACACTATCTTAACTATGAATATAAACAAACAAATAATTACATGTAATTACATATCCAAAATTATTTTATTATGTATTAATGTTACGGTAGAAAAACCTAAATTTATTTTTATTTTAAACATAAAGTTTATATATACATATTAATGTAAATGTAACATGTATTAACTAGTATTATACATATTAATACTTTTATGTTTATTGTATAAAATTATAATTTATTATTTATAGAATTTTTAAATAAAAAATTGTACGTACATACATACATACATATATTTGGCTATATGGCATTTACCAAATATATAGATTTTAATTATCTTATAAATTATTTTAATGTATTATCATCAAATATATATATATATATAATATTTTTTGGAAATTATACGATACACATTTATGATATTTTTATTTAATTTTATAATATATATATAATTTAAATCCATAGAACTATTTTTGTTTTTAAACTGTTTTACAAATTAAACAAATTAGATGTTTAAAATGAATTTTGTATTTCAAAATTAGCAACTTATTCAAAAAAAAAAAAAAATTGTTGATGGTATTTTTTATTTTGATTTATAATATATATATGAGCTAGGATCCATAGCCTCCCTTTTTAGCTCCATTTGTGGTCCTTTGATATCTAATTGATATTTACATTTAAATTTTCAGCCTCTCTCTTGTCACATGGGTTGAATATTTAAACATTAATATGTGGTGGATATCAGAGGGTTTCATGATAGTGCTAAATAAGGGGGGATATGGATCCTATATATACATATATGTGTGTGTGTGTGTGTGTGTGTGTGTGTGTGTGTGACATCCCGGAATTTTGACCCTATTATTATAATAAGTTTTTGATCAAATTTAAAATAAAATACGAGATTTTCATTTATGAAATATAAGATGTTGGACATTTTTAGTTGTATATGTGTTATAAAGGAATTTATAATTTCAAAATATAAAATAGACTCTTTTAACAATATTTAAAATTAAATCTGTGTTATTCTATTAAATTAAAAATTATATATTAATGACATTTACTATCATAAGTATCAAATTAGTTAATAATAATAAGTACAATAATACAATTTTATTCATATTAAATATAAATATAAAATACATTAGTGCAAATACGTTACAAATTAAATACTGGAAAATTTAACTTTGAATAAAAATAAGATCAAGTAGTGTTTTTAAACAACAATTTTCATAATTAAAATAAAATAAGCTTATAAATATTTAATATAAGTATAACATAAAAATATGGGTATTAATAAGATCTAAATAGAAGTGTTAACTATGTAAAGTTTTGTACTTAAGAATACATGACATATAGGGGTTATTCATGCAATAAAGACAATATAAAAATCTGCAAGCAAACATACATAATTAGTCAAAACTAGTGTATAAAACTTTGTGTTTAAGTTAAAGGATGATAAAGCAAAACCATTGTATAATTACACTAGGCAAACAAATCTGCAAATATCTTTAAACAAATTTAACTTGTCTGCAAACATTACTTATATGTGAACATAAGAAAAACCATAATACAAACATAAGAACAAAACTTTATATGTATAAGAAAGATTGTGTTCAATTCAGAAGAAAAAAATATAATAAGACAAACATCTTTGTACAAATGCAAAGATCATATATCTTTAAACAAAACAAAGTTTGCCAACAAAACATAACAAGTGTAAACCTTTATGAATACATTTAGTACAAACAAAAACCTGCAATATCTTTGTACAAATATATGTGTCAGCAAACATAGATTATGTTAGCATAAGTGAAAACATGAACATTTAATTAGCCACCTTTACATCTGAAACAAAATATCTCCCAGCCGAAATATTTGATTTATCTCGGGTCTTAGTACAACAAGATAAAACAATTGTTATTATATCTAAGGAAGGCTTATGTGAGAAGATAATATCCTATACAAACTGTTCTTAGCTATAAATCCACAGCCTATTATTTGTATATATATATCACTTAGTGCATTCAATAACTTAACAAAACCTGATAAAGCAAAAGAAGAAAAAAGAAAAAAAGAAAAAGGGGAAGTTACAGGAACTCAATTCTTCAAACAGCAGTATTCTTGCATCATCCAACTAGCCTCTGTTTTCAACAGTTTGGTGAGTAAACATATTTTTAAATCTAACTTTTAATATGTATTTCCTGAAGTATTGTTATGATTTAAGTTCTGGAATGTTTGGCTTGATACTGTATGTTCTGCATATTGATATTCTTCCAGGTTTCAATTTTTTTTTTAGGCAAAGAAAAACTGAACTATACCATAATTCTTATATAAGATCCTTATCTTCTATTAGTCACTTAACTAAATAAATTGGTTTAAGTTTAGGATTAAGGTTTGAATTATTGTTTAGTAACTGTAAACACTGTAAACACAAATTTACAGTAAAAAGGTAAAGTAATGAGCAAAATTCGAATGACTTGGATTGTAGATTTGAATTTGTATATTGAAACTACATATAGAAATATGATTTTTAAGATAAAAATTATAATTTTTAGTTAACAATTCGCAGAGCAGTTTGATAATAAACCAAATATGCATTTTTATGAAATTCTGATTATTCCTTCAATTATCATTGTTGAAATTTAACATGAAGCTTGAATATGGATTCAAGAACACTAGAAAATTGTCAAAAAAAATTCGAATGCATGATTTTTGAGAAGTGATAAATTTTAGGGTTTATGGGTCTGTATCTTTTGGGTTCGGTTCTTTAATGAACGCGTCGCCATGGCACAACCGAGTGCCATGAAACTTGGTAGGTGATGGAGAGCGTCGATGGCGAGGTTTGGCCGAAGTCTTGACGTCTCAGGTGATCGCGATCGAGAGGACGAGGTGTTTTGCCTAGTGTGTTTGAGGATCAGTTCAACTTTTTTAGGCGTATTTTGATTTCGTGTGTATTGAGTTTTTCTGAGTTGTGATGTCGTGTGAGAGGATGCTGTGGGGTTTGTGGGTGGAGTCGAGGTGCGGTGGCACGGTGGCGAACCGCCGTGCACGTGCACGGCGGCGGGAAGGAACTGGTTTGTGTCAACTCGAGTGTAACTCGAGTTAGTAGCGTGGATGACTTCGGGTTTGTTCCTGGGTCTTTGGTTGAGCGCGTGTGTGAGGTTGTAACAGTTTTAAACTTAAGCTTTTATAAATAAAAAAAAGAACAGAAGAATTTAAGAAATAGAGGAAGAAGAAGAGAGGCAGGGAAGGGAACGCGAGAGAAGAATGGGTAGTCTCGAGTTCTACACGAGTGAGCACGTTGTTGACTTTGGGTTTTAATTCCAGCAGTTTCCCACTATATGGAATTAAAGTTAAATAAGTTAGTGTACATTGTGTTATTAAGTGTTGACCAAATTTTTTTAAGCCCACATGAACTTTAGAGCTTTACGGTAACAAGTTGAGTAATTAATTTAAATCCAAGTTAATTAAGAATGTGATAAATTTTATAATTAAGATTTAATAAGTAGTTCAAAAGTTTAATCAAATTTGTAATTAAAGATTTTAATGATAATCTTGTATGAACCCATGTGTAATTAAGAATTTAATTAATCATTTGAAGTCGATTAATTAACAAATCGTAGTTAACGAATTAATTAAATAATTAATAATTGAACGATTAAGTTAATTAATAATTAATGGTTAATTAAGCAATTAATAATAATTAAAAGTGTAATTGAGTTTTACAAATCAATAATTAAGGTTATTGATTAATAATTAATGAATTAATTAAATGAATAATAAATAGGTAATTAATAAATTGACATAGGTTAATTAATTAGAAATTGATTAAGCAAGAATAAAATATAATTTATTCTTAAGTATGCAATTAATTTTAAAATAAATCAAACTTGTTGATATGGATCGATGAGTCTATTTGATTGCCTCTGATGTTTATTTATATCCTATGATGTTTTATGATATTCTGGATATATCTGTGATGATTGTGTATAATTTATTGTGTTAAATTGCTATATGTTTATCTCATGTTATTTATCTGTGTTAAATTGCTATATGAATTCAATTGTTAAATTTAAACTGTTAAGTTAATTAGACAACTTGGCCTTTAAAATGACGTTTGGATTTCGATGAGACATGGATCGGGTATCCAATTGATATTCCGAAAACCACATCAATCCAAATTAAACGATAGGTCATGACTTATCAAATGAAGATCGAGATGGTGTATTCAGAATGCAAGGGTTATCGTCGTTGACTCTGAGGGTGATTCCAAAACGAGGGTAACGAGATAATTCCTTCGGTTTCGTTCGAAGCCGGAACGAACTTGTATGGATAGGATGCTTTCAACACATCGTCAGGCGGACGATGAGCATTCTAAGTGATATGTTCTTTAAAGGTAATCGCAGCCTCAAGCCTCATCAACCGGGAATGGCTAAAACAGGGGAGATGCAGCAAGGTTAGGTGGGTCATGCCCATGCAGGACAAGATATTTCCCCTGTCTAGATGTCCCTTTTTATTCGGCTTAGTGGGTGGTTGGTCGCGCCAACCACAGGGTTTATCTTGTTCGGGACTGTTCAGTAAGGAATGGTTCCGTCCTTGTGTTGTAGGGGGTCGGCAGTGATCCTGGGTACGGTGATCTAGGCCCCGTACTGTGACGGGCGGTACCCCAGTAGCCCTACCATTGTTGGAAATCCATTTTCCCTACGAGACCCTACGGTTTTGATTTGTATTACCCACTTTTGTTGCTAGTAGCTGGAATTTAATAGATGTAACAATTTCGGCTATTTTCTATTTATTTGAAAACCCTAGACACTATTATAATATCACTGGATTTCCGATGAAATGTTTTGGTTAGAGTAAGTTAAAAACTTACCCGTATTTATTTGTGGGGAGTCTTACGTGATACCTTTATTTTCAAATGTTTTAAAAATTAAACAATTTAAACCGTTTACTCATACCAGACCCATGTCTGACCCGGAGTTTATATTTTGTTTTCCATAAACTCTTGGGTACTCAAATTTTTATGAGTAGCCCAGTGATAGGTATTGGACTTTTTTTTCTGTAGGAGCTTGGAGCAGGAATTTCCAGACGTATGTAGCTATCTATCTAGTTCCGCTGTGTTAGTTGATGTGTACTGTACCTATGATGTATACAGTGATAGATGTATGTATATGACTGTCATGTGTATTGATATTGTATAACTCTGATATATGTAAAACTTTAAAATATTTATGTGATATATTATATTTTGTTCCGTTCCGCTGTGAGATTCTGATGTTATTGTTCTTTTCTTTCTCTTTCTCTTCTATTTCTATCCCTTTCTTTCTAAATGATGATACGTCTTTCTGGTAATAGAAGGGCGGGTCGTCACAGTTGGTATCAGAGCATAGGTTGGTAATAACCTTGGCTCTGGTAGGAATTACTCATAGAATAGAGTTTGTAGAACTCTAAAATGAGTTTGAGTGTATAAATAGATATGAGCGCGTATTTGTTAGTGAATATAAAATTATTTTTATATTGTATTGATTTATCTATTGAGTATTTATGGATTCTGGTCGATGTGTGGGACGTCATTTCATCGATAGGGATTCCTAAACTCTGAAACAAGATAGACCGACACGATATTGTTTTTAAGGTAGGGTAAATGAAATAATTTTACCCAAAATTATATTTTGATATAAAAGAAATATTTTTATGAAATTATTATATAAGTTTGGATGATTGGTTGTTAATACTAAAATTTAAAATTGGAATGGTTTATAACCAAATAAAATTATTTAAAAATGATTTTAAATAAAAGGGAATATAACTAAAATTTGACTAAACTAGAATTTAAGTCCCGGAAATTTAAAGGTGTTTAAATGAATTTAAACAAAAGGATTTGGGAATTTAAAAATCTTGGGAATGTTTGAAATGTTTTTTTTTCAAAGATTTAAAGGTAATAATGGAATATTGTTTTGGAAAATATGGTTGAATGGAAATTGTTTTGGGCAAAAATTGTGAAAGTAAGGAAGCACTGAACTCACTTCAGTCGCTGGAAAATAATCCTGATGGTGATGGCCACATCATCGGTATTCATTTTCGAGTTTCTAAAGTGATGGATTGCTACCAGGATAGTTGATCATGATATTGTTTGGACTTGTTGGGTATACAAGTTGTTTTAGAGATTTTCAAATAGAGAAAATTTGTTTTGGTGAAAATAAGTGTTTGGAATTTTAAAATTTGATTTGACACCAAGTGGGTAAATGTAGTTATCCTTTCAAAGTGGTTTTGGAAATGAAAACCAGGCAATTGAATTCTAAGAAATTCTATTTAGATAATGTGAAAGTTTAAAGGAATCAACTGTCGAGCTTACAAAGTAAAGTTGATATTAATAAGAAGAAATCGGAAATTGTAATCCCGAAATTAAAATTTAACTTAAGTAAATGAAAATAAGAAAACATATTGGAGCTTAACCTGAGGTAAGTTAAATGGAATTGAAGTTCAAAATGAACTTAATTGGATATAAAATTTGAAGGTAAAATGATTGTAATTGTAAAATGAAAATTATACCTTAAGACAGTAAGTGCTATATATGTAATATAATATGGAATTGTGATTATAAGATGAAATGACCCAAATGAGTAATATAAGCTGTTAAGTAAATAAATAAGTTTTGAGCTCATATTTTGAGAAATAAATTTAAAAGAATGGTAAGTAGATAAATTTAACTAAGGTTGAGTTAGAATTAAACTGAATTTGAATGAATTCAGTCGAGTTATAGATAAAATTGAATAAAATAAAATTCTTATGAAAATAAGTAAATATTGAATTGGATTAAAATAAAATTGGTGTGAGTTGTAAACAAATCTAATTCAAGCATAAATTGAATGACCTTATTGTAAATAAAATTCAATAATGAATTATTAATTAAAATTTAAGAATGGATAAGAGAATAAACTAATCAAGTAAATTAGTAAATAGTTGGGATTTGATTAAAGGAAAATCGAATCAAAGAGTTAATGGAAATTGGTGGAATAGAATAAACCTAAGTTGTTAGGTGGAACAGTTTGAAGAAAATAAATAACTTAAGTAAATTATGAGATGGTTAATTTAAAATATGGATTGTCTAGTTTAATAAAATGGTTTGGAACCAAACCTGTTGAAATGAAAGAAAATGAAATGAAAGGACTGTGAATAAATTAAATTGGGATGGAGTCAAGTGTAAATTGAGTTGGAATCAATTTAAGATTTGTCATAGAGCTTAAGTAATTTTTTATTCACAATAATATTATTGAATTGCATAAGAAAATGGGTTGTTTGAAGTAGACAAGATTAGATAAAATTCAATATTCAGAGTTGAAGAAAATTTGAATTCCATGGAATTAGAAATTCAAATTGGAAATAAAAAGATATAAGAAGATATAAAGGCTATGGTGGTAGAGTAATAATATAAGGGAATATATATAAGAAATGAATGGGGAAATTCTTAAGTAAATTTGATATTGAGAATATTATTCCAAGTGGATAGAAATCAAAATAATGTGAATAAAAGATATTGATATGGTTAATAATCAAAGGATATAAATACGTAGGATGTACGTATATTATTTTATTCGCATAACAATTTGATCCAGATTCGAGCACAGAATTTCGAGATAGTTATATATCGATCCGAGTTAGGATTTTTCACTTGATTTTCGACGACGAATCATGGATATGGATTTTGATTGATTCTGGGAAATTCCCTATCATAGTTGTGACTATGCACGGAGAATGACAGTTTCTGATCAAGAAACCAGTTCTGAGTCCGCACTAGGAAGTCGGGTGGATGATACTAGTCGGAAGTGAAATTGTGTGATCGAGCGAGCGATCGGATTTGATATTGCGTATGAATAGTATATGTACATCGTACGGGCTTGATTGAATAAATATTGAAATTCTGTAAAGAAGTCAATAAATTTGGACAGAGTTAATACTGTAGATTTCAGTATTGAATTGCCAGAGTGGATATCTGGAATTTATTGTGTATTCCATATATCTCAGGGAATTTGCTCATGATTCATCATTAGTTGTTAAACCAGTAATTCAGGAATTTGAAGGTTGAATCAAATTTGACTGTGGTCGGGAATCCAGTTTGGATTGTTGATCATCGAGAGACAAATTCTCGATAATTTTAGGGAAGCTTATCTGGATTTGTGTTCGGATAATTAGTGTTGTTTGTTAGGATTGACTGTTTGGTTGTTTGCTAATGTATGAATGGTATCTATGTTGAATGGTTGGTATAACAGCTTTTCAATTATCTTTGTTTTAAATTTCGGGGACAAAATTCTTTTAAGGGGGAAGGAATGTGACATCCTGGAATTTTGACCCTATTATTATAATAAGTTTTTGATCAAATTTAAAATAAAATACGAGATTTTCATTTATGAAATATAAGATGTTGGACATTTTTAGTTGTATATGTGTTATAAAGGAATTTATAATTTCAAAATATAAAATAGACTCTTTTAACAATATTTAAAATTAAATCTGTGTTATTCTATTAAATTAAAAATTATATATTAATGACATTTACTATCATAAGTATCAAAGTAGTTAATAATAATAAGTACAATAATACAATTTTATTCATATTAAATATAAATATAAAATACATTAGTGCAAATACGTTACAAATTAAATATTGGAAAATTTAACTTTGAATAAAAATAAGATCAAGTAGTGTTTTTAAACAACAATTTTCATAATTAAAATAAAATAAGCTTATAAATATTTAATATAAGTATAACATAAAAATATGGGTATTAATAAGATCTAAATAGAAGTGTTAACTATGTAAAGTTTTGTACTTAAGAATACATGACATATAGGGGTTATTCATGCAATAAAGACAATATAAAAATCTGCAAGCAAACATACATAATTAGTCAAAACTAGTGTATAAAACTTTGTGTTTAAGTTAAAGGATGATAAAGCAAAACCATTGTATAATTACACTAGGCAAACAAATCTGCAAATATCTATAAACAAATTTAACTTGTCTGCAAACATTACTTATATGTGAACATAAGAAAAACCATAATACAAACATAACAACAAAACTTTATATGTATAAGAAAGATAGTGTTCAATTCAGAAGAAAAAAATATAAGAAGACAAACATCTTTGTACAAATGCAAAGATCATATATCTTTAAACAAAACAAAGTTTTCCAACAAAACATAACAAGTGTAAACCTTTATGAATACATTTAGTACAAACAAAAACCTGCAATATCTTTGTACAAATATATGTGTCAGCAAACATAGATTATGTTAGCATAAGTGAAAACATGAACATTTAATTAGCCACCTTTACATCTGAAACAAAATATCTCCCAGCCGAAATATTTGATTTATCTCAGGTCTTAGTACAACAAGATAAAACAATTGTTATTATATCTAAGGAAGGCTTATGTGAGAAGATAATATCCTATACAAACTGTTCTTAGCTATAAATCCACAGCCTATTATTTGTATATATATCACTTAGTGCATTCAATAACTTAACAAAACCTGATAAAGCAAAAGAAGAAAAAAGAAAAAAAGAAAAAGGGGAAGTTACAGGAACTCAATTCTTCAAACAGCAGTATTCTTGCATCATCCAACTAGCCTCTGTTTTCAACAGTTTTGGTGAGTAAACATATTTTTAAATCTAGCTTTTAATATGTATTTCCTGAAGTATTGTTATGATTTAAGTTCTGGAATGTTTGGCTTGATACTGTATGTTCTGCATATTGATATTCTTCCAGGTTTCAATTTTTTTTTAGGCAAAGAAAAACTGAACTATACCATAATTCTTATATAAGATCCTTATCTTCTATTAGTCACTTAACTAAATAAATTTGTTTAAGTTTAGGATTAAGGTTTGAATTGTTGTTTAGTAACTATAAACACTGTAAACACAAATTTACAGTAAAAAGGTAAAGTAATGAGCAAAATTCGAATGACTTGAATTGTAGATTTGAATTTGTATATTGAAACTACATATAGAAATATGATTTTTAAGATAAATATTATAATTTTTAGTTAACAATTCGCGGAGCAGTTTGATAATAAACCAAATACGCATTTTTATGAAATTCTGATTATTCCTTCAATTATCATTGTTGAAATTTAACATGAAGCTTGAATATGGATTCAAGAACACTAGAAAATTGTTTAAAAAAAATTCGAATGCATGATTTTTGAGAAGTGATAAATTTTAGGGTTTATGGGTCTGTATCTTTTGGGTTCGGTTCTTTAATGAACGCGTCGCCATGGGACAACCGAGTGCCATGAAACTTGGGTAGGTGATGGACAGCGTCGATGGCGAGGTTTGGTCAAAGTCTTGACGTCTCAGGTGATCGCGATCGAGAGGACGAGGTGTTTTGCCTAGTGTGTTTGAGGATCAGTTCAACTTTTTAGGCATATTTTGATTTCGTGTGTATTGAGTTCTTCTGAGTTGTGATGTCGTGTGAGAGAATGCTGTGGGGTTTGTGGGTGGATTCGAGGTGCGATGGCGCGGTGGCGAACCACCGTGCACGTGCACGGCGGCGGGAAGGAACTGGTTGGTGTCAACTCGAGTGTAACTCGAGTTAGTCGCGTGGATGACTTCGGGTTTTTTCCTGGGTCTTTGGTTGAGCGCGTGTGTGAGGTTGTAACAGTTTTAAACTTAAGATTTTAAAAAAAAGAATGGAAGAATTTAAGAAATAGAGGAAGAAGAAGAGAGGCAAGGGTGGGAAAGCGAGAGAAGAATGGGTGGTCTCGAGTTCTACACGAGTGAGCACGTTGTTGACTTCGGGTTTTAATTCCAGAAGTTTGCCACTATATTGAATTGAAGTTAAATAAGTTAGTGTACATTATGTTATTAAGTGTTGACCAAATTGTTTTAAGCCCACATGAACTTTAAAGCTTTACGGTAACAAGTTGAGTAATTAATTTAAATCCAAGTTAATTAAGAATGTAATAAATTTTATAATTAAGATTTAATAAGTAGTTCAAAAGTTTAATCAAATTTGTAATTAAAGATTTTAATGATAATCTTGTATGAACCCATTTGTAATTAAGAATTTAATTAATCATTTGAAGTCGATTAATTAACAAATCGTAGTTAACGAATTAATTAAATAATTAATAATTGAACGATTAAGTTAATTAATAATTAATGGTTAATTAAGCAATTAATAATAATTAAAAGTGTAATTGAGTTTTACAAATCAATAATTAAGGTTATTGATTAATAATTAATGAATTAATTAAATGAATAATAAATAGGTAATTAATAAATTGACATAGGTTAATTAATTATAAATTGATTAAGCAAGAATAAAATATAATTTCTTCTTAAGTATGCAATTAATTTTAAAATAAATCAAACTTGTTGATATGGATCGATGAGTCTATTTGATTGCCTCTGATGTTTATTTATATCCTATGCTGTTTTATGATATTCTGGATATATCTGTGATGATTGTGTATAATTTATTGTGTTAAATTGCTATATATTTATCTGATGTTATTTATCTGTGTTAAATTGCTATATGAATTCAATTGTTAAATTTAAATTGTTAAGTTAATTAGACAACTTGGCCTTTAAAATGGCGTTTGGATTTCGATGAGACCGGGATCGGGTATCCAATTGATATTCCGAAAACCACATCAATCCAAATTAAACGATAGGTCTTGACTTATCAAATGAAGATCGAGATGGTGTATTCAGAATGCAAGGGTTATCGTCGTTGACTCTGAGGGTGATTCCAAAACTAGGGTAACGAGATAATGCCTTCGGTTTCGTTCGAACCCGGAACGAACTTGTATGGATAGGATGCTTTCAACACATCGTCAGTCGGACGATGAGCATTCTAAGTGATATGTTCTTTAAAGATAATCGCAGCCTCAAGCCTCATTAACCGGGAATGGCTAAAACAGGGGAGATGCAGCAAGGTTTGGTTGGTCATGCCCAAGCCGGACAAGATATTTCCCCTGTCTAGATATCCTTTTTTATTCGTCTTAGTGGGTGGTTGGTCGCGCCAACCACGGGGTTTATCTTGTTCGGGACTATTCAGTAAGGAATGATTCCGGCCTTATGTTGTAGGGGGTCGGGAGTGATCTTGGGTATGGTGATCTAGTCCCCGTACTGTGATGGGCGGTACCCCAGTAGCCCTGCCATTGTTGGAAATCCATTTTCCCTACGAGAGCCAACGGTTTTGATTTGTATTACCCACTTTTGTGGCTAGTAGCTGGAATTTAATAGTTGTAACAATTTCGGCTATTTTCTATTTATTTGAAAACCCTAGACACTATTATAATATCACTGGATTTCCTATGAAATGTTTTGGTTAGCGTAAGGTAAAAACTTACCCGTATTTATTTGTGGGGAGTCTTACGTGATACCTTTATTTTCAAATGTTTTTCAAAGTTAAACAATTTAAACCGTTTACTCATACTAGACCCATGTCTGACCCGGAGTTTATATTTTGTTTTCCATAAACTCTTGGGTACTCAAATTTTTATGAGTAGCCAAGTGATAGGTATTGGACTTTGTTTTCTGGAGGAGCTTGGAGCAGGAGTTTCCAGACGTATGTAGCTATCTATCTAGTTCCGCTGTGTTAGTTGATGTGTATTGTACCTCTGATGTATACAGTGATAGATGTATGTACATGACTGTCATGTGTATTGATATTGTATAACTCTGATATATGTAAAACTTTAAAATATTTATGTGATATATTATATTTTGTTCTGTTCCGCTGTGAGATTCTGATGTTGTTGTTCTTTTCTTTCTCTTTCTCTTCTATTTCTATCCCTTTCTTTCTAAATGATGATACGTCTTTCTGGTAATAGAAGGGCGGGTCGTCACAGTATGTATATATATATATATATATAACTGAAAATTAGTTACTTTTATTGCCTTAAACGTAACTAGTAATTACAAAGTAAAATACAAAAGGCATCCAAAGCAAATAAGACTACCTAATCTAAGTAAACACATAATTACATTTGAGAACTTAACATAAATATTTCTCCTAATTAGTCAATAACACCACACCTAAATTTATAGGCTAGTCAGTCCATCCATTGTAGCGTGTATACTTCGATTATCTTTGCAAATCCTCTACTAGTCAATAGTACAACAAACAGTTCAAGTTTCACTTTCTTCAACTTTAAACACATAGGCGGTTGAAATAATGCCACCCTCATTGTGAAGCAATCATCAAGATTCAATTCTTTAAATCTAGTTCTGTTTTACACTTATATACGGACACAATATACACAGTACACAATATACAGACACAATATACATGGTACACAATTATATGTTGCACGCATACTTACACATATGTGTGTATTTGATACACATATACACTTTATATATTACATATGTATACAAAATCAAATCTTTATATAAATTAATTTAATAAATAAAGATTTTATTTAAAATTATTTGGTTTGGTTCTAAATCAATTTATACTTTATAGACCTAATAAGATCTTAAATAGTAAAAAGATTGAAATTCACTAATTTAACCCGCTATGTGCTGGTCCAGTTCCAATATTCCGTTCACCATAAATGCTAGGGTCCTGAGCTAAAAAAGTTCCAAACATAAAGTTGTAACAGATTAAAAGATGGAGGCTGAGTATGTCACCCTAAATGTAGCAGCATGGGTGCACAAATTTATCAAAGATTAAGAGTCGTCCTGAGCTTAGATGGTTTGATCTTGTGTATTGTGACAACAACACAACAATGTTGATTTGCAAGGAGCCTAGAGATCGTAAGAGGTCGTTGCGCATTCTCTGTAAGTACCACATGATAAGATGGGTTTATCGGCGATAGAGAGTTGTAACGCTCGAGCAAGTAGATACGAAGGAAAACATAGAAGATCCACTCGAAAGGGGCTTTCTCGATGTTGAATATCCTAGTATGTGATTTTTTGTTTAATGATAATAACATATATATTCATTTAAATGTATTTGTTATTGTACTATTCTATTTCCCACATAACCAAATAAATATCTGCTGAATAAAATAAATAACGCAGAATTTAAATTCAAACAGATATTTTATTCATACAAATATTTATCATAAATTTGAATAGTACAAATTTGAACTCTCACTATATACACAACTTTCAAACAATACAATTTTGATTACACAATTATCATTTACATAATCATCTCACTACATTTCACTCATTCACTCGTATTTGATCTCCAATTGTACTTTTAGATTGAATCCAGCACCTGAGCTATCTGTAAAAATACACATTGACGCATTAAAATTGAAAATGAAATATTTTTGTAGTGAAAAATAAAGTGTATATTTTTGATGAATGCATAAACATCAATGGTGAACTCAATTGAACAAGACTTGTATGGCAAACACAAACCAAAACTGAAACCATACATGAATCTCCAAGCATTGCAAACTACGCAGTCAACATGTATCGTATACATGAAGCCACCAGACTATATGAATACATGGAGTAATGCAATATATCATATTCCAGTGCACCAGTCCATACAAGCTCACATGATTCAATGCACACACTTGTATACATTTATATGAACCAGACAAGTACACAAGTCATGGCACACTGGAATATGTAGTGCAACAAAGTGAACCTAAAATCAAACAAAACATCAACCCAATTCACAACCAAAGACAAGCTAATCCAGACAGCATGTAGACATCAGGTATACATGAATCAAAGCATGCAAATACAAGTAGATGAGCAAGGCTGCAAACATACATAATGAAACCAGAGTGCACAGCAACTATCCAGAGCAAGCTCAAATTGAATCATGTACAAGTGTAGCCTCAACAATGAATGCCACAGTGACTTCAACAAGCTGATACGCAGACAGTATAGTACAAATGCTCCAGAAAAGTTCAACAGCAAAATGCATTTGGTCAAGCAATAGAATATCAAGTCAAGCAAGACTTCACATGTAAACCCAGTCCAACATTACATGAAATAAGCTACTGGACCTAGGATTTCAAATCAAAGTAGCAGTTTCAAGCAAAGTCAAAATATCAACACAAAATCACTATAACCGAAGTGAACAGAAAATCAAGTCATGGTCACACATTGTCAAATAACATGTCGAAGTTTTTTATCAAGTAAATTTTCATCTCGAAGTCCAGCAAATCGTAAAAATCAGAGAACTCAAATAACAAAAACCAGAACTTCCAGATTATCCCAATTCTTAATACCAAAGTCAGAGCCGTCATAACCAAGGAAGAATCGAACAAGTCAGAAATGAAAGCCGTGATAAGCAAGCAATAAATTATACGAACTGAACGATTCAAAGAAATCTCCAACATTCAATCAAAAATCAGTGGCTGAGCTTAAATTAACAGAAGAATTCAAAAATAAATACGAATGAATTTATAGGACTTTAAATCATATTTAACTGTTAACATCATCGACAGATAATTCATTGAGTTCAAGGAAATTAACTAGTAAAGCGAAGAACATAAAATATCATACCAATTCATACTGAACTCGATTAAATTTGAAGGAGCTGTGCGCTAATCAGAAGATAATTGATCATCAAAGTAAGCCCGAGAATCATTTCGATCGATCAACGAAAAGGGGCGCCTTCGAATTACATGAAGCCTTAATTTTTTAGGAACAAATGAGCAACGAAGAAGCAAACATTTTTAAGGAAAAGGATTCGGGCTGAAATAATAAAAGAAAAGGCAGCATTTGTTTTATCGCTATATTTTATTTGGGTCGGTTTTTTATTGGGCTTTATTTATTTAAATTAGGGTTTTTAATTTTTAATTGTTTTTATTGTATTTTCTCTTTTAAACCTTTGTAATTTCTAGTCATATGACTAAGGGACGAATTACGGTGGTGTAGTTCAAGAATTTGCAACTCAATGGCTGAGTTGTGACAGGGTTTCAAGCGTAGGATTAGATTAGTCGATAGCGGGTGTCGCGAGTTTACATGTAAGCGCCTGACTACTTAATTTCTAGCAGAAACCTTAGGGGCAGTACATAGGCAGGGTTTTTCGAAGCTGAGTAAATCTGTGTGTTCTATTTTTTGCTTTTAATATTCTGCTACTATCTGTGCTACTATAATTCTGCTATATCGGTGCTGAGATTATTTTGTAAACTTCCGCAATAAATTTTATAATTAACAGTATCACCCTATTTATCCCCCCCTCCCCTCTAGGGTGAAATTCATCCTACAAGTGGTATCAGAGCTAGGAACAGAAGTCAATTTTTGTTTTATAAATTTTATTTTTCCAGGACCAATTTTTGCTTTACAAATTTGAATTTTTAAAATGGCTTCTTTTAACAATGCTTTTACCGAGGGTCGGTCCAATATTACTCCTCCTGTTTTTGATGAAACAGATTTTTTGAATTGGAAACTAAAAATGAAATTTTATTTAAAAAATTTTAATGTTAAATGTTGGGATATTATTGAAAATGGGTATGATATAATAGATGAAAAATATACTTCGATTAATGCTCTTGCTATGCATATATTATATTCTTATATTAATCAAGTTAATTTTAACTTTATCTCTCATTAATAAAATGCACAGAAAATATGGTGCAAATTCAACAACCAAGAGAGATCCCCCATAATTGACTCAGTTAAAGAAACGTGCTTGACAGGACTGGCAAAATGCAGCAGTAATGAAGATTCAATAGCCGATGAGATAAGTGATTTTCCAATCAATGATTTAATTCTCTTGTGCCAAAATTTAATTGGAAATAATAAAGCTCTAAAGTTGAAAATTAATAGGTTGGAAAGGGAACTAGTTCACTTCGTTAGAAAAAGATTTGGAAAATGAGCTTAAAAATATTAAGAAAAATAAAAATTCTAATTGCAAAAGGTGTTTGAATCATGAAAAAGAATTTTGCCTGTCTTCATGAAAACTTTCAAAAGGTAGAAAATGAAATTTTAATTCGAGAGAATGACAAAACTGAGTTGATTTGTCAAATAATATTTTGCAAAAAGAGTTGGATAGTTTTACGAAGTCAGAAATTTCTAAATGTACGATTTTTGAAAAGAAATTAAATAATATCAACGAAAATTTCAAAAACCTTGAAAAAGAAAACGTGATTTTGGGAAAATATAAAATTATTCAATTAAATCACGAGTTTGAAAAGGAGATTTAAAAAAATCAAGGATTTTTCAAAAATTGAATTTAAAAAACTCCAATTCTTTGAAACCGAGATGCTTGAAATTGAGAATAAAATTAGATAGCTTCAAAATGAAAATAAGCGATTAAAAATTAAAGGTTTTGAAAAGAGAGATAATAGCATTAGTTGTTGTTCGAAGCTAATAAATGAAAATGAATTTTTGAAATCCAAAATTAATAAACTTGAGTTGGTTACTCAGAAATTTGTCACTAGAGATAAATCATTTAATATACTCTTGGAAAATCAACTCTTCGAGAATAAAAGGAATTCATTTGGACTTGCAAAAGTGTCAAAATATGAACAAACAACTAATAACATTGTTAAAAGAAAAAGTGTGATACCCAAACACTTGAAAACCATTCCAATTTGGGTTCTAAAAGGCACGTATATAAAATCTATTAAAGTCAAACAAATTTGGGTGTTGAAAGGAACATATTTAAATAGTTTTGGGTCTTCACAAACTTATTTTTCAAAATCAATTGCCACTAAAAACCATGAAACTATAAAAACAAATAGGTCATAAAAATCTTTAATCGTGTAGGTGTGGTGGTAGGCTAAGAAACAACAATAGTGTTCCCTGGATTCTGGTTTTTCCAGACACACAACGGGTGACAAATCAAAGTTCCTAAACCTAGTACAAAGATGACAGAATCAAAGTGGGCAACAATGAATAATTATTGTAAAGGTAAAATAGGTAAGGGTGTATTTATTTTGAACGATATATTTAATATGAAAAATCTACACCATAATCTAATCAGCCACTTATGTGATAATTTTGATTCTGACTTATTTGATATTTTCTTATTTGACTTCATATTTTTTAGTTCTGTTTCGTGCAAAATATTGACCAATCATCATTTCATTTTTGAACTAGTTCATATTCATTTGATTACTAATGATGTTTTATTAGTTGATGATTGCTCAAGATACAAGTGGATATATTTGCCTATCTTATTGCTTTTGGATCTAACACTATGGTCGCTATTTGTTTATTTACACGGCTTCAATTCAAATTCAAGAGAATTTCATTTAAAAGCTGTTGAAAATGATTTTAAGATATTGTGTTACACACCTCACGGTCTGACCTATGACTTTAATCGAATGTTAATCTTGAGTCAAAGGAAAATTCGGATGTAGATTACACTAGTAATCTAGTTGATAGAAAAGTTACTAGTGGAAAGTGATTTATGTTGAGATATTCATTAGCTGCATCACAATTTCAAAGAAAATATCTGCATATTTTTCATTTCAACTAATTTTCAAATGGCAGACATATTTTTCATAAACTCCCTTCCAAAAATATTTTTTTGACCTTGTTTCAGATTAGTCATTTTAGAAAATTTGATTTTCCATTTATTTTTGAATTTGATTTTAAATGACTACATTGACTAATCTGACTCCCTAATGATTATCGAAAAGATAAATAGTGATTGGAAAAAGTGATGAGTGTTGATATTAAGCATATATTATAACTTGAGATGGTATATTTAGTAAAAAAAATTAGAAATTTAAACAAGAGTTGGTAAAAATTCCACGACCATCTCTATTTCTATCATATTTCTATCGATCATCACTCATCAAAATCCAATATAGTATGCTAATATGTGGTATTTTGAATGGGAAATTATGAGCTTTCATTTTATTATATTTTTAGCAATAAAAAAATCATCCAAAGTATTCACTCTCATTTAAAAGTCCTCACGGTTATGCATGTGTTAATTACTTGAAATTTTTGATTATGTGCTTTCGTGCTCATTAAATAGTCCTCACGATTATGTATGTATGGAACACATATCAAAATTGATTGATTAAATAGACAAGTTGATTCTAATCCCATTTAAAAGTCCTCACGGTTATGCGTGGTTAGAAGATACTTGAATTCATTTTTAGTAAAAAATTGTGAATACTACTAATCTCATTTAAAAGTCCTAACGGTTATGCATGGTTAGTCAATATTCAAATTTCTATGGCACAAATAGACATAACTATGTGGTTTTGTATACCAACATCATCCTCATCGTTCTAAAGTGGAATATGCGCCAATCAGAGTATTTATGACTTTTGTTTGATTTTTTATTGAAATTTAATATTTAAATTATTGAGTTTTAATGTTGTATTAATGTCTATCACTTTATCTCAATTTTTTTCTAACACTGTTACTCTTTTGTTGATAATAAAAGGGGAAGAGAAAAGCTAAGATTTTAACAAATAAAGGTCAAATATTATTTGCATTTAAGCTCATTTGCATATTTTTATTTATTTTCATGCATATATGAAGGGGGAGCTTTGTGTGGAGAGCGAGCATTCAAATAGGGGGAGCAAATTGAATGAAAAAATACATTTAATAAGCTCAAAATCTTAACTATATGTTTGTTATCATCAAAAGGGGAGATTGTTGAATATGATAGTATATGATTTTTTTTTGATGATAATAAACATATATATATATATATATATATATATTCATTTAAATGTATTTGTTATTGTACTATTTTATTTCTCACATAATTAAATAAACATTTGCTAAATAAAATAAACAACACAGAATTTAAATTCAAATAGTTATTTTGTTCAAACAAATATTTATTACAATTTTGAATAGCACTAATTTGAACTCTCACTATATAAACAATTTTCAAACAATACAATTTTGATTACACAATTATCATTTACATAAGCACCTCACTCCATTTCACTTATTCACTCATGTTCGATCTTCAATTGTATTCCAGACTGAATCCAGCATCTGAGCTATCTGCAAAAATACACACTGACGCGGTAAAATTGAAAATGAAATATTTTTGTAGTGAAAAATAAAGTGTATATTTTGAAAATATTATTTGCCTCGGTTATTTGTGTTGTTCATCGTCATTTAATTTTGAATTCATCTTACACGAACATTTTTGACATGCATAATATATCACTGCACATGCCACAAGGCCGTAACACCGATCTATACTTGATAAAAATTGCAGGGGCAGGTAAGCGCAATGTCAAACCCAAATCAAAAGCCCTGATTAGCTCAAGTGAAATAAATATTAAGTCACGATATTAAGCACAAGGTCAAACCCGAGCTATAAGCTGGATTCAACACAAGTGAAATTCAAAAAGCAAATAATTCTCAAGTGAAACCAAGGCCACAATTTCATCATGAATGCAACAACCAAGAAGCTATCAGTCAACATTTTTTTTTTGATGAATGCATATACATCAATGGTGAACTCAATTGAACAAGACTCGTATGGAAAACACAAACCAAAACTGCAACCATACATGAATCTCCAAGCATTACAGACTACACAGTCAACATGTATCATATACATGAAGCCACCATACTATATGAATACTTGGAGTAATGCAACATAGCATATTCAAATGCATCAGACCACACTAGCTCACATGACTCAATGCACACACTTGTATACATTTATATGAACCAAACAAGTACGGAAGCCATGGCACACTGGAATATATAGTGCAACAAAGTGAATCTGAAATCAACCAAAACATTAACCCAATTCACAACCAAAGACAAGCTAATACAGACAGCATGTAGACATCAAGCATACATGAATCAAAGCATGTACAAAGCAGCAGCAAACATGCAAATACAAGTAGATGAGCAAGGCTGCAAACATACATCATGAAACCAGAGTGCACAGCAACTGTCTAGAGCAAACTCAAATTGAATCATGTACAAGTGTAGCCTCAACAATGAATGCCATGGTAAATTCAACAAGTTGATATGCAGATAGTACAGTAAAAATGCTCCAAACAAGTTTAACAGCAAAATGCATTTGGTCAAGCAACAGAATAGCAAGTCAAGCAAGACTTCACAAGTAAACCCAGTCCAACATCACATGAAACAAGCTACTGGACGTAGGATTTCAAATCAAAGTAGCAGTTTCAAGAAAAGTCAAAATATCAACACGAAATTGTTATAACCGAAGTCAACAGAAAATCAAGTCATGGTCACACATTGTCAAATTAACATGACGAAGTTTTTTATCAAGTAAATTTTCATCTCGAAGTCCAGCAAATCATAAAGTCAGAGAATTCAAATAACAAAAACCAAAACTTCTAGATTATCCCAATTCTTAATACCAAATTCAGAGTCGTGATAACCAAGGAAGAATCGAACAAGTCAAAAACAAAAGCCGTGATAAGCTAGCAACAAATTACGCGAATTGAACAATTCAGAGAAATCTCCAACATTCAATCAAAAATCAGTGGCCGAGCTAAAATTAATAGAAGAATTGAAAAAACATATCCGAATGAATTTATAGGACTCTGAATCCGATTTAACTATTAACATCATCGGCAGATAGTTCATCGAGTTCAAGGAAATTAACCAGTAAAGCAAAGAGCATAAAATCACATACCAATTCATACTGAACTCGATCAAATTTGAAGGAGCTGTGGGCTAATCAGAAGACAATTAATCGTCAAAGCAAGCACAGGAATCATTTCGATTGATCAATAGAAAGCGGCGCCTTCGAATTTCACGAAGCCTTAATTTTTGAGGAACGAACGAGCAACGAACAAGCAGACATTTTTAAGGAAAAGGGTTCAGGCCGAAATACTAAAAGAAAAGGGGCATTTTTTTATCTCTATGTTTTATTTTGGCTGGTTTTCTATTGGGCTTTATTTATTTAAATTAGGGTTTTTTGTATTTAATTGTTTTTATTGTATTTTCTCTTTTAAACCTTTGTAATTTCTAGTCGTGTGACTAAGGGACGAACTACGGTGGTGTAGTTCGAGAATTCGCAACTCAGTGGCTGAGTTGTCGTAGGGTTTTGAGCGTAGATTTAGGTTAATCAATAGCGTGTGTCGCGAGTTTACATGTGTAAGCATCTGACTACTTAATATCTACTAGAAACATAGGAGGCAGCACGTAGGCAGAGTTTTGCCAGAGCTGGGCAAATCCGTATTTCTATTTTCTGCTTTTAATATTCTGCTATTATCTGTGCCATTATAATTCTACTATATCTGTGCAGAGATTATTTTATAAACTTCCGCAATGATTTTTATAATTAATAGTATGAACCTATTCAGACCCCCCCTCTAGGGTGAAATCGATGCTAACTTCAGTACCTTCTAGGATGACTGATCGACAAAATCGGAATGAAGTACTATTATTGGTCCAAATGTGTAACACTTCATAATTTGGCATTAGTTATTTAATTATTTAGTTATTTAACTAACTAGGTTTCGAAAATAAAATTTGTACAAATGATGGAATTTGATCATGAAACATGCGCCATTGCATTCGAGACAAAATTCTGAGCAACTTTCTTATATGGAGTTTTGCGATTGGAGTCCAATTGAAGAAGTTACGGACAAAAGACGAATTTGAAACAAAAATAAATAAATAAATAAGAATACTTAAGTTTATTAATTAATTACCCAGGCCCATAGGCCAGTCTGTCATTGGGACCAATTGACCCCTAGCTGTTGACCAATGCTCTATGGGCGGTCGACTGGTCACCGTCAGCCGGCTAGGGTTGGCTTAAGCCCAATGCTCGGATTTAATATATTTTGATCTGACGGTTCTGGTTAATTCTAACACCTATAAATTCAGGCATAACCCTCCCTTCTCTTCTCATATTTTTCTGGAGGCAGTAGCGAAGCTTTGTCATTTCTTCTTCTCCACTTTCTTTCTAAATTATGAAAATAAGATATTTGTTTTTATATTCAACAAATTGGAGAAGAATGGAAATCTAATAAAAAGAGAAGAGAAGACAATCAGCTATATGTGTAATTGAGGTACTTTATATAATTGTATCTATTTTCTCTTCCAATCCCAAATCGCTTCTCAGATCTGTAATTCTAACGTATGTATATACCATTTATACATATTTCTGGGATATAAAGGATTTGGAGATGAATAAAAGGTTATACTTTAGATCTAAAGATTTGGATTGCATTCAAAAGGTGAGTGGGAAATTTTATAGATTGTTATAATAAGAAAATTACCCCGTTGATGCTTATTTGATTATCATGCCTAACTGGATAATTGCGTATGAGTTGTAGGCAACAAATTGAATATAATCTAAATATAATAAATATCACCTACATATTCTTATTTATGAACTGATTTAGAATTATTAACAACCTGATCTGGAAATCGGTCTCAAAAATATGAATTTGGAATATTGATTGAATAAAATTTATTCTAGATCTGAAATATGTTGTATAGTAATGTTATGAATTCGGATTATTATCGTAACCTTACTGGAACGTAGACATTTCTATGTTTAGAATTATTTGAATTTAAATCTGAATAATATTTGTAAAGTAGTTCGATTTCTTTTCAGTTTTGAAAAAATATAACGTTCGATTAAACATGGGATGGATGCAAACAAAAAGAGAAAGAGATGTGTAAAGTATGAATTCATTATAATTTACACTATCTATTTCAGTAATATAAAGAAATGATTATTCCTTGTAATGTCAAACGATGTAATTCTTTATATTTTAAAGTTAAATCTTTTGTTTTGAACTAATTTATAGAAATCATAGCGAATAATCTTTTTAGATATGGTTCCAACAATTGAACATAGAATAGATGGAGTAGAATATTCTATTGAAGATATATAACTAGAATATATATGATAAAATTAGATATATGTACATAATTTACTGCGCTTATAATAATTAAATAAAAAGCTAATAACGATGCATAAACGTAATATTTGCGTTTAGGATAACTAATCAATGAGAAAGGAATTTAAAAGGGATGTAACTCCAATAAATGGAAAATAAATGGTAATAAATTTGGGAGTTGCAATAATTTGATTTGTAAATGGATTAATGGGATGGATAAATAAAGAAGTTAAATTAATAACTATGGAATAGTTAAAATGATAAATAATTTGAAATTAGTAATCCTACATAAATGTCTTAGGAAATGTCCGTTATGATTTTAAAGATAAATTGATATTTATTAGCTAAAAAGGGGATTTATGGGTAGATAAGCATTTAAGGTAAACTTTATTGCCTTAAATAAAAAGGGAATTAGTAAGCTAAATCTAATGTCTATCTAAGATAATATAAGTAAAGACTTAAGATGGTTAATTGGACTTGGTACGTTAGTAGTGCGAGGTTAGTAAGTCATTCAACGGAAGACTACCCTTCGCTTTGAGGCTACCATCTATCGGGTAAACTTATTACTGATGTAAGATATCAATATCCTAGGACCCATGATGACGTGAGAGATTAGGCTTGCGTTCTTAATTGAAAAGTAGTAAATGGTCCAAATTTTGAAATTAGGAGCTATGAGGGATATCTCTGTAGGGGTTTGCTTCTGGTTTGAGGTATTAATTGGTTGTACGGTCTTCCTCACTCCTAAAAGGAAGTATTAAGTAACCTAGTGTGATTCCTAATAAATAAGGATGTCTCTAAAAGGATTTACTTTAGTGTTGAGGTATTAAGTGGTTGTAGGACCCGCCTCCCTATCGAAAGAAGTAACTAAAGGAGATTCCATATTTATAATTATGAGTGATAGTGGATATCTTGGAAAGGGTTCGCTTCGAATTTGCGGTATTAAGTGACTAATCTAAGGGTTTGCTTCTCTCCTAAAAAGAAGTACTAAGTAACCTAACGAGATTCTAACCGATGTTAGCTATTTAGTATTAGTGAGGAGTCCGCCTTGGGGTTAGGTATTAAATGCCAAAGGCTTACTTATAAGTAGGTGTTAAATGGTTAAGAGTATGCCTAGTCCTTATTAATGAGGTATTAAGTGGCTTTGGTATAGTGTCTCACATTGCGAAGGTCGTAATGATAGTACTAGTGAAGTGTCCGCCTGGGAATAGGTATTAAATGATGAGGACCTACTTAGAGTATAGGAATTAATGGTTAGAATCCCGCCTAGTCCTTTCAAAGGTATTAAGTGGCTTGGGTACTGTCTCTTAGATGACTATGATTTTATTGGTGATTGATGCAGTAATAGTTGTACATTAAATGTCGAAAGCCTTAAATAGTGGTTAGAGGTCTTTGTTGCTAGGACCCACTGACCATTGACAACATTGTTTCACCTTGGGAATAGGTCTTAAATGACGGGATCTACCTTGATTGAGGTCTCAAATGGAAAAATCTTCCTATTTCTCTTTAAAAAGTATTTTGTGATGATTATTGAAGAACGCTTCATATTTAGAAGTATTTAAGTGGCAAATGAGTTTGGAAGTATTGGATGGTTGATAAGGCTTCATGGGTATTTTGTGGGGTAAGTAAGTAATCGTGTGTGCAATGCAAGGTTAGATTAGAATCGCTAACCTTGATAGAATAACCATCTAATGGGAACCAATTGGTATATATTTATATTATGGACAATTTATAAATTTTCCAGTCATTAAAACGTTGTTTTGACCCCCTCCTCATTACAGCCCACATGATAGATTTAGAGGAACAGCTCACTGGAGCTAAAAGTGTTTTGCTGTTGGAGAAATCTTCTTTTCTCTCATGCTTGATGCTAAAGTGTATCATCCAATACCATTTATTCCAAGGTAGTAGTCATAATTAGTATTCTTATTCTATTATTGGTTTTGATGTGAGCTTAGATTTCTATCAATCTTTGATAATGCACATGCTTATTTGCAGGTACCAAATCCAAAGATCCGTGCTTTGATCGACTTGGATTTCGGTTTTTGTCGACATTTAAACTCACTAAGGTTTGGATTGTTACATTTGATATCAAAGCCTAGGTTAATATATAAGAGGAACTAGGAAAAATTAGGAGAACATATCTTACTTTTCTATCTTGAAATATTATATTTTTATGTTAGATTCTAAGAGTTCCGACTACAGAAGTAGTCGTAGTTTCACTCCAAGTGAGTCGGCAAAGCAACTATGGGTTAGAAACATCTTGGATTTAAGATTATCACACCCACTCCCAAGTACCCAAGGAGTGCTCGCGATGCATCAAGCGCTGTTGTTGAAGAGCATGGGTTCGATGTATGGCTCAATCCTGGAGACTGGAGGTGTACAACTTGATGGTTGAGTTTCTACCTATCTTGTGATTTTGGATTTTGGTGATGAGTTCTAGTCGAAGATACATGTTTATTTTAGATGGGCAGGAAATTAGAGTCTGTATGTTGTAATTGTCCGGAAGCAAGTTTTTGCTAGGATGCATTCATTGATTGCCTCTTCGATGGCGAACTGAATTTTTATTTGAATAACTAAAGGCAATTTCTTATTTTAAAACCTATGAGAGAATTTTTATAAATATATTTTAGAAATGTCTTTGATTTTCGAAAAAGGTTTTAAAAGGGTTTCTTTTTCCAAGGATTTATTTAGGAAATTTTGTTTTGGAAAGTTTTGAAATTTTAATACTTAAAGAAACACATATACCACTAAGTTGGTCATTCTAAGAAATTTTTAGTTTATAAAAGATTTATTTTTGTAATCCTTAAATATTTATAGGTATATATCGGTAAAGGCTTGATTTTGATTTTTGGCAAGGAAATAGTTTTTCCATTAGGAAATTGGTGTTTCAAAAGAAGGTTTTTGGAGATCTTGAAATATATGTGTGTATATATATACACACATACACACACACACACATATAAGTTTGATTTTTAAGGGAAGTTTTGGTATGAAGTAGTTTCTATTATTTAGAAACAAGTATAAAGGAGCAAATATTTAGCTCAGTGATTTTTTGGTTAACAAAATCAAGGTTTTTATATTATCTCCCTTTAAGGTATGGACAAAATAGGAATGATATTTAATTTTATCGGGATATGTGGTCTGAAGTGTTGTTGTACCCACCAGCTATTGGAAGAAATATTTCCATACGAAGTAGGCATGAAATAGCAGGTGGAATATTTTTGGGATTTTGAAGTTATTTTTTGTCGCAGTTCTTTTGTTAGGATTACCGTGAATTGATGGAGCGTGGTTCGAGACTAGGTGGTAGGCCTTGACACTGCTGTGATGAGGACATGAATTTTTCGAATCGTGTCGAATCGAAAGAGACGACATGAACTGACTATCATTATTTAATCCGATCCTAATTGGATATTGTTTCAATTAACACCTAAAGCCCAACTAGTGGTTGACGACATAGTGGTAAACCTAGAGTGGTCTATCGGTTAACGAGTTTTGGCATAACTTGAACTTGGAACATAACTATAAAAGTCACGTTCGAATTTTCCCAGTTGCATTTTCTCGTTCCTCCTTCCTCAACAAGCCAAACCCAATCTACGTCGTCGTCGTCATCCAAGTAGTAGCCTCTCTCTTTCGTTCCTCCCTCAGACGATGGCAGCATCAACCTCCCCTCCCCTTCATGCTGGTTTTGCATGTTAGATCTCACCTTACCATCACTCCAGATCTAAATCATATTTTCTCTCTCTGGCCACTTTTTAGCCTAAGACACCTTTCCACACAATCGGTTCTTCCTTGCACCATTATGGTATCAACCCTCCATATGCCACTTGGCTGGACCGGAATAAGCAGAAGGTTTTACCCTTTTTGAGCTGGAAGAACTATTCATCATGGTAGGCTTTGCACCGATCCTCTGCTTCGAGACTTTTAAGCGGAAACGTTACCCATGCTGCATCTGTCTTTTCGATGTCCTGTTAGCGCAGAATTTCAATGAAGGCAATAGTTGATTTGTTTGAAGGTGAAAGGTCTCTTAGTTGAGCTTACTAATAGTAATCTCGTTGAGATTTCGGAGGCATCCATGAAGGATATGGACTTGAATGATTTTGAAGTGATCGACTCAAAGTTTTTAATAGTGGATCTTTTCCTCCGTGTTTGGAAGATGGATAATCTACATTTGGTTGCCCATTTGATTATGTGCATCATTCGACAAAACGTCATCCCTAAGATGGGGAGTTACGGCCGGATTTATCCTATGGTGCGGAAGACCACCCATGCTAGTATTGGCGGTATCACCGTCAATTGAACCCACCCTTTTAATTCAATTTATTGCACTTCATAGAGTCACTTTCCATACTTTTATCTATCCACGCTCGTCTTTAGGTAATACTAGTGAACCTCTATGGAGAGGAGGTTTACTAGAAGGTTCCTTCTACCATCATTAGATCCTTCCTTAGGAAAACGGTAATTCCAAAGCCATTAACAATACCAGCAGCACCAGGGGCACAAGATTGGGTGTATAGCCATCATGCTACGACCATCCAGGGGTCGTAGCAATGGATCAAGCTCCAGCCGCGGAGCAAGGCATCTCATAGTTTGTAGGCATTATTTTAGGAGTTATGGGGATGTTGTCTTTTCCCTTCCAGCATTTGTTCTTTTTTATAGATTGTTTGGGTTGTAACTGTTAGTTGTCTTTTGTAAAAGGCACACACGATATTATAAGTTTCTATTTATTTACTATGTTATTGTTTTTGGACATACGAACCACTCCCATATATGCATAGTAAAGAAGATTATATATGTGAGGATCACATAAAGACACTTGACTAATAGGAAATGCAACATAAGACTGGAAGTTTAGAATAGTTGAAAATTTTAAGAAAAGGACGTGATAAAGTTGTTTTTGTGTCACGAGTCATTGCTCATTTCCCTTAAATGATAAATTTTTTAAATAATAGATGTGATGACAATTTTCCTTTATGTAGAATGTCAAGTTTTATGGGTTAAGGTTAATTGTAGAATTTTGAAATTTGGTTTATGCATTTAGTGCATAACCAACTTCTGAATACGCTAAAATTGTGGATTCGTTTATCAAAAATTTTAGGAGGAATTTTTTTTGAAAAGTTTCCCTTTGCTTTGAAAAGATCTCGTTCGAAGGAAAAAAATGTGTTTTTTATTATATTTGACTCTTAAATTATTTTATTTTTAATGTTTTTGTCCAAAATTTAATTTCAAAGAAAGATGTGCGTCTAAACTTATTTTGATGTACGAATTTGAAAAGTGAGAAAGCTTTTTGTGAAATCTACGATTTTGAAGGCTACATATTAGGCATAAGGAAGACAAATAGAGTTAAAATTTATGAATTTAGCGGTGCATTTAGAATTTCTGTTTGTATACCATGTGGATGGCGTGGACGAGTCTATTTTTAGACTTAATTCTATTTTAGAGTTTGAAATAAGCCTCCGTATGCATTTTGTACGTGGAAAATTTGGAGTAAATCCAAGACAAGGGGGAAATTTTCCACTATACTATGGAAATAAGAAGACCATCGAGTGATAAGAATGATAAATTGTTCACCTAAATTCATTTTTTGGCATAGGAGTAAAGTTTAGAAAGCTATTTTTTTCGATGTGTTAGATTACTGGATGGCAGAAAGTGGATGCAAAATTGGTTGTATCATACTTCTACGTATAAGAGTATGGGGGTTTTAGTTGAAAAGATTTTTAAGCTACATACATATAAAATTGCGCATATATATGTAGGTTGTTTGCATCATGTTTCCAAAAGTTTTTCTAAGAGAAATGCATTCATATAGGTGAATCCGATTTAGAATCATTCTGCATACATATTTTCTATGTGGTGATACAGTAATACACTATGCACTTATGCAAAGTTGGTTGCAAAATTGGTTGTACACTTATTGTTGAATAGTTTAGGATAATTAGGAGCCAAAATCATGACTTGGCTATTGGTGAAATTTCGGGGATGAAATTCTTTTTAAGAGGAAAAGAATGTAACACCCCATAATTTGACATTAGTTATTTAATTAGTTAGTTAATTAATTAGGCTTCAAAAATGAAATTTGTGCAAATGATGGAATTTGGTCGCGAAGCTTATACCATTGCGTTCGTGATGAAATTCGGAGCAAGTTTAATATTTGGAGTTTTGCGATCGAAGTCCAAATGAAGAATTTAGGGACAAAAAACGAATTCAAAACAAAATAAATAAATAAATAAGAATGCTTACGTTTATCAACTAATCCCTCGGGTCCACAGGCCGACCTGTTGTTAGAACTGGTCGAACCCTGATCGACCAATGCTGCATGGGCGGTCGACCGGTCGTCTTCAGGCGGCTGGGGTTAGCCTAGGCCCAACGCACAGATTTAATATATTTCGATCTAATGGTTCCGATTGATTCTAGAGACTTGGAAAGGGGTAAGTAATCGTGTATGTAATGCTAGGTTAGATTTGAATTACTAACCTTAATGGACATAACAATTAAATGGAAACCAATTGGAATATATTTATGTTATGGACAGTTTCTAGATTTTCAAATCACTAGAACGTAGTTCTGACCCCCTCCTCATTATAACCTATAGGATAGATTGAGAGGAACAAGTCACTGGAACTGGATGTATTTAGTTGTCGGAGAAGTCTTCTTTTCTCTCGTGCTCGATGTTGGTGTGACAACCTGTTATCCAAGGGATATTATTTGTTCCAAGTTGGTAGTCATAATCAGTAATATTATCCTATTATTGTTTCCATTGTGGGTTTAGATTTCTATCAATTTCTGATAAAGCTCATGCTTATTTGCATGTATCAAATCCAATGATCTATGCTTTGATGGACTTGTATTTCGATTTTTGCTAAAATTTTAACCCATTTAGGTATGCGTTGTTGCAAAATGTAAATGAAAGATTGAGGGAGCTAATGGTACGTCCTAGGGATAATTATGTAATTTTTATATAATATTAACTTTGTGATGAATCTTTTTTGAAATAAAAGTATAGTTTTGTTCTTTTTTTTTATTACGTTTTGTGTATTATCTTTACTAATAATTGGAATAGAAACGCAATCTTTTGTTTCGACCGTAAAATTTCAAAAATATCCTTATATGCAAACAAGAGGTTAAAAGTTCGAATTCCATAAAGAACAAAAATTAATATCCATTTTAAAATTGAAATTTTAGAACGTAAATAAAATTACAACTTCGATAGTCTATTTCGACAGAAAAATTATAATTTTTCTTTATACTTTTTTAATTTATTTTTTTATCAAACCACGTAGAAATTCTACATTTTATAATTTTATAAAAGAGCTATATATGCACATGCGTTACACATGCCTACAAATCTCGTATATGATATAAATAATGATTATGAGCGTTAGAGATATATAAATAGAAAATCTCTAAGTAGAGTATTGTACAGATTGTAGTTGCGAATTGATCTTAATCATGTGTATTGAACCAATCTAGTAATAATGCTAAACTTTAAAGTTTTCTAATCAAGGTGCACCGAGAAAGGGACATTCGCATCCAGCTAAACTAGTTTACGTAACGCTTTTCAAATGCGGTTATGTACTTGTGATCATTAGATGGTTATAGAACGACTTAACCGAGAGTTTCAAGTCAAGACATAGGACCTCGACATAATGATTATATGTGGTAGCCTCTTGACTCGATAATGCTATGCAGCTTAAACGAGGAGGCTCTTCTTTAATTTTAGTCGATTCATGGCATCTCGACCATGCTACGGCTCTTTTGGGTATATGCAAAACCGTTTAAACTGAAAAACTATTTAGCAGAAGTTTCGTCTCCTCCGATATAGAAAGTTAATATCAGCATAATTGAAAATCAACTCAAAGTAAAAAATAAACTACGAATATGGTACTTAAGGTTATTTGATACTTGTTATTTTGCATGTTACCAGTACATGTACATGTATAATAACTGTACATTTACATACTATTATATTATATCATTATTGTACAACTTATTTGATAAGGATAGGTGTTTTAAACAAAATAAAATTTGAATCAAACTAAAATTAATCAATAAAATTTATGTATGATTTAAAATTAAAATAAAACACTCTTCTAAAATCCCAAATAATATTAAATACTTTTAACCCATTATTGTACTTGACAATAATTTCCTGATAATATTAAATATGATTTAACTTTTAACCCATTATTCACGGTAGATCTTGCGGCACTATTCACGGTAAACCTCGTGCATAATTAAAGCAAAGGTTTAATCTATGTATGTACAAATTTTTCTACAGTTTTATTTACATCCTTTTAATATTCCATTCGATGCACTCGATCCAAAGCCAAACTGAAAAATCAAGGCTGCCCTGAGTGAGAAACAGAGAAAAAAGAACTAGTGGTCGGAAAGGTTTCATTTTCAAATACGTGTACAAAAGGAAAACCCACGTACAGTAGCTGTATTTAATACTGACCATCGGTCTAAAATCGACAAGCATGTAAACGATGTGAATTTGACAATTACAATAAAGAAGGGGAAGCGACGAACCATAGAAGAATTACTACATGAAAAAACATTTAATGGGTTCTGACATATCCACGTAACGTTCACTCTGTTCTTTCACGAAGACTGAATTTGGAGGGACCTGAATGAATATTATTTGAACTTGATTAGGGCATCTCCAGACTCCAGTTGTACTAAAATTCGCTGAAGAAGCGAAAAATAAATCTTCCGTCGTCAAATGAAGAGAGCAAATTCAGCTGAACGTTCATGATTGAATTCAGAATCTGAAATGGGTTTGGACGTCTATTTACACTGGTCCATAAAATGGACGCCCAAGACCTCTAATTTTGAAGGGGCGTCAGGCTCTCATGCTCCCATTTTATGGGAGCCTTCAATCAGGCTCCCATTAAATGGGAGCCTAACATCAAGCGTCCATTTAATGGACGCCTTACCATTGAGGTACTCAACCCAATTCAGGGTTGAATATTCAATCAAGGCTTCGAATATTCAGTCCTGAATGGACTGGAGATGCCCTTAGTTTGAAGATGCTGATGACCGATTCCTCTTCGTTAACCATTGCATGTTAGAGCATCTCAGCAGGGGTGAAATCAGCAGGGGTGAAGTCACTTAGTGACTGATCAGAGCATGAGCTCGATGACCTTAAAAATGGATTCATCACCGACCCTCTTATGAGTTCAACATAGAGAAGTGCCCATGACGCGAGACAAACCTTACTTCCGCTCAATGATATATAATCACGTTATTTATCGTACTTAAAAATGACGTTCTTGTCTCTCCGTTGTTTTTCAAAAGAAAATACAGAGAAAGAGAGAAATAAAAAAAATGCTAGTTTATAGTTTAGTTTGTATTTTCAAGTAATATAGTCATTGTATTTTTATTTTTATTTTAGATGGATGAAATTTGTATGTATATTATATTAATGTATGAACACTACAAAATCAACTTCGTTGATCAAACTTCTTGGTCAACACGGTAAAAAGTCTTTATTTTTCAGAAAAATAGACACACATGCATAATTACTTATAGATATGCTATATAATATAAGTGGTCAAAAGCACAAAAAACATGAAAATATTCTCCTGCATGTATTTTTGCACTTCCATTAAAAAGAATTAATATTTTTTTACTTGTGCTCTACTGACTCAATAATAGTGTAGATACACTATGAAGAACGAAAATCTCCGAAAAATATGGACCGAGGAATCTAACCAAATGGCATCGAACCCATGAATGAAAATCTAACAAATGACGTCAGTTAGGGATGAATCTCATACAACTTACATCATCGCCTACATATCATTTTAGTTAAGCAGTAGTGTATGAACAATGACAAGTTTAACGTATTTTACCTGCCATACCAAAAAGCAATCAACATGTGCCCAAGTGACACAGACCCCAAATGTATTCCGATTCACTGACAACAATTGCAACAAAAAATACTAATAAACCTGCACCAATACTTAAATTTATTCTCAATCTGAAAGTAGTTGTTGTTATTATTATTATTATTATTGAACAACTAGTCATGACTAGTTCATTTAAAAAACTATCCATCGTTCAATCAGATATGCAGAACAATTGCTGCAGTTGGTTTGAGATGAATTCATGGCTAGTTGAGTAAATAGAGGATTGGTTTTTAACCATTACCAATGGACTTGTTTAGTTTATCATTCTTTCCTCCTTTTACACTAAACGAAACCAGTTCCACATCCTGATAAGCTCAAAACCAGCACTAATTTTGTAAAAAATTAATAAAAATGGCGAAGTCTTCGCCATTTTATTTCTCCTCTATATTAGCCATGAAATAAAACGACAAAGATTTTGTTGTTTTAAGATTTTGCTGTTTTATATTTATAACGACAATCTCTTCGCCGTTTTAACCAACAGTCTCCTGATCAGTTAATCTGCCACAAAACCAAAAAAAGCAAATCACGATCAACTGAACAAATCATAATTGGTTGTGTGGTGGCTAGTTCAGTTTACTTTTTTGACTGAACCAGTCATTGCTGCGTGTGCCAGTCTTTGCCGCATATATTTGAAATGGTAAAGACTTTGATATTTTAAATAAAACGACAAACACTATGCTGTTTCAAATACCTAACGTTCAACTGTAAATGGCCAGTTTATAATGGCTAGCTTTATACCAATATATAACATTCCTCCATTTTTCTTCCCTATACAACGAAACTTCTGTTAGAATTCCTAGTGTAAATGAAATACACTTATCCCACATCGCCTAAAATACTAAGAAAGCTAAGTATATTAATAGCTTTCTAAAGAAAGTGTTGGGGCCTAAGGACACCCAAATGTATGCTTCGTTGTGAGGAGTGAGATCATGCATCTCCACCATGCACGCGCGCCGCCGTCCGTCCGAACGAACCGTTCTTTTTTTCCTCTGCTTCCTTTCTCTACTGCTCTATATATATCACAAAATTGACATACTCATTACAATCTCGTGCAGATTTCGTCTGTTGTATCTTGGAAGAATTTTGAAATAAAATTCTTAAGGAAATCGTTACGGCGAGCCTCAGACATAATCCGGTTAGACTTCTAGCCTGTTTGTATATTTATATACATTATTTTATACTCTATCCGTTATTCTGGTTATACTATTATTCAAAATAAGTATAACGCTGCTGTTGTAACTTATTTACAACGTTCATATTGTTACAATAATTAATACAGAATTCCAGTGTAGTGGAAATCTAAGTTATAAACTTGTGCGACGAGTTTATAATTGATTATTCTCTGTTTTGGTATACTAACGTATAACATCTTAAGAATTTTACTGTTTTCTTACTAAAACAGAGATGGCAACAGTAGAATTTTCAAAGAATACTACTCACAACTGACCTGAACCGTTCAAGGAGATGATGATGATTTCTTGACATGGCAAAATCAGATGTTGTTTTATCTCACCACACTCGGTCTGCAAAAGTATCTCGAGGAGGAGGAACCGATTTCTGCACCAGGCAAGGAGCAGAGATGAATACGTGGAAGCATTCCGATTTTTATGCAGAAACTATATTCTGAATTGTCTCGACAAGGTGCTATACAAAGTATATCAGCCTTTAAAGACATCAAAAGCACTATGGAATGCACTTACCATAAAGTACAAGACGCAGAATATCAGTCTTAAGAAATTCATTGTGGACAAATTCATGGACTACAAGATGGTTGACTCCAAACCAGTAACCACTCAATTGCATGAACTACAAATCATCATTCATGAACTCGAAGCGGAAGGTCATAAGGTTGGAGAATCATTTTTGGTTGAAGCCATCACGGGGAAACTACCGCTGTCGTGGAGAGGTTACCGCAACTATCTAAAGCATAAGAAGAAGGAAATCTCTTTACAGGATCTCATAGTCCGATTAAAAATTGAGGCAGACAACCGTGCAGTTACAAAACCAAACGAGAAGACATTTGTGGCTGAAGGGTCAAAGACCAAAAACAAAAGGAAGAATTTCCAAAAGAAAAGGAAAGCTCAAGACAACAAACCAAAAGACAACAAACGAACCAAGAAGTTTAATGGTGAATGTTGAGTTTGTGGAAAAGTTGGACATGCCGCTAAAGATTGCAGACACAAGAAGGAACGCAATAAAGAGGCAAATATAGTGGATAACATGGAAGTAGACGAGTCCAACTTCTCGACGGTGGTATCTGAATGCAATCTGGTTCAGAATCCTAACCAATGGTGGGTAGATACAGGCGCTACTTGTCATGTTTGTTCTGACAAATCCATGTTTTCTACATATCAGAAATTCGATCACGAAAAAAAACTCTACATGGGTAATTCTGCAGTTTCCATGATCGAAGGCAGTGGCACAGTAATCCTCAAGTTTACTTCTGGAAAAACTGTTAAATTGAATGACGTGCGCTACGTTCTAGACATACGCAAGAATCTCATCTCTGATGCAGTCCTATCAAAGAAGGGATTTAAGATCGTGTTCGAGTCAGACAAGATGGTTCTGTCCAAAGCTGGAATATATATAGGAAGGGATATTTATGTGATGGCGTATTTAAGGCTAATGTAGCCGTTGTCGGCAACAAAAATATGTATTCTGATTGTGCAATTAATAAAATTGAAGTTTCTTATTTGCTTGAGCATGAAATTTTACTATGGCATGATAGATCAGGACACATAAATTTCCGCAAAATGAAAACATTATCAAACTCGAGATTAATTCCAAAATTCCAAATAGATAAGAACTACAAATGTGAGACATATGTAGAAGCAAAAAGGGTCAAACAACCATTCAAATCTGTTGACAGAAGCACTGAACCATTAGGTTTGGTACATACAGATTTATGTGATTTTAAATCACTACCTATAAGAGGTGGGAAAAAGTATTTCATTACTTTTATTGACGATTATATGCGATATTGCTATGTATATCTTTTAAATAGTAAAGATGAAGCAATAACAGCATTTATAAAATATAAGGCTGAGGTAGAAAATCGGTAGAAAATCGGTTAAATAAAAAGATCAAGATACTAAGATCTGATCGAGGTGGAGAATATGAATCACCATTTGAAAAATTCTGCGAAGAAAATGGAATAATTCATCAAATAACAGCTCCATATTCACCACAACAAAATGGTGTAGTCGAGAGGAAGAATAGAACGTTAAAAGATATGATTAATGTAATGCTTTTAACTTCTGGTCTACCGACGAACTTGTGGGGGGAAGCCCTAACTATGTCTAATCATATATTAAATAAGGTTCCTCACAATAAAACACGAACAATTGCATATGAGATACGGAAAGGACACGAACCAAGTATTAAATACCTCAAAGTGTGGGGGTGCTTGGCAAAAGTTCCAGTTCCGCCTTCTAAGAGAGTCAAACTTGGACCAAAAACAGTAGATTGTTATTATCTTGGGCCAGCCCAAAATAGTAGTGCCTACAGATTTTTGGTATTCAAGTCTGATATAACTGATATTCATGTAAATACAATCATGGAATCAAGAGATGCCTCATTCTTTGAAGATGAGTTTCCGCACAAAAGGAATGAAGGAAATAATGTCCCAAAAAGGACAAGAGAAGAATCAAAAGATTCACATGAAGATGAAACTCATCATGAAATTGAGGATGCTGAACCAAGAAGAAGCGTAAGGGCTAGAATTTCCAAAACATTTGGTTCGGACTTTTTTACATATGTATTAGAGCACGAACCTGAAACGTATCAAGGAAGCATTGTCGTCTTCTGAATCCTCATGTTGGAAAGAAGCGATCCAAAGTGAGATTGATTCAATTCTAAGTAATAAAACTTGAGAAATTATTGATATTCCACCAGGAATAAAACCAATTGGCCGCAAATGGATTTTCAAGAAGGAAATGAAAGCAGATGGCTCTATCGACAAGTATAAAGCCAGATTAGCAGCCAAAGGATATCGTCAAAAATAAGGAGTATACTTTTTTGATGCATATTCGCCGGTAACACGAATAACCTCTATAAGAATGTTAATGGCAATTGCATCCATCTATAATCTAGAGATTCATCAAATGGATGTAAAAACAGCATTCTTAAATGGAAATCTCGATGAGGAAATTTACATGGAGCAACCTGAGGGATTTATTTCCAAAGGAAATGAAAACAAAGTTTGTAGATTAGTCAAATCATTATACGGACTAAAGCAAGCTCCAAAGCAATGGCACGCAAAATTTGATCGTGTCATGATGAGAAATGGTTTTCGTATAAATGAATGTGACAAATGTGTTTATTATAAACAACTTGGACAATCATATGTGATGATCTGTCTATATGTGGACGATATGCTAATATTCGGTCCAAATACTCAGATAATTGAGACCATAAATGTTGATCAACAATTTCGACATGAAAGACTTGGGTGTTGTAGATGTTATTTTGGGAATACAAATAATAAGAACACCTAATAGAATTGAGTTATCTCAATCACATTATGTAGAAAAAGTGATTGAAAGATTTCAAAATTTTGGAATTAAAGGAGTAAATACACCTTTTAATCCATCAGAAGTACTGCATAAAAACACTAATGAGAGTGTAATGCGACTAGAATATTCCCGTGTAATAGGATGTCTCATGTATCTCATGAATTGCACAAGACCAGATATAGCTTATGCAGTAAGTCGATTGAGCAGGTATACGAGCAATCCAGGGAAGAAACACTGGAAAGCACTAATGAGAGTGCTTGGATATTTAAAAAATACCACTACCTATTCCTTACATTATGGAAAATATCATGTCGTCTTAGAAGGATATAGTGATGCAAACTGGATTGTAGATTCAGAGAAATCAAAATCGACAAGTGGTTATGTCTTTACCCTAGCAGGGGCAGCAGTATCATGGAAATCTACTAAACAAACATGCATAGCTCGATCCGCTATGGAATCGGAGTTCATCGCTTTAGATAAAGCAGGCGAAGAAGCAGAATGGCTTCGTCACTTTTTAGATGATATTCCATTTTGGCCTAAACCTGTAGCGGCCATATGCATACACTGTGATAACCAAGTTGCGCTAAGAAGAGCGCATAACTTTGTGTATAATGGAAAGTCACGGCACATTCGTCGACGCCATAATACAGTTAGGAAGTTACTCTCAAATGGAACTATTTCCATAGATTATGTAAGAACAAAAGATAACCTAGCGGATCCATTTACTAAAGGTTTATCAAGAGAGAAAATTGACTGCGCATCGAGGGGAATGGGTTTAGAAGCCTAAACCACCAAGAGTTATCTTATATGGAAACCTATCCTAGCAACTGGAGATCCCACGGACTAGGATCAATAGGCAAACCAGTTATGAATAACTCAAGACGTAATGCATTTGCGTGGATATAGTCCAACTCCATTCCTATGGTGCACAATATAAATGCATGCCTACAGAAGTATTTAAAGGATAAAACTATGTTTTTTTAATGATGACCATATCTTGAAAATAACAAGTAGGGTATATGTAGGATACTCTTAATGGTTGCGATCACCTATGCTAGTGTGAGCTGGGTCGGCTCTATGAGAATATTAAAAGGCTTTTATTCTCTAAAAACACTCGCAGAACCAAAAATTGTTTAGGACCAAAATGAACACAACCAAGAGCTTGGATGAGAAGGGAATCAATGCTTCGTAAAGCTTATTATCTGGATATACAATAAAGGCCGACCATTCAAGATGAAATAATTCACCGATTAGCCAAGTAGATCCGATAAGTTTTAAATAGGGAAAGTTCAAAGTGAAATGTCTACTTATCCACGATAAAGCATTATTCCATATGTACTCTGTGATATTTTGCTTTGTGTGGGGGAAAAGTACATTATGATTTATGTGGGGGATTGTTAGAATTCCTAGTGTAAATTAAATACGCTTGTCCCACATCGCCTAAAGTACTAAGAAAGCTAAGTATATTAATAGCTTTCTAAAGATAGTGTTGGGGCCTAGAGGCACCCAAATGTATGCTTTGTTGCGAGGAGGGAGATCATGCATCTCCACCACACACGCGCGCGCTGCCGCCGCCGTCCGTCCGACCGACCGAACTGAACTGGGCCGGGCCAGGCTCGGGATTGGGTTTGGGTCTAATATGATTCTAATTTTACTGCAGGCTATACGAGCGGATGCGACTGTTCATAAACGGACGCGGATTGCTGAGGAGGTGCGACTTCTGAAGCGATCGGGTGCGACATAATTGAAGAAGCACGGGCATACAGAAGCGGGTGCGGCCCGACTGAGGAGGCGCGACTGAATGGATACGAGCAGCAGGCGGGTGCGACCCTTTAACGAACAGCAGCGTTCAAAAGGCAGCGGGTACGACCCGTCGAGCGGACGCGACTATTTGAGGGGATGCAGACAAAACTATAAATAGGACAGAATGCTGATCACATTCTTCATCCAATACAGTTCTGTTTTTCCTCTGCTTCCTTTCTCTACTGCTATATATATGTCACAGAATTGACATACTCATTGCGATCTCGTGCAGATTTCGTCTGTTGTATCTTGGGAGAATTTTTAAATAAAATTCTTAAGGAAATCGTTACGACGAGCCTCAGACATAATCCGCTTAGACTTCTAGTCTGTTTGTATATTTATATACATTATTCTATATTCTATCTATTATTCTGGTTATACTATTTATTCAAAATAAGTATAACACTATTGTTATAACTTATTTACAACATTCATATTGTTACAATAATTAATACAGAATTTCATTGTAGTGGAAATCTGAGTTATAAACTTATGCGACGAGTTTATAATTGATTATCTCTGTTTTGGTATACTAACGTATAACAACTTCTTCGCTTCTTTCTCCTCTACAACACAATGTCTTCTTCGACTAAAAGTTTGGACCAAAAAACAGTAAGCAAAAAAATCCATTTTCACATCAAAAACTTGTCCATTTGATCCATCATACCCTTCTATTGATTTTTTCGACTTCTGTCCCCTAAACCAACGACAAACTCTTCTACTGCAACACGAATATGGTTATACGCCTTATTCAAACATGCACTACACTCCACACTACACTCTCAATGTTCCTGCTAGCTTCCATCATCATCAACAACCTTATTACCATTCTACCGCTTCTCAACCATACTACCAACACCATCCCGTCACTCTTCAAGTTGGTGTGCACAAAGATCATTCATCATATACGTCGTTCATGATGCAATGTGGCCAACAATAACAACGTTATCTTAGTGCGCAACAGTTAGAGACTCACAACCGAGATGCTATGTGGAATCTTTCAAGGCAGCTTTCGTAAGAGCGTTACCCACCTACCATTGTTGATGTTGGTAGTAGTGACGAAGAAGAAGAAGATTAAGATGCGGGTGTAGAAAATATTAAAAAAGACACGATGAAGCTGTTGAAGAAATGCATGTGTCTCAAACCTCATAATACAAAAAAAAGAAAAAAATGGAAATAGTTGAGCGGTATGTTAGGCGGTATTCGTAGGAGATCAACTTGGTATTGTCAGCAACCGTCGAAAGTTCGCGTTATACAGGTCTCATTCGAAACCTTTCTTCCTCATACGAACTGAACTTAAATTTTCATTTAAAATCCCCAAAACCCCATATTCAAGCTTTCAAACCTCAAATTCAAGCGTTTGGATCTTGCATAGCTCCTAAATCACTTTCTATTGCTTCCAATCTTAGCTATAACCTCTAATATTTGCAAAAATCATAATTTTTAGCCTAAATTTAGATTTGCATAATTTAGCAAAGTAGGGCTAATTGGTGATTGTAACTGTTTCTAATAGCCTAATAATGATTTATAGTATCCCATGAAATACCTATTTCATTTGTTAACTTTAAATTGTGAAAAGTAGGTATAATTTGTGAATTTGTGCATATGTGTAAACCATCATATATGTCTTATTTTTAGCATTGTCTTGTGTTGATTGGAGTGTTTGTGTGTTCATACATGTGTGTGTATGTATTAATCATTATATACACACACACGCGCACATACTAATAATTAATATATTGGTTTCTATCGAAAACATTGTAAAAAAATAATTTACATATCTACTATAATACGCTGAATTGACATTGTTCGATAAAATACGCGGAATAATGTAAAAAATTAATAAATTTTCGAAAGATATACAATTAGTAAATTTTCAACCGTTTACAAACGATAATATTATATAATAAATAAGAAGACAAACTATAACACTTTTAATTTTTTTATAAGTTACTTTTTTATTATGTCCCGTAGAGAGTTTTTGGCCTCGTCTGAAGTGTTGTACATGATCTTTATATAAATATTCGTTTTTGTCAAAAAACAGACGTTTATATTCGTCTGGTACAATACTTGCTGGATTTGTCTCTGTATTGGACAAATTAAAAACAAAGTAAACAGTTATCTTTCGTACATTATTTTGTTTTAAACGGTTCATAAAATTTCATCGTCACTTTTCCTTTTTGTTTCTTATGTATACGCATTTGTGTACAATACAGAAAATAAAGGGGAAGTGCTGTCGATATTTTCTTGGCTCGTTTGAAACGAAATAATTTACGAAATATGATTGTTTATTACGTTTGTAATGGTAAATAGGATGACTGACCATCAAAATAGAAAATCATAATTTCAATATTGTATTCTTATCTTGGGTTAAATTGATGCGTATAAGATTATGTATTAATACACTGAAAATGAAATAATTCGTAAAACAGCCAATATTTATTTTTAAATTTGTGACATATTTTTTCAAATAGGAAAAATGATCGATTATTTGTTGACCAGAAAAGATAGATGTATCAAAGAAGGGGACTAAGAGACTCAATAAAGAAAGATTTTTATATTGGTATAAATGTAATTGTTGAATTTGCTTTAAGTAATAATGAAAACAATGTTGAAATTCGTTGTCCGTGTAGTAGGTGTAAACATTTGAAGTATTTGTTTCCAGATATTGTGAAAGTTCAGTTGTGAAAAATCGGTTTCATACCCGAGTATTATGTTTGCAATCGTCATGGAGAAGTTGTAGTACATACTTCTACAGAGTCTAAATTAGAGGTGGCTGGTAACGAAATTGTTATGATGAATCGTATTGAAAATATGGTTGAAGGTGCAGCACGATCAATGTTTCCTACGGTTGAAGTTGATGACGACAATGTAAATGTTGGAGAACCAAATATTGAAGCAAAATTTTTTACGATTTGTTGGCTGGCGCATTGGGATAGCGATGAAGTGAAAGTAAGTATACTGATCTTTTATTAATTATTTGATTAATATGTAAATATCAAAAAATATTTGGTAAGTAAATAATATATTGTTTATTTAAATGTATAAACAGTGTCGTAGAGAAACTCTGCAGATAGGAACGGGATTCCTATCACTCATTGAGGAGGGTCCAAGTCGTTCCAACAATATCGCCAGGAGTTGGTAAATTTATTAACTGTGAATTGTAAATAGTTATTATGCTATATAATTTTAAATATACAATAATAGTACATGATAATCAATTTCAGGAAGTGGAGGCCTACGGTCCCGTATCGTAAATGGATGTATTTACACGTACTCATGCCGTCGAGCACCTAAATCCAAACAGGGCTGTTTCATAATGACGATAAATCATGGAAGAGCCATCTAAGCATATTTTAGTTTATATAATATTAGAAATTGTTTTAATTATCAAAGTATAATGAATTAAGATATTATGCTTTTAATTTTAAATGTATTTTTATTTATTCATGCAGGCACGATTTATGGAATAAAGCCAGACTCCTGGAGGAAATAGGTCGAGAGCAGTTGACTACGGATGAGGAGGATGACATTTTTGAGTCAGTCATGGACCCACCTTCATGGAACATGTGTTACGGTTTGGCAATCAAGCGGTAATGAATAATATATTTAGATATAACAATTTAGTAACTTTTCAGTTCTAAAGAACTTTACATCGCTTTAGTTTCGATAATAAGTTTATAGATATAAGAATTAACTTATTTTATAGTAGGTTCGATGGTAAGATTATAGTAATTGAACTTTACTAAATTAAATAAGTACTGTAAGGCAAACAGAGGAAAGCAAGGCAAACCGGAGCTCAGATCGTTCTAGTGGAGATCGAGGAATTGAGAGGTAGGGTGGCACAGCTGGAGGAGCAGAACCGTCGGTAGGCCATGGAAATGGCAGAGCTGCTGGACAAACGTATTACTGAGTATATGCAACAGTATGGTGGTCGCTATCCATCTTTAGCTGGTTCTGGAGGTTTTGGAGGTGATTGATAGGAGTTATATATATATATATATATATATATATGTGTGTGTGTGTGTGTGTGTGTGTGTGTGTGTGTGCGCGCGCGCGCGCGTGTGTGTGTGTTATTTTGTTATGCATCATTGTTTAGTATTTTTTGATGATGCATTGAGTTTACTTTGAGATGTTGTGCATATTATTTGATGGTACATTGAGTTGTTGGTCATTTTTACATTTGTGAGTTGATGATGGGGAGTTAGTGTTCCATAGTGTATATTTTGTTCGATGACATGTATGTACATTATGTTAACGAAGTGTTGGTTGGTTCGATTTTATGCGAGTTATGCTTGGTTTAATTTTCTTTATGTGATTTGAATATATTTATATGATTTGGTATTATATTGAATATCTAAATTCGATATGTGCTTTTTTGCGACTATATTATATTTATGGATTGTGCATAGTAGGCTAGAATGTAGCATAATACCTAAAAAATGCTTTATAAATTCCGACGACTAGCGATCGCTTACATGTCGAAAATTTTCGATGGCTTCTTACAGCTAGTGTAGACTTTTCTACTATCTCTTGATCAGCCACGTGTCTTCGACGGCCATCTAGAGCCGTCGGGCACTCTGTTGGTAGCCGTCAGAAAGTTTGCAACGGGCTTTGTTGGAAGCTGTCAAGTGGTGACGGGAGAACTTGCGATGATTTTTTGAGTCGGTTTTCGACGGCTTCCGAGGGCCGTTGACGGCTGCTAGCCGTCGAAAATCTAACGATTTCTTGTAGTGAATAAACTACTCCAATTCTAGTCCAGGAAGCAATCCTAGTTTTCAAAAAAGATCGTCACTGTTTGAAAACGCTGATGGTCGTCCTCTTGGTAGAAACAAAACAATTCAATTAGAGTTGCAGAATGTAGATTTTTTGAGATTCTTAGAAACTCTAGAAAGGTTTATTAGTGAAACATAGAGAGAATGGAGAAAGGTTTGCGTTACATAGGATGTAATCAGATTCGAAGTTTTAGCAAATTGTTACGCAAACTCAAAAGTTTAAGCAAAAGTCCCAAGCACGTAAGGAAGCTTTAATGAGAGAAAAGAATATGATTACACCGATGACTTGCATACAACAAGAACTGTTAACCAAACAACTCAAATCTTATAAGAGAGAGAGAGAGAGGAAGTGGAAGTGCCACATCTAGGATGGATATTAAGTTGTAGCTGTTTAGTATTTGTTGTATTAGTTATGTATTTGTGTGGTTAATGTGTTCAGACTGAGTCATCATCTTATTGTATGCTTTTTATTTCAAACTAAGTAGAAATGTTTGATAAATTTGTTCAATTGGTAAGAAGTAAATATTCGGTAAAGTTCTCTGTTTCATTCACAAATTTCATACAATGACTTAAGAATCAAGTTCACAAATAACTTTACAAAAGCCTCAAAATACATTCTTCATAACCTAGTAACCAAAACAAGTTCAGAAAATTAACAAAAAAAACTTTAGCAGACAACTTTAAAACAACTTAAGCGAACTACTTGACACTAACTTCAATATACCACTTCAATTAACATTAACAAGCTCACAAACTACTTATATACTTATGAATAAGTAGTCTTAACATTCCTTCCTCTGTCAGCCCATAAGTGGTCAATCAGTTGGCCATGTGATTCAAAATTTTCTACTCGATCTTCAATGTGCTTCACTATTGAAACATATTCCTCCATCGAGTTAATGTTTCTCTAAGGTCTATTATTTGAACCTTAAACATGTCTGGATAATTTTTTTTTGGTTCTAGTACCCACCTCTTTCAGACTCAACAATCATGTTATGACTTATGATACGTGTATACATAATATGTATACATAATCTCATAAAGAACTCTTGCGTCATGAAATCGGGCATACTTTCATAAAATCCGTTTGCAAAACACCGAATGAACATTCGATGTCCTTTCTGTAGTTTTCCAATTTCTCCACGAAATACTTCTCATTATCGTTGGTTAGAACTGTATACCCCTACATTAATGTTCTCCACTTTGGATATATGTCATGTACAAGGTAGTATTCAATTCTATGCATCATATTACCGACTTTGTATTCAACGTTCGTTGACAATCCATTAGCCATTTCTGAAAACAAAAAAGTACGATTGCTTTAAAATATTAATATCATTATTGAACCTAATACACCAAAAAATGCATGCCAAATACATAAATCATCGGATGCAGCAACTTCTAATATCATTGTTGGCACCTTTTTATGTCCGGTTAATATTCCTTTCCAACCGGTCGGACAGTTTTTCCATGCCTAATGCATGCAAACCAAACAACCAAGCATATAATTAAACACCTAACTTGTCCTTTGGCAAGAAATCTGGCAACATCATTTGGACCTAGCATACGTATGTATTCATCGCCAAACTGCACTATCATTGTTTTATAGAATTCCTTTGTGCACCTTATCACTATTGATGATGCAATCCTAAAATATTCATCTAATTTATCACCATCCATTCCATAACTCAACATTCGTAAAGTAGCCAAGATTTTGATATGCATTGAAATTCCTATTTCAAGTGCTCCATTTAACTTTTAAGTAAAATAAGGATTGTTTTCATGGAGTTTTAAATTAATTTTGCTGAAAGTATCTGGACTCGGGTGAAATCAATGACAGAAAGCCATAATATCATAAGATGGATTTCCAATGAAGTAGTCCTTCACTAAAAAAAATAAGAATATCCTTGTGTGAGTTGTTGCGCCTCAAACTTGACGGTTCGATTGTCCAGCTCCTCTTCCTCATCGATGCTTTGTTTCATGTTTTGGTTGTAGTAGTAGTAAAGGCAAGGAACCCTTTTTCATTTAGAGAACTTTGTAATTTTATTCTTAGTTTGCTTATCTTTCTTTTATTTTGTTTTGAGTATTTCAAAATCAGAGTATATATGGGTGTGGAAAATAACAAGCCACTGAGTGGTTACGGATTGCACAACATGACTATAGTGTACGATCAATGGCTATGGATTGCACAACATGACTATAATGTACGATCAGTGGTTATGAATTGCACAACATGACTACAGTGTACGATGCGACAAGTCATTGAATGGTCATGGATTGCATAGTATGACTATAGTGTGTACGATGTGATAACCCATTTTTGTGGCTACGGACTGTACCGCATGGCTACAGTATACAATAGGACAACCCATTGAGTGACTATAGATTGCGCGACATGACTACAGTCTATAATGGGACAACCCATTGAGTGGCTATGGATTGCACAACATAACTGTAGTGCACGATGGGACAAGCTAACTCATATAGCCACTGATGGCACAACATGGCTACAGTAATCATATAGATGAACTTGTTTCTATTATGAACATGGGTGATTGCTAGGTGGACATTCTGAATTGGTTGTTGCAAGTCACATGGATCATGAAATTACTATTTATAATGCAAGGGTGGGTATGATAAGTTCATAGATTTCCAAATGGCAAGTCAAACTTGGACTCCTCGTGGTTATTTACTATTGATTAAAGCTTGTATACAACCCGGTCAAAGATACATGGAAGAGAAGGTCAATGAAATTTTTTGGGTCAACGTCATTGAAGCTTATAATAACCATCCAGAATGTAGGTTAAGAAGACGAAATTTGGATACTAGAAGTACTTATGTTACGTTTACTAGAGCATGTCCAAGGTAAAGGAAAATTATAGCGGAAGTGAAATAAGAAAATGTGTTTGAGATGTCTAGATCAACATTTAGCTCTCTATATTTTATGGATTATCAGACAACTTTCGTAGGTCATGCTGTGATATGTGGGTTAGTTATATTAGATGGTTTGAGTGATTTCAATGTGTTTTTAGGTGTTTTATTTGTTCTAAGTATTTTATGTGTTTCTATGTCATTGTTTCTTGTATTTCTATGGGTTGTATTTGTTTTATGTGTGTTTCAGTGTCATTGTTTTATGTCATTTCATGGATTATATTTTTTCTATGTGTTAGTTATAGTAGACAGTTATACCAAATAGATTCATACTTAAACATATATAAATATACATTAGCATAAACATTAACATACTTAAACTTGTAAAAGCATAAGCGGACAAACACAAACAAATAATAAATCAATCAACGAGGCTTTTTTAGATATCAGTTATGGCAATGACCAGCCTGAAATTCTAGTGAGCTTAGCCTATTGCAAAGCATTGAAATTTCTTGTTCAAGTTCAGTTATGTTTAACAACTCAATGATGGAATGGATCATCAATTCATTCCCATAACGACATAACCCAAACCGCCTGGAAAGTTGGAGCATTTATAGTAGCGCCGTCTAATGTCATTTCCACTTCTTACAATGGAATACATAATCGTAAATCCACAAAAAAAAATCGGAGGAAAGTCAATCACCTTTTCTTTTTCAGTCAGTGGATTATGGAGTTCCTATCTTCCTTGTCTCATTCCATGCAAGATTCTGCACTGATCTCCAAGTCTTCTCTTAACTGTCGCTCTTATTCCTATCGCTCATGCTTTCTTAGGTCTTTGTAGTGCTTTTCCTGTATTTTCACATATCACTCGGTCGGTGGTTGAGCAGAAGAAAGATTCGGTGGGAGTTTGTGACTTAAAGGACCTTAATATGAATATGAAGAAGGCAAAGAAATGTGGTTGTAGTTCACCATGTTGATATACCATACTCAATGGCAAGAGGATCCTATTTATATAATCCGGTGCATAGAAAAATGAAAAGCACATATGCACAAGAACAATGTGGCTATACTAGTGGTGATAAGTCAAGTCATTGACAAAAGGTGTAGATCATGACTATAGTAGTGATGAGACAATTCACTGAATGATGTCGGGAAAATTGCTACAGCAATATATTCATAAAGTATTACTAACTTTCAACCATGAAGCAGATTGCATTGAAAAATGAAAAGAACATACACGCAAGAACAACATGGCTACAGTAGTGGTGATAAGACAAGTCAGTGACAAAAGGTGCAGAATGTGCAGTGATAAGACAAGTCACCAAATGATATCGGCCAAAACTGCTACAGTAATATACTCATAAAGTAATACTGACTTTAAGCCATGAAGCAGATTGCACATAAAAATGAAAAGCACATATGCACAAGAAAAATGTTCCCACAATAGTGGTAATGAGACAAGTCATTGATAAATGGAAAAAAAACGTGGCCGCGATAGTGATAAGACAAGTCACTGAATGATATCTGCCAAATTTTCTACAATATATACTCATAAAGTAATATTAACTTTAAACCATAAAGCGGATTGCATAGAAAAAGGAAAAGCACACATACACAAGGACAACTTGGCTACAGTAGTGGTGATGAGATAAGTCATTGACAAAAGGTGCAAAACGTGGCTACAGCAGTGATGAGACAAGTCACTTAATGATATCTGCCAAAATTGGTACAGTAATATACACATAAAGTAATATACTCATGCAACAATATTCAAAATGCAGAGATGGTAAATATAACATGAATCATAATGGAAAGCATGAATAATAATGAATATGATATCAATCATAGTGCATAAACCACAAATAACACTGAATATAGCATGAATCAAAAAGCATAAACAATGAATGTAACATGAATCAGGTATAAAAACATGAATAATAATGAATATGACATCAATCAAAATACATTAGTCATGGATACACCAAATATACATCAATCAAAGTCTGTACATAAACTATGGACATCAATCCATACATAGACGGGGACCATGGTGGCAACATGTCTCGTGGTCATCATTTCTGCAAGATAAATGATCATTGTACAGACTACAATAAGCGAATCTCTTTCGCTCTGCCTCTAGCTCGACCTATATTCATGCCATCTCCCCTAACTTTGGACAGAGTGCATCCTCGTAAAAATCATTGCTATGTCTGTGTTCTACATATCTGATATGGCAGAGTCTATCTGCATCCCGAATAGGTCACTGTATGTTATCTGGGTGAGATCCTGATACTGATCATGTGCAAGAGGGTGAATCACGTCAACATAAATTTGAGCTCCAGAAGATGTGGGCACTAATATGGTCCAACCAAAGTGACTAGCAGTAGACATGTGATCTAATACACGATACCCCTGAGTAGGTTGGGCAAGATCATCAACAATTGGAGGTGCTATCTCATGACATATAGCAGCTGGCCTTGCCAAATCTATCGATGCTGTATGAGTAATAGTATCACCAGATGCAATGTAAAATCTATGCTACAAATCAATGTACGATGGACCGGTAACAACAAATCTCTCTGCAAGCCACCAACCTATTATTCTCGCTATAGCAAGCTGATCTAGGTTATAAACCATACATCGATACGTATGAGGGTGTGGATCATCGAGAATGGCGTCAAAATCAAACATCTATCTCCAGAACCCCTTACCGAGGTACTAGTAAGAACCGAACACATCGGGATACGATACAAGAGAAAATTTCAACAAGTTGAGCATCCTAGCTAACTGCACAAACTCAAGCTCGATCGAGTCGCTAGTATCAAATGGATGCCACCACATTCTTAAGTTAATATGGTAATGCGCAACCTACATGACGGGATTCATTATCCCTAGTCCTCATATTGTTCGCATACCAAAACAATAAATGAGGGAGGAAACTAGATGCATCTATAGTTAATCTGTCACGAAATAGAAGTTTTTGAATACTCAAAATAGCAGTACTGCAACAACTCTCAAAAACCAAACAATAAAGCCTATGAATCAGAAATGATGCACTATGCATCCAGACATCTGTATAAGTATGCAAGTATATGAATACTCCAATCGTACATGACAGTATAGTCAAAATCCAAACCAACAACAACCTCAATATAGGCGATGAGCACATTATTGCTATATGTACCGAAAAATAAGTTACCTGTAAGGCACAGAAAAAACAATCAAGCATGATCCAAATCATGCGTTGGTGAATAGTTGTCGCTATGCTATCCATGGTAGCTGTAATCGTATTGAATTTGATAGAAGTGGCGATCTCATAAGAACTATGTAGCTAAATCCCCCTAAAGCCCTACAAAATTCCAGCTATAGCGCATGGCATTCTCCAACTACTATGCTATTTCAATTTAGCGCTATTAAATAGTAGATCCGCTTTAAGCCCCACTGTTTCCTGCTACACTCGCTAAATCAAGCTTTTTAGCTCCTGCTTTAGCAACATTAATATGCAAAGGTTGATTTGAATGGTTTTCTTTTAAATTAAATCAACATAATTAGGTTAAAGACCTATTTTTAAGGCATAAAGTGCTTAGTGTATGTTAGCAATCTACTGTAGTCACCAAATCTGGTCTATATAAATCACGATATTCTTCAGTTTTGTCATATAAGATTAAAATATATTCTTTTTTCTGAACAATTGGTGTGAGAATGAGAATAAATCGCCTTTAAATATTTAGTTTTGTACATAATGAAACTTTTTGCTCCTCTGCTATTTTTCGTTATATCCCCACTTTATTCCTGCTATAACTTTTTACATCTCCACCACTATAAAAACGCTAAGCACTTTAACTGTACAAGATAAAAGGTCGGTGAAGTGTCTAGATATGTAAAAATGCCTGAACAAGTGTAGGATCACGCTTCCTATCGTCATATGGAATCAATGAAAATCCAGCCACTCATATGCACCGAGCATAGAAAAGTCTAACGGTGTAATCTCTTACTCACCATAAGGAAAATGAATTTTTTGGGTGGTTTTATTCCATCATAGAGCAATAGCAGAACACAAATGGACATCACCTTTAATAACATCATTGATGCCCAAAATTCTAAATTACATATCAAGTTAAACTACACTTTTGTAAATTGGCTAATTTTTTTCAACTTAAATGAATCATTAAATTACCTAAGAAATGATGAAATCTAGGATTATGTAAAAAACTACTACTCAAGGATTGTTTGCTAAATGCTTGAGAAAATATTTTAAGGTACTAACCGACGAACCACGGAAACAAATATTCTGTGACTATTTAAATTAAACAAATTCGTAAATGTATGTTTTAATATAATAATTTACTTTAACCGTACCTTGAAAAAATGAAACTTATAGCCAAGCCGATCTGTGTACTAACGTGCATTCCCCTTCTACAAGTACCCGAAAATCGGTAAGAACCTTCTCCACGCTCAAATTCGAATCCTTAAAACTACTGAGCTCGACAACTCTAGCTGAAACCTACCCCACTGCCCTATGACTCCTCCCAGCTCGACCACCTCCATGGCCTCCATGACCACCTTTGCCTCTACCCTACTCTTCTGTATTTTTGGCGGCCTTAAGTAGCACTTCTATTTCTTGCTCGTGTCCATATGGCACAATAACATTACATTCTCTTTGGTGACCAACGCCGCTGCCGCCGCCACTTTCTCCATGCATAAATTTTTTCGCAAATTTTTAAAGCAATATAGACATGTCAACATGTGTAGGTCTCAAAAACAAGGCTTTATTTGTGTATTATTGCTTTAATTTGGGGGTTTGTGGTATGGAAATGGTGAAAATGGGGGTTGAAAACTTTGTCGACCGATTAGAAAAATGAATATGGAAAGAAGTATGAAAGGAAATGAGGCGATGGGTGTTTAGGTTTTTATAATTTAAAATGAGTTTTTTTAAATTGACCATGGCTAGTTTAGGGGTTATCTGGGTACATACGTGGTTCATTCAGTTCAAAAAAAGAGATAAGAAGCGAATAGGTTCATCATTGGTGAAGTTCTTAAGATTGTCCATACAAATGCAAGAGTAAAAATACTAGCTACAAGTGCAAATCAACAATCGTTTGATCAATCATACGCAGTGCTGAAATAGTTCTTGATGACATTGTCGCACAATATCTGCAGCACCTTACCATTAGACTGCCCTATGCATCTAGGCGTCTTGAACTGACTTACAGCTGCCCCTAAACTAAGGTAGTGAACCGGAATTTGGTTGTAGGTTCCTTCATGATGTATTCTTAACTCTAACGGGACGATGGCCTTGCCTTTTCTCTGAACGACATAGCCTGGGTCCACGAAGGCTCGGTCCAGACTGTCATAGTAGTCGCTTAACACTTCCTTGCTTGCATCATCGCTTAACTCCGAGAATATGACATAGTGCCTGGGCTTTGTGCTGATGTCGACGTAGCTTGGGAAGTCTACCACTTCCAGTTTCTCTACTGCTAGTATTGTTAACTTCTTCTACTGATATTTGAAGATCTCTTTCTACATTTTTGTCTATGTTTACACTTAATACTAAGCTTCTTCGGCTTACAAATTGCGGTTTTGGGGTTGAGTTGTGATAGCCAGCTACTCGGATTATGTCACCTAGTTTGTGCATGTATAAACCTGTCAATATACCATGATTTTGCATTCATACAGGGCCCACACTTGTTGCATTTATGGATTTACCACATGCCATATTCATTACATAAATTGAATTGATGGATGCGTATTATCTTTTTGGATGTATATTACTATTGATATATTGTTATCTATTGAGAAGTGGTTTGATAGGATGTAATGCACGTGCACATTTTTATTATTTTTATGTTTCGGTCTAAGAGTTACATTTTTGCATCTCTATAAATTTTGCGGACGTAGTTCTTTTAGGATGGAAGTATGTAATACCCTAAATTTTCAATAAAATAATTAATCATTTTAAAAAGGGTAATTTGCTAATTTCACATAAAATATAGAAATGAAATTTTTACAAGTTAAGGAATTTGGTAAATCTGACTTTACCATTTCGTTAGATATATTTTTCAACACCAAATTCATGTATAAAAAATTAAAAAAAGGATGTCAGATGAAAGAGATATGGATTGTTTATCCAAACACACCTTTTGTGGTGAATAGGTTGGAAGTCCAAGTGGGCCTAAGTTTTGATTTTAGGAATAAGGTTAATATAGGAGGAGAAATACATATACCTCGTTCTAATCTCTTTCTTCTTCATCCCATAGCCACCATCGATTCCTAGATCTAAAATCCCATTTTTCTACCTAAAATCTACGCCAAATGCTTCAAACAAAATATCCAAACGAAGAGGAGCAACCAAATCTAATCAGTATCAACTCAAATTAAAATATAGGATCTTCGATTCAAATCAGGTCGGGGGAGAAAGCTTCAACATTTCGACTAAATTTAATAAATCGTCGATTCTGAATGGATTTTCTCAACAAAAAGTTTATATGGTTGAATATGCAATAAATTTCATTTATATATCTCTTTAACTTTAATAACATGATTTAGGACCGATTTGATAATTTAACCAGTGGTAAACGTTATTTTGATAGACTGAATAATCATAGATCATCAATTTGGTAAAAAAAATACATGAATTGAAGGGAGGGTGATTTGGATGTAAAATTCACTTTAAATGATATAAGTGGATTAAAAAGGTAGATACCCATTTGTGATGAATAAAAGTTAATATTATAAATATGTCAATCATAGTATAGTTTACATAGCCGTATTGATAAATTACACAGAAGAGCTATAATCTAGATAAAGGAATAAATACCGTTTGGGAATATTAAAAGATGTGAATGAATATGAATAAATATTTAAAATGAAATTATAAATTATGTCCAAAGTATGAAAATAATATTGAATGATGAATGAGAAAATTTGAAAATAATAAGTTGCTGAAAAACCTAGCATTAAGAAAATGATCGACTAACCATGTATCATTGGTCATTTGGTTAACTCAAAGCTAACTTTGAGGCAAACTCAAGGAAAATTAGTGTAAATCATGGGTGAACAGTCAAATGAAATATGCTATAAGTCGAATGAACATTTGAAAGATAGATTAATGACATCTAATCAATCGAATAATGTATTGCTATTATGTATAAAATATCAATAGGCGAATGGTCGACTGATTGAATATGGATAGCCGACGGAACGCCTATAGATTTCTCAGATTAAGCTGGGGCTTATTTCAGGACTTGTATCGTGTTTGAGGTTAGTTGTCCCATCTCTCTTGCGATATGCTAGAGTTCCACATAATGTCCCAACATTATATAATGTGACGTGCTCATCTTAGGCCTACGATTTATTGTGTTTAGAATACTCTTATCGTTATCATTAGCGCCATGAATTGCACATTTCAATATTTGAATTGTACTTGGAATAATATAGTTATCCATATAACAAAGTTTACATCACATTGGTAAATGTATCTATGGGGGAATTGATTTGTTGTTTGATCCATATATGTTATCAGTTTAACAATAGTGAGTGTAGGATGATTTACCATCGAGACGGTATACTTGATTGTTATGGCAGTATATTTGTATGAACAGTTTGCCATCGAGACTGTATACCTGATCTGTTATAAGAGTTTGATTATATATGTATTTGTCTTTGTAGTTATTTGTTTAGAACTTTCCCTACCTTGTTTCCTATAATTGGTCACTAACTGTTTAAGTAGTGATATTTAGTTTATTTTAGTTATTTATTATTTACTCCTTTCACCATGAGATCTGAAATAGATGTTTAAAATTTATGTTTATCTCTATACCATACAAACTATCTCAACCTAACGATCTGTCCTTCTTGGCATGACGCAAGTTCGAAAGTAACTTATAGATGTTGAATCGATGTGTCTGGAGGGGCGGGTTGTTCAGCCTATTGACCATGACGCTTTATTTTTCGGACATTGAAATTTTATATTGGGGTTAGCCTTAGTCTAACTAGCAACCGCATACCAGAATTTTTGTAAGTGAGTGTGATCTTAACATTTATTGATCGGACTTTATAGTTTGCATCATTCAATGTGTTTCCTATAGAAACAGCTTCATTATTGTCAATTTATTTGCACAAATTATTTAGAGCAAATTAGACTATATTACATATATTCTTTATTACATTAGTTTATTATATTTATCTAATAACGCTCCAATTAGATTCCACATCTCTTAAAAACCTTAAAAAACTTGCAGGAATCCGAAATTTCTCTAATGGATATTAGGATCCATTTATCATATTACTGTAATATTGGGGTACTCAAAAAATTGTACTTCCTATAAATTGTAAGTAATACTCTACTAATTATATCTCATTTACAATTCCTAAGCATGTATTTTTTTCTCTCTTAATCTTCTATATGACCTTGATGTGCTTAAAAAATCATAAAGTACATTAGGTACTCTTTCACACATTATTTCATGACTGCCTAAAGGTATTTTATGATATATGAGGTGCTCAATGAAATCGAAAAATATTCTTGCCAATCTAGGAACAACATAAATATCACTGTAAATATTTTATGGCTTAAAAGTGCTCAACAACCATAAGTATGTATAATAATCTATTTACATTGTAAATAATGGAGAAGAACATAATTTAAAATTAATAATTTAAAATAATAATATTGAGTATTGTCGAAATTTTAAGAGAGATGAGTGTAATACCTCATGAAATCGTAGCCTTTACATCTTATATATACTCTCCTACGTCTATTGTAACAACCCTGTATTTTCTGATTATTGTAATTGTATATTTTAATTATTTTAATTTAAATTCCTAATTTAAATACTTATTTTATTTATTAAAATGAATATATTTTGTTAATTGAAATATTAATGTTGATTTTGATGTGGATTAGAATTTCAATCATGCATAAATTGAATATTTCCAAAAAAGTGAATTTTGGTCAAAATGGTCAAACTTTGACTTTAAAATTTAAAATTTGAAAGTTTGAAAATTTGAATTTTATATTTTATTATGAAAGTAAATAAAATTTTAAGAACACTGCTTTACGTTTCGTCGAAATCTGATTTATAATGTGAAAGTTATGCCTTTTTAACTATTGTGTGAAATTTGCTGTATTTAACAAAATTGTTTATTTTAAATTATATAAAAAATCTTTTTAATTTTCATGTCTTATTCTAAATTGTATTATATGCTATGTTACATATATTTTTACCTTTTAAATATTTTTAATGTGATGTTTGAATTTTTCTAAAGCTCATTGAATTTATTTTCTATTTTTAAAGGTTAGTTTCCATTTTTCTGTTATTTTCTTTATTTAAATTTTATTTAATTAAAATTTATTTATTCATTTTTATGTATGCATTTTATTTTTATGCTTTTATCTTTATTTATAAATATGTTTCATGTACATACAATTTTTCCAAAGTTCATTTCATTTATTTCAAATTTTCAAGCCTAGTTTACATTTTCTTTACTATTTTCTTAATTTAATTATATTTAATTAATATTTATTTATTTATTTTTGTTTATTTACTATATTTTCATGTTTTATTTGTATTTATACATATTTTAAATGTATTTAAAGTTTTAAAAGAAATTAGAAATTCAAAGAGACTAGACCTTTCATTTTCTAGTCTTTTCATCTCCTTGTCTCTTCATTTTCTTTTGGCTTTTACTCTCCTTTCTTTTGGCCGTACACTACTTACCTATATCCATGTATTTTCTCCAGAAATTCACGTGAAAATATTCTTCCACCATCAAAAAACTCACGGCATTTCAATTTGAGAAAAAAATGGTAAGTTCATGGTCTTCTTCTTCTACTTTTCCTTCTTCTTTTCATTGTTTTGCCTAGATCTCTACCTAACTTTGCTTGGCCTCTATCACCCACCATCACCACCATACTCTCCACCATCACCAGCAGCAGCAACCACCACCTACCCCCTCCTCCAGATCAGTCCGTGACCATTGGATGTAGCCATAACCACAAAACTCCACAAAACACTGCAACACTCCTTGAAAACATTGCCTAGCCAAGCCTATCTTCACTATCTCCTCCATATCTTGCCTTGGCCACCCCTACATCCACCACCACCTGCCTACATCACCTCTGACCATCAGCCACTCCACTGACCTGACCTGAAACAATGCATGGCCGAGCCAAATATTGACATAGGTCGAGTCTATGTTGCTCCAAAACCTTCCATCCATTGACCCTTTGCTTACCTTTGCCTCTCCATCCCTTTGCCTTCCATTTTCATGTACATAACCATATCTCATGACTCATGGCCGAGCACACATGATCTAGGCCGAGCCTAGGTGTGATGAGATCAAGCCTTTTGCATTTAGGCCAAGCCTATGTGTCTTGTGCAAGTCTGTTGCTTCTAAGGTTCGATTATCTTTCATGTTTTGCCATTGTTTTGCAAACTTAAGTTGTTGATTATATTTGTATGTAAAATATTTATATTTTGCACTTATGTATGTTATATTTTGTGTATTGTTTACAAGGCTCTCCATCCATTCAAATTAAATCGTGCTTTTCGTGCCTTTGGAATCGCTCTTGTGTGTGTTGTTTGTCTCTAGCTTCGTAAAAGGTGAGTCTTTCTCACTCTGACATTTATACTTATGAAATAGTGAATTGATGACAAGTGTTTAGTAATATAAAATATTTATGCAAGTTAATGATGATCATATGATATGCTATGCCATGTTGTTACCATGTTAAAACTTTTAATTATAACCTGACATCTGATATATGACATTATATTGTGACATTGACATTGTTTATATTGTTTATGCATATATTCACACTGCAAGTTCCCTGTTAGAATAGAATCACTATGGGTTGAAATGATACATACCCGAACGGACTTTAGAATAGGAAAAAATCGTTATGGGCTGAAATGATAGGTCTGAGCGATTTTTATTGTATTTTATTTGGCTTGGGATTGCGGGTTTGAAATGATAAAACCCGGTTTTCTTTGTAAATTACGGATTGAAATGATATATATCCGTATCACTTGACCTAGGTTAGAAAATTATATACAGACCTCGTGGTATATTTTTAAATGATTTTTTTTTAAATATGTATTTTTAAAAGTATGAAATTTTGATTTAAAATATATATATATTATGGTTTTAAGAAAGTTAAATATTAAATCTTGAAATTGTGAATTTAAGTGAATTCAAGTATGTAAATTTGGAGTAAATGTGACGTTTGACTTTAAATTTTATTTTAAGATGTAAATAAATAATGGAAATTTAATTTAAAGTTTTGAAATGATATTTGAAGTAAAATTTTAAGTTTATTAAATTTATAAATTAATAAACAGTGAATTTTGACTTAATAAATGAATGGAGTTTGCAAAATTGAATATTTGATCTTAAAATTTTATTGTGTTAAATCATATGTTAAAATGATTTTAAATGTGAAATTTTGAAGTCTAGAAATATGATTTTTAAGTTGTAATAATAAAAATTTGGAGTTTTATTATTATTTTTGAAAAGATAAAATGAAACCTGGAATTTTATAGCATTTTCAAAATGCTTTAGTCTTTTGACAGCATTTTAATGCTATTGTTTTGAATCTAACAATGTTTGAAATAACTAAATATCTATTACGACATTTTATAAATGTCGCTATTCTTGAAATAAACCATTTTGGAAAATATAAGCTACGATAGCACTTTATAAATGCTGTCGTTGCTATAATTTGATAATGTTTTGAAATGTAATAGATTTTAACACTGTTTGGGCTATATTTTAAAGTGTTAAATAATTTAACTTTTGAAATGGATTATCTGTGAAATTTTAGAAGTTTTGAATATTTAAATTCGAATTTTTGAGGAATTTAAATTGAATTTGAATTTAAATAAAGTTTACTTGGTTATGTGTTAAGCAGAATGAAATGAAATATAATAAATGAATTTTTGAATGGAATTTTGGAGTGTATTTTTGGTAATGATGTTTGAAATAATAAATGAATGACATATTTGATTTTTAAATGATATTTAACTTTGAATATTTGGATTTGAATTCAAATAATGATTTGATTATGAAGTTTTGAAAGGATGTAATATTTTAATGATTTTGAAATGGTTTGGAAATGATTTGATCTTTTTTTAATAAAGAATGTGAATGATATTTGATTTTGCTTTATTTGATAAAGGAATATTTGAAGTTTATATTTGTATGAAAAGATATTTGGTTTAATTGTAATTTAAGTTTATTTTAATAATATTGGATTTATGAAATGAATATTTCAAAACTACATAATAATGAAATTAGATTTGAGATATGAATATATGGAATTATAAAGTTTAGTTTTGAAATGTGGGATATTAAAGTTTGGAAACATATTAAAATTGGATAGCTAATTTTGTAGATCAAATCTATATTTGAAATTTATAAGATTTGAAATGTTTTGTTAGAAAACTGAATTGAATTGAAATTGATGGTTTGATTTGAATTAAATTGGAAATTTAAAATTTTGAATTAAATTGGAAATAAATTTGTAAAATGTAAAGAATTAAATGAATGTTTCATGATTTCAAATGTATGATTTCAGAATGTTATGATTTTCAAAGTGTAATGATTTCAAGTATTTTGGTTTCGAAGAGTTATAACTTCGAAAGTATTATGATTTTTGGAAGTGAATATAGGTTTGAGATGGAAATGATAAAGTATAAACTATTTTGATTTGAATATAGTTTTGAAATAAAAATGATTTTGGTTTCGAAGTATAAACTATTTTGATTGAATAAATAGTTTTGAAATAAAAATGGTTTTGGTTTCGAGGCGTAAACTATTTTGAAAGGAATATAGTTTTGAAATGAAATGATTTGATCCTTTTGAAATATAAACTATTTTGAAATGACCACGGCGTTATAATAACGTTTGGTTATTAAAGAGACCGGGATCGGAAGTTGTCATACTCTCTGCCAACTCCGAAAACCACTTTAACAACCGTGTACGCGGTGGAGATTCTAGAATGAAGTAGGATGGTGGCGACGTTCTTGAGGTATATTACGTGGACCCAACTCCCGTGATTTTGCATAAGGTGGCTAAAATAGGAGCGATCTCGGGCCAAAGGAGGTAGCACCTCTGGTCGGACACATTCCTTCGATACTATACTCTTACTGGTGATTGATTAGATGGCCATCCTCCGATTTTGATTGGGAGTGTGTTCCGAGGTGGGCGTATGTGGCTGCTGCGTTACCACCAGCCCGTGTGCGTAATTGGTATATCTACCCTGGCATTGCCTTGTGTGCCGTGTCACCTACCATACCGAGCCTTTACTACGAGTTTGTTTTTCTCCCGTAGCCCGTGTGGTATCCTCTAACAGTCACCCAGAGTGGAGATGGCATGATATTGGATGGACTACTGGGACTATTATGTGTGAAGGGTGATATTGGTAGCCCGGAACGCTATTTAAAAGTATGTTTATTTTACTGTAGACATTATTATAGTAGCGCAATATTACTACATAGTAAATAGTTTAACGGATCCTTAAAGGATGGGAGATCCCAAGCATCCTTTAAGTTACTGATGCATTTTTGTTACTGTTCACTTGAGTTTATTTACAGTTCATAAGTATTTATGTCCTGACTCGAGTGTTTTGTATTTTGCTTTACGCTCAAGTCAGATTGAGTGAGTTAGCATTCAAGATTCACCTTCGGAGTTGGAGCTTTCCTAGAAGATCCAGCCATCTATTTTGCTTTCTGTATCCAGTGATTTCAGTGATGTATTCTGATTTGTACCTGATGTATCTTGTTACTTTTTGTTGTATCATGTTTAACTCTGATGTATCTTATTTTTATATAGTAGCTTCATGAACTACTATTTCTTTTAAATTCTGCTGCATTATTAAATACTCTGTGTCTGTGATCTGTGATTATGTATTTACTGTATATTCTGAGATTTGCCAAATTTTATTTACAACGCGGTATTTTGAGCAATTCAAGTCCGACATGTGCGGATGCGAATGGTTGAAAATATCGGGTCGTTACATCTATATAGATTTTAATTCATTTAACATCTTTCTTTTATACATATGTGACACACACACAAAGATACTTTTAATTTATTACAAAGTTTATAATTTATAAAATACATACACACACACATACACACATTCATATGTGATTCTTTATTAACTGAACTTTTTGATTAATATAGATATAACATCTAATATTTATGTAGAATTTAAAATAATTTTATTTTTTCAATTTATAAATTTTTACTTTATTTACATTCAAAACAATTTAAATCCAAATTTGTAATATTCAAATACTCATATTTGAATTAACCTAAGGGATAAAACAATTTTGGACCTTCCACAAAGGACAAACCCGTAAAATTGACCGCTTCAACGAGTTAGGCAAGGAAAGGAGAATGGGAGGTTTTCATCATAAAAACATCCCTTAATTAGAGTAATCTTCTCCCTAGTTGAACACTCTTGCCATTGATACCTTGTGACTTCCCTTAAGTGTTGGCTAAATATTCACATTAACATAATGCAGCTCTGATACCAAAATTGGATCAGGTGCATTGGTAAAGGGAAAAACAGACAAATATAAAAAAAATCATTATATTGACTTTACATTAAGCCTTAAGTTTTCCATTCTCATGAATAATGTAGTCGCATAAAATAATATTTAATATTTTGCAGTAAAAATAATTTTTTGTTGTAAATTAATTTTATTTTAGTTTTAACTTTGATACTTTATGTGAAAAATATTATTTCTTTTCGTTTTAAGCAAAACCAATTCAATTTATTTTATACGAGTGTTACAGCACGCGCTTCGCTCGTGATTTATTTATCTACAAGTTGTATATATTTAATTATATTTTTATGTTGAACTAATATATAGTTAATTTTAGTATATATTTCTTAGTTGTAGCGTATAATTTTTTGTTAGGTTTAATTTTTATTTCTATTATTAATTAAGAAAGAACGAATTTGTAAAAAAAGTTTATTTGTTATATCCTATTTTTAAGTGATAAAATTTGATTTTGGTAATGTTTAGATATGGGCATTTTGAATTGGTAAACAAAGTTTATTTTTTAGATCATATTTTTACTTGATATTAATATTTGATTTGATAATATTTGTAGATGAACGTTTTGAATTAGTAGAGTAATTTATTTATTAGATTCTTTTTAAGCGATAGTGAGATTTTAATAATATATGTAGAGGGGCATTTTTAATAGTTTTATAAATAAGCATTTTGATTTGGTAAAAGAAGTTTATTAATTAGACCATATTTTTAAGTTATGTTAAGATTTAGTATAGATAAAGGGGCATTTTTGGTAGTTCACGCTTACACTAAAAAAGTATGACATCACAAATATTACAACTATTAATAAAGAAAGAAAGAAAATTGAAATCAAGATCTAGTCTGAATAAGTCTAAAGTAATTATAGAAAGATTTTATCTCCTAATTTATTGGAGAGATCGTATGAAATAACAATTTAATATTTAAAAAGTTATATATAATGGTATTTTAGGAAGTTCACGGTCGGACCAAAAGATTATACTTCTATTCCAACTATTATATTTTATATATGTTTACTACTAATGATTACATCTATAATATTTTAATATTTTAAAGTGATACAATGTACGAATAGAATGTACTGATCTAATAATTCGTGAAATAAAAAACGTGGGGTGCATATGTGATCAGAGGGATTCCTGATCAGATTATATGTAAGGTGTATATAAAAATATATGGTATTGCATAATTATAATTACAGACACACACATACACACATAGTTATGTTTTGGCCTATACATAATTTTTCTAATTTAAAAGCTCATGGCTTTAGGAACCTTCATATATAATATTTATATAAATGTAATTAACATATACATAAATAGGTATAATCATATATATCCATAATAATCACTATATTAGTATATAGTATTATGTTCGACTATGTATAAAAATTATCAGGTTTAAATTTAAAATTCATATATATTTTATATATAATTGCGCAACAAACATGTATATATAAATATATATTTTTAGAAAATGGGTTCCTTTATTATTGATAAAAATTATATTATAATATATATCATGCCATTACATACTACTCAACACTTGTTGAGTTGCCTAGTTATACATACAACAATCTAAAAAAACAAACATATATATATATGTACACACAATCGGTGAACATTTTATACAAGCAACGACACATGATTGTGCAACCTTTATTATCGTTTTGATAAAAGAACCATGCAGCCAGTGATGCAACAGTTTGAGTCCAGAATTCAATTGTATTGAAAGTCCAATTCGCTTTCTTCTTTGTACCCAGAGCCGCCTATAAAACCATGATATATTTAAAGTTAGGCTTATTTGTTAAGAATTGCGTCCATAAAAAAATTTCAATTCAAATATCAGGCCCATTTTAACTTCTCCAACCCATTGCAGCATTTTCTTATTCTAAGATGATAAACAATAGAAACATCTTTCTAAGATCCACATCAATATAAATGCAACACGTGACTTTATAATCATGAACTTTCTCTTACGCGAGTAGGGTTCCCTACTTTTTAGTATTCGTATAACCGTTCATATTGGAAGTTGTTATCATCATCTAAGAACGACGGATCTAACGTTGTTGGAACTGCCATGACTCGAAATCTCGAGTCACATTAGAACCCCTTCACCGCTTTCATTCTTTGCCCTAGGATCTCTATCCGATTTTTGCAAATCCAATGTTGATTTGAGTCTCTAATCACCATATCTAAATTAGGGTCGATTGGTAAAAACCAGGGTTCACAGTTTTCATTTCATTGTTTGGTCGACAATCCTTAGTCTTTAGCAGTTGCAAGAAGCCCTAAAAACCCAAATCCATCCCAAAATATCTTTGTTTTACCCAGATCTTGTTAAAATTACTATCGAAAATGACGTATACCGCTTTCCTACCTTATGTAGATGCGACACTTTAGAAAGAAATCGACATTTGATATCTATCCTTGTTATAATCGTCGACTTCCACTTCGTACCCTAGGATGTAGATCCATTCCCTAATCCATGTATTTGTTTTGCTCAAATCTATCTAATTGCCTATAATTGCAGAGAACGCTTCCAAACTCAACGTAGATTCAGCACAAACGGGTGTACCGCGTATCTCTAAATCTGCCGAACAACCGTAGGTATCTTCGTCTCAACCTTCACACACCATACGCCTGATGTAAGAGTCCATATCCCTAAAATCACTAGGGCGTTCGTGGGATCTAAGAGTATCAAAACAAGCGATGGAAATTCATTAGCATAAAACTCGATCCACTTGAGAAACTCCATGTTTTAATTTGCGTATTTTCTACCATGATTGCAATCCAACTTAGATTCAGATTTGGATTTCACGTTCTTGAAATATTCAAGATGGTAGTAGTAGAAAAAGATGTGTACTATAAAACCTTGTTTTGGTTTTCTTTAGTCATAGAATCATATTTATCGAAAGGGCGAATGCCTTCATATGTCCAAAGTTAAATCTGTTGTTATTGAAAGAGATTGCCCCATGCTTCTACCCATTGTTGAGGAGTTCCTCTTTACAAGAGAGTTCCTATATATATATATATACATACTAAATTTTAAAATTTTAGTTTATTGAAATTATAAATTATAAATGTGTGTATGTGTTTGAAACTGATTTTTTACCAAATGAAAAAATTATGTTAAACTTGTTAATAAATATATATATCTACATATTAAATATTAAAATATTATAATATGTATATATATTATTTGGAATATATATATGTAGGTATACATATATACGTATGAATGTATGTATATTGGTAGAAAGCTTATATAAAATATATGTATGTATCTATGTACTTAATTTGAACTTTTTTTAAGAAGGTCGAAAATAAAAATAAATATATGTACATGAGGGTATGTGTGCGCGTGCACATATATATATATAATTTAAAGGTATATGAAAATTTTACCTACAAATTCGGTCGGTTGTTGACACGTATTATTTGCCTTCCTTTTGAAGTATGGTCTTCTTCCTCATAGTTTGGACTCCTAGTTTGGTACGTAAATCCAAACTATAGTCTCCAACTAGTGACTAATAGGGTTTAGGGGTTTCAGTTGATTGTGTGTAATAAAATGAGAAAATAAGGTGGTACTTATAGCCATCAGATATCATAAATATCTTCTCTTTTTGCTCTTATCTTTATAATAACCTCAGCTAGTGAAAGAGAAATGTTCAAACCCCATCCACTTTCTTCTATGGTCTCCTCCTTATGGATCACTTCATAATATTGGGCCTAAATAACATCACATATATTAATTAAACAAATATTATTTCAGCTCATATATTAATTAAATTAGTATAGAAAAATTATATGTTATTTAAATTTATTCTAAGGCCCTAAATAAATAATTAAAATCCATAAACGATACTAATTTTTACAATTAATTTATAATATTTATTAATTATTTTAAATAAGTTTATTTCGAAAAATTCCTAGCACTCAGTGTGAACTCGATCCTCGATATTATTTAAAGAATTTGTATGTATGGATTTTACTAAAATACACTGTATATAAGCTTAGTTGCTTACAGATCATTTAGGTGAAGTTCATTTTAATCTTTATTAAGCCATATCCTAAGTGATGATATTTTTTTGCTTGTTTTCTTTTCATGCATGATTTTTGACCATCGATTAAACTTTAGATATCTAAGTGATATAGTTATGATGAAAAGAAAAGTCGCGTAGACATCGTCGCTTAAGAGTGGATGCTTAATTAGATTTAGATATAATTTTCCTCGATCATCTCTAAGCAACAAAACTTGTGCCATTATGGAACAACATTGAAGCCAAAACTACTGTGCACTTTGATATCAAATTGTCCTACATTATTTGGTGACCGTGTTCTCATACGTGTGTCACATGACTAAAATTGTATGAGAAAATTTCGAAAGTGATCAATTTATAAATGTTATAAATTAAATTAAGAAATTAAAATAAATGTTATATGTAAATGTTACTCTAATTTACTGCAATAAACTTAGTGAGTTGTTATACTGTATTATCTTATGCAAGTTAGTTTATAGCACACTATCTAGTATTAGGCCATAATATATGATGCAGTTGAACCTTAATTTAATGTAAAAACTATAAGCACAAAGGTCTCTGAACATTCAGTATATGCGTTTTATACATATGTGTGTGTGTGTGCACGCATTTTTGAATGCATGGATAAAATATAATAATATATATAATCATATGACAATTTGATTTTGCATAAAACAATACTTTAACTTTATATGCGGTTTCATATTAGTAATATAGTGATTTATATCTTACAAATTAAATTATATCGCCAAAATTTTATATAAGGAGCGTTCAATGACATCCCTATTTTGCAGGACCACATGTAGCCACTTGATTTCCACCACACATTCCGATTTAAATAACAGTATGAGATGGGAGAGGGAGAAATTGTTAATATTTAAATCAAAATGCATGGTGGAAATCAGGGGGCCTTAAAGGTCCTGCAAAATAGGTTTTCCATTGAGCGATATATATATATATATATATATATATATATATATATATAATTTTATATTAGAAGGAGGATTATCGACTCAAATCATGTTTATGTGTTCATTTCAAATACCTAAAATATACATGTATAGTGCATATTACTAAGAGTAACTCCAACAAGAAATAATTCAACTTAATTATTCAGGGTTCACGTTCCAATAAAGCAATTCAGACTGAATATTAAAGGTAATATTCAGTTTTCAATTTTGAAAACTAAATTAGAACTACGTGCCCATTTGATAGGCACTCAATAGGCGTCTATTAAATAAGGCCTAATTCAAATTTATTAAAAGAATTTAATAAAGCATAGCATGCGGTAATTAAATAACTTTTTAAGACCTAAGTGCCCATTATGGCACCTAATGCTAGGTGCCTATTAAATGTGCACCCAACACCATACTCCCACTAAATGAGTGCATGACTGTTGGAATTTTCTTTCCCTTTCAGCCCTGAATGTTCAGTGCTTGAATATTTAATGCCCTACCACATGTACATATATAGTTATAAATCTCAATAACTATGCATTTACATATTTATTTCATTATTATATATAAGTACATTCATTTAAATGGAATTAAACTTAATAAAATTAATCAATCAAATTTACATATTATTCAAAACTAAAATGAAACGATCTCAAAGCTTAATTAATATTAAATATGATTTAAGTTTAAAGCATTATTCATAGTAGATATAATGAATAACTGCACAAATATACATACATACATATATTTATGCATACAAACACACACACACACACACACACACACACACACACACACACACACATATATATATAACTTTTCGATGACACCCCTATCTTGCAGCACCTCGTTTTCCCATGATTTCCGTCACACATTCCAATTTAAATGATAGTATTATACGGTAAAGAGAGAAATATATACTATTTAAATCGTAGATATTAGGGATTTATAGGGGTTTTGCAAAATAATCGTGTCATTGAATGCTCGGACAAGGATCTTAAATCCCCTTATTTCAACCACATATTTCTATCCTTTTTAATCTTCGGTTTGAACTCTAAATTGAAAAATCAAGGCTATTTGTTGCAACTATTTTTTTGGTAGGAAAATTAAAATTAGAACTGCATGAAGAAAGAAGAAGAAAGAAGACAAGGAAGAAGATTTTTCATTTCAATCTGATCATTGCATAGAATTATTTGTAATATATAGACAATATATCGTCATTGTGAATGAAGCAAGATTTGTAACTTCTCTACTCACAATTTGACACCTCACACATAAGAGAATTTTTTTATAATTATTTATATTCTTAGCCTTAATAATTATATCATTAGTTCCTTCCGATTTATTCTAGAGTGCTCTTAGTCTTGGAATCTTCTTGGCTTATTGATGAATACTTTGGGTCTTGCTTCCTCATGTATATTTGTTGAGTCTACATGTAATGTTGGATCTTCACTAAATTTGCATGGTGTATCATTGCTCCCTGCTTTAAGGATGACCTTGTCCTCAAGGTTAAAATATGGAAAACTCTTTTAAAATTGCTCTTTAACTTCCCATATTGCTTCACGTATGCCAAGGCTTTGCCATTGGATGAAGATTTAGGTGATGATTGGGTTTAGTTGTCTTGATGTGAATATGTTTTCCAGTTGGTAGAAGGGTTAGTTGTAAAGGTTTATGGAAGATAAGGGGGTGGCTGTAGTGCTATCATGGTCGGGCCAATATTTAAGAATGGAGATGTGGAAAACCAGGTGGATTTTGGAGTTGGGTGGAAGTTGAAGCATGTAAGTGATAGATCAGTTTTTTTTGGTATGGGAGAAAGTAATTTTTTGGTGAGTTCATGAAATATTTTTCTTAGGGAAAGTTGAATGTAAGGTCGAAGGCAGACAAAAACCCAATCTCCGACAGCAAATTGCTTATCCATTTGATGTTGGTTCGCATGATTTATCAATTCTATTTGTGCCTTTGCTAAATTATTTTGTATTTGATGAAGTAGTTGGGTTTCATCGGTAACCGTTCAGTTACGAACCTGCTAATGCCCTACAAAATCCCCGTTGTAGCATATATCACTCTTCGACCGCTATTCTATTTCAATTTAGCGCTATTAAATAGTAAATCTGCTTTAAGCCCGACTATCTTCCACTATACCTACTAAATTTAGACATTTTATCACTCGCTTTAGCAACATTATATAAAAAGGTTGATTTGAATAGTTCTGTTCTAAACCAAATCAGCAAAGTTAGGGTAAAGACCTAATTTGAAGGCATAAGTGTTCAATATAAGTTAGAAATCTATTTTAGTTACCAAATCTGGACTGCATGAATCATGATTTTCTTGGTTTTTGTATATAAAATTAAATGATATATCTCTTTCCTACACAAATGATGTGAGAATGAGAATAAATTAGTTTTAAATATTTGGTTTTATAACTAATGAAGCTTTATGCACTTACTCTATAACCTTGCTATGACTTTTTTCACCTCCACCGCTAAACACTTTAACTACATAGATCGGTAAGCTATTCATCAAGGTCATAAAGGTTGGTAGTGGTGGAAGCGTAGTCCAAAAGATTGGAGGTGGTCCACCGTACACCACCTGGAAGGTGGACATGCCCGTGGAGGAATGACGATTAGTGTTGTACCACCACAACCCTATGGTAGAAGGTTGCTCCAATTATATGGTGTGTTGCCAACAATTATTTGAAGACAAGTTTTCAAGCAATGGTTTACAACTTTGATTTGGCCATCCGTTTGTAGATGTTATGCGCTACTCATTCTTAATTCCATGCCGTGTGGATGGAAAAGATATTTCCAAAAGTGGTTTATAACGATACGAGCTTAGTCGAAGACAATGAAGGAGGGGATCCATGTAGAGGTACATATTCTTGGATGAATTGAGATGCTAGTTGGGCTGTTGAAAAGGATGTTAGTAAGGCAATGAAGTGAGCATATTTGGATAGGCGATCTACAATAACCAAATGGTTGAGTTTCCTAGGGATGGAGAAAGATGGGTGATGAAGTCCATGGAAATGTCTTCCCAAATTCGTGTCCGAATTGGAAGGGGTTGAAGCTAGCCTTTGAGGGAAATATTCTCGGTTTTCGATTGTAAGCAAATGGAACAAATAGTAAACTTTTTGGCATCCAAGTACATTTTTGGCCAATAAAAATTCATGGATAATCGAACTAAAGTGGAGTGGATACCTGAATGTCCTATGATGTGAGAGTCATGAAAGGTGACAATAGTTTTGAGTTGAAGATCATCACTACTAGGCACAAAAATTTAGCTGCCTTGAAATAACAAGCCATCACTGAGTTAAAAGTGGTTCCAGCCATGTTGCTGCTAACTGGAGGTGGCTAACTGTTGAGCTTCTATATCTAAGATGGTGGAATGACGAGTTGCAGGTAGGAGGTCGAATGATGGCCGAGATATGGCAGCAAGTGCGGCTGTAGTGGCCTGATGATGTACGACATGGGGTAGGGTATTGGGCAGTGGCGAAGTTCACTGGTGCTTCGCAACATGGGGTATTATGTTCGGTAGAGGCGACATGGGCTGGTAATGTGGAGTAGGGTAGGGTTTCAAAGGATGGAGAAGTTGATTGGTGGTTTACGGTCAGGTGCGAGTAGGAATGTGGGGTTGTAGATGGTGGATTTATGGGAAGAGAGAGTGATGAAGTGGTGGTAATTTGGGGAGTGAAATTGAATACACGATGGGGAATTTTGTATAGGGCATCTTCCACTGAATTTGTTGAGCCAGGCTGATATTGAATTTTGAAATCAAATTCAAGTAATTTGGTAAGCCTTTTTTGTTGTTCAAGAGTATTAATGGTTTGGATCATAAGTTGGGGGAGACTTTGGTGGTCGGTGATGATGGTGAAAGGTTAGCCTAGGAGGTAATGATGCCAACGGTTAACGGATGAGATAATATGCATTACACGGCTATAAGTGGACGGTTTTTGTAGAATTTGGGGAAATGTTTTGTTGAAAAAAGAGATGGGGTGTTTGTTTTGGGATAGGATGGCGCCAATCGTAGAGTTTGAGGCGTCAGTATGTATAGTGAATGGTAGAGATAAATTGGATAAGGTAAGGATTGGTGTTTAGGTAATGACTTTTTAAGGTGGCTAAATGCTATGATGATTTCGTTTGTCCAATGGAAGGAATATTTTTTGAGGAGGTTAGTAAGGGGGCTGGCTATGGATGCATAATGGCGAATGAATTTTTGGTAATAGCCCATTAAGCTCAAAAATCCACGAAGTTCAGTGATGTTCGTTGGAGTAAACCATTCAATCATTGCTTGGATTTCTTTGGGTCAACTTCATGCCATGGCTCAAGATTAACAGCCCAAGTATGCAATTTAGGTGAGATCAAAGGCACATTTGGATAGGTTAATGAAATTTTTTGTGTTGGGATAGGATTTTTAGGGTTTGCAAGTGTGTTATATTGGCTATAAATAAGTATGCTCTCGAAGAATACTAAAATGAAGTGGTGAAGGTGAGGTTTGAAAACAGTATTCACGGTTGCTTGAAATGAGGAGGGTGTACCGGTTAAGTGAAAACGGATAACCATGAATTCATAGTGGCTTTCATGGGTACCAAAAGCTATTTGGGAAATATCAATGGATGGACATGGATTTGGAAGTAACCACTTCTCCAGTCTAGTTTAGTGATATAAGAAGCACCATGGAGTTCATCCAAAAGTTCGTCCACTGTAGGTATTAGAAAATGATCTTTAATAGTAATAATGTTTAAGGCTCGGTAGCCGACACAAAATCGCCACATACTCTCCTTTTTCTTAACAAGAAGAACGTGAGATGAAAATGGGCTAGTTGAGGGTTGAATGAGTTTTGTGTGAAGCATATCTCAAAGTTATTATTCTTGTTCGAGATTTTGAAAGCAAGAATAGCGATATGGCTTAACATTAACAGAATGACAGTTTGGTGGAAGGCTAATGTGATGGTCTAGTGAATGGTGAGGTAGAAGATCGGCGGGTGGTGAAAACAATGCAGAGTGTTGGTCGAGGAGATTTTTATTTGAGGATGAAGATTGGTTGGTGGTGAATATAACATACTAGAAGGATCAAGTTGGAATCATGAGGGCAATATGCTACGGAAAATGTAGCGGTGAGTCGTTTGAGCCGCTGAAGGGAAATTTCATTTAGGCTTTGAGGTGTTGAAGGCCTGTTAAGGTAATAAGGCTATTATCGTGGAGGAAACTCATGGTTAAGATTTTGTGGTCAGTGGTAGCAGGGCCTAGTGTCTTCAGCCACTGGATTTCCAAAACTAGTGTGAACCCGTGCTTCGCACATGGATTCTTCAAAAATTAGAAAAATTTCGATGATAAAAATTGAGATAATGTGTTATATAATATTGGCTTTTATTTTCATCAAAAAATATATCATCTTTTGCCTACCAATCAAAAAATGAAAGGGAATTTGCAGATATCAATAGTAAGTTAGTATAGATGAAGTTGGGACAAAAAAGAGTGGATAATTACGTAAAATTTTATTCCCATTTTGTAGAAATATCCAAGTACTTGACTGTCAACAGTTTGCTTGATGGCTTCCTTGTATTTCAAAACATCTTAAAGATCAATCATCGAGAATTTAGTAATAAGTTGGCAATGACATAAATGTAAGAATGATATAATCACATACCCAAAAAATGTCCATTAGAATTGGACAAATAAGAACCATATCGTGACGTCCGGAAAATGTGCATTAGAATAGCGACAAAAATCGTTCATCTAATTTGAAAAATATCTATTACTGTATAAACAATTGTCATCGTCTTGACTCACGTGCCAGGAGATATTCTAAATGCAGTATATGATTGGTTTTGCAAGGTCATATCCTCGTAAAAGTGCTCTTTGAAATTCTGGTTTATTAGATTATGATCCTTTCTCTTCACTCTTCACTCTTCACACCTGCAATATCTATTAAGCTTATCATACTCACCCAACTAATCTCCCTCGGTATAAAAAAAAATAGAAGAAAATTTCAATCAACTTTACAACTTGTAAAAGAAAATGAAATGGTTAAATCATCTCACAACCATTTATAGTAATGGAGTGAAGGTTCTATGAGATCACAACAATCCAAATCTATGCATTATTAGGAAGAGAAGGCCATATGACATCTATGCATGTCAAATAATTAAGATCAACTGTTGAATGTTTCTATATTAATTTGTTCAATTACCTCAAATTTGCTAAGCAATTCCTCAGCTGATGAAGCAGAAACTATTATATGCCTTGCCTTAATTGATACAAACTCTTCATCAACTACCAAATCAAGGAAAGATAACAGTGGATTGTAAAATCCATCAACAATCAAATGTATGTGCTATTTTCTATAAACCGGCAAGTAAAATTTTTCTAGAAATACATAATAACGAATATTGTTAAAAAATTTAAGCAGTAGTGAAGCAGTAGAAGGGTGGTCAGATGACAATGTATAGGTGTGTAATAATAGTGTAAAGTCTATAAAGGAAGATAGTTAGTGCTATAGGGTTAAAAAATAAGAGAAATGTAGTTCTTAGTCATTGCAAATAGTATGTTATAATTACATGTAGATGGTAGGTAGTACAAATAAAAGCCTGCCTAGTTTTGTACAGATGTTGTGTTATGACTAAACAATTAAGTGATGTGTTCAAAAGGCAAAGGCAGTTCTTTTTTTCTATATATGGTACATACGAAATTAGAAGTTCACAGTGACATAAAAATTCCTTATGGTGTAACAGTATGAAAGGCATGGACATGTTGATTTAAAAATGCATTGAATAGATGCTTGCAAGCAGTTTTTATAACTCAGATCAATGGCTTTCATACCTTATATGTTTTCTGGGAAGATTTCTATTTTGAATTTATGTTGATAATGTAAAAATTGTCACAGTTTATATGTAAAAGAAATCCAGAATTACAAAACAAATTCAAAATCATTATGTAATAGATTATTTTATAAAAAAAGAAGATTATATAATTATACATATGATATATGACTATTTGACAATTACATTTCTTTTAACTTTCAGCTTGATATAGCATTGAATGAGCCTTACAACAATACACAAGGAAAATGAAATCATCTTCCAAATTATTGAACTCTTATATGGTTAGAATATTTAAATTACTGCATTCCCCATGTAGTAATTAGAATATCCGCAACTAATACATAAAATAATCAGAAGATATCAACCAAAAATAATCAAGCATGTTCTAATTGATATATGTAGTCCTTAGAGCATAAATATGAAATCAAATAAGATTTAGAAACAAATATACCTGAGCCAACCACTCCGAAGGAAATTTCTGCATTGGTGAAGCATAATTGCATAAAATTAAGAAGCTAAAAATGAAATGATTAAGAGATAACTTAAAAACAAATAACAACAATATCAGTAGTCACCTACTCTATGGCTCAATTAAAAGGACTTCAAAAGCATATTTAAAAAGGATCTATAGAGTAGATAAAATATAAATTTATCTTATGCCTATGGAATAGGCGAGAAATTAATGTGAATCATTATTTGACATAATGTTGGAAGCTTACTGAAGTTTCAACGGGTTGAAGGATGGATAAAAGGAAAGTCAATATGAATTTTTCTTCATTAATTAGTAGGTTTTATCGTTTTAATGCTTAAGGGGATCACTGAATGAAAATTAAAAAGGGAAGGACCAAATACTAAAAATTACCTAAAGAATAAGGAATGTTTAGGATTCAAGCTTGGGTTAAAAGAGGAAAAAATAAATATTTGTACCATATTCAATTTCTTACAAAATAGGATAGATTTTTGTGAGAATATTAAAAATCAAATGGAATTTCCTTGGCTCAATGATAACTCGCTACTTAGATATGGTAGTTGCCGAGTTAAATATCCTACTTCTATTCTACGAAAGAAATGGTACATAAAATCTACGAATAGAAAAAGGAAAAAAACCTATACTGAAGATCCAAAATCATCACAAATACAATAATTTAATAAGTAAATACAAATTCAGTTCTGTTTAGAGTTTGATTATGGATAAAAGGTATTATACACTCAACATACACAAATTCAGTTTTATAAATTAATTTTGCATTCTAAGAAAACACACAACATTCATGAGCAAAGGAAAACGAGAACATCCTTTAACAAACAACAAAAAACGGAATAGTTGATAGATCTATTAAATAGAAACATGCATTGTGCTAGTATGAGAATTTGTCATCATAGCCCTTTAGGGTTGTTGCCAAGAATACCTATTTAAGTTGGGTACATTCCTTGATTTTGGTTTTGTTGCATATAAAAACGTATTAAATGTATAATGCAATCTTTATCAACCATTTTTTTATCCAGGTAATTGTGGTTTGGAAATTTTAAGAGACTTGCCAACCGAAAATATATTGCAAGCTATAACAATCTTGATCTCTTAAGTAAGGCACAACACACATATGAAAAAAGAAACAAATATTCTAGTAAAAGCTGGTTGATTTCAACTTCTTTAACTTAGCAACTAACCACCTTTTAGTAATCAAAATTGTCGGTTATGTATTTCATTTGTCGCATGTTAAGTAATTCTAAAATATCAAGCATATGCAAGAAATCTTCGCATTGTACATAAATCTTTGCCATGGTGTGTAAATTTCCGATTCAGTTTAATTTTAATCAGTACTCTATGTACAGAAAATATAAAAAAGAAGACAACAACGATGAATATAATTTTGATGGATCATTAAAAAATGTGTAAAGGCTTCATTCATTTTTTCAGTGTCCTGCTACATGAATTCTTTCTAAATTATCTAATTTTTTTGGTTTGTAATATGTTTAGATGTTTGTTAAAAAAAGGGTTCTTTTAGATCGTAACAAAACTGGATCATTATGCTATACGGTCTCTAGAAGGCACTTTAGAGGTGGTTAAAACTTTTAACTACTATATTTTTTTTTACTCTATATGTTCAATAAATGTTCAGTTTACCAAATCTAAAAAGATTAATGCAGCAACTTAAAATGGTATTCTATATTAAAAAAATGTATTCAAGTATTATGTTTCATCAAGCTAAAATATGAACGTATGATTCCATATAACCTATGCGTTAATGCACAACATTAGCTTGCACATAACTTTGTAAAAACAGTAGAACAATGCACACACATATATAAAGGCGTATGAATAGTAAGTGTTCAACTTGTCTTCTTGAAAGTTTGACTCTTTCGATTGTTAGTTGTTTTCTAATCTAAAAAAGGAGTAGCTTCATACAGTAGACATTCAAATATGTGGAATTCTGAAAACAGAACAACGATGGGTGAAAAAAACATGCGACTCCCACATAATTAGGCATTTTCTTTGTGAAATAATAATCTAAATATATAATGTAAATGCAAAACCATATTATATGATATTATCATGGATATCACATTATATTTCTAAAAGTTGAAACAATAGAAGCTGTGAAACAGTCTCCTAATGGAGCAGGCAGTTGACATTAGATTTTCACACAAAGATGCTTGTTACTTTAATGATAGAAGGATTTTTGCAAACGGCAACTGTCCCTTGATTTTGTTTTTAGCACATGAAAAATCATCATTGGTTACAACAAATCATGCTGGAGCGTTGAAATTTTTCATGTTAAAAAGTAATCGTTCAAATTTACATATAAAATGTCATATACAATGGACAGTCCAACAAAAAGGCACATTAGTTAAGTAGAATAGCAAGACAAACTTAGTTTATGTCCTATCTAGCAAATCCACTAATATATTGTGATAAAAGTTGCGGTATGTTGTGCCATAGGTCAATAAAACTTCAGTGACCTATAAATAGCATAAAATTCCAAAAAACTTCCTAAAGACTTAAGAAAATCGACGGAAAAAATATATAGATTTTAGACGTAAACATATAATTTATTATCTGAATCATAGTCAAGGAGCAAACATATTAGTAATGTGCAAAATAGATAAGAAGTAAACATTTTTAAACCACTTAAACATCAGCCATTAATAGATTATACTATAGATATGCTGCAGATCAAAATGACAGCTTGAAAGAGGCGGAAATTACCTGAAAATATAGCGCAAAAGCTCGAAAAGTTGTAGGCAGAACACTGATCAACAGTTATCTAGACCGATAAGCAAGATTTTGAAGTTACAGAAGAGATAATTAGTGAGATAATCGAAAGTGTAAAAGATTGAAATAAGTTGAAGGGAATTGAAATAATTACCTAAAATTGCAATCGAATCGCAAACAAAGGAATGGAAATTGAAATCAAGTAGTCTTCGGCCATAAATAGGTGATGTGCACGTAATTGTGCATATATTTACATCCATATTTTATCTCTTTTTATTTAAATAATCATCATATTTGGGCATTTTAACATGTTTAAAACCAAAATTCAATTATTTTCAAACCATCATATTTTCATCATCATTCAGGGGCAGAACGGTCATTTTTGTGCATGTGTCAATGTAAGAATTTTTACTTGGACATTTTTTGATTATTTTTATAGGAATTTGGATACATATGGAAGAGGCTTATATGAAGATACATGCATGCACAAGGAAATACAAAGGAATGAAGATGAAATAATTCAAGTTCAAGATCATGGAGGATCCCACCCACTTACCTAACTTCCAATTAGAAGCTAAGCACATGCTAAAAGGACTTAAAGCTTCATGTACATATTAAGGGGGGATTAGTGAATGTTAATGATTACTTGGAGGCTACACCACCTCAAGGGTATTTTGGGAAGCTCCCTAAATAGAGAATTAGGGTTTTTATGCATGTATAAATAGCCCTCTTATGTAGATGAAGACCATCATCTACTCTTTCATTTTACTTAGGAAATTAAGAAATCAAAGTGTAAGCTCAATGTTCTATGAAATAAAAATGGCTTCCAAGCCTCTTTCTTCTCTCTTTTCTACATGTTTTTCTTTGTTTTATTGTTAATGTTTATTTATATGCTCTCTTTCTCCTTATGTTCATAGCTTAGATTTACATTTATGCAAGTAGTTAGTAGCTAATCTCTTTTGCTTTCTTTGCTTATTTTCTATTTTCCTTTCTTTAATGTTGAAACTTACTTGTGATGCTTCAATGCCACAAATGAGTAGCTATACCCCTTCAATTTAGGGGTGATGAAGCTCTCTAACCTTATGTAATTTCAACATTTTTTATGATTTATGATCTCTTTATTTATGCTTCATGAATGTGAATTTTGATGTAAGTTTATACAAGTGGGTTTGATAGCTTATATTGCTTATGCAAATGAGCTATTCTTACTCAACATAAACACAATTTACATCAACATTTGCTAATTAATTTTTGATTATGAAATGAAAGTAAAAATGAAATTTGATAATCTATGTTACTAGTTACAATAGTAAATAGATCATACTTAAAATAGTTTTTGCTTTGGCTTCTTTTTCATGAGAATTGTAAGTGGTATAATTGTTGTATTATAGTTTGATGGTTTGAGTTATGTTAATTAATAACATAAACAAACCATACTTATGATAAATGCAATGATTATTTCACTTAATATCAAAATTAGAGATCATAAATTATGTGTTTGTTGATTTACAAAAATATGAGAGTGGATTTGCCTCTAAATTGTTCTCTAGTTCAATAGTTTACTAATCACATTTCAATTCTAGTTTAGCTTCATTTTAGTTCTATCCAACAATTTCACTCGACTTTGGTATAATTTGATTGAATAGAAATTTTTAAAATCATCAATTCCCTGCGGATCGACCCGTATTCGTCGCGTGCTACATTCGTACACCGTGCGCTTGCGGTTATTTTTTTTATTTAAATTCGTTCGACGGTTTTCTAAACCGATAGAATTTCCGTTGACGAACAAGTTTTCGAAGTAAAAGGATCCAAAGAATCAAACGGGATTTAGCATCCTTTTTAGCGAAGAGATATCGAAGTGCAGAATGGTCCGTGTACACAGTAATGTGTGACCCTATCAAGTAAGGTCGAAACTTTTCAAGCGCAAAAACGACAGCCAGAAGTTCTTTTTCAGTTATTGTGTAGTTGAGTTGAGCGTCGTTCAAAGTCATACTCGCGTAGTAAATGACATGAAGGATTTTGTTGATGCGTTGTCCTAAGACAGCACCAATCGCAAAATTAGAAGCGTCACACATGATTTCGAAAGGAAGAATAGGGTCAGCTGAAATCGTAAGCGAATTCCAAACGAACAAACGCATGGAGATTAAAATCAAGGAGTCTTCGGCAGCCGTAGATAGGGATCTGTGTAGGTTTTAGGAGGAAAGGAGAATGTGTGAAAGGAACCTGAAGCCGTTTGCTCTTCATCAACAGTAATTTGTGATCCGGAACTTTACAATAAAGTACAAATTCTAAAGGGTATAAGCAAATTTGCTACAATTTATAACATGTGGGAAATTAAGATTTAGGGTTAGGGTGAGAAATGAGGAATGGAAGAAGGATTAGAAGATGGTCTTTCGTACGAACGGAGGAAAAAAATAAAAGGAACGAAAGAAAAAGAGGCGTCGCGACCATTGAGTTCAAAACCTTGTGCCTGGTAATAGTGGTTGGATGGGAAGGAAACGCAAGCGGAAGAGAAAAGTTAAAATGGATATGACCTAATTAGTCACGGGTGGGGAGTGAAGTAGGAGAAGGAGAAGGAGAGCAGTGACACAGAAGGCAAATTAAAAAAAGCGATCGTTGATTTCCTGAAATATTGAAGGAGCATGTAAACTCTTGAAATTCAACTGACTAGTAATATAATAGTATAGATAACATCAGATCTCGAAATCCAATACATGAAACTTGATTTTAAAATTAACCTTGGCAATAAGTACGTTGACCTCTTTACATAAACCGATATTCCAAATTTTACCACCATTTCCAACAGTGACTGCAAATCTCGAACGCGTATCCATTTCTAGATCGAGAGATTTGGCGAATCGCGGCTGGAGGTAGTTGTGGGTGCCACCCATGTCTATCAATGCCGAGAGTTAGTGGAGATTGATGGTAGCTTAGATACATAGTGCTCGCAGGTTTGCAGCGCCTGTAATCGAGTGAAGGGAGGGTTCGGGTGATGGCTTGTCTACTGGTAGGTCCTCAAATGTAGCGATGTTTGGATCTGGGTAGTGGTCGGTAAGGGTAGTGGGTTTTAGGACCTTAATTTCGTTTTTGATGGGAATCTTGAGGCCGGAGATGAAACAATGGAAGAGGGTATCAAATGGAACAGTGGAGGTTCAGTTACTAACGGTTTCAAAGGTTGATTGGTAAACTTCTACGGTTTCAGTTTGACGAAGCTTGTTTTGAAAAAGGTGGATTAAGGGTTAATTTCATGGTGATCATTATGTAGCATTCTTTGTAAAATATAAACAATACATTGGTCATTGTGAATAAACAAGATTTGTTACTACTCCACTCATAATTTGTCACCTCAAACATAAGTTACAAATTTTGTAACTAATTATATCATTAGCTCCTTCTAATTTATGCTAGAGTGCTCTTAGTTTTGGAATCTTGTTGGCTTGTAGATGACTCTCTTGGGTCTTGCTTCCTTGACTATATTTGTTGAGTCTTGAGTGACTTCGAGTCTACATGTGTTGTTGGGTCTTCATTGAATGTGTATAGTGTACCGCTGTCCTGTAGTGTTGGGTGGAAAACGGAGAAAAATATTAGTGGTGGGAAAGGTTTTTTCTTGATAATGTGTGTAACAGGAAAGCAAACAAGGAGAAGACCACCACAACGAAAGTGAAGGGGAATCCACGTATTGTAGCTGCATTGAATACCAACCATCGGTCTAAAATCGACAAGGGTCAAAATGATGTGAAATGGGCAGTTACAATAATGAAGTGTAAACGACAATCCATAGAAAGACTTAATACATGAAAAAACATTTGATGGGTTCTCACAGATGGACGAAATGCTCACTATGTGCTTACGCGAACCCTGAATAGATTAGCTGGAAGATGCTGACGACCGATTCCTCTTCATTAAACCCATTGCATGTTACTATATCAATATTCAAACTATATATCTCATGATGAAAACATCCTTCAATTATGTTGGTACTTCTTACAGTCTATTTGTTGTACTAAAGAATGATTTGAATCCACAGTTCTTGTGCCTCTGATACAGCAGACAATTGAGTGGTAAACTACTGCTTGGACGTAGGCAAACATCATTGCACCTACTTTATGTTTTTGTTATCTACTTTATGTCATGTTCATCCTTACGTACTCTGTTACTAATTCTTCTTCCACTCAATGTTAAACGATATTAGTTATACGTGTGCATCAAATTATCTGTTGTTATTAATGTCTAATAATTAGTCGCTGTTAACAATGTCCGTTACCTCATAAACGACCCGTCACGTATGAGTACAAAATAGGGCTCACTGCCCAGGATAAACCTTCTTTCCTCTCAATGATATATAACCACATTATCTGTTGTACTTAATGAAAAAGGAAGGAAAAAAAAAGCCTAGTTAACGGTTTAGTTTGTATTTTAAAGTAATATGGTCTTCAGGCTATGGGTTGTCCTAGCTTAAAAAAAAAAAAAGTTAACCTTAATATAAAAAATAGCTGTCTTACAAACAGGAATCGAACACAATATCTGCCAGTTATACTAGAAAGCCATCTTAACTACTGCACCACACAGTACTTCAATTTTAAAATACTTAACAACCTTCTAATTTTAGATATTTCTTTATTGTTGCTACTTCATCTTCTCCAATTGTTGCTCCATCATGGTGGGTTACCCTGTTCAATTGCCTAGCCTATCTATCTTTAAAAACAGTCCTGATGGTCATTGTATTTTTTTTATATAGTTTAGTTTGTATTTTCAAGTAATATAGTCACTGTATTTTTTTTATTTTTAAGGTGAGTGAAATTTGTGGGTACACTACATTAGTATTTGAACGCCTCAAAATCAACTTCGTTGATGAAACTCCTTGGTCAACAGGTAAAAAGTCTTCATTTTTCATAAAAAATAGATACACATGCATAATGACTTATATATGCTATATAATATAAGTAGTCAAAAGCACAAAAATCATGAAAATATTCTCCTGCGTATATTTTTGCACTTCCATTAAAAAGAATATTTTTGGACTTATGCTCTACTGACTCAATTGTTATCCGCAACTACACAGAAGTATTACGAATCTGATGGTAATTTCAATAATGTTACTAAACTGTTCAGAATCAGTCACAGCAGAAAAGTGTTTATAATTTTCACAATTAAATTGCAAAAACAGCGACCGAATAAAGTGTGACAAATTCTATATTGTTATGGTACAGAACCGTACAAAACTGTTGCAATTGAACTTGTATGAAATTCAGAGAAGTGCCTAGTCGTTCGAGTCTAGAGAATATCTGTTTCCTTGAAACGATATTGCCCCCTTATACGCACCGAATGATATGAGCAATTTGTCTCTCAGGATGAAATGGACCGGCCCCGATATTCTATGAGTGTAGATGGAGCGGCGACGAACTGACAATATTATTGAACTGTGAATAGAGTTATAGGAAGAGGAATAAAATGAAGAAATGAATTAATTCTAAGTAATTAATCTCGTTTTGCGAGTCCCTATATATAGGCTGGGGGAGGTGCCTATTCGCGGCGGTCGTGACTGTTGGAAAGGTTGCGACCATTTAACCGACAGACACACATGCGCAACGTTCTAGTTTTGACGTTCAAAATTAGCTGTATCAGCGCAGCAGGCCCATCTAATCACGAGACCCCAAGAGCCTCAAGGCCCAATCTTTGACATTTTAATATTAATAGAAAGACCCAAAGCCCACATGCTCAAAGCCTACATTGCCACATCTCAAGTCTTCATGTCTCCTTCTTCTTTGTTTGGATTTAGTATATTATGTTATAGTATATACGGTGGATTCAGCACAAATATTCCACTATGTGGGACATTGTTTGTACGCAATACCCAAATTCTCTCTCTTCCCTAACCACTATCTCATTCATTTTTCTAACAATCCCACACATGAATAAGTAGTTATTCATAGTTTCACGAGACATTTATCGGATTGTTTTAAAGTAGCACATGTGCCTTGAACTTTCCTAGTGATTACCTATTTGAATTACAGGTGAATCAGTAGACTTAGAATGTCCTTGAACTATAAGCATTTTGTGTAATTTTAAAATAGATAGCACATGATAAATGTTTCTTATAATCCTTCGTTCTCTGTTTGTGTTCATTTTTGCCTTGCACACCTGCTCGGTCTCATAAGTGCTTAGAAAATTTGGCCTTATAATTCTCTTTGAAGCGGCGCCTTTGCACTTACGTAGGTGATTATGTAAGCGGTATCCGTAATTCCTCAAGTACAGACATAATTAAAAGTATCAATACTTTTCCTATTTTCCATCAAATAATGCACTGACTTTATCATAGGAATGGTTTGTTTGTAACAGTGTCGTCAAGTTTCTCTTAAACTTAGTTGTCCCTTTGAACCTAGATCTTGAGATCTCCAGTCAACTAGGTGGGGTTTCCATTTTAAAAAACTTTTATTCTATGGGCCTTAACCCCATTCCCATCGATAAGGTTTGGACTTTCTCTCTAGGCAAGCCTTTTATTAGTGGATCCGCTATGTTATCTTTAGACCTTATGTAGTCTCTAGTGATAACTCCATCAGAGAGAAGTTGTCTTATTGTTTTATATCTACGACGAATATGCCTAGATTTACCATTGTATAGTGTACTATTAGCTCTTCCAATTGCTGATTGACTATCACAATGTATATATATTGGAGGCACAGGTTTGCTCCAATTTGGAATATCTTCCAAGAAACTTCGAAGCCACTCTGCTTCTTCTGTGGTCTTATCTAGTACAATAAACTCTGATTCCATCGTAGATCATGCTATACAAGTCTATTTGGATGATTTCCATGATATTGCTCCATTTCCTAATGTGAACACATATCCACTTGTAGATTTTGTATCTTGTGATCCAGTTATCCAATTGGCATCACTGTATCCTTCCACCGCTAAGGATAGTTTGTATAGTGTAGACCATAGTTCTGCGTATACTTTAGGTATCCTAGAATTCGGATTATCACTTTCCAATGATGTTTACCAGGATTGCTGGTAAATCTACTCAGCTTACTTATAGCGCATGCGATATATGGCCTAGTGCAGTTCATAACATACATGATACTTCCTGGAATACGAGAGTATTCAAGCTGGTAGATACCATTACCAGTGTTCTTTACCCAATTTTGGTTCATATCTACTGGTGATTTTGCAATAGTTATATTATATTGCTTGAATTTTTCAAGTATCTTATCGATGTAATGTGATTGGCATAATGCATATCCCTGTTGTGTTCTCAAAATTTTGACACCTAATATCACATTGGCCAGTCCTAGGTCTTTCATATCGAATCTAGAGGATAACATATTCTTTGTAGATGCTATTATGGTCTTGTTGTTGCCTAGGATTAGTAAATCATCAACATAAAGAAAACAATGACATATCCAACATGTGTGTGTCTTATGTAGACACATTTATCTGATTCATTTATTGTGAATCCATTTGATAACATAGTTTCATCAAATTTCTCATGTCATTATTTTGGAGCTTGTTTAAGGCCATAAAGCGACTTTACTAATTTGCAAACTTTATTCTCATTTCCAGAGCTAAGAAACCCTTCAGGTTGCTTCATATATATTTCTTCATCTAGTTCACCATTCAAAAATGTAGTTTTTACATCCATTTGATGTATTTCTAAATCAAGTATGGATGTGATTGCAATAAGCATCCTAATTGATATTATCCTCGTCACTAGTGAATATGCGTCTTATACTCCAGGTCTTCTTTTTGTCTGAATCCTTCGACTACAAGACGAGCTTTGTACTTGTCTGTTGAACCTTCAGGTTTCAATTTCTTTTTTAATATCCATTTATTACCTAAGGTCTTGCATCCTTGAGGTAAATCAACTAATTCTCAGGTATGGTTAGCCATAATGGATTCAATCTCATTGTTAATAGCCTCTTTCCAATAAAAGGTATCGCTGGAGGACATAGCTTATTTGTATGTCAATAGATCATCTTCTAACATAAAAGGTTAGAAGTCTGGTCCAAAGGTCCTAGAGGTCCTTGACCTTTTGCTCCTTCTTGGTTCCTTCACTTGTTGATCAGCACTAGTTTGTTGAAGTTTATTTTGTTCAGTATTCTCAAGAGAATCAGTAAATTCATCTTCTCTTGGTCTCTTCTGAGTATCATTTTCAGTGCCCTGTTTTAAAGGGAATATATGTTTGAAAAATCTTGAATATATCGATTCGATGATGGTATTTTCATGAATATCATCAATTTCAGATTTGTATACTAGAAATCGATAAGCGGCACTGTTTTGTGCATATCCAATGAATACATAATTGATTGTTTTTGGTCCAATTTTAACCTTCTTTGGTTTATGTATCTCTACTTTGGCAAGACACCCCCACACTTTTAAGTATTTGTAGGATGCCGATCTATTTTTCCAAAGTTTGTGAGGAGATTTGGATGTTTTCTTTCATGGTATTCTACTTAAAATATGGTTTGTCGAAAGAATAGCTTCTCCCCGAAAGTTATCTAGCAAGCCAGAACTGATTAATAAAACATTCATCCTTTCTTTAAGAGTTTTATTTTTCCATTCGGCTATACCGTTGGATTGAGGTGAATATGGTGGTGTAGTTTGGTGTATAATGCCGTGCTTAGTGCAAAATTCCTCAAAAGGAAATTCACATTCTCCTCCTCTATCACTTCTATAACCTTTAATTTTCCTGTTGAGTTAATTCTCAACATCTGCTTTATACTGTTTAAACATGTCGAATGCTTCATCCTTGCTTCTAAGGCGATACACATTGCAGTACCTAGTACAATCATCAATAAACGTAATGAAATACCTTTTTCCACCTCTAGTTTGACATATTTTCAAATCGCATACATCAGTGTGTAAAAGGTTTAGAGGTTCAATTTCTCATTCAACATGATAAAACGAGGTTCTTGTCAATTTTGCATCTTCACAAATTTGACATTTATAGTTGGAGTCTATGTTACTTTTTGGTATACATTCTAGATTAATCATTTTCGTAGTGTATCAAAATTCACATGCCCTAATCTAGAATGCCATATGTTAGAAGAGTCAACAATATAAACAAAAGATTCACTTTTATTCATATCAGTGTTTGGTACAATAGTAGTTACATTTGCTTTGAATAAACCATCACATACATATCCTCTTCCTACATACACTCCATTCTTTGATAATACAAACTTATCAGCTACAAAGGTTAATTTGAAATGATGCTTGCTAAGCAAGGACCCTGATATCAAATTCTTGCGGATTTCTGGACATGAAGAACATCACTCAAAGTAAGCTCTTTTTCAGAAGTTAGTTTCAACACAACTTTTCCCTTGCCTTTGACCTTTGATGCAGATGAATTGCCCATGAAAAGTTGTTCATCGTCAGTTGCAGTTTTATAAGTTGTAAACATCCACTTATTAGCACATATGTATCAAGTGGCACTTGTGTCTACAAATCATTCCTTTGAATTACCAACAAGGTCATTCTGATATTACTTCACAAAAATCCACATCAGAAATGCCATCTGTAACTTCAGCCGTATTTTCTTCTGATTTCTTCTTTTTCGGAGCGAGACATTCGGCTACTTTATGCCCCTTCTTTCCACAGTTATGGCAAGAACCTTGAAAATTCTTCTTCGACTTCTGAGGCGCATTCTCACGTTTTCTCTTGTTCGGTTTGTCTGACTCAATAACATTTGCTTTGGCAGCCACATTCTGAGAGATCTTTTTCTCAGAATTTCTAATATCTTCCTCAATTCGCAGACGAACTATGAGTTCTTCCATTGTCATTTCCTTACGCTTATGCTTGAGGTAATTTTTGAAGTCCTTCCATGATGGAGAAAGTTTCTCAATGGTTGCAGCAACCTGAAAAGATTCGCTAAGCATCATCCCTTCATCTTGCAGTTGACGGATGATCAGTTGTACTTCTTGAGTCTGGTTGATCACAGTCTTTGAATCCACCATTTCGAAGTCGAGAAATTTGTCGGCGATGAATTTCTTCATGCCTGCATCTTCAGTTTTGTACTTTCTGTCCAAGGTCGTCTAGAGTTCCTTGGGTGTTGCAACAGTGCAATATACATTGTAGAGGCTATTATCTAGACAATTCAGAATATAGTTTTTACACATAAAGTTTGAATTTTTCCAGACATTTGCGGCCTTCACTTTTATTGCATCGGGTTCGAGTTCGCAAACTTCAGGAGCATCTTCGGTTAGAAACTTGGCAAGGCCTAATGTTGTTAGATAAAACAACATCTTCTATTGCCAACGCTTGAAGTCCGTCCCATTTAACTTTTCTGGCCTTTCTCCATGAGACAGTGTCATTGTCGAAACCAGAGACGCCGGTTGGGCGTTTGTCACCGTCTATGTTGGTGCAGCATTATTGTTGTTGCTATTTTGAGACATTGTCATCTACAACAATCAATATTGTTTCAAGAATGTTATCCGCAACTACACAAAAGTGCTACAAACCTGATAGTAATTTCAATAATGTTACTAAACTATTCATAATTAGTCACAGCAGAAAAATGTTTATAATTTTCACAATTAAATTGCAAAAAGGGCAACCGAATAAAGTGTGACAAATTCTACTAAATACTGTTACGGTACAGAACAGTACAAAACTGTTGCAATTGAATTTGTATGAAATTCAGAGGAGTACCTAGTCGTCCGAGTCTAAAGAACATCTATTTCCTTGAAATAATATTGCCCCCTTATATGCACCGAAGGATATGAGCAATTTGTCTTACAGGATGAAATGGACCGGCCCTGATATGCTGTGCGTGCAGACGGAGCGGTGACGAACTGAAGGAATTATTGAACTGTGAATAGAGTTCTGGGAAGAGGAACAAAATGAAGAAATGAATTAATTCTAAGTAATTAATCTCGTTTTGCGGGCCCTTATATATAGGCTGGAGGAGGTGCTTATTCGGAGCGGTCATGATTGTTTGAAAGGTTGCGACACTTTAACCGACAGATGCATGCGCACAGGCGCAACTTTCTAATTTTGAAGTTCAAAATTAGCCGTTTTAGCGTAGTAGGCCCAAGTGGCAAACGGAGGCTCATCTAATCACGAGACCCCAAGAGCTCCAAGAGCTCCAAGGCCCAAGACCCAATCTTTGACATTTTAATATTAATATGAAGGCCCAAAACCTATATTGCCACATCTCAAGTCTTCATGTCTCCTTCTTCTTTTGTTTTGATTTAGTATATTAGGTTATAGTATATATGGTGGATTTGGCAAAAATATTCCACTATGTGGGACATTGTTTCCACACAATACCCAAAATCTCTCTCTTCCCTAACAACTTCCTCATTCATTTTCTAACATCAATAATAGTGTAGATACACTGAAGAATGAAAATCACCTAAAAATATGGACGGAGGAATCTAACCAAATGGCATTAAACTTATGAACGAAAATCTAACCAAATGGCAGGGACGAACCTCATAAAACTTGCATCATCACCTACATATCATTTTAGTTAAGCAGCGGTATATAAATAATAACAAGTTTAACATATTTTACCTACCATACCAAAAAGCAATCTACACGTGCCCAAGTGACACTGACCCCAAATGCATCCCAATTCACTTACAACAATTGCCCTAGCAACAAAAAGTACAAACAAAACAACACCAATACTTAAATTTATTCCCAATCACTTTGTTGTTATTATTATTAACTTATTAAAGTACAATCAGCACTAACTTGTTCAACTGAAAATCTAGGCCCCACGCTACCGTGTTTGGCCTGTTCAGTTTTCTGTAGCTGGTTTGGAATGAATTCGTGGCTAATTAAGTGAACAGAAAACTGTTTTTAGACCATTACCAACAATGAACATGTTTAGTATATCACTCTCTTCTTCTTTTGCACTGAACGGACCAGTTCCATACCAAGATAAACTCAAAAACAGTAACAAGATTAGTTTTGTAAAAAATAGAGGGAGAATCATAAACGCGAAGTCTTCGCCATGTTAATTAAAAAGGCGAAATCTTTGTCGTTTTATCCCACCTTCCCTAAATATTAGCCACGAAGTAAAACGGCAAAACTTTGTTGTTTTATATTTAAAATGCCTATCTTTTCACTGTATTGACCATCGGTCACATGTTTAGTTAAATAGCCATGAAACCAAAGAAAACTTACAACGATCAACTGAATAAGTCATACCTGCTTGCGTAGTGACTGGTTCAGTTCTTTTTTCTCACTGAACAAACCATTGCTACTTGTGCTACTATTTCGTTTTATATTTAGAATGGAAAAGTCTTTGTGTTTTAAATAAAATGGCAAACACTATGCGTTTTAAATACCTAACATTTAACTGCATACGGCTAGTTTACAATGGCTAGTTTATCCCTATATATAACATTCCTTCCTTCCTCCTTCCTTCACCACAAAACTTCTTAACATCTACTACACAATGTCTTCTTCGACTCAACGTTTGGCAAAAAATAATAAGCAAAAATTCCATCTCCACATCACAAACTCATCCATTTGATCCATCATATCCTTCTATTGGCTTTCCTGACGTCCATCCCCCAAACCAAAAACAAACCCTTCTATGGCAACACGAATATGGCTATACACCGTTTTCAAACATGCATTACACTCACTCTTACCCTCTCCCCGTTCCTGCTAGCTTCCCTCATCATCAACAACCTCACTACCATTCTACCACTTCTTAACCATACTCCAACAGCGTCCCATTACTCATCTAGTTGGAGCGTACGAAGATCATTCATCATATATGTTATTGATGATGCAATTTGACCAATAACAGCACGTCATCTTAGTGAGCAATAGTTAGAGACTTGTAACCGAGATGCTAAGTGGAACCTTTCAAGGCAGCTTTCGTACACACGTAATGCACCTACCAATGTTGATGTTAGTAGCAGTGTCGAAGAAGAAGAAGAAGACGAAGATGCGGATGCAAAAAATATCAAAGAAGGCAACGATGAAGCTGTTGAAGAGATGCATGTGCCTCAAATCCCAGAATACAACAAAAAGAAAAAAAATGGAAATCGTTGACCGGTATGTTAGGCCGTATTCGCAAGGGATCAACTTGGATTTGATGCTGAAATAGAAGACATTGAAGCTGAAACTGCTAAAGATGATGCACGAGCAAATGATGCCAGAAAGAAGTAAGTTAAGTTTACTGTGCAATAACACGTACCACTTGATAAATCTTGGATATAGTTTTCAGATGATAGTATCACGAGTAACAACATGAAAAACGAAAAAATTGGCAAAATGTTGTAGACCTCTATAATCCTTTAGAGTCGACGAAGAGAACTTAGGCTTCTCTAAGAGGAGGTTATCGAGCAATGAACCATGCATGCCAAAGCTACTGGTAATACTAATTAGACTTGAGAACAAACAACAAAGTGGTGCTGCCCCTTATGACATTGTAAGTTTGGTTTTAATTTTGCTATATATTTTTCAAATTGTATAATTCGTTCATAAATTTTTGGTTTTGTTAAACAAATAGAAGAAGCATGCAACGCTTACCTTGCGTAGTACGTCCATCCGTTCAAGTTTCAAGAATGTTTTAATTTCTCTCCTCTCACCGAAATAGAAGAACCCAAACAAATTTGTGTTTGATAAGTAGAATAAGGTTAAAAGAATGAACTAGTCCGATTCTAGTGCAGGGAGTGATCCTAATTTCAAAAAAGATCATCACTGTTTTAAAATGTTGATGATCGTCCCCTTGGTAGAAACAAAACAATTCAATTAGAACGGCAAAATGCAAATTTTTCAAGATTCTTAGAAACTCAAGAAAGGTTTATTGGTGAAACACAGAAAGAACAGAGAAAGGTTTACATTACAAAGGATGTAATCAAGTTGAAAGTTTTAGCAAATTGTTATGCAAACTCGAGAGTTAAAGCTATTAGGAACTGAGATATTGGTTTTGATGACAACATCATTTTTAACTTATCTTTTATAAAATATATACTAACACTATTGACTAGATAGATATGTATATGCAGGATATATAGATATATGAATAAATGCAGGTATTGATTACAGAAGACTGATCAGTATAAAGACTCAAGACTCAAGATTGAAGACTCTAGAGTATCAAGATCAAGATTTCAAGATATGTGTCCAGTTTTTGTTAAACTTCATAATAGCGTGGAAATCTTCATTTCGAATTTCATTTGGGATGGAACTCATTTCTACCTTCTTAGTGGCTTACAAACCTATGACAAGTAACTTGCAAACCTACCACAAGTGGCTTACAAACCCATGAAAATCCTAGTTTTGTACAAGTTCTAGAGTCCTGATGTGATGAGATATTCTGCAAGAAGAAGCTTGCAAAACTACTTCAAAATGGTTTTTTCAAAATGATTTTCAAAACTTCTTTTCAAAATATTTTAGCCTTAAAATTATCTTTTTCAAATGATTTTCAAAAAGATGTTTTACCCTTAAAATATTATTATTTTTTGTTTTAAAATAAACTCTTGTTTTAAACTTCATTTTCAAAATAAATTTTACATTGTTTTTTAACTAGGGATGTCGACATGGTGGCCGTTGAATTCAAAAGTTTCAATTTTCAAAAGAAGTGTCTATTCGTTTAAATCTCTTCACGAATGGTTATGACCATTGGTGCTTTATAAATAGCCTTAACAAACGAATTTTTTAACTATCTATTTTCTTTACTTCTTCTTCTCCACAAATCCATATTCTAAAAAAATTCATATTTTTAAGATCGTGTCGAAATTCTACCGAATTCTCAAGTGAATCAAATTAGAATCTCATTCTTGTTTGATTCTCTGCCCTATATCGAAGATAAAAGTGCCATTCGGAGTTATAGGATCAATTTGTAATCAAAAGTTTATCGAGTCTCTCTATAAGGTGTGGTTGTGCATGGAAATCAATTGGGTGATCTTGAGTCCCGTAAATCAAGAGAGTTTACTCCGGACTCGTGAGACAGGAGGGTACCTTAAGGTCTTTAGAAATTCAGGATTGTAATCTCGACATTGGTATAATAAAAATCTGTATGAGGTGATTTGCCTTGGTACAGGACTGGATGTAGGGTAACTCCGAACCAGTATAAAATATGATGTGTTCTTTCCCTTTACTGCTTTTTATTTACTTTCTACATCTGTGTTTGATTCTGTGATTGTTCTATAATTAAGTTCTACATTTGTTTATATCATAATTTTTAAATTAGTTCATATAAGTCTTAGAATCCATTAAACATTCACCCCCCTCTAGTGTTAAATTAGCCTTAAGATCCTTAACCCGCTGTCTCTTTCAATTGGTATCGGAGCAAGGTTTTCATAGTTCTCATAATCTAAAACTTGAAAATTGTTTTAACGGCTACCAATACTGGCAATGTCAACTCTGGCACTAGTTCTATTATCCCTAACACTATTTCATTTGTAGAAGGTCAGTCTACTGTCAGACCACCATTTTTCAATGGCAGTAATTATGCATATTGGGCTTGTAGAATGAAAATTTATTTAAATCAATAGGATTAGAAACTTGGAATATCACACAAACTGAGAATGTTGAACCAACTACCAATTTTGCCCAGTGGACTGCTGAGAAAAAGGATGTGCACAAAATAACTCAAAGGCAATGAATATATTATTTTGTTCACTAGATAGGAATGAGTTTAATAGAGTGTTTGTTTGTAAGTCTGCATTTGAAATCTGGAAAACATTGCAAGTTACTCATGAAGGAACAAGCAAAGTTAACTAAAATTTCGATATTAACTAATCAGTTTCAATTGTTTAAAATGCATGCAAATGAGTCCATTTCCGATATGTATTGTCGATTTCAAGATATCGTTCATTCACTAATTGCACTGAGAGAAAGCTTTTCGGAGGATACCAAGTCAGAAAAAATCTAAATTCACTCACTTCATAATGGGATCAAAAGATACTTGCAATCGAAGAAGCAAATTATATCAGTCTAATGTAGAAGAATTGATTGGGAATCTGATGTCTTATGAAGTTCAACTGCAGGGAAGAAGAGAAAACAAGACTAGAGAAAAGAAGTCATTGGCTTTCAAAACAACAACTGCAGATTCGAAATCAGACAATGATGAGGAGATTGCTTTCATGACAAGAAACTTCCAGAAATTCCTAAAATATAGAAAAACGAATAACTACAAAATAAATGATCAAAGGAATTCCAGAAATAATACGGCGAATGTCAACAATGATAGATGCTACAATTGAAATAAAGTCGGGTATCATAGGAAAGATTGTCCATATCCACATAAACACTTGTTCTCTCCAAACAATTATTCGTCAAGGAAAAGAAAGAAAGCATACACAACAGCTCTTGATGACTTAGACTCATCATCCAGTGACGATGAAAAGAAGACGGATAATTCAAATCTGTGTTTCACTACTATTCATGAATCAGACGACGACGGGAGTATGGATCTAAAAATAGGTACGCATTTACATTATTTTTTATTTTTCTTATTTGAATGGATGTTTGTTTGTTTGCTGGATTCTTTTAAATTCCTTGAATTTTAAATTCAAATTTATCCCTTGAAATTTGAATTTTAAATTCAAAAATAATATAATATTTTAAATATTAAATTATTAATATTTAAGTATTATTATATTTAATGTTATCACAGGAATTATATAATTAGAATATTAGATATAATATAGACATTTTGTAACGACCCAGAATTTTTATTAATTTAAATTTGAATATTTAATTAATTTTAAATGTTAATAAGTGAATTTTTAAGTCAAATAAATTTTAATTTGAATTATTGGATTTAATTGGATAATTAAATCGATAATTTAATAAGTAAAATTATGGAAATAATTGAAAATTGAGTTAAAAATGATTGTAAATAATTTAGAAAATTTTATTTTATCATATTGAAGTTAGAACGATATTTTAGAACTTTTAAAATCGAATTAAAAGTTAATCTGTGAAAATTGAATATTTTAATATTTAATAATTGACTGTAAAATAGCCAATTTTTGAACAGTCTCAGAATTGAACGAAACCAGTTTCATTGGATCCGTAATAGTTAGTTATTACCGGATTTCAATTTTCGTGTCAATCGGAGTTATCGTTTGATCGTGGCAGCTCGAAACGCATCGAATTGTTTTTAATTTAAATTTGGCGAGTCAAAATAGCCATTTTTCAAAAAGTCTCGGATTTCGACGAAACTAGTTTCATCGGATCCGTAATGTGATATTATTGTAAAGTTTCAAATTTCAAGTCAATTGGATTTACCGTTTGTCCGGTACAAATTAAAACGCCTAGAAATCGATTTAAATCGGTTTAATTTAAATTGAGCGTTTATAGCCATAACTCGCACATACTTCCGAATTAGCTTCCGAAACCTGTTCCATTGTGTCCGGAACGCGGGATAAACCTTAGAAACGCTGGTTACGGCGTCTAAATCGGAGTTCGGAATTCCCGGGATGAATAGTGTTTACGCTTGCTTTTCCTATAAATATCACCTTAAATCTAAAATAATAAAAAAAAAAAACCCTAGCCATCTTCTACAGCCGCCACCCCTCAATTGAATGGCCGAAAATTAAGCAACTTCCACCTCCAATTACTCCAAATCCGTGCATCGATTGCAAAATCCTTCAACTAACAAAATGAAGATCATGAAGAGAGCTTCCTATCCAACGGCTGTGATGTAAAACGGAGTCGCGTAGGAGGAGCAAGAGATGGCCGTTCGTGGGCTGTAGAGGGACGTGCGCACGCGTCATAGGGGGGCCGAGCCTTGAGCTCTTCCTGGTGGTGGTAGCCTGCGTCGAGAGCTTCGCGTTGGCGTTGAGGTGATCGAATATCGTTGAGTATGGATGATGTAAAATGAAACCCTAGTTGATCTATATGGGTTCGGCCTCTATTCTAATTGCCTGGAGATGGTTACGTGATTTGGGAAGATGAAGGAGAGGCATAGGATTTGGATCCAAGGGCTAGGAATTGGTGTAGGTTTAAATTATAAAGAAAATGTTGTTTTAAATATAGTTTAAATCGTGTAATCTTGTAAAATTCATAACTTTTTCATACGAGGTCGAAAAAATGCAAACTCAGTTGCGTTGGAATCGTATGGACGAGCACTACGCGATGGAGTTGGTTTGGAGTCGTTTGGAGTTAGTGAGAATTTCGGGTAAAATTAAACGCACGTTTAATTTTATTCGAAATAAAAGCTAAAAACGGATTTAAATCAAGGTGAGAATTTCTCACTCAATCGAATCGGTTTCGATTTTATTTTAAATAGTTAGATTTAAAATATTTGAATGCATGTTTGAATGATGATTGATATCTATTGATTGTTAAAATAGACATTATACGCCGTTAGTAAGCGGATGTTATTTATTAAAAACATATACCGCGAAAATTTCATAAACAGTGAAATTGGTATTATATATAATATCAATATATATATATTGGCATATGTATATATTGCAGTTGTTGATTTCCCGCATTTTTGTTTAGCGGATGAGACCCTATTACGCCGTTAGTAAGCGGATAATATTTAATAAAAACATGTACCGCGATAATTTCGTACTGGAGCGAAATTGGTATTGTGCTAATGTTTTTGGATGCAGGAAACAGGTTGGAGGGATCCAACAGGATTCCTCAACAGTTTTTATTTGATTTCAGATATTTTGATATTTGATTGATTATCATATACGATATATGATGGATCGTTGTAGTCGTGATTGACTATTTGGTGTGTAGCATCATTGGACCCAGATTTTGGGATTTTAAAATGATTTTAAAAGTGATTTTGAAAATATACTATATTTTTGGAATTGATCCATTATAAATAAATAAACGTTATAATTTTTAAAGTTATAAAAATTATGGTTTTTGTGAAATATAGTTAAAAAGCTGATTTTTAGAAATACGATTAAAAGTCGATTTTTGAGAAATATGAACTAATGATTTTATAAAATAATTTAGATTGGATTTTTGAATATATGATAAAAGTTTAAATATAGAATTTATAAAATTTGATTATTTTATAAATCGAAATGATGAAATTATAAAGGAATTTAAAGACGTTTTAGAATAATAATATAAACTGATTTATATTAAGAGATTTATAAATGGATATTTATAAATTGAAATATAGACATTATAAAACGAGTTTTTATAAGTGTTTGAATGTAGTGAAAATGAATTTCATAAATGAATGAAATTTATAGAATTATAAACTGTGAAGTTATAAATGAAATTTATAAATAGTAAGATTTATAAATTTGTGAAGTTAATTGAAGAATAGATTTGGTTAAATAAATGAATCTTATAAGTTATAAGATTTATAATTATGAAGTTTAAAGAACGATTTTATAAAATAATTGTTTTATAAGTATTTAACTTATAATATAAACGTTTAGTTTATAATTGAGTTATAAACTGAAATATGTTAATAAAGGAATTTATAAAAAAGAAGTTTTTATAAATAAATAGAAATGGAATTTATAAACGTTGTTTTATGAATTCGCAAACGACTTATTTTGATAAGTTAATTGTTATAACTTATAAATGGAGTTATATTCACGTTTTAGACTGTGAATAATCCTTTAAGTTAAAAAGTATAAAAAGGATGAAATTTGTTAACATAGTATATTCACGTTTTTGAATGGTGAATAATACGTTAAAGAAAATGTTTTAGAATGTGATATTTTAAACAGAATTAAAACGATCTAACGATGTTTTAAATGTGTTGAGATTCGAAACCATAGATTTCAACATTTATTGTTGAAATAGACGTTTTCGAGAAATAAAAGGAAATGTGGACTATAACACTGTTGTTATAGTAAATGATTTCCGAAAGGAAATGTTTTGTATAGTATTGGGATTTATATATCTATTTTAATTTCGAATCCCTATACTAGTGATTTTGGGTTGTCGTAACGATGTTTTACGTAACATTCGTTTTGGCCCAAATAAATATGTTTAAGAGAATGATTTCCTTAAAGAATGAATTATATACTTAATTCGATTTAAGTATATTGAACATTTTCTAAGTGTTGAAAATAAAAGGAATTTGTGAATTACTTATGAATAAATAAGTATGGAAATGTTTTCCAATATGAAGTGAATAATTAGAATTTATCTTTTTCTGAAGATAAATTGAAATGAATTATTGAAATCGCATATGCATGGATATCTTGAAATATAAATTCATTATGGAATTTATATGTGAAAGTGAAACTTGTTAAAAATAAATATTGATTTATTTTTGAAGTGTTGAAATTATATATCTTGTAAAGATATTTTGGAAAATAAATAATTTGGAAAATTATTTGGAATCTGGTGATGTGTGCATATCAATTGATAGTTCAATAACCGACTATCAGTATTTCCCTTTGAATGGGTATTTGATGTGAATTGTTTGAATTTGAATGCACACTTATTTTTGAATAAGCGCTCACTATTCGGGTTAACCGGGAAAGGACCATGGGGTCGTATAACCCATTCCGAATATGTGATACATCGTTGTGAATCGCATTTGAAGATCGGTGTTGAAGACCGGATATTTGCGAAAGCGATAGGATGACCTATCGATTGTCTCTGCACTGAGTTGCAACGGTATAGAGACTCCCTAAGTGATGGGAAATCCGATCAGGATTGTGAATATCCGGATTGCAAGGACTTCTTTGTAAGTGCCTTCGGTTCTGTTCGAGCCCGGAACAGACTTGTATGGATTGTATGCCTGACATTACAAGTTGAGATATAAAGCCGATTTCTTTCAAATATATTTCTGTTGGTGGCGGAGAATTCATTCTTTGCTTAACACCCTTCTTTGAGACGTACGAGCTCAAAGGTTATATAGTTGAAGTTATCAGCGATATATTCCCAGTTTGGTAATGTGACATGCTGAGTGATGCTGAAATGATCATTGTGTTGATTATTTGTGATAGGATCGTTTATTTGATCGTCTATCCTTGTGATCATTGTGTTGATCATTTGTTGACCCAAAGCATGGCTTTTGTATAAAGTATGTTTTTGTGGACGTGAATTCGTCGAGCCTCACATCTCGGAAATGGTCAAAACAGGAAAGATGCAGCAAGGTTATGAGGGGTAGCGCCCTTTAGGATATGTGCATTTCCTTCTGGAAAAGGGTGGTATCATGGTATGGAGCCCAGATACTTACTCATGTTGAAAACACTTTATGATTGTGTGAATTGATTACGAGCGCTCGGTGAAAAGGTCCCAAAGGACCGGGGGATGGCATATTCGGTCAGTTGTTACTCAGTTAGGAGTAACCCGGCCTTGTGTTGGTAGAGATCCGGTTTGGTTCTCGGGGATGTCCATCCAGAGGCATTCTCATGTGGCAATGGGAAGTTCCTTGGCCTGACCATTTGTTGGAAATCCAATTCCCAATACGAAACTTTTACGGTATTAGTTGTAGAACCTGCTATTCACTTATGGTGGTCACCACTGTTTGGATAGTAGCTATAGTAGGCATACGATAATGGTCGTATGTTGGCTAAGATTTATATCTTTATTTTCGAAATGATTTTCCTCTACACTATGCACTAATAATAATATCAAATATTATTTTAAATGCGTATCAAGCATCTTTGACTATCATAAGGAGAAATCTCCTCCGATTCTGCGTTTGCATGTGTGTGTGTGCGGGAGGCCTTATGGTAGTCTCATTTTTAAAAGCATTGCGAATTGATTTAAAATATTCCTCTATTTTGATTTTAAAGTAAATAAACTGTTTTGAGTTCTCACACCAGTCACATGACTGACTCGGAGTTTATTGTTTTCCTTCCTAAACTCTGGGTGCCCACCAATTTCCACACGGGCAGTTAAGAGTTAGGTTTATCAGGATATTCTGGATATTCTGGAGTTGCTGGAGGCAAGCTGGATGGCATGGCGTATTACTAGTTTATATAGTATTTCTTTTTCCGCTGTATTGTTTGTTGTTGTATGTTGTTGTACACTCTGATGTGATGATATGATGTAATAAAATGTGATGTAATGTAATAACTGATATAGTTCTTTGTTTAAAGATTATTCATTTATTATTATATGTTGTTCCGCTGCGAATTGTGAGATTCTGTTGTTGTTCCTTTCTGTCCCGTCCTATTTTCTTCTGTTTTTCTCCTTTTTCTCTATTCTCTTTTTCTTTCTATTTCTAAATTTTCTATCTTCTTTTCCCTCTATCTTCTACCTTTTTCTCTCTTCTTTCTTTTCTTAAATTCTTTTTAAAACCCATAACATTCCGTGTTTCCGGCCTTCGATTTCTCGGCAGTCGATAAAGTGAGTATCGATGTCGAATTTTCGAAGAACGAAAATCCCTGTCTGTTACATTTGGTATCAGAGCTGATGGTTAAGCGACAACCATGGTTCTGTAGGGTATTACTCATTAGAGATAGAGTCAGTAGTACTCTAGAATGAGTTTGAGTGTAATAATAGCTATGAGAGCGTATTTGTTAGTGAATATGAAATTGTTTTATATTGTGATGATTGGTTTATTGAGTGGCATATGAACCTTCGTCAGCACGGTCAGTCAAACTATGCCGAAGGGGTTTCTAAACACTTGAATAGAACAATTCGGCACAGTATTGTTTTAATTGGGTAAATGAAATAATTTTGCCTTGATTATATTTTATATATAAAGAAATAATTTTTCAAAATTATTAAATTGTATGTAAGTTGATTGTTAGGTTGTTTGAATAATCTAAATTAAAGAGTAATTGTATAAGTAAAAGAATTATAAGCATTGAATTATAATTAAAGTGTTTACAATTGTGAAATAAACTTATATATATAAAAGTGAAATTATATGAATATGAGTTGTAAATAAAAATGAATTTAAAGTTAAATGAAAATTTACTTTAGAATTGGAATCTGAATTTATTTACAAGTGGGAACTTAAGTTATGTAATGAAATTCAACTTTAGAAATTGAATTGAATGAATGGATTGAATATAATCAATTAAATGTAAATTTAAGTTGATATGGAGTAATGAATGTAAGTGTTGATTCATTTAAAATCTAATGTTATTAGAAGTTGAATAAATTGGAATGGAAATCAATTTAATGTTAAACCAAATGGAATTAAATGTGTTGAACCAAATTTAATGTAAAGTGAATGAATTTGGTTGAAATTAATATACATTGATTGTTATATGATTGTTGATTGGTTGTATTAAATTCATTAAGAGTTAATGAAATTGGAAGCTATGTAATTGAATTCAAATTAGAAGTAAATAAATTTGAATAAAATTGAAAGTGAATTGGATTTAATTAGTAATGTAAACTAATTGAATTGAGAATGAATGTTAGTAAGAAAATCCAATGTTAATGAATCAAATGTGATTTAAATTGAAAACCATTTCATTTAATATTAATGAGAATATGAATGAATATATGTTGGTTATGGATGTTAGTTGGTTGATGGTTGAATATATATTGCTATTGTTGCATTTGCTATGTGATATATATAGTTGTTATGTTGCTATATGTTGTATATTGAGATTATTTGCATATGTGCATGTTCTCATGTTGTTTGTTGAGTGATTAGTAGGTGCGGATCGCGTTTGCTTCGCATTTGGAGTTCGCTTTAGCGCTATATTAGCCGTATATGCTTGCTAATAAAATATAAGGTACATATCTCGGATTAAATATCGTACTTTTACACTTTTTTCCCTGCGGGATGCCTCATTACTTGATGAGATGTATATTTGTGATATATATACTGTCATTTTTTTTTCGGATCGAGCCGCGCAAAGGAGACTATGGCGAATTTTTCCGGAAATTTAAGGCGTTAGAAAATTTTTGAGAAAATTGGGAAAATTTTGAAAACTTCAACTTTGATTTTGAAGTTGAAAGTTAAACAATAGGTAGTTGTTTTTGAAAAGATAACTAAGTATGATTTGAAAACTTAGTAAAGTATGGTAAGAAGTTTAATTATAAATTTTGGGAAAATTAATAGATTCTGTAATTTTCTTACTTGTAATTTCGAGGACGAAATTCTTTTAAGGGGGAAAGATTGTAACGACCCAGAATTTTTATTAATTTAAATTTGAATATTTAATTAATTTTAAATGTTAATAAGTGAATTTTTAAGTCAAATAAATTTTAATTTGAATTATTGGATTTAATTGGATAATTAAATCGATAATTTAATAAGTAAAATTATGGAAATAATTGAAAATTGAGTTAAAAATGATTGTAAATAATTTAGAAAATTTTATTTTATCATATTGAAGTTAGAACGATATTTTAGAACTTTTAAAATCGAATTAAAAGTTAATCTGTGAAAATTGAATATTTTAATATTTAATAATTGACTGTAAAATAGCCAATTTTTGAATAGTCTCAGAATTGAACGAAACCAGTTTCATTGGATCCGTAATAGTTAGTTATTACCGGATTTCAATTTTCGTGTCAATCGGAGTTATCGTTTGATCGTGGCAGCTCGAAACGCATCGAATTGTTTTTAATTTAAATTTGGCGAGTCAAAATAGCCATTTTTCAAAAAGTCTCGGATTTCGACGAAACCAGTTTCATCGGATCCGTAATGTGATATTATTGTAAAGTTTCAAATTTCAAGTCAATTGGATTTACCGTTTGTCCGGTACAAATTAAAACGCCTAGAAATCGATTTAAATCGGTTTAATTTAAATTGAGCGTTTATAGCCATAACTCGCACATACTTCCGAATTAGCTTCCGAAACCTGTTCCATTGTGTCCGAAACGCGGGATAAACCTTAGAAACGCTGGTTACGGCGTTTAAATCGGAGTTCGGAATTCCCGGGATGAATAGTGTTTACGCTTGCTTTTCCTATAAATATCACCTTAAATCTAAAATAAAATAAAAAAAAAAGAAAAACCCTAGCCATCTTCTACAGCCGCCACCCCTCAATTGAATGGCCGAAAATTAAGCAACTTCCACCTCCAATTACTCCAAATCCGTGCATCGATTGCAAAATCCTTCAACTAACAAAATGAAGATCATGAAGAGAGCTTCCTATCCAACGGCTGTGATGTAAAACGGAGTCGCGTAGGAGGAGCAAGAGATGGCCGTTCGTGGGCTGTAGAGGGACGTGCGCGCGCGTCATAGGGGGGCCGAGCCTTGAGCTCTTCCTGGTGGTGGTAGCCTGCGTCGAGAGCTTCGCGTTGGCGTTGAGGTGATCGAATATCGTTGAGTATGGATGATGTAAAATGAAACCCTAGTTGATCTATATGGGTTCGGCCTCTATTCTAATTGCCTGGAGATGGTTACGTGATTTGGGAAGATGAAGGAGAGGCATAGGATTTGGATCCAAGGGCTAGGAATTGGTGTAGGTTTAAATTATAAAGAAAATGTTGTTTTAAATATAGTTTAAATCGTGTAATCTTGTAAAATTCATAACTTTTTCATACGAGGTCGAAAAAATGCAAACTCAGTTGCGTTGGAATCGTATGGACGAGCACTACGCGATGGAGTTGGTTTGGAGTCGTTTGGAGTTAGTGAGAATTTCGGGTAAAATTAAACGCACGTTTAATTTTATTCGAAATAAAAGCTAAAAACGGATTTAAATCAAGGTGAGAATTTCTCACTCAATCGAATCGGTTTCGATTTTATTTTAAATAGTTAGATTTAAAATATTTGAATGCATGTTTGAATGATGATTGATATCTATTGATTGTTAAAATAGACATTATACGCCGTTAGTAAGCGGATGTTATTTATTAAAAACATATACCGCGAAAATTTCATAAACAGTGAAATTGGTATTATATATAATATCAATATATATATATTGGCATATGTATATATTGCAGTTGTTGATTTCCCGCATTTTTGTTTAGCGGATGAGACCCTATTACGCCGTTAGTAAGCGGATAATATTTAATAAAAACATGTACCGCGATAATTTCGTACTGGAGCGAAATTGGTATTGTGCTAATGTTTTTGGATGCAGGAAACAGGTTGGAGGGATCCAACAGGATTCCTCAACAGTTTTTATTTGATTTCAGATATTTTGATATTTGATTGATTATCATATACGATATATGATGGATCGTTGTAGTCGTGATTGACTATTTGGTGTGTAGCATCATTGGACCCAGATTTTGGGATTTTAAAATGATTTTAAAAGTGATTTTGAAAATATACTATATTTTTGGAATTGATCCATTATAAATAAATAAACGTTATAATTTTTAAAGTTATAAAAATTATGGTTTTTGTGAAATATAGTTAAAAAGCTGATTTTTAGAAATACGATTAAAAGTCGATTTTTGAGAAATATGAACTAATGATTTTATAAAATAATTTAGATTGGATTTTTGAATATATGATAAAAGTTTAAATATAGAATTTATAAAATTTGATTATTTTATAAATCGTAATGATGAAATTATAAAGGAATTTAAAGACGTTTTAGAATAATAATATAAACTGATTTATATTAAGAGATTTATAAATGGATATTTATAAATTGAAATATAGACATTATAAAACGAGTTTTTATAAGTGTTTGAATGTAGTGAAAATGAATTTCATAAATGAATGAAATTTATAGAATTATAAACTGTGAAGTTATAAATGAAATTTATAAATAGTAAGATTTATAAATTTGTGAAGTTAATTGAAGAATAGATTTGGTTAAATAAATGAATCTTATAAGTTATAAGATTTATAATTATGAAGTTTAAAGAACGATTTTATAAAATAATCGTTTTATAAGTATTTAACTTATAATATAAACGTTTAGTTTATAATTGAGTTATAAACTGAAATATGTTAATAAAGGAATTTATAAAAAAGAAATTTTTATAAATAAATAGAAATGGAATTTATAAACGTTGTTTTATGAATTCGCAAACGACTTATTTTGATAAGTTAATTGTTATAACTTATAAATGGAGTTATATTCACGTTTTAGACTGTGAATAATCCTTTAAGTTAAAAAGTATAAAAAGGATGAAATTTGTTAACATAGTATATTCACGTTTTTGAATGGTGAATAATACGTTAAAGAAAATGTTTTAGAATGTGATATTTTAAACAGAATTAAAACGATCTAACGATGTTTTAAATGTGTTGAGATTCGAAACCATAGATTTCAACATTTATTGTTGAAATAGACGTTTTCGAGAAATAAAAGGAAATGTGGACTATAACACTGTTGTTATAGTAAATGATTTCCGAAAGGAAATGTTTTGTATAGTATTGGGATTTATATATCTATTTTAATTTCGAATCCCTATACTAGTGATTTTGGGTTGTCGTAACGATGTTTTACGTAACATTCGTTTTGGCCCAAATAAATATGTTTAAGAGAATGATTTCCTTAAAGAATGAATTATATACTTAATTCGATTTAAGTATATTGAATATTTTCTAAGTGTTGAAAATAAAAGGAATTTGTGAATTACTTATGAATAAATAAGTATGGAAATGTTTTCCAATATGAAGTGAATAATTAGAATTTATCTTTTTCTGAAGATAAATTGAAATGAATTATTGAAATCGCATATGCATGGATATCTTGAAATATAAATTCATTATGGAATTTATATGTGAAAGTGAAACTTGTTAAAAATAAATATTGATTTATTTTTGAAGTGTTGAAACTATATATCTTGTAAAGATATTTTGGAAAATAAATAATTTGGAAAATTATTTGGAATCTGGTGATGTGTGCATATCAATTGATAGTTCAATAACCGACTATCAGTATTTCCCTTTGAATGGGTATTTGATGTGAATTGTTTGAATTTGAATGCACACTTATTTTTGAATAAGCGCTCACTATTCGGGTTAACTGGGAAAGGACCATGGGGTCGTATAACCCATTCCGAATATGTGATACGTCGTTGTGAATCGCATTTGAAGATCGGTGTTGAAGACCGGATATTTGCGAAAGCGATAGGATGACCTATCGATTGTCTCTGCACTGAGTTGCAACGGTATAGAGACTCCCTAAGTGATGGGAAATCCGATCAGGATTGTGAATATCCGGATTGCAAGGACTTCTTTGTAAGTGCCTTCGGTTCTGTTCGAGCCCGGAACAGACTTGTATGGATTGTATGCCTGACATTACAAGTTGAGATATAAAGCCGATTTCTTTCAAATATATTTCTGTTGGTGGCGGAGAATTTATTCTTTGCTTAACACCCTTCTTTGAGACGTACGAGCTCAAAGGTTATATAGTTGAAGTTATCAGCGATATATTCCCAGTTTGGTAATGTGACATGCTGAGTGATGCTGAAATGATCATTGTGTTGATTATTTGTGATAGGATCGTTTATTTGATCGTCTATCCTTGTGATCATTGTGTTGATCATTTGTTGACCCAAAGCATGGCTTTTGTATAAAGTATGTTTTTGTGGACGTGAATTCGTCGAGCCTCACATCCCGGAAATGGTCAAAACAGGAAAGATGCAGCAAGGTTATGAGGGGTAGCGCCCTTTAGGATATGTGCATTTCCTTCTGGAAAAGGGTGGTATCATGGTATGGAGCCCAGATACTTACTCATGTTGAAAACACTTTATGATTGTGTGAATTGATTACGAGCGCTCGGTGAAAAGGTCCCAAAGGACCGGGGGATGGCATATTCGGTCAGTTGTTACTCAGTTAGGAGTAACCCGGCCTTGTGTTGGTAGAGATCCGGTTTGGTTCTCGGGGATGTCCATCCAGAGGCATTCTCATGTGGCAATGGGAAGTTCCTTGGCCTGACCATTTGTTGGAAATCCAATTCCCAATACGAAACTTTTACGGTATTAGTTGTAGAACCTGCTATTCACTTATGGTGGTCACCACTGTTTGGATAGTAGCTATAGTAGGCATACGATAATGGTCGTATGTTGGCTAAGATTTATATCTTTATTTTCGAAATGATTTTCCTCTACACTATGCACTAATAATAATATCAAATATTATTTTAAATGCGTATCAAGCATCTTTGACTATCATAAGGAGAAATCTCCTCCGATTCTGCGTTTGCATGTGTGTGTGTGCGGGAGGCCTTATGGTAGTCTCATTTTTAAAAGCATTGCGAATTGATTTAAAATATTCCTCTATTTTGATTTTAAAGTAAATAAACTGTTTTGAGTTCTCACACCAGTCACATGACTGACTCGGAGTTTATTGTTTTCCTTCCTAAACTCTGGGTGCCCACCAATTTCCACACGGGCAGTTAAGAGTTAGGTTTATCAGGATATTCTGGATATTCTGGAGTTGCTGGAGGCAAGCTGGATGGCATGGCGTATTACTAGTTTATATAGTATTTCTTTTTCCGCTGTATTGTTTGTTGTTGTATGTTGTTGTACACTCTGATGTGATGATATGATGTAATAAAATGTGATGTAATGTAATAACTGATATAGTTCTTTGTTTAAAGATTATTCATTTATTATTATATGTTGTTCCGCTGCGAATTGTGAGATTCTGTTGTTGTTCCTTTCTGTCCCGTCCTATTTTCTTCTGTTTTTCTCCTTTTTCTCTATTCTCTTTTTCTTTCTATTTCTAAATTTTCTATCTTCTTTTCCCTCTATCTTCTACCTTTTTCTCTCTTCTTTCTTTTCTTAAATTCTTTTTAAAACCCATAACATTCCGTGTTTCCGGCCTTCGATTTCTCGGCAGTCGATAAAGTGAGTATCGATGTCGAATTTTCGAAGAACGAAAATCCTTGTCCGTTACACATTTATAAGAAATTAGGAATAGAAACCTGTCCTTTGATTCAATAGGCACATGTCGACATACCCGGATACCCATGTCGAATTGCCCCTTAGAATTTGATTTCAAAATTTGAATTCAAACTTTTGAATTTCCCTTCACCTTTTCACCAACTTCAACGCTCTGCAAAGATGCCTCTTGACTAGAGAACAATTCTATAGAATCTCTATTTAATGCACTCTCTTTATCATCACTTTTCACTTTCATTTCAAATTTATCTTCATTACCTTCTACTCCTCTCAAACTTCTTCAATGGCCTCTTCAAGCACTCCTAACACCATTAGACTTCCAAAATCTGTCAAAAACTTTCTTTTTAGTGACCCGAAAGCTATCAAAGCTTACATCAACTATGTAAACTGTGGTAAAATTCATATGGAAAAATTTGCTATTTTTCAAGATTTTCCTTCTTATGAAATTAAAAATCTTTTTCAACAATGTTCTATTCTTAGTTTAGTAGATAAAAAGAAAAATGATTTTGTATGTTATCCAAATCTTGTTAAGATGTTTTGTGCGAATTTGAATTGTGTTTTTTATAATCAACAAGATGGACAAACTTGGAGTAGTGTTAAAGGAATACAAATTGTTTTAGACTGTGAAATTTTGGAAAATATTTTAGGATGCACGTATATCGGAATGAATCTCTCAGAATTTCAAATAAATGAAAATGATTGAGATACATTTCATCACATCTTTGAAGGGGATGATAATTTTGAATTCAAAAATCGTTATTTTCATCCAAAAGCAAGAACTGTTAGCCTTCTTATTCAACACACTCTTATACCAAGATCGGGAAACTACAACAACCCGACTTTGAAAGTTTGCAAAGCTATTTTTGGAAATTATGATATTAATTGGGCTTAAATGATTTTGGATGAGCTATGGCCCAAGAATTTTACTATAGGTGAAAACACATTATATCGTGAAATTTATCTCGCTCGGATTTTTAATTACTTTGGAGTAGATTTCAAAAGGGAAGATTTATAACTAGAAAAGTGTTCAACCATGGAAACATTTCCCTTATGCAAATTCCATTAGTGTTTCTACCAAATGAAACACTTACGGAAAAAGAAGAAAGGCTTGCTCACGAAGAGATGGAAGAAATGGAGGAAGAAGAAGAAGGAGAAGAGGAAGAGGAAGGAATGGAAATTGAAGAAGAGATAGAGGAAGATCAAGAAACTTCCTTAGAAAGTATTGAATATCCTACTAATCCCACTAATCCATCCAATAAGACTATTCTCAATAATCGAAGAATTATAGTGGAAAATCAAAAGACACTTAAAAGATCAACGAGTAAGAAAATGGATAAGGTTTCCACTAAATTCGACAAGTTCTTGGGGAAAATTAGTAGAAACCTTGGACTATCATCTTCTTCACCTTCATCTAATTAGTTTTAGTTCATGTTATCTTAGTTCTATCATTGTATTTTCTTTTTTTTAGTTAATACTATATTATCTTATGTAATGTTGACTAGAATCATTAATGAAATCTTTCATTTCCTGTTGTTCAACTTCACTTGTCTCTGTAATTGCTTGTTTTTATATTATACAAATTTTAGTTGAATAGATTTGGTCATAATATTCAAAACAAAGCAAATTTTAACTTTAGGCAGAGGCATGTCGACATACCCCATCCCCCCATGTCAACATATAACGGGCAGAAGTAGTTGCACTTTCAAATTTTAGTTTCATGTAACTAACTTGTGTCTATTCATTCTAGTCAACTTTCTACCCCTATTTATACCTATTTCTTCCAGAATAAATTATCAAACTTCATTTCTAACCACTTCCTTTCATAGTTCTTTCTATTTCTTGAATTATGGCTTCTCCGATTAAGAATCTAAGTGATAATCTTGAAGAAACTCTAACTTCTTTCAAGAATATTCTTACATTCATACTTCATAATCAGCGCCACTTAGAATTGAGTCAAATGCAGATGATCAAGGAGCAACAGAGACATTTCGACGCCCTTCATTAGATGATCTTTGCCCTTAACAAGGACAATCTCGAAGCAAATCCACCAATCACTCTCGACAAAGATAAAGAAGAATCAGATGCCATCAAAGCAGACCCTATCTTTGGAGAAGATGGATGGGTGGAAGTACCAAGGAATGTCTAGTCATTCTTTATGTTATTTGTTTGATTTGATTGGTCTATTTTAAACTTGATTGACTTAACTTATTTAAAAACATTTGGTATGGTTTGTATATATGATTGGATTGAATAATCACTGTAAATATAATTGGATGATGATTGATTTACTTCTGAATTACACATATGACCACACTTAGCACTTATTACACTTATATATGGATTACTCTATTATGGTTGACTATCCTATATCAAGTTCAGGGAATTTATTAGTAAGGAGTTTTTGTTGATGACAAAAAGGGAGAAGTTATAAAATAGTAGTTGGCTTGGAGTAAGGCGGAGTTATGATTGGAGTAAGGAGGAGTCATGGAGTAAGGGGGAGTTATGATACGAGTTATGGTATGGTAAATACATTTTATAAATACAGGTTGTCATCATCAAAATGGGGGAGATTGTTCGGAACTGAGATGTAGGTTTTGATGATAAAAACCTTTTTAACATATCTTATTATAAAATATATACTAACATTATTGGCTAGATAAATATGTATATGCAAGAGATATATATATATATATACATATATGTGTGTGTATATATATGCGGGTATTGATTACTGAAGACTGATCAGTATAAAGACTCAAGACTCAAGATTGAAGACTCTAGAGTATCAAGATCAAGATTTCAAGATATGTGTCTAGTTTTTATTAAAATTTCATAATAGCATGGAAATCTTCATTCCGAATTTTATTTGGGATGGAACCCATTTCTACCTTCTTAGAGGCTTATAAACCCACGACAAGTAGCTTACAAACATACGACAAGTGGCTTATAACCCATGAATATCCTAGTTTCGTACAAGTTCTCGAGTCTCGATGTGATGAGATATTCGGCACGAAGAAGCTTGCAAAACTACTTCAAAATGGATTTTTCAAAATGATTTTCAAAACTACTTTTCAAAATATTTTAGCCTTAAAATTATCGTTTTCAAATGATTTTCAAAAGGATGTTTTAGCCTGAAAATATTATTTGTTTTTGTTTTAAAATGAACTCTTGTTTTAAACTTCATTTTCAAAAAAAAAATTATATTGTTTTTTAACTAGGGATGTCGTCATCATGGGATACCCCATGTCGACATGGTGGCCGTTGAATTCAAAAGTTTCAGTTTTCAAAAGATGTCTCAATTCGTTCAAATCTCTTCACGAATGGTTATGACCGTTGGTGCTTTATAAATATCCTTCACAAACAAATTTTTTAACTAACTATTTTCTTATTTTCATTTCTTCTTCTTCTCCACAAATCCATATTCTAAATTTTTTATATTTTTAACATCGTGCCGAAATTCTATCGAATTCTCAAGTGAATCAAATTAGAATCTCATTCTTATTTGATTCTCTGCCCTCTATCGTAGTTCAAAGTGCTATTCAGAGTTATAGGATCAATTTGTAATCAAAAGTTTATCTAGTCTCTCTATAAGGTGTGGTTGTGTGATGCCCCACCTCTATACCCACGCTAGCCAAGGACACTACAGGGTAATGCCGTCAACTAACACGGAGAATAAGGCTGGTTAGGAGCGACCATCTATAGCCTTGCTTTAACTATCCATTAAATACGTCGGCAAAAATCATACCAAACAGATCGACATATCCAATGAATACTTAAAACAAAACCATAGGTGGCTGGATCTATCAGAACAGAATATAATAACTCAAATGTAATATACATCACAGAACAGTAAATCATCATATACACATATACTGAATACATAACAGAGTTTACACAACAATACAAGTCAAGTGGTATAGCAGACCACAATATACAGACGAGTCAATAGAATACATATCAGAGTTACTACAAAATGGGACTACACAAAAAGCTATGACAAAAAGAAGCTAGCGGAGTAGTCCATGCGGAAGCAAAATAGGCTAAGTCCAAAAGCACCTAACCTGAAACATGTCGGTCTGACCCGAGTATAAAATACACGGGTCAGTCTAGCTAATCAAATTAGTTAGATAAACTGAACAACAATAAACCTGCAAGGTTACAAAGTATAACAAATATCTCTAAAGGAGATAACACAATCATCTAACAAAAGATGAATCATATGATAACAAGCCTCATATCATCAACAACATATAGAAACAAAGGATAAGAATATCCCAAAGCAATCCATAAAGGCAATAGCAAATACCAATAAGGTATACAAGTTCCGCAAGGTAAACGCTACGCATCATGCGGCTCATAATGACCAACATCGAAGGGCGATACCAAGGGAATATACATATGAATGAAACATCAGAAAATTTGCTCGAGCTTAGTACTGTACAAACAAGGATCCATGAGCCCGAAGACTCCAAATCCAATATCACCCATGTGGCTCATAACGACCAACATCGGAAGCGATACTAAAGGGCAACCCAATATCACCCATGCGGCTCATAACGACCAACATCGGAAGCGATACTAAAGGGCAACAAACCCGAAGGCAAAAACCCGAAGGCACATACCCGAAGGCAACAAACCATAGTGGTGAAGGTCAGAGACCCAGTACTGGACACCCCTAACTTGCGGAATGTGTCACAACTCTCGAAAAGGAATCCGAAAAGTGTTAACGTATGTCCCATAACCACTCGTTCGCACTAAACGATTTACTATCCGTCAGCCACTTTCACACTCAAAGCAGTACAAAGTTCACCTCATCTCAGCGGTAAACCAGACACAAAGGTCAAAACAATCAATCGAATAGGTCGGGGACTAATCGGAAAGATAAATGCAGGGATTCATGGTCCGTGTTTTACCTAACCATTTAATCTTCCTTCCACTTCGCTCGAAGTGCGAAATTGTGTGTGCATTATAAATAGCATTTAAAAATTTGAGAAGGAAACTTTTAATACGATTTAGAGGGATTATTTATGAAAACCCGTGAATGAAGTCAAGAATAAGTTATCAAAGCCAAAGATGCAATGACAACCACTAAAAAGCAACTTGAATCAATAAAATTTGGAAAACAAATCAAAATATGCAAAAATAGGCAAAACAGCAGAATAGGAGCAGGTCGGTCGACCGGTTGCAAGGCTCGGTCGGCTGGCCAGATGCAAGAAATATAACATGGCTCGGGGTAGCAGGTCGGTCGACCGGTTGCAGGGCTCGGTCGGCCGAACCTGATGAATTTGCAATTCCTGCCCTATATCAATGAAATGCAAATTCTTCTAAACCGCGACCGTTCGAGCAATGGACCTAAGGAGCTTTAGCCAATAGATACCCCAGCTCCATTAGCTCTCCGATTCGCAACCAAAAACATATTCAAACATCAAAGTTAGGATCTTTAAAGAATTGAACCCAAACACTAAAAATTTGGATATTCACCAATTCAATCCAAACCAAAAGCAAGTGCATATGAACAAGGTGTTAGGAATTCATACCCAACATCAATTAAATCAAGAGAAGTAGATGTGAGTTCAAAACTCAGCTTTATCCCAAACAAAGAAGATGAAGAAGAAGCTCAATAACAAGGAGAAGACCAACCAAACACTACTTCAACCCAACAAGCTTCAGTCTAAGAATAAAACATATATTTCCCAATTTTAGGTTTAGGAAATTTTCTGAAATTGAAGAAGAAAGAGTTGGAGAAGATGAAGAAGAGCTTACCTATGGCTTCTCTTTGATTTTGGAGCAAGAAATCAAGTTGGAAGTTGAAACTAGGGCTTGCAAATTTCTGTTTCTCTTTTCCTTCCACCATTTCAGTTTTAGCTTGAGAAATGAAAATGAAAAGGAGATGAATGAAGAGAAGTGGCTAAGCTAGAGTATTAGTTAAGCTAGTGGGGTGAACCCAAACCCAAAACCCAATAGGAAAAGTAACCAAAATTTCACAAACTTCAAGCATATCAAAGATTATACTCAAAAAGATCGCAAACGCCATTTTGGAACCAATGGAGGTAGTATTGAGCTCCAATTCGGCCGTTTGCAAAAAGTAGCTTTTCGGACCAAAATCAGATTAACGACGCTATATTTAAATAAAACATTTAAATATATAATTGTTAAATATGCGGGTTGTTACAGATCTCCCCTCCTTACAAAATTGCGTCCCCGCGATTCCTAGAGACGATATTTGTAACAACTACATACATATAAACAATCAAAAGAAAAGAAAATAAGCTTGAGATGAAAAGACATACTCACCGTTCTCAAGCTAAGAAAGAAAACCCGGATAAGATCGCTCAATAAACTCTCTGGTTTCCCAAGTACAGTCATTGGGATTAGCGGACCATTGAACTTTAACGAGCGGCACGTCCTTGTTTCGAAGGTGTCGCACCTCCGTGTCAAGTACGCGAATAGGTTGCTGTACAATAGATAAGTCCGGTGAGATCTCAAGCCCTTGCAAATCAGGAGAAGTAATAACAGAATCCGACTCCCGAAGACACTTCCGAAGTTGCGAGACGTGGAACACGTCATGAATACCAGATAAATGAGCAGGAAGTGAAACTCTATAAGCCACAGGGCCAATACGTTCCGTAATAGAAAATGGTCCTATATAACGAGAAGCCAATTTCCCAGTCGTACTGAAACGCATAACCCCCTTCAAAGGAGAAACACGAATAAAAACAAGATCGCCGATCGAGAACTTGAGAGGCTTCCTACGGTTGTCTGCGTAGGATTTCTGGCGACTCTGTTCGTCTTTCATTCTCAATCGAATAAGATCAATCTTCTCGGAAGAATGACGAACAAAATCCGGGCCAAGGATAAGCTTCTCCCCAGATTCTAACCAACAAGAAGGTGATCGACATGGCCTTCCGTATAAGGCTTCGAAAGGAGCCATACCGATACTAGATTGAAAACTATTGTTGTAGGAGAATTCTACAAGAGGTAGGTGATCCTCCCAACTACCTCCGAAATCAAAAATACAAATACGGAGAAGATCTTCCAAGATGCGATTCACCCGTTCAGTCTGTCCGTCAGACTGCGGATGATAAGCTGTAGAAAAATTAAGTTTTATTCCCAAAGCTTGCTGAAGACTCTTCCAAAAATGACTCGTGAATAAAGGATCACGATCACTCACCATAGAACTAGGAACACCGTGAAGTCTCACGATTTCCTTGACATACAACTTAGCCAAATGCGAAGCAGTTCTATTAGACTTAATAGGAACAAAATGAGCAGACTTAGTGAGGCGATCAACAATAACCCAAATACTAGAATGGCCTGATCTCGAGCGAGGTAGGCCGTCAATGAAATCCATAGAAATCTGATCCCATTTCCACAATGGAATCTCAAGAGGCTGAAGAAGACCAGAAGGTCACTGATGCTCGGCCTTAAAACGCTGACAAGTTATGCAATTACTCACATAACTCGCCACATCGCGCTTCATGCCTTCCCAATAATAAAGACGATGCATATCGGCATACATCTTGCTACTACCAGGATGAATGGTATACCTAGAACGGCGACAGTCATCAAGAATATCATACCTAAGTGCAAGATCAGAAGGCACAAAAAGACGGTTCTTCTTACGAAGACACCCTTGAGAATCAATGCTAAAATCTTGCAGCGCCTCATCACAAGATCCAGACTCACAAAGCTGAATAAGATGCAACAAATCAGGATCACACCGCTGAGCATCGGCAATACGATCCAATAAAATAGGTCGAGCTCCCAAACTAAATAATAGAATAGGAGAATCAAAAGATGAACCTCGATCACGAATTTCACAAAAAGATAGAGTCTCAAGAACATTCCATTCGGCAAGCATCATAGAAATAACAGCCGAATGTTTGCGGCTAAGCGCATCAGCAACATGATTACCCTTACCAGGGGTATACTGGATATCAAAGTCATATGAAGCAAGAAACTCGAGCCAACGCTGTTGTCTCATATTGAGTTCCTTCTGAGTGAACAAATACTTCAAAGATTTATGATCGGTATAGAGAATGAAGCACTCGCCCAACAAATAGTGTCGCTAAATCTTCAAGGCAAAGACAATGGCAGCCAACTCAAGATCATGAGTGGCATAGCGGACTTCATTCGGACGCAGTTGCCTAGAAGCATAAGCAACTACCCGATCCTTCTGCATAAGAACAGCACCGAGACCACTACCACAAGCATCGATGTAGACAACAAGATCATGATTCCCCTCGGGAACCACAAGAATAGGAGCATTAGTGAGAAGTTCCTTCAATGTCAGAAAGGAAGCTTCACACTTGTCGGTCCAAACAAACGAATGCCTTTTCGAGTAAGGCAAGTAAGAGGAAGCACAACACGGGAAAAATCCTTAATGAACCGACGGTAATAACCCGCCAATCCAAGGAAACTACGAATCTCATGCGCATTCTCAAGCCTCTTCCAATTCTGGATGGCTTCGATCTTTGAGGGATCGACAGAAATGTCATCGGAAGATACAACATGGCCTAAGAACTTAACCTTATTCTCCCAAAAGTGGAATTTGGAGAATTTGGCTCTAAGCTGATGATGACGGAGAGTACTCAAGACAATTCTCAAGTGATTAGCATGCTCGACTTCAGACTTAGAATAAATAAGGATATCATCAATGAAGACAAAGACGAACTTATCGAGATATTCCCGGAATACTCGATTCATGAGATCAACCAAGAAAGCAGGAGCGTTCGTCAAACCGAACGGCATAACGAGCCACTCGAAAGAACTATATCGAGTGCGGAAAGCTGTAAGAGGTATGCTATCCTCCGCGACTCGTAATTGATGAAAACCTATGGCAAGGTCAAGCTGAGAAAAGACCTTAGCACCACTCAATAGATCGAACATATCATCGATCCTAGGCAATGGATACCTATTCCTAATGGTCAACTCGTTAAGCTTGCGATAGTCAATGCAAAGCCTAAGAGTTCCATCGGACTTCTTCACAAAGACAACCGCGGATCCCCACGGAGAAAAACTGGACTGAATCAACTGCTTGGACTCAAGCTCTAAAAGCTGCTTCTTGAGTTCCTCATTTTCCTTTGTAGACATCCTCATGGGAGGACGACTAATTGGCTACGCGCCTGGAATGAGATCAATGCGGAACTCAATTGCCCGCTTGGGTGGCAAACCCGAAACAGGTTCAAAAACATCAGAAAAGTCACAAGCAATAGGAATACGAGATATATCATCATCATCTCACGAATCAAGAGAATATAAAGCCATCTCGGACTTATCCACATCCCGAAGAACAAGAGATAGCTGAGTAGGCGAATCCGGATGTCGAAGATATATAATTCTCTCCGAACAAATAATCCTAGCATCATATCTCACTAGCCAGTCCATATCCAAAATCATATCAAATCCCAGACAAGAAATAACGTGCAGATTCGCACGAAAAGAAAAACCACATAAAAAAATCTCAACATCATCACAAAGCAAACTAAGGGTCACGGATCCCCCAATAGGATTCGCAATCCTTAAAGAAGTAACCATACAAGAAACATCCAAAGATAAATCATCAACGAGCTTCTTCGATACCAAAGAATGTGAAGCTCCCGTATCGAAAAGAACTCGTATACTATGATCACGAAACAAAATAGAACCTTCCAAAATAGATGGAGATATACCTTTGGGTTGAGAAGGACCTTTTGAAGCCTTGGTAGCATAAAGATTACTAGACTTGGCACCAGCCGGAACAGTAGGACAAGCTGAAACATGATGACCTTCCTTCTTGCAATAACGGCAGAAGAGAGGCTTAGGACAAGCTCGAATAACATGATCCGGAGAACCACAATTGAAACACTTTCGAACGAAAGGTGTTACGGAAGACTGAGGCAGAGAGCTAGGACCACCGGTCTTCTTTTTCTTAGAAGGAAAAGGCCTGGACTTCTGAATTGGAAACGGCCTCTTGTTGGGGTTCTTGGAAACCTCAACATCAACATCACTATCACACTCCTTATCGACGGTCTCGAGGTGAAGTGCCGAATCAACCAACTCCTCAAAAGAAAGCTTAAGTTGGAGCAACAAAGATTTCTTAAGATATTTCTTAAGACCAGAAACAAACTTCAAATTCTTCTTATAAGAAGTACTGATGAATTCAAGACCATACTTAGATAAAGCCTCGAATGATGCAACATACTCAGAAACAGAAGATTTCCCTTGCTTCAACTCAAGGAAGCGACGGGTCAATAAAACTTTTTCAGATTCAGGAACAAACTTGAGTTCAAATCGCTCCCGAAACTGAGTCCAAGAAAGAGTAGACTCATCAATTTCGTCTATAAGAAGCTCATACCAATCAAGAGCACGCTCTTGTAATAAGCTAGAAGTTACAAGAACTCTATCATGGTCAGAAAGATCCATACGAGAGAAGATACGCTCTCATGTGCGAAACCAAGCTTGGACTTCAAGAACGGATTCAGAGCCTTTAAACGGCTTTCCTCCAAGATGAGCAAAATCACTGCACTGACGTGCAAAGGCAGACTTGCGAGGTGGAGACACTCGAGGAGGAACTGGAGGCTGAGTGCTCCTAAACAATTCCAAAAACTGATCAGCAGACATATAAACGCCATCCGGATGTGTGCCACTGGATTGCCCAGCATCCGAACGTCGTCCCCTGCCTCTTCCAGCCATACGCTGAAGGTAAGATGAGAACAAGATTATTCACAAGGTAGATAATCCAAGATGGAATACTACGGAATAAAATGCATTCCTAGATGTATTCCCCAAATTCTATCTAACCTTGATGGTATAAAGAAGCACGATGATTCAAAGATTTGTATCACTTGTACACTTTGATGTACCGTAATATGTGCTCTATTCTGTGTTTATCATATTTTGTTCTGAACTCAGCTCTGATACCACGCTGTGACGCCCCACCTCTATACCCACGCGAGCCAAGGACACTACAGGGTAATGCCGTCAACTAACACGGAGAATAAGGCTGGTTAGGAGCGACCATCTATAGCCTTGCTTTAACTATCCATTAAATACGTCGGCAAAAATCATACCAAACAGATCGACATATCCAATGAATACTTAAAACAAAACCATAGTTGGCTGGATCTATCAGAACAGAATATAATAACTCAAATGTAATATACATCACAGAACAGTAAATCATCATATACACATATACTGAATACATAACAGAGTTTACACAACAACACAAGTCAAGTGGTATAGCAGACCACAATATACAGACGAGTCAATAGAATACATATCAGAGTTACTACAAAATGGGACTACACAAAAAGCTATGACAAAAAGAAGCTAGCGGAGTAGTCCATGCGGAAGCAAAATAGGCTAAGTCCAAAAGCACCTAACCTGAAACATCTCGGTCTGACCCGAGTATAAAATACACGGGTCAGTCTAGCTAATCAAATCAGTTAGATAAACTGAGCAACAATAAACCTGCAAGGTTACAAAGTATAACAAATATCTCTAAAGGAGATAACACAATCATCTAACAAAAGATGAATCATATGATAACAAGCCTCATATCATCGACAACATATAGAAACAAAGGATAAGAATATCCTAAAGCAATCCATAAAGGCAATAACAAATACCAATAAGGTATACATGTTCCGTAAGGTAAACGCTACGCATCATGCGGCTCATAATGACCAACATCGAAGGGCGATACCAAGGGAATATACATATGAATGAAACATCAGAAAATTTGCTCGAGCTCAGTACTGTACGAACAAGGATCCATGAGCCCGAAGACTCCAAACCCAATATCACCCATGCGGCTCATAACGACCAACATCGGAAGCGATACTAAAGGGCAACCCAATATCACCTATGCGGCTCATAACGACCAACATCGAAAGCGATACTAAAGGGCAACAAACCCGAAGGCACAAACCCGAAGGCACATACCCGAAGGCAACAAACCGTAGTGGTGAAGGTCAGAGACCCAGTACTGGACACCACTAACTGGCGGAATGTGTCACAACTCTCGAAAAGGAATCCGAAAAGTGTTAACGTATGTCCCATAACCACTCGTTCGCACTAAACGATTTACTATCCGTCAGCCACTTTCACACTCAAAGCAGTACAAAGTTTACCTCATCTCATCGGTAAACCAGACACAAAGGTCAAAACAATCAATCGAATAGGTCGGAGACTAATCGAAAAGATAAACGCAGAGATTCATGGTTCGTGTTTTACCTAACCATTTAATCTTCCTTCCACTTCGCTCGAAGTGCGAAATTGTGTGTGCATTATAAATAGCATTTAAAAATTTGAGAAGGAAACTTTTAATACGATTTAGAGGGATTATTTATGAAAACCCGTGAATGAAGTCAAGAATAAGTTATCAAAGCCAAAAATGCAATGAAAACCACTAAAAAGCAACTTGAATCAATAAAATTTGGAAAACAAATCAAAATATGCAAAAATAGGCAAAACGATAGAATAGGAGCAGGTCGGTCGACCGGTTGCAGGGCTCGGTCGGCTGGCCAGATGCAGGAAATATAACATGGCTCGGGGTAGAAGGTCGGTCGACCGGTTGCAGGGCTCGGTCGGGCGAACCTGATGAATTTGCAATTCCTGCCCTATATCAATGAAATGCAAATTCTTCCAAACCGCGACCGTTCGAGCAATGGACCTAAGGAGCTTTAGCCAATAGATACCCCAGCTCCATTAGCTCTCCGATTCGCAACCAAAAACATATTCAAACATCAAAGTTAGGATCTTTAAAGAATTGAACCCAAACACTAAAAATTTGGATATTCACCAATTCAATCCAAACCAAAAGCAAGTGCATATGAACAAGGTGTTAGGAATTCATACCCAACATCAATGAAATCAAGAGAAGTAGATGTGAGTTCAAAACTCACCTTTATCCCAAACAAAGAAGATGAAGAAGAAGCTCAATAACAAGGAGAAGACCAACCAAACACTACTTCAACCCAACAAGTTTCAATCTAAGAATAAAACATATATTTTCCAATTTTAGGTTTAGAAAATTTTCTGAAATTGAAGAAGAAAGAGTTGGAGAAGATGAAGAAGAGCTTACCTATGGCTTCTCTTTGATTTTGGAGCAAGAAATCAAGTTGGAAGTTGAAACTAGGGCTTGCAAATTTCTGTTTCTCTTTTCCTTCCACCATTTCAGTTTTAGCTTGAGAAATGAAAATGAAAAGGAGATGAATGAAGAGAAGTGGCTAAGCTAGAGTATTAGTTAAGCTAGTGGGCTGAACCAAACCCAAAACCCAATAGGAAAAGTAGCCAAAATTTCACAAACTCCAAACATATCAAAGATTATACTCAAAAAAATCGCAAACGCCATTTTGGAACCAATGGAGGTAGTATCGAGCTCCAATTCGTCCGTTTGCAAAAAGTAGCTTTTCGGACCAAAATCCGACTAACGACGCTGTATTTAAATAAAACATTTAAATATATAATCGTTAAATATGCGGGTTGTTACAGGTTGTGCCTGGAAATCAATTGGGTGATCTTGAGTCTCGTAAATCAAGAGAGTTTTCCCCGGACTCGTGAGACAGAAGGGTACCGCAAGGCCTTTAGAAATTGAGGATTGTAATCTCGACATTGGTATAATAAAAATCTGTATGAGGTGGTTTGCCTTGGTACAGGACTGAATGTAGGGTAATTCTGAACCAGTATAAAATCTGGTATATTCTTTCCCTTTACCGCTTTTTATTTACTTTCTGCATCTGTATTTGATTCTATGATTGTTCTGTAATTAAGTTCTGCATTTGTTTATATCATAAATTTTAAACTAGTTCATATAAGTCTTCAAATTCATTAAACACTATTCACCCTCCTCTAGTGTTAAATTAGCCTTAAGATCCTTAACCCGCTGTCTATTTCATAAGCAACAGTCCCAAGCACGGAAGGAAGCTTTGATGAGAGAGAAGAATGTGATTAAACGGATGACTTGCGATTTTAGCAAGCTCTCCTCTAAAACAAGAACCAATAACCAAACAACTCAAATCTTATAAGAGAGAAAGAGAGGAAGTGGAAGTACCACGTCTAGGGATGGATATTAAGTTGTAGTTGTTTAGTATTTGTTGTATTAGTTATGCATTTGTGTGTTTAATGTGTTATGACCGAATTATAATCTTATTGTATGGTTTTTATTTCTAATAAAGTAGAAATGTTTGATAAATTTGTTCCATTAGTAAGAAGTAAATATTCGGTAAAGTTCTCTGTTTCATCCGCAAATTTCATGCAATGACTTAAGAAACAACTTCACAAATAACTTTACAAAAACCTCAACATACATTCATCATAACCTAGTACACAAAAAAAGTTCAGAAAAATTAACAAAACAACTTTAGTAAAAAAAATTAAGCAAACTACTTCGCACTAACTTCAATAAATGACCTCAATTATCATCAAAAAGTTCACAAACTACTTATATATTTATGACTAAATAGTCCTAATATTCCTTCCTCTATTAGCCCATAAGTGGTCAATCAATTGGTCATGTGATTCAAAATGTGCTACTTGATCTTTAATATGCTTCGCTGTTGAAACATATTCCTCCACCGAGTTAATGTTTCTCTAGGATCTAGTATTTGAACCCTTAACATGTCTGGATAACTATTTTTTTGGTCCTAGTACTCACGTCTTTCAGATTCAACAATCATGTTATGACTTATGATACATGTATACATAATCTCATAAAGAACTTTTGTGTCATGAAATCGGGCATAGTTTCGTAAAATCTAAAACCTTGCTTGCAAAACACCGAATGTACATTCAATGTCCTTTCTGTTGCTTGCCAATTTCTCTATGAAATACTTCTCCTTATCATTGGTTGGGACCCTACATCCCTACGTTAATGTTCTCCACTTCGGATATATGTCATGTACCAGGTAGTATTTCATTCGATGCATGATATTACCAACTTTGTATTCAACTTCCATTGACAATCTATTAGCCAGTTCTGAAAACAAGTATGATTGCTTTAAAATATTGATATCATTTAACAAACCTAGTACCTCAAAAAATGCATGCCAAATACATAAATCATTGGATGCTACAGCTTCTAATATCATTGTTGGCACCTTTATATGTCTGGTGAATATTCCTTTCCAGCCGGTCGAACTGTTTTTCCATGCCCAATGCATGCAAGTCAAACTACTAAGCATATAAGCCCTAGCTTGTCCACTAGCCAGCAAATTAGCAGCATCATTTGGACCGAGCATACGTAAGTATTCATCGCCAAACTGCACGACCATCATTTTATAAAATTCCTTTATGCACCATATCACTCTTGATGATGTAATCCTGAAAAATTCATCTAATTTATCACCAGCCATTACATAACTCGACATTCGTAAAGTAGCTAAGATTTTGACATGTGGTGAAATTCCAATTTCAAGTGCCCATTTAACCTTTAAATAAAATAAAGGTTGTTTTCATGGAATTTTAAATAAATTTTGCTAAAAATATCAGTAACCAAGAAAAATCGATGATAAAAAACCATAATATCGTAGGTTGGATTGCCAATGATGTAGTCCTTCATCAGCCTTTCATGTCTACCATTATAGTCTCTCTTATAACGATGGACAATTTTTCTTGGAAAACTATCACGTGTTTGCTAGTAGGTCCTTCACCAAAAAGTTAAGAATATCCTTGAATGAGCTGTTGCGCTTCAAACTCGATAGTTCGATTGTCCAGCTCATCTTCCTCGTCGATGCTTTGTTTCCTGTTTTGGTTGTAGTAGTAAAGGTTAGGATCCCTTTTTCGTTTAGAGAACTTTGTAATTTAATTCTTAGTTTGCTTATCTTTCTTTTGTTGTGTTTTGAGTATTTCAAAATCAGAGTATATATGGGTGTGGGAAATAACAAGCCATTGAGTGGCTATGGATTGCTCAACATGACTACAGTGTACGATCAGTGGTTATGGATTGCACAACATGACTACAGTGTATGATGGGACAAGCCATTGAATGGTCATGGATTGCATAGTATGACTATAATGTACGATGCAACAACCCATTGAGTGGCTAAGGATTGTACCGCATGGCTATAGTGTACGATGGGACAACCCGTTAAGTGGATACAGACTGCACAGCATGACTACAATATACGATGGGACAACCCATTAAGTGGCTACAGATTGCACAACATGACTATAATGTACGATGGGACAAGCTAACTCATATAGCCATTGATTTCACAATGTGGCTATAGTAATCATATAGAATGAATTTGTTTCTATTATGAACATAGATGATTGCCAGGTGGACATTTTGAATTGGTTGTTGCAAGTCACATGGATCATGAAATTACTATTTATAATGCAAGGGTTGGTATGAGAAGTTCATAGGATTCCCTAATCCTTGTATTTGTTTTGCTCAAAGCTATTCAATTGCCTATAATAGCAGAGAATGCTTCCAAACTCAATGTAGATTCAGCACAAACAGGTGTACCGCCTATCCCTAAACCTTCCAAACAACCCATAGGTATTATATCTTCGTCTCCACCATCACACGCCATATGCCTGATGCATGAGTCGATATCTATGAAATCACTAGGGTTCGTGGGATATGAGAGTATCAAAACATGCGATGGAAATTCATTAGCATAAAACCCGATCCACTTGAGAAACTCTATGCTTTAATTTAAGTATTTTCTACCATCATTGCAGTCCATCTTAGATTCAGATTTGGATTTCACGTTCTTGAAATATTTTAAGATAGTAGTAGTAGAAAAAGATGTGTACTATGAATCGTTGTTTGGGTTTTCTTTAGTCATAGAATCATATTCGTCTAAACGGCGAATGCCTTCATATGTCCAAATGTAAACTGTTATCGTTGAAAGAGATTGCCTCATCCTTCTACCCATTGTTGAGGAGTTCCTCTCTACAAGAGAGTTCCTATATATATATATATATATATATACATATTAAAATTTAAAATTTTAGTTTACTGAAATTATAAATTATAAATGCGTGTGCATATGTTTTAAACTGATTTTTTACCAATGAAAAAAATTATGTTATCTACATATAAAATATTAAAATATGTGTATATATATATATTATTTGGAATATATATAGGTATACATATATGTATATGTATTTATGTATATTGGTAGAAAGCTTATATAAAATATATGTATGTATGTACGTACTTAATTTGAATTCTTTTAAAGAAGTTCGAAAATAAAAATAAATATATGTACGTGAGCGTGTACGTGCAGCGCGTGCACATATATATAATTTAAAGGTATATGAAAATTTTACCTATAAATTCGATCGGTTGTTGACACGCTGTATTATTAGCCTTCCTTTTGAAGTATGGTCTTCTTCCTTCTAGTTTGGAACATAAATCCAAACTATAGTCTCCAACTAGTTATTAATAGGGTTTATGGGTTTGAGTTTGATTATGTGTAATAAAACAAGAAAATAAGGTGGTACTTATAACCATTAGATATCGCAAATATCTTCTCTTTTTTCTCTTATCTCTATAATAACCTCATCTAGTGAAAGAGAAATGTTCAAACCCCATCCTCTTTCTTCTATGGTCACCTCCTTATGGATCACTTCATAATATTGAGCCTAAACAACATCATATACATTAATTAAACAAATATTTTTCCAGCTCATATATTAATTAAATTAATATAGAAAAATTATATGTTATTTAAATTTATTCTAAGGCCCTAATAAATAATTAAAATCCATAAACGATACTAATTTTTACAATTAATTTATAATATTTATTAATTAATTTAAATAAGTTTATTCCAAAAAATTGCTAGCACTAAGTGTGAACTCGATCCTCGGTATTATTTAAAGAATTTGTATGTATGGATTTTACTAAAGTACACTATCGTATATAGGCTTAGTTAATTACCGATCATTTAGGTGAAGTTCAATTTTTAGTATTTATTAAGCCATATCCTAAGTGATGATATTTTTTTTGCTTGTTTTCTTTTCATGCATGATTTTTGACCATCGACCAAACTTTAGATATTTAAGTGATATAGTTATGATGAAAGGAAAAGCCGCATAGACATCGCCGCTTAAGGGTGGATGCTTAATTAGATTAAGATATTATTTTCCTCGATTATCTCTCAGCAACAAAACTTGTGCCATTATGGCACAGCAATGAAGCCAAAACTACTATGCGCTTTGATATCAAATTGTCCTATATCATTTTTGGTGGCCGAGTTCTCGTACGTGCGTCACATGACTGAAATTTTATGAGAAAATTTCGGAAGTGACCAATTTATAAATGTTATAAATTAAATGAAGAAATTAAAATAAATGTTATATGTAAATGTTACTCTAATTTACTACAATAAATTTAGTAAGTTGTTATACTGTATTATCTTATGCAAGTTAGTTTATAGCACACTATCCAGTATTAGGCCATAATATACGATGCAGTTGAACCTTCATTTAAAGTAAAATCTATAAGCACTAATGTATCTAAACATTCAATATATTTATTATACATATGTGTAAGTATGCACGCGTCCGCGTTTTTGTATGTATGGATAAAATATAATAATATATGTAATCACATGACAATTTGATTTTACATAAAACAATACTTTAACTTTATATGTGGTTTCATATTAGTAATATAGTGATTTATGTCTTACAATCACCAAAAATTTATATAAGGAGCGTTCAACGACACCCCTATTTTGCAGCACCACTTGTATCCCCTTGTTTCCACCACACATTCGGATTTAAATAACAATATGAGGTGGGAGAGAGAGAAATTGTTATTATTTAAATCAAAATTTATGGTGGAAATTCGGGGGCCACAGAGGTGCTGCAAAATAGGTTTTCCATTGAGCGATATATATATATATATATATATATATATATATATATATATATATATATATATATTAGAAGGAGCATTACCGACTCCGACTCTAATCATGTTTATGTGTGCATTTCAAATACCTAATATATACATGCATAGTGCATGTTACAAAGAGTAACTCCAACAAGAAACAATTCAACTTAATTATTCAGGGTTCACGTTCCAATAAAGTAATTCAGACTGAATATTAAAGGTAATATTCAGCTTTCAATTTAGAGAACTAAATTAGAACTACATGCCTATTTGATGGGCACTCAATAGGCGTCTATTAAATAAGCGCTTAATTCAAATTTATTAAAAGAATTTAATAAAGCATAACATGCGGTAATTAAATAATTTTTTAAGACCTAGGTGCTCATTATAGCGCCCAATGCTAGGTGCCTACTAAATGTGCGCCCAACACCAACTCTCGTTAAATGAGTGCATGGCCGCTGAAATTTTCTATCCCTTTCAGCCATGAATATTCATTTCTTGAATATTCAATGCCCCACCACATGTACATATATATATAGTTATAAATCTCAATAACTATGCATTTACATATTTATTTCATTATTATATATAAGTACATTCATTTTAAATAGAATTAAATTAATCAATCAAATTTACATATTATTCAAAACTAAAATGAAATGATCTCAACGCTTAATTAATCTTAAATATGATTTATGTTTAAAGCATTGTTCATAGTAGATATAATGCATAACTACACACAAATATACATACATACGCACACACACAAATACACACACACACACACACAGATATATATATATATATATATATATATATATATATATATATATATATATGCGCGTTCGATGGCACCCCTATCTTGCACCACCTTTTTTGCCCCATGATTTCCATCATACATTCCAATTTAAATAATAGTATTATATGGTAAAGAGATAAATAAATACTATTTTAAATCGTAGAAATTAAGGATTTATAGGGTTACTGCAAAATAGCCGTGTCATTGAATGCTCAGACAAGGATCTTAAATCCCCTCATTTCAACCAATATTTCTATCCCTTTTAATCTTCTGTTTGAACTCTAAACTGAAAAATCAAGGCTATCTGTTGCAACTAGTTTTTTGGTAGGAAAAATAAAATAATAATTGCATGAAGAATAAAGAAGAAAGAAGATAAGGAAGAAGATTTTTCATTTCATCATGATCATTACACAGAATTCTTTGTAATATATAGACAATATATTGTCATTGTGAATAAGGCATGATTTGTAACTACTCTACTCACAATTTGACACCTCCCACATAGGAGACAATTTTTATAATTAATTATATTCTTGGCCTAAATAATTATATATTAGTTCCTTCCAATTTATTCTAGAGTGCTCTTAGACTTGGAATCTTCTTGGCTTATTGATGAATCTTTTGGGTCTTGCTTCCTCGTGAATATTTGTTGAGTCTATATGTAATGTTGCATATTCATTAAATGTGGATGGTGTATCTTTGCTCCCCGCTTTGAGGATGACTTTGTCCTCAAGGTTAAAATATGGAAAACGCTTTTAAAATTGCTTTTTAAGTTCCTATATTGCTTCACGTGGGACAAGGCCTTACCATTTGATGAAGAATTAGTGGTGATTAGATTTAGTTGTCTTGATGTGAATATGTTTTCCAGTTGGTAGAAGGGTTGGACGTAAATATTTGTGGAAGAAAAGGGGGTGGCTGTAGTGGTATCATCGTTAGGCCAATATTTAAGAATGGAGATATGGAAAACTGGGTGGATTTTGGAGTCGAGTGAAAGTTGAAGCTTGTAAGTGACAGATCCAGTGTTTTTGAGGATTTGGTACGAGCAAAAGTACTTTTTGGTGAGTTCATGAAATATTTTTCTTAGAGAAAGTTGACAGTAAGGTTGAAGGCAGACAAAAACCCAATCTCCTATGGCAAATTGCTTATCTGTTTGATGTTGGTTCGCATGATTTTTCAATCCTATTTGCGCCTTTGCTAAATTATTTTGTAATTGATGAAGTAGTTGGGTTTTATCGATAACCGTGTAGTTACAGCCCTTCTAATTCCCCACAAAATCCTTGCTGTAGCATATATCACTCTTCGACTGTTACGCTTTTTCAATTTAGCGCTATTAAATAGTAGATCTGCTTTATGCTCCGCTATTTTCCACTACACATGCTAAATTAAGACATTTTAGCACTTGCTTTAGCAACATTATATAAAAAGGTGGATTTGAATAGTTCTCTTTTAAACCAAATTAACGAAGTTAGGGTAAAGACCTAATTTGAAGTCATAAGTGTTCAATATAAGTTAGAAATATATTTTAGTCATCAAATCTGGACTGCATGAATCATGATATTTTTTGGTTTTTTTATATAAAATTAAATGACATTCCTCTTTCGTACACAAATGATGTGAGAGATTAAATTAACTTTATATATTTGGTTTTATAACTAACGAAGCTTTATGCACCTACGCTTCATCCTTGCTATAACTTTTTTGCACCTCCACGCCAAACATTTAACTACATAGATCGGTAAGCTATTCATCAAGGTCATCAAGGTTGGTAGTAGTGGAAGTGTAGTCCAAAAGGATTGGAGGTGGTCCACCGTATACCACTTGAAAAGGGGACATGCCTGTGGAGGAATGACGATTAGTGTTATACCACCACAACCCTGAGGTAGAAGGTTGCTCCAATTATATAGCGCGTTGCCAACCATTATTCGAAGGTAAGTTTTCAAGCAACGGTTTACAACTTTGATTTAGCTATCTGCTTGTAGATGTTATGCGCTGCTCATCCTTAATTCCATGCCGTGTGGATGGAAAGTTATTTCCAAAAGTGGTTTATAAAGATACGATCTCAGTCGAAAACAATGAAGCGAGGGGATCCATGTAGACGTACATATTCTTGGATTAATCGAGATGATAGTTCGGCGGTTGAAAAGGATGTGGACAAGGCAATGAAGTGAGCATATTTGGATAGACGATCTACAATAACCAAATGATTGAGTTTCCTAGGGATGGAGGAAGATGGATGATGAAGTCCATGGAAATGTCTTCCCAAATTCGTGTCGGAATTGAAAGTGATTGAAGCTAGCCTCCAAGGGAAATATTCTCTGGTTTCAATTGTAAGTAAATGGAATAACTAGTAACTAATTTTTTGGCATCCAAGTACATTTTTGGCCAATAAAAATTCACAAACAATCGAGCTAGAGTGGAGTGGATATTTGAATGTCCTATGATGTGAGAGTTGTGGAAGGTGACAACAGTTTTGAGTTGAAGATCGTCACTACTAGGCACAAAAATTTATCTGCCTTGAAATAACAAGCCATCACCGAGTTAAAAGTGGTTCAGGGCATGGTGCTGCTAATTGGAGGTGGCTAACTTCCGAGCTTCTAGATCTGAGCTTGTGGAACGACGAGTTGCAGGTGGGAGGTCGAATGATGGCAGAGATGTGGCAGCAAGTGCGGCTGTAGTGGCCTGATGGTGTACGACATGGGGTAGGGTATTGGGTAGTGGTGAAGTTTGCTAGTGGTTCGCAGCAAGGGTATAGTGTTCGGTAGAGACGACATGGGCTGGTAGTGTGGAGTAGGGTAGGGTTTCAAAGGGTAGTGAAGTTGATTGGTGGTTTACGGTTTGGTGCGAGTGGGAATGTGAGGTTGCAGATGGTGGATTTATGGGAAGAGAGAGTGACGAAGTGGTGGTAATTTGGGGAGTGAAATTGGATGCAGGATATGGAATTTTGGACAGGGCATCTACTACTGAATTTGTTAGGCCGAGCTGATATTGAATTATGAAATCAAATCCAAGTAATTTGGTGAGCAATTTCTGCTGTCAAATATTTTGAATGGTTTGATCATAAATTGGTGGAGACTTTGGTAATCGGTGATGATGGTGAAAGGTCGACCTAAATGGTAATGACGCTAACGTTTAACGAAGGTGATAATGTGCATTTCACGGCTATAAGTGGATGGATTTTGGAGCATTTGGGGAAATGTTTTGCTGAAAAAAGAGATGGGGTGTTTATTTTAGGATAGGATGGCGCTAATCATGGAGTTTGAGGCATTGGTATAGATAGTGAATAGTAGAGAGAAATTGGGTAAGGCAAGGATTGGTGTTTGGGTAATGGCTTTTTAAAGGCGGCTATATGCTATGGTGGTTTCGTTGGTCCAATGGAAGGAATATTTTTTGAGGAGGTTAATAAGGGGGTTGGCTATGGATGCATAATGGCGAATGAATTTTCGCTAATAGCCAATTAAGCCCAAAAATCCATGAAGTTCGGTGATGTTTGTTGGAGTAAGCCATTCAAACATTGCTTAGATTTCTTTGGATCAACTTCATGCCATGGCTTGAGATTAAGCGGCCCAAGTATGCAATTCGGTGAGATCAAAAGTGCATTTGGATAGGTTAATGAAAATTTTGTGTTGGGATAGGGTTTTTAGGGTTCGCAAGTGGGCTGTATTGGCTATAAATAAGTATGTTCTCGAAGAATACTAAAATGAAGTGGCGAAGGTGAGGTTCGAAAGTAGAGTTCATGGTTGCTTGAAATGTGGAGGGTGTGCTGGTTAAGTCAAAAGGCATAACCACGAATTCATAGGGGCTTTCGTGGATACTTAAAGCTATTTTGGAAATATCAAGGGATGGACATGGATTTGAAAGTAACCACTTCTTAAGTCTAGTTTAGTGACATAAGAGGCACTATGGAGTTCATCCAAAAGTTCGTCCACTGTAGGGATTAGAAAATGATCTTTAATGGTAATAATATTTAAGGCTTGGTAGTCGACACAAAATCGCCACATGCTGTTCTTTTTCTTAACAAAAAGAACATTATATGGAAATTGGCTAGTTGAGGGTTGAATGAGTTTTGTGTGGAGCATCTCAAAGTTATTGTTCTCATTCGAATTTTTGAAAGCAAGGATAACAATATGGCTTAACGTTAACAGAAGGACAGTTTGGTGGAAGGCTAATGTGATGGTCTGGTGAACGGTGAGGTAGAAGATCGGTTGGTGGTGAAAATAATGCAGAGTGTTGGTTGAGGAGATTTTTATTTGAGGATGAAGATTGGTTGGTGGTGAATATAATATACTAGAAGGATCAAGTTGGAGTCACGAGGGCAATATGCTACGGAAAATGTAGTGGCGAGTCGATTGAGCTGCTGAAGGGAAATTTCAGTTGGGCTTGGGGGCGTTGAAGGCCTGTTAAGGTAATAAGCCTATTATTGTGGAAGAAACTCATGGTTAAGATTTTGTGGTCAGTGGTAGCAGGGCCTAGTGTCTTCAGACATTGGATTTCCAAAATAACATCATGTCCCGAAATCCAACACGTGAAAATTGGTTTTAAAATAAACCTAGGCAATGAGTACGTTGACCTCTTTACATAAGCCGATACTTCAAATTTTAGCCCCATTTCCAACAGTGACTGCAAACCTCGAATGTGTATCCACTTCCAGATCAAGAAATTTGGCAAATCACAGTTGGAGCATTTGTGGGTATACCCATGTCTATCGGTGCCAAGACTTAGTGGTGATTGATGGTAGCTGAGATACATAGTGCTCGTAGGTTTGCAGCGCCTGTAATCGAGTGAAGGGAGTGTTCGGGCGATGGCTCATCTGCTAGTAGGCCGTCAAATGTGGCGATGTTTGGATGTGGGTAGTGGTCGGCAGCGGATGAAGGGGAATGGTCGAGTTTGTTAGTTTTCTAAATGCAAGAGTAGGGCTCGACGATGCTAAGAGGAATGGCTAGGGTGGTATTTTTCATTGCAATTGAAACGGAGGCCTTGGATTCGATGTTTGTTAGTTTATCTCTGTACCATACAAACTATCCCAATCTAACGATCCATCCTTCTTAGCAAGACGCAAGTTCGAAAGTCACTTTTAGACGTTGAATCGATGTGTTTGGAGAGACGGAATGTTCATTTTATTGACAATGACACATACGACGATTATTCTTCGGACATTGAATTTTTATATTGGGGTTATCTTTAGTCACATTAGAAACCACATATAAGAATTTTTTGTAAGTGAGTGCGATCATAACATTTCTTGATCGGACTTTATAGTTTGCATCATTCAATGTGTTTTTCTATAGAAACAGCTTCATTATTATCATTTTATTTGCACAAATTATTTAGAGTAAATTAGACAATATTACATATATTCTTTACATGAAATTATTGTCAAGGACAAAATTTCTCAGCATTTTTGCCTCAAGGACAGACCTTCAATATTTTAGCCCAAAGGATAACTTTCTTTAGGTATCAGTTTTTAGTTATGGATAACGGTTTTTAGGTATCAGTTTTTAGTTATCGGTAGCAGTTTTTAGGTATCAGTTTTAGTTTAGTAGCAGTTTTGAAAAAATGTTTGTCCTAATGAATAATTTTGGAAGAATGTTTGTCCTTATGAATAAATTTTAGGAGAATGTTTGTCCTTATAGTCAAAATATTGAGGCCGTATCCTTGAGGCTAAAAATATACAAATTTTTGTCCTTTAAACTAATTTCCCCTGTTCTTTATTACACTGGTTTATTATATTTATCTAATAAGGCTCCCACTAGATTCTACATCTCTTAAAAATCTTAAAAAATTTGCAGGAATCTAACATTTCTCTGATGGGTATTAAGATCTATTTATCATTACTATAACCTTGAGGGCACTCATTAAATTGTACAAGTAACACTCTACTAATTATATCTCGTACATAATTCCTAAGCATATTTTTTTTTCTTCTTAATCTTCTTTATGACCTTGATGGTGCTTAAAAAATCATAGAGTACATTAGATACTCTTTGACTCATTATTTCATGACCGCCTAAAGGTAATTTTATAACATAGGAGGTGCTCAATGAAATTGAAAATATTCTTGCTAATCTACGAACAACATAAATATAACTATAAATATTTTATGGCTTAAGAGTTCTCAACAACCATAAGTATGCATAATAATCTATTTATTTTGTAAATAATGGAAAGAAAATTATTTTAAATTCATAATTTAAAATAATAATATTGAGTATTGTCGAAATTTTAAGAGAGATGAGTGTAATATCTCTTGAAAACATATGCCTTTACATCTTATATATACTCTTTTAGGTCTATATAGATTTTAATTCATTTAACATCTTTCTTTTTTACTTATGTGACACACACACAAAGACACTTTTAATTTATTATAACGTTTATAATTTATAAAATATATTCACACATACATACATGCGTTCATATATGATTCTTTATTAATTGAACCTTTTAATTAATATAGATATAACTTTTATATTTATGTACAATTTAAAACAATTTTATTTTTTCAATTTACAAATTTTACTTTATTTATATTCAAAAAAATTTAAATCAAAATTTGTAATATTCAAATACTCAAATTTGTATTAACATAAGGGATAAAATAATTTTGGACCTTCCACTAAGGACGTACCCTAAAAACCGACCACTTCAATGAGTCAGGTAAGGAAAGGAGGATGGGAGGTTTTCTGTAATAAAAACGTCCCTTAAGTAGAGTGATCTTCTCCCTTGTCAAACACCCTTGCCTTTGACACCTTGTGACTTCCCTTAAGTGTCAGCTAAATATTCATGTTAATACAATGCAGCTCTAATACCATATTTGGATCAGGTGCATCAGTGCGGGAAAAATAAGCAAATATAAAAAAGAAAATCATTTTGTTCACTTTACACTAAGTCTTAATTTTTTCGTTCTCATGGATAATGTAGTCGCATAAAATCACATTTAATATATTTCAGTAAAAATAATTTTTTGTTTTAAATTAATCATATTATAATTTTAACTTTGATACTTTATATGATGACTATTATTTCTTTTTGTTTTAAGCATAACCAATTCAATTTATTTATATATGCTTACTACTAATGATTACATGTATAATATTTTAATATTTTAGAGTGATGCATTGTACTAATCTAATAATTCGTGAAATAAATAACATGGGGTGCATATGTGATCAAAGGGATTTCTGATCAGACTATATGTAAGGCATATAATTCATATATGGTATTGCATAATTATATTGCAGACGTACACACACACAAATAACTATGTTTTAGCCTATACATAATTTTTTTAATCTAAAAGCTCATGGCTTTGGGAACCTTTATATATAATATTTATATAAATGTAATTTACATATACATAAATATGTATAATCATATATGTCCATAATAATTACTATATTAATAAATATAATATTATGTTCGACTATGTATAAAAATTATTAGGTTTAGATTTTAAATTCATATATATTTTATATATAATTGCGCAATAAACACATTTCTTCTATTAATAATAAGAATTCATTGAATATGAATCAACCGTGTCTTCTTGAAATACCTAAATTATCCTTTCCTTTTTCTGTATCTTTATCCCGTCTCATTTCGCTTCTAGACCAAGTCCATCGCTATGGCGATTCAACACCAACAACACCATCATACCCAATTTGTTATTATTATGGCCAATTCTTCAACCACCCTATCCGTCTATTCCCCTCTCTTATTTCTTCTCTTATCAATAATAAAAAAAGAATGGTCGATTTGGTGCGTGCATATTCTCTACAAGCAACCAATCTCCAAATCGGGTGACAGTTGGCTAAATCACCATCATTACAGTGATTGCAATCGAACATACCACCACCACCTAAACTGAATCTATTCATCTCTATATACATGAACGCACACTTGCTAGCACCAAATCAATCGATGGCTCTCGTATATATACATATAATTTTTTTGAAAATGGATTCCTTTATTATTGATAACAAATATATTATAATACATATCGTGCCATTATTTACTATTCAACTCTTGTTGAGTTGCCTGGTTATACATACAACAATCTAGAAAAACAAACACATATAGATACACACAATCAGTGAACATTTTATACAAGCACCAGCACATGTTCATGCAGCCTTTATTATTGTTCTGATAAAAGAACCATGCAGCCAGTGATGTAACAGTTTGAGTCCAGAATTAAATTTTCTTGGAAGTCCAATTCGCTTTCTTCTTTTGTATCCAGAGTCGCCTCTAAAACCATGCTATATTTAAAGTAAGGCTTATCCGTTAAGAATTGCGCCCATGAAAAAAATTTCAATTCAAACATCAGGCTCATTTTAACTTCTCCAACCCCCTGCAACGTTTTCTTGTTCTAATATGATAAACAATAGGTACATCTTTCTAAGATCCATGTTGACATAACCGCAACACATGACTTTGTGATCATGAACTTCCTCTCACGCGAGAAGAGTTCCCTACGTTTTTGTATTCCCGTAACTGCTCATTTTGGAAGTTGTTATCATCATCTAAGGACGACGAATCTAACGTTGTCGGAACTGTTATGACCCGAAATCTCGAGTCACATTAGAACCCATTCATCGCTTTCATTCTTTGGCCTACGATCTTTATCCGATTTTTGCAAATCCAATGTTGATTTGAGTCTCTAATCGTCGTATCTAAATTGGGGTCGACTGGTAAATACCAGGGTTCGTACTTTTCATTTCATCGTTTGGTTGACAATCCTTGTCATAGTCTTTAGCAGTTGCAGGAAGCCCTAAAAACCCATATCCATCCTAAAATGTCTTTGTTTTACCCAGATCTTGTTAAAATTGTTGTCGTAAATGACATTAACCGCTTTCCTACCTTTATTTAGATGCGGCACTTTAGGAAGAAATCGACATTTGATATCTATCCTTGTTATACTCGTCGACTTTCACCTCATACCCTAGGACGTAGATCCATTCTCTAGTCCATGTATTCATTTTGCTCAAATCTATTTAATTGCTTATAATAGTAGAGAATACTTCCAAACTCAACGTAGATTCGTCACAAACAGGTGTACCGTCTATCCCTAAATCTTCCAAACAACCCATAGATATCACATCTTCGTCTCCACCATCACACACCATATGCCTGATGTATGAGTCGATATCCCTAAAATCACTAGGGTTCGTGGGATATGAGAGTATCAAAACATGCCATGGAAATTCATTAGCATAAAACCCAATCCACTTGAGAAACTCCATGCTTTAATTTACGTATTTTCTACCATCCTTGCAATCCATCTTAGATTCAGATTTGGATTTCACGTTCGGTAGTAGTAGAAAACGATGCGTACTATGAATCGTTGTTTGGGTTTTCTTTAATCATAGAATCATATTCATCTAAAGGGTGAATGCCTTCATATGTCCAAATTTAAATCTGTTGTCGTTGAAAGAAATTGCCTTCACTTGTTGTTTAGGAGTTCCTCTCCACAAGAGAGTTCCTATATATACATGTTAAATTTTAAAATTTTAGTTTATTGAAATTATAAATTGTAAATGTGTGTGTGTTTGAAGTTGATTTTTTACTGAATAAAAAACATTACGTTAAACTTTATTAATTAATATATATCTAAATATAAAATTTATAATATGTATATATATCATTTGGATTATATATATAGGTATGCATATATGTATATGTATGCATATTGGTAGAAAGCTTATATAAAATATATGTATGTATGTACTCAATTTGAATTTTTTTTAAGAAGGTCGAAAATAAAAATAAATACATCTACATGAGCGTAAGCATGCGCGCACATATATAAATATATATTTAAGTATTCGAAAATTTTACCTATAAATTCAGTCGGTTGTTAATTAACACCTGTATTATTAGCCTTCTTTTTGAAGTATGGTTCCTTCTTCCTTCTAGTTTGGTATGTAAATCCAAACTATAGTCTCCAACTAGTTGTTTCTTGGGTTTAGGGGTTTGGGTTCGATTGTGTGTAGTAAAATGAGAAAGTAAGGTGGTACTTATAGCCACCAGATATCGCAAATATCTTCTCTTTATGCTATTATCTTTATAACAACCTCATCTAGTGAAAGAGAAATGTTCAAACCTCATCCCCTTCCTTATGTGGTCGCCTCCTTATGGATCACTTTACAATATTGGGCCTAAATAACATCACATATATTAATTAAAGAAATATTTATTTCAGCTCATATATTAATTAAATTAATATATAAAAATTATATGTTATTTAAATTTAATCTGAGGACCTAAATAAATAATTAAAATCCATAAATGATACTAATTTTTATAATTAATTTATAATATTTATTTATTAATTAATTTAGATAAGTTGAATTTGAAAAATTGTGGGCACTCAGTGTGAACTTGATCCTTAGTATTATTTAAAGAATTTGCATGCATGGATTTTTAATGAAGTCTTATACGGTTTCGGTTTGCCAAGTTTGAACAAGATGGTTTGTGGGTTAATTATATTTCATTGTGATCATTACATAGCATTCTTTGTAATGTATAAACAATACATTGCCACTGTGAATAAGACAACGAAAGTGAAGGGGAATCCACGTATTGTAGCTGCATTGAATACCAACCATCTGTCTAAAATCGACAAGGGTCAAAATGATGTGAAATGGACAAGTGTAAAGGACAATCCATAGAAAGACTTAATACATGAAAAAACATTTAATGGGTTCTCACAGATGGACGAAATACTCACTATGTGCCTACGCGAACCCTGAATAGATTAGCTGAAAGATGCTGACGACCGATTCATCTTCATTAAACCCACTGCATGTTACTATAGCAATATTCAAACTATATATCTCATGCATGATGAAAACATCCTTCAATTATGTTGGTACTTCTCACAGTCTATTTGTTGTACTAAAGAATGATTTGAATCCACAGTTATTGTGCCTCTGATACAGCAGACAATTGAGTGGTAAACTGGTTCTTGGATAGATGCAAACATCATTGCACCTACATTATGCCATGTTCATCCTTACGTACCCTGTCACTAATTCTTCATGCTTCCGCTCAATGTTAAGTGACTCGATCCATGCAGGACGCCTTAGCAATTTTGGCTGACTCGGCCAAGTGCTTCCAAACAAACACACTTTCAGTTGCTTCAATAGCCAAGTTATCCGGTATTATTAATAATGTCTGATGAACTTAGATAAAACAACCCACTTATGAGTTCAAAATAGAGAACTGCCCACTGATGCGAGACAAACCTTGCTTCCACTCAATGATATATAATCACGTTATTTGTGGTACTTAAAAATGACGTTCTTATCTCTCCGTTGTTTTTCAAAAGAAATTACAGAGAAAGAGAGAAATAACAAGAAAAAAAAAATGCTAGTTTATAGTTTAGTTTTGTATTTTCAAGTTATATAGTCATTGTATTTTTATTTTTATTTTAGATGGATGAAATTTGTATGTATAATATATTAGTATATGAACGCATCAAAATCAACTTCGTTGATCAAACTTCTTGGTCAACACGGTGAAAAGTCTTTATTTTTCAGAAGAATAGATACACATGCATAATGACTTATAGATATGCTATAATATAAGTGGTCAAAAGCACAAAAAACATGAAAATATTCTCCTGCATGTATTTTGCACTTCCATTAAAAAGAATTAATATTTTTTTACTTATGCTCTACTGACTCAATAATAGTGTAGATACACTATGAAGAATGAAAATCTCCGAAAAATATGGACTGAGGAATCTAACCAAATGGCATCGAGCTCATGAATGAAAATCTAACAAATGACGTCAGTTAGGGATGAATCTCATACAACTTACATCATCGCCTACATACCATTTTAGTTAAGCAGTAGTGTATGAACTATGACAAGTTTAACGTATTTTACCTACCATACCAAAAGGCAATCAACATGTGCCCAAGTGACACAGACCCCAAATGTATTCCGATTCACTGACAACAATTCCAGCAACAAAAATTACGAATAAAACTGCACCAATACTTACATTTATTCTCAATCCGAAAGTGGTTATTATTATTACGAGTGTATATGCACGCCCAAATGAGTCTACTCTAATCACAATGTCATGTATTAATTCAACAACATATTTGTATGAGGTATAGAGTAAATATAAATGGTTGTTGTCACATAAGAGGTAAACAATTAGGAGATAACAGTTGAATACCTGCTCTATAGCTAGCTCAACTCTTGCACCAATAAACATAATATTTTGGTACCAAGAAATACATCCTTGCTAACATTAAGTTTAAACACTGACATTTAGCTATATATCAAACTGTAATCAATAAATTATGGATCAACATAAAAACTACTAATTCAATATATAATTTATGCCTTCTAATAGTTAATAAAGTAATCAAGGATGAATGACTAATGACGAATGGGGAATGAAGACAAACAATGATAATTGCAGATATGCGTTTGTGCCGATTATTGATGATAGAATAACAAATGTTCCACATTCATGAAGTGAAAATGATTGCGATACAATGGCTAAGTAATATAAAGTTCCAATTTTTCTCAAAATACAAAAAAAAAAACAAAGGTATAATTATATAAATGCATACCTAAATTTGAATCAAGAGTAAGACACCAACTAAACATGAGCATTAGGTGATACAGTTGCATCATACTCATGTTGTCTGTAAATGTTGGTCAATTTGTTTGTGCAAATATCTGTGATGCCAAATAATTAGGTGTGTCAATTGTTGAATCTTCCACCTCTCCATTGAGATAATTTTTAGGAAACATTTAGCCAAAGATTCATCTCATATTGTTGTCCACCTCCATTGACATAATTTGTTGGACAAAATTACCCAAGATTCATCTTAACCAAATAGTGAGATCAACTTCTTCCATGGCTTTTGGGTTCAACCTTTTCTTCTTTCCTTAGCTAAGTCTTCCATGTTCTCTTTAGTGGAAAACTTGCAAGCGCTTTGTCAAATTTCAGCCACACTCGCATAATTTGCATAGAGTTAAGACACAATTACAAAACAAATAACAAATAGTTACTATGTAAAATGATTAAGATATTTTATTAGCATTTAAATGTCACTACATCACTGCACTAAATTTAGTTTTCATTTAAATGTAACCTTGATCTTATCAAAATGATTACTGAAAAATAAAATTGCACTATCCAAGTCTCACCATATTTCTAAAGAAAATCAAAGATCGATTTCGGTAATGGTAATAATAAATATAAATCAACTCGAAACTCTAAACTCTAACTGAGTGTACCTCATTTAACTTTTTTATTACAACCATTCTTTTTTCTCTACTGATATAATGAAACGTACTACGTAAGTAGTAAGTCTCTTCTATCCATTTTTTATATCTTCATAGCGGGATTAATTACGAACATTGCCACAGCATCATGAGCTAATTGAAACTTTTTTCCACTCTTTTTCTCCGTTGAACTATCACGCAGAGACCAAACAATGTAAGCATTTACATTTTCATTTATGTACTCTTATATTATTTATCGAACAAACAACGTATGACTTCATCAAAAGACCTATTGTATTAAGCCATTTTTTATTATCTAGCGTTGAATAAACTAAAGCTACAACCATACCTCCATATGAAAAAAAATGTATAAAGTAGACTATTTAAGGAACGTAGAGTCCAAATTTACCTTGATGTAGGAAAGATGTAAGTAAATTCAAGTTGTTATGACCAAAGATTTCTTCCACGGTATTTACAAATAACTATTAGAATGGAGTTGAGGACTATTTGATGTCTTACAATATCATGATACAAATGTATTGATTTTGTACTATACAATATGATCTTTATAATCCCTTATAATTCAATAAGAAAAAAATTGTCACGACGACTATATTCTTCCACAGGATCCAAAGGTAATACTATAGCTATGTTGAAAATGTAATATGAACAGGTTTAATAATTTTTACTCTTTTAATGGCAACTGGCGATTCTCTGGCAACTGGCGAGTAGATCTTGTTTTCACGTTCGCTTTTTATTCATCTCCTACACTTCTTTCCATACCATGTCCTCTCCCTTCCGATCTACTCCCTTGCCAGCTGCTGCATGCCCTTCCAAGACCAGATCTGGGAAGGAGTTTGGTTCCCTTTCTCGCACTTTCGTGGCTTCATCTGCTAATTTTCCACCTCTTAGCACCGTTGTTGCGTCTCCCATTAACATAATTTTTTTTTTTTTTTTTTTTTTTTGGAAAAAGGTACTTTATTAACAAAGAAGCATATACGTTCATGATATGCCTCGTTAAAACCTTCCAACCCCCCTAACCTAAATGGGTGCGTTAAGGAAGGAAAAAGAGTACATATCACTTTCGTATATTAACAGTACAACAAGCAAATCTGTGTCAAGCTATCAAACAGATGGAGGAGTAGAATCGAGATAAAAGGTACTCAAAATCATCCGTACGAAGAGCTTGCACAAATAAAAAAACCACAATCCAAAGGCCCTACCAAATACAACCGAGAACCAAAAAGCAAAATAAAAAGAAAGGGGGTACAATGCCGATTAGCATCCTCTCTCATTCAAGACGAAGGAAGTGAAAAAGTCAACTGCCTTCATTGAACAGATCTAAAACAAATACCGCAGCTAGATGCTGGTGGAATCCAGCTGACTGTCGGAATCAGGGGGGACGAAAACAATCTTGGAGTTTAAGTCCTGGATCTAATTTCGAAATGATAAGTTTCTCTTCTTCGTTTACTGAATGCTCTTGAAATTTCACTTGTAAAAGTTGCTTGCTTTCGAGAATAATTTGGTTGATTCTTAATTGGAAGGGTTGTTCAAGACCCTTAAAAACACGGTTGTTGCGTTCTCCCCAAATGTTCCAAATGATAGTAGTAAAGAAAATATTAAAAATGCTCTTTATCGGTGATTTCATTTTATTCTGAGCTTGAAGAATCGAGTTCAGTAGACTGTTGATGTCGTAGTTCGTATTTAGCTGTATGTTAAGTTTAGGCAGAAGAGCATCCAATACTTGCCGCGAGTAGGAGCATTGAAAAAACAAGTGATTTATATCTTCCATTTGATTAGAACAAAGCACACATTTTTTATCTATGTTGGGTAGCCACTTACTGATTTTGTACTTTGTCTGCAACTTGTCTCTAATGGCCAACATTGCACATGTAGACATTTTTGGTGCGCAACTCTTGTCCCATACCACAGTAGACCATTCGAATTCGGTGTGTTTGGTTCTGAATATGCTCCAAGCCGACTTTAGTGAGAACTGTCCTTGTTTGGTGGGCAGCCACCACCAGAAGTCATGCTCCATGTCTTGGTGAATGTGAATTTTTCTAATTTCTACATGTGAGTTTATAGGGATGAAATTGAGTCTATGTTTCCAACTATGATTGGTTATAAGGCTTGATACAGCTTTGTGGCAGCCATCCATGATTCTCATGGTGTTCCATCCATAAGAGTCAATAAGATTAGATCCCTGAATCCAAGGGTCAAACCAAATGTCAGTGTTCTCACCATTGACAATTTTTCTGTCAATATGTCCCTTGCACCATTGTCTAGCATGCAGTATAGTCTTCCATGTATGAGATGCATTGTTATCTATTCTGATAACCCAGAAATTTCCTTTGTTCCCATATTTGTTGTGCATCCATTGTGCCCATAAGGAATCTCCATTAATATAATTCCATAATAATTTTGCTGCAATGGATTTTGCTATGTCTTCAATTTTCCTGATTCCTAGACCCCCTTCATTTTTGGTTTTGCATACCTCATCCCAGCTCATTTTATGAGATTTTGATTTCCACAAGAAATTTGCACATAGTGAATTGATTTTTTGTATAATAGATGCAGGAATTTGAGCAATTTGTAACCAGAAATGTAGCATTGGTTGGATGACAGATTTAATGAGTTCTACCCTTCCACTAATATTCAGAAATCTGTTATGCCAGTTGCTGAATTTTTTGTTAATTTTATCAATGAGCAAACCAAAATCTCTAGCTTTCAAAGTATTATTAGATAAAGGAATTCCCAAATATTTGATAGGCAGATTATCTGGTTTGATTTTTATTATGTCCACTATCTTTTGCTTACATTTAGCCCCTTTGCTGAAAAATACACTGCTTTTTCCTGAATTTATATCGAGGCCTGTGAAGTTTGTCACACGCTGCAGTATTTGTTGTATGGTTTCTGCATTGTTAGTTGTAGCTTTCGCCAAAATAAGAATATCATCAGCATACAATAAATGAGTAATGATGGGCTCCACTTGATAAATAGGACTGAGATTTCCTTTAATGAACTCTACTTCCATGTTCAGAGACAAGAATTCCATAGTAATAGCAAATAAATATGGGGAAAGAGGGTCCCCTTGTCTGATGCCTCTCGAGCTATTTATAAGACCATAAGGAGTACCTTCTATTAAAATAGAAAAGTATGGTGTGGATATGCACTCATATATGAGGTTGGCAAAGGTTAAGGGAAATCCCATGGAAATCAACATATGATGAATAAATTCTCTATTGATTTTGTCATAAGCTTTATGTAAGTCAATTTTCATACAAACATTATTTGAGTTTTTCCTATTAAAACTTCTCACCATCTCATAAGCTAGAAGAGAATTTTCTGATATTGATCTGTTTGGGATGAAAGCATTTTGATTATGAGAAATTAGATCATTCATGTATGCTTTCATTCGATTGCAAAGGAGGTTAGCTAGAATTTTGTATGTGACATTGCATAATGAGATAGGTCGAAATTCTGCTATGGTAGAGGCTTCTGGGTTTTTAGGAATTAAACATAAGAAAGTATGATTAATTTCTTTGATTAATTTGCCAGAATGTAGAATGCCATTCATGGCTTCCCAAATATCCATTTTAATGTTATCCCAATGAACTTTGTAAAATTTAGAGTTGAAACCATCCGGACCGGGAGAGCTGTTTTCATTAATCTGAAAAACTGCCTCTCTAATTTCTTCCAGTTGGAAAGGACTGCATAAACTGGATTTAGCATTTTCTGTCAATATTTTCTTGCAAATAATGTTGGGAAATTGACTTATAGCTTGTGGCAATTGGAATAGATCAGAAAAGTAACAAATTGCTTCTTCTGCTATAGTTTCTGATGTTGAGATCCACTTACCTTCATTATTGACAGTAAAGTTGAATCTTCTATTTGATTTACATTCAGAAATTTTACTATAGAAGAACTCCGTGGGTCTATCTCCTTTAGTGAGCCAATTCATTTTCATTTTTTGATCATTGTCTATAGCAAGTTTTCTCGTCAACTTGTGTAGACAATCGTAGTTATTAGAGTAAGAGAGCAATAGACTTTTATCAAAAGGATTGTTGATTAATTGATTGTATATGTTGTTGTTCTGATCTTTCAGCTTATTAAACATAGCTGTTATGTTTGTTAAATTGCTTGACCATTTCTTCAAAATATTTTTCACCGCTTTCAGCTTGCAGATAAGCTTGTATAGAGGATTTCCAGTGTTTCTTTTTTCGAGAGGTTCGTAGATAACTTGGTGGTAATCATCATATTTATGCCATGAGTTTTTGTATTTGAAAGGTATCTGTCTCTTTCTCTTGTTTTGCATTTGGATATTAATTAAAATTTGTGTGTGATCGCTCAATGAATGGTTACCAAAGCAAATTCCAAAGTTATCAAATTTATCAAGCCAAATAGAGTTAACAAACACACGATCAATCTTGCTATGAACTGAGAAGGAGATACCTCCTCTCCAAGTGAAAAAATTACCTGTAAAAGCAGGTTCCACAAGTTGTGAAAAGTTAATGCATTCAATGAAGTTATTATCCCCAACTGAATTAAAGGATCCATTGTTTAGTCTATCGCCACTAAAAAGTATAGAGTTGAAATCTCCTGCCACAAGCCACGGGAGGTTGACATTTTTGGATAGATCTATAATATAATCCCAAAGTGGTTTACGCTTTTCCTCTTCATTAAAGGCATACACAATTGTGCACATTAGGTTGATATTGCTATCACTGTAAAGCATGCTAGTAATATATTGCTCACTGGTATGAATTATGATATTATTCCAAATCATCGAGTCCCAAAAGATGATGATGCGACATCTTTGTTCTTCGGTAATATTATGGGAAAACTTCCATTTTTTGTCAATTTTATTAATAAAATTTTCTATAGAGAGATTAGATAACTTATTCTCAAGAATCCCAACAAGGGAATACTTGTTAGAATTAAGAATATTAATTACTTCCACTTGCTTGTAGAGGGCATTCATCCCTCTAATGTTCCAAAAGAGGAACTCCATTAATTGTTGATGTTTGGGTTGCTACTTTCTTCCGGGGAAGTAGCTTTTCCCGAAGTCTTTGCTTTCTTTGATTTTTTCTGCTTACCTTTTATATGGTTAATCATATTTATCCATGCAGGATTATCCATAACTTCCGCATTCGTTGAAGCTTTGAATTCGAAGGGGACTTCCTCTGTTCTAGTTTTTCGGGAAGCTTTGGACTTGGAGAAGGACAGGGATTCTGATATGGCCATGTCTTGCTGTTGAATCGAAAGTTGTTCCTTTGGCAATTGAACCGAAGTTTCAACTACTGAATTTTTGTCTGCAATTGTGTACTGAGCCTCATTATTAAAATTTGTGTTGCTAATGTCATTTATGTTATTTAGAGATTCCATGTTATCTTTGTTATTAATGTCATCTGATGTAACAGTAGTCAAACTAGCATTGGATGGCAAGACTGTTTGATTATTAGGCATAGCATAATGGTTCTGTTCTGATGTTATGACTTTGGATTGTGAAATATACTGGGGAAGTTGACTTGTTACCTTAGGCTGGTTATGTGATTCTGCATATTCATTCGACAATGTGGTACGCTGCTTCTCTAACTCAACACTTGCGGCATTGTCATTTGGAAGGGGTTCAGTTGGGTCTATATTCATGTCTGACGTGTTATCTGAGTTGACTTGTTTAGTTTTCTGAACCCATACTTTATTGAATTGACATTGATTTTCCATGTGACCAAAACTCGAGCAATTTGAGCACGTACTAGGCTTCCATTCATAGATAACTTCTTGCCATATAATCTCATCTCTTTCATTTAATATAGGAATTTTAGTAGGAAATATAAAAGAGTTTTCAATTTCGATTAGAACCCTAGCGTATGCAATCTTGATAATGCCTTCAGTGAATTTGTCAAGTTTGATAGGAGATCCAATTACGGAAGCGATACGACTAATCCCCTCTTCCGTCCAAAAGTCAAGTGGCAAATTTGGTAGTCTAATCCAAATCGGGATAGAATGAAGTAATTCTTTATTGAGTTGCATTCCTGGGTGCCATCTTTTTATCATCATAAGTTTCTTATTGTAGTAGTAAGGACCACCTTCTAGAACATTCACACAGTCTTGTTCTTTATTAAATTTAATCACATAGAATCCATTTTCCATCGAGAAGATTGAGAAATCCTCTGTTGGTTTCCAGACCCTGATTATGTAGTCCTTGAAATATGGATAATACGGTTTGGGACCAACTACATAAATCACAATGGCGTTGTTCCATTGTTTTCTGGCGACCGATATCACTTCAGAAGACATTTTAGCACACTTCAAAGAATTGATTTCCCGAGGCTGATAGAATTTCAGTGGAACCGAGATAGGAATATTATTGCCTTTAACTACCTCGTTCCATGCTTTGCTTGAGGTGGACGAAAAATTCCATTTAGCAGATCCAAAATTTTTACTCTGAGGTGGAACATGAGCATTCGTAACCGAGGGGTTCGATGTTTTAATCTGCTCTGATACAACACTAGATTTTATTGGTTCGCTATAATTAGATCCAGATCTCTTCTCGGCTTGAATACTGACTTTGTTAGTAGCGTTTTTGGATTGTCTTTTCCATCTGCGGGATATTACTTGCGTGAATCCATCATCTTCTTGAATCTGAATGCCTTCATTACTGGAAGGTTCAAAACCTGGAGGGTGAATAGGCGATAAAGGGACTGGGCCGAGATGAGGGAGACCCTGATCAGCAGGTGGAGATGAGGACATCGGGTCGGTTGGGTATTGCAGGAGATTCGATCGGAGGAGGGAAGATCGTGGAAATTATCGGTGGAGGAGAGAGTCGGCTAGGGTTTCTTTCAATATGTCAGTTTCACATAATTTACACTTATATATAAACACAATTTCACACAACTTCCCAGAACGGAAGGTAAGAATGATAAATGTGATGGAGAGGCATCAGTGCGCATGAAAACCAAAATAAATGTAAGGGAATTAACGGAATTTCAAAAAGACATGGTTGAAGCCAGCATACTGAATTTTCATTATTAGTAGTAAAGATTATTATTGAACAACTAGTCATGGCTTGTTCATTTAAAAAACTATCCATCGTTCAATCAGATATGCAGAACAATTGTTGCGGTTGGTTTGAGGTGAATTCAAGGCTAGTTGAGTAAATAGAGGATTGGTTTTTAACCATTACCAATGGACCTGTTTAGTTTATCATTCTTTCCTCCTTTTGCACTAAACGAACCAATTCCACATCCTGATAAGCTCAAAACCAGCCAAAGACTAGTTTTGTAAAAAACAAAGGGAGAATTAAAAAGACGAAGTTTTCACCGTTTTAATTAAAATGGCGAAGTCTTCGCCGTTTATTTCTCCTCTATATTACCCATGAAATAAAACGACAAAGATTTTGTCGTTTTAAGATTTTGCTGTTTTAATTTATAACGACAACCTATTCGCCGTTTTAACCAACAGTCCCCCGATCAGTTAACTTGCCACAAAACCAAAAAAAGCAAACCACGATCAACTGAACAAATCATAATTGGTTGTGTGGTGGCTAGTTCAGTTTACTTTTTTCACTAAACCAGTCATTGCTGCGTGTGCCAGTCTTTGCCGCATATATTTGAAACGGTAAAGACTTTGATATTTTAAATAAAACGACAAACACTATGCTGTTCAAATACCTAACGTTCAACTGTAAATGGCCAGTTTACAACGGCTAGCTTTATACCAATATATAACATTCCTCTATTCTTCTTTCCTATACAACGAAACTTCTTCGCTTCTTTCTCCTCTACAACATAATGTCTTCTTCGCCTAAAAGTTTGGACCGAAAAACAGTAAGCAAAAAAATCCATTTTCACATCAAAAACTTGTCCATTTGATCCATCATACCCTTCTATTGATTTTTTCGACTTCTGTCCCCAAAACCAACAACAAACACTTCTACCGCAACACGAATATGGTTATACGCCTTTTTCAAACATGCACTACACTCCACCCTACACTCTCCAAGTTCCTGCTAGCTTCCATCATCATCAACAACCTTAATACCATTCTACCGCTTCTCAACCATACTACCAGCACCATCCCGTCACTCTTTCAAGTTGGTGCGCACAAAGATCATTCATCATATACGTCGTTAATGATGCAATGTGGCCAACAATAACGTTATCTTAGTGCGCAACAGTTAGACACTCACAACCGAGATGCTATGTGGAATCTTTCAAGGTAGCTTTCGTAAGAGCGTTACCCACCTACCATTGTTGATGTTGGTAGTAGTGACGAAGAAGAAGAAGATTAAGATGTGGATGTAGAAAATATTAAAAAAAGACACGATGAAGCTGTTGAAGAGATGCATGTGCCTCAAACCTCATAATACAACAAAAAGAAAAAAATGAAAATAGTTGAGCTGTATGTTAGGCGGTATTCGTAGGAGATCAACTTGGGATTGTCGGCAACCGCTGGAAGTTCGCGTTATACAGGTCACGTTCGAAACCTTTCTTCCTCATACGAACTGAACTTAAATTTTCATTTAAAATCCCCAAAACCCCATATTCAAACTTTCAAACCTCAAATTCAAGCGTCTCAATCTTACACAGCTCCTAAATCACTTTCTATTGCTTCCAATCTTAGCTATAACCTCTAATTTTTGCAAAAATCCTAATTTTTAGCCTAAATTTAGATTTGCCTATTTTAGTAGGGCTAATTGGTGATTGTAACTGTTTCTAATAGCCTAATAGGTTTATAGTATCCCATGAAATACCTATTTCATTTGTTAACTTTAAATTATGAAAAGTAGGTATAATTCGTGAATTTGTGCATATGTGTAAACCATCATATATGTCTTATTTTTAACATTGTCTTGTGTTGATTGGAGTGTTTATGTGTTCATATATGTGTGTGTATGTGTTAATCATTATATATACGGACACACACACATACTAATAATTAATAAATTGTTTTCTATCGAAAACATTGTAAAAATAATAATTTACATATCTACTATAATACGCTGAATTGACCTTGTTCGATAAAATACGCGGAATAATGTAAAAAATTAATAAATTTTAGAAAGATATAAAATTAATAAATTTTCAACCGTTTACAAAAAATAATATATCATATAATAAATAAGAAGACAAACTATAACACTTCCAATTTTTGTATAAATTACTTTTTTATTATGTCACATAGAGAGTTTTTGGCCCTGTCCGAACTGTTGTACATGATCGTTATATAAATATTCGTTTTTATCAAAAAACAGACGTTTATATTCATCTGGTACAATACTTGCTGGATTCGTTACTGTATTGGACAAGTTATAAACACAGTAAACAGTTATATTTCGTACATTATTTCGTTTTAAACGGTTCACAAAATTTCATCATCACTTTTCCTTTTTATTTCTTATGTATACGCATTTGTGTACAAAACAGAAAATAAAGGAGAAGTGCTGTCGATATTTTCTTGACTCGTTTAAAACGAAATAATTTACGAAATATGATTGTTTATTACGTTTGCAATGGGAAATAGGATGACTGACCATCAAAATAGAAAATCATAAACCAACGTTTCAATATTGTATTCTTAAGTTGGGTTAAATTGATGCGTATAAGATTATGTATCAATACATTGAAAAATAAAATAATTTGTAAAACAACCAATATTTATTTTTAAATTTGTGACATATTTTCAAATAGGAAAAATGATCGATTATTTGTTGACCGGAAAAGATAGATGTATCAAAGAAGAGGACTAAGAGACTCAATAAAGAAAGATTTTTATATTGGTATAAATGTAATTGTTTAATTTGCTTTAAGTAATAATGAAAACGATGTTGAAATTCGTTGTCCATGTAGTAGGTGTAAACATTTAAAGTATCTGTTACCAGATATTGTGAAAGTTCAGTTGTGAAAAATCGGTTTCATACCGGAGTATTATGTTTGCAATCGTCATGGAGAAATTATAGCACATACTTCTACAGAGTCTAAATTAGAGGTGGCTGGTAACGAAATTGTTATGATGAATGGTATTGAAAATATGGTTGAAGGTGCAACACGATCAATATTTCCTACGGTATAAGTTGATGACGACGATGTAAATGTTGAAGAACCAAATATTAAAGCAAAAAAACTTACGATTTGTTGGCTGGCGCATTAGGATAGCGATGAAGCGAAGGTAAGTGTACTAATCTTTTATTAATTATTTGATTGATATATAAATATCAAAAAATATTTGGTAAGTAAATAATATATTGTTTATTTAAATGTACAAACAGTGTCGTAGAGAAACTCTGCATATAGGAACAGGATTCCTGTCACTCATTGGGGAGGGTCCAAGTCGTTTCAACAATATCGCCAGGAGTTGGTAAATTTATTAACTGTGAATTGTAAATAGTTATTATGCTATATAATTTCAAATATACAATAATAGTACATAATGATCAATTTCAGGAAGCAGTGGCCTAGGGTCCCGTATTGTAAATGGATGTATTTACCCGTACTCATGCTGTCAAGCACGTAAATCCAAACGGGGCTGTTTCATAGTGACGATAAATCATGGAAGAGCCATGTAAGCATATTTTAGTTTATATACTATTAGAAATTGTTTTAATTATTAAAGTATAATGAATTAAGATATTATGCTATTAATTTTAAATTTATTTTTATTTATTCATGCAAGCACGGTTTATGGAATAAAGCCAGACTCTTGGAGGAAATAGGTCGAGAGCAGTTGACTACGGACGAGGAGGATGACATTTTTGAGTCAGTCATGGACCCACCTTCATGAAACAGGTGTTATGGTTTGGCAATCAAGCGGTAATGAATAATATATTTAGATATAACGGTTTAGTAACCATTAGTTCTAAAGAACTTTACTTCGCTTTAGTTTCGATAATAAGCTTATAGATATAAGAATTAACTTATTTTATTGTAGGTTCGATGGTAAGATTGTAGTAATTGAACTTTTACTAAATTAAATAAGTATTGCAAGGTAAACAGAGGAAAGCAAGGCAAACCGGAGCTCAGATCGTTCTAATGGAGATCGAGGAATTGAGAGCTAGGGTGGCGCAGCTGGAGAAGCAGAACCGTCGGCAGGCCATTGAAATGGCACAGCTGCTGGACAAACGTATTGCTGAGTATATGCAGTAGTATGGTGGTCGCTTTCCATCTTCAGTTGGTTCTGGAGGTTTTGGAGGTAATTGATAGGAGATATATATATATATATATACATACATATATATATATATATATACATACATACATATATATATATGTGTGTGTGTGTGTGTGTGTGTGTGTGTGTGTGTGTGTGTGTGTTTTGTTATGCGTCATTGTTTAGTATTTTTTGATGATGCATTGAGTTTACTTTGAGATGTTGTGTATATTATTTGATGGTACGTTGAGTTGTTGGTCATTTTTACATTTGTGAGTTGATGGTGGGGAGTTGGTGTTCCACGGTGTACATTTTGTACAATGACATGTATGTACATTATGTTAACGAAGTGTTGGTTGGTTTGATTTTATGCGAGTTATGCTTGGTTTAATTTTCTTTATGTGATTTGAGTATATTTTTTGATTTGGTGTTATATTGAATATCTAAATTCGATATGTGCTTTTGTGTGACTATATTATATTTTTGGATTGTGCATAGTAGGCTAGAATGTAGCATAATACCCAAAAAATGCTTTAGAAATTCTGACGGCTTCCGACGACTAGCGATGGCTTACATGTTGAAAATTTCCGACGGCTAGCGACGGCTTTTCTACTATCTCTTGATTAGCCATGTGTCTTCGACGGCCGTCTAGAGCCGTCGGGGACTTTGTTGGTAGCCGTCAGAAAGTTTGCAACGGGCTTTGTTGGAAGCTGTCGAGTGGTGACAGGAGAACTTGCGATGGTTTTTTGAGTCGGTTTTCGACGGCTTCCGACGGCCGCTGACGGCTGCTAGCCGTCGAAAATCTAACAATTTCTTGTAGTGAATAAACTACTCCGATTCTAGTCCAGGGAGCGATCCTAGCTTTCAAAAAATATCGTCACTGTTTGAAAACGATGACGGCCGTCCCCTTGGAAGAAACAAAACAATTCAATTAGAGTTGCAGAATGTAGATTTTTTGAGATTCTTAGAAACTCTAGAAAGGTTTATTAGTGAAACATAGAGAGAATGGAGAAAGGTTTACGTTACATAGGATGTAATCAGAGTCGAAGTTTTAGAAAATTGTTACACAAACTCGAAAGTTTAAGCAAAAGTCCCAAGCACGGAAGGAAGCTTTAATGAGAGAAAAGAATATGATTAAACTGATGACTTGCATACAACAAGAACAAGTAACCAAACAACTCAAATCTTATAAGAGAGAGAGAGAGAGGAATTGAAAATGCCACATCTAGGGATGGATATTGAGTTGTAGTTGTTTAGTATTTGTTGTATTAGTTATGTATTTGTGTGGTTAATGTGTTCAGACTGAGTCATCATCTTATTGTATGCTTTTTATTTCAAACTAAGTGGAAATGTTTGATAAATTTGTTCCATTGGTAAGAAGTAAATATTCGGTAAAGTTCTCTGTTTCATTCACAAATTTCATACAACGACTTAAGAATCAAGTTCACAGATAACTTTACAAAAGCCTCAAAATACATTCTTCATAACCTAGTAATCAAAACAAGTTCAGAAAATTAACAAAAAAAAACTTTAGTAAACAACTTTGAAACAACTTAAGCGAACTACTTGGCGCTAACTTCAATAAACGACTTCAATTAACATTAACAAGCTCATAAACTACTTATATACTTATGAATAAGTAGTCTTAACATTCGTTCCTCTATCAGCCTATAAGTGGTCAATCAGTTGGCCATGTGATTCAAAATTTGCTACTTGATCTTCAATGTGCTTCACGGTTGAAACATATTCCTCCATCGAGTTAATGTTTCTCTAAGGTCTAGTATTTGAACCTTAAACATGTCTGGATATTTATTTTTTTGGTTCTAGTACCCACCTCTTTCAGACTCAACAATCATGTTATGACTTATGATACATGTATACATAATCTCATTAAGAACTCTTGCGTCATGAAATCGGGCATACTTTCGTAAAATCCGTTTGCAAAACACCGAATGAACATTCGATGTCCTTTCTGTAGTTTGCCAATTTCTCCATGAAATACTTCTCATTATCGTTGGTTAGAACCGTATACCCCTGCGTTAATGTTCTCCACTTCGGATATATGTCATGTACAAGGTAGTATTCAATTCGATGCATGATATTACCGACTTTGTATTCAACGTTCATTGACAATCCATTAGCCAGTTTCAAAAACAAAAATAAGTATGATTGCTTTAAAATATTAATATCATTATTAAACCTAATACTCCAAAAAATGCATGCCAAATACATAAATCATCGGATGCAGCAGCTTCTAATATCATTGTTGGCACCTTTTTATGTCCGGTTAATATTCCTTTCCAGCCGGTCGGACAGTTTTTCCATGCCTAATGCATGCAAACCCAACTACCAAGCATTTAATTAAACACCTAACTTATCCTTTAGCAAGAAAACTGGCAACATCATTTGGAGCTAGCATACGTAAGTATTCATCGCCAAACTGCATGATCATCGTTTTATAGAATTCCTTCGTGCACCTTATCACTATTGATGATGCAATCCTAAAATATTCATCTAATTTATCACCATCCATTCCCTAACTCAACATTCGTAAAGTGGCCAAGATTTTGATATGCGCTGAAATTCCTATTTCAAGCGCTCTATTTAACCTTTAAGTAAAATAAGGATTGTTTTCATGGAGTTTTAAATTAATTTTGCTGAAAGTATCAGGACTCAGGAGAAATCGACGACATAAAACCATAATATCGTAAGTTGGATTTCCAATGAAGTAGTCCTTCACCAAAAAAAAATATCCTTGTGTGAGTTGTAGCGTTTCAAACTCGACGGTTCGGTTGTCCATCTCCTCTTCCTCATCGATGCTTTATTTCCTGTTTTGGTTGGAGTAGTAAAGGTAAGGAACCCTTTTTCATTTAGAGAACTTTGTAATTTTGTTCTTAGTTTGCTTATCTTTCTTTTATTTTGTTTTGAGTATTTCAAAATCAGAGTATATATGGGTGTGGAAAATAACAAGCCATTGAGTGGTTATGGATTGCACAACATGACTATAGTGTACGATCAATGGCTATGGATTGCACAACATAACTATAGTGTACGGCCAGTGGTTATGGATTGCACAACATGACTACAGTGTACGATAGGACAAGTCATTGAATGGTCATGGATTGCATAATATGACTATAGTGTGTACGATGCGACAACCCATTGTGTGGCTACGGACTATACCGTGTGGCTACAGTGTACAATGGGACAACCCATTGAGCGACTACAGATTGCGCAGCATGACTACAGTGTATAATGGGACAACCCATTAAGTGGCTATGGATTGCACAACATAACTGTAGTGTACGATGGGACAAGCTAACTCATATAGCCCCTGATGGCACAACATGGCTATAGTAATCATATAGACGAACTTGTTTCTATTATGAACATGGATGATTGCTAGGTGGACATTCTGAATTGGTTGTTGCAAGTCAAATGGATCATGAAATTACTATTTATAATGCAAGGGTGGGTATGATAAGTTCATAGGTTTCCAAATGGAAAATCAAACTTGGACTCCCCGTGGTTATTTACTATTGATTAAAGCTTGTATGCAGGCCGATCAAAGATACATGGAAGAGAAGGTCAATGAAGATTTTTGGGTCAACGTCAATGAAGCTCATAATAACCATCCAAAATGTAGGTTAAGAAGACGAAATTTGGATACTAGAAGTACTTATGTTACGTTTACTAGAGCATGTCCAAGGTAAGGGAAAATTATAGCGGAAGTGAAATAAGAAAATGTGCTTGAGATGTCTAGATCAACATTTGGCTCTTTGTATTTTATGGATTATCAGAAAACTTTCGTAGGTCATGCTGTGATATGTGGGTTAGTTATATTAGATGGTTTGAGTGATTTCTATGTGTTTTTAGGTGTTTTATTTGTTCTATGTATTTTATGTGTTTCTATGTCATTGTTTCTTGTATTTCTATGGGTTCTATTTGTTTTATGTGTTTCAATGTCACTGTTTTATGTCATTTCATGGATTATATTTGTTCTATGTGTTAGTGATAGTAGTTATGCCAAATAGATTAATACTTAAACATATATAAATATACATTAGCATAAACATCAACATACTTAAACTTGTAAAAGCATAAGTGGACAAACACAGACAAATAATAAGTACATCAACGAGGCTAGTTTTAGATATTAGTTATGGCAATGACCAGCCTGAAATTCCAGTGAGCTTAGCCTATTGCAAAGCATTGCAATTTCTTGTTCAAGTTCAATTATGTTTAACAACCCAATGATGGAATGGATCATCAATTCATTCCCATAACCCAAACCTGCTGGAAAGTTGGAGCATTTATAGTAGCGCCGTCTAATGTCATTTCCACTTCTTACAATGGAATAGATAACCGTAACTCTACAAACACAAAATATCGGACGAAAGTCAATCACCTTTTCTTTTTCAATCAGTGGATTATGGAGTTCGTGTCTTCCTTGTCTGATTCCACGCAAGATTATGCACTGATCTCCAAGTCTTCTCTTAACTGTTGCTCTTATTCCTATCGCTCATGCTTGCTTAGGTCTTTGTAGTGCTTTTCCTATATTTTCACATTTCACTCGGTTGGTGGTTGAGCAGAAGAAGGATTTGGTGGGAGTGTGTGACATAAAGGACCTTAGTATGAGTATGAAGAAGGCAAAGAAACGTGGCTGTAGTCCACCATGTTGATATACCATACTCAATGGCAAGAGGATCCTATTTATAATAATCCAGTGCATAGAAAAATGAAAAGCACATATGCACAAGAAAAATGTGGCTACCCTAGTGGTGATAAGTCAAGTCATTGACAAAAGTTGTAGATTATGACTATAGTATTGATGAGACAATTCACTAAATGATGTCGGGCAAAATTGCTACAGTAATATATTCATAAAGTAATACTAACTTTCAACCATGAAGCATATTGCATTGAAAAATGAAAAGAACATATACACAAGAACAACATGGCTACAGTAGTGGTGATAAGACAAGTCATTGACAAAAAGTGCAGAATGTGTAGTGATAAGACAAGTCACTAAATGATATCCGCCAAAATTACTACAGTAATATACTCATAAAGTAATACTCACTTTAAACCATGAAGCAGATTGCACATAAAAATGAAAAGCACATATGCACAAGAAAAATGTTCCCACAACAGTGGTGATGAGACAAGTCATTGATAAATGGAAAAAAACGTGGCCGTGATAGTGATAAGACAAGTCATTGAATGATATCTGCCAAAATTTCTACAGTAATATACTCATAAAGAAATATTAACTTTAAACCATGAAGCCGATTGCAAAGAAAAATGAAAAGCATATATATACACAAGGACAACATGGCTACAGTAGTGGTGATAAGACAAATCATTGACAAAAGGTGCAAAACGTGGCTACAACGGTGATGAGACAAGTCACTTAATGATATCTGCCAAAATTGGTACAATAATATACACATAAAGTAATAAACTCATACAATAATATTCAAAATGCAGAGATGGTAAATATAACATGAATCATAATGGAAAGCATGAATAATAATGAATATGATATCAATCGTAGTGCATAAACCACAAATAACACTGAATATAGCATGAATCAAAAAGCATAAACAATGAATGTAACATGAATCAGGTATAAAAACATGAATAATAATGAGTATGACATCAGTCACAATACATAAGTCATGAATACACCAAATATACATCAATCAAAGTCGGTACATAAACTATGAACATCAATTCATACATAGACGGGGACCATGGTGGCAACATGTCTCGTCGTCATCGTCTCTGCAAGATAAGTGATCATTGTACATACTACAATAAGCGAATCTATTTCTCTCTGCCTCTAGCTCGACCTATACTCATGCCATCTCCCCCAACTTTCGACAGAGTGCATCCTCGTAAAAATCATTGCTATGTTTGTGTTCTACATATCTGATATGGCAGAGTCTATCCACATCTCGAATAGGTTACCGTATGTTATTTGGGTGAGATCTTGATACTGATCATGTGCAGGAGGGTGAATCACGTCAACATAAATTTTAGCTCCAGAAGATGTGGGCACTAATATGGTCCAACCAAAGTGACTAGCAGTAGACATGTGATCTAATACACGATACGCCTGACTAGGTTGGGCAAGATCATCAACAACTGGAGGTGCTATCTCATGACATATAGCAGCTGGCCTTGCCAAATCTATCGATGCTGCATGAGTAATAGTATCACCAGACGCAGTGTAAAATCTACGCTAGAAATCAATGTATGATGGACCGGTAACAACAAATCTCTCTGCTAGCCACCAACATGTCATTCTCGCGATAGCAAGCTGATCTAGGTCATAAATCATACATCGATACGTATGAGGGTGTGGATCATCGAGAATGGCATCAAAATCAAACATCTATCTCCAAAACCCCTTACCGAGGTACTAGTAAGAACCGAACACATCGGGATACGATACAAGAGAAAATTTCAACAAGTTAAGCATCCTAGCTAACTGCACAAACTCAAGCTCGATCGAGTCGCTAGTATCAAATGGATGCCACCACATTCTTAAGTTAATCTGGTTATGCGCAACCTACATGATAGGATTCATTATCCCTATTCCTCATATTGTTCGCATACCAAAATAATAAGTGAGGGAGGAAACTAGATGCATCTTTAGTCAATCTGCCACGAAATAGAAGTTTTTTAATACTTAAAATAGCGGTACTGCAACAACTCTCAAAAACCAAACAATAAAGCCTATGAATCGGAAATGATGCACTATGCATCCAAACATCCGTATAAGTATGCAAGTATATGAATACTCCAATTGTACATGACAGTATATTCAAAATCCAAACCAACAACAACCTCAATATAGGCGACGAGCACATTACTGCTATACGTACCGAAAAACAAGTTACCCGTAAGGTACAGAAAAAATAATCAAGCATGCTCCAAATCATGCTTTGGTGAATACATTGTCGCTATGCTATCCATGGCAGCTGTAATCGTATTGAATTTGATAGAAGTGGCGATCTCATAAGAGCTGTGTAGCTAAATCCCCCCTAAATCCCTACAAAATTCCAGTTATAGCGCATGGCATTCTCCAACTACTATGCTATTTCAATTTAACGCTGTTAAATAGTATATCTGCTTTAAGCCCCACTATTTCCTGCTACACTCGCTAAATCAAGCTTTTTAACTCCCGCTTTAGCAACATTAATATGCAAAGGTTGATTTGAGTGGTTTTCTTTTAAATTAAATCAAAATAATTAGGTTAAAGACCTATTTTTAAGGCATAAGTTCTTAGTATATGTTAGCAATCTACTGTAGTCACCAAATCTGGTCTATATAAATCACGATATTCTTCAGTTTTGTCATATAAGATTAAAATATATTTCTTTTTTTTGAACACTTGGTGTGAGAATGAGAATAAAACGCCTTTAAATATTTAGTTTTGTATATAATGAAACTTTTTGCTCCTCTACTATTTTTGTTATATCCCCACTTTATTCCTGCTATAAATTTTTGCATCTCCACGACTATAAAAACGCTAAGCACTTTAACTGTACAAGATAAAAGGTCCGTGAAGTGTCTAGATATGGAAAATGCCATGAACAAGTGTAGGATCACGCTACCTATCGTCATATGGAATCGATGAAAATCCATCGACTCATATGCACTGTGCATAGAAAAGTCTGACGGTGTAATCAAGGAAAATGAAATGTATGGGTGGTTTTATTCCACCATAGAGCAATAGCAGAACACAACTGGACATCACCTTTAATAACATCATTGATGCCCAAAATTCTAAATTACTTATCAAGTTAAACTACACTTTTGTAAATTGGCTAATTTTTTTCAACTTAAATGAATGATTAAATTACCTAAGAAATGATGAAATCCAGGCTTATGTAAAAAATTACTACTCAAGGATTATTTGCCAAATGCTTAAGAAAATATTTTAAGGTACTAACTAACGAACCACGGAAACAAATATTATATGACTATTTAAATTAAACAAATTCGTAAATGTATGTTTTAATATAATAATTTACTTTAAACGTACCTTGAAAAAAAGAAACTTACAGACAAGCCGATCTGTGTACTAGCATGCACTTCCCCTTCTACAAGTACCCGAAAATCGGTAAGAACCTTCTCCACGCTCAAATTCGAATCCTTAAAACCACTGAGCTTGACAACTCTAGCTGAAACCTGCCCCACTGTCCTATGACTCCTCCCAGATCGACGACCTCCACGGCCTCCATGACCACCTTTGCCTCCGCTCTACTCGTCTGTATTTTTGGCGGCCTTAAGTAGCACTTCTATTTCTTGCTCGTGTCCATATGGCACAATCACATTAGATTCTCTTTGGTGACCACGACCGTCACTGCCGCCACTTTCTCCATGCATAAATTTTTTTGCAAATTTTTGAAGCAATATAGACATGTCAACATGTATAGATCTCAAAAACAAGGCTTTATTTGTGTATTATTGCTTTAATTTGGGGGTTTGTGGTATGGAAATGGTGAAAATGGGGGTTGAAATCTTTGTCGACCAATTAGAAAAACGAATATGGAAAGAAGTATTAAAGGAAATGAGGCGATGGGTGTTTAGATTTTTATAATTTAAAATGATTTTTTTTTTAAATTGACCATGGCTAGTTTAGGGGTTATCTGGGTACATACTTGGTTCATTCAGTTCAAAAAAGAGATAAGAAGCGAATAGGTTCATTATTGGTTATGCTCTTAAGATTGTCCATACAAATGCAAGAGTAAAAAAACTAGCTACAAGTGCAAATCAATAATCGTTTGATCAATCATATGCAGTGCTGATATAGTTCTTGATGACATTGCCGCACAATATCTACAGCACCTTACCACTAGACTGCCTTATGCATCTAGGCGTCTTGAATTGACTTACAACAGCCCCTAAACTATGGTAGTGAACCCAAATTTGGTTGTAGGTTCCTACATGAAGTATTCTTAACTCTAATTGGACGATGGCCTTGCCTTTTCTCTGAATGACATAGCCTGGGTCCACAAAGGCCCGGTCCAGACTGTCATAGTAGCCGCTTAACACTTCCTTGCTTGCATCACCGCTTAACTCCGAGAAAATGACATAGTGCCCAGGCTTTGTGTTGATGTCGACGTAGCTTGGGAAGTCTACCACTTCCAATTTCTCTGCTGCTAGTACCTTGTTAACTTCTTCTACTGATATTTGAAGATCTCTTTCTATGTTTTTGTCTATGTTTACACTTAACACTAAGCTTCTTCGGCATACAAACTGCGGTTTTGGGGTTGAGTTGTGATAGCCAGCTACTCGGATTATGTCACCTAGTTTGTGCATGTATAAACCTGTCAATATACCATGATTTTGCATTCGTACATGGCCAACACTTGTTGCATTTATGGATTTACCACATGCCATATTCATTACGTAAATTGAATTGATGGATGTGTATTATCTTTTTGGATGTATATTACTATTGATATATTCTTATCTGTTGAGAAGTGGTTTGATAGGATGTAATGCACGTGCACATTGTTATTATTTTTATGTTCCGGTCTAAGAGTTACATTTTTGCATCTCTAGAAATTTTGCGGACTTCTTTTAAGATGGAAGAATGTAATATCAAAAAATTTTAATAAAATAATTAATCATTTTGAAAAGGGTAATTTAGTAATTTCACATAAAAATACAGAAATGGAATTTTTACAAGTTAAGGAATTTGGTAAATCTGACTTCACCATTTCATTAGATATATTTTTCAACACCAAATTCATATATAAAAAATTAAAAGAAGGATGTCAGATGAAAGAGATATGGATCGTTTATCCAAACAGACTTTTTATGGTGAATGGGTTGGAAGTCCAAGTGGGCCTAAGGTTCGATTTTAGGAATAAGGTTAATATAGGAGGAGAAATACCTACGCCTCATTCTAATCTCTTTCTTCTTCATCCCATAGCCACCATCGATTCCTAGATCTAAAATCCCATTTTTCCACCTAAAATCTACTCCAAATCCTTCAAACAAAATATCCAAACAAAGAGAAAATCAAGAGCAACCAAATCTAATCAATATCAACTCAAATTAAAAGATAGGATCTTCGATTCAAATCAGATCGCGGGAGAAAGCTTCAACATTTCGACTAAATTTAATAAATTGTCGATTCTGAATGGATTTTCTCAACAAAAAGCTTATATGGTTAAATATGCAGTAAATTTCATTTATATATCTCTTTAAGTTTAATAACATGATTTAGGACCGATTTGATAATTTTACGAGTGGTAAATGTTATTTTGATAGATTGAATAATCATAGATCATCATTTGGGTAAAAAAATTACATGAATTGAGGAGAGGGTGATTTGGATGTAAATTTCACTTTAAATGATATAAGTGGATTAAAAAGGTAGATAGATCCCCATTTGTGATGAATAAAAGTTAATATTATAAATATGTCAATCATGGTATAGTTTACATAGCCGTATTGATAAATTACACCGAAGAGCTATAATCTAGATAAAGGAATAAATAAGCGTTTGGGCATATTGAAAGATGTGAATGAATATGAATAAATATTTAAAATGAAATTATAAATTGTGTTCAAAGTATGAAAATAATATTGAACGACGAATGAGAAAATTTGAAAATAATAAGTTGCTGAAAAACCCAACATTAAGCAAACGATCGACTAACCATGTATCATTGGTCTTTTGGTTAACTCAAAGCTAACTTTGAGGCAAACTCAAGGAAAATTAGTGTAAATCAGGGGTGAACAATCAAATAAAATATGTTATAAGTCGAATGAACATTTGAATGATTGATTAATGACATCTAGTCAGTCGAATAATGTATTGTTAATATGTATAAAATATAAATAGGCGAATGGTCGACTGATTGAATATGGATAGCCGACCGAACGCATATAGATTGCTCAGATTAAACCGGGACTTATTTCAGGCCTTGTATCGTGTTTGAGGTTAGTTGTCCCATCTCTCTTGCGATATGCTAGAGTTCCACATAATGTCCCAACATTATATAATGTGACGCGCTCATCTTAGGCCTGCCATTTATTGTGTTTAGAATACTCTTATCGTTATCGTTAGCGCCATGCATTGCACATTTCAATATTTGAATTGTACTTGGGATAATAGAGTTATCCATATAACAAAGTTTACATCACATTGGTAAATGTATCTATGGGGGAATTGATTTGTTGTTTGATCCATATATGCTATCAGTTTAACAATAGTGAGTGTAGGATGATTTACCATCGAGACAGTATACTTGATTGTTATGGTAGTATAGTTGTATGAACAGTTTACCATCGAGACTGTATACCTGATCTGTTATGAGAGTTTAATTATATATTTATTTGTCTTTGTAGTTATTTGTTTAGAACTTTCCCTACTTTGTTTCCTGTAATTGGTCACTAATTGTTTAAGTAGAGATATTTAGTTTATTTTAGTTATTTATTATTCACTCCTTTTACCATGAGATCTAAAAGTGTAGATGTTTAAAACTTATGTTTATCTCTATACCATACAAACTATCTCAACCTAACGATCTGTCCTTCTTGGCATGACGCAAGTTCGAAAGTAACTTATAGATGTTGAATCGATGTGTCTGGAGGGGCGGGTTGTTCAGCCTATTGACCATGACGCTTTATTTTTCGGACATTGAAATTTTATATTGGGGTTAGCCTTAGTCTAACTAGCAACCGCATACCGGAATTTTTGTAAGTGAGTGTGATCTTAACATTTATCGATCGGACTTTATAGTTTGCATCATTCAATGTGTTTTTCTATAGAAACAGCTTCATTATCATCAATTTATTTGCAAAAATTATTTAGAGCAAATTAGACTATATTACATATAATCTTTATTACATTAGTTTATTATATTTATCTAATAAGGCTCCAATAGATTACACATCTCTTAAAAACCTTAAAAAAGTTGCAGGAATCTAAAATTTCTCTAGTGGATATTAGGATCCATTTATCATATTACTGTAATATTGGGGTACTCAACAAATTGTACTTCCTATAAATGGTAAGTAATCCGAAGTATGTGTTTGGCAGGCACATACTTCCCTAGAGTTTACAAGCAAAGCTTGGTTCTCTAGGTAATTCAAAAAAAAAATGGTAAGTAATACTCTACTAATTATATCTCATTTACAATTCCTAAGCATGTATTTTCTCTCTCTTAATCTTCTTTATGACCTTGATAGTGCTTAAAAAATCATAAAGTACATTAGGTACTCTTTCACACATTATTTCATGACTGCCTAAAGGTAATTTTATAACATATGAGGTGCTCACTGAAATTGAAAAATATTCTTGCCAATCTAGGAACAACATAAATATCAATGTAAATATTTTATGGCTTAAAAGTGCTCAACAACCAAAAGTATGTATAATAATCTATTTACATTGTAAATAATGGAGAAGAACATTATTTTAAATTAATAATTTAAAATAATAATATTGAGTATTGTCGAAATTTTAAGAGAGATGAGTGTAATATCTCATGATTACGTAGCCTTTACATCTTATATATACTCTCCTACGTCTATATAGATTTTAATTCATTTAACATCTTTCTTTATACATATGTGACACACACACAAAGACACTTTTAATTTATTATAAAGTTTATCATTTATAAAATACATATACACACACATACACACATTCATATGTGATTCTTTATTAAATAAACATTTTGATTAATATAAATATAACATATAATATTTATGCAGAATTTAAATTTTTTTTTTTCAATTTATAAACTTTTACTTTATTTATATTCAAAACAATTTAAATCCAAATTTGTAATATTCAAATACTCATATTTGAATCAACCTAAGGGATAAAACAATTTTGGACCTTCCACAAAGGACAAACCCGTAAAATTGACTGCTTCAATGAGTTAGGCAAGGAAAGGAGGATGGGTGGTTTTCCATCATAAAAACATCCCTTAATTAGAGTAATCTTCTCCCTAGTTGAACACTCTTTCCATTGATACCTTGTGACTTCCCTTAAGTGTTGGCTAAATATTCATATAAACATAATGCAGCTCTGATACCAAAATTGGATCAGGTGCATTGGTAAAGGAAAAAACAGGCAAATATATAAAAAAATCATTATATTGACTTTACATTAAGCCTTAAGTTTTTCATCCTCATGAATAATGTAGTCGCATAAAATCATATTTAATATTTTTCAGTAAAAATAATTTTTTGCTGTAAATTAATTTTATTTTAATTTTAACTTTGATATTTTATATGAAAAATACTATTTCATTTCGTTTTAAGCAAAACCAATTCAATTTATTTTATACGAGTGTTACAGCATGTGCTTCGCGCGTGATTTATTTATCTACAAATTGTATATATTTAATTTTATTTTTACGTTGAAATAATATATAGTTAATTTTAGTTTATATTTCTTAGTTGCAGCATATAAAGAAAGAAAGATAATTAAAATCAACATCTAATCTGAATAAGTATAAAGTAATTATAGAGAGATTTTATCTCCTAATTTATTGGAGAGATCATATGAAATAACAATTTAATATTTAAAAAGTTATATTTAAGAGTATTTTGGGAAGTTCACGGTCGGACCAAAAGATTGTGCATCTATTCCAACTATTATATTTTATATATGTTTACTACTAATGATTACATCTATAATATTTTAATATTTTAAAGTGATACAATGTACGAATAGAATGTACTAATACAATAATTCGTGAAATAAAAACATGGGGTGCATATGTGATCAGAGGGATTTCTGATCAGACTATATGTAAGGTGTATATAAAAATATATGGTATTGCAAAACTATAATTACAGACACACACACATACACACATAGTTATGTTTTGGCCTATACATAATTTTTCTGATTTAAAAGCTTATGGCTTTGGGAACCTTCATATATAATATTTATATAAATGTAATTAACATATACATAAATAGGCATAATCATATATATCCATAATAATTACTGTATTAGTATATATAATATTATGTTCGACTATGTATAAAAATTATTAGCTTTAAATTTAAAATTCATATATATTTTATATATAATTGCGCAACAAACATGTATATATAAATATATTTTTTTAGAAAATGGGTTCCTTTATTATTGATAAAAATTATATTATAATAAATATCATTCCATTACATGCTACTCAACTCTTGTTGAGTTGCCTAGTTATACATACAACAATCTAAAAAAAACAAACATATATAGGTACACACAATCGATGAACATTTTATACAAGCAACGGCACATGATTGTGCAACCTTTATTATCGTTTTGATAAAAGAACCATGCAGCCAGTGATGCAACAGTTTGAGTCCAGAATTCAATTGTATTGAAAGTCCAATTCGCTTTCTTCTTTGTACCCAGAGCCGCCTCTAAAACCATGATATATTTAAAGTTAGGCTTATTTCTTAAGAATTGCGTCCATAAAAAAATTTCAATTCAAATATCAGGCCCATTTTAACTTCTCCAACCCATTGCAGCATTCTCTTATTCTAAGATGATAAACAATAGAAACATCTTTCTAAGATCCACATCGATATAACTGCAACACGTGACTTTATAATCATGAACTTCCTCTTACGTGAGTAGGGTTCCCTACTTTTTAGTATTCCTATAACCGTTCATGTTGGAAGTTGTTATCATCATCTAAGAACGACGGATCTAACGTTGCAGGAACTGCCATGACTCGAAATCTCGAGTCACATTAGAACCCTTTCACCGCTTTCATTCTTTGCCCTAGGATCTCTTTCCGATTTTTGCAAATCCAATGTTGGTTTGAGTCTCTAATCACCATATCTAAATTAGGGTCGATTGGTAAAAACCAGGGTTCACAGTTTTCATTTCATTGTTTGGTCGATAATCCTTAGTCTTTAGCAGTTGCAAGAAGCCCTAAAAACCCAAATCCATCCCATAATATCTTTGTTTTACCCAGATCTTGTTAAAATTACTATCGAAAATGACGTAGACCACTTTCCTACCTTATGTAGATGCGACACTTTAGAAAGAAATCGACATTTGATGTCTATCCTTGTTATAATCATCGACTTCCACTTCGTACCTTAGGATGTAGATCCATTCCCTAATCCATGTATTTGTTTTGCTCAAATCTATCTAATTGCCTATAATTGCAGAGAACGCTTCCAAACTCAGCGTAGATTCAGCACAAACGGGTGTACCGCATATCTCTAAATCTGTCGAACAACCCGTAGGTATCTTCGTCTCCACCATCACACACCATATGCCTGATGTAAGAGTCCATATCCCTAAAATCACTAGGGCGTTTGTGGGATCTAAGAGTATCAAAACAAGCGATGGAAATTCATTAGCATAAAACTCGATCCACTTGAGAAACTCCATGCTTTAATTTGCGTATTTTCTACCATGATTGCAATCGAACTTAGATTCGGATTTGGATTTCATGTTCTTGAAATATTCAAGATGGTAGTAGTAGAAAAAATGTGTACTATAAAACCTTGTTTTGGTTTTCTTTAATCATAGAATTATATTCATCTAAAGGGCGAATGCCTTCAAATGTCCAAATATAAATATGTTGTCATTGAAAGAGATTGCCCCATACTTCTACCCATTGTTGAGGAGTTCCTCTTACAAGAGAGTTCCTATATATATACATATTAAATTTTAAAATTTTAGTTTATTGAAATTATAAATTATAAATGTATGTGTGTTTGAAACTAATTTTTTACCAAATGAAAATATTATGTTAAACTTGTTAATAAATATATATATCCACATATAAAATATTAAAATATTATAATATGTATATATATTATTTGGAATATATATAGGTATACATATATATGTATGAATGTATGTATATTGGTAGAAAGCTTATATAAAATGTATGTATGTATCTATGTACTCAATTTGAACTTTTTTTAAGAAGGTCGAAAATAAAAATAAATATATGTACATGAGGGTATGCGTGCGCGCACACACACATATATATAATTTAAAGGTATATGAAAATTTTACCTACAAATTCGGTCGGTTGTTGACACGCTGTATTATTTGCCTTCCTTTTGAAGTATGGTCTTCTTCCTCCTAGTTTGGTACGTAAATCCAAACTATAGTCTCCAACTAGTGGCTAATAGGATTTAGGGGTTTCAGTTGATTGTGTGTAATAAAATGAGAAAAAAAGGTGGTACTTATAGCCATCAGATATCGTAAATATCTTCTCTTTTTGCTCTTATCTTTATAATAACCTCAGCTAGTGAAAGAGAAATGTTCAAACCCCATCCACTTTCTTCTATGGTCGCCTCCTTATGGATCACTTCATAATATTGGGCCTAAATAACATCACATATATTAATTAAACAAATATTATTTCAGCTCATATATTAATTAAGTTAATATAGAAAAATTATATGTTATTTAAATTTATTCTAAGGCCCTAAATAAATAATTAAAATAATGATACTAATTTTTACAATTAATTTATAATATTTATTAATTAATTTAAATAAGTTTATTTCGAAAAATTCCTAGCACTCAGTGTGAACTCGATCCTCGATATTATTTAAAGAATTTGTATGTATGGATTTTACTAAAATACACTATCGTATATAAGCTTAGTTGCTTACAGATCATTTAGGTGAAGTTCAATTTTAATCTTTATTAAGCCATATCCTAAGTGATGATATTTTTTTCTTGTTTTCTTTTCATGCATGATTTTTGACCATCGATTAAACTTTAGATATCTAAGTGATATAGTTATGATGAAAAGAAAAGTCGCATAGACATCGTCGCTTAAGAGTGGATGCTTAATTAGATTAAGATATAATTTTCCTCGATCATCTCTAAGCAACAAAACTTGTGCCATTATGGCACAACATTGAAGCCAAAACTACTGTGCACTTTGATATCAAATTGTCCTACATTATTTGGTGACCGTGTTCTCATACGTGCGTCACATGACTAAAATTGTATGAGAAAATTTTGAAAGTGACCAATTTATAAATGTTATAAATTAAATTAAGATATTAAAACAAATGTTATATGTAAATGTTACTCTAATTTACTACAATAAACTTAGTGAGTTGTTATACTGTATTATCTTATGCAAGTTAGTTTATAGCACACTATCTAGTATTAGGCCATAATATATGATGCAGTTGAACCTTAATTTAATGTAAAAACTATAAGCACAAAGGTCTCTGAACATTCAGTATATGCGTTTTATACATATGTGTGTGTGCGTGCGCGCGCATTTTTGAATGCATGGATAAAATATAATAATATATGTAATCATATGACAATTTGATTTTGCATAAAACAACACTTTAACTTTATATGTGGTTTCATATTAGTAATACAGTGATTTATATCTTACAAATTAAATTATATCGCCAAAATTTTATATAAGGAGCGTTCAATGACATCCCTATTTTGCAGGACCACTTGTAGCCACTTGATTTCCATCACACATTCCGATTTAAATAACAGTATGAGATGGGAGAGGGAGAAATTGTTATTATTTAAATCAAAATGCATGGTGGAAATCAGGGGGCCTTAAAGGTGCTGCAAAATAGGTTTTCCATTGAGCGATACACACACACACACACACACACACACACACTATTAATAATAAAAATTTCAACAACAGAAATCAACCGTGTCTTTTTGAATTTCCTAATATGCCCCTTCCACTTCTGTTTGCTTTTTCGTTATCAGCCTATTTGTTTCTTCATTCTCATCACTAATCCTAATTGCAATTGTGATTCAACACCAATACACACTAATCAGCATCACCATAATCACCAAACCTAATCATCGCTTAATCAATCGACTACAATAACTAAATTGGTCTATTCCTCTCATCATAAATCACAAATCGACAGAATCAAGGCTACAATCCTCATTCTTCAAATTGATTGAATGCTCTTATTACTGAATCAATTGACGTGGTTGTTATCAACATCAACAAATCAACAAACCGAATGATGTTGCTTAGTGAAACTGCTGCCATCAATCGAACAGCATTGCCACCGACGTACACAACATCGCCTTTATCGCCTTTAGGTACAGTGAACTTTACCTTGATTTTTCTTCGATCTTTTGTTATATATTTTGTTGTCTTTTAAGTTTTGGCAATTGCTTCGTGAGACTAGGATGTCGTGAGATGCAAAGTTGTAGGTTTGGTTAAATCAGATGAGATTGCTAAAGCTTCTACTGCACCTCAAGGATATAAAAGTTTTCTTCTTCATTTGAATTACTGTAAGGTATGTCATCATCTGAACCGTTTCTCCTATCTATTGCACCAAATAAGTTTGAGTTCTATATATTTATGAGTTTGAATTGAGATGTAAAAAAGACAATTTGTTTTTGTAAATACACATAAATATACTCTTTTTAACATCCAAAACCAAAAAAACAGCACAAACAAATTATTTAGAAGCATTGAAACTTGGCATTGAAACTTCGCTTAAGAATGCAAAATGCAATGCTTTTGAACTATAGCTTAGCTCTATAGGACCTGGCTATCTGAATATATTTTTATAAGTTTTTTGACAGAATACATATAATTTATATATGCAAGATCTATAGAAAAAGTCCGCTTTAGCTTTGTATTACTTAACGTTGCATTGTTTGCACTGCTTTCTTCCTGCATTAGAACCTTGGTTAGGAGCACTTACAGTCCAACATATTTGTTGTCCCAAGAAAACTCTTTTACAGCCCAACCAGTACCACCGAAAGAAGCAGAGTTGTCAATGACATAATTTTAGTAGCTTTTATCATCTGTTGCCTCAAAAAGCCATGCAGAAGCCCAAAAAAGTTCATCCTTTGCAGTAAAAAAAAAAATCCGAAGTTATTTAAAGAAAAAAGATTATCTATATAAATAATAAGTAAATGACAAGTTGGGCATACATAGTATCCAATGTAAGATGGATAGAAATCTTTAACTAAAGGGACAGATACATCGTATTGGCCTCTAAATGTGTCCGCAAAAGAAAAATGCCGCAGAGCAATTGCACAATTTAAGTTCATATATAATAATCTGGATATACAATAGTATGCACTCATGTATGGTTTTGCCTATTTCGCATGTGATAGTAGTAGTTTGGATTAGCTAGAGTCGTATGGTCTAAAGGCGATGGAAGCGGCAGCTAAAGCTACTGTAGTCTCTCTAGCAATATCCGACCCTGGATTTCTCTGCATCAACTTTACAGACATTTCTTGGTGTGCTCATATCTTCTTCTCTTTCCCAGCAATAATGGTTGCTTTCACCCTCTCCCACCTTTCAGAACATATCAAATATGATAAGAATAATACAAATGAATGTCCGGTTATGTAACATAATATATCCTATGTGAATACCTGGGGCCAAAGGGCGTTGGGCTGTTTATGTGCTTTGATGAGATAATTGGTGCCCCATCTGAGATACGCGAAAACATTTATATATGTAAGATCTACAGAAAAATAATATAAGTTATGACCATTTTTAAACAACTGTTCCTGTAAAGCTTTTAGTATAAATTTACTTTCAATCTATTACAATTTAACAGTTTAGACCTTTATTTACTGTCATATGAAAACTTATTTATGCATTATTATTATTATTTTGATTTTATTAAAATCAAATATAACTGACTTAAATCCTTAACAACCTGCGCTTATTAGGACTACCGATTTGGTTAAATGTTCATGTCAAAGTGCATGGTTAAGATTTTCTAAGAAAATATATATCATCTGTGCAGGAAGAATGCATTTCTGTATAACATAAAGCATTGACTGCTGACTATGACAAAGATAAAAAGACAAATGACAATGTTGATTTAAAGATAGAGATGCATCTTCTTTGCAGCAGCTCCTTCCTACGATCGTTAGCAAGTTGCCCATTCTCTTTCAATTATATCGTGAATTTTGTCAGTCCACTTTCTCCCATTACAAATAATAACCCTCCCACAATCAATGATTCCTCTTACACATTGAACTAATCATTGAGTAAATCAATAAATTATGCATTGCTCCTTATTGTATATATGTTGCTACATACATCAGGAAATTACTTGGTCAATTATGGAGATGGAGAGTTGTTCATCTATTGTTCAAAGACATTAGGTAATTAAATCTTTATCCTCTCATTTATTTTTCTTCATTTTATTTTAATAAAATTGGATCATATACTATCTTCTCCTTTCATTTTAATTCTCTGATTTGGAATTCAGTTCTTAAGAGTTTCACTTTTGGAGAACTAAACGATGAATATTTTCTATATTGATATTATTATTGTCCAAAAGCTGTTATTTAATTTAATAATTGTATCCATGATTTCTTCCAATTTTAATCTGTTGTTCATTATATTTTATTTTCTACTTCATTCTTTTAGGAGTTGGTTATTGGATATTTTGGTGATTTCAAATTATTTAGGGTGTTGGCGCCATTTTCGACGTCAACAGTAACTATTTGCTCCACAAGTTGAAATTTGTTGAAGTTTGAAAGTGCTCAATTAATCTTCGGTTTTATGTGTTTGATAGCCGTAAGGATGTTGGTAAGTGTAGCTCCTGACATAAAGTTAAATAATAGTGGCCCCATGGAGTAACAACATCGATGCCGATTGGTATTAAAAACTTCAGTTAATGGTCAGTGCAATCTGGTTATATACAAGAAGCGTTTGGAGAAGATTAGGGGCATGTTGAAAGTTGTCGATTTTAACAGAGTACGACTAATGGTGATTGAACAGTTATATAAAGTAAATAATAATTACACAATTGGCATTCCATTTCACTATAAAATTGCCATGTTGGTCACGTTAATCAGTTGTTTGGTCTGCTCTTCTCTAGCTGTTGATAAAGATGATGAAAACTAATGCATTAAACTTTTCAAAATATTATGGTCAATGCTATAAGCTAGGAACTTGCGATTGTTTCAAACACTTTGGCTTCCTTTTACTATGCTGCCTAGCCTGTACATTTATCCATCTGAAAATACAGCAATAAAACCTTACTATAAAATTGTTTAACCGTCATTAGGAAAATTATAGTTTTATAACATTGGAAGAGCTTGAAATCTTTCTGTAGATCTTGAGAGGGCTTGGTAACTGTTTTGGCACTGTTTGTACTGATGAAAACATGATTCGTTTGATTCATTTCTGGGTATTATATTTTGCTTTACTTTTGAACCATGTGTTATAGTTGTGAAGCTTTTATATTTTCCACTAATCAGTTATGCTATAAGCAATATTGAAAGTAACATGCATAATTATCATATACTTAAAAGTATTGGGATTCGTGGATGGTTTATAATTTTTGAATCTTTGACAGTTGGAAAAATACTTTGGACAGTGTCACATTTTAATGTCAAAAGCATGGAGAAATTTTTTAAGGAGGCCTCCATGTTGTAAAAACTCAAGAAAGTATGACCTATTGGACAAGTTAAAGATGTGAAAGATAAAAGATATAAGAGGTTCAATGATACAATATAGTTTACCTGTCACGATGGTGCAACTCTGCCTGTTGAAAAAAGGGAATAAAATACCATCAATGGAGGAAATGTAAATTCTGAGCTTGCAAAGCATTTTGGTGCATATCCTGTGAGTACGGGCCTGCTTATACTTACATAGGCTAAATTTTGCAGTTAACATTATACATGTTCCACGAAATTAAAGTGGAGCGGACCATGTGTGTATTTTTCTAATGCAACTGAGCTATTATTTATAGTAAGCTTACGCATTTGGAATTGAGAAAAATAATGAAGATACAAGCTCCAAGTATGTAAATTTTCATGTACTTATTGTGTGAAATGTTTATAGTTTGAATATTGTAAAGAGAATAATTAAGAGGTTAAAAGCTTATATTGATATATAATGGCCGTGTTAATGGTTAACTCTATTTATACATTTTTTAAAATAAATGAAAAGTGCATGGCTCAAATGATCATACATCTGAATCCCTATAGAGGACTAGCACAGCCATGTAATAATAAAATTTACTAGGATGTTGATAGTATTTTTGTTGTTTGGAATTACATACTACCGTAATTTTGATGATATTTAAACTTTGCTGCTCTTATTCATTATTTGATTTTCATATAAAGTCTTATTCATTATTCTATTTTCAGATAAAATCCACTGTACAAATACTTATCAAAATTTGTCTCTTACAATGAAAGATACATGAACATATACACGATCAGGTAAACATTAATAAATAATCATATATTTACTAAACATATAAGATGCATCATTTGTTCTCTGTTTTTCATAATCTTTATTACATAGCTTACTAATTTATGATTAATAAAAGATATGAAATTTACCTTTCAAATGATCACTATAAAAAACTAAACTAATGATGTGCAAATATTTAAATTTAATAACGAATCTGAATGAAACTACCAATCAGAAATTATACTCAAATAAATTACATTTCTTTGTGTGTTTTGTATCGATAAATTTAAACATCTTATCAAACTTCGAATGCGTGCAACGCACGTGCTTCCTTACTAGTATATATATAATTTTATATTAGAAGGAGTATTACCGACTCAAATCATGTTTATGTGTGCATTTCAAATACCTAATATATACATGTATAGTGCATGTTACTAAGAGTAACTCCAACAAGAAACAATTCAACCTAATTATTCAGGGTTCACATTCCAATAAAGCAATTCAGACTGAATATTAAAGGTAGTATTCAGTTTTCAATTTTGAAAACTAAATTAGAACTACGTGATGGGCACTCAATAGGCGTCTATTAAATAAGGCCTAATTAAAATTTATTAAAAGAATTTAATAAAGCATAGCATGCGGTAATTAAATAAATTTTTAAGACCTAAGTGCCCATTATGGCACCTAATGCTAGGTGCCTATTAAATGTGCACCCAACACCATACTCCCACTAAATGAGTGCATGACTATTGGAATTTTCTTTCCCTTTCAACCCTGAATATTCAGTGCTTGAATATTTAATGCCCTACCACATGTTCATATATAGTTATAAATCTCAATAACTATGCATTTACATATTTGTTTCATTATTATATATAAGTACATTCATTTAAATGGAATTAAACTTAATAAAATTAATCAATCAAATTTACATTTTATTCAAAACTGAAATGAAACGATCTCAAAGCTTAATTAATATTAAATATGATTTAAATTTAAAGCATTATTCATAGTAGATATAATGAATAACTACACACAAATATACATACATACATATATTTATGCATACAAATACACACACACACACACATATAACTTTTCGATGAAACCCCTATCTTGCAGCACCTCGTTTGCCCATGATTTCCATCACACGTTCCAATTTAAATAATAGTATTATACGGTAAAGAGAGAAATATATACTATTTAAATCGTAGATATTAGGGATTTATAGGGGTTTTGCAAAATAATCGTGTCATTGAATGCTCGGACAAGGATCTTAAATCCCCTTATTTCAACCACATATTTCTATCCTTTTTAATCTTCGGTTTGAACTCTAAATTGAAAAATCAAGGCTATTTGTTGCAACTATTTTTTTGGTAGGAAAATTAAAATTAGAACTGCATGAAGAAAGAAGATAAGGAAGAAGATTTTTCATTTCAATCTGATCATTACATAGAATTATTTGTAATATATAGACAATATATCGTCTTTGTGAATGAGGCAAGATTTGTAACGACTCTACTCACAATTTGACACCTCACACATAAGAGAATTTTTTTATAATTATTTATATTCTTAGCCTTAATAATTATATCATTAGTTCCTTCCGATTTATTCTAGAGTGCTCTTAGTCTTGGAATCTTCTTGGCTTATTGTTGAATCTTTTGGGTCTTGCTTCCTCATGCATATTTGTTGAGTCTACATGTATTGTTGGATCTTCATTAAATTTGCATGGTGTATCATTGCTCCCTGCTTTAAGGGTGACCTTGTCCTCAAGGTTAAAATATGGAAAACTCTTTTAAAATTGCTCTTTAAGTTCCCATATTGCTTCACGTGGGCCAAGGCTTTGCCATTGGATGAATATTTAGGTGATGATTGGGTTTAGTTGTCTTGATGTGAATATGTTTTCCAGTTGGTAGAAGGGTTAGTTGTAAAGGTTTATGGAAGATAAGGGGGTGGCTGTAGTGCTATCATGGTCGGGCCAATATTTAAGAATGGAGATGTGGAAAACCAGTTGGATTTTGGAGTTGGGTGGAAGTTGAAGCATGTAAGTGATAGATCAGTTTTTTTTTTAGGATTTGGTATGGGCGAAAGTGCTTTTTGGTGAGTTCATGAAATATTTTTCTTAGGGAAAGTTGAATATAAGGTCGAAGGCAGACAAAAACCCAATCTCCTACAACAAATTGCTTGTCCATTTGATGTTGGTTCACATGATTTATCAATTCTATTTGTGCCTTTGCTAAATTATTTTGTATTTGATGAAGTAGTTGGGTTTCATCGGTAACCGTGCAGTTACGAACCTGCTAATGCCCCCACAAAATCCCCGCTGTAGCATATATCACTCTTCGACCGCTATTCTATTTCAATTTAGCGCTATTAAATAGTAAATCTACTTTAAGCCCCGCTATCTTCCACTATACCTACTAAATTTAGACATTTTAGCACTCGCTTTAGCAACATTATATAAAAAGGTTGATTTGAATAGTTCTGTTTTAAATCAAATCAGCAAACTTAGGGTAAAGACCTAATTTGAAGGCATAAGTGTTCAATATAAGTTAGAAATCTATTTTAGTTACCAAATCTGGACTGCATGAATCATGATTTCTTTGGTTTTTTATATAAAATTAAATGATATATCTCTTTCCTACACAAATGATGTGAGAATGAGAATAAATTAGTTTTAAATATTTGGTTTTATAACTAATGAAGCTTTATGCGCTTACTCTATAACCTTGCTATGACTTTTTTCACCTCCATCGCTAAACACTTTAACTACATAGATCGGTAAGCTATTCATCAAGGTCATAAAGGTTGGTAGTGGTGGAAGCGTAGTCCAAAAGATTAGAGGTGGTCCACCGTACACCACCTGGAAGGTGGACATGCTCCTGGAGGAATGACGATTAGTGTTGTACCACCACAACCCTATGGTAGAAGGTTGCTCCAATTATATGGTGTGTTGCCAACAATTATTTGAAGGAAAGTTTTCAAGCAATGGTTTACAACTTTGATTTGGCCATCCGTTTGTAGATATTATGCGCTACTCGTTCTTAATTCCATGCCGTGTGGATGGAAAAGTTATTTCCAAAAGTGGTTTATAATGATACGAGCTTAGTCGAAGACAATGAAGGAGGGGATCCATGTAGACATACATATTCTTGGATGAATTAAGATACTAGTTGGGCGGTTGAAAAGGATGTTAGTAAGGCAATGAAGTGAGCATATTTGGATAGGAGATCTACAATAACCAAATGGTTGAGTTTCCTAGGGATGGAGAAAGATGGGTGTTGAAGTCCACGGAAAGTCTTCCCAAATTCATGTCCGAGTTGGAAGGGGTTGAAGCTAGCCTTTGAGGGAAATATTCTCGGTTTTCGATTGTAAGCAAATGGAACGAATAGTAAATTTTTTGGCATCCAAGTACATTTTTGGCCAATAAAAATTCATGGATAATCGAACTAGAGTGGAGTGGATACCTGAATGTCCTATGATGTGAGAGTTATGGAAGGTGACAATAGTTTTGAGTTGAAGATCGTCACTACTAGGCACAAAAATTTAGATGCCTTGAAATAACAAGCCATCACTGAGTTAAAAGTGGTTCCAGGCATGTTGCTGCTAACTGGAGGTGGCTAACTGCCGAGCTTCTAGATCTAAGCTGGTGGAACGACGAGTTGCAAGTAGGAGGTCGAATGATGGCCGAGATATGGCAGAAAGTGCGGCTGTAGTGGCCTGATGATGTACGACATGGGGTAGGGTATTGGGCAGTGGCGAAGTTCGTTGGTGCTTCGTAGCATGGGGTATCGTGTTCGGTAGAAGCGATATAGGCTGGTAATGTGGAGTAGGGTAGGGTCTCAAAGGGTGGAGAAGTTGATTGGTGGTTTACGGTCTGGTGCGAGTAGGAATGTGGGGTTGTAGATGGTGGATTTATGGGAAGAGAGAGTGACGAAGTGGTGGTAATTTGGGGAGTGAAATTGGATACACAATGGGGAATTTTGTACAGGGCATCTTCTACTAAATTTGTTGGGCCAGGCTGATACTGAATTTTGAAATCAAATCCAAGTAATTTGGTAAGCCTTTTTTGTTGTTCAAGAGTATTAATGGTTTGGATCATAAGTTTGGGGAGACTTTGGTGGTCAGTGATGATGGTGAAAGGTTAGCCTAGGAGGTAATGACGCCAACGTTTAATGGATGAGATATTGTGCATTTCACGGCTATAAGTGGACAATTTTTGTAGCATTTGGGGAAATTTTTTGTTGAAAAAAGAGATGGGGTGTTTGTTTTGGGATAGGATGTCGTCAATCGTGGAGTTTGAGGCGTCAGCATGGATAGTGAATGGTAGAGAGAAATTGGATAAGGCAAGGATTGGTGTTTGGGTAATGACTTTTTTAAGGTGGCTAAATGCTATGGTGATTTCGTTGGTCCAATGGAAGGAATATTTTTTGAGGAGGTTAGTAAGGGGGCTGGCTATGAATGCATAATGGCAAATGAACTTTTGGTAATAGCCCATTAAGCTCAAAAATCCACGAAGTTCAGTGATGTTCGTTGGAGTAAACCATTCAATCATTGCTTGGATTTCTTTGGGTCAACTTCATGCCATGGCCTAAGATTAAGCAGCCCAAGTATGCAATTTAGGTGAGATCAAAGGCACATTTGGATAGATTAATGAAAATTTTTGTGCTGGGATAGGATTTTTAGGGTTTGCAAGTGTGTTATATTGGCTATAAATAAGTATGCTCTCGAATAATACTAAAATAAAGCGGTGAAGGTGAGGTTTGAAAATAGTATTCATGGTTTCTTGAAATGTGGAGGGTATGCCGGTTAAGTCAAAAGGGATAACCATGAACTCATAGTGGCTTCATGGGTGCCGAAAGCTATTTTGGAAATATCAAGGGATGGACATGGATTTGGAAGTAACCACTTCTCAAGTCTAGTTTGGTGACATAAGAAGCACCATGGAGTTCACCCAAAAGTTCGTCTACTGTAGGGATTAGAAAATGATCTTTAATAGTAATAATGTTTAAGGCTCGGTAGTCGACACAAAATCGCCACATACTGTCCTTTTTCTTAACAAGAAGAACATGAGATGAAAATGGGTTAATCGAGGGTTGAATGAGTTTTGTGTGGAGCATATCTCAAAGTTATCGTTCTTGTTTGAATTTTTGAAAGCAAGGATAGCGATATGGCTTAACATTAACAGAAGGATAGTTTGGTGGAAGGCTAATGTGATGGTCTAGTGAATGGTGAGGTAGAAGATCGGTTGGTGGTAAAAACAATGCAGAGTGTTGGTCGAGAAGACTTTTATTTGAGGACGAAGATTGGTTGGTGGTGAATATAATATACTAGAAGGATCAAGTTGGAGATGAAGACAATATGCTACGGAAAATGTAGTGGTTAGTCGTTTGAGTTGCTGAAGGGAAATTTCAGTTGGCCTTGGGGTGTTGAAGGCCTGTTAAGGTAATAAAGCTATTATTATGAAAGAAACTCATGGTTAAGAATAAAAGGAACGGCTACCAAGTCCTTAAAATTGAAAGATGATGGAAGAAAAGTCACTCTCGAAAAAATTAAGAAAACTTGGATCCTATTTTTAGTTTTTGACTAATTTATATACTTTTGCCCCTGATTTTAATGCTGGACTGATTTTCTAGATTAGGACATTTTGATAAAAAATAGCAAAACAAAGACCTAATTTACATGAGTTTATGAGTATGGAATTTTTGTGCATGAGCTTTGATAATAGGACCTTTGATCCAAAACCTTCTGCCAGTGGTAGCATGGCCTAGTGTATTCAGCCATTGGATTTCCAAAATAACATCAGATCTCGAAATCCAATACATGAAAATTGACTTTAAAATTAACCTTGGCAATAAATACGTTGACCTTTTTACATAAACCGATACTTTAAATTTTAGCACCATTTCCAACAATGACCGCAAATCTCGAAAGCCATTTCCAGATCGAGAGATTTGGCTGGAGGTAGTTGTGGGTGATGGCTCGTCTGCTGGTAGGTCGTCAAATGTGGCGATGTTTGGATCTGGGTAGTGGTCGGCGGCGGCTGAAGGGGGATGGTCGAGTTTGTCAGTTTCTAACAGCAAGAGTAGGGTTTCATGAAGTATTATTAATTCTAATGGGCCGATGGCCTTGCCTTTTCTCCGAATGACATAGCTTGGGTCCATGAAGGCCCAGTCTAGACTATCATAGTATTCTCTTAACACTTCCTTGCTTGCACCACCGCTTAACTCCTAGAGCGACTACTATGACAGTTTGGACCGGGCCTTTGTGGACCCGGGCTATGTCCTTCAGAGAAAAGGCATGACCATTGGCCCATTAGGGTTAAAAATACTTCATGAACGAACCTTCAACCAAATTCTGGTTCACTGCCTTAGTTTAGGGGTGGCTGTAAGTCAGTTCAATGCGCCTAGATGCATAGGGCAGTCTAATGGTAAGGTGTTGCAGATATTGTGCGGCATTGTGATCGTGAACTATTTCAGCACTGCATATGATTGATCGAACGATTGTTGACTTACACTTGTAGCTAGTTTTTTTTACTCTAGCATTTGTATGTACAATCTTAAGAACAACCAATAATGAACTTGTTCGCTACCTATCACTTTTTTGTGCACTGAATGAAATATGTATGCACCCAGATAACCCCTAAACTAGCCATGGTCATTTATAAAAAAAACTCATTTTAAATTATAAAAAACCAAACGACCACCGCCACATTTTTTCCTACTTCTTTCCACCTTCATTTTTCTAATTAGTGGACAAAGATTTCAACTCATTTTTCACCATTTCCATACCTCAAATCCCCAAATTAAAGCAATAATACACAAATTAAGCCTTGTATTTTCTTCATTTATCATTAACTGTTTAGAACTTTCCCTACTTTGTTTTCCGTATTTGGTCATTAACTGTTTAAGTAGAGATATTTAGTTTATTTTTGTTATTTATTATTTATTCCTTTCACCATGAGATTTGAGAGTGTAGATGTTTAAAATTTATGTTTATCTCTATACCATACAAACAATTTCAACCTATAGATCCTTCCTTCTTGGAAAGATGCAAGTTCAAAAGTCGCTTCTAGATGTTGAGTCGATGTGTCTTGAGGAGCGGGTTGTTCAATCTATTGACCATGACACATACAACAATTATTCTTCGGACTTTGAATTTTTATATCGGGGTTAGGTTTAGTCACACTAGCAACCATATACAATATTTTTTTGTAAGTGAGTGCGATCTAAACATTTCTTGATCGGACTTTATAGTTTGTATCATTCAATGTATTTTTCTATAGAAACAGCTTCATTATTATAATTTTATTTGCACAAATTATTTAGAGTAATTAGACAATATTACATATATTCTTTATTACATTGGTTTATTATATTTATCTAATAAGGCTCCCACTAGATTCCACATCTCTTAAAAAACTTAAAAATGTTGCTGGAATCTAAAATTGCTGTAATGGGTATTAAGATCTATTTATCGTCACTATAACCTTGAGGGCACTCAATAAATTGTACAAGTAACACTCTACTAATTATATCTCGTATATAATTCGTAAGCATATTTTTTTTCTTCTTAATCTTCTTTATGACCTTGATGGTGCTTAAAAAATCATAAAGTACATTAGATACTCTTTGACCCATTATTTCATGATCGCCTAAAGGTAATTTTATAACACATGAGGTGCTCAATGAAATTGAAAAATATTCTTGCCAATCTAGGAACAACACAAATAACACTATAAATATTTTATGGCTTAAGAGTGCTCGACAACCATGAGTAAGTATAATAATCTATTTATTTTGTAAATAATGGAAAAGAAAATTATTTTAAATTCATAATTTAAGATGAGTGTAATATCTCATGAAACCATATGCCCTTACATCTTATATATACTCTCTTACATCTATATAAATTTTAATTCATTTAACATCTTTCTTTTATACATATTTGACACACACACATGCACAACGACACTTTTAATTTATTATAAGGTTTATAATTTATAAAATACACACACACACATACACGCATTCATATATGACTCTTTATTAACTGAACCTTTTGATTAATATAGATATTACTTTTATATTTATCTAGATATAAAATAATTTTATTTTTTCAATTTACAAATTTACTTTATTTATATTCAAAAAAAATTAAATCAAAATTTGTAATATTCAAATACTCATATTTGTATCAACCTAATGGATAAAATAATTTTGGACCTTCCAGTAAGGACATACCCTTAAAACCGACCGCTTCAATGAATCAAGCAAGGAAAGAGGAAGGGAGGTTTTCCATCATAAAAACGTCCCTTAAATAGAGCGATCTTCTCCCTAGTTAAACATTTTCTCCTTTGACACCCCGTTACTTCCCTTATGTGTTAGCTAATTATTCATGTTAATACAATGCAACTCTAATACATTATTTGGATCAGGTGCATCGATGGAGGGAAAAATAAGAAAATATGAAAAATAAAACCATTTCATTGACTTTACACTAAGCCTTAATTTTTTCGCTCTCATGGATAATGTAGTCGCATAAAATCATATTTAACATTTTTCGGTAAAAATAATTTTTGGTTTTAAATTACTATGATACTTTATATGGTGACTATTATTTCTTTTCATTTTAAGCATAACCAATTCAATTTATTTTATATATGTTTACTACTAATGATTAATATTTTAATATTTTAGTATGATGTAATGTACTAATCTAATAATTCGTGAAACATATAACATGGGGTGCATACGTGATCAGATTTCCGATCAGACAAAATGTAAGGTGTATAATTCATACATGGTATTGCATAATTATAATGCAGATATACACACATACACACACATAATTACGTTTTGGTCTATACATAATTTTTCTAGTCTAAAAGCTCATGGCTTTGGGAACTTTATATATATAATATTTATATAAATGTAATTTACATATACATTAATATGTATAATCATATATATCCATGATAATTACTATATTAATATATATAATATTATGTTCGACTATGTATAAAAATTATTAGGTTTAAATTTTAAATTCATATTTATTTTATATATAATTGCACAACAAACACACACACACACACACACACACACGTATATATGTAATTTTTTTGAAAATAGATTCCTTTATTATTGATAATAAATATATTATAATACATATCATGCCAATATATACTGCTCAACTCTTGTTGAGTTGACTGAGTATACATACAACAATCTAGAAAAACAAACCCATATAGGAACACACAGTCAGTGAACATTTTATACAAGCACCAGGACATGTTCATGCAGCCTTTATTTTTGTTCTGATAAAAGAACCATGCCGCTAGTGATGTAACTATTTGAGTCCAGAATTAAATTGTCTTAAAAGTCTAATTTGCTTTCTTCTTTTGTAACAAAGCCTCTCCTCTAAAATCGTGCTATATTTAAAGTCGGGCTTATCTATTAAGAATTGTGCCTAAAAAAATTCAATTCAAACATTAGGCCCATTTTAACTTCTCCAATCCCCCGCAACATTTCTTGTTCTAAGTGATAAACAATAGAAACATCTTTCTAAGATCCATGTTGACATAACCGAAACACGTGTCTTTGTAATCATAAACTTCCTCTCACACGAGTACAGTTCCCTACGTTTTCATATTTTTGTAACTGCTCATTTTGGAAGTTGTTATCATCATCTAAGAAAGACGCATCTAACGTTGTTAGAACTGTCATGACTCAAATTCTCGAGTCACATTAGAACCCTTTCATCGCTTTCATTCTTTGGCCTAGGATCTTTATCCGATTTTTTGCAAATCTAATGTTGATTTGAGTCTCTAATCGCCATATCTAAATTTGGGTCGACTAGTAAAAACCAGGATTCATATTTTTCATTTCGTCGTTTGGTTGACAATCCTTGTCATAGTCTCTAGCAGTTGCAGGAAGCCCTAGAAACCCATATCCATCCTAAAATGTCTTTGTTTTACCCCGATCTTGTTAAAATTGCTGTTGAAAATGACGTAACCGCTATCCTACCTTTATTTAGATGCGTCACTTTTGGAAGAAATCGACATTTGATATCTATCCTTGTTATACTCATGGACATTCACTTCATACCCTAGGATGTAGATCCATTCCCTAATCCATGTATTCGTTTTCTCTAATCTATTTAATTGCCTATAATAGCAGAGAATGCTTTCAAATTCAACGCAGCACAACAGGTGTACCGCCTATCCCTAAACCTTCCAAACAACCCATAGGTATCATATCTTCGTCTCCACCATCACACGCCATATGCCTGATGTATGAGTCGATATCCCTAAAATCACTAGGCTTCGTGGGACCTGAGAGTATCAAAACATGCGATGGAAATTCATTAGCACAAAACCCGATCCACTTGAGAAACTCCATGCTTTAATTTACGTATTTTCTACCATCATTGTAATCCATCTTAGATTCAGATTTGGATTTCACATTCATGAAATATTTTAAGATGGTAGTAGTAGAAAATGATGCATACTATGAATCGTTGTTTGGATTTTCTTTAATCATAGAATCATATTCATCTAAAGAGCGAATGCCTTCATATGTCCAAATTTAAATCTGTTGTCGTTGAAAGAAATTGGCCCATCCTTCAACTTATTATTTAGGAGTTCCTCTCCACAAGAGAGTTCCTATATATACATATTAAATTTTAAAATTTTAGTTTATTGAAACTATAAATTATAAATGTGTGTGTGTTTGAAGTTGATTTTTTACCTAATAAAAAACATTAAGTTAAACTTTATTAATTACACTACAACAAAAATACCCTATTACACCGCCCTTTTTACAACGGGCATTGGTCGTCCGTTGTAATAGAAGGCTATTACAACGGTCCATTCATGCCCGTTGTAAAAGATGCCATATACAATGCCCTTTTTACAACGGGCGTTGGTTGCTTGTTGTAACAGAAGGCTATTACAATGGTCCGTTCAGGCCCGTTGTAATAGACGCCAATTTTACAACGGTCACAAAATGCCCGCTGTAAAAGGTGTCAATTTTACAACGCATATTACGCCGTTGTAATATATAAAACTAAAAGCGCAATTTATAATATAAAGGAGAAGGCCCAACTATGGTTTTGTTCGTTTCTCTTCAATAAACTAAAAGCTTTGCTATTCGTTCGTTCCTCTTCAATAAATTAGGGTTTTGTGGTGCCGCTTCAATTTGTCGATGATGCTTCGAATATTTTCCTCTATCAGTGATTGCCTGCGGCTACCTCAATTGGGTCGAGTTCGATTGTCAAAAACGGTATGCGGTTTTTTCTTTTTTTGGATATTGATTCTGCTCGACCTTTGATTCGATGAATGGGGAATGGGTTTATGACAGCAATATGGAGATGTTGTTGAAGTTGTATACGAGAAGGAAGGAAGGAGGTGTGCAGGCTGGTGATGACAAAGTTTACAGCGTTTCCTTTATTTCCTCGGGAGTAACCTCAGCATCAAGTTTTTTCTTGGCCTGCGTCGAAAGAATTTTTTTACACGAGACAGATGGAAAATTGCTTTGTACTTTATTAGAAATGAACGGGTCTGCATAGAAGTTTGTGGCTGTAGTTCTCAGGTCATATTCCTGTGGTATAAGGCTGCCATTTTGATCTAACGATTGCTTAATCTGTTTCCTGATTTTTGCTGCTGATATCTGTGTGTAAAATAATTTCGTATACCGATCACCTTCTTTTAATCAATTAGCTATTGTCTTTTGCTGCGTTTCAGTAGACAGATTTTGTATCATTCTCTCCAAATTCAACAAATTTCCTTTGTTTGCTGCACTTGAGTTGCATTGTTTGTTCCAATCAAAAGCTGCCCATAAATATTATTATCTAATCCCAGTTGATCAATAAGTTCTTGTAAAAAGTTTCTTCCCTTATTCCACTCTTTTAGACGCATTTTGGCTATTTTCAGTTTGCATAGTAGCTTGTAAAGAGGATTACCAAACACTGGAATATCCAAAGCACATGCAGCCACATTATTAAAACCATAAACCTCCTTCCATGCATTATTATATCTAAAAGGGGTTTTAACCTTAATATTTTATTATTATTGCATAAATTAGAAAAGCTATTTCGCAATAGATTTGCGTCTTTGCTAAAATATTTTGCAAGACCCAAAGTCATTGTGAAATAAGGAGTGGCTAAAATTTTGCAATGCTATGGAGCCTTTGCGAAATGAAATTTTGCAGCGGCCTTAAAATTTTGTGAAATCAAACCGTTGCTAAATTTCCTTTAGTAACTGAAAGTAACATCATGTTTGGAACTGAAATTAATAGCATGTTACTACAAAATCTGAAGAAAAATTGAAATATGATAAATTAAGCCAATTGTAGATTGATTCATAGATGGGTTGTTCAAACTACAACCAACTGAAACATAATAATGAAACATAGAAACAACTGAAATAATACCAAACTATAGTGAAGTAAGTATTATAGCCATTTGAAACATAATATCTGAAAAACTGAAATAATGTAGTTTGTACATCTGTTGCTTAAGATTTGATACATCATTTGTTTGCTTTTTTAGTCGCAGCTCGATTTGCTTCTTCTTTGAGCCTTCTTCTTTGAAGAGCAACATGGATCGTCATCTTCTTACTCCCGAGGAATCAAGTTTTCCAAACATTTCTAAATTAACTAAGTTTAAAAAAATTTAACTAAGTTTTATAAAAATTTAACCGAGTTCTTTAACAAATAAATAAGTTTATAAAAAATAAACAACGTTTAATAAAAATTTAACTAAATTAGCTTAATTTGCCAAGGATTTATTACGTTTCATAAATATTTAGCTTAGTTAACTAAGTTTACAAAAATTAACTAGGTTTTACAAAAATAAACTAAGTTCTATAAAATTAAATAAATTTATAAAAATTAATAGTATTAGTAATAGTCACTATAAGAAAATGATATATTTATTGTTAAAAAAAAAAATTCAAAGACTCTAGGGCTCTTAAACAATGTGAATAATAATTAATAAATAAATAAATGTGAAAATATATATGTTGTGCAAGATGCACAATTGAAGTTGATGTTTTTGCTTGTTTTGTAATTTGATTTGTATTCTGGAGATTTGAAATACAGAAAGTAATATGTTATTTTTGCAGGTGAATTTACAATGATGGAACTTGCTGAAACTGTGAAGGAGGTAAATTTCTGACCAGTATTAAATCTGAACTTCCTCTTACACTTGGTTGTGTTGAATTTATGTGATTCAAATATTTCCAAAGAAGATAAGGAAATAATTAATTGATTCAGTCAATCAATTAATTAGGCTGTATATGGAATGATAAAAAGGAAAGATATGCATGATATCTTTTAGAGAATGGAAACTAATTAATTGCTAATCAATCAATTAGTCAAATTTATTATATGAAGATAGAGAAGTTTATACATGGAGATTAATTTAAGCAATAGAAATTTATGGAAACATAGATTTTTTGTCATTTATGTGCATTGGAATCAAATCAAGTAATCTGGAAAGGTTGTCACATAATTTGTAAGTTAATTTTCTTCATCTCCAAGCATCCTTCATTTTCATGCCTATTTAAATGAAGGAAGTTCTTCTTCATATGTGTGTGAGCGTGTGAGAGAGCATCCACCATTATCCTCTTCTTCAGTAAACCCTAATTTCTGCAGTCAATCAATTAGGGGTTTTGAGTGTAAGTAAGTCTTTGGATAAATTGATTATTCAATTTGTAATTATAGGTTAGTCTCTCCACTTTGCTACCTATAATTTTGTAATCTCTCTCTTCTTTTGTACTCTCTTTCTTCAGTGAAATAAAGAATAGTTGTTGGGTCCGTAGACGTAGGCAATCTAGCCGAACCACGTTAAATCTTTGTGTTCTCCTTTCTTCTGTATTTTTATTGTTTGGTGATTATTTTTCATTGAATTTGTGGTTGGTAATTAATCGACAAGCTAGATTCTTCTTTTGATTGTTTTCGCGCATTAGCATTCCGCTGCGTTTTTGGAGTTTGTGCGAATCAACTGAATTTTCGCACAACAGGTTGATATACAAATATACCATTTAATTGTTGTCTGTTATCAGTAGCGACTCTTAATTGTGGAATTTGTAAAATTTCATTTGCATGTAGGAGCTAGCAAGAGTGCACATTTTACATCATTTTCTTATTTAATTTCTACCAGTAATGTCACATCCTCTCAATATCTTTGTCATTGTCTACTTAGTTCCATATCAATAATTGAAATAATACTGAACCTTGTATTCCTTCACAAAAATAATACATAATTGGGTTTGGTTTCAGCAACACAAAAAAGTTGAATTTTTCTTTGTGGATCAAATTCCTCATCTCCACTTTCTTTGAAGTGAGGCGAGCTCCTCTTATATTCGAAAAGCTTATTTTATCTATCACCGGGAGATTTATTTTGATTCTTGAGCTTCTATGACCTTGCTGATTGAGGAGAATAAGGTTTAGCTATATCAAAAATAGAACTTCTCACAAGCACCACACTTTCCTTATCGTAATGAATTCCTTTGTCCAAGTCAATAGGAGTAATGTTGAAATTTGGTAGGGCATAAACTTGAACAGGAGGAAACATATTATCATCTAAAATAGAGTTCTCATTAAGCAAATCAGAAGCATCATCAGGATTATTATTAGAATGAACTTCAGAAGTAGACATATCCATCGTTCTATTAAGGTTAGACAAGCTTTGAAGATTGTCTTTTGAAATAAAAGAGAGAGATATGGCTTCAATAGAATTTTAGGTAGAACTGATTTCTTATGTTGTTCGGTTGAACTTGTTCCTGACTAGATATTGAATGAATATTATGATCAATAACCTCAGGAATTGTCGTTTCAGTCAACAAATCATTTCCAAGATCATCGGACAGAACTTTAACATCACCCTACACATCTTCCTCTACTTGATTGTCTTCATTAATAGAAATTAAAACGTCAAAAGCATTCTTGTTCTCAATATAAACTCTTTCCTTCACTTTGTCTTTAGATAACTTCTTATTTTGTTTCACTTCCACTCGTCTATTACTAGTCTTGACCACCGAAATATTCTTAGTCTTGCAATTATAACACTTTAATCCATATTCTTGTTTTTTTATTAGCAGCTAAAGGCACATCTTTTACCTTTTTACTTTTACTTGCATTGAGCGTGCACATTTCTTTCAAATGTCCAAGCACCTTGCATACAGTACATATATCAGGTTTCCAGAAGTATATTACATCCACAGATACACTTTTCTTAGAGATTGAATCAACGACAACAACCACTATTTTATTTGGTAGCAATTTATCAGGAGAAACTTTTAACTAGGGATATTGCATACACAAATCTTTCTTTTTTTCCATTGACTTATCAAAGAAAATTAAGTTACCTATTTTACTACATATCCAATTTATTCCTATGAGTGACCAGTAAATAGATGGAATATTAGTTAGTTGAACCCACACTGGAATAGATTGGATATTGACTTGTGGATTAATAATGCTTGCATCCCATTTAGTAATAATAAAAGTCTTTCCTTTAATCACAACCGGATCGAATTCTAGCACCATAAGCTTCCTTTCTGCATTATAAAAGTCAAAGTAAAATAAATGGTTGTCATATTTCATTCTCGCACTTCTTTTAATCTACCACCATTTTTTAAGATGAGACAAAACATAAGAATAGGATAAGTTTTTGTCTAAGAAAAATCCTACCAGACGATTTTGCCAGTAAAGAGTGCCTTCTGTAACAAACTCCTTGGGAGGAAGTAGAGCATTTCGTGCTTATTCAATGTAAAGGATCGAGGGACATAAACACCATCATTTTCGGCTTTGACTTAAATAAAGTTAACCAAATAGACTTTTCCTTTTGCAGAGAACATTCAGAAGAAGAAGGGAAAGACATACTTACAGGGATAGGAAGATTAGGAGAGGAGGAGATAGATGGAAGTGGAATTAATGGCGATGCATTTGGTAGAGGAGGAGGAGGAGGAGGACGGCGATGTCAATGAAGTGACAGTAGCAGTAGGAGGCAAGGGATGAATAAGAGAAGGGACAAGTTGATTGACCACCATTAACAAACTTTTGAAAAAAAATTGACGTTGAAAAAAGAAATGGGAGATTCATTCAAATTGATTTAATTTTTCATGCATAACATAGCTCCGTTATAATTTTTGGGGTTTAATTGTAGAAATGAATGATGACAGACTCATTTCATTCAGTTTGTTGTATTTCTTGTATTTCTCGTTAAATTATTCATTATTGATATGGATGTACTGTATGGATGCTGCTGTAATTTTTTTAAAATTTGTATTTATTTTGCAACGGTCAGAAACCGTTGCAATATCATGTATTACAACGGGCTATGGTAGTTGTATTATAGTCTTTTACAACGGGCTTTAATTGTTGTCATAGAGCCTATTGCAAGGGCCGATGACCGTTGTAAAAAGGTGTATTACAACGTTCATTGCCCGTTGTAAAATACGGTCGACCTACTATAACGGGGCCTAATACAACGGGCGCATGCCCGTTGCGAAAACCATATTACAATGGACATTGCCCGTTGTGTAAAATGACTGTTTTATTGTAATGTTAATAAATATCTGCATATAAAATTTATAATATGTATATATATTATTTGGAATATATATAGGTATGCATATATGTGTATGTATATATGTATATTGGTAGAAAGCTTATATAACATATATGTATGTACGTATGTACTTAGTTTGAATTTTTTTTAAGAAGCTCGAAAATAAAAATAAATACATCTACATGAGTGTAAGCATGCGCGTGCATATATATAAGTATACGAAAATTTTACCTATAAATTCAGTCGGTTGTTGACACGCTGTATTATTAGCCTTCCTTTTGAAGTATGGTCCCTTCCTCCTTCTAGTTTGGTATGTAAATCCAAACTATAGTCTCCAACTAGTTGTTTATAGGGTTTAGGGGTTTGAGTTTGATTGTTTGTAGTAAAATGAGAAAGTAAGGTGGTACTTATAGCCACCAGATATCGCAAATATCTTCTCCTTTTGCTCTTATCTTTATAACAACCTCATCTAGTGAAAGAGAAATGTTCAAACCTCATCCCCTTCCTTCTATGGTCGCCTCCTTATGGATCACTTTACAATATCGGGCCTAAATAACATCATATATATTAATTAAAGAAATATTTATTTCAGCTCATATATTAATTAAATTAATATATAAAAATTATATGTTATTTAAATTTATTCCGAGGACCTAAATAAATAATTAAAATCCATAAATGATACTAATTTTTATAATTAATTTATAATATTTATTAATTAATTTAGATAAGTTGAATTCGAAAATGGTGGGCACTCGGTGTGAACTCGATCCTTAGTATTATTTAAAGAATTTGCATGCATGGATTTTTAATGAAAGACTTAATACATGAAAAGACATTTGATGGGTTCTCACAGATCGACGAAATGCTCACTATGTTGCTTATGCGAACCCTGAATAGATTAGTTGGAAGATGCTGACGACCGATTCCTCTTCATTAAACCCATTGCATGTTACTATATCAATATTCAAACTATATATCTCATGCATGATGAAAACATCCTTCAATTATGTTGGTACTTCTCACAGTCTATTTGTAGTACTAAAGAATGATTTGAATCCACAGTTCTTGTGCCTCTGATACAGCAGACAATTGAGTGGTAAACTACTGCTTGGACGTAGGCAAACATCATTGCAAACATCATTCCGCTCAATGTTAAGTGACTCGATCCATGCAGGACGCCTTAGTAATTTTGGCTGACTCGGCCGAGTGCTTCCAAACAAACACATTTTCAGTTGCTTCAATAGCCAAGTTATCCGGTATTATTAATAATGTCTGATGAACTTAGATAAAACAACCCACTTATGAGTTCAAAATAGAGAACTGCCCACTGACGCGAGACAAACCTTACTTCCACTCAATGATATATAATCACGTTATTTGTGGTACTTAAAAATGACGTTCTTATCTCTCCGTTGTTTTTCAAAAGAAAATACAGAGAAAGAGAGAAATAAAAAAAATGCTAGTTTATAGTTTAGTTTTGTATTTTCAAGTAATATAGTCATTGTGTTTTTATTTTTATTTTAGATGGATGAAATTTGTATGTATATTATATTAATGTATGAACACTACAAAATCAAATTCGTTGATCAAACTTCTTGGTCAACACGGTGAAAAGTCTTTATTTTTCAGAAAAATAGATACACATGCATGCATAATGACTCATAGATATGCTATATAATATAAGTGGTCAAAAGCACAAAAAACATGAAAATATTCTCCTGCGTGTATTTTTGCACTTCCATTAAAAAGAATATTTTTTTAGCTTATGCTCCACTGACTCAATAATAGTGTAGATACACTCTGAAGAATGAAAATCTCCCAAAAATAAGGACTGAGGAATCTAACCAAAAGGCATCGGGCTTATGAATGAAAATCTAACAAATGACATCAGTTAGGGATGAATCTCATACAACTTACATCATCGCCTACATATCATTTTAGTTAAGCAGTAGTGTATCAACTATGACAAGTTTAACGTATTTTACCTACCATACCAAAAGGCAATCAACATGTGCCCAAGTGACACAGACCCCAAATGTATTCCGATTCACTGACAACAATTCCAGCAACAAAAATTACGAATAAAACTGCACCAATACTTAAATTTATTCTCAATCCGAAAGTTGTTATTATTATTACGAGTGTATATGCACGCCCAAATGAGTCTACTCTAATCACAGTGTCATGCATTAATTCAATAACATATTTGTATGAGGTATGGAGTAAATATAAATGGTTGTTGTCACATAAGAGGTAAACAATTAGGAGATAACAGTTGAATACCTGCTCTATAGCTAGCTCAACTCTTGCACCAATAAACATAATATTTTGGTACCAAGAAATACATCCTTGCTAACATTAAGTTTAAACACTGACATTTAGCTATATATCAAACTGTAATCAATAAATTATGGATCAACATAAAAACTACTAATTCAATATATAATTTATGCCTTCTAATAGTTAATAAAATAATCAAGGATGAATGACTAATGACGAATGGGGAATGAAGACAAACAATGATAATTGCAGATATGCGTTTGTGCCGATTATTGATGATAGAATAACAAATGTTCCACATTCATGAAGTGAAACTGATAGCGATACAATGGCACAGATGTGAATTTTTAACACTTTAAGTAATATAAAGTTCCAATTTTTCTCAAAATACAAAAAAACATGGGTATAATTATATAAATGCATACCTAAATTTGAATCAAGAGTAAGACACCAACTAAACATGAGCATTAGGTGAAACGGTTGCATCATACTCGTGTTGTCTGCAAATGTTGGTCAACCAATTGTGATTTGTTTGTGCAAATATTTGTGATGCCAAATAATTAGGTGTGTCAATTGTTGAATCTTCCACCTCTCCATTGAGATAATTTTTAGGAAACATTAGCCAAAGATTCATCTCATATTGTTGCCCACCTCCATTGACATAATTTGTTGGACAAAATTACCCAAGATTCATCTTAACCAAATAGTGAGATCAACTTCTTCCATGGCTTTTGGGTTCAACCTTTTCTTCTTTCCTTAGCTAAGTCTTCCATGTTCTCTTTAGTGGAAAACTTGCAAGCGCTTTGTCAAATTTCAGCTACTCGCATAATTTGCATAGAGTTAAGACACAATTACAAAACAAATAACAAATAGTTACTATGTAAAATGATTAAGATATTTTATTAGCATATAAATGTCACTATATCACTGCACTAAATTTAGTTTTCATTTAAATGTAACCTTGGTCTTATCAAAATGATTACTGAAAAATAAAATTGCACTATCCAAGTCTCACCATATTTCTAAAGAAAATCAAAGATCAATTTCGGTAACGGTAATAATAAATATAAATCAACTCGAAACTCTAAACTCTAACTGAGTGTACCTCATCTAACTTTTTTACTACAACCATTCTTTTTTCTCTGCTGATATAATGAAACGTACTATGTAAGTAGTAAGTCTCTTCTCTCCATTTTTTATATCTTCATAGCGGGATTAATTACGAACATTGCCACAACATCATGAGCTAATTGAAACTTTTTTCCACTCTTTTTCTCCGTTGAACTATCACGCAGAGACCAAACGATGTAAGCATTTACATTTTCATTTATGTACTCTTATATTATTTATCGAACAAACAACGCATGACTTCATCAAAAGACCTATTGTATTAAGCCAATTTTTTTAATCTAGCGTTGAATAAACTAAAACTACAGCCATACCTCCATATGAAAAAAAATGTATAAAGTAGACTATTTAAGGAACGTAGAGTTCAAATTTACCTTGATGTAGGAAAGATATATGTAAATTCAAGTTGTTATGACCAAAGATTTCTTCCACAGTATTTACAAATAACTATTAGAATGGAGTTGAGGACTATTTGATGTCTTACAATATCATGATACAAATGCATTGATTTTGTACTATACAAAATGATCTTTATAATCCCTTATAATTCAATAAGAAAAAAATTGTCACGACGATTATATTCTTCCACAGGATCAAAAGGTAATGCTATAGCTATGTGAAAAATGTAATATGAACAGGTTTAATAATTTTTACACTTTTAATGGCAACTGGCGATTCTCTGGCAACTGGCGAGTAGATCTTGTTTTCACGTTCGCTTTTTATTCATCTCCTACACTTCTTTCCATACCATGTCCTCTCCCTTCCGATCTACTCCCTTGCCAGCTGCTGCGTGCCCTTCCAAGACCAGATCTGGGAAGGAGTTTGGTTCCCTTTCTCGCACTTTCGTGGCTTCATCTGCTAATTTTCCACCTCTTAGCACCGTTGTTGCTTCTCCCATTAACATAATTTACACTTTTATATAAACACAACGAAACTTTTATATAACATTCCTCCATTCTTCGTTCCTATACAACGAAACTTCTTCGCTTCTTTCTCATCTACAACACAATGTCTTCTTCGCCTAAAAGTTTGGACCAAAAAACAGTAAGCAAAAAAATCCATTTTCACATCAAAAACTTGTCCAGTTGATCCATCATACCCTTCTATTGATTTTTTCGACTTCTGTCCCCAAAACCAACAACAAACTCTTCTACCGCAACACGAATATGGTTATACGCCTTTTTCAAACATGCACTACACTCCACCCTACACTCTCAAAGTACCTGCTAGCTTCCATCGTCATCAACAACCTTAATACCATTCTACCGCTTCTCAACCATACTACTAGCACCATCCCGTCACTCTTCAAGTTGGTGCGCACAAAGATCATTCATCATATACATCGTTAATGATGCAATTTGGCCAACAATAACAACGTTATCTTAGTGCGCAATAGTTAGACACTCACAACCGTGATGCTATGTGGAATCTTTCAAGGCGGCTTTCGTAAGAGCTTTACCCACCTACCATTGTTGATGTTGGTAGCAGTGACGAAGAAGAAGATTAAGATGCGGATGTAGAAAATATTAAAAAAGACACGATGAAGTTGTTGAAGAGATGCATGTGCCTCAAAACTCATAATACAACAAAAAGAAAAAAAATGAAAATAGTTGAGCGGTATGTTAGGCGGTATTCGTAGGAGATCAACTTGGTAATGTCAGCAACCGCTGGAAGTTCGCGTTATACAGGTCTCATTCGAAACCTTTCTTCCTCATACGAACTGAACTTAAATTTTCATTTAAAATCCCCAAAACCCCATATTCAAGCTTTCAAACCTCAAATTCAAGCGTTTGGATCTTGCACAACTCCTAATCACTTTCTATTGCTTCCAATCTTAGCTATAACCTCTAATTTTTGCAAAAATCCTAATTTTTAGCCTAAATTTAGATTTGCCTATTTTAGTAGGGCTAATTGGTGATTGTAACTGTTTCTAATAGCCTAATAGGTTTATAGTATCCCATGAAATACCTATTTCATTTGTTAACTTTAAATTATGAAAAGTAGGTATAATTCGTGAATTTGTGTATATGTGTAAACCATCATATATGTCTTATTTTTAACATTGTCTTGTGCTGATTGGAGTGTTTATGTGTTCATATATGTGTGTGTATGTGTTAATCATTATATACACACACACACGCACATACTAATAATTAATAAATTGTTTTCTATCGAAAACGTTGTAAAAAAATAATTTACATATCTACTATAATACGTTGAATTGACCTTGTTCGATAAACTACGCGGAATAATGTAAAAAATAATAAATTTTAGAAAGATATAAAATTAGTAAATTTTCAATCGTTTACAAACAATAATATATCATATAATAAATAAGAAGACAAACTATAACACTATCAATTTTTGTATAAATTACTTTTTTATTATGTCCCGTAGAGAGTTTTTGGCCCCGTCCGAAGTGTTGTACATGATCGTTATATAAATATTCGTTTTTGTCAAAAAACAGACGTTTATATTCATCTGGTACAATACTTGCTAGATTCGTCCCTGTATTGGACAAGTTATAAATACAGTAAACAGTTATATTTTGTACATTATTTCGTTTTAAACGGTTCACAAAATTTCATCATCACTTTTCCTTTTTGTTTCTTATGTATACGCATTTGTGTACAATACAGGAAATAAAGGAGAAGTGCTGCCGATATTTTCTTGACTCATTTAAAACGAAATAATTTACGAAATATGATTGTTTATTACGTTTGCAATGGGAAATAGGATGACTGACCATCAAAATAGAAAATCATAAACCAACGTTTCAATATTGTATTCTTAAGTTGGGTTAAATTGATGCGTATAAGATTATGTATCAATACATTGAAAAATAAAATTATTCGTAAAACAGCCAATATATATTTTTAAATTTGTGACATATTTTTTCAAATAGGAGAAATGATCGATTATTTGTTGACCGGAAAAGATAGATGTATCAAAGGGGACTAAGAGACTCAATAAAGAAAGATTTTTATATTGGTATAAATGTAATTGTTGAATTTACTTTAAGTAATAATGAAAACGATGTTGAAATTCGTTATCCGTGTAGTAGGTGTAAACATTTGAAGTATTTGTTACCAGATATTGTGAAAGTTCAGTTGTGAAAAATCGGTTTCATACCGGTGTATTATGTTTGCAATCGTCATGGAGAAATTGTAGCACATACTTCTACAGAGTATAAATTAAAGGTGGCTGGTAACGAAATTGTTGTGATGAATGGTATTGAAAATATGGTTGAAGGTGCAGCACGATCAATATTTCCTACGTAGAAGTTGATGACGACGATGTAAATGTTGAAGAACCAAATATTGGAGTAAAAAAAATTTACGATTTGTTGGCTGGCGCATTGGGATAGCGATGAAGCGAAGATAAGTGTACTAATCTTTTATTAATTATTTGATTGATATATAAATATCAAAAAATATTTGGTAAGTAAATAATATATTGTTTATTTAAATGTACAAAGAGTGTCGTAGAGAAACTCTGCAGATAGGAACATGATTCCTGTCACTCATTGAGGAGGGTCCAAGTCGTTCCAACAATATCGACAGGAGTTGATAAATTTATTAACTGTGAATTGTAAATAGTTGTTATGCTATATAATTTCAAATATACAATAATAGTACATAATAATCAATTTCAGGAAGCGGAGGCCTAAGGTCCCGTATCGTAAACGGATGTATTTACCCGTACTCATGCCGTCAAGCACGTAAATCCAAACGGGGCTGTTTCATAGTGACGATAAATCATGGAAGAGCCATGTAAGCATATTTTAGTTTATATACTATTAGAAATTGTTTTAATTATTAAAGTATAATGAATTAAGATATTATGCTATTAATTTTAAATTTATTTTTATTTATTCATGCAGGCACGGTTTATGGAATAAAGCCAGACTCCTGGAGGAAATAGGTCGAGAGTAATTGACTACGGACGAGGAGGATGACATTTTATGTCAGTCATGGACCCACCTTCATGAAACAGGTGTTATGGTTTGGTAATCAAGCGGTAATGAATAATATATTTAGATATAACAATTTAGTAACCATTTAGTTCTAAAGAACTTTACATCGCTTTAGTTTCGATAATAAGTTTATAGATATAAGAATTAACTTATTTTATTGTAGGTTCGATGGTATGATTATAGTAATTGAACTTTTACTAAATTAAATAAGTATTGCAAGGTAAACAGAGGAAAGCAAGGCAAACCGGAGCTCAGATCGTTCTAGTGGAGATCGAGGAATTGAGAGCTAGGGTGGCGCAGCTAGAGGAGCAGAACCGTCGGCAGGCCATTGAAATGGCACAGCTGCTGGAAAAACGTATTGCTGAGTATATGCAGTGTTATGGTGGTCGCTTTCCATCTTCAGCTGGTTCTGGAGGTTTTGGAGGTGATTGATAGGAGTGATATATATATATATATATATATATATATATATATATCTGTGTGTGTGTTTTTTTGTTATGCGTCATTGTTTAGTATTTTTTGATGATGCATTGAGTTTACTTTGAGATGTTGTGTATATTATTTGATGGTACGTTGAGTTGTTGGTCATTTTTATATTTGTGAGTTGATGGTGGGGAGTTGGTGTTCCACGGTGTATATTTTGTACAATGACATGTATGTACATTATGTTAACGAAGTGTTGGTTGGTTTGATTTTATGCGTGTTATGCTTCGTTTAATTTTCTTTATGTGATTTGAGTATATTTTTTTGATTTGGTATTATATTGAATATCTAAATTCGATACGTGCTTTTGTGTGACTATATTATATTTCTGGATTGTGCGTAGTAGGCTAGAATGTAGCATAATACCCAAAAAATGCTTTAGAAATTCCGACAGCTTCCGACGACTAGCGATGGCTTACATGTCGAAAATTTCCGACGGCTTCCTACAGCTAGTGACGGCTTTTCTACTATCTCTTGATCAGCCATGTGTCTTCGACAGCAGTCTAGAGCCGTTGGGGACTCTGTTGGTAGCCGTCAGAAAGTTTGCAACGGGCTTTGTTGGAAGTTGTCGAGTGGTGACAGGAGAACTTGCGATGGTTTTTTGAGTCGGTTTTCGATGGCTTCCGACAGCCCCTGACGGCTGCTAGCCGTCGAAAATCTAACGATTTCTTGTAGTGAATAAACTACTCCGATTCTAGTCCAGGGAGCGATCCTAGTTTTCAAAAAAGATCGTCACTGTTTGAAAACGCTGACGGCCGTCCCCTTGGTAGAAACAAAACAATTCAATTAGAGTTGCAGAATGTAGATTTTTTGAGATTCTTAGAAACTCTAGAAAGGTTTATTAGTGAAACATAGAGAGAATGGAGAAAGGTTTACGTTACATAGGATGTAATCAGATTCGAAGTTTTAGCAAATTGTTACGCAAACTCAAAAGTTTAAGAAAAAGTCCTAAGCACGGAAGGAAGCTTTAATGAGAGAAAAGAATATGATTAAACCGATGGCTTGCATACAACAAGAACTAGTAACCAAACAACTCAAATCTTATGAGAGAGAGAGAGAGAGGAAGTGGAAATGCCACATCTAGGGATGGATATTAAGTTGTAGCTGTTTAGTATTTGTTGTATTAGTTATGTATTTGTGTGGTTAATGTGTTCAGACCGAGTCATCATCTTATTGTAAGCTTTTTATTTCAAACTAAGTAGAAATGTTTGATAAATTTGTTCCATTGGTAAGAAGTAAATATTCGGTAAAGTTCTCTGTTTCATTCACAAATTTCATACAACGACTTAAGAATCAAGTTCACAAATAACTTTACAAAAGCCTCAAAATACATTCTTCATAACCTAGTAACCAAAACAAGTTCATAAAATTAACAAAAAAAACTTTAGTAAACAACTTTAAAACAACTTAAGCGAACTACTTGGCGCTAACTTCAATAGACGACTTCAATTAACATTAACAAGCTCACAAACTACTTATATACTTATGAATAAGTAGTCTTAACATTCCTTCCTCTGTCAGCCTATAAGCGGTCAATCAGTTGGCCATGTGATTCAAAATTTGCTACTTGATCTTCAATGTGCTTCACGGTTGAAACATATTCCTCCATCGAGTTAATGTTTCTCTAAGGTCTAGTATTTGAACCTCAAACATGTCTGGATAATTATTTTTTTGGTTCTAGTACCCACCGCTTTCAGACTCAACAATCATGTTATGACTTATGATACATGTATACATAATCTCATAAAGAACTCTTGCGTCATGAAATCGGGCATACTTTCGTAAAATCCGTTTGCAAAACACCGAATGAACATTCGATGTCCTTTCTGTAGTTTGCCAATTTCTCCATGAAATACTTCTCATTATCGTTGGTTAGAACCGTATACCCCTGCGTTAATGTTCTCCACTTCGGATATATGTCATGTAAAAGGTAGTATTCAATTCGATGCATGATATTACCGACTTTGTATTCAACGTTCATTGACAATCTATTAGCCAGTTCCGAAAACAAAAACAAGTATGATTGCTTTAAAATACTAATATCATTATTGAACCTAATACTCCAAAAAATGCATGCCAAATACATAAATCATCGGATGCGGCAGCTTCTAATATCACCTTTTTATGTCCGGTTAATATTCCTTTCCAACCGGTCGGACAGTTTTTCCATGCCTAATGCATGCAAACCAAACTACCAAGCATATAATTAAACACCTAACTTGTCCTTTAGCAAGAAAACTGGCAACATCATTTGGACCTAGCATACGTAAGTATTCATCGCCAAACTGCATGATCATCGTTTTATAGAATTCCTTCATGCACCTTATCACTATTGATGATGCAATCCTAAAATATTCATCTAATTTATCACCATCCATTCCATAACTCAACATTCGTAAAGTAGCCAAGATTTTGGTATGCGCTGAAATTCCTATTTCAAGTGCTCCATTTAACCTTTAAGTAAAATAAGGATTGTTTTCATGGAGTTTTAAATTAATTTTGCTGAAAGTATCAGGACTCAGGCGAAATCGACGAAAGAAAACCATAATATCGTAAGTTGGATTTCCAATGAAGTAGTCCTTCAACAAAAAAAAAGAATATCCTTGTGTGAGTTGTTACGCTTCAAACTCGACAGTTCGGTTGTCCATCTCCTCTTCCTCATCGATGCTTTATTTCCTGTTTTAGTTGGAGTAGTAAAGGTAAGGAACCCTTTTTCATTTAGAGAACTTTGTAATTTTATTCTTAGTTTGCTTATCTTTCTTTTATTTGTTTTGAGTATTTCAAAATCAAAGTATATATGGGTGTGGAAAATAACAAGCCATTGAGTGGTTATGGATTGCACAACATGACTATAGTGTACGATCAATGGCTATGGATTGCACAACATAACTATAGTGTAGGATCAGTGGTTATGGATTGCACAACATGACTACAGTGTACGATAGGACAAGTCATTGAATGGTCATGGATTGCATAATATGACTATAGTGTGTACGATGCGACAACCCATTGTGTGGCTACGGACTATACCGCATGGCTACAGTGTACAATGGGACAACCCATTGAGCGGCTACAGATTGCACAGCATGACTACAGTGTATAATGGGACAACCCATTGAGTGGTTATGGATTGCATAACATAACTGTAGTGTACGATGGGACAAGCTAACTCATATAGCCACTGATGGCACAACATGGCTACAGTAATCATATAGACGAACTTGTTTCTATTATGAACATGGATGATTGCTAGGTGGACATTCTGAATTGGTTGTTGCAAGTCACATGGATCATGAAATTACTATTTATAATGCAAGGGTGGGTATGATAAGTTCATAGGTTTCCAAATGGAAAATCAAACTTGGACTCCCCGTGGTTATTTACTATTGATTAAAGCTTGTATACAGGCCGATCAAAGATACATGGAAGAGAAGGTCAATGAAGATTTTTGGGTCAACGTCAATGAAGCTTATAATAATCATCCAGAATGTAGGTTAAGAAGACGAAATTTGGATACTAGAAGTACTTATGTTACGTTTACTAGAGCATGTCCAAGGTAAAGGAAAATTATAGCGGAAGTGAAATAAGAAAATGTGTTTGAGATGTCTAGATCAACATTTGGCTCTCTGTATTTTATAGATTATCAGAAAACTTTCGTAGGTCATGCTGTGATATGTGGGTTAGTTATATTAGATGGTTTGAGTAATTTCTATGTGTTTTTAGGTGTTTTATTTATTCTATGTATTTTATGTGTTTCTATGTCATTGTTTCTTGTATTTCTATGGGTTGTATTTGTTTTATGTGTTTCAATGCCATTGTTTTATGTCATTTCATGGATTATATTTGTTCTATGTGTTAGTTATAGTAGATAGTTATACCAAATAGATTCATACTTAAACATATATAAATATACATTAGCATAAACATCAACATACTTAAACTTGTAAAAGCATAAGTGGACAAACACAGACAAATAATAAGTACATCAACGAGGCTAGTTTTTGATATCAGTTATGGCAATGACCAGCCTGAAATTCTAGTGAGCTTAGCTTATTGCAAAGCATTGCAATTTCTTGTTCAAGTTCAATTATGTTTAACAACCCAGTGATGGAATGGATCATCAATTCATTCCCATAACCCAAACCGCCTGGAAAGTTGGAGCATTTATAGTAGCGCCGTCTAATGTCATTTCCACTTCTTACAATGGAATACATAACCGTAACTCCACAAACACAAAATATCGGAGGAAAGTCAATCACCTTTTCTTCTTCAATCAGTGGATTATGGAGTTCCTGTCTACCTTGTCTTATTCCATGCAAGATTCTGCACTGATCTCCAAGTCTTCTCTTAATTGTCGCTCTTATTCCTATCGCTCATGCTTTCTTAGGTCTTTGTAGTGCTTTTCCTATATTTTCACATATCACTCGGTTGGTGGTTGAGCAGAAGAAGGATTTGGTGGGAGTTTGTGACTTAAAGGACCATAGTATGAGTATGAAGAAGGCAAAGAAACGTGGCTATAGTCCACCGTGTTGATATACCATACTCAATGGCAGGAGGATCCTATTTATAATAATCCAGTGCATAGAAAAATGAAAAGCACATATGCACAAGAAAAATGTGGCTACACTAGTGATGATAAGTCAAGTCATTGACAAAAGTTGTAGATTATGACTATAGTATTGATGAGACAATTCACTGAATGATGTCGGGCAAAATTGCTACAGTAATATATTCATAAAGTAATACTAACTTCCAACCATGAAGCAGATTGCATTGAAAAATGAAAAGAGCATATACATAAGAACAACATGGCTACAGTAGTGGTGATAAGACAAGTCATTGACAAAAAGTGCAGAATGTGTAGTGATAAGACAAGTCACTAAATGATATCCGCCAAAATTGCTACAGTAATATACTCATAAAGTAATACTGACTTTAAACCATGAAGCAGATTGCACATAAAAATGAAAAGCACGTATGCACAAGAAAAATGTTCCCACAACAGTGGTGATGAGACAAGTCATTGATAAATGGAAAAAAAACGTGGCCGCGATAGTGATAAGACAAGTCACTGAATGATATCTGCCAAAATTTCTACAGTAATATACTCATAAAGAAATATTAACTTTAAACCATGAAGCGGATTGCATAGAAAAATGAAAAGCACATATACACAAGGACAACATGGCTACAGTAGTGGTGATAAGACAAATCATTGACAAAAGGTGCAAAACGTGGCTACAGCGGTGATGAGACAAGTCACTTAATGATATCTGCCAAAATTGGTACAATAATATACACATAAAGTAATAAACTCATACAATAATATTCAAAATGCAGAGATGGTAAATATAACATGAATCATAATGGAAAGCATGAATATGATATCAGTCATAGTGCATAAACCACAAATAACACTGAATATAGCATGAATCAAAAAGCATAAACAATGAATGTAACATGAATCAGGTATAAAAACATGAGTAATAATGAATATGACATCAGTCACAATACATAAGTCATGAATACACCAAATATACATCAATCAAAGTCGGTACATAAACTTTGAACATCAATTCATACATAGACGGGGACCATGGTGGCAACATGCCTCGTCGTCATCGTCTCTGCAAGATAAGTGATCATTGTACATACTACAATAAGCAAATCTCTTTTGCTCTGCCTCTAGCTCGACATATACTCATGCCATCTCCTCTAACTTTCGACAGAGTGCATCCTCGTAAAAATCATTGCTATGTCTGTGTTCTGCATATCTGATATGGCAGAGTCTATCCGCATCTCGAATAGGTCACCGTATGTTATCTGGGTGAGATCTTAATACTGATCATGTGCAGGAGGGTGAATCACGTCAACATAAATTTCAGCTCCAGAAGATGTGGGCACTAATATGGTCCAACCAAAGTGACTAGCAGTAGACATGTGATCTAATACACGATACCCCTGACTAGGTTGGGCATGATCATCAACAACTGGAGGTGCTATCTCATGACATATAGCAGCTGGCCTTGCCAAATCTATCGATGCTGCATGAGTAATAGTATTACCAGATGCAGTGTAAAATCTACGCTAGAAATCAATGTATGATGGACCGGTAACAACAAATCTCTCTGCTAGCCACCAACCTGTCATTCTCACGATAGCAAGCCGATCTAGGTCATAAATCATACATCGATACGTATGAGGGTGTGGATCATCGAGAATGGCATCAAAATCAAACATCTATCTCCAAAACCCCTTACCGAGGTACTAGTAAGAACCGAACACATCGGGATACGATACAAGAGAAACTTTCAACAAGTTGAGCATCCTAGCTAACTGCACAAACTCAAGCTCGATCGAGTCGCTAGTATCAAATGGATGCCACCACATTCTTAAGTTAATCTGGTTATGCGCAACCTACATGACAGGATTCATTATCCCTATTCCTCATATTGTTCACATACCAAAATAATAAATGAGGGAGGAAACTAGATGCATCTATAGTCAATCTGTCACGAAATAGAAGTTTTTTAATACTCAAAATAGCAGTACTGCAACAACTCTCAAAAACCAAACAATAAAGCCTATGAATCAGAAACGATGCACTATGCATCCTAACATCTGTATAAGTATGCAAGTATATGAATACTCCAATTGTACATGACAGTATAGTCAAAATCCAAACCAACAACAACCTCAATATAGGCGGCGAGCATATTACTGCTATACGTACCGAAAAACAAGTTACTTGTAAGGTACAGAAAAAATAATCAAGCATGCTCCAAATCATGCTTCGGTGAATACGTTGTCGCTATGCTATCCATGGCAGTTGTAATCGTATTGAATTTGATAGAAGTGGCGATCTCATAAGAGCTGTGTAGCTGAATCCCCCCTAAAGCCCTACAAAATTCCAGCTATAGCGCATGGCATTCTCCAACTACTATGCTATTTCAATTTAGCGATGTTAAATAGTATATCTGATTTAAACCCCACTATTTCCTGCTACACTCGCTAAATCAAGCTTTTTAACTCCCGCTTTAGCAACATTAATATGCAAAGGTTGATTTGAGTGGTTTTCTTTTAAATTGAATCAAAATAATTAGGTTAAAGACCTATTTTTAAGGCATAAGTGCTTAGTATATGTTAGCAATCTACTGTAGTCACCAAATCTGGTCTATATAAATCACGATATTCTTCAGTTTTGTCATATAAGATTAAAATATATTTCTTTTTTCTGAACAATTGGTGTGAGAATGAGAATAAATCGCCTTTAAATATTTAGTTTTGTATATAATGAAACTTTTTGCTCCTCTGCTATTTTTCGTTATATCCCCACTTTATTCCTGCTATAACTTTTTACATCTCCACGAATATAAAAACGCTAAGCGCTTTAACTGTACAAGATAAAAGGTCGGTGAAGTGTCTAGATATGGAAAAATGCCATGAACAAGTGTAGGATCACCCTACCTATCATCATATGGAATCGATGAAAATCCATCCACTCATATGCACTGAGCATTGAAAAGTCTGACGGTGTAATCTCTTACTCACCGTAAGGAAAATGAAATGTATGGGTGGTTTTATTCCACCATAGAGCAATAGCAGAACACAACTGGACACCACCTTTAATAACGTCATTGATGCCCAAAATTCTAAATTACATATCAAGTTAAACTACACTTTTGTAAATTGGCTAATTTTTTTCAACTTAAATGAATGATTAAATTACCTAAGAAATGATGAAATCCAGGCTTATGTAAAAAACTACTACTCAAGGATTATTTTCCAAATGCTTGAGAAAATATTTTAAGGTACTAACCAACGAACCACGGAAACAAATATTATGTGACTATTTAAATTAAACAAATTCGTAAATGTATGTTTTAATATAATAATTTACTTTAAACGTACCTTAAAAAAAGAAACTTACAGGCAAGCCGATCTGTGTACTAACATGCACTTCCCCTTCTACAAGTACCCGAAAATCGGTAAGAACCTTCTCCACGCTCAAATTCGAATCCTTAAAACCACTGAGCTCGACAACTCTAGCTGAAACCTACCCCACTGTCCTATGACTCCTCCCAGCTCGACCACCTCCACGGCCTCCATGACCACCTTTGCCTCCACCCTACTCGTCTGTATTTTTGGCGGCCTTAAGTAGCACTTCTATTTCTTGCTCGTGTCCATATGGCACAATCACATTAGATTCTCTTTGGTGACCACGACCATCAATGCCGCCACTTTCTCCATGCATAATTTTTTTTGCAAATTTTTAAAGCAATATAGACATGTCAACATGTGTAGATCTAAAAAACAAGGATTTATTTGTGTATTATTGCTTTAATTTGGGGGTTTGTGGTATGGAAATGGTGAAAATGGGGGTTGAAATCTTTGTCGGCCGATTAGAAAAATGAATATGGAAAGAAGTATGAAAGGAAATGAGGCGATGGGTGTTTAGGTTTTTATAATTTAAAATGACTTTTTTTTAAATTGACCATGGCTAGTTTAGGGGTTATCTGGGTACATGCCTGGTTCATTCAGTTCAAAAAAAGAGATAAGAAGCGAATAGGTTCATTATTGGTTATGTTCTTAAGATTGTCCATACAAATGCAAGAGTAAAAAAACTAGCTACAAGTGCAAATCAACAATCGTTTGATCAATCATATGCAGTGCTGAAATAGTTCTTGATGACATTGCCGCACAATATCTATAGCACCTTACCACTAGACAGCCTTATGCATCTAGGCATCTTGAATTGACTTACAGCCGCCCCTAAACTAAGGTAGTGAACCAAAATTTGGTTGTAGGTTCCTTCATGAAGTATTCTTAACTCTAATGGGACGATGGTCTTGCCTTTTCTCTGAATGACATAGCCTGGGTCCACGAAGGCCCGGTCCAGACTGTCATAGTAGTCGCTTAACACTTCCTTGCTTGCATCACCGCTTAACTCCGAGAATATGACATAGTGCCCAGGCTTTGTGTTGATGTCGACGTAGCTTGGGAAGTCTACCACTTCCAGTTTCTCTACCGCTAGTACCTTGTTAACTTCTTCTACTGATATTTGAAGATCTCTTTCTATGTTTTTGTCTATGTTTACACTTAACACTAAGCTTCTTTGGCATACAAACTGTGGTTTTGGGGTTGGGTTGTGATAGCCAGCTACTCAGATAATGTCACCTAGTTTGTGCATGTATAAACCTGTCAATATACCATGATTTTGCATTCATACAGGGCCAACACTTGTTGCATTTATGGATTTACCACATGCCATGTTCATTACGTAAATTGAATTGATGGATATGTATTATCTTTTTGGATGTATATTACTATTGATATATGGTTATCTGTTGAGAAGTGGTTTGATAGGATGTAATGCACATGCACATTGTTATTATTTTTATGTTCCGGTCTAAGAGTTACATTTATGCATCTCTAGAAATTTTGCAGACGTAATTCTTTTAAGATGGAAGAATGTAGTACCCCAAATTTTTAATAAAATAATCAATCATTTTGAAAAGGGTAATTTAGTAATTTCACATAAAATATAGAAATGGAATTTTTACAAGTTAAGGAATTTGGTAAATCTGACTTTACCATTTTGTTAGATATATTTTTCAACACTAAATTGATATATAAAAAATTAAAAAAAGGATGTCAGATGAAAGATATATGGATCGTTTATCCAAACACACTTTTTGTGATGAATGGGTTGGAAGTCCAAGTGGGCCTAAGGTTCGATTTTAGGAATAAGGTTAATATAGGAGGAGAAATACCTATACCTCATTCTAATCTCTTTCTTCTTCATCCCATAGACACCATCGATTCCTAGATCTAAAATCCCATTTTTCCACCTAAAATCTACTCCAAATCCTTCAAACAAAATATCCAAACAAAGAGAAAATCAAGAGCAACCAAATCTAATCAATATCAACTCAAATTAAAAGATAGGCTCTTCGATTCAAATCATATCGGGGGAGAAAGCTTCAACATTTCGACTAAATATAATAAATCGTCGATTCTGAATGGATTTTCTCAACAAAAAGCTTATATGGTTAAATATGCAATAAATTTAATTTATATATCTCTTTAAGTTTAATAACATGATTTAGGACCGATTTGATAATTTTACTAGTGGTAAATGTTATTTTGATAGATTGAATAATCATAGATCATCATTTTGGTAAAAAAATTACATGAATTGAAGGGAGGGTAATTTGGATGTAAAATTCACTTTAAATGATATAAAAGGATTAAAAAGATAGATAGATCCCCATTTGTGATGAATAAAAGTTAATATTATAAATATGTCAATCATAGTATAGTTTACATAGCTGTATTGATAAATTACACCGAAGAGCTATAATCTAGATAAAGGAATAAATAACCATTTGGGCATATTAAAAGATGTGAATGAATATGAATAAATATTTAAAATGAAATTATAAATTGTGTTCAAAGTATGAAAATAATATTGAACGACGAATGAGAAAATTTGAAAATAATAAGTTGCTGAAAAACCCAGCATTAAGCAAATGATCGACTAACCATGTATCATTGGTCATTTGGTTAACTCAAAGCTAACTTTGAGGCAAACTCAAGGAAAATTAGTGTAAATCAGGGGTGAACAATCGAATGAAATATGCTATAAGTCGAATGAACATTTGAACGATTGATTAATGACATCTAATCAGTCGAATAATGTATTGTTAATATGTATAAAATATAAATAGGCGAATGGTCGACTGATTGAATATGGATAGCCGACCGAACGCCTATAGATTGCTCAGATTAAACCGGGACTTATTTCAGGCCTTGTATCGTGTTTGAGGTTAGTTGTCCCATCTCTCTTGCGATATGCTAGAGTTCCACATAATGTCCCAACATTATATAATGTGACGCGCTCATCTTAGGCCTGCGATTTATTGTGTTTAGAATACTCTTATCGTTATCGTTAGTGCCATGCATTGCACATTTCAATATTTGAATTGTACTTGGGATAATAGAGTTATCCATATAACAAAGTTTACATCACATTGGTAAATGTATCTATGGAGGAATTAATTTGTTGTTTGATCCATATATGCTATCAGTTTAACAATAGTGAGTGTAGGATGATTTACCATCGAGACAGTATACTTGATTGTTATGGTAGTATATTTGTATGAACAGTTTACCATCGAGACTGTGTACCTGATCTGTTATGAGAGTTTGATTATATATTTATTTGTCTTTGTAGTTATTTGTTTAGAACTTTCCCTACTTTGTTTCCTGTAATTGGTCACTGACTGTTTAAGTAGAGATATTTAGTTTATTTTAGTTATTTATTATTCACTCCTTTCACCATGAGATTTGAAAGTGTAGATGTTTAAAATTTATGTTTATCTCTGACTAATTTATGTTTAAAATTTATTTATTATTTATGTTTATCTTGGGATGATGCAAGTTCGAAAGTAACTTATAGATGTTGAATCGATGTGCCTAGAGGGGCGGATTGTTCAGCCTATTGACCATGACGCTTTATTTTTCTGACATTGAAATTTTATATTGGGGTTAGCCTTAGTCTAACTAGCAACCGCATACTAGAATTTTTGTAAGTGAGTGTGTTCTTAACATTTATTGATCGGACTTTATAGTTTGCATCATTCAATGTGTTTTTCTATAGAAACAGCTTCATTATTGTCAATTTATTTGCACAAATTATTTAGAGCAAATTAGACTATATTACATATATTCTTTATTACATTAGTTTATTATATTTATCTAATAAGCCTCCAATTAGATTCCACATCTCTTAAAAACCTTAAAAAAGTTGTAGGAATCTAAAATTTCTCTAGTGGATATTAGGATCCATTTATCATATTACTGTAATATTGGGGTACTCAACAAATTGTACTTCCTATAAATGGTAAGTAATACTCTACTAATTATATCTCATTTACAATTCCTAAGCATGTATATTTTCTCTCTTAATCTTCTTTATGACCTTTATGGTGCTTAAAAAATCATAAAGTACATTAGGTACTCTTTCACACATTATTTCATGACTGCCTAAAGGTAATTTTATAACATATGAGGTGCTCACTGAAATTGAAAAATATTCTTGCCAATCTAGGAACAACATAAATATCAATGTAAATATTTTATGGCTTAAAAGTGCTCAACAACCATAAGTGTGTATAATAATCTATTTACATTGTAAATAATGGACAAGAACATTATTTTAAATTAATAATTTAAAATAATAATATTGAGTATTGTCGAAATTTTAAGAGAGATGAGCGTAATATCTCATGAAATCGTAGCCTTTACATCTCATATATACTCTCCTACGTCTATATAGATTTTAATTCATTTAACATCTTTCTTTCTTCATATGTGACACACACACAAAGACACTTTTAATTTATTATAAAGTTTATAATTTATAAAATACATATACACACACATACACACATTCATACGTGATTCTCTATTAATTAAATATTTTGATTAATATAGATATAACATATAATATTTATGTAGAATTTAAAATAATTTTATTTTTTCAATTTATAAATTTTTACTTTATTTATATTCAAAACAATTTAAATCCAAATTTGTAATATTCAAATACTCATATTTGAATCAACCTAAGGGATAAAACAATTTTGGACCTTCCACAAAGGACAAACCCGTAAAATTGACCGCTTCAATGAGTTAGGCAAGGAAAGGAGGATGGGAGGTTTTCCATCATAAAAACATCCCTTAATTAGAGTAATCTTCTCCCTAGTTGGACACTCTTTCCATTGATACCTTGTGACTTCCCTTAAGTGTTGGCTAAATATTCATATTAACATAATGCAGCTCTGATACCAAAATTGGATCAGGTGCATTGGTAAAGGGAAAAACAGGCAAATATAAAAAAAATCATTATATTGACTTTACATTAAGCCTTAAGTTTTTCATCCTCATGAATAATGTAGTCGCATAAAATCATATTTAATATTTTTCAGTAAAAATAATTTTTTGTTGTAAATTAATTTTATTTTAATTTTAACTTTGATACTTTATATGAAAAATACTATTTCTTTTCGTTTTAAGCAAAACCAATCCAATTTATTTTATACGAGTGTTACAGCACGCGCTTCGCGCGTGATTTATTTATCTACAAATTGTATATATTTAATTATATTTTTACGTTGAAATAATATATAGTTAATTTTTGTTTTTATTTCATAGTTACAGCGTATAATTTTTCGTTAGGTTTAATTTTTATTTCTATTATTAATTAAGAAAGAACGAATTTGTAAAAAAAGTTTATTTGTTAGATCTTATTTTTAAGTGATAAAATTTGATTTTGGTAATGTTTAGATATGGGCATTTTGAATTGGTAAAGAAAGTTTATTTTTTAGATCCTATTTTTACTTGATATTAATATTTGATTTGATAATATTTGTAGATGAGCGTTTTGAATTTGTAGAGTAATTTATTTATTTATTAGATTCTTTTTAAGTGATAGTGAGATTTTAATAATATATGTAGAGGGGCATTTTTAATAGTTTTATAAATAAGCATTTTGATTTGGTAAAAGAAGTTTATTAATTAGACCATATTTTTAAGTTATGTTAAGATTTAATATAGATAAAGGGACATTTTTGGTAGTTCACGCTTACACTAAAAAAGTGTGACATCAAAAATATTACAACTATTAATAAAGAAAGAAAGATAATTGAAATCAACATCTAGTCTGAATAAGTCTAAAGTAATTATAGAGAGATTTTATCTCCTAATTTATTGAAGAGATCATATGAAATAACAATTTAATATTTAAAAAGTTATATATAAGGGTATTTTGGGAAGTTCACGGTCGGACCAAAAGATTGTGCATCTATTCCAACTATTATATTTTATATATGTTTACTACTAATGATTACATCTATAATATTTTAATATTTTAAAGTGATACAATGTACGAATAGAATGTACTAATATAATAATTCGTGAAATAAAAACATGGGGTGCATATGTGATCAGAGGGATTTCTGATCAGACTATATGTAAGGTGTATATAAAAATATATGGTATTGCAAAATTATAATTACAGACACGCGCACATACACACATAGTTATGTTTTGGCCTATACATAATTTTTCTAGTTTAAAAGCTCATGGCTTTGGGAACTTTCATATATAATGTTTATATAAATGTAACTAACATATACATAAATAGGTATAATCATATATATCCATAATAATTACTATATTAGTATATATAATATTATGTTCGACTATGTATAAAAATTATTAGGTTTAAATTTAAAATTCATATATATTTTATATATAATTGCGCAACAAACATGTATATATAAATATAATTTTTTAGAAAATGGGTTCCTTTATTATTGATAAAAATTATATTATAATACATATCATGCCATTACATACTACTCAACTCTTGTTGAGTTGCCTAGTTATACATACAACAATCTAAAATAACAAACATATATAGGTATACACAATCGGTGAACATTTTATACAAGCAACGGCACATGATTGTGCAACCTTTATTATCGTTTTGATAAAAGAACCATGCAGCCAGTGATGCAACAGTTTGAGTCCAGAATTCAATTGTATTGAAAGTCCAATTCGCTTTCTTCTTTGTACCCAAAGCCGCCTCTAAAACCATGATATATTTAAAGTTAGGCTTATTTGTTAAGAACTGCGTCCATAAAAAAATTTCAATTCAAATATCAGGCCCATTTTAACTTCTCCAACCCATTGCAGCATTTTCTTATTCTAAGATGATAAACAATAGAAACATCTTTCTAAGATCCACATCGATATAACTGCATCACGTGACTTTATAATCATGAACTTCCTCTTACGCGAGTAGGGTTCCCTACTTTTTAGTATTCCTATAACCGTTCATGTTGGAAGTTGTTATCATCATCTAAGAACGACGGATCTAACGTTGTTGGAACTGCCATGACTCAAAATCTCGAGTCACATTAGAACCCCTTCACCGCTTTCATTCTTTGCCCTAGGATCTCTATCCGATTTTTGCAAATCCAATGTTGATTTGAGTCTCTAATCACCATATCTAAATTAGGGTCGATTGGTAAAAACTAGGGTTCACAAGTTTCATTTCATTGTTTGGTCGACAAACCTTAGTCTTTAGCAGTTGCAAGAAGCCCTAAAAACCCAAATCCATCCCAAAATATCTTTGTTTTACCTAGATCTTGTTAAAATTACTATCGAAAATGAAGTGGACCGCTTTACTACCTTTATGTAGGTGCGACACTTTAGAAAGAAATCGACATTTGATATCTATCCTTGTTATACTCGTCGACTTCCACTTTGTACCCTAGGATGTAGATCCATTCCCTAATCCATGTATTTGTTTTGCTCAAATCTATCTAATTGCCTATAATTGCAGAGAACGCTTCCAAACTAAATGTAGATTCAGTACAAACGGGTGTACCGTGTATCTCTAAATCTTCCGAGCAACCCGTAGGTATCTTCGTCTCCACCATCACACACCATATGCCTGATATAAGAGTCCATATCCCTAAAATAACTAGGGCGTTCGTGGGATCTAAGAGTATCAAAACAAGCGATGGAAATTCATTAGAATAAAACTCAATCCACTTGAGAAACTCCATGCTTTAATTTGTGTATTTTCTACCATCATTGCAATCCAACTTAGATTCAGATTTGGATTTCACGTTCTTGAAAGATTCAAGATGGTAGTAGTAGAAAAGGATGTGTACTATAAAACCTTGTTTTGGTTTTCTTTAGTCATAGAATCATATTCATCTAAAGGGCGAATGCCTTCATATGTCCAAATTTAAATCTGTTGTCATTGAAAGAGATTGCCCCATACTTCTAACCATTGTTGAGGAGTTTCTCTTTACAAGAGAGTTCCTATATATACATACATATTAAATTTTAAAATTTTAGTTTATTGAAATTATAAATGTGTGTGTGTGTGTCTTTGAAACTGATTTTTTACCAAATGAAAAAAATTATGTTAAACTTGTTAATAAATATATATATCTACATATTAAATATTAAAATATTATAATATGTATATATATTATTTGGAATATATATATAGGTATATGTATATATGTATGAATGTATGTATATTGGTAGAAAGCTTATATAAAATATATGTATGTATCTATGTACTTAATTTGAACTTTTTTTAAGAAGGTCGAAAATAAAAATAAATATATGTACATGAGGGTATGCGTGCGCGCGCACACACATATATATAATTTAAAGGTATATGAAAATTTTACCTACAAATTAGGTCGGTTGTTGACACGCTGTATTATTTGCCTTCCTTTTGAAGTATGGTCTTCTTCCTCCTAGTTTGGTACGTAAATCCAAACTATAGTCTCCAACTAGTGGCTAATAGGGTTTAGGGGTTTCAGTTGATTGTGTGTAATAAAATGAGAAAATAAGGTGGTACTAATAGCCATCAGATATCGTAAATATCTTCTCTTTTTGCTCTTATCTTTATAATAACCTCAGCTAGTGAAAGAGAAATTTTCAAACCCCATCCACTTTCTTCTATGGTCGCCTCCTTATGGATCACTTCACAATATTGGGCCTAAATAACATCACATATATTAATTAAACAAATATTATTTCAGCTCATATATTAATCAAATTAATATAGAAAAATTATATGTTATTTAAATTTATTCTAAGGCCCTAAATAAATAATTAAAATCCATAAACGATACTAATTTTTACAATTAATTTATAATATTTATTAATTAATTTAAATAAGTTTATTTCGAAAAATTCCTAGCACTCAATGTGAACTCGATCCTCGGTATTATTTAAAGAATTTGTATGTATGGATTTTACTAAAATACACTATCGTATATAAGCTTAGTTGCTTACATATCATTTAGGTGAAGTTCAATTTTAATCTTTATTAAGCCATATCCTAAGTGATGATAACTTTTTGCTTGTTTTCTTTTCATGCATGATTTTTGACCATCGATTAAACTTTAGATATCTAAGTGATATAGTTATGATGAAAAGAAAAGTCGCATAGACATCGTCACTTAAGAGTGGATGCTTAATTAGATTAAGATATAATTTTACTCGATCATCTCTAAGCAACAAAACTTGTGCCATTATGGCACAACATTAAAGCCAAAACTACTGTGCACTTTGATATCAAATTGTCCTATATTATTTGGTGACTGTGTTCTCATACGTGCGTCACATGACTAAAATTGTATGAGAAAATTTCGAAAGTGACCAATTTATAAATGTTATAAATTAAATTAAGAAATTATAATAGATGTTATATGTAAATGTTACTCTAATTTACTACAATAAACTTAGTGAGTTGTTATACTGTATTATCTTATACAAGTTAGTTTATAGCACACTATCTAGAATTAGGCCATAATATATGATGCAGTTTAACCTTAATTTAATGTCAAAACTATAAGCACAAAGGTCTCTGAACATTCAATATATGCGTTTTATACATGTGCATGCGCGCGCATTTTTGAATGTATGGATAAAATATAATAATATATGTAATCATATGACAATTTGATTTTGCATAAAACAATACTTTAACTTTATATGTGGTTTCATATTAGTAATATAGTGATCTATAACTTACAAATTAAATTATATCGCCAAAATTTTATATAAGGAGCGTTCAATGACATCCCTATTTTGCAGGACCACTTGTAGCCACTTGATTTCCACCACACATTCCGATTTAAATAGCAGTATGAGATGGGAGAGAGAGAAATTGTTATTATTTAAATCAAAATGCATGGTGGAAATCAGGGGGCCTTAAAGTTGCTGCAAAATAGGTTTTCCATTGAGAGTGTGTGTGTGTGTGTGTAATTTTATATTAGAAGGAGTATTACCAACTCAAATCATGTTTATGTGTGCATTTCAAATACCTAATATATACATGTATAGTGCATGTTACTAAGAGTAACTCCAACAAGAAACAATTCAACTTAATTATTCAGGGTTCACGTTCCAAAAGCAATTCAGACTGAATATTAAAGGTAATATTTAGTTTTCAATTTTGAAAACTAAATTAGAACTACGTGCCCATTTAATGGGCACTCAATATTCGTCTATTAAATAAGGCCTAATTCAAATTTATTAAAAGAATTTAATAAAGCATAGCATGCGGTAATTAAATAACTTTTTAAGACCTAGGTGCCCATTACGGCACCTAATGCTAGATGCCTATTAAATGTGCACCCAACACCATACTCCCACTAAATGAGTGCATGACTGTTGGAATTTTCTTTCCCTTTCAGCCCTGAATATTCAGTGCTTGAATATTTAATGCCCTACCACATGTATATATATAGTTATAAATCTCAATAACTATGCATTTACATTTTTATTTCATTATTATATATAAGTACATTCATTTTAAATGGAATTAAATTTAATAAAATTAATCAATCAAATTTACATATTATTCAAAACTAAAATGAAACGATCTCAAAGCTTAATTAATATTAAATATGATTTAAGTTTAAAGCATTATTCATAGTAGATATAATGAATAACTACACACAAATATACATACATACATATATTTATGCATACAAACACACACACACACACACACACACACACACACACACACACACACACATATATGTAACTTTTCGATGACACCCCTATCTTGCAGCACCTCGTTTGCCCATGATTTCCATCACACATTCCAATTTAAATAATAGTATTATACGGTAAAGAGAGAAATATATACTATTTAAATCGTAGATAATAGGGATTTATAGGGGTTTTTCAAAATAATCATGTCATTGAATGCTCGGACAAGGATCTTAAATCCCCTTATTTCAACCACATATTTCTATCCTTTTTAATCTTCGGTTTGAACTCTAAATTGAAAAATCAAGGCTATAAGTTGCAACTATTTTTTTTGTAGGAAAATTAAAATTAGAATTGCATGAAGAAAGAAGAAGAAAGAAGATAAGGAAGAAGATTTTTCATTTCAATCTGATCATTACATAGAATTATTTGTAATATATAGACAATATATCGTCGTTGTGAATGAGGCAAGATTTGTAACTACTCTACTCACAATTTGACACCTCACACATAAGAGAATTTTTTTATAATTATTTATATTCTTAGCCTTAATAATTGTATCATTAGTTCCTTCCGATTTATTCTAGAGTGCTCTTAGTCTTGGAATCTTCTTGGCTTATTGATGAATCTTTTGGGTCTTGCTTCCTCATGTATATTTGTTGAGTCTACATGTATTGTTGGATCTTCATTAAATTTGCATGGTGTATCATTGTTCCCTACTTTAAGGATGACCTTGTCCTCAAGGTTAAAATATGGAAAACTCTTTTAAAATTGCTCTTTAAGTTCCCATATTGCTTCACGTGGGACAAGGCTTTGCCATTGGATGAAGATTTAGGTGATGATTAGGTTTAGTTGTCTTGATGTGAATATGTTTTCCAGTTGGTAGAAGGGTTGGTTGTAAAGGTTTATGGAAGATAAGGGGGTGGCTGTAGTGTATCATGGTCGGGCCAATATTTAAGGATGGAGATGTGGAAAACCAGGTGGACTTTGGAGTTGGGTGGAAGTTGAAGCATGTAAGTGACAGATCATTTTTTTTTGAGGATTTGGTATGGGGGAAAGTACTTTTTGGTAAGTTCATGAAATATTTTTCTTAGGGAAAGTTGAATGTAAGGTCGAAGGCAGACAAAAGCCCAATCTCCTACAGCAAATTGCTTATCCATTTGATGTTGGTTCGCATGATTTATCAATTCTATTTGTGCCTTTGCTAAATTATTTTGTATTTGATGAAGTAGTTGGGTTTTATCCGTAACCATGCAGTTACGAACCTGCTAATGCCCCACAAAATCCCCGCTGTAGCATATATCACTCTTCGACCGCTATTCTATTTCAATTTAGCGCTATTAAATAGTAAATCGGCTTTAAGCCCCGCTATCTTCCACTATACCTACTAAATTTAGACATTTTAGCACTCGCTTTAGCAACATTATATAAAAAGGTTGATTTGAATAGTTCTGTTTTAAACCAAATCAGCAAAGTTAGGGTAAAGATCCAATTTGAAGGCATAAGTATTCAATATAAGTTAGAAATCTATTTTAGTTACCAAATCTGGACTGCATGAATCATGATTTCTTTGGTTTTTGTATATAAAATTAAATGATATATATCTTTTCTACACAAATGATGTGAGAATGAGAATAAATTAGTTTTAAATATTTGGTTTTATAACTAATGAAGCTTTATGCACTTACTCTATATCCTTGCTATGACTTTTTTCACCTCCACCGCTAAACACTTTAACTACATAGATCGGTAAGCTATTCATCAAGGTCATAAAGGTTGGTAGTGGTGGAAGCGTAGTCCAAAAGATTGGAGGTGGTCCACCGTACACCACCTGGAAGGTGGACATGCCCGTGGAGGAATGACGATTAGTGTTATACCACCACAATCCTATGGTAGAAGGTTGCTCCAATTATATGGCGTGTTGCCAACAATTATTCGAAGGCAAGTTTTCAAGCAATGGTTTACAACTTTGATTTGGCCATCCATTTGTAGATGTTATGAGCTACTTGTTGTTAATTCCATGCCGTGTGGATGGAAAAGTTATTTCCAAAAGTGGTTTATAAAGATAAGAGCTTAGTCGAAGACAATGAAGGAGGGGATCCATGTAGACGTACATATTCTTGGATGAATTGAGATGCTAGTTGGGCGGTTGAAAAGGATGTTAGTAAGGCAATGAAGTGAGCTTATTTGGATAGGAGATCTACAATAACCAAATGGTTGAGTTTCCTAAGGATGGAGAAAGATGGGTGGCGAAGTCCACAGAAATGTCTTCCCAAATTCGTGTCTGAATTGGAAGGGGTTGAAGCTAGCCTTTGAGGGAAATATTCTCGATTTTCGATTGTAAGAAAATGGAACAAATAGTAAACTTTTTGACATCCAAGTACATTTTTGGCCAATAAAAATTCATGGATAATTGAACTAGAGTGGAGTGGATACCTGAATGCCCTATGATGTGAGAGTTATGGAAGGTGACAACAGTTTTGAGTTGAAGATTGTCACTACTAGACAAAAAAATTTAGCTGCCTTGAAATAACAAGCCATCACTGAGTTAAAAGTGGTTCCAGCCATGTTGCTGCTAAATGGAGGTGGCTAACTGCCGAGCTTCTAGATCTAAGCTGGTGGAACGACGAGTTGTAGGTAGGTGGTCGAATGATGGCCGAGATATGGCAGAAAGTGCGGATGTAGTGGCCTGATGATGTACGACATGGGGTAAGGTATTGGGCAGTGGCGAAGTTCGCCGGTGCTTCGCAGCATAGGGTATCGTGTTCGGTAGAGGCGACATAGGCTGGTAATGTGGAGTAGGGTAGGGTTTCAAAGGGTGGAGAAGTTGATTGGTGGTTTACGGTCTGGTGCGAGTAGGAATGTGGGGTTGTAGATGGTGGATTTATGGGAAGAGAGAGTGACGAAGTGGTGGTAATTTGGGGAGTGAAATTGGATACACAATGAGGAATTTTGTACAGGGAATCTTCTACTAAATTTGTTGGGCCAGGCTGATATTGAATTCTGAAATCAAATCCAAGTAATTTGGTAAGCCTTTTTTTTTTTGTTCAAGAGTATTAATGGTTTGGATCATAAGTTGGGGGAAACTTTGGTGGTCGGTGATGATGGTGAAAGGTTAGCCTAGGTGGTAATGATGCCAATGTTTAACGGATGAGATAATGTGCATTACACGGCTATAAGTGGACGGTTTTTGTAGCATTTGGGGAAATGTTTTGTTGAAAAAAGAGATGGGGTGTTTGTTTTGGGATAGGATGGCGTCAATCGTGGAGTTTGAGGCGTCAGCATGGATAGTGAATGGTAGAGAGAAAGTGGATAAGGCAAGGATTGGTGTTTGGGTAATGACTTTTTTAAGGTGGCTAAATGCTATGGTGATTTTGTTGGTCCAATGGAAGGAATATTTTTTGAGGAGGTTAGTAAGGGGGCTGGCTATGGATGCATAATGGTGAATGAATTTTTGGTAATAGCCCATTAAGCTCAAAAATCCACGAAGTTCAGTGATGTTCGTTGGAGTAAACCATTCAATCATTGCTTGGATTTCTTTAGGTCAACTTCATGCCATGGCCCAAGATTAAGCAGCCCAAGTATGCAATTTAGGTGAGATCAAAGGCACATTTGGATAGGTTAATGAAAATTTTTGTGCTGGGATAGGATTTTTAGGGTTTGCAAGTGTGTTATATTGGTATAAATAAGTATGCTCTCGAAGAATGCTAAAATGAAGTGGTGAAGGTGAGGTTTGAAAATAGTATTCATGGTTGCTTGAAATGTGGAGGGTATGCCGGTTAAGTCAAAAGGGATAACCACGAACTCATAGTGGCTTCATGGGTACTGAAAGCTATTTTGGAAACATCAAGGGACGGACATGGATTTGGAAGTAGCCACTTCTCAAGTCTAGTTTAGTGACATAAGAAGCACCGTGGAATTCATCCAAAAGTTCGTCCACTGTAGGGATTAGAAAATGATCTTTAATAATAATAATGTTTAACGCTCGGTAGCCGACACAAAATCGCCACATACTGTCCTTTTTCTTAACAAGAAGAACATCGATGAAAATGGGCTAGTTGAGGGTTGAATGAGTTTTGTGTGAAGCATACCTCAAAGTTATTGTTCTTGTTTGAGATTTTGAAAGCAAGGATAGCGATATGGCTTAACATTAACAGAAGGACAGTTTGGTGGAAGGCTAATGTGATGGTCTAGTGAATGGTGAGGTAGAAGATCGGTTGGTGGTAAAAAAACAATACAGAGTGTTGGTCGAGAAGATTTTTATTTGAGGATGAAGATTGGTTGGTGGTGAATATAATATACTAGAAGGATCAAGTCGGAGATGAAGACAATATGCTACGGAAAATGTAGTAGTGAGTCGTTTGAGTTGCTGAAGGGAAATTTCAGTTGGCCTTGGGGGTGTTGAAGGCCTGTTAAGGTAATAGGGCTATTATTGTGACAGAACCTCATGGTTAAGAATACAAGGAACGGCTAGCAAGTCCCCAAAATTGAAAGATGATGGAAGAAAAGTTCCTCCCGAAAAAGTTATCAAAATTTGGATCCTATTTTAAGTTTTTGACTAATTTATACTACTTTTGCCCCCGATTTTAATGCTGGACTGATTTTCTAGAAGAGGATAATTTGATAAAAAATAACAAAACAGAGACATACTTTACATGAGTCTATGAGTATGTACTTTTTGTGGATAAGCTTTGAGAATAGGATCTTAATCCAAAATCCCTAGTTAGTGGTAGCATGGTCCAGTGTATTCAGCCATTGGATTTCCAAAATAACATCAGATTTCGAAATCCAATACATGAAAATTGATTTTAAAATTAACCTTGGCAATAAATACGTTGACCTTTTTACATAACCGATACTTTAAATTTTAGCACAATTTCCAACAGTGACCGCAAATCTCGAACGCGTATCCATTTCCAGATCGAGAGATTTGGCGAATCACGGCTGGAGGTAGTTGTGGGTACTACCCATGTCTATCAGTGCCGAGAGTTAGTGGAGATTGATGGTAGCTGAGATACATAGTGGTCGGCGGCTGGAGGTAGTTGTGGGTGATGGCTCGTCTGCTGGTAGGTCGTCAAATGTGGCGATGTTTGGATCTGGGTAGTGGTCGGCGGCGGCTGAAGGGGAATGGTCGAGTTTGTCAGTTTCTAACAGCAAGAGTAGGGCTCGGCGATGCTAAGAGGAATGGCCAGGGTAAGACAAGATTTGTTACTGCTCCACTCATAATTTGTCACCTCAAACATAAGATACAAATTTTGTGACTAATTATATCATTAGCTCCTTCTAATTTATGCTAGAGTGCTCTTAGTTTTGGAATCTTGTTGGCTTGTAGATGACTCTCTTGGGTCTTGCTTCCTTGACCATATTTGTTTAGTTGAGTGACTTCGAGTCTATATGTGTTGTTGGGTCTACATTGAATGTGTACAGTGTACCACTGTCGTGTTAGTGGAAAACGGAGAAAAATATTGGTGGTGAAGTTTTTTTCTTGATAATGTGTAACAGGAAAGCAAATAAGGAGAAGACCACCACAACAAAACTGAAGGGGAATCCACGTACAGAAGCTGCATTGAATTCCAACCATCGGTCTAAAATCTACAAGGGTCAAAATGATGTGAAATGGGCAGTTACGATAATGAAGTGTAAAGGACAATCAGGGTCAGTCCGATAGTTTTACATGGCCCAGACGAATTTTTTTTTTCATTTTCTGTTGCCCCTTTTTTAAAAAATAGTATGAATATGCGTAAAATACACAAAAAATAGTTTACATGCCAGCAGCACTTCATATGCACAAAATCAAATCCAATTACTATGCACAAAATATTGTTAAAGTAAATCAATTCCATTAGTTTACATGCTAAAAAATCTAAATGTCAACATGATATCATGTCAAAATACAAGCTAACGAAAACAACTTCTTCTTACATTCTTTGAAGCGAATTCTTCTATGATCTCCTCATAGTTAAGTTTATCCAAGTACTCGTTTTCAATTGAAATAATATATAGTCCACTTAATCTCTCTTGCGACATAATACTTTGAAGATACGTTTTAATTAATTTCAATTTTGAGAAACTTCTTTCCGCCGTAGCAACCGTGACCGGAATAGTCAATAAAATTCGATAAGCAACCCAAACATTTAGAAATCCACTTACATCCCTATATAATCTCAAGAAATTTAGAACATCAATTGATTTAGTTACTTCCAATGATAGAATTCCTTTTAGTTGTGAAGCTCAAAGAATAATTCTTTACCACAAATATCTTGCTCTTCATCGTGCTCCAAAAAAATTTCTAATTTCATACAATGCTTCTTCAATTCCTCTTCATCAATATTTTAAATCTCAAATTTAACAAAAAGCCAAAAATTCTTTATACAATGTGAAATCAAACCGTTGCTAAATTTCCTTTAGTAATTGAAAGTAACATCATGTTTGGAACTGAAATTAATAGCATGTTATAATGATATACAACAACATTTAAAACAACTACAAAATCTGGAAAAAAAATTGAAACATGATAAATTAAGCCAATTGTAGATTGATTCATAGATGGGTTGTTCAAACTACAACCAACTGAAACATAATAATGAAACATAGAAACAACTTCAATAATACCAAACTACAGTGAAGTAAGTACTATAGCCATCTGAAAAACTGAAATAATGTAGTTTGTACATATGTTGCTTAAGATTTGGTACATCATTTGTTTGCTTTTTTAGTCGCAGCTCGATTTGCTTCTTCTTTGAGCCTTCTTCTCTGAAGAGCAAAATGGATCTGTCATCTTCTTACTCCTGAGGAACCAAGTTTTCCAAACATTTCTAAATTAACTAAGTTTAAAAAAATTTAATTAAGTTTTATAAAAATTAACCGAGTTCTTTAACAAATAAATAAGTTTATAAAAATTAAACAACGTTTCATAATCTTTTTACTAAATTAGCTTAAATTTCCAAGGATTTATTACGTTTCATGAATATTTAGCTTAGTTAACTAAGTTTATAAAAATTAACTAAGTTTTACAAAAATAAACTAAGTTCTATAAAATTAAATAAATTTATAAAAATTAATAGTATTAGTAATAGTCACTATAAGAAAATGATATATTTATTGTTAAAAAATATATATTTCAAAGACTCTAGGGCTCTTAAACAATGTGAATAATAATTAATAAATAAATAAATGTGAAAATATGTATGTTGTGCAAGATGCACAATTGAAGTTGATGTTTTTGCTTGTTTTGTAATTTGATTTATATTCTGGAGATTTGAAATACAGAAAGTAATATGTTATTTTTGCAGGTGAATTTACAATTATGGAACTTGCTGAAACTGTGAAGGAGGTAAATTTCTGACCAGTATTAAATCTTAACTTCCTCTTACACTTGGTTGATATACAAATATACCATTTAACTGCTGTCTGTTATCAGCAGCGACTCTTAATTGTGGAATTTGTAAAATTTCATTTGCATGTAGGAGCTAGCAAGAGTGCACATTTTACATCATTTTCTTACTTATTTTCTACCAGTAATGTCATATCCTCTCAATATCTTTGTCGTTGTCTACTTAGTTCCATATCTATAATTGAAATAATACTGAACCTTGTATTCCTTCACAAAAATAATACATAATTGGGTTTAGTTTCAGCAACATAAAAAAGTTGAATTTTTCTTTGTGGATCAAATTCCTCATCTCCACTTTCTTTGAAGTGAGGCGAGCTCCTCTTATATTCCAAAAGCTTATTTTATTTATCACCGGGAGATTTATTTTGATTCTTGAGCTTCTATGACCTTGCTGATTGAGGAGAATAAGGTTTAGCTATATCAAAAATAGAACTTCTCACAAGCACCACACTTTCGTTATCGTAATGGATTCCTTTGTCCAAGTCAATAGGAGTAATGTTGAAATTTGGTAGGGCATAAACTTGAACAGGAGGAAACATATTATCATCTAAAATAGAGTTCTCATTAAGCAAATCAGAAGCGTAATCAGTATTATTATTAGAATGAACTTCAGAAGTAGACATATCCATCGTACTATTAAGGTTAGACAAGCTTTGAAGATTGTCTTTTGAAATAAAAGAGAGAGATTTGGCTTCAATAGAATTTTAGGTAGAACTGATTTCTTATACTGTTTGGTTGAACTTGTTCCTGACTAGATATTGGATGAATATTATGATCAATAACCTCAGGAATTGTTGTTTCAGTCGACAAATCATTTCCAAGATCATCGGACAGAACTTTAACATCACCCTACACATCTTCCTCTGCTTGATTGTCTTCATTAATAGAAATTAAAATGTCAAAAGCATTCTTGTTCTCAATATAAACTCTTTCCTTCACTTTGTCTTTAGATAACTTCTTATGTTGTTTCACTTCCACTCGTCTATTACTAGTCTTAACCACCGAAATATTCTTAGTCTTGCAATTATAACACTTTAATCCATATTCTTGTTTTTTTATTAGCAGCTAAAGGCACGTCTTTTACCTTTGTACTTTTACTTGCATTGAGCGTGCACATTTCTTTCAAATGTCCAAACACCTTGCATACAGTACATATATCAGGTTTCCAGAAGTATATTACATCCACAAATACACTTTTCTTAGAGATTGAATCAACGAAAACAACCACTATTTTATTTGGTAGCAATTTATCAGGAGAAACTTTAACCAGGGATATTGCATACACAAATCTTTCTTTCTTTTCCATTGACTTATCAAAGAAAATTAAGTTACCTATTTCACTACATATCCAATTTATTCCTATGAGTGACCAGTAAATAGATGGAATATTAGTTAGTTGAACCCACGCTGGAATAGATTGGATATTGACTTGAGGATTAATAATGCTTGCATCCCATTTAGTAATAATAAAAGTCTTTCCTTTAAACACAACCGGATCGAATTCTAGCACCATAAGCTTCCCTTCCGCATTATAAAAGTCAAAGTAAAATAAATGGTTTTCATATTTCATTCTCGCACTTCTTTTAATCTACCACTATTTTTTAAGATGAGACAAAACATAAGAATAGGATAAGTTTTTGTCTAAGAAAAATCCTACCAGATGATTTTGCCAGTAAAGAGTACCTTCTGTAACAAAGTCCTTGGGAGGAAGTAGAGCATTTCGTACCTATTCAATGTAAAGGATCGAGGGACATAAACACCATCATTTTTCGGCTTTGACTTAAATAGAGTTAACCAAATAGACTTTTCCTTTTGCAGAGAGCAATCAGAAGAAGAAGGGAAAGACATACTTACAGGGATAGGAAGATTAGGAGAGGAGGAGATAGATGGAAGTGGAATTAATGGCGATGCATTTGGTAGAGGAGGAGGAGGAGGAGGACGGCGATGTTAATGAAGTGACAGTAGCAGTAGGAGGTAAGGGATGAAGAAAAGAAGGGACAGGTTGATTGACCACCATTAACAAACTTTTGAAAAAAAATTGACGTTGAAAAAAGAAATGGGAGATTCATTCAAATTAATTTAATTTTCCTTGCATAGCATAGCTCCGTGATAATTTTTGGAGTTTAATTGTAGAAATGAATGCTGACAGACTCATTTCATTCAGTTCGTTGTATTCCTTGTATTACTCGTTAAATTATTCATTATCGGTATGGATGTACTGTATGGATGCTGCTGCAATTTTTTTTTTAAATTTGCATTTATTTTGCAACGGTCAGAAACCGTTGCAATATCATGTATTACAACGGGCTATGCCAGTTGTATTATAGTCTTTTACAACGGGCTTTAATTGTTGTCATAGAGCCTATTGCAAGGGCCGATGACTATTGTAAAAAGGTGTATTACAACGTTCATTGCTCGTTGTAAAATACGGTCGACCTATTATAATGAGGCCTAATACTACGGGCGCATGCCCGTTGCGAAAACCATATTACAATGGGCATTGCCCGTTGTAAAATGGCTATTTTGTTGTAGTGTTAATATATATCTACATATAAAATTTATAATATGTATATATATTATATGGATTATATGTATAGGTATGCATATATGTATATGTATTTATGTATATTGGTAGAAAGCTTATATAAAATATATGTATGTATGTATGTACTTAATTTGAAATTTTTTTAAGAAGGTCAAAAATAAAAATAAATACATCTACATGAGCATGAGCGTGCGCGCATATATATATATATATATATATATATATATATATATATATATATAAGTATTCGAAAATTTTACCTATAAATTCAGTCGGTTGTTGACCCGCTGTATTATTAGCCTTCCTTTTGAAGTATGGTTCCTTCTCCTTCTAGTTTGGTATGTAAATCCAAACTATAGTCTCCAACTAGTTGTTTCTAGGGTTTAGGGGTTTGGGTTCGATTGTGTGTAGTAAAATGAGAGAGTAAGGTGGTACTTATAGCCACCAGATATCGCAAATATCTTCTCTTTATGCTCTTATCTTTATGACAACCTCATCTAGTGAAAGAGAAATGTTCAAACCTCATCCCCTTCCTTATGTGGTCGCCTCCTTATGGATCACTTTACAATATTGGGCCTAAATAACATCACATATATTAATTAAAGAAATATTTATTTCAGCTCATATATTAATTAAATTAATATATAAAAATTATATGTTATTTAAATTTAATCTGAGGACCTAAATAAATAATTAAAATCCATAAATGATACTAATTTTTATAATTAATTTATAATATTTATTTATTAATTAATTTAGATAAGTTGAATTTGAAAAATTGTGGGCACTCAGTGTGAACTTGATCCTTAGTATTATTTAAAGAATTTGCATGCATGGATTTTTAATGAAGTCTTATACGGTTTCGGTTTGCCAAGTTTGAACAAGATGGTTTGTGGGTTAATTATATTTCATTGTGATCATTACATAGCATTCTTTGTAATGTATAAACAATACATTGCCACTGTGAATAAGACAACGAAAGTGAAGGGGAATCCACGTATTGTAGCTGCATTGAATACCAACCATCTGTCTAAAATCGACAAGGGTCAAAATGATGTGAAATGGACAAGTGTAAAGGACAATCCATAGAAAGACTTAATACATGAAAAAACATTTAATGGGTTCTCACAGATGGACGAAATACTCACTATGTGCCTACGCGAACCCTGAATAGATTAGCTGAAAGATGCTGACGACCGATTCATCTTCATTAAACCCACTGCATGTTACTATAGCAATATTCAAACTATATATCTCATGCATGATGAAAACATCCTTCAATTATGTTGGTACTTCTCACAGTCTATTTGTTGTACTAAAGAATGATTTGAATCCACAGTTCTTGTGCCTCTGATACAGCAGACAATTGAGTGGTAAACTAGTTCTCGGATATATGCAAATTTCATTGCACCACGTTATTTTTGTGTTATCTACTTTATGTCATGTTCATCCTTACGTACTCTGTTACTAATTCTTATTATTTTCACTCAATGTTAGGTGACTATTAAGTGCATTCCCTACACAATGGATGATGGACACCTTACCAATTTTGGGGTGCCCTCAGCAAACATAATTTCAGTTGCTCCAGTAGTCAAGATATCCGGTATTATTAAATATGTCCGCGTATTTTACTTTGTGAAACCACAACCACATATTTATCTGATATTATTAATAACTGATAACTTAGTGCACGACATTAGAAAATATCAGATAAATATGCAATTACAATATAATATATCCTTGTGCATTATATTATCCTTCGTTATTACTGTTGGATAATTAGCCGACATTAGTATTGCCTGTTATTTCATAGACTGCTAATTACTTATGAATTCAAAATAGGGCTCATCAACCCTCCATTGAAAATGCTCTAACAAACCTTGCTATACATTCTTATCTCTCCGTTTTTTTCAAAAGAAAAAAAAGAAAAAGAAAAGGCTAGTCTGTATGGGTGAAATTTGCATGCATAATACATTACTATATGATCAACTTCGTTGATCAAACTTCTTGGTCAATACAGTGAAAAGTCTATATTTTCCAAAAAAAATAGATACACGTGCATAATGATTTGTTGGAAACAATGGTCGAAATTCGGCTGAGTCGTGGACAAAGTCACTTTCTTGAAGACGTTTCGGCGATCTGCTCAAAGGTGCAAGCAGTTCGGATCAATCACCGCCGCCTCTAGGATAAAACAGCCTCTCAATAAATTGGGGTACCGTTACGTTTGCACGAACGAAACGGTTCAGTTTGCACTCTCGAAATATTGCTCGGATTTTTATGAAGAAGAGATAAGGAAAAATGTCGTTCTGTCTATTTCGTCTTCGTATGAGTTATGAAGACGGAGTAGTGAAAAGAACGTTTTACTGATTAGGGGACGTGGTCTAGAAAAACGGATCTGAGTATTACCGGGTCAAAAATAATGAACGTTGCACAACGTTCTTCATACGGGCTTAAGTAACTGATCCAGCCCGGTCAGAAAACAGTTAACAAATTTGTAGCAAAAATATAAGTGTTACACCACTACAAGCCCAAGCCCGGCCCGGCCCGGCCCGGGTCGGGTCGAGTCGGTCGGTCGGCGCGCGCGCGCGCGTGTGTGGTGGTCAAGCATGGTCTCCCTCCTCACAAAAGAGCATCATTGGGTGCCCAAAGGGCCCAACTTAGCCTCTAAGAATCAAGTATAAATACTTGATTCTTTCATATAGTCCTACAATGTGGGACTATTCACAAAGCCATTCTTCACACTTAGTCATTTTTAATAATTCACTTGAATTTTTCAACACAATTTCCAACAATCCCCCACTTGAATTTTTAAAAATATTTTCGAGCAATTTCTGAAAACATAAGATTGTGCATAAACAAAGGTGTCGTTAGACTTGAACCTTTGCATAGTGAATAAGATTCAGTTTTTACTAGAGTGACACGTAGTCTTGAACTCTATTCCTGACATCAGACCACACACAATCCTTCTAGAGTGCAATCAAATAAGCCCGTGCATTTATGGCCATGCACGTCTATCCCAGTTTAGTGAATGTTTTAGGAGTTTTGCCCAAAACTCCATAGGAAACGGCCAAATTTCCACATTCACACAGGTGAGTCTATCAAGAGTACTCCTGAAGGTAGATACTCCACTCCAAATGGAGTATAGATCTCATTAAGAGTTTCTATTAACTCATCCTCTATTCACTTCAGGAACACATGCTTCTATATATATGAAAAAATAGCATGTTCAACTCATATCACTTCACAACTTGTTCTTACCTATTGAACCTAGTTCTTGGGATCTCCAGTCATTAGGTCGGGTTACCATTGTGCGTGACTCAACAATCTAAGGGCAATAGTCCCATTTTTCTAGAAGTCGTAAGGACTTTCTCTCTGGCCAGTCCTTTCGTCAAAGGATCTGCCAAATTCTCATCACTGCGTATGTGATCCACTCTAACAGCTCCTGAAGAGAGTAGCTCTCTAACAGTGCTGTGCTTACGACGTATCTGTCGTCTCTTACCGTTATAATAACTGTTCTGTACTTTTGCAATAGCCGCGGTACTATCGCAATGGATCAACACAGCTGGTATCGGTTTTTCCCATAAAGGAATCTCAGCTAGCAGATTTCTTAAGTACTCTGCTTCCTCACTAGCTGTAGCTAGTGCTATCATCTCAGACTCCATAGTAGACTGAGCCAAAATAGTCTGTTTCTTGGATTTCCAAGAAACAGCTCCTCCAGCAATGCTAAAGATATAGCCACTGGTTGCCTTTGAGTCATCAGATAAAGTATTCCAGTCTGCATCGGTGTAACCTTCAAGAACAGCTGGAAACTTTCCATAATGTAATCCAAGGTTCATGGTTCGCTTTAGGTATCTCATGACCCTCTCAATAGCGTGCCAATGCTCTATACTAGGTCTACTAGTAAACCTGCATAATAATCCCACGACATAGGCTATGTCGGGTCTAGTACAATCAGTGACATACCGAAGGCTGCCAATGATGCTCGCATAATCAGACTGTCTTACACCTTCACCAGTGTTCTTGAAAAGTTTTACACTAGGATCATATGGTGTACATGCAGGTTTACAGTCAAAGTAATTGTATTTCTTTAAGATCTTCTCAATATAATGAGATTGATCCAAAGAAAGTCCCTTTTCGGACCTAGTAATCTTAATACCAAGAATTACACTCGCTTCACCTAGATCTTTCATATCAAAATTGACACTTAACAAAGATTTAACAGTGTTTATGGCATGAATATTTGATCCAAAAATTAGTAGATCATCTACATACAAACATATTATAGTGCAAATGTCATTCTCAAATTTATAATAAATGCATTTGTCACTTTCATTAATTTTAAAACCATTTGAGATTATTAAATTATCAAATTTTTCATGCCATTGTTTAGGTGCTTGTTTTAAACCATATAATGATTTATCTAATTTGCAAACTTTATGTTCTTGACCATGAATTACAAAGCCTTCAGGTTGGTCCATATAAATTTCTTCTTCTAATTCACCATTTAAAAAGGCAGTTTTAACATCCATTTGGTGTATAATTAAATTATGAATAGATGCTAATGAAATTAGTACTCGAATGGATGTGATTCTAGTTACAGGTGAAAAAGTATCAAAAAAGTCTATATTTTCTCTTTGCCTAAAACCTTTAGCTACCAAACGGGCTTTATATTTTTCAACTGTTCCATTAGGTTTTAATTTCTTTTTAAGTACCCATTTACAACCTATAGACTTACAACCAGGTGGTAAATCTACTAAGTGCCAAGTCTTATTGGATTCCAACGAATCCATCTCATCATTTATAGCCTCTTGCCAAAAATCGGCATCTAAAGAAGATAAGGCTTCTTGGAGGTTTGTTGGATCCTCCTCTATAGTAAAAGTGCAAAAATCCGAGCCAAAATCTTTATCAACTCTTGCTCTTTTACTTCTTCTAGGTTCAGTTTCAGAAGATTCATTAAGTTCTGTTCTAATAGGCACGGTGTTATTTGACGTGCCCCCACTATTCCTCAATTTAAAAGGAAATTTACTTTCATAAAAATCAGCATCAATAGATTCTACTATATTATGTGTATTTAGGTCATAAAATCTATATGCTTTGCTATTAATAGCATAGCCAATAAATACACATTCGTATGTTCTACTTGCTAATTTTATTCTCTTAGGGTCGGGTATACGAACATATGCCAAACATCCCCAAGTCCTAAAATAAGATACATTCGGTTTATAATTTCTTAAAATTTCAAAAGGTGAAGTCTTACTTTTTGATTTAGGGATTCTATTCAATACATAGCATACAGTCAACAAAATATCCCCCCACCAATGTTTTGCTGCACCTGAATTTAACAAAATAGCTACAACTAATTCGGTAAAGGTCCTATTCTTTCTTTCAGCTTTACCGTTCATTTCAGGTGAATAAGGTGCAGTTCTCTCATGAATTATACCATTCAATTTATAGAAATCAAGAAATGAACTAGATTCATATTCTGTTCCTCTATCACTACGAAGTCTCTTAATTTTCTTATTAGATTGATTCTCAATTTCAGTTTTAAATAATTTAAACATATCAAATGCATCACTTTTATTTTTCATAAGATATACATAAGTGAAATCAGAGGTATCATCTATGAAAGTGATAAAATAACGGTGTCCATGTCTAGTCAAAGTACCATCTAGTTCACATATGTCAGAATGAATCAAGTCTAAGGATTCAGAAAATCTATCAACTGATTTATGAGGTTTCTTAGTGATTTTTGCTTGACTACAGAATTCACATTTATCAAAATCAGTTTGTGACATTTTAGGAATCAAATCTAATGTGATCATGTTATGAATTATACGCTTATTTACATGACATAATCTAGAGTGCCAAATATTAAAGTCACACAACATATAAGCAGAACTGGTTACTTTATTAGATTCAACATTCAGTTTAAACATACCCTCACAAGCATAACCCTTCCCTACAAACATCCCCTTATAAGTCAAAGTATACAAATCAGCCCCTATAACTTGAGTAAAACCAGCCTTATTAAGGAGAAAACCAGAAACCAGATTCTTTCTCATCTCTGGAGTATGCATCACATCTTTCAGAAGAACTGTCTTTCCAGAGGTAAACTTTATTTCCACATTTCCAATGCCTGCAACTGTAGTGGTGTGAGAATCTCCCAACAGCACCTTCTGATCATCAGCAGCCGTGTATGTACTAAACATAGCACGATCATAGCAGACATGGCGGGATGCACCAGTGTCTACCCACCAACCCTCTGATCCACCAACAAGGTGAATCTCAGAAATCATAGCCGTCAAAGGCTCCTCAGTCAGGTTAGCCTGCGGTGCAGGGCCTGGTCTGTTCCTACACTTGCGTGCCATATGACCTGGTTTTCCACAGTTGTAGCACAGAAACAACTGTCCAGAGTCATTCTTTTGGGTTGGTTTCTGCTGTCCTTTTTGGTTCCCTTGCGGGTTCCAATTCTGTTTGTTGCGGTTGCGGTTCTGATTCTTAAAGCTTTTCGGATTTGGTTTCAGAACTGCTGGCTTGGACTTCTTAGTGTTATTGTTGGTGACAACAAGCACTTCCTCTTTCTGGTCCTGTTTCCGAGCCTCCTCCTCAATACGGAGGCGAGTAATCAAGCTCTCTAAGGAGAATTCCTTAGTCTTGTGCCTAAGCACATTCTTAAAATCTTTCCAACCTGGGGGCAGTTTATCAATAATAACAGCAATTTGAAACTGTTCATCTAAACTCATACCTTCGGAGATGATCTCATGAGCAATTTTCTGAAGCTCATGAGACTGCATCTCTACTGACCTGTCATCCGTCATCTGGTATTTGAGGTAGCGGCTGACTGCATACTTCTTCGCTCCAGCCTCTTCGGTATCGTACTTCTTTTGCAGCGCTTCCCAAATCTCTTTGGCTGACTTGTCAGAATTGTAGTAGTCGTACAGGTCATCGCTGAGGCCGTTGAGAATGTAGTTTCGGCACATGTAATCTTGCTCTGTCCAGCTCTGCAACTCCTTTGATTTCTCTGTCCAGGCTCGCATCTGATCTGAGTCTGCTTCGGCGTCTGGTCTATCGGGTAGCTGCGGTTTGTTGGTCGTGAGCACAGCAACCACTTTTCGGGTGGTCAGGAAGAACTCCATCTTTTGTCTCCAGCGTTTGAAGTGGAGGCCTTCGAATCTGAAGGGAGCAGCGGAGACAGTCGGTAGCTGGAAGAAGGAAGCGGGAGCGGTTGCATCTAGATCTGCAGCAGAAGCCATTGTTTTGGTTCGTCTTCAATTTGTTGGAAACAATGGTCGAAATTCGGCTGAGTCGTGGACAAAGTCACTTTGTTGAAGACGTTTCGGCGATCTGCTCAAAGGTGCAAGCAGTTCGGATCAATCACCGCCGCCTCTAGGATAAAACAGCCTCTCAATAAATTGGGGTACCGTTACGTTTGCACGAACGAAACGGTTCAGTTTGCACTCTCGAAATATTGCTCGGATTTTTATGAAGAAGAGATAAGGAAAAATGTCGTTCTTCATACGGGCTTAAGTAACTGATCCAGCCCGGTCAGAAAACAGTTAACAAATTTGTAGCAAAAATATAAGTGTTACACCACTACAAGCCCAAGCCCAAGCCCAAGCCCGGGTCGGTCGGTCGGTCGGTCGGCGCGCGCGCGTGTGGTGGTCAAGCATGGCCTCCCTCCTCACAAAAGAGCATCATTGGGTGCCCAAAGGGCCCAACTTAGCCTCTAAGAATCAAGTATAAATACTTGATTCTTTCATATAGTCCTACAATGTGGGACTATTCACAAAGCCATTCTTCACACTTAGTCATTTTTAATAATTCACTTGAATTTTTCAACACAATTTCCAACATGATTTATATATACACTATATAATATAAGTGGTCATGATAAGCATAAAAATCATGAAAATATTATCGTACATGTATTCTGACCAAATAGCATTAAACTTCTGAATGAAAAATCTAACAAATAACATCAGTTAGGGATGAATCTCGTACAACTTACATCATCACCTACATATCATTTAGTTAAGCAGTAGTGTATAAACAATAACAAGTTTAGCCTATTTACCTACCATACCAAAAAGCAATCAACCTGTGCCCAAGTAAGACTGACCCCAAATGTATTCCAATTCACTGACAAAAAATTGTCCCAGCAATAAAGAATACGAACAAACCTGCACCTATACTTAAATTTATTCTCAATCTGACATTATTATTAACTTATTAATATTGTCCATACAAGTGCTAGAGTAAAAAAAAAACTAACTACAAGTGCAAGTCAACAATCATTTAATCAATCATATGCAGTGCTGAAATAGTTCTCGATGACATTGTCGCACAGTATCTGCAGCACCTTCCCATTGGACTGCCCTACGCATCTAGGCGTCTTGAACTGGCTGACAGCCGCCCCTAAACTAAGGTAGTGAACTAGAATCTGGTTGAAGGTTCCTTCACGAAGTATTCTGAGCTCTAATGGGCCGATGGCCTTGCCTTTCCTCTGTCCGACATAGCCTGGGTCCACGAAGGTCCGGTCCAGACAGTCGCAGCAGCTGCTTAACACTTCCTTGCTGGCTTCACCGCTTAACTCCCAGAATATGACGTAGTGCCCGGGCTCTGTGCTCATGTCGACGTAGCTCGAGAAGTCTACAACTTCCAGTTTCTCTGCTGCTAGTACCTTGTTTGCTTCTTCTACTGCTATTTGAAGGTCTTTTTCTGTGTTCTTGTCTATGTTTACTAGGCTTGCAGTTTTGAGGTTGAGTTGTGAAAGCCAGCCAATCGGACTATGTCCCCTAGCCTGTATCTGTACAAATCTGCAATAGTCTTTATTCAGGAAACTTCTGTAAAAACACCCGTTTTAAGTTTCATAATATACAGCTACCATCTCTCGTAAACAAGTTTTAAAAAACTCGCATTTTTTGTTTCAACCAAACTGCAAGGTAAAGAGCAAATATTTGCGCTTTTGCAAGAAAACTGATCAAAAGAAGAAAAATGTTTAGATTTGATCGTATTAACTTAAGTGCAGATTTGATTTTCAAGTAAAAGTGAAAAAAAAAACGGTTGAAAACAAGTTAGGGGGTTAATTCATAACCTATTAAGGGATGGGGGCTAATTTCCACTTTTTTTGTATTACATTCCTGTTAATAATTGTACTTGGGTTGTTTAAACATGTGGGCACTTTGTCATTTTTTAAGGTTTATTTAGTACATGAAGAGACAAGAATTCATTGCAGAAAATGACAATTTTAATCTTTAAATACAGATAAATGTGGAACTAATACAGGTAACTTCTAGTATTATAATGTAATGGCAAGGTACTAAAAACTTTATTATAACAATCTGGGTACATCGGTGCAGCCGGCCATGTTTTGTATATAAACATGTAAAGTAGAATAAGGTTCATTTCATTGATTCATATAATATTGTCCTCTCTAACCATATATTCATCAATCGTTGTTTATTTGAATACGACTTGCTGTAAGCGATAAAACAAGCACATTGTCACCTTCTGATTGGTTTGATAATGCACATTATAATCTGCTGCAATTTAATGTTTTTTTAACACAGCAACCCATTAAAACTAGGCAAGCAACAAAAAGTTAACAGACTAATTAATATACCAGAAAGATTAGGATCATATGATCATTCAATTAAAAAACCTTGATGACACAGCATACTATTGTCTTGTGGTTGCAACTGTCATTTTGTTTAGTATTTTGAGATTATCAGTCCTTTTAGTAGGTTTCAAACTTCATCATGCAAAAACCAGGTCAAGAAAGGTAAATAAACTACAAAAGAAAATCAAAATTAACCACCCTTGTTTTCCAGAGAGACTTACTTTGTTTTAATCCAGTATTGATTGTGTCCTTTTTATTATTCTAACTACCACCCAAGACTTGCTTTATAAAAACCCGCTAACTCTTCCAACCTAATACAAGAAAAGAAAAGTATAGCCAGCAGTTTTCTAAGAACTATTATAAACAACCTTCAATTATGTAGGTACTTCTCACTGTCTATTTGTTGTACGAAAAAAATGATTCTGAATCCACAGTTATTGTGCCTCTGATAGATGCAAACATCATTGCACCTACTTTATGTCATGTTCATCCTTACGTAGTCTGTTGCTAATTCTTCTTGCTTCCACTCAATGTTAAGTGACTATATGCTATGTTCCATGCTGGACGCTTTAGCAATTTTGGCTGACTCTACCAAGTGCTTCCAAACAAACATAATTTCAATTGAATTATTATTGTCTGATGAACTTAGATTAAATAACAACCGCACAATTCGCGATCCACGTTCCACGCATTGTGAAACCACAGCCATAAATTTATCTGACATTGCTAATATAACAACTGGACAACTTACTGGACAACATCAAACCGACAGAAAAATATGCTATTACAATATTGTTTATACTTATGCATCAAATTATTTGTCGTCTACTTCTACTAGGATAGCTTCGATTTGCGGCAGTACTAGGCGACGGCTAGCGATGGCTAAAAAACGCAGCTGTCGCTAGCCGTCGCCTTATTGAATATAACCTGCGAATCAGAAACATTTCAGCCATTTCATTTATGTCTCGCCCTTCTCTCTTTCTTTTCAATTTCGCCCCCAACCACCTTCAGCAGCCACCCGCCGCCTCCAGCCGACGCCTCTAGCCGACGCCGGCGATCCCTCCCCACCGCGCACTCCTTTCTCCTTCTGTTTGACTTCATTCTTTTAGGTATATTGTGTTAAATCCTATTTATGCAAAATTCAGTAATTTTGGTGTGAATAGATTATATTATTTGGTATTAGCTGATGGTACAGTTTATTAGATAATTTGGAGATAACAAGAAAACAAGCAATTTTTGACGGCTAGCAGCCGTCGCTAGCCGTCGAAATGCAGGCCACTACTTCCGTCCATTTCTGACGGCTTCAGCGACACGCTAGCGACTGCTATCAATGGCTGTTCCGACGGCTTTCCCGCTGGATTTTCTATCGACGACGACGTCGCGTGATAATTTTTCGCTACGCTGTCAATAACCGTCGGAATATTCGCCCAGAATGCCATCGGAAGCCGTCGCCTGCTGTCGGGTGGCCAATGGGCCATCAGGAGCCGTCGTTAGCCCTCAGTAATCTGGGCCAAAAAAAAAATTCAAGCACGGCTTCGCTTCCATCCCAATATCAATATATAACTCATCAAAATCAATATATGAATCGCATATATAAACCAAAATCAATATTAATATAAAACTCAAACATCATAATATCAAACGCAAATATATTTCATCCAACATCAAACTCCAATATTTACAAAACAAACATTTCATCGTCACTCTAACTCATCCAACTTCAATATTTACATCCAACGTCGAACTCTACATATCAACTCCACAAATCAACCACCGAATCAATGTCAAACACCACATGTCCATAAATTAACCTCACCATCACTCAATACTTATATATACAAACTACATCCAACACCACATGTTCATAAAAAATTCTGTAAATCGTACGTCAAGACTCATCATTGGCTCCGGAACCACAGGACGAAGAGAATGTACCATGACGCTCCATATACTCGGCCAAACGCTGGTTGAGCTGCTTCATTTGCACTGCTCGAAGGCTATCCTACTCTTGCAGCTGTGCAATCTGCTGTCTAAGCTCATTATCTCCACGTTGTCCTAAGCCTTTTGGTATGCCCTTTGTGAAGTCTGAGCTTACAAAACAAGTCGAATATGTTTAAGTTATTACACAACTATTATAAAAATTAAGCAAATTTTATAACGCAGTTAACTTTTATAAATTACCGATTGGTTGCCGTAGCGCCTGTTACTCTGGTAGTCCATAACAGAGACAAAGATCGTGTCCTGCTCGTCAGTGGTCAACTGCTTCCGTCCGGAATGCTCAAGCACCGCGCACGTGCCCGCATAATCCTGCAACGTAAAATTAAATACAAATAAATATTACATAACATTATTATAATATTTTGTAATTAATTAATTAAAATGGTCATTACTAAAAGCATATAACTTAAAATATACTTACATGTGCAGCGTACGCTTTATCATCTTCATGTCAGGCATACGTCACTGATCCCTTATCGTCTGCCAGCCTAACGGCATGGGTATGCTCAAACACGTCCATATACGAGACGTGACCCCCCGCTTACTTTCCTGCAATAATTGATATATATTATTGTTGTTCATACAAATTTATATTAAAAATGCAATAACTATTCGTAATTACAATTAATTAATTTAACAGGTCCTCATGTTGGTGCTGGAATAATTTTGAGTCACCACGGTGTGTGATAGGTTTTTCTATCTGTTGTAGAGTTCCTGTTCGAATCCATCTGCAAATTAAAAATTAAGATTATATTTTACAGGCATAAATTATGTGTTATGTACTGAATAAATTAAGGCGATATCTGATAGACTTACCTTGAATTTATCGCTACCCACCAAGCGACCCAAGCATCCCAAATGTTGGCTCTCATCCGTTGTGGCTTCTTCCTAAATTTTCTTATGCGAAACATCGTATCTCTATAATTCTTTGCCACTTTTGAGTTCTAGTAGCACCGGCAAAGTGACACGTCCTACTCTTGTAAGTCCACTGCCCCCTGTATAAATGTTGCAAAAAATATAAGTTATATATTTATACTTAATCGGCAGATTGTAAAGTGATTATATATAATGGTACGTAATTTTACACATATCAAAAAGTCATGCCACATGCTTTCCCATACATGGTCCGGGATCCTGCTCTACTTCGACCAGCATGCAAACATGCGACTCATGTATGCCTGCTTCGATATGCTGAGCACAATATTAGAAGGCTCAAGCTCAAAACGCCTATATTAAATATCATATAGATAAATCATGAATAATATATCATATAAAATATTTACAATGCTGGAGTAAATTTAATACTTATGAGCCGTCGGCTTTCGGTAGCAATCTAACTACCATTCGCGGTGCATCCTGTGAAGGTCCGCGGCCATTGCCACCACCGCAAACTGTCCTTCTCTGAGACCTAGAGGGAGAACCAGTCTGTGAAGAATTTTGCCGTCTGAAAAATGATATCTGTAATACATGTGACATACATATTATTTTATTATGGCAGAATATATCATTTAATTATGGATAAACATACCAAGATTTAACATCAATAATCGCATGTAACGTACAAAAAAGTGTAACATCAATACTTCCATAAATTACCTTTTTTCAACATATATATTATTAAATTAGCCCTCGCCATTTTCTGATTCAGACTCTGTTTCGTACACTATATTGTTTTCCTCTATCATCTCAAATGCTTTAATTTCAATTATGCCATGAAAATTGCTTGCCGTCACTAATTGTGCGACGCGCCGTTGGCGGCCGTCGAAAATAGTCGTCGCTGTTTAATGTACTTCAAGTAGTGAAAATTAAAACCTAATTTAGAAAATTAGTTGATTATTGATTTGAAATTGATGATTATTGTGTATTAGTTGATGATAATAGTGTGTTAGTTGATTTGAGGATGTTAATAAGTGGTTTGATTGTTTAATTTGTAATTAAAAATTAGGGTTGATTTAAAATTCGAAAGTTTGTATTATTGATTAATATGCTTATTGATAAGTTTACGCGAATCTTGTTATAGTGGAAAACGATGTTTATTACAGTTTACGTGAAAATTAGTGTATAATTATTGGTTAATATGCTCCTAAGTAGGTATGGATAAACATAAGTAATATTCTTTAATTAATTAGTGTGTGTTAATTATAATTGTCGGTGCTTACTATGAAATTAATTTATTTTAATTTGTTATTATTAGTGCTAACTTCTAATTTTAGCTAACAAAATCTGTAAATTAAAATTTTATTAGTTAAAAGAGTTTGAAAATATGTTATAAAGCGTACAATTTAGTTAACAAAATGTTAATAAAAATTATACTTAAATCGATTTTGTAAAAAGTTTAAGAAACGAACACAACAAGAATGAATATTGTACTAAAATCGATTGTATAAAAAGTTAAGTAACGAATATAACAACAACAAATATTCTATTGAAATCGATTTTGTAAAAAAATCAAAAAATAAATATGAAATATTGTACTCAAATTTATTTTCCAAAAAGTTAAGAAATGAATATGATAAGAACAAATACTGCACTCAAATCGGTTTTCTTTAAACTTAAAAAACGAGCATAACAAGAAGAAATATGCTACTAAAATCGAATTTCCAATCAGTTAAAAAATGAATATAACAGCCAATAATGTACTCAAATCGATTTTCTAAAAAGATATAAAATTTATATACAAGAACAAATATTGTACTAAAATCGATTATCTAAAAAAAATTGAAACGAATATAATACTGATTTGAAAATACAGGAAATTATTATCAAGGACAGCTTTATTTAGGTATCAGTTTTTAGTAATTGGTAGCATTTTTTAGGTATAAATTTGTAGTTATCGGTAGCAGTGTTTAGTTCGGTAGCATTTTTAGAAGAATGTTTGTCCTCATGAATAATTTTTAGAAGAATGTTTGTACTTGTGGTTAAAATATTAAGGCCGTGTCCTTGAGGCTAAAAATATTAAAAAAATTGTCATTTAAATTAATTCCCCCTTGAAAATAAGCATTAAATATTATTATAACAAATACAACAGCTACAAATTAAAGCCTTTAGTCCTAAAAGATTTTAATTTATTTTAAAAAATACAACAAAAATACTCCTCTTGGATGCAAAGTTATGAGTAGAATAGAAGTGAACTAAAGTGCTGTCGAAATTAGACAGAAGTGTGGTGTGTGAAGCCTTTAGTCCTAAAAGGTTTTGCTTCATTTTAGAAAATAAAACAACAACAATATATCACTTGGGTGAGAAGTTATGCATGGAATAGAAGTGAATTGAAGTGCTGTCGAAATTACTAACCTATTTTTTTAAATTACGAACAATGTTCGATTATTTTATCGACCGTACATGGATGTATGAAGTCAGAACTGGAATGAAAGGTTTGACGAAAGAACATTTCTACAATGATGGGCACGAATTTATTAGATTAGCAATATCTAGTAATCGAAATAATGAAGAACTTCGTTGCCCTTGTAATAAGGGCCAACATTTGAAGCATTGGAAATCGGATACAGTTAAAGTACATTTGTATAAATTTGGATTTGTGTCAAATTATTATTTATGGGATCGTCATAAAGAATTTATTGCACCTACAACGGATGCTGTTGCGTCAGAGGTTGGTGTTATTATGACGAATCTAATAGAAGGTATGGTGGAAGACGTAGCACGATTAATGTTCCCTACCATGTGAGTTGACGGTGAAGATGTCAATGTCAAAGAAGAACCGAATATGGGAGCAAAAATATTTTATTATTTACTGGATGCCGCTAAGAGACTGTTATGGGATGGTTATAAAAGTGGAACCGAATTATTAATAACCACTGAATACTTCACTTTGAAATAAAAATTCAACTTTGTAAAAGCTGGATTTACAACAGATGTACAAGCTGCAAAACGGCATATGCCACCCAATAATCTGATGTATGACGGTCATTATAAAGTGAAAACACTTATGTCAACTTTCGTTCCGCCTTACCAAAAGTTAGATACATATATAAAAGGTTGCATATTGTATTGAAAAGATGGCATTAATCTTAGGAACTGGAAAATATGTAATGAGAAAAGATATAAACCAAGAAAAAAGAAAGGAAATGAAGTTTCATACAAGAGAATGCATTATTTACCAATTACTCATAGACTTCAAAGGTTATATGCGTCTTTAGCCACGTCATGTCGTATGCGATGACACAGCATGACAAGATGGGCAGATGGAACTTTGGCACGTCCATCCTATGGAGAAGCATAGAAACATTTCGATAAGGCGTATCACATGTTTGTTGTAGAGAGCCGTAACATCAAACTTGGTTTGTGTACGGATGAGTTTTCGCCATTCTTTCAGTTTGGTAGCAAATATTCATCTAGGCATGTTATCATTAACCCTTATAATTTACCTCTGTGTATGTGTATGAAAACTCCATACATGTTTCTCACTATTTTCATCCCTGACCCTGACGATCCGACATTAGGAATCGACATTTATCTGCAATCATTAATCGAAGAGCTAAAAATGTTGTGGCTTGAAGGTGTTGAAACACACAATATTTCACAAAAAAAGAATTTTTTTTATGTTCTCTACTTTGTTATGGACTATTAGTGGTTTTCCTGCATATGAGATGCTTTCAGGTTGGAGTACGGCCGGTTGTCCAGCCTATCCTTATTACATGAAAGAAACAAGATCATTTTCTCTATGGTATGGAAGGAAATTTCTTAGTTTGATTGTCATCAGTGTTTTCTACATCCCAATCATACTTTTAGAAGATATAAGAAAACTTTATAGCTAACGGAGAAGATAATATGCAACCACCAAAGATTTGATCAAGCAAAGAAATATATGAAATTGTAAAGGAGTACTTGAAGATACATGAAACTAGAATACAGACTGAAATTCCAAGTAAATATGACATTCATAACTGGTGCAAACAAAATATATTTTGAGAGTTACCTTATTAGAAAGATCTCCTACTTCGACATAATATTGACATGATGCACAGCGGAAAAAAACGTGTTTGATAACATGTTTAATAAAATTATGAATGTTAAAGGGAAAACTAAGGACGACCTAAATTCAAGACTCGATATAGAACACTTTTCTAAACATCCCAAACTTCATAAGAAGCCCAATGACAATAACTAAACCCAAAGGATGCTATGAGTTAGACAATAAGCAAATAAAACTCATGCGAAAGTGGGTGAAAGGACTAAAATACCCAAATAGGATGTCTACAAATCTCTGTAGATGTGTTAACTTTAAAACAATAAGTTGAGTGGGATGCAAAATCACGATTTTCATATCATGATGGAATATTTACTACCAGTGGTTTATAAAGGACCGTTGCCTATAAAAGTGTGGAGTGTTATAATAGAATTAAGTTTGTTTTACAAAAAACTTTGTTCGATAAAGTTATGAATCGACCATATATGTGAACTTGAAGTAGAAATCCTTATACTGCTATGCAGACTGGAGAAAATATTTCCGTTAGGTTTCTTTAATGTAATAGGTCATTTACCTGTTCATCTTCCATCCAAAGCTCTTCTTCGAAGTCCCGTGCAATATGGATTGATGTATCCATTTGAGAGTTAATAGTAAATATTCGTAAAATTGTTGTTAGTTTAAAATTTAGACTTACATAAGTGCATTCAAATTGAATTTATTTTGTAATAGGTACTTGAATCATCTGAAGAAAAAAATTAGACAGAAAGCACAAGTTGAAAGTTCAATTTGCAAAGCATATCTTGAAGAAGAAGCTTCATTCTTTTTCTCTTATTACTTCAGTGACCATGTGAACTTATCAATTGTAAATGGTACTCTTTATGATGCAGCAGTTGAAGAAGATTATTCACAGTCAATGTTGTCTATTTTTAGACAACATTGCCGACCTGTTGGAAAATATGTGGAAATATGGTTAAACGATAGAGATCAACATGTAGCGCCCACATATGTTCTTCTTAATTGGGCTGAAGTTGCACTATTTGTTAGGTAATAATAAATTCATATTTATTTCAATGATACTTACATTTTAATCATAATGTAACATATAGTACATATATATTCGCAGTATTTACGAATCACAACATCCATCTGGCGATCTCAGTAAGGAATATTCTAAATGGTTTTCGAACTATATTTATGATCCAAGAAACAACGTCGTTAATGAAGGATTACAACATCTTGCGCTCGAACCAAAAAGAAATGTCAAGGCTTATCCAATATTCTTCATCAATGGATTTAAATTCAACATCAAGGAATATGGTGCTGAAAAATTAACATACAACAGTGGTGCATTTGTCAAAGACAGTAACGATCCAGACGAGCATATAAAATATTTTTACGGCGTCTTAACATAGGTTTTAGAATTGACATATTATGTACAATCTGCAGAAAACGTTTTTGTATTCAAGTGCAATTGGTTCAACAATATTCCTAGTTCTGGAATCGTGCACAAAGATTATAAACTTATAGAAATAAAGCACACCTCACATTACTATAAGTATGATCCTTTCATATTGGCCAACAAGCGTTATAAGTTTATTTTGCTCCGTATCCATCCTTAAAAAGAGATAAAGTTGATTGGTCTGCTATTTTTAAAACAAAGGCACGATTTACGTTTGATGGAATTAATATTCAAGAAGAAGCAGCGCATCAAACGGATCTTGAGCCAAACGATGAAATAATAATAGCTGATGATATTATTTTGGGTTTGTTAAATGATGAATCAAATGTTTTAAAAGAAGCATTTGAGAGTACAGAAGAGAACGATATAGAGTACAGAAGAGAACGATATATAGTACGAAATCGAGACTAAATCATGAGATGACGAAGACTGAAAATTTTGAATTTTTGTATCAGTTGTTATATGATGTATATTTTGAGTTTCAGCTATTATCTATAATGATGACTATGCTGTGAGTTATGACTTATATTTTTTTTTGAATTATGTATATATACTCAGGAGGTCTTATCTCACTTATGATGTTTTAGTGCAATTTTTATGCGATGATGATTCATCAAACATGTTTTGTAATAATGAACTAATATTTTTATCATTATAAGAAATGATATGTTTGTAACGGATATGCACGGAGATACTCTAGCAGTAGCCTTCTCCTTCTGCTAGTGTGGGTGCCCGTGGCACAGTGTCGGATTTACGTCCTGTGGTAGTGGTAGTGCCGAAGAACGTGGGGTAAGTATCAAATTTATTACATTTTCACTATACAAAATTTATTAAATTCGTACATCTTATTTTATACAGAGAATTTGAGGTCCAGCCGAGCGACTTTATTTTGCAAGTGTCGAGGAAGGCATTCATGAGCCAGATGTGTTGAATATGCGCTTATATGATTTTTGTTTGATGAAAGTAAACATATATATATATATTCATTTAAATGTATTTGTTAATGTACTATTTTTCATAGATTAAATAAATATTTGTTGAATAAAATAAATTACACAGAATTTGAATTCAAACAGAAATTTTATTCAAACAAATATTTATTACAATTTTGAATAGTACAAATTCAAGCTCTCACTATACATAATTACATCACAATTCAATTTACATAAATTCCTCACTACATATCACTCAAACTCGTAGTTTATCTTCAACTTCATTCCAGTTAGAATCCAGCATCTGAGCAATCTGCAAAAATATTCACTAACGCGGTAAAATTGAAAAAGAAATATTTTTGCAATATAAAATAAAATATGGATTTTTGAAAATATTATTTGCCTCAGTTATTTGGGTTGTTCGTCACCATTTACATTTGAATTCATCATACACGAACAATGTGACATGCATAGTGTATCACTGTACATGCCACAAGGCGGTGCACACCGATATACACTTGTATTCTAATCAGGGACAGGTAATCATGAGTGGCTGCAATACACACATGTACACTTATACACGTGTGCACTGCCTCTCCAACTCGTGTGCGTAGCCAACAAAAGCAAGCATGCAAACAGAAAAACCAAAACAGTGCACCAAAGAAAATTAGAAAACTACAAGTAACAATGTAAATGCATCCAGATGACAGTGTGACAATGCACCATCAAGAAACCACTGCAACAATACCTCTAACTCAAAGAACAGATCACAAGACCACTATGCAGTGTACATGAATACAACAACAAGTCCAGCTACAACAAGACACAGTGCAGAAGCAAAACTGAGGAGTAAGTGCAACTGTGAAAATTGGATTGAGAAGGTGCAAATACAAGTTGTACAAGATTGCCACCAACATAGTAGTGTGCAAATGAAGACCACAAGTGTACAACAACTCCAGTAGTGACAGTGAAATATACAAGCTCGACTAACAGGACTGCAACAAACAATTGAACAACTACAAGTACAGGGAGAAATAAATCGAATGCAAATACCACAAATCCAGATTCAATTGCAAACAGGTCAGGGAAACAACAAGTGTACAGAGACAATATGAACAAGTGATTCAGGCAAATATACAGAAACAACACAAACCAAGTTACAAACATCAAGTGGCGACCAAGTAGCGTGTGACAGTATCAAGTGAATTCAACATCAAGTGAGAAACAAAAATGATACAATCCAAACTAAGACTCCAGAAGAATCAGGCAATACAAAGAATGACTACTTCAGTCATAATCAAAAATGCACCAGTGAAACCAATGCAAAACTCAAGCCTGGCCGAGAACTGATACAAATGAACAGAAGATAAGTGCACAACAACATGAATACTGTAACAACCAAGGGTCAAGCAGCTGATATATGCAAACAAATTTTTGCAACAGAAAGTGGTGAAAATACAACTCGAAGCAATGCACCAAGTTCATATGTATAGCAAGCTACAATCTTAATGAATTAGATGAACAAGACTCAAGTATGTATACAGAGAGTATACAACATGACAATGCATGCACAAATATGCAAACAAACCAATGAATGACCAAGTGCATCAGGAATATGCAATCGTCTCAAGAACATAATAATACAGAAAGCATATGCAAGGGTCAAGAAAATGGATGCAACAGTGGTATGGCGAAATCCAAGAACTCAACAATGTCTGGACAACATAAATGCTCAGTGCAAGCTACACAAACCTCAAAGACCAGTGATGCAAACATGAACCACAATAATATGCAAACTCAAGCTTACAGAGAACAGATCAAATGAAGCATGTACGCATAGTATGAAGAACACTAAGGTTCAAGTGCAAAAGAAAGAAAGTTCCAAAGAAGTCAATGTCGTGTAAATCAATGCTACAGGGATGAACGAAATTCAACAGTGCAGAGATGACCAAGTCAAAAATCAAATACGTATCTTTGAAAAAGTCAAAAATCAAAAGAGGAAAGTTTTTGCCGTATCATTCAAGGAAAATCGAACGTTTCAAAATCAAGACCGTGTGCATCAAGTAAGTCACAGATATCAGGAAAGCAAGAATTAGGAAAGTGATGAAGTCAAGTAAATGAATACGAACAATTTCAAGGGTCTCGGAATTCATATAAATACCACACCCAAAATCATCATAGGTAGTGTGCAAAACAGGAACAATCGAAAATTCAAGTAATTAAATCCTGAAAAGCAAAAGGAACGAACAACGTACCAACGTTGATTCGCAATCACAAGGCAAGCAGCCGATCATCAGAGAAGCAGCGAGCAACACACTCGATCGAGCAAGGCAACATGCAAACCATAGAGTCGATCAACATAGGCGTGCTTCAAAAAAGCCCTAATTTGGATCGAAAAACTCAAGCCCTAATTTCATAGCGCAAAGAGGAACGAAAGCAAGGCCGCAATTACAAAAGCAAGAAGAAAAAGGAACGGGCAGAAGAAACGAATTGGGCCGGCCTTGTTTTAATATAAAAAGGGCTTTAGTTTATTTCAATTAGGGTTTTAGTTTTAAAATTGTTTTTAAGTTTGTTTTAAATTTAAATTCTCTTTTAAGGTTGTATCTTTTGAATCAAACCTTGGTAAATCACCACCTAGGATTTAGGTTGTGTCAGATTGTCTAGTTAGGATTAGTTCAGTGAGCAGGGTTTGCGAGTTTGCAAAACTTTATAGGCGGTAGCATGGGTTGCGAGTCTGTTAGAGTGTTTGTAAGCGGGAGATTGTTTAATTCTAATAGAAATCTGGGAATGCAGTAGTAGGCAGGGGTTGCCGAAGCTGGGTAAATTTTGTGTGTGATTTACTTTTCAGCATATTTACTTCTTTGCAGTTTAATTCGAGAAAATTTGCTATAACCCTATTCACATCCCCTCTAGGGTTAATCTAGATCCTATAAGTGGTATCAGAGCAAGGTTTTTTTCTTTAACTCTAGAGTCATGAATCCACCAAATAATGCTTTCTCTGAGGGGCAATCTATTGCTAGGCCACCCATATTTAATGGGAATGATTATGCTTATTGGAAAGTTAGGATGGGTATTTATCTTAGTTCTGTTGATTATGATGTTTGGGACATTATTGAAACTGGCTATAAATCTCCCACTATAACTGTTGGTGATACTGAGATTCCTAAACCTAAGGATAGGTGGGATGCTAACGATAAGAAATTAAAAACTACAAATGCTAAAGCCATGAATGGTTTGATCTGTGCTCTTGATAAGACTGAACTTAATAGAATTTCTCATTGTAAAACTGCACAGGAAATTTGGCATACCTAGGAGGTGACATATGAAGGGACTTCTCAAGTCAAGGAGTCTCGTCTAGCCCTATTCAGCAATGAATACGAGAACTTTGTGATGGACAAACGAGAGAGCATAAAGTACATGTTCGGACGCTTTTCAACTTTGGTGTACAATGCTAGAGCGCTTGGGAAGGTATTCACTGAGGTATAGCTTGTGAGGAAGGTGCTACGAGTCTTACCAATGAGCTTTGAGGCAAAAGTAATGGCAATACAAGAATCGAAAGATCTGAGTAAACTAAGCATGGAGGAGTTGATTGGCAACTTGATGACATATGAGCTTGAGCTAAAAGCAAAGGAGGAACGCAACAACTCCGAATCAAAGAAGAAGACGATTGGTTTAAAGAGCAAAGAAGAAAGCGACGATGAAGAAGAAGAAGATCCAATTGAAGAGCTTACAATGGCTGTCAATAATCTTAGAAAATGGACAAGATTCAAGCCACGTAAGAAGAAAACAAGTGGTAATAGGTCAAAAGATTCTGACAATTCCGATAATGAATTGACGTGCTTTAACTGCAAGAAGCCTGGTGTAACAACCCGCATATTTGTCGATTTTATATTTAATATTTTATTTAAATATTTTATCAATACTCGGAATTTAGTCCGAAAAGCTACTTTTTGCATACGGTCGAATTAGGACTCGGGACCACTCCCATTGAGTTTAAAATGCCGTTTGCGACCTTTTTGAGTATAAGCTTCGATATGTTTGGAGAAAGTTGATTTTTGCTACTTTTCACTTTGGGTTTGGGTTTGGGTTCAGCCCTATGTTTGGACTTATACTCAAAACTGAGCCACTCTTCCCCATTCACCCTCATTTCCTTCCTCTTTTCAGTTCTAAGGCAATAATGGTGGGAGAGATTGGAAATTAAAACTCCAAAACCCTAGTTTTCTCTTTCAAATCAAATCTTGCTCCAAACTAATAGAAGAACCCATTGGTAAGCTTCTCTTCTTCTTCTCCAACTTATTCTCTTACCAATTTCAGAAATTCCTAAGCCTAATTTTGGGAATGTTCTTGTTTTGAGCATAGATTCAAGCTCATTTGGGTTGTGTTGAAGAGAGGTTGATTCTCCATTTGCTTTCAAGCTTCTTCTTGTTTGATTTTGTAAAAAAGGTGAGATTTTTATCTCACATCTATGCTTATATTTATCTTCGATTGTTAGGTCTGAATTCCTAACATTTATTCGTGTGCATTTGCTTTTGGTTTGGATTGATTTGGTGAATATTCCAATTTTTAGTGTTTTGGGTTCAATCCTTTAAAAATCATAACTTTGATGTTTGAACATGTGTTTGGTGATGCATCGAGGAGCATATAGGGCCGGGTAGTTGATTAGCATAATCCCTTAGTGCCGTTGCTCGAGAGAATGCAATTTGGTGGAGGTTGGACCTCAATTGGATGGACTGGGAGGGGACTGGCAACAGGTCCGGTCGACCGAGCACTGCAGCCGGCCGACCGACCTGCTGCCAAGTGCATAAGCACTTCTCTGTTTAAGGTTCGGTCGACCGAGTACAGTGTTCGGCCGACCGACCTGCTTCCCGAGGAATTTTGAGAACAGGGTCCAGTCGACCGAGCTCTGTAGCCGGCCGACCGACCTGCTGCATTTTTGCCTATTTCGCCTAGTTGTTTGAATTTCCAACTTTAATCGATTCGTGTTGTTTCCTATGTGTTGTTATCATTTGTTATGACTTTGATGACTCCTTTTTAGGGATTTTTGAATATCCATTTTGATGGATTCTTTATCGGTTTCGTTGGATTTTTATTCACATCTTCGTATGTGAATTTTAGTGATTGATTGTTCCTACAATCTTCTTTGTGTTTTGTCACTTTAAAAATATAAAGGTTTTCTATACTAGTAGTAAATATCAAAACTCTTTCCTCAAACGATTTCAATACTATTTTAATACCAAATTCGTTTATAAAACCGTTTTCCAATCTATTAGTATATATAAACCTTTACCTCACTCGTATGAGAAATCTAATTAAACGACTTAGTAAAACAAGTGGTATGAAACGCTTGCGTTCACTTTGTCGGTTAATTCTTGGACTTGTTCGATTGAATCGCTTGTGACAATTTTATAGTGGAGATCTATAGTTTGTTCGTAAATATTTAAGTTAAGCAAGTGGTTATGGGACATGAAGCTAAACTCATATATTTACTAGCTTAGTGTAATTGACACTTCTCGTTGATCATGACGATTATCTTTGTGATTTAGACTAGCAATGTGCGATGTCTCTTTGTCTGCGAGGGAGACTAAACCCCGTTTTGTGGAGTTTCGACTCAATTTGGTGGGGTAGCAACCCATGGTCTTCGGGCCGTTTGTGGAGCTTCGGCTCAATTTGTGATGGTTAGCAACCATGGAATTAGCGTTCCGTTTGTGATACACATGTTGGCGAGCTTTATGCTCCCGTTTGTGATAGGCCTCCCCCTCTTTGTGATTTCTGGATTTCTTGAGATGATTTCTAGAATTTGTGTTTCACCAATTTTCGTGATTTCCATCGATAAGCTTTATCGATATTTGTGTATTGGTGAATTTGTGCGTCATTGACTTTTGTGATTTCTGGATTTCGTGTGTTGAATTCTGGAATTTGTGTGTCATTGACTTTTGTGATTGACATTGATATTATCGTCAATATTTATGGTTTGGTGAACTAAATTAGGAGTATGACGTTTCTGTGATTCTTATGTAGATTTTGTGACATTGAATAATCCCTTGATGATTTTCAACTGCTTAAATATATCACAGCTTGGCATTGCGATTATTATGTGCTTAGTCATATCTCTTATTCTATATCGTTTCATCTGATATTTATAGTTAGACTGATCCGTTTATTATTTTCTTATTAAATAATACTCGGGTCAGACCGAGATGTTACAGGTGCTTCTGCTTGACTTCTCTTCAGGGATCCATTACTCTGACCTTTTGCTTACTACTTAGATTAGTAGTTTTTGTTGTATACTCTTGAGATATTGACTCATAGATGTATTCTTTTGTATAGCACGTGTTGCTATTCTTGTGTATTATTGTGGATATTTTTGACCACTACTCTGATATACACTTCCATGTGTTAATTATATATTCATATCTTCTTCCGCCTTTGTGATATGAATTATCTGTGACTGATTTATGTTATGTTTATTTCTGTATTTGTTTCCGAAGATATTATAGCCACTGTGTGGTAGCTTTGAGTTTGTGTCGGTATGTCAGATTTCCTCTTGATAAAGTATTGCAAGTTATACTATCTGACATATCAATGCTCGCACAAAGCAATTACACGGATGGTCGCTCCTCAACAGCCTTATTCTCCGTGCTAGTCGACAGCATTCACCGTAATGTTCTTGGCTAGCGTGGGTATAGAGGTGGGGCGTCACAGCTTGGTATCAGAGCCAAACTTCGGAACAATATGGAATATTATAACAAGGATCATCGTCCTAAGTCTTTCTTAGGAGTCGTGCTTTAGGATTTTATTCGGATCTACGTACCGTTCTATCCTATTTTCTTTTATGATTCCTTGTTTTATCTATCAAGATTGCTTGATATTCATTAGTGAATAATCTTCTTCTTGCTCTTCTTTCTTTCAAAGGAAGAGGAATGTCTAGACCAGGCCGTCCCAGAGCTGGACCATCTAGTGTTCCACCCCAAGATGGAGTTTTTATGACTGCTCAACAGCTTCTTGATTTAGTGACGAATGCTCAAGCAGCTGGAGCTAACCCGGAACCTACTCACCCAAAATCGGGATTTGCACGCTTGTGTAGCGATTACACTAATTTGGGTGGGGAGCCATTCAAAGGTTCCGAAACTGTTATTGAAGTACAGGCTTGGCTAAGGTCATGCGATCGAATCTTTTCTCGCATGAATCTTATTGACCTTCACCGAGTTCAGGTGGCCTCTAGTATGCTTCGAGAAAGAGCATTGGATTGGTAGGAGCTTCTTATTTCTGAGATTAATGAAGCGGATCTCACTTGGGAGCAATTCCGGGAACGCTTCGAGTTGAAATTTGTACCGGAAGCAGAGAAAGTGACATTGGCTCGACGATTTATAGACCTTGTTCAAGGTGAGTCCTCCGTGACCGATTACGCCGCCTCCTTCGAGTCGCTTTCCAAATATGGAGTTGAATACATGAACACCCCTTTAAAGAAGAACCAGAGGTTCGTCTATGGCTTAAACAAAAAATCTCAAGAAGCCATTACTTTTAAAATTAGAAGTTTCTTTCGACCAACTCGTTGATATCGCTCTTCGTCTTGAAGAGGCGGATAGGGAGAATGATGTTGAAGTGGTGGATTCCAAACCAAACTTCAACAACAAGAAGAGGCCAAACAAATTCAAAGGCCCCTATCCTAATAAGAAAGGGAAGCAAGCAACCTCCGTGGCAAAGACTTCTTCCTTTGGTCGTGGGGAATGCTATAATTGTGGTTCGAAGGACCATTATGCGAACAAGTGCCCAAAGTCTCTCTCTTGTCGCTACTGCAAAGTTCCCGGTCATGTTATATCTTCATGCCCCAAGCTTCAGGGTAAGAAGGAGGGAAAGCTAAATGTTGCTCAAGTCCCTGGCAACACATCTCGTGGCCAAGGTATTTCTCATTCTATTCTGGATGGAATTATTTTATTTCGTGATCATCCTATTCGAGTTCTTTTTGATACGGGTGCGTCCCATTCTTTTATATCAAAAGAACTTGTTGATACATTTTCCTTGGATGTTTTGTGTTTAATGACTTCTTTGAGAATTGCGAATCCGGTTGGTGGATCCGCGACAATCAGTTTATTATGTAAAGATGTCGAGATTATTTTGTGTGATTTTTCTTTCCGAGCCGATTTGCATGTCATGCGATATTTAGGCTTTGGAATGATTTTGGGAATGGATTGGCTTAACCGTTATGAAGCTCATATCCTATGTCCTGAGCGGACTATTCATCTTCGACATCCTCAATCTGTTAAGCAGGTTTCTATTAATCTTAAAGATTCAGATTCCAGTTTGGTTGCATCTTTATATTCTTTAAATCCTCGTGATGACGATGATGACGATGAGGATGATATTATTTCTCTTATTCACGTCATTCGTGAATTTTCCGACTTATTCGAGCCCGTTTTAGGATTACCACCTATTTTTGTGAAGAAATCCGATGGAACACTTAGGCTTTGCGTGGACTACCGCAAGCTTAATGATCTTACTATCAAAAATAAATATCCTTTACCTCGGATTGATGATCTATTCGATCAACTTTGTGGTGATAGAGTCTTTTCACTATTAGACTTAGCTACCGGATTTCATCAGCTTCGTATTGCAGAGGATAGTATTCCTTTGACATCGTTCCGTACTCGTTATGGATCTTATGAATGGCTTGTTATGCCATTTGGTCTAACGAATGCTCCGGCGTATTTCGTTGACCTTATGAATAGAGTTTTCAAAGACTTCCTCGACCGGTTTGTTCTCATCTTTATCGATGATATTCTTGTGTATTCTATAACCGAGGAGGAGCATGAAAAACATCTTCGGATTGTGTTGGAAACTCTTAGGAGTAATCAATTAAAGGCAAAATTTTATAAGTGCCACTTTTGGAAATCTTGTGTGAAGTTTCTCGGTCATATTATTTCCGAATCCGGAATTTCCGTGGATCCTTCAAAGAATGAAGCGATTCAAGATTGAAAGAGACCGGAGAGTGTGACAGAGATTCGTAGTTTTCTTGGATTGGCGGGTTATTACCGCCATTTTATCAAAGACTTTTCTAAGATTGTCATACCTCTCACTAGTTTGACGAAGAAAGGTGTTAAATATATTTGGTCGGACAAATGTGAAGCTTCTTTTCAGACATTAAAAGAGCTTCTTTCTGATGCTCCTATTCTTGTTATTCCCGAGGGGAATCAGGATTTCGTTGTTTATACCGATGCTAGTCGCGTTGGTTTGGGTGCCAATCTTATGCAAAGAGAACGTGTTATTGCTTATGCTTCTAGGCAATTGAAGCCTGCCGAGACTAGATATGCCACTCATGATTTAGAACTCGCGGCTATTGTTTTCGCTCTTCGGATTTGGCGTCATTATCTTTTAGGAGAGAAATTTGTTCTTTACACGGATCATAAGTCTTTGAAGTATTTATTTTCTTAAAAGGAACTTAATTTACGTCAACAACGTTGGCTCGAGTTACTTGCTCCTTATGATCTTGATATTCTTTATACTCCCGGTAAGGGTAATCGTGTCGCCGATGCCCTTAGCCGTAAACAACAAGCTGTTGTTTCTTTGATGATATCCGAATGGAACGATCTCGAGATTTTATCCACTTGCGAAATTCGATGCCGTGTTTCCGATTTATGTTCATCTCTTGTTTTATGTAGCCTTGAGGCTCATCCTTCTCTTTTTGACCGCATTCTTGAAGCTCAATGGCTAGATCCCGAATTGGCTCTTCTTGGCCAAAATATTAAGGGTAAGATTGATATTGAAAGTTTGAAAGACTTTGATATTGATTTTCGTGGCGGCATTCGAAAATTTGGTAGACTTATCGTGCCAAATATTAGTGATCTTCGTAAAGATATTTTAGAAGATTCACATCGTTCTAAATTTACCATTCATTCCGGTAGTAGTAAAATGTACGCGGATATGAAGCGACTTTATTATTGGGAGGGAATGAAACTTGACATCGCTAACTTCGTTAAGCGCTGCATGACTTGCCAACTCATTAAGGCCGAACATCAAAGGCCCGGTGGGTTATTGCAACCTTTAGAAATTCCAATTTGGAAGTGGGACAATATTTCCATGGATTTTATAGATGGCCTTCCCCGTTCTCGATCGGGTCATGATAGCTTATGGGTGATCGTTGATAGACTTACTAAATCCACCCATTTTATTCCCGTTCGGTCTAACCGAACCGTTCCTCTTTTGGCCAAGCTCTTTATCAAAGAGATTGTTAAATTGCATGGAGTTCCTACTTCTATTGTTAGTGATCGTGATCCATTGTTTACTAGTGGATTTTGGAAGAGTCTTCAAAAGGCTTTGGGAACGAAGCTTAATTTTAGCACCGCTTATCATCCCCAGTCCGATGGAAAAACTGAGCGTGTGAATCAAACTCTTGAAGATCTTCTTCGTGCATGTGTGCTTGATTTTGGGGGAAGTTGGGAAGATCATATTTCACTTGTTGAATATTCCTATAATAATAGCTTCCAATCTAGTATTGGTATGGCACCTTTCGAGGCACTCTATGGAAGGCCATGTCGATCTCCTTCTTGTTGGCTTGAGGCCGGTGAGAAGCTGGTTTTAGGTCCAGATTTTATTCGTGATTCCACAGAAAAGATTGATCTTATTCGACAGAGGATGAAAGAAGCCCATAGTAGACAAAAATCCTATGCCGATAACCGGAGAAGGAGGTTAGAATTTTCTGTGGGAGATCTTGTGTTCATTCGTGTTTCACCTATGAAAGGTGTTGTACGTTTCAGTCGATCGGGAAAATTGGCGCCTCGATATATTGGGCCATTTCCTTTCACTGAACGTATTGGTTCCATGGCTTATCGCCTTTTATTACCGGCTCAATTTTCTGCTATCCATGACGTGTTTCACGTTTCTCAACTTCGGAAATGTCTTCGAGATTCCGATTCTATTCTTGAGCCTGGTGTTGTGGAAGATATTGAAGTTTCGCCTAATTTAACTTATGAACAACATCCTATTCGTATCATTGCTTCGGAGGTCAAACGACTTCGAAATAAAGATGTTCCGCTTGTTAAAGTTCAATGGTCTTCAAATCCTAAGGATTGTTCTTGGGAATCTAGAGAGTTCATCAAGCAAACACATCCGGACTTACTTTCCCGTGCTCTTTAAGGTGAACTTCTTATTTCAAATTTCTTTTGTGTTGAATATGCTTTTATGGTTGTTACTACATATCTTCTTCTTAAATATTGCGAGGACGCAATTTCTTTAAAGAGGGGAGTCTGTAACAACCCGCATATTTGTCGATTTTATATTTAATATTTTATTTAAATATTTTATCAATACTCGGAATTTAGTCCGAAAAGCTACTTTTTGCATACGGTCGAATTAGGACTCGGGACCACTCCCATTGAGTTTAAAATGCCGTTTGCGACCTTTCTGAGTATAAGCTTCGATATGTTTGGAGAAAGTTGATTTTTGCTACTTTTCACTTTGGGTTTGGGTTTGGGTTCAACCCTATGTTTGGACTTATACTCAAAACTGAGCCACTCTTCCCCATTCACCCTCATTTCCTTCCTCTTTTCAGTTCTAAGGCAATAATGGTGGGAGAGATTGGAAATTAAAACTCCAAAACCCTAGTTTTCTCTTTCAAATCAACTCTTGCTCCAAACTAATAGAAGAACCCATTGGTAAGCTTCTCTTCTTCTTCTCCAACTTATTCTCTTACCAATTTCAGAAATTCCTAAACCTAATTTAGGGAATGTTCTTGTTTTGAGCATAGATTCAAGCTCATTTGGGTTGTGTTGAAGAGAGGTTGATTCTCCATTTGCTTTCAAGCTTCTTCTTGTTTGATTTTGTAAAAAAGGTGAGATTTTTATCTCACATCTATGCTTATATTTATCTTCGATTATTAGGTATGAATTCCTAACATTTATTCGTGTGCATTTGCTTTTGGTTTGGATTGATTTGGTGAATATTCCAATTTTTAGTGTTTTGGGTTCAATCCTTTAAAAATCATAACTTTGATGTTTGAACATGTGTTTGGTGATGCATCGAGGAGCATATAGGGCCGGGTAGTTGATTAGCATAATCCCTTAGTGTCGTTGCTCGAGAGTATGCAATTTGGTGGAGGTTGGACCTCAATTGGATGGACTGGGAGGGGACTGGCAACAGGTCCGGTCGACCGAGCACTGCAACCGGCCGACCGACCTGCTGCCAAGTGCATAAGCACTTCTCTGTTTAAGGTTCGGTCGACCGAGTACAGTGTTCGGCCGACCGACCTGCTTCCCGAGGAATTTTGAGAATAGGGTCCGGTCGACCGAGCTCTGTAGCCGGCCGACCGACCTGCTGCATTTTTGCCTATTTCGCCTAGTTATTTGAATTTCCAACTTTAATCGATTCGTGTTGTTTCCTATGTGTTGTTATCATTTGTTATGACTTTGATGACTCCTCTTTAGGGATTTTTGAATATCCATTTTGATGGATTCTTTATCGGCTTCGTTGGATTTTTATTCACATCTTCGCATGTGAATTTTAGGATTGATTGTTCCTACAATCTTCTTTGTGTTTTGTCACTTTAAAAATATAAAGGTTTTCTATACTAGTAGTAAATATCAAAACTCTTTCCTCAAACGATTTCAGTACTATTTTAATACCAAATTCGTTTGTAAAACCGTTTTCCAATCTATTAGTATATATAAACCTTTACCTCACTCGTATGAGAAATCTAATTAAACGACTTAGTAAAACAAGTGGTATGAAACGCTTGCGTTCACTTTGTCGGTTAATTCTTGGACTTGTTCGATTGAATCCCTTGTGACAATTTTATAATGGAGATCTACAGTTTGTTCGTAAGTATTGAAGTTAAGCAAGTGGTTATGGGACATGAAGCTAAACTCATATATTTACTAGCTTAGTGTAATTGACACTTCTCGTTGATCATGACGATCATCTTTGTGATTTAGACTAGCAATGTGTGATGTCTCTTTGTCTGCAAGGGAGACTAAACCCCGTTTTGTGGAGTTTCGACTCAATTTGGTGGGGTAGCAACCCATGGTCTTCGGGCCGTTTGTGGAGCTTCGGCTCAATTTGTGATGGTTAGCAACCATGGAATTAGCGTTCAGTTTGTGATACACGTGTTGGCGAGCTTTATGCTCCCGTTTGTGATAGGCCTCCCCCTCTTTGTGATTTCTGGATTTCTTGAGATGATTTCTAGAATTTGTGTTTCACCAATTTTCGTGATTTCCATCGATAAGCTTTATCGATATTTGTGTATTGGTGAATTTGTGCGTCATTGACTTTTGTGATTTCTGGATTTCGTGTGTTGAATTCTGGAATTTGTGTGTCATTGACTTTTGTAATTGACATTGATATTATCGTCAATATTTATGGTTTGGTGAACTAAATTAGGAGTATGACGTTTCTGTGATTCTTGTGTAGATTTTGTGACATTGAATAATCCCTTGATGATTTTCAACTGCTTAAATATATCACAGCTTGGCATTGTGATTATTATGTGCTTAGTCATATCTCTTATTCTATATCGTTTCATCTGATATTTATAGTTAGACTGATCCGTTTATTATTTTCTTATTAAATAATACTCGGGTCAGACCGAGATGTTACAGGTGCTTCTGCTTGACTTCTCTCTAGGGATCCATTACACTGACCTTTTGCTTACTACTTAGATTAGTAGTTTTTGTTGTATACTCTTGAGATATTGACTCATAGATGTATTCTTTTGTATAGCACGTGTTGCTATTCTTGTGTATTATTGTGGATCTTTTTGACCACTACTCTGATATACACTTCCATGTGTTAATTATATATTCATATCTTCTTCCGCCTTTGTGATATGAATTATCTGTGACGGATTTATGTTATGTTTATTTTTGTATTTGTTTCCGAAGATATTATAGCCACTGTGTGGTAGCTTTGAGTTTGTGTCGGTATGTCGGATTTCCTCTTGATAAAGTATTGCAAGTTATACTATCTGACATATCAATGCTCACACAAAGCAATTACACGGATGGTCGCTCCTCAACAGCCTTATTCTCCGTGCTAGTCGACAGCATTCACCGTAATGTTCTTGGCTAGCGTGGGTATAGAGGTGGGGCGTCACACCTGGCCACTTCAAACAACAATGCCCACTTCTCAAAAACAACAAAGGAAAGAAAAAGAAGAAGAAGGCCTTTGCAGCGACTTGGGATGATGAAGAAGGAGAGGAAGTTTTGAATAATAGCTCAGAGGAGACTAACTTGTGTCTTATGGAAAAATCAGATTCAGAAGCAAGCTTAGAGGAATCCAGTGAGGGAGGTGACTATTCTCATAAAGAACTTGCTTTGATGTGTTGTGATCTTACTAAAATAGTTGATACTCTTGAATCTAAAATTGAAAAACTGAAATCTGATAGGAGAGAACTTGTCCATGAAAATTTTAGATTAGAAACTGAACTTGAAAACATTCAAAACCTAGACTGTAAAAAATGTAAAATTTTAGATTCAGAATTATCAAGACTTAAGAATAGCTTTGAGAATCTTGAAAAATAAAACTTGAGTCTTAAGGAAACCATTGACACTAGGAAAAAGGATTTTATAAATAGATGCACCTCACTTGTAACTGAAAACACAACACTAAAAAACCAAAGTCCAAAATCTTGAGAAATCTCTGAATAACTTTTCAAGAGGAGAAAAATCATTCAACATGTTATTGGAAAATCAAATTTTTGCTAACAACAGAAAAGGACTAGGCTCTGGGAAAACAAGTTAATGATAATGCAAAAGGTAAGAGTGTCTTTGCTAGATGTGAAATAATTGGACATCGTGTTGAAAATTGTAGTCATAGGAACAAGAACACAAAATTTATACAAGTTTGGGCTCCTAAGAATTCTACAAACAAATTTCATGTCTATTGGAACAAGAATAAAAGGACAAAACAAGTTTGGGTTCCAAAGGGATTGTTTATTCACAATACTTCTTCCACTAACAATCATGGATCTATAAAAACTAATAGGTCATAAAAATCTTTCATCGTGTAGGTATGGTGGCAGGCTAAGGAACAACAACAGTGTTCTCTGGATTTTGGCTGTTCCAAAAACACAACGGGCAACAAAGCAAAGTTCCTTAGCCTAGTACAAAGATGACAGAATCACAATGGGCAGTCACGAAAAATCATCGTAAAGGTAAAACAGGTGAAGGTATATTTATTTGATCGATATATTAAATGTGATAATCTGCACCGTATTTTGAATTAAATCAACCAACAATAATGTGATGATAAAGAGATGATGATTTTTTGATTCTGACTTGTTCAAACATAGTTGGCCAATTATATTTATGCCAAAAACACTATTCTTTGAATTACTTCATACATATACGTTTGGATTAAACATAGTGTTTTGTTGGATGATAATACATTAGGTTATAATACGGCTAACTCTATATTCGCAGTTTCTGATTATTTACACGACTTCAATTCGAATTCAAGAATGCTGTTAAAAATTGAGTTTGAGTTTTTATGTACACTTCATAGTCTGGTCTATCAAATTTAATTAGTGATGTTTTGAAGTGAAAGAGAAATTCAGATGCAGATCATACTGGTAATTTAGTTGACAGAAAACTTACTAGTTGAACGTGATTTATGGTGAGACATTTAGTAACTGCATCGTTTTTCAAAGAAAATATCTGCATATTTTTCATTACAAATAATTTTCAAATAGCAGAAATTTTTTCTCATATAACCCCTTTGAGAAAATCATTTTTGACCATATTTTCAAATTAGTCATTTTGAAAAAATTATTTGATTTTAAATGACAAATTTTGACTAATCCGACTCCCTACTAATTATCAAAAAGATAAATAGTGATTGAAAAGCTGATAAGCGTTGACATTTAACATACATTACTCAAAACAGGATATTTGGAAAATTTCTTTAGGAATTCAAACAAGAGTTATAAAAACTTTTTGTTGTTGGGTAAAGATTCCATGACCATTTCTATGTCTATCATATTTCTATCGACCATTGTTTATCAAAAATTTAATATAGTTTGTCGATATGTGGTACTATAATCAGGGATCATTCGTTTTTCATTTTACATTTTTTAAGTAAAAATAAATAAATACCAAAGTATTCACTCTCATTTAAAAGTCCTCACGGCTATGCATGAGTGAATTACTTGGAATTTGTTATGTGCTTCCATGCTCATTTAAAAGTCATTACGGTTATGCATGTATGGAACGCATATCAAAATTGATTTATTAAATAAACAAGTTGATTCTAATCCCATTTAAAAGTCCTCACGGTTATGAGTGATTAGAAGATACTTGAATTCATTTTTAAAAAATTAAATTGGAATACTACTAATCTCATTTAAAAGTCCTAACGGTTATGCATGATTAGTAGATATTCAAATCCCTGATATAAATGTACCACAAGTAGATGCAACTGTATGGTTTTATATGATGACATCATTACCATAATTTCTAAAAGTGGAATATGCGCCTAACAAGAAGTAGTTCTGATTTTTGTTTGATTTTTATTGAAGTTTAATATTTATATTCAAATTGAGTTTTAATGTTGGATTAATATCGATCACTTTATCTCTATTTTCTCTAACACTATTATTCTTTTGCTGATAACAAAAGGGGGAGAGAAAAGTTAAGATTTTGTCAAATAAAATCAAGCAAAGGTCAAATAATTTTTCATTTGCATCTAGGCGCATTTGTATATTTCTATTTATATGCATATATGTAGGGGGAGCATCATGTAGAGAAGAAGCATTCAAATAGGGGGAGCAATTAAAGTATATCATTGATCAAATACATTTAACACAGTCAAAATCTTAAATATATGTTTGTTATCATCAAAAGGGGGGATCGTTGAATATGCGCTTATATGATTTTTGTTTGATGATAATAAACATATATATATATATATTCATTTAAATGTATTTGTTAATGTACTATTTTTCATAGATTAAACAAATATTTGTTGAATAAAATAAATTACACAGAATTTGAATTCAAACAGAAATTTTATTCAAACAAATATTCATTACAATTTTGAATAGTACAAATTCAAGATCTCACCATACATATACAATTTTGATTCTAATTACATCTCAATTCAATTTACATAAATTCCCCACTACATATCACTCACACTCGTAGTTTATCTTCAACTTCATTCCAGTTAGAATCCAACATCTGAGAAATCTGTAAAAATATTCACTAACGCAGTAAAATTGAAAAAGAAATATTTTTGCAATATAAAATAAAATATGGATTTTTGAAAATATTATTTGCCTCAGTTATTTGGGTTGTTCGTCATCATTTACATTTGAATTCATCATACACGAACAATGTGACATGCACAGTGTATCACTGTACATGCCATAAGGCCGTGCACACCGATATACACTTGTATTCTTATTAGGGACATGTAATCATGAGTGGCTGCAATACACACGTGTACACTTATACACGTGTGCACTGCGTCGCCAACTCGTGTGCGCAGCCAACAAAAGCAAGCATGCAAACAGAAAAACCAAAACAGTGCACCAAAGAAAATTAGCAAACTACAAGTGACAATGTGAATGCATCCAGATGACAGTGTGACAGTGCACCATCAAGAAACCACTGCAACAATACCACTGACTCAAAGAACAGATCACAAGACCACTATGCAGTGTACATGAATACAACAACAAGTCCAGCTACAACAAGACACAATGCAGAAGCAAAACTGAGGAGTAAGTGAAACTGTGAAAATTGGATTGAGCAGGTGCAAGTACAAGTTATACAAGATTGCCACCAACATAGTAGTGTGCAAATGAAGATCACAAGTGTACAACAACTCCAGCAGTGACAGTGAAATATGCAAGCTCGACTAACAGGACTGCGACAAACAATTGAACAACTACAAGTACAGGGAGCAATAACTCAAATGCAAATACCACAAATCCAGATTCAATTGCAAACAGGTCAGGGAAACAACAAGTGTACAGAGGCAATATGAACAAGTGACTCAGGCAAATATACAGAAACAACACAAACCAAGTTACAAACATCAAGTGGCGACCAAGTAGCTTGTGACAGTATCAAGTGAATTCAACATCAAGTGAGAAACACCAATGATACAATCCAAACTGAAACTCCAGAAGAATCAGGCAGTACAAAGAATGACTACTTCAGTCATAATCAAAAATGCACCAGTGAAACCAATGCAAAACTCAAGCCTGGCCGAGAACTGATACAAGTGAACAGAAGACAAGTGCACAACAACATGAATACTGTAACAACCAAGGGTCAAGCAGCTGATACATGCAAACAAATTTTTGCAACAGAAAGTGGTGAAAATACAACTCGAAGCAATGCACCAAGTTCATATGTACAGCAAGCTACAATCTCAATGAATTAGATGAACAAGACTCAAGTATGTATACAGAGAGTATACAACATGACAATGCATGCACAAATATGCAAACAAACCAATGAATGACCAAGTGCATCAGGAATATGCAATCGTCTCAAAATCATAATAATACAGAAAGCATATGCAAGGGTCAAATAAATGGATGCAACAGTGGTATGACGAAATCCAAGAACTCAACAATGTCTGGACAACATAAATGCTCAGTGCAAGCTACACAAACCTCAAAGACCGGTGATGCAAACATGAACCACAATAATATGCAAACTCAAGCTTACAGAGAACAGATCAAATAAAGCATGTACGCATAGTATGAAGAACACTAAGGTTCAAGTGCAAAAGAAAGAAAGTGCCAAAGAAGTCAATGCCGTGTAAATCAATGCTACAGGGATGAACGAAATTCAACAGTGCAGAGATGACCAAGTCAAAAATCAAATATGTATCTTTGAAAAAGTCAAAAATCAAAAGAGGAAAGTTTTTGCCGTATCATTCAAGGAAAATCGAACGTTTCAAAATCAAGACCGTGTGCATCAAGTAAGTCACAGATATCAGGAAAGCAAGAATTAGGAAAGCGATGAAGTCAAGTAAATGAATACGAACATATTCAAGGGTCTCGGAATTCATATAAATACCACACCCAAAATCATCATAGGTAGTGTGCAAAACAGGAACAATCGAAAATTCAAGTAATTAAATCCTGAAAAGCAAAAGGAACGAACAATGTACCAACGTTGATTCGCAATCACAAGGCAAGCAGCCGATCATCAGAGAAGTAGCGAGCAACACACTCGATCGAGCAAGGCAACACGCAAACCAGAGAATCGATCAACATAGGCGTGCTTCAGAAAAGCCCTAATTTGGATCGAAAAACTCAAGCCCTAATTTCAAAGCGCAAAGAGGAACAAAAGCAAGGCCGCAATTTTACAAAAGCAAGAAGAAAAAGGAATGGGCAGAAGAAACGAATTGGGCCGGCCTTGTTTTAATATAAAAAGGGCTTTAGTTTATTTCAACTAGGACTTTAGTTTTAAAATTGTATCTTTTGAATCAAACCTTGGTAAATCACCACCTAAGATTTAGGTTGTGTCAGATTGTCTAGTTAGGATTAGTTCAGTGAGCAGGGTTTGCGAGTTTGCAAAACTCTATAGGCGGTAGCAGGGGTTGCGAGTCTGTTAGAGTGTTTGTAAGCGAGAGACTGTTTAATTCTAATAGAAATCTGGGAATGCAGCAGTAGGCAGGGGTTGCCGAAGCTGGGTAAATTTTGTGTGTGATTTACTTTTCAGCATATTTACTTCTTTGTAGTTTAATTCGAGAAAATTTGCTATAACCCTATTCACCCTCGCCCCTCTAGGGTTAATCTAGGTCCTACAAGATGTCGGGATGTTAGGCTCACTGGAATGACATTTCCGATCACATCAAGAATTCCATATTTATGGACTTGATGGTAAGTTTAAATTTATAATTTATTTGTAAATTAATACAATGTACATAATTCGAACCAATATCAATTTCAATATGCAAGCCGCTGTTCATGTGGACCTGCAAGATATGGATGTTTTTGTCAATCACTAAAACCTAAGAACGCATAAAAATTATAGAGACACCGTATCAAAAGCCAAGAGAGCGGGAAAGAAGCCATCTTGGATGGGAGCTGATGTATGGGCTTAATTTCTTCAATTGTGGGATACTCCACAGTTGAAGGTAAGTTGTATATATCATTTCATTTTGTTATTACATTTTGTTTAAAATTCGTATATTAGGTGCATTAATATAGTTAATTGTGTGTTTAAATTTATAGGAATTGTCGGCATAGAACAGGGCAAACAGGGCTAAAATTCCTTCATTGCACCACGGTGGGTCAAAGTCCTTCCAACAGCATAGGAGGAAATTGGTAAAATTATAAAATGCATTTTTAAATAGTTGCAAAATAATTTAGTCATATTGGAAACATTATTCATTTGTATATATAACTTCAGTTTCGGAAATATAATCGTGAGTCTACACTGACCGAGGTCTTCACTCACACACTTACCATCGAGCGCACGGACGATGAAAGAAATATTTCGTATGAATTTACTGACAATAAATCTAAATCTGTGATGGTAAATTTGTTTAAGTTTTTTACTGCATATTTGATAAGTTATTTATTATTAGAGACTACTGTTCGTCATCGCAGGAGAGATACGATGTAGAGAAAGCTCATGTGGCGCAGTTCATTGGCCGTGAGTTGAGCTTAGAGGAGGAGGACTGTATTTGGGATGCTCTCATTGACCCGCCTACTCATAATAGGCTTTGTGGATATGGAAATCGAGAGATAAACTTCTTCATTAACTAATATATAAATTATATTTAATCCTAAAGAAAATTATATTCCAATTAAATAATTTATAGGCAGTGATCATCCAAAGGGCTTTTAGGAGATTCCGACCAAGAAGGAGATAGCTCAGCTGAAGTAGCAGATGGCAGAATTCAATGACTGACAGAAGAGGGGAGGACCGTCGCTATATTGCTAGCTTGTGCAGTTTTGTTGCGGCATTTAGCGATGGCTACCGTCGGTCGACGACGACCGCCGACGACTATCCGCCATCGCTAAATGAATCCGTTCGTATAGTGCTATTACTGTCAAATAATTTGTCGGCGTTAATATTGTTTGCTACCTCCTAAACTACCACCCACTTATGAGTTCAAAATAGGAAAGGGCTCACCGACCCGAGACAAAACTTACTTCCAATGATATATAATCTCTCTATTGTTTTTCAAAAGAAAACACAGAGAAAGAGAGGGAGAAAAGAAGGCTAATTTATAGTTTAGTTTGTATTATAGTCATTATATTTTTATTTTTATTTTAGATGGGTGAAATTTGTACCTATAATACATTAGCATCTGAACACCTCAAAATCAACTTCATTGATCAAACTACTTAGTCAACACAGTGAAAAGTATTTATTTTTCAGAAAATAGATACATGCATAATGACTTATATCAGCTATATAAAATAAGTGGTCAAAAGCAAAAAAATGAAGAAAATATTCTCCTGCATACATTTTGCACTTTCATTTATAAGAAGATTTTTGATTTCATGCTCTACTAACTCAATAATAGTGTGATACACTGTGAAGAATGAAAATCTCCCCAAAAAATTGGGCTGAGAAATCAAACCAAATGGCACCAAACTTATAAATGAAAATAACATCAGTTAGGGATGAATCTCATAAAACTTGCATCATTACCTACACATCATTTAGTTGAGCAACAGTGTATAAATAATAATAAGTTTAACTTATTTACCTACCATACCAAAAAGCAATCATGATGTGGCTAAGTGAGACCAGCCGCAAATGTATTCTGATTCACTGTCAACAATTGCCCTAGCGACAAAAAATACGAATAACTGCATCAATACTTAAATTCATTCTCAATCTGAAAGTTTTCATTATTATTAATCAACCAGCAATTGCTTGTTCAGTTGAAAAACTAACCACCATGCAACCAGGTATGGCTTGTACAGCTTGCTATGGTTAGTTTGAGGTGAATTCATGACTAATTGAGTGAACAGATGACTGTTTGTAGACCATTACAATAATATACCTGTTTAGTTTATCATTCTTTCCTACTTTTGCCCTAAACGAACAAGTTTCACATCCTGATAAGATGAAAACCAGCCACAAGACTAGTTTTGTAAAAAATAGAGGTAGAATTAAAAAGGCGAAGTCTTCGCCGTTTAATTAAAATGGAGAAGTCTTCACCATTTTATTGCTTCCTTATATTAGACATGAAACAAAGTGACAAAACTTTTATCGTTTTAAGATTTTGCTGCTTTATATTTAAAACAACAATCACTTCACTATTTTGACGGACAGTCCCTTGCTCAGTTAACCAGCCACAAAATAAAAAAAAACACGATCAACTGAACAAGCTATACAAGGTTGCGTAGTGGCTATAACAAGTCATTGCTGGTTGTGCTAGTCTTTGTCGTTTTATATTTAAAACGGCAAAGATTTTGCTATATTAAATAAATGCATACGCTTTGTCGTTTTGAATACCTAACATTCAATTGCAAATGGTTAGTTTACAACGGCTAGTTTATAACTGTATATAACATTCCTCCCTTCTTTCTTCCTACACAACAAAACTTCTTCATTTCTTTCTCCTCTACAACACAATGCCTTCTTCCACTAAAATTTTGAAAAAAAAACAGTAAGCAAAAAGTCCATTTTCATATCACAAACTCAACCATTTAATTCATCATACCTTCTATTGATTTTTTCGATGTCCGTCCCCATGTACCAACACCAAACTCTTCTACCGCAATACGAGTATGGTTATACACTGTATTCAAACATGCGCTACACTCAACCCTACAATCTTCATGTTCATGTTGGCTTCCATCATCATCAACAACCTTACTACTATTCTACTGCTCCTCAACCATACTTCCAGCACAATCCCGTCACTCATCAAGTTGGCGCGTACGAAGATCATTCATCATATATGTCATTGATGATGCAATGTGACCAACATAAACAGTGTTATCTTAGTGTGCAATAGTTAAAGACTCGCAACTGAGATGCTATGTGGAATCTTTTAAGGCAGCTTTCATATGCATGTAACCTACTGTAACAACCCGCATATTTATCGATTTTATATTTAAATATTTTATTTAAATATTTTATCGTTAGTCGGATTTTAGTCCGAAAAGCTACTTTTTGCAAACAGCCTAATTAGGACTCGAGACCACCCCCATTGAGATCAAAATGCCGTTTGCGACCTTTTTGAGTATAAGCTTCGATGTGTTTGGAGAAAGTTGAATTTTGCTACTTTTCGCTTAGGGTTTTGGATTGGGCTGAGCCCACTTACTAACTCAGTCCCAATCCCCCTCTCCTCTTCATTACTTCATTCCAACTCCTAACTCTCTAGCAAAACTGAAAATGGAGGTGGAGAGTGGAAATTAAAACTCCAAGCCCTAGCTTCCTTTGCAAATCCATCTCCTAGCTCCAAAGTTCAAGAGAACCCATTGGTAAGCTTCCTCTTCTTCTTCTCCAACTCATTCTCCTTCCAATTTCAGAAATTTCCTAAACCTAATTTAGGAAATGTTTCTATTTTAAGCTTAGATTGAAGCTTCTTGAGTTGTTATTGAAGAGGAATTGATCTTAGCTTGCTTTCAAGCTTCTCATTCATTGATTTGGGTTCAAAGGTGAGATTTTTAATCTCACATCTATGCTTATAATTCTCTTCTATTGTTAGGTATGAATTCCTAACACTTATTCATGTGCATTTGATTTTGATTTGGATTGCTTTTGTGAATATTCCAATTTTTAGTGTTTTGAGTTCAATTCGTTAAAAATCCTAACTTTGATGTTTGAACATGTTTTTGGTGATGCATCGAGGAGCTTATAGGGCCGGGTAGTCGATTGGCATAAACCCTTAGCATCGTTGCTCGTACGATTGCAATTTGGTCGGGATTTGCACCTCCTTTGAAATAGGGTAGGAAGTGCAATGATACAAGTTCGGCCGACCGAGCCCCCTGGGTCGGTCGACCGACCTGTAGTCCAGGCACTTCCTGCCTCTGTTTGGAAGTGCTGGTTACAGGCTTCGACCGACCGAGCCCCCTAGGCCAGTTGACCGACCTGGTGCCCGAGCACTTCCATCATATGGTTCGGTCGACCGACTCAGGGAGTCCGGTCGACCGACCTGCAACTATTTGCCAGATTAGCCTATATTGCTAATCCGTTCGAATATCCAACTTTAATCGATTCGTGTTGTCTCCCTTTTATTGTTGTCATTTATTATCGAATTTGATGACCTTTTCTTTGGGAATTTTAGATATATCCATTTTGATGGATTTTATATCGATTTCTTTGGATTTTATTCACATCTTCGTATGTGAATTTTAGTAAAAGATTGTTCCTACAATCTTCTTTGTGATTTGTCACTTTAAAAAAATATAAAGGTTTTCTATACTAGTAGTAAATATCAAAACTCTTTCTTCAAATGATTTCAACACTATTTTATAACAAAGCTCGTTTTCTCAAACCGATTTCCAATCTATTAGTATATACAAACCTTTACCTCACTCGTATGAGAAATCTAATTAAACGACTTAGTAAAACAAGTGGTATGAAACGCTTGCGTTTACTTCGTTGGTTAATTTTTGGACTTGTTCGATTGAACCACTCGTGACATTTTTCTAGTGGAGATTTACAGTTTGTTCGTAAATGTTTAAGTTAAGCAAGTGGTTATGGGACATGAAGCTAAACTTTTATATTTACTAGTTTAGTGTAATTGACACTTCTCGTTGATCATGACGATCATCTTTATGGTTTAGACTAGCAATGTGCGATGTCTCTTTGTTTGCGAGGTTAGGCTAGACACCACTTGTGTGATTCCATTCACACATACTTTTTCGGTTAGCCTAGACACCACTTGTGTGATACCATTCACACATACCTTTTTGCTGTTTGGTTAGGCTACACACCATTTGTGTGATTCCATTCACACATACTTTTTCGGTTAGCCTAGACACCACTTGTGTGATTCCATTCACACATACCTTTTTGCTGTTTGGTTAGGCTAGACACCATTTGTGTGATTCCATTCACACATACTTTTTCGGTTAGCCTAGACACCACTTGTGTGATTCCATTCGCACATACCTTTTTGCTTTTTGGTTAGGCTAGACACCATTTGTGTGATTCCATTCGCACATACTTTCTCGGTTATCCTAGACACCATTTGTGTGATTCCGCTCACACATACCTTTTTTGTGATTTCTGGATTTCGTGTGTTGATTTCTGGAATTTATGTTTCACCAACTTTTACGATGGGCATTTATATATATGTCATTTATTGTGGCTTGGAGAATGAAATTAGGAGTATGACATTCCTTTTTATCTTCAGTAGATTATTGTGATATTGATTAATCTCTTGTTGATTTTCAATTACTTATTCATCACAGCTTGGCATTGTGATTATTATATGTTTATGTCATATCTCTTATTATATATCACTTCATCTGATATTTATAGCTAGACTGATCCGTTTATTATTTTCTTATGAAATAATACTCGGGTCAGACCGAGATGTTACAGGTGCTTCTGCTTGACTCCTTATCCGTCTACATATGATCTTTTGGTTAACTACTTAGATTAGTAGTAGTTTTTGTTTTATACATTTGAGATACAGACTCTATGATGTATACTTATTCTTTTGTCTAGCACTTGTATCCATTCCTTTGTATTATTGTGGATCTTTTTGACCACTACTCTGATGAACACTTTCATGTGTTATATTCATATCTATTTCCGCCTTTGTGATATGAATTGTCTGTGACTGATTTATGTTATGTTTATTTATGTATTTGTTTCCGAAGATTTTATAGCCACTGTGTAGTAGCTTTGAATTTGTGTCGGTATGTCGGATTTCCCTCTTGAGATGAAAACTTATATTATTACTATCTGACATATCGGTGCTCGTGCAAAGCAATTACACGGATGATCGCTCCTCAACAGCCTTATTCTCCGTGCTACTTGACAGCATTCACAGTAATGTTCTTGGCTAGCGTGGGTATAGAGGTGGGGCGTCACAGCTTGGTATCGGAGCCAAACTTCGAAACAATATAGAATAATTTAGCAAGGATCATGTCCTAAGTCTTTCTTAGGAGTTGTGCTTTAGGATTTTATTCGGGTCTTCGTACCGTTCTATCCTACTTTCTTTTATGATTCCTTGTTTTATCTATCAAGATTGCTTGATATTTATTTTGAGAGTAACTTTTTCCTCTTCTTTCTTTCTTTCTTAAAGAAGAGAAATGGTTAGACCAGGCCGTCCCAGCGCCGGTCAATCTAGTGCTACTCCCCAGGATGGAGTATTTATGTCTGCCCAGCAACTTCTTGATTTAGTAAAGAACGCTCAAGCAGCCGGACCCATTCCAGAGCCTACTCATCCTAGATCTGGTTTTGCACGCTTGTGCAGAGACTACACCGATTTGGGTGGATGGCCATTCAAGGGATCCGAGAGTGTTATAGAAATTCAAGCTTGGCTCAAATCATGCGATCGCATCTTTTCACGCATGAACCTTATTGACCTTCATCGAGTCCAAGTGGCTTCTAGTATGCTCCAAGAAATTGGTATGAGCTTTTGGTTTCTGAAATCGTTGAGGCGGATCTCACTTGGGAGCAATTCAGGGGAAGATTCGAATCGAAGTTTGTGCCGGAGGATGAGAAAGTGACTTTGGCCCGGCGTTTTATTGACCTTGTTCAAGGTGGATCTTCTATGACAGACTATGTCGCATCTTTCGAATCTCTTTCCAAATACGGGGTTGAATACATTAACACCCCAATGAAGAAAAATCAGAGATTTGTCTATGGCTTGAATAAGAATCATAAGAAGCCACTACTATTGAAACTTGAAGTTTCATTGGATCAGCTTATTGATATCGCTCTTCGTTTTGAAGAGGCTAATAAAGAAAGTGATGTTGAAATAGCAGCTTCCAAACCCAACTTCAACAACAAAAAGAGACCCAAAGAATTCCAAGGCCCTTATCCCAACAAAAAGGGTAAGCAAGCAACGCCTGCTGCAAAGGCTCCTTCTCCTAGTAGTGCGAGATGCTTCAACTGTGGATCTGGGGATCATTTTGCTAATAAGTGCTCAAAGCCCAAATCGTGTCGCTATTGTAAGAGCCCAGATCATTTCATCCATCAATGCCTCAAACGTGAAGGCAAGAGGGAGGGGAAGTTGAACGTGGCTCAAGCCCTTGGCAACACATCTCATGGCCAAGGTATTTTTCATTCAATCCTTGATTTTGTTTGTCTTGTGAATATTCTTTTCAAGTCCTTGTTGATTTGTATCTCATTATATTATACCAAAAGAACTTGTTGATTCTTTTTCTTTGAAAATATTTTGGGCTTGATGACTTCTTTGAGGATTGTGAATCCGGATGGTAGATCCGCAACACTCAATTTGTCTTTATTGATGTCGAAATTATTTTATGGGATTTTTCTTTCCAAGACGATATTTTTACTTAGGCTTCGGAATTGATTTTTTTGAAGGGATCGGCTTAATCATTGTGAAGCCCATATCCTATTTTTCGAGTGGACTATTCATCTTCGACATTTTCTATCTGTTAAGCAGATTTTTATTTTTTCTTGTGATTCTGATTTCAAATTTTTGAAGGCATCATTTTATTCTTTAAGCCCTCAAGATGAGAAAAGTGTTATTTCTCTTATCTAAATAATTTGTGTAACTTTTTCGGTATTTTTGAATTTGTCTTAGGACTGTCACCTAAGCAATCTTTTGAGTAGTGTTAAGGTCTTTTCAGCTTGACCTTGCCGCCAGTTTTCATTTGCTATGAGTTGCGGAAGTTAGCATTCCACTTACCGCATTCCGCACTCGTTATGATTCTTATGAATGACTTATTATGTCATTCGGTTTATCCAGCTTATTTCATCCATTTTATAAATCGAATATTCTATGAATATTTCGATGAGACCATTCTTGTATTTATTGATTTTGGATGAAAATAGTAATTTAAAATTTTGCAAAATCTTTTTCATAAGATTTATTTAGAAGTATAACCGGATTTTTGTTCTTAAAACGAGCAAAGAATATTCTTAGAAGTTTTTGAGAAACTTACTTATCCTATAGAATATGATTTTGTGATTGTATTGCCCATTTAGTGTGTTAAGAATTCTGGTCGATGCGCTTGATCAACGTTATCGATAGGAATTTCCTAAACGCTTTGATGAGACAATCAAACACAGTAAAATTCACTTCAAATAAGTAAAATTTTCTAAAAAGATGATTACATAAGTTAATTGTAATTTTGAGAGTTTTAGTTTTTGGGAAAGAAGATTATTTGAAAGAATTCTTTTCCGATACTCTTATTCTTGTGTTTTCCGAAGGGAACCAAGACTTTGCTATTTGTACCGATACTAGTCGTATTAGTTCGGAATGCCATTCTCTTGCAAAGGAGAACGTGCTATCACTTGTGCTTCTAAATCATTATAGCTTATCGAGACTAGATATACCACTCATGATCTAGTGCTCGCGGTTATTATTTCTACTTTTAGAGTTTTGCATCATCATTTTTAGGGGAGGAATTTGTTCTCCATCTCGATCATAAATTCTTGGAATATTTATTTTCTCATAAGGAACTTCATGTTGACTCGAGTTCCTAGCATCTTATGATCTTGATATTCTTTTATTCCCAGAAGGGAAATCGTGTTGCCAATGCACTTTGTCGTAGGCAACAAGTGGTTGATTCTTTGATGATGTCTGAAGGGAATTATCCCTTCATCAAGTTCATCGAACGTTTTGATGTACTTTGTTTTATTGAGTTTTATCTCATTCCTTTTATGGACTAGTGTCCGGTGTTCTTTTATGGTGTTCGGTTCATCGGATGTACTATTATTATACTACATCGATGTTCCGTCTTATCTGGATCAATGGATGTACCATTATACTACATCGTTGTTCCGGTTTATCGGTTCATTGGACGTACCGTATTTGTACTACGTCGGTGTTCCAAATTATTCGAGTTTCTAGTTTCTCGGGCGTACCGTTTCTATACTACGCCGTTGCACTGGCTCAATTTTCTACTATTCTTGACGTTCTCCACGTCTTTTACCTACGGAAATGCTTTTATGTTTCCGGTTTTTATTCTTGAGCCCGGTGTTATTGAGGGAATTGAAGTTTCACCAAATTTGACTTTCGAGCAACATTCTATTCGCATCATTGCTTCGGAGGTTGAGCGCCTTCGATATAAAGATATTCTTTTTTTGATGGAAGTTCAATGGTTCTCAAATCGTAAGGATTTCTCATGTGAAATCTTGAGAATTCATCGAACGAAAACTTTCGGATTTACTCCTTCGTGCACTTTATGGTGAACTTCCTATTTCAAATTTTCTTTTGTGTTGATATGCTTCCATGGTTGTTACTTCTTATTTTCTTCTTAAGTATTGCGAGGACGCAATTTCTTTAAGGAGGGGAGTCTGTAACAACCCGCATATTTATCGATTTTATATTTAAATATTTTATTTAAATATTTTATCGTTAGTCGAATTTTAGTCCGAAAAGCTACTTTTTGCAAACAGCCGAATTAGGACTCGAGACCACCCCCATTGAGTTCAAAATGCCGTTTGCGACCTTTTTGAGTATAATCTTCGATATGTTTGGAGAAAGTTGAATTTTGCTACTTTTCGCTTAGGGTTTTGGTTTGGGCTGAGCCCACTTACTAACTCAGTCCCAATCCCCCTCTCCTCTTCATTACTTCATTCCAACTCCTAACTCTCTAGCAAAACTGAAAATGGAGGTGGAGAGTGGAAATTAAAACTCCAAGCCCTAGCTTCCTTTGCAAATCCATCTCCTAGCTCCAAAGTTCAAGAGAACCCATTGGTAAGCTTCCTCTTCTTCTTCTCCAACTCATTCTCCTTCCAATTTCAGAAATTTCCTAAACCTAATTTAGGAAATGTTTCTATTTTAAGCTTAGATTGAAGCTTCTTGAGTTGTTATTGAAGAGGAATTGATCTTAGCTTGTTTTCAAGCTTCTCATTCATTGATTTGGGTTCAAAGGTGAGATTTTTAATCTCACATCTATGCTTATAATTCTCTTCTATTGTTAGGTATGAATTCCTAACACTTATTCATGTGCGTTTGATTTTGATTTTGATTGCTTTTGTGAATATTCCAATTTTTAGTGTTTTGAGTTCAATTCGTTAAAAATCCTAACTTTGATGTTTGAACATGTTTTTGGTGATGCATCGAGGAGCTTATAGGGCCAGGTAGTCGATTGGCATAAACCCTTAGCGCCGTTGCTTGTGTGATTGCAATTTGGTCGGGATTTGCACCTCCTTTGAAATAGGGTAGGAAGTGCAATTATACAGGTTCGGCCGACCGAGCCCCCTGGGCCGGTCGACCGACCTGTAGTCCAGGCACTTCCTGCCTCTGTTTGGAAGTGCTGGTTACAGGCTTCGGCCGACCGAGCCCCCTGGGCCGGTCGACCGACCTGGTGCCCGAGCACTTCCAACATATGGTTCGGTCGACCGACTCAGGGAGTCCGGTCAACCGACCTGCTACTATTTGCCAGATTAGCCTATATTGCTAATCCGTTTGAATATCCAACTTTAATCGATTCGTGTTGTCTCCGTTTTGTTGTTGTCATTTATTATCGAATTTGATGACCTTTTCTTTGGGAATTTTAGATATATCCATTTTGATGGATTTCATATCGATTTCTTTGGATTTTATTCACATCTTCGTATGTGAATTTTAGTAATTGATTATTCCTACAATCTTCTTTGTGATTTGTCACTTTAAAAAAATATAAAGGTTTTCTATACTAGTAGTAAATACCAAAACTCTTTCTTCAAATGATTTCAGCACTATTTTATAACAAAGCTCGTTTTCTCAAACCGATTTTCAATCTATTAGTATATACAAACCTTTACCTCACTCGTATGAGAAATCTAATTAAACTTAGTAAAACAAGTGGTATGAAACGCTTGCGTTTACTTCGTTGGTTAATTTTTGGACTTGTTCGATTGAACCACTCGTGACATTTTTCTAGTGGAGATTTACAGTTTGTTCGTATATGTTTAAGTTAAGCAAGTGGTTATGGGACATGAAGCTAAACTTTTATATTTACTAGCTTAGTGTAATTGACACTTCTCATTGATCATGACGATCATCTTTATGGTTTAGACTAGCAATGTGCGATGTCTCTTTGTTTGCGAGGTTAGGCTAGACACCACTTGTGTGATTCCATTCACACATACTTTTTCGGTTAGCCAAGACACCACTTGTGTGATTCCATTCACACATACTTTTTTGCTGTTTGGTTAGGCTAGACACCATTTGTGTGATTCCATTCACACATACTTTTTCGGTTAGCCTAGATACCACTTGTGTGATTCCATTCACACATACCTTTTTGCTGTTTGGTTAGGCTAGACACCATTTGTGTGATTCCATTCACACATACTTTTTCGGTTAGCCTAGACACCACTTGTGTGATTCCATTCACACATACCTTTTTGCTTTTTGGTTAGGCTAGACACCATTTGTGTGATTCCATTCGCACATACTTTTTCGGTTTTCCTAGACACCATTTGTGTGATTCCGCTCACACATACCTTTTTGTGATTTCTGGATTTCGGGTGTTGATTTCTGGAATTTATGTTTCACCAACTTTTACGATGGGCATTGATATATATGTCATTTATTGTGGCTTGGAGAATGAAATTAGGAGTATGACATTCCTTTTTATCTTGAGTAGATTATTGTGATATTGATTAATCTCTTGTTGATTTTCAATTACTTATTCATCACAGCTTGGCATTGTGATTATTATATGTTTATGTCATATCTCTTATTATATATCACTTCATCTGATATTTATAGCTAGACTGATCCGTTTATTATTTTCTTATGAAATAATACTCGGGTCAGACCGAGACGTTACAGGTGCTTCTGCTTGACTCCTTATCCGTCTACATATGATCTTTTGGTTAACTACTTAGATTAGTAGTAGTTTTTGTTTTATACATTTGAGATACAGACTCTATGATGTATACTTATTCTTTTGTCTAGCACTTGTATCTATTCCTTTGTATTATTGTGGATCTTTTTGACCACTACTCTGATGAACACTTTCATGTGTTATATTCATATCTATTTCCGCCTTTGTGATATGAATTGTCTGTGACTGATTTATGTTATGTTTATTTCTGTATTTGTTTCCGAAAATTTTATAGCCACTGTGTAGTAGCTTTGAGTTTGTGTCGGTATGTCGGATTTCCCTCTTGAGATGAAAACTTATATTATTACTATCTGACATATCGGTGCTCGCGCAAAGCAATTACACGGATGGTCGCTCCTCAACAGCCTTATTCTCTGTGCTAGTTGACAGCATTCACAGTAATGTTCTTGGCTAGCGTGGGTATAGAGGTGGGGCGTCACACCTACCTACCAATGTTGATGTTGGTAGCAGTGATGAAGAAGAAGAAGATTAAGATGCAGATGTAGAAAATATTGAAGAAGAAAATGATGACGCTGTTGAAGAGATGCATGTGCCTCAAACCTCAAAATATAACAAAAAGAAAAAAAATTGAAATCTTGAGCGGTATTTTAGCCAGTGCAGGGGATCAACTTGGATTTGACACTGAAGTAGAAGACATTGAAGTTGAAACCGCTGAAGATGATGCAGGAGCAAATGATGCTAGAATGAAGCAAGTTAAGTTTATCGCACAACAATATGTATCGCATGCTAAATCTTAGATACAAATTTAAAATGATAGTATCATGGGTAATAGCATGGAAGACCAATTTTTTTGGCAAAATGCTGCATACCTCTACAATCCTCTAGAGTCGATGAAGAGAACTTAGGCTTCTCGAGGTTATCGAGCAATGAACCATGCATGCCAAAGCTACTTGCAATACTAACCAGACTAGAGAACAAACAACAAAGCGGTGCTGCCTCTTATGACATTGTAATTTTGGTTTTAATTTTGTTGTATGGTTCTCAAATTGTATAGTTTGTTTTGTTAAACAAATAGAAGAAGCGCGCAACGCTTACTTTGCAGATACGACCATCCGTTCAAATTTCAAAAATGCTTTGATCTTCTCTCCTCTCTACCGAAATAGAAGAACCCTAACAAATTCACGTTTGAGCAGTAAAATAAGGCTAAAAGAATGAACTCCTCCGATTCTAGTCCACGGAGCGATCCTAGTTTTCAAAAAGGATCATCGTTGTTTGAAGACGCTGACGGTCGTCCCCTTGGCAGAAACAAAAAAATTCAATTAGAGTTGCAAAATGCAGATTTTTCGAGATTCTTAAAAACTCAAGAAAGGCTTACAATACGAAGGATATGATCAGATTCGAAGTTTCACCAAATTGTTCCGCAAACTCGAGAGTTTAAGCAACAGTCCTAAGCATGGAAGGAAGCTCTGATAAGAGAGAAGAATATGATTAAACCGATGACTTGCGAATTTACCAATCTCTCCTCTACAATAAGAATGGGTAACCAAACAACTCAAATCTTATGAGAGAGAGAAGAAGAAGTGGAAGTGCCATGTCTAGGAATGGATATTAAGTTGTAGTTATTTAGTATTTGTTGTATTAATTATGTATTTGTATGGTTAAAGTGTTCAGACCAAGTTATAAATTTATTGTATGCTTTTTTTTCTAATTAGAAATGTTTGATAAATTTGTTCCATTAGTAAGAAGTAAATATTTGGTAAAGTTCTCTGTTTCATTCAAAAATTTCATACAACGACTTAAGAAACGAGTTCACAAATAACTTTACGAAAACCTCAACTTACATTCTTCATAACCCAGTATACAAAACAAGTTTAGAAAAATTAACAAAACAACTTTAAAACAGCTTCAGCAAACCACTTCGCACTAACTTCAATAAACGACTTCAATAAACATCAACAAGCTCACAAACTACTTATATATTTAAGATTAACTAGTCCTAACCTTCATTCCTCTGTTAGCTGTAAGCGGTCAATCAATCGGTCATGTGATTCAAAATATTCTACTTGATCTTCAATATGCTTCGCTGGTGAAACATATTCCTTCATCGGGTTAATATTTCTCTAGGGTTTAGTATTTGTACCCTTAAACATGTCTGGATAATTATTATTTTTGTTTCTTATACCCACCTCTTTCAAACTCAACAATTATGTTATGACTTATAATATATGTATACATAATCTCATAAAGAACTCTTGCGTTATGAAATTGGGCATAGTTTCGTAAAATCTAAAACCTTGCTTGCAAAACACCGAACACACATTCGGTGTCCTTTTTGTAGCTTGCCAATTACTCCATGAAATACTTCTCCTTATCATTGGTTGGGCCCTATACCCCTGCATTAATGTTCACCACTTTGGATATTTGTCATGTACAAGGTAGTATCCCATTCAATGCCTAACATTACCAACTTTGTATTCAACGTCCAATCACGATCCATTAGCTAGTTCCAAAAATAAGTATGATTGCTTTAAAATATTGATATCATTTAACGAACCTAGTACTCAAAAAAATGCTTTCCAAATACATAAATCATCGGTGCTATAGCTTCTAATATCGTTGTTGGCACCTTTTTATGTCCGGTGAATATTCCTTTCCAGCCGGTCCGACAGTTTTTCCATGCCCAATGCATGCAAACCAAACTACCAAGCATATAAGAAACCCCTAACTGGTCTTATGCTGGCAAACTGACAACATCATTTGGACACGACATATGTAAGTATTCATAGCCGAACTGCACGATCATTGTTATAGAATTCCTTCATGCACCCTATCACCATTGATGATGCAATCCTGAAATATTCATCTGATTTATCACCAGCCATTCCATAACTCAACATTCATAAAGCAGCTGAGATTTTGATATGTTGTGAAATTCCTATCAAGTGCTTCATTTGACCTATAAGTAAAATAAGGGTTGTTTTTCATGGAGTTTCAAATACATTTTGCTGAAAATATTAGTATTTAACCGAAATCGACGATAGAAAACCGTAATATCGTAGGTTGGATTGCCAATGAGAGAGTCCTTTATCAACCTTTCATGTCCATCTTTATAGTCTCTCTTATACGACGGTCAATTATTCTAGGCATACTACCACGGTGGTTTCTGGTAGATCCTTCATCAAAAAAATAAGAATATCCTTGTGTGAGCTGTTGCGCTTCAAACTCGACGGTTCGATTGACTAGCTCCTCTTCCTTATCAACACTTTGTTTCCTATTTTGGTTATGGTAGTAAAGGTAAGGATCCATTTTTTGTTTAGAGAACTTTGTATTTTGATTCTTAGTTTGTTTATCTTTCTTTTGTTGTGTTTTGAGTATTTTAAAATTGAAGTATATATGGGTGTGGGAAATAATGAGCCATTGAGTGGCTATGAATAGCACAAAATGACAATAGTTTACGATCAGTGGCTATGGATTGCAGAACATGACTACAATGTACGATGGAACAAGCCATTGAATGGTCACAGATTTCGTAGTGTGACTATAATGTACGATGCGGCAATCCATTGAGTGGCTATGGATTGCACCGCATGGCTACAACGTATGATGGGATAGCCAATAGAGTGGCCATAGATTGTACAACATGACTAGAGTGTATAATGGAACAACCCATTGAGTGGCTACTGATTGCACAACATAACTATAGTGTACAATGGACAAGCTAACTTATATAGCCACTGATTGCACAACATGGCTACAGTAATCGTATAGGATGAATTTGTTTCTATTATGAATATGGATGACTGTCAGGTGGACATTCTGAATTGGTTGTTGCAAGTCACGTGGATCATGAAATTACTATTTATAATGCAAGGGTTGGTATGAGAAGTTCATTGGATTTCAAATGGCAAATCAGACTTGGAATCCCTATAGTTATTTACTGCTGATTAAAGCTTATATACAGGCCATTCAAAGATACATGGAAGAAAAGGTTAATGAAGATTTTTGGGCCAGCATCAATGAAGCTTATAATAACTGTCTAGAATGTATGTTAAGAAGATGAAACATGGATACTAGAAGTACTTATGTTATGTTTACTAGAGCATGTCAAAGGTACATGAAAATTATAGCGGAAGTGATATAAGAAAATGTGTTGAGATGTCTATATCAACATTTGACTCCCTGTATTTTATGGATCATCAAACAAATTTCGTTGGTCATGTTGTGTGTGATCTATGGGTTAGTTATATTAGATTATTTGAGTGATTTATTTGTGTTTTTAGATGTTGTATTTGTTCTGTGTATTTTATGTATTTCTATGTCATTATTTCTTGTATTTCTATGGGTTTTATTAGTTATATGCGTTTCAAAATCATTGTTTTATGTCATTTTATTGATTATATTTGTTCTATGGGTTAGTTATAATAGACAATTATATCTAATAGATTGATACTTAAATAAATATAAATATACATTAGCATAAACATCAACATATTTAAACATATAATACATAAGCATAAGTGGACAAACACAGACAAACAATAAGTACATAAATGAGGGAAGATTTTAGATATCATTTATGCCCATAACCACCCTGAAATTCCAGTGAGCTTAGCCTATTGCAAAGCACTACTATTTCTTGTTCAAGTTCGGTTGCATATTTAACAGCTCAACGAGGGAGTGGATCATCAATCCATTCCCATAATCCACAATCGTTTGAAAAGTTGGAGCATCTATAGTAGCACCTTCCAATGTCATTTCTGTTTCTTACAATGGAATACGTAACTGTAGCTCCACAAACACAGAATATCAAAGGAGTGTCAACCACTTGATCTTTTTCAATTGGTTGATTACTGAGTTCCTGTCTTCCTTGTCCGCTTCCATGCTAGATTCTGCACTAATCTCCAAGTCTTCTCTTAACAGATGCTCTTGTTCCTCTCGCTCATGCTTTCTTAGGTCATTGTAGTTCCTTTCCTGTATTTTCACATGCCACTCGATCAATGGTTGAGGAGAAGAAGGATTTGATAGGAGTTTGTGACTTAAAGGACCTTCGTATGAGTATGAGAAAGACAAAGAAATATGGTTGTAGTCCGCCATGTTGACATACTATATTGAAATTTGGAAGAAGAATTTATGTATAACTCAATGGTAGGTGGATTGTACTTATACCAATTTGATGCATAGAAAAATGAAAAGAACATATGCGCGAGGATAATGTGGCCACAGCAGTGGTGATATATCAAGTCGTTGACAAAAGGTACAGAACATGGCTACTGTAGTGATGAGACAATTCACTAAATGATGTATGCCTAAATTGCTGCAGTAATATACTCATAAAGTAATACTGACTTTAAACCATGAAGCATACTACATAGAAAAATGAAAAGAACATATATGCAATAACAATGTGGCTACAGTAGTGGTGATAAGACAAGTCACTGAAAAAAGGTGCAGTACGTGGCTATATACTAACGAGACAAGTCACTGAATGATATCCGCCAAAATTGACAGTAATATTCTCATAAAGTAATACTGACTTTTAACCATGAACTAGATTGCATAGAAAGATGAAAAGAACGTATACATAATAAACATCTACCTACAGCAGTGGTGATAAGACAAGTTACTGACAAATGGTAAAGAACGTGGCTACAATAGTGATAAGACAAGTTACTAAATGATATCTGCTAAAAATTTTACAGTAATATACCCATAAATTAATATTAACTTTAAACCATGAAGCGAATTGCATAGAAAAATGAAAAGCACATACATGAAAGAATAACAACAACGTGGCTATGCTAGTGGTGATAAGACAAGGCATTGACAAAAGATGCAGAACGTGGCTACAGTAGTGATAAGACAAGCTACTTAACGATATCTACCAAAATTGCTATAGTCATATACACATGAAGTAATATACTCATGCAACAATATTCAAAATAAAATGATGGTAAATATAACATTATTCAGAACGGAAAGCATGAATAATAATGAATATGATATCAGTCACAGTGGATAAACCACAAATAACACTGAATATAGCATGAATTAAAATGCATAAACAATGAATATAACATGAATCGGATAGAAAAACATGAATAAGAACGAATATGACATCAATCACAATACGTTAATAGTGAATACACTGAATATAACATCAACCAAAGTCGGTACATAAACTATGAACATCAATTCATAGGAAGACAGGACCATGGTGGCAACATGTTTCGTCATCATTATCTCTGCAAGATAAGTGATCATATTATAGACTATAGTCGGCGAATCTCTTTCTCTCTACCTCTAGCTCGGCCTACACTCATTCCATCTTCTCTAACTTTCAATGCGGTGCATCCTCGTAAGAATCATTGCTATGTTTGTGTTATACATATCCGATATGGAAGAGTCCATCTACATGTCGAATAGGTTATCGTATGTTATCTGGGTAAGGTCCAGATGCTGATCGTGTGCAAGAGGGTGATACTCGTCAACATAAATTTCAACTCCCGAAGATCTAGCACTGACATGGTCCAACCAAAGTGACAACCAGTAGACATGTAATGTAATGGCCCGTTTTTCGTACCCTTTGAATCGACAATAAACCATACATGTCCAACTCAAATTGCACGAATAAGCGGATCATTATGGGTAGAAAGAAAATAAAGACAGAACAGAATCTCACACGAATGGAATAACATATATTATTTCAATAATAATCTTTACAGCGGAATTTTTTTTAAAATACAATATCAGAGTCTAACCTAAATTCAGCTTGGACAGTTATAAACATTTGTCCTTACAATTGCTGACAAACATAAAACAAAATATACTAAGTACAGCGGATAATAGAATATGTCCATATGATGACGAAGATCTCCATCTCTCCTCTGGAAACTCCAACGGTCTTCAGCTCAACTGAAACTACTCGGATCTGACCCGGATCAAGCTTGACAAACCAGCGTGAGATACTCGAAAATTAAAATGACTATGTTATTAAAACCTTTGAAAAGAAGGGTATCTCATAAGACCACGCCCACACATAAACACGGACAAGTTTTTACCTTATGATAACCAAAACACTTCATACCAAAATACACTTGATATTATTTTTAATGACATCTATTTGAAAACATTTGCAAATAAGCTTATTCAAATAAGGTATCAATATTTGGACTAAGTCTAATGGAATATATCTGGACAGGGTCAACTGAATATATCGAACAGAATATATGATAACAGAAAGGGATAGCTGAAATGTTTGCAAGTCATTACAGCTATTTCGGGACTACAATCAAAATCGTAAATCTCGTATTGGGGTTGGATTTCCAACATGATAGGGAAATAATGGAAAGATCAATCTATATCCACGGCTTATGTCCATGACTCAGACGCCGTTATAGAACAACACAAATGGCTAAAAGTGGTTGCAATCTACAAATAACATCTAAGGACTCGGACTTCGCGCATCCCTACCGTGAGGAACAGACGTTTCTAGTACCTAGGGCTCAGAACATCTGATAACCCAAATCACTACTATCTGAAACACGAGCATACATCTGACCACATAGAACCCATCATAACCGTGGCGTGAGGCTCGCGAGGCTATGCTCAGTTTCTTCAAAGCCACATTTTTCATACAAAACCACGCTTTGATTATAACAGGTTCCACTTTAAATGCCACACTACCATTCCTTTGATCACTATTTGACTCCCACAAAATTACAACCATTGATCTCGTACGTCTCAAGGAAGGTGTTAAGCTAAGAGAAGTTTGTTTGATGTGAATTTTTGCGTTTGATGATAACAAATATATATATATATATCAATTTGTATATGTGTTTGCAGATTGTACTTGATTGTATTATATACATATAGGAATAAATATTCATATTAAATAATAATACAATTGCATAGCATTTATATAATTCAATCAGTATTTTTATTCAATATAATATTTTAATTCAACACTTATACAGTACAAAGTTTTCAGCTCTCTCTATATACATACACTAGTTTATATATTTCATATTCATATTTTCTCTCACTACAAAACACAACACTGTACATTTTACAACACCATTAATCTGCATTTATCGGCATTGTCCAGCTCCAGTTCTAATCCTGTCCCCTGTGTACCTGTATAATTAGCAACTACAACAGTAATTTCAAAATAAACAAATTTGAATTTGCAAAAATATAAATTTGTTTTATTGGTGCCTCAGCTATTTGGGTTGTTCGTCATCATTTACATTTGAATTCATCACACACAAAGTCGTGCACATAGATATATACACTTGTATTCCTATCAGGGACATGTAATCATAAGTGGATGCAATACACACGTGTACATTCATACACATGTGCACTGCCTCGCCAACTCGTGTGCGCATCTAACAAAAGCAACCATGCAAACAGAAAAACCAGAGCACGACCAAGTATGGAAGTGACTCAAAACAGAAAGCACAATGTGAAGGCAACAAGTAAAGCTGAAATGCAAAATTATATCAATCAGTTACTCAATGCATGCAATATGGTGAGCAACACAAGTGCAACAATCGACAGCATCAAAGCATCAATGCTTATACAATCAGACAAAACGAGAATGCATCCAGATGACACAATGCTCAAAGACACAGTACACATATGACACAAGACTGCAAACAAGTATTGAAACCAACAATATGGAAAAAAGGGCAGTGGACAGGTACAAGGCCAGAAAGACCAAATGCAAGACCAAAGTGCAACAGAACATCACCTGGAAGCAACAAGAATACCAGGGACAGTCTCATAAGACAGTGATAGTGAGTATACAAGTGCAGACACAAGTAGTGATACAACAGTAAAAAGAAACAAATCCAGTGCCAACATGAACAGAGACCAGTAATGCAACAGTGACATGCACCAGAGACATGACTACACATCAGTTCACCCAAGTTCAAGAGAAACCAAAACAAGCCAGTGAAATCACAAGTATATCAACTCAAGAACAATCTAGGCAAACCAGGTTGAACGACTACAAGTACAAGGCATAGCAACTACATAAGCAACTTTGAGCTACAGACCAAGCAAGTACATATATACAAGCAACTGAAGACTACATGAACACTATAGGCCGAGAACCATACCATGGAAGTATGACATGAAGCATGTACATGTGAGAACAGTGAAAACAGTGAAGCCGAAGACAGGGATGAACATAAAGATGGCCGAAGCCGTGTCAAAGCAGATGTTAATAAAGTCAAAAATCAAGTGTGTGCAATCTTTGAAAAAGTCAAAAGTCAGAACAAAATAAAAAAGGAAAATTTCTGCCGTATCGATCAAGAAAAATCAAACGATTCAAGATCAAATCTATGTGCATCAAGTTATTACAATATCAGGAAAGCGAAAATTAGGAAAGTATCGAATAGATACGAACGAATTATAGGGTCTCAGAATCCATATAAATATTCACCAAAAAATTCATCATCGGCATCGAGTTCGAATACGAAAATCGTAAAAGCACTCAAAGAGAAAATTACATACCGAAGCATACGTTGAACTCGATCAAATTGAAGCAGCAGAGAGCAACTCAAAGAAATAGACGATCGACAAAGAGAGAACCGAAATCAATCATACGCTCGATCAACTATCGGCCACTGCTGTTTTTCAAAACCCTAAATTGGATCGAAGGGACGAAGCCCTAATTTGGGACAACAATCGTCGCCATTTTTTATCCGAGAAAATCGAAAGAGACTGAGTGAAAGAATAGAAAAGGGGCGGCCGTTTATTTTAATTAGGGTTTAGTTATTTAATTAAGGGTCTAGTTTTTCAAATAGGGTTTAATGTTAAAATCAAGTTTTTAGTCTTTTTTTTTTTGCTCTTATTTTCTATACTTTTCGATTTAAATCTTGGTAAATCACCACCTAGGTTTTAGGTTGTGTCAGATTGTCTAGTTAGGATTAGTTCAGTGAGCAGGGTGTGCGAGTTTGCAAAACTCTATAGGCGGTAGCAGGGTGTGCGCGTCTGTTAGAGTGTTTGTAAGCGGGAGACTGTTTAACCCTAATAGAAATCTGGGAATGTAGCAATAGGCAGGGGTTGTCGAAGCTGGGTAAATTTTGTGTGTGATTTACTTTTCAGCATATTTACTTCTCTACAGATTGTTTTTTGTTTAATTCGAGAAAATTTGCTATAACCCTATTCACCCCCCCTCTAGGATTAATTTAGATCCTACAAGTGGTATCAAAGCTAAGTTATCTTTCTTTAACTCTAGAGTCATGGATCCACCAAATAATAATTCAGAGGAATCTAGTGAGGTCTGTTGGCGGCCTAAGGAGCAACATGAATGGTTTCTAGATTCAGGGTGTTCTAGACATATGACAGGTGACAAATCGAAGTTCCTTAGCCTAGAGAATTTTAAAGGTGGAAATGTGATCATAGGGGACAATAGCAAGTGTAAGATTATTGGTAAAGGTGAAGTAGGTAACGGTACTTTTTCCTTGACTAATGTTTTATACGTTGATAATTTGCATCACAATCTCATTTCTATCAGCCAATTATGTGACAAAGGTATGAATGTGGTCTTTGATAGTGATACTTGCAAAATCATTGATAAATCTTCTGATAACATTGTTTTTATGGGTAAAAGAAAAGGAAATGTTTACTCACTTTCGTTTGATAATCTAAATCTTTCTAGATGTTTGGTAGCAACTGACGAAGAGGCATAAGAGATTTGGACATGCTAGCATGAACCTCTTAGAAAAACTTGAAACGAAAGAATTAGTCTGAGGGTTACCACATCAGAAATTTAAAAATAATAAAGTGTGTAAAGCATGTTCCTTGGGCAAGCTTAGTCGATCATCATTTCGCCCTAAAAATATTGTTAGCACATCAAGGGTCCTTGAATTAATTCACATGGACTTATTTGGACCAAATGAAATTGCAAGCTTGAATGGAAAACGTTATTGTTATGTATTGGTTGATGATTATTCTAGATTTACATGGGTTTATTTCTTAGCCAAAAAGTCTGAATCTTTTGATTATTTTTCAAAATTTGCAAAACTTGTTCAAAATTAAAAAGGAGTTTCAATTAAAACTTAGAAGTGATCATGGAGGCGAATTTGAAAATTTGGAATTTGAAAGCTTTTGTGAAGAAAATGGTTTAAAACATTAATTTTCTGCTCCACGAACACCTCAACAAAACGGGGTGGTTGAAAGGAAAAATCGTACATTACAGGAATTGGCTAGATCCATGTTGAGTGAGTATAAACTACCTCTAACCTTTTGGGCAGAGGCAGTGAATACTTCGTGCTATGTAATGAATAGAGTAATGATTAGACCAATACTTGACAAAACGTCTTATGAATTGTGGCATGAAAGGAAACCTAACATCTCTTATTTTCGTGTATTTGGATGTCCTTGTTTCATTCTCAACACAGGTGATCAACTTGGAAAATTTGAATCAAAGGCTGATGAGGGTATTTTCATGGGCTATTCAACAAGGAGCAAGGCTTACAGGATATACAATAAACGAACAAAAACAATTGTTGAATCAATCAATGTGAAATTCGATGAATCTGACCTGGAAAGGACGACTGAAAAGACGGTTGACGATGGGATAGATCACGAAGGCATTGAAGAAGGAACATCTAGTGAGAAAGCTGAAAGTAGGACTGTTGATGCCAGTAGATTGAAGTTCAAATCCAATCATCCTCCTAAATTGGTTATAGGTGATCCTACGGAAGGTATACGCACTCGCTCTTCATTTGATAAAAATTTGAGTGCGTTTTGTTGCCACAGTGGTTTTATTTCTGAGATTGAACCTGATTCTGTTGAAATGGCTCTTAATGATGAAAGCTGGGTTTTAGCAATGCAAGATGAACTTAATCAATTTGAGAGAAATAAAGTTTGGAAATTAGTTCCTAGGCCTAATGACTATCCAATTGTTGGAACTAAATGGGTGTTCAAAAATAAGCTTGATGAATCAGGAAATGTAATTAGAAACAAAGCTAGGTTGGTCGCAAAAGGATATAACCAAATAGAAGGCATAGATTTTGATGAAACATTTTCTCCAGTTGCTAGGTTAGAAGCCATTAGGATTTTGCTAAGTTTTGCATGTTATAAGGGTTTCAAACTTAAACAAATAGATGTAAAAAGTGCCTTTCTAAATGGTGATTTGAAAGAAGAAGTTTTTGTTGAACAACCCCCTGGAGTTGAAAATCATGATTTTCCAAATCATGTGTATAAACTAGAAAAAGAATTATATGGTCTTAAGCAAGCTCCTAGAGCTTGGTATGACTGCTTTTGTACACATCTTTTGGATAGTGGCTTTAAAAAGGGGAGTGCTGACATGACACTGTTTCTATTACATAATGGAAGTGAATTTTTGATTGTTCAGATTTATGTGGATGATATTATTTATGGTGCTACTAATGAACTCTTGTGCGAGAAATTTGAACAAGTCATGCAGGCTAAATTCGAGATGAGCTTGGTTGGAGAATTGAAATATTTTCTTGGATTCCAAATCAAGTATGTGTGGGAACTGTTGAAGAAATTTAGAGTTGATAACTCCAAACCATTGAGAACTCCTATGAGCCCATCAACAAAGTTGGACAAAGACGAAAAAGGAATTGCTGTTGATCAGAAGAAATATCAAGTGATAATTGGTTCACTTCTCTATCTTACTGCTTCTAGACCTGATATTATGTTTTATGTGTGTTTGTGTGCACGTTTTCAATCTAATCCTAAAGAATCTCATTTGAAAGCCACTAAACGGATTTTGAGATATCTTTCACACACACAAAAATTTGGATTATGGTACCCTTCTTGTGAAAATTTTGATTTAGTTGGCTATTCTGATGCTGATTATGCTGGTTCATTGGTTGACAGGAAAAGCACTAGTGGGACATGTTTCATGCTAGGACATTCGTTAGTTTCATGGTCAAGTCGAAAACAGAATTGTGTTGCATTATCCACCACTGAAGCAGAATATATTGCTTTAGGAAGTTGTTGTGCTCAAATTTTATGGATGATGCAAACTCTTTCTGATTTTGGCTTAGTTTATAAACAAGTTCCATTAAAATGTGATAGTAAAAGTGCAATAGACTTGTCAAATAATCCTGTTCATAATTCACGCACAAAACACATTGATGTAAGACACCACTTTCTTAGAGATCACATTGCTAAGTAAGACATTTGCATTGAACATATTTCAACCGAGGCTCAACTTGCTGATATTTTCACAAAACCCCTCCCCGAAGACAAATTTTCCAGATTACGTTTGGATTTGGGGATTATAGAAATTTACTAATCATTTTCATTTTTAGTTGAAATATTCTTGGATATATACTTTCAACTTCAATTTCTAGGATTCAAACCAGTTTTGGATATTATCCAAAGGTTGATTCGAATATGGTATTCAATATTGGATATTACATAATATAATTAACTTGGTAACTTATTCCACGACCATTTCTATTTCTACCATCTTTCTATCGTTCATAATGGTTTTGTAAAATGAGAAGAGTGGATTATCTTTTAAAATAAAAAAATAAAATAAAAAAAAGGAATAATAATAACTCTCATGCATCCATTCTCATTTAAAAGTCCTTATGGTTATGCATGGATGGAGCATGTGAGAGAATTATTTTTATCATTACTCCATTCTCATTTAAAAGTCCTTATGGTTATGCATGGATGGAGTATGGTAACTAAGTATTCTGGTCTCACTTAAAAATCCGGATGCTTAGACTAATAAGTAACCGCTTATCCCATTTAAAAGTCCTTATGGTTATGCGTGGTTAGTAAGTGCTTATTTTTTTTGTGCTTAAATGTCAAATTAATTTTAAAATATCTCTCTTCTTATTATACAAAAACCGAATCATCGATCCATTCTCTACAATGTGGAAATCGTTATCTCGTTATGATATATTATTTTTTCTACTGTTCCACTGTTTTTTGTCAGTCTTTTGATAATGACAAAAGGGGGAGAAGAACAAGATTTTGATAAGGAAGTAAATATTTTTTGGAATACTTTAACAAAATTGTTAAATGTTTTCAGTTAATTCTCTTTAGTTCTTTTATTCTTCTGTAATTTTCTAAATCTTCTAAATAGGGAGTGGTCTCAGTTGTAGGGGGAGCATTCATATTGGGGGAACTAAATATTTCATGCTCAAACACATTTATTAGAATTTCAAAATCTTTAATATATATGTTTGTCATCATCAAAAGGGGGAAATTGTTTGATGTGAATTTTTGCGTTTGATGATAACAAATATATATCAATTTGTATATGTGTTTGCAGATTGTACTTGATTGTATTATATACATATAGGAATAAATATTCATATTAAATAATAATACTATTGCACAGAATTTATATAATTCAATCAGTATTTTTATTCAATATAATATTTTAATTCAACACTTATACAGTACAAAGTTTTCAGCTCTCTATATACATACACTAGTTTATATATTTCATATTCATATTTTCTCTCACTACAAAACACAACACTGTACATTTTACAACACCATTAATCTGCATTTATCTGCATTGTCCAGCTCCAGTTCTAGTCCTGTCCCCTGTGTACCTGTATAATTAGCAACTACGACAGTAATTTGAAAATAAACAAATTTGAATTTGCAAAAATATAAATTTGTTTTTATTGGTGCCTCAGCTATTTGGGTTGTTCGTCATCATTTACATTTGAATTCATCACACACAAAGTCGTGCACATAGATATATACACTTGTATTCCTATCAGGGACAGGTAATCATAAGTGGCTGCAATACACACGTGTACATTCATACACATGTGCACTGCCTCGCCAACTCGTGTGCGCATCCAACAAAAGCAACCATGCAAACAGAAAAACCAGAGCACGACCAAGTATGGAAGTGACTCAAAACAGAAAGCACAATGTGAAGGCAACAAGTAAAGCTGAAATGCAAAATTATATCAATCAGTTACTCAATGCATGCAATATGGTGAGCAACACAAGTGCAACAATCGACAGCATCAAAGCATCAAAGCTTATACAACCAGACAACAACAGAATGCATCCAGATGACACAATGCTCAAAGACACAGTACACATATGACACAAGACTGCAAACAAGTATTGAAACCAACAATATGGAAAAAAGGGCAGTGGACAGGTACAAGGCCAGAAAGACCAAATGCAAGACCAAAGTGCAACAGAACATCACCTGGAAGCAACAAGAATACCAGGGACAGTCTCATAAGACAGTGATAGTGAGTATACAAGTGTAGACACAAGTAGTGATACAACAGTAAAAAGAAACAAATCCAGTGCCAACATGAACAGAGACCAGTAATGCAACGGTGACATGCACCAGAGACATGACTACACATCAGTTCACCCAAGTTCAAGAGAAACCAAAACAAGCCAGTGAAATCACAAGTATATCAACTCAACAACAATCTAGGCAAACCAGGTTGAACGACTACAAGTACAAGGCATAGCAACTACATAAGCAACTTTGAGCTACAGACCAAGCAAGTACATATATACAAGCAACTGAAGACTACATGAACACTATAGGCCGAGAACCAGACCATGGAAGTATGACATGAAGCATGTACATGTGAGAACAGTAAAAACAGTGAAGCCGAAGACAGGGATGAACATAAAGATGGCCGAAGCCGTGTCAAAGCAGATGTTAATCAAGTCAAAAATCAAGTGTGTGCAATCTTTGAAAAAGTCAAAAGTCAAAACAAAATAAAACAGGAAAGTTTCTGCCATATCGATCAATAAAAATCAAACGATTCAAGATCAAATCCGTGTGCATCAAGTTATTACAATATCAGGAAAGCGAAAATTAGGAAAGTATCGAATAGATACGAACGAATTATAAGGTCTCAGAATCCATATAAATATTCACCAAAAAATTCATCATCGGCATCGAGTTCGAATACGAAAATCATAAAAGCACTTAAAGAGAAAATAACATACCGAAGCATACGTTGAACTCGATCAAATTGAAGCAGCAGAGAGCAACTCAAAGAAATAGACGATCGACAAAGAGAGAACCGGAATCAATCATACGCTCGATCAACTATCGGCCACTGCTGTTTTTCAAAACCCTAAATTGGATCGAAGGGACGAAGCCCTAATTTGGGACAACAATCGTCGCCATTTTTTATCAGAGAAAATCGAAAGAGACTGAGTGAAAGAATAAAAAAGGGGCGGCCGTTTATTTTAATTAGGGTTTAGTTATTTAATTAAGGGTCTAGTTTTTCAAATAGAGTTTAATGTTAAATCAAGTTTTTAGTCTTTTTTTTCTCTTATTTTTTGTACTTTTCGATTTAAATCTTGGTAAATCACCACCTAGGTTTTAGGTTGTGTCAGATTGTCTAGTTAGGATTAGTTCAGTGAGCAGGGGGTGCGAGTTTGCAAAACTCTATAGGCGGTAGCAGGGTGTGCGAGTCTGTTAGAGTGTATGTAAGCGGGAGACTGTTTAATCCTAATACAAATCTGGGAATGCAGCAGTTGGCAGGGGTTGCCGAAGCTTAGTAAATTTTGTGTGTGATTTACTTTCCAGCATATTTACTTCTCTGCAGATTGTTTTTTGTTTAATTCGAGAAAATTGGCTATAACCCTATTCACCCCCCCCTCTAGTGTTAATCTAGATCCTACAAAGTTACCTTCTTCGCCACCACTGATGTACATTTGTAAAAGACAAACGTTGTGTCTTAGAAATGCAATGTCGGACATTCTTCCATACAAGTTCGTTCTACGCACTTTCCTCGTCCATTACTAGGCGAGAAACCCTTGCAATCCGAAAAATCTCCACCACGAGGAGACCACTGTTATAAATAACTCTATAATGGAAGCTACCCAGAGCATGTCCAACAAGCAGTCTTCACGCTATAAAGATCCACGGTCTTTAATAATTATCATCTTCAACATGTCTTCGCTTTCGAACGTATACATTGGTTCGAAGTGGTTTTCGGATAGGAATCATCCAAATCCGACTTCGGTTCCTTCGAAGCCAATCATCGCTTTAAAAAGATGTTAAGTTCATACGTGGATATCAATCATCAATCAATTACTTCATCTTTTATTTAAAACAAATATCTTTCTTAGATATATTCCTTTCAAGTTATTCCATTTTCTTCTCAAATGTATATGAAATCATTAAGCCTCATTTATCAAATCATTTAGTTTATTTAAACCTTTCTTAAATCTTGGAATAATTCCAAATCATTTTCTCTTTTACTGAGGAAAACTTTTCCAAATCATTCATTAAATCTTAATCAAAGATTTCTTATATTCAAGTTATAACTTTTAACTTAGGGAAAATATTCCCAAATTATTCACTAAAGCTTAATCAAAGATTTATTTCTTAACTTCAAATCATATTCTTGCAAATCGAAGATTTTCATAACAAAGCACTACCGCCATCTTAGATATGGTAAATTTCACCTCCAAGGACTAATGGCAAGTTTCACATCCAGGGACTAATAGAAAGTTTCACCTTAAGGGACTAATGGAAAGTTTCACCTCCAGGGACTAATGGCAAGCAATCCGACATCATGAATATCCTTTGTCTTTTAACTTGGAAAACCTTAAATATGATCTTTTAGAGCATCCGGGCTTTCCTTTCGATCTGTTCCACCCCTCGTCTAAGAAGAGAAACCATAGGCCAGGTAAGTTCAGAGCACTGGTTGCTCCATCACTAACCTTAATTAAACACCTTGTTTACCTTCCCATATCTCACAGACGGGACAAATGTACTAGTTGTTTCCACATACAAAGTTTATTATTACTTCAATATTCTTCACTTTTGGTTTAAATGTTACAAACAATTTCTCTTAACTGTTGATTCAAACTCTTATTAAAACTTCCAAATCATCTTTACATTACTTATTTATTCCTTTAAAATCATTCACAAAATATATAGGAAATAATTGTTAAGTTTAAAATTGCATTTCAAAAGTTATTTCAAACTGCTGCGAAAATCCTTGCGAAAAGTGTTTGCAAATAGCGTTTTAAAAGCTATATTCTTCAAAATGACTTTTATATCATTTAAAAATCCATATTTTCAACTTTAATCTTTTTTAAAATATTTTTAGGATTTATTTCATATTTTTAAAGCATTTAAAATATTAATTTTAAACTTTAGTCACTTTACTTCAAAAGCGCGATTTTTCTATAAAATTGTTTTGGACATATTTAAAATATACAAGATAAAATCTTGATTTTCTTCCTTTATTTCTTTATACATATTTAAATGTTTATAAAACATTTCTAATCCATTTTAAAACTATTTCCAAAAGGTTTAAGCATTCCATATACACCATTTCATTTTCAAAAGGAAAGTAATTTCCTTTGTGCTTATCGACGTGTATCAACGTGACTTGGTAAAACAATTTTAACAAACATATCAAACAATCAATACTTCATGATCAAAGAATGTATAAGCATCCATAGAAATCATACCATAACATCAAACATATATGTATATAAATAGACGTTAAATAGAGTTTCTTGCCATAAATCAAAGCGATTAACTTTCAACCAACATTCTAATCAACCAACACTTCACTAATTAATTTCCTACCCCATTGAACACTAGCAAACAACACCTTCTCCATTCCAAAAGCTTGGCTGAGGCTTGAGTTAGAGGTTGGCCAAAAATATAGAGAAGAAGCGGTAGAGCATTGAACTTGAATTTCCAAGATTTAGATCCCAAAAATAGATCATCTTCTCTCTTGTTTTTGACTCTCTTACTCACAAAATTTGAAAAACTTTTTAACTGAAAAGTTGTTAAAATTATTTTCTATTGAATTTGAAAAAAAGAATCATTTGAACCAAGTAGTTTTGAGGGAGATACGATAGAACGAAGAAGAGGTACTGTCGGATTGACGAAAATGAAGCTCAAAAATGCACTTTAAAGAATTGAGTTTCAGGTATAGCAAACTTCAAAACACGAAAAAGTGTTCAACATAAAAGTTGTAGACATTAGAATTTTATATGGTTTCAAAAAAAGCATTCTTAATTTAATTCAGTTCTAAGCAAAACAAAATGGCCTATTCTCTGGCTTAAAAAACTGGGTCAGAAAATGCACTGGAAAGAAGTGGAACTTTGACATATTTGTGCTAAAAACTGGACAAAGTGGCCAACATTAAAGTTGTAACCACTGGAAAAATATAATATTTCAAAAAAAAAATTGTATTTTGGTTTGGTTTTGAAGAAGTTATGGATGAAAGAAGAAGAGGTAAAATGTGGGAAAAAAATGAATTTGATTTGAAGAGAATGAACATTGATTTCTTATGAATATTTTGTAAATATTTTGACATTATTTCTTTACAATTTTTTCTATGGCTTGGAAGCCACTAAAGAGAAGAAGAAGATGAATAAGCTTGAGAAAAGAAGAAGAAAATGTGAATGAAAGTGAAGAAGTATGTGGATGTTTATAGAAAAAGAAAGAAGTGGTAATTTTACCAAAATAACCTCTTATCAAATTACCAAACTAACCTTACTTGAACCTAAAGCAATATAAACTTTTTCCAAACTTAGCATCATCCTTTCACTTCTTACTTTATGTCTTACTCACTTAAAGATTAAGTAAAGAATGTCAAATTATGTTGGCTTTGATTTGATGTGATTTGATGTTTACTTTTTCTCACTTTTGTTAATTATTACTTTCTTTTACTAATGACTTCTAGAAGTTTTCTAATCTTATATAGTAAAAATAAACATTTTTAGTGAATTAACTAATACTTAAACTATTTGAGTATATGTTTCTATGTAAGAAAATAAAGGTGCGACGACATTGCGACAACTTTTAATCGACAAAACGTCGTTTTTCGATAAAATGTTTTACGATCACATTTTGACGTTTTATTTAAACTATTAATTTATATAAAACAAATTTAAAAACAAATTTGTATGATTCTATTTAAAAATATAAACACTCATAAATTAATTAAGATAATTTATTTAACCATTGAAACATACATTTTTGAAATCAGCATTTTGTTACTTTTGTCGATATAGGCAAATGTTACTATTTTTGTGTATACTTCTCTTTTCAATTCCTATCTAATATTGTTTGAATAATAAAACCTTACTATTTTACATTTAAAATCACTTTATATATTATATTAAGTGGTCAAATTCGGGGTCGTTACATTCTCCCCTACTGAAAAGAATTTTGTCCTCGAAATTACCTAACAAAAGTTTACCTAATCTTTAAATTTAATTCCATATAATATACACAGATCATCCATATGAAATATCATATTCGATCTCCTATTCGAATATGCAACTTCATTTTCGAACTAGTTCAATCCCCCGTTCCTCTAATGCGGACTTTAATCTGGCTCTTTGCTCAGAAACTTTTGCTTTCCTTGCATAGCTCTCAACTATGATAGAAAACTCAAGTATCTAATCAAAAATCCTCATCAATGTTCGTCATCAAGAAATCAAGTGATAAATCCTTTTTCGGACCAGTGTAAACACCTTGAAGTTCTATACTCGAATATTAATTCGACATTTGTGTGACGAAATGATCTACATATATGTATTTATTGCTTCTCAAAACTTTCATAAAAACTTTATCTTAAGCTCAAACACTTTATAAAGGTGCTTCTTTATTGAATCCTTTTAATTACTTATTTCCAAATCTTTTTAATAAAGGAAAATATTCTAAAAAAATCATTTTTCACTCATAAGATAATTTATCTTTATTATAATTTTTTTTCCAGATCCTTTAACTTAGTATATTTCTTTTAACTCCAATGTTATTTATGAATCATTTCATAAAACTATTACTTAATTTTATTAAAACTTATAACTTATTTAAATCAATCACATTCTAAAGACTTAAGTCCAATTCTTAATTAATGCTAGAATTCATTAATAAAACATTTTCTAGGTTATGATTTCTTTTTTTTTTGTTTATAATCACATTTATAAATTATTCTTATCCAATTTCATTTACTCGGAATATTTCACAATCTTTTGGTTTTCGTAAATTCCTTAGCTCCGAGTTAGTATGATTCGGAATTTTCGACTGCCCAAAATCGTCGAAAATCCCGCTTTATCTTATCAATTAGCTATCCCAATTTATCTTTAGTTTTAAACACTTTTATAAAGATTACTAATACATTATTTCTTTAACTTAAGAAAATTATATAGATCGAGTAACTCTGAAACAATCAAAGGAACTGGGTACTACCAATAGTATCGTATATCCTCTTAACAAGAAGAGTAATACTTAAGAGAAGTGCTTACCATCCGAGCACATCTTTTTCCCATTTTTAGTTTACTTTCGAGCCATTCGAATTAGTTACCATAAAATACCTTTTTATATTTGAAATAATACCATTTTCAAAATCTTTTAGAGATTACTCTATAAAATCTATTTGTTTATAAATTAATTTTATCTTATATTATTTAACTTCATTTAAATTACCACAATTCTTTTAATCGAACTTAAATTCCCATTCCTTTTACATATAACTTTTACAAAATCATTTTTTATTATTTAAATACATTTTCATTTTATATGTTTATTCCTTAAACAAATCTTATTATTTTGGAATAAGTATTAAAGATCTTAATTACTTTATCAGATTTCTTACTTATCGATTATCTTTATGAAACACCTTATAGTCAAATTGTGAAATCCTAATCACAAGATGTTCATACTTAAACTTCACCATTCCTGATTTCTAACTATACAAATTTTCAAAATATATACTTTATATTCAAAATATAATCCTAGGTAAAATTATTTCATTTACCAATTTTTTTCAAAATCAGCACGTCGGTTCGTCTTATTCAAGTGTTTAGCAACCCTCATCGATAACGGTGATCAGGCGCAGCGATAAGAATCCATAAATCACTCAACAGATAAGTCAACACAAAACATTTTTGTTAGTCACTAACAAATACACGCTCATATATAATACACTCAAACTCATTCTAAGGTGTTGCTAACCCTATCTCTAATGAGTTACTCATCCTAAGATATTGCTAACCCTGTCTTTGATGAGTCTTTACCCAACCAAAGCCAAGGTTCTTGCTTAACCTTTAGCTCTGATACCAAATGTAATGGCCCATTTTTCCGTACCCTTCGAATCGAGAATAAAGCACACATGTCCAACTCAAATTTCACGAATATGTGAATCATAAAGGATAGAAAGAAAATATAAACAGAACAAAATCTCACACGAATGGAATAACATATATTATTTCAATAATAATCTTTACAGCGGAATTTTTTTAAAATACAATATTAGAGTCTGACCTAAATTCAGCTTGGACGGTTATAAAGATCTTCCCTTACAATTGCTGACAAATATCAAACAAAATATACTAAGTACAGTGGATAATAGAATATGTCCATATGATGATGAAGATCTCCAGCTCTCCTCTGGAAACTCCAACCGTCTTCAACTCAACCTGAAACTACTCGGATCTGACCCGAGTATTAAAAATACCCGGATCAGGCTTGATAAACCAACGTGAGATACTCGAACTTTAAAATGACTAAGTTATCAAAACCTTTGAAAAGAAGGGTATCTCATAAGGCCACGCCCACACATAAACACGAATGGGTTTTTACCTTATGATAACCAAAACACATCATACCAAAATACACTTGATATTATTTTTAATGACATCGCTTTGAAAACATTTGCAAATAAACTTATTCAAATAAGGTATCAATATCTGGACTAAGTCTAACGGAATATATCCGGACTGGGTCAACTGAATATACCGAACGGAATATATGATACCTGAAAGGGGTAGCTGAAATGTTTGCAAGTCATTACTGCTATTTTGGGACTACAATCAAAATCATAAATCTCGTACTGGCGTTGGATTTCCAACATGATAGGGAAATAATGGAAAGATCAATCTATATCCATGGCTTATGTCCATGACTCAAACGCCGTTATAGAACAACACAAATGGCTAAAAGTGGATGCAATCTACGAATAACATCCAAGGACTCGGACTTCGCGCATCCCTGCCGTGAGGACCAGACGTATCTGGTACCTAGGGCTCAGAACATCTGATAACCCAAATCACTACTATCCGAAACACGAGCACACATCTGACCACATAGAATCCCATCATAACCGTGGCGTGAGGCTCGCGAGGCTACGCTCAGTTTCTTCAAAGCCACATTTTTCATACAAAACCACGCTTTGATTACAACAGGTTCCACTTTAAATGCCACACTACCATTCCTTTGATCACTATTTGACTCCCACAAAAATACAACCATTGAGCTCGTACGTCTCAAGGAGGGTGTTAAACTAAGAGAATTTTCCTTCTCCGCCACCACTGATGTACATTTGTAAAAGAAAAACGTTATGTCTTAAAAATGCAATGTCAGACATCCGTCTATACAAGTTCGTTCTAGGACTGAACGAAACCGAAGGCACTTTCCTAGGCCATTACTAGGCGAGAAGCCCTTGCAATCCGAAAAACATCATCATGAGGAGACCACTTCTATAAATAACTCTATAACGGGAGCTACCCAGAGCATGTTCAACAAGCAGTTTTCACGCTATAAAGATCACGGTCTTCAATAATCATAATCTTCAACATGTCTTCACTTTCGAACGTATACATTGGTTCGAAGTGGTTTTCGGATACGAATCATCCAAATATGACTCCGGTTCCTTCGAAGCTAATCATCGCTTTAAAAAGATGTTAAGTTCATACGTGGATATCAATCATCAATCAATTACTTCATCTTTTATTTAAAACAAATATCTTTCTTAGATATATTCCTTTTAAGTTATTCCATTTTCTTCTCAAATGTATATGGAATCATAAAGCCTCATTTATCAAATCATTTGGTTTATTTAAACCTTTCTTAAATCCTAGAATATTTTCAAACCATTTTCTCTTTTACTGAGGAATTTTTTTCCAAATCATTCATTAGAACTTGATCAAAGATTTGTTATATTTAAGTTATAACTTTTAACTTAGGGAAAATATTCCCAAATTATTCACTAAAGCTTAATCAAAGATTTATTTCTTAACTTCAAATCATATTCTTGCAAATCGAAGATTTTCATAACAAAGCACTACCGCCATCTTAGATATGGTAAATTTCACCTCCAAGGACTAATGGCAAGTTTCACATCCAGAGACTAATAGCAAGTTTCACCTTCAGGGACTAATGGCAAGTTTCACCTCCAGGAACTAATGGAAAGCAATCCGACATCATGAATATCTTTTGTCTTTTAACTTGGAAAACCTTAAATATGATCTTTTAGAGCATCCGGGCTTTCCTTTCGATCTGTTCCACCCTTCGCCTAAGAAGAGGAAACATAGGCCAGGTAAGTTTAGAGCACTGGTTGCTCCATCACTAACCTTAATTAAACACCTTGTTTATCTTCCCAGATCTCACAGACGGGACAAATGTACTAGTTGTTTCCATATACATAGTTTATTATTACATTCAATATTCTTCACTTTTTGTTTAAGTGTTACATACAATTTCTCTTAATCGTTTATTCAAAATCTTATTAAAACTTCCAAAACATCTTTACATTATTTAATTATTCCTTTAAAATCGTTCACAAAAGATTTAGGAAATAACTGTTAAGTTTAGAATTGCATTTCAAAAGTTACTTCAAACAGCTGCGAAAAATCCTTGCGAAAAGTGTTTGCAAATAGCGTTTTAAAAGCTATATTCTTCAAAATGACTTTTATATTTGGAAATCCATATTTTCAACTTAAATATCTTTTAAAACATTTTAAAAGACTTTTAGGATTTATTTCATATTTTTAAAGCATTTAAGATATCAATTTTAAACTTTGGTCACTTTACTACAAAAACGCGATTTTTTGGAAAATTATTTTGGACATATTTAAAATATACAAGATAAAATCTTGATTTTCTTCCTTTATTTCTTTATACATATTTAAATGTTTATAAAACATTTCTAATTCATTTTAAAAATATTTCCAAAAGGTTTACACATTACATATACACCATTTCATTTTCAAAAGGAAAGTAATTTCCTTTGTGCTTATCGAAGTGTATCAACGTGACTTGGTAAAAAAATTTAACAAACATATCAAACAATCAATACTTCATGATCAAGCATGTATAAGCATCCATAGCAATCATAACACAACATCAAACATGTAAATATATAAATAGATGTTAAATAGAGTTTCTCACCATAAACTAAAGCGATTAACTTCCTACCAATATTCTAATCAATCAAAACTTCACTAATTAATTTCCTACTCCATTTAACACTATCAAACAACACCTTATCCATTCCAACAGTTTGACAGAGGCTTGGGATGGAGTTTGGCCGAAAATATACAGAAAAAGCGGTAGAGCTTTAATCTTGAATTTCTATGATTTAGATCCGAAAAATAGATCATCTTCTCTCTTGTTTTTGACTCCCTTACTCACAAAATTTGAAAAACTTGTTAACTGAAAAGTTGTTTAAAATTCTTTTCTATTGAATTTGAAAAAAAAATATTGAATCGTAGTAGTTTTGAGGGAGATATGATAGAATGAAGAAGAGATACCGTCAGATTGACAAAAATGAAGCCCAAAAATGCACTTCAAAGAATTGAGTTTCAGGTATAGCAAACTTCAAAACTGAAAAAAGTGATCAACATAATAGTTGTAGCCATTATTATTTTATACGGTTTCAAAAAAAGAACTTAATTTGGTTCAATTATGATTAAGTTATGATAAAAAAATGGCCTATTCTCTGGCTTAAAAATTAGGCCAGAAAATGAACTGGAAAGAAGTGGAACTTTGACATACATTTGCTTAGAACTGGACAAAGTGGTCAACATTGAAGTTGTAGCCACTGGAAAAATACATTATTTCAAAAAAATAATTCTATATTTTGGTTTGATTTTGAAGAAGCTATGGCCGAGAGAAGAGGAGGTAAAATGTGGGGAAAAAATGAGTTTGATTTGAAGAGAATGAACATTGATTTCTTTTGAATATTTTGTAAATATTTTGACATTATTTCTTTACAATTGATTATATGGCTTGGAAGCCATTAAAGAGAAGAGAAAGAAGATGAAGAAGCTTGAGAAAATAAGAAGAAGAAAATGTGAATGAAAGTGAAGAAGTAGTTGGATATTTATATAAAAAGAAAGAAGTGGTAATTTTACCAAAATAACCTCTTACCAAATTTCCAAACTAACCTTACTTGAACCTAAAGCAATCTAAACTTTTTCAAAACATAACATCATCTTTTCACTTCTTACTTTATGTCTTAGTTACTTAAAGATTAAGTAAAGAATATCACAATTATGTTGGCTTTGATTTGATGCGATTTGATGTTTCCTTTTTCTCACTTTTATTAATTCTTACTTACTTTCACTAATGACTTATAGAAGTTTTCTAATCTTATTTAGTAAAAGTAAACATGTTTAGTGAATTAATTGATATTTACACTATGTGAATATGTGTTTCTATATAAGAAAATAAAGGTGCGTTGACGTTGCGACAACTTTTAATCGACAAAACGTCGTTTTTCGACAAAATGTTTTACGATCACATTTTGACATTTTAGTTAAACTATTAATTTATGTAAACCAAATTTAAAAATAAATTTATATAATGCTAATTAAAAATATACACACTCACAAATTAATTAAGATAATTTATTTAACCATTGAAACATGCTTTTCTGAAATGAGCATTTGGTCATTTTTGTCGATATAGGCAAATGTTACTATTTTTGTGTATACTTCTCTTTCCAAATCCTATCTAATATTATTTGAATGATAAAACCTTACTATTTTACATTTAAAATGACTTTATATATTATTTTAAGTGGTCAAATTCTGGGTCGTTACATGTGACCTGATACACGATACGCCTACCTAGGTTAGGCAAGGTCATCGATAGTCGGAAGTGCTATCTGATGACATATAGCAGTTAGCCCTGCCAAATCAACGTTGCTTGAGTAATAGTATCACTAGATGCGATGTAAAATATATGCTAGAAATCAATGCATGATGGACCGGTAATAACAAATCTCTCTGCTTGCCACCAACCCATTATTCTCGCGACAGCAAGATGGCCTAGGTCATAAATTATACATCGATATGTATGACAGTGTAGATCATCAGAAATGGCATCAAAATCAAACATCTATCTTCAAAATCTCTCACCGAGGTACTACTAGGAACCGAACACATCGAGACACGATACAGGAGAAAATTTTCGCAAGCTGAGCATCCTAGCTAACTGCACAAACTCAAGCTCGATCAGGTCGCTAGTATCAAATGGATGCCATATCAACTACTCTTTGCACATCTTTAAGTTATTCTGGTTATGCGCAATCTACATGACGGGATTCATTATCCACAGTCCTCCTATCGTTCGTATGCTAAAATAATAAATGGGGGAAGAAACTAGATGCATCTATAGTCATTATTACGAAATGGAAGTTTCTTGACTCAAAATACCAGTGCTGCAACAACTCTCAGAAATCAAACAGTAAAACCTATAAATCAGAAACAATCAACTATGCATCCAAACATCTATATAGGTATGCAAGTATAGGAATACTCTAATCGTACGTGACAGTATAGTCAAAATCCAAACCAACAACAACCTCAATGTAGGCGATCTTCACATTACTACTACAAGTACCAAAAAACAAGGTACCCATAAGGTATAGAAAAAACAATCAAGCATGCTTCAAATCATGCTTTGGTGAATACGCTGTCACTGTGTTATCCATGGTAGCTGTAATCGCATTGAATCTGATAAGAGTGGTGGTCTGATAAGAGCTATGTAGTTAAAGCCCCGCTAAAGCCCTACAAAATTCCCACTATAGCGCATGGCGTTCTGTAGCTACTATGTTATTTCAACTTAGTGCTATTATATAGTAGATCCGGTTTAATCTCCGTTATTTCCCGCTATAGTCGCTAAATTAAGCTTTTGAGCACCCGCTTTAGCAACATTAATATACAAAGGTTGATTTAAGTGGTTTTATTTTAAATTAAATCAACATAATTAGGTTAAAAACCAATTTTCAAGGCATAAGTGCTCAGTATAAATTTTAAATCTATTGTAGTAACCATATCTAGTCTATATAAATCATGATATTCTTCAATTTTGTTATATAAAGATAAAAAATATTTCTTTTTTATATACAATTGGTATGATAATGAGAACAAATCGCCTTTAAATATTTGGTTTTATATATAACGTAGCCTTTTGCTCCACCCCTATTTTCCGTTATGTCCCTACTTCATTCTTGCTATAACCTTTTGCACCTCCGCCGTTGTAGAACTACTAAACGCTTTAATTGCATAGGATAAAAGGTCGGTGAAGTGTTTAAATATGGAAAAATATCCTGCACAAGTGTGGGATCACGCTACCTATCGTCATATGGAATCATTGAAAAACCGACCACCCATATGCACTGAGCATATAAAAGTCTAATAGTGTAATCCCTTACTCACCACAAGGAAAATGAAATGTATGAGTGGTTTTATACCACCACAGAGCAATAGCAGCACACAACTAGACATTACCTTTAATAATATCATTAATGCCTGGAATTTTAAATTATATCAAGTTAACTACACTATAATAAATTGGCGAATATTTTCAAACTTAAATGATCGATTAAATTACCTACGAAATGATGAAATCCAATCTTATGTTAAAACACTATAACTCTAGGATAATTTGTCAAATTCTTATGGAAATATTTTAAGGTACTAGCTAAAGAACCATGGAAACGAATATTCTTTGACTGTTTAAGTTAAACGAATTCGTAAATATACGTTTTAACAAAATAATTTACTTAAACTATACCTAGAAAAAAATTACAGCCAAGCTGGTCTGTGCACTAACTTGTACTTCCCCTTCTAGAAGTACCCGGAAATCAGTAAGAACCTACTTCATGCCCAAATTTTGATTCTCAAAACCACTAGATCGGTAACTCTAGCTGAAACCTGCCCCACCCCCTTATGACTCCTCCCAGCTCGACCACCTCTATGACCTCCATGACTCTGTCGACCTCCATGACCACCTTCGCCTCCACCTTGCTCGTCCATTTTTTTGGCGACCTCAAGTACCACTTATGTTTCTTGCCCATGTCCATTTGGCATAATCACATTAGCTTCTCTATAGCGACCACTGCCATCGCCGCTGCCACTTTCTCCATGCATAAACTTTTTCACAAATTTTTAATGCAATTTAGACATTTCAAAATGAATAGATCTAAAAAAACAAGGCTTAATTTGTGTATTATTGCTTTGGTTTGGGGGTTTGGGATATGGACATGGTGAAAATAGGCGTTGAAATCTTTGTCGACCGATTAGAAAAATAAAGGTGGAAAGGAAATGAGGCGGCGGGTGTCTAGGTGTCTTGAACTGACTTATAGCCGCCACAAAACTAAGGTAGTGAACAAGAAATTTGTTGAAGGTTCCATGAGATATTCATAACTCTAATGAGCCGATGGCCTTGCCTTTTCTCTGAATGACATAGCATGGGTCCACGACGGCTTGGTCCAGAGAGTCATAATAGTCACCTAACACTTCCTCGCTTGCATTCCCGCTTAACTTCTAGAATATGACATTTTGTCCGAGCTTTGTGCTCATGTCGACGTAGCTCAAAAAGTCTACCACTTCCACTTTCTCTGCTGCTAGCACCTTGTTTGCTTCTTCTACTGCTATTTGAAGATCTTTTTCTTTGTTTTGTCTATGTTTACACTTAACACATAAGCTTCTTCATTACGTACATTGAATTGATGGATGGGTATTATATATTTGCATGTATATTACTATTGTTATATTGTTATCTGTTGAGATGTGGTTTGACAGCATGTAATGCACATGGACATTGTTGCTATTTTTATGTTTCAGCCTAAGAGTTAGATTTTTCGTCTCAAGAGATTCTGCAAATGAAATTCTTTTAAGAGGGGAGAATGTCATACCTTGAATTTTTATTAAAATAATTAATCAATTTAAAAGGGGAATTTGATAATTTCACATAAAATACTGAAATAAAAATTTTACAAGTTAAGGAATTTGGTAAATTTTACTTCACCATTTTGTTAGATATATTTTTCAATGCCAAATTCATGTATAAAAAATTGAAAAAAGTATATCGAATGAAAGAGATATGGATCGTTTATCCAACCACACCTTTTGTGTCAAACGGGTTGGAAGTCCAAGTGGACCTAAGGTTCGATTTTTGGAATAGGGTTTAATATTGGAGGAGAGAAACGTATACCTCATTTTAATCCTTTTCTTCTTCATCCCATAGCCACTATAGATTCCTAGATCTAAAATCCCATTTTTCTACCTCAAATGTACTCCAAATCCATCAAATAAAATATCTCAACGAAGAGAAAAGCAAGAGTAACCAAATCTAATCAATGTCAACTTAAATTAAAAGAGAGGATCTCCGATTCAAATCAGATCGGAGGAAAAAGCTTGAACATTTCATCTAAATTCAATAAATCGACAATTCTGAATGGATTTCTTAACAAAAAGCTTATATGTTTAAATATGCAATAAATTTCATTTATATATCCTATTAAACTATAATAACATGATTTAGAACTGATTTGATAATTTAATCAGTTATAAATATTTTTTTGATAGATCGAAGAATCATATAACATCATTTTGGCAAGAAAATTTATATAAATGGAAGGGAGGGTAATTTGGATGTAAAATTCACATTAAATGATGTAGGTGGATTAAAACGATAGATAAATCCCCATTTATCATCAATAAAAGTTAATATTATAAATATGTCAATCATAGTATAGTTTACACAGCCGTATTGATAAACTACATCAAAAATGAGCTATAATCGAGATAAGGGAATAAATAATCATTTGGGCATATTAAAAGACGTGAATGAATATGAATAAATATTTACAATGAAATTATAAGTTGTGCAGTATCAAAATAATATTCAACGACGAACGAGAAAAATTGAAAATAATAAGTTAAAATGCTGGAAAACTCAACATCAAGTAAATGATCGACTAACCTTGTACCATGGGTCATTTGGTTGACTTGAATACAATTTGAGGCAAACCCAAGGAAAATTAGTGTAAATCAGGGGTAAACAATCGATGAAATATGTTATAAGTCGAATAAACATTCGAATGATCGACCAGTAACATCTAATCAGTCGAATAATGTATTGTTAATTATATAAAATTCTATTAGGCAAATGATTGACTGATTGAATATGGACAGCCGACCGAATGCCTATAGATTGCTCTGGTTAAACCCGGCTTATTTCAACCCTTGTATTGTGTTTGAGGTTAGTTGTCCCATCGCTTTTGCGACATGCAATAGGACCACATAATGTAACGACATTATATAACGTGATGCGCTCATCTTAGTCATGCGATTTATTGTGTTTAGAAATACACTTAAGTTACCGTTAGGGCCACGAATCGCACACTTCAATATGTGAATTATAATTGGGAGAATAGAGATATCCATGTAACAAGGTTAATATCATATTTGCAAATGCATCTATAGGGAAATTTATTTGTTGTTTGATCCATATATGCTATAGGTTAACAATTGTGAGTGTAGGATGGTTTACCATCGAGACAGTATACTTGATTGTTATGGTAGTATGTTTGTATGGATGGTTTACCATCAAGACTATATACCTAATCTGTTACGACTGTGTGATTATATATTTATTTATCTTTTTAGTTGTTTGTTTAGAACTTTTCTTATTTCTTTCATGTATTTGGTCCAACTGTTTAAGTAGAGATATTTAGTTTATTTTAGTTATTTATTATTTATTCCTTTCGCCATGAGATCTGAAAGTGTAGGTGTTTAATATTTATATTTATCTCAATTCCATACAAACTATCTCAACCTAACGATCCGTCCTTCTTGGCATGATGCAAGTTTGAAAGTCACTTCTAAATGTTGAGTCGATGTTTCTAGAGGGGTGAGTTGTTCAACCTTTTGACGATGACTTATATGACGATTATTCTTCGGACATTGAATTTTTATATTAGGTTTAGCCTTAGTCTCATTAGCAGTCACATACCAGAATTTTTTTGCAAGTGAGTGCGATCTTAACATTTCTTTATCGGACTTTATAGTTTGCATCATTCAATGTGTTTTTCTATAGAGACAGCTTCATTATTATCATTTTATTTGAAAATTTTATTTAGAGTAAATTAGACAGTATTACATATATTCTTTATATATTGGTTTATTATATTTACCTAATAAGGCCCCCACTAGATTGCACATCAGTTAAAAACCTTTAAAAAGTTGCAGGAATCTAAAATTCTTCTAATAGGTATTAGGATCCATTTATCATATTACATAATCTTGAGGGTGCTCAACAAAAGGTTCCTCTAATGGGTATTAGGATCCATTTATCATATTACATAATCTTGAGGGTGCTCAACAAATTGTACTTTCCATAAATGGTGAGTAACATTCTACTTTTTACCTCATATATAATTCCTAAGCATGTTTTCCCTCTTAGTCTTCAGTATGACCTTGATGGTGCTTAAAAAATCAAAAAATACATTAGATACTCTTTGAACCATTATTTCATGACTTCCTAAAGGTAGTTTTAACACATGAGGTCTCAATAAAATTGAAAAATATTTTTGCTAATCTAGGAAAAAGATAAATATCACTATAAATATTTTATGGCTTAAGAGTGCTCAACAACCATAAGTATGTATAATAATCTATTTATATTGTAAATAATGGAGAAGAACATTATTTTAAATTCATAATTTAAACTAATACTATTGAGTATTGTCGAAATTTTAAGAGAGATTAGTGTATATCTTATGACACCGTATGCCTTTACATCTTACATACACTCTCTTAAGTCTACATAAATTTTAATTCATTTAACATCTTTCTTTTATATATATGTGACATACACACAAAGACACATTTAATTTATTATAACGTTTATAATTTATAAAACACATACACATGCATTCATATGTTGAACTTTTTGATTAATGTTGATATAAGTTCTATATTTTTGTAGAACTTAAAGCTATTTTATTTTTTGTAGATATAAGTTCTATAATTGGATCAGGTTCATTAGTGAAAGGAAAAACAAGCAAATATTAAAAGAATCATTTTATTGACTTTACACTAAGCCTTAATTTTTTTGTTCTCATGAATAATGTAGTCGCATAAAATAATATTTAATATTTTTCAGCAGAATTAATATTTTGTTTTGAAATTAATTTTATTTTAATTTAACTTTGATATTTTATATATGAATATTATATTCTTTCGTTATTAGCATAACTAATTCAATTTTTTTTATATGTTAACTTTTGATGATTATATGTATAATATTTTAATATTTTAAAGTGATACAATGTACTAGTAGAATATACTAATCAATAATTTGTAAAAATAACAACATGGGTTGCATATGTGATCAAAGGGATTTTTGACCAGACTATATATATGATGTATAATTTATGTATGGTATTACGTAATTATAATAAAAAAAAACACACATACACAGACATAATTATGTTTTGGTCTATACATAATTTTTCGAATTTAAACACTCATGGCTTTGGGAACCTTTATATATATAATATTTATCTAAATGTAATTTACATATACACAAATATGTATAATCATATATATCCATAATAATTACTATATATATAATATTATGTGACTATGTATAAAAATTATTAATTTTAGGTTTAAATTTAAATTCATGTATATTTTATATATAATTGCGTAACAAACACATATATATAAATATAATTTTTTTGAAAATGTGTTCCTTTATTATTGATAACAAATATATTATAATACATATTATGCCATTACATACTACTCAACTCTTGTTGAGTTGCCTAGTTATACATACAACAACCAAAAAAAACAACTACATATATACACACAGTCAGTGAACATTTTATACAAGCACTAACACATCTTCGTGTAGCATTTATTATCGTTTTGATAAAAGAACCATCCAGCCAGTGATGCAACAATTTGAGTCCAGAATTCAATTGTCTTGAAAGTCTAATTCATTTTCTTCTTTTGCACCTAGAGCCACCTCTAAAACCATGATATATTTAAAGTCATGCTTGTTGTTAAGAATTGCACACATAAAAATATTTCAATTCAAATATCAGGCCCATTTTAACTTCTCCAACCCACTGCAACGTCTTCTTGTTCTATGATGATAAACAATAGAATCATCTTTCTAAGATCCACGTCGATATAGCCGCAACATATGACTTTATAATCATGAACTTCCTATCATGTGAGCAGGGTTCCCCACGTTTTTGTATTCCTATAACCGCTCATGTTGGTAGTTGTTATCATCATCTAAGAACAACAGATCTAACGTTGTCAGAATTGCTATGAACGAAATCTCGAGTCATATTAGAACCTATTCATCGCTTTCATTCTTTGCCATAAGATCTTTATCCCAATTTTCAAATCCAATGATTTGAGTCTCAAATCGCCATATCTAAATTGGGGTCGATTGGTAAAAATCAGGGTTCATGGTTTTCATTTCATTGTGTGGTCGACAATCCTTGTCATAGTCTTTAGCAATTGGAGAAAGCCCTAAAAACATAAATCCATCACAAATCCATCCCAAAATGTCTTTATTTTCCTAGATCTTGTTAAAATTACTGTTGAAAATGACGTAGACCGCTTTCCTACCTTTGTTTAGATGCGGCACTTTACGAAGAAATTGACATTTGATATCTATCATTGTTATACTCATCGAATTTCACTTCATACCCTAAGTGTAGATCCATTCCCTAATCCATGTATTCCTTTTGCTCAAATCTATTTAATTGCGTATAATATTGGAGAGCACTGCCAAACTCAACGTAGATTTAGCACAAACATGTGTTGTGCCTATCCCTAAATCTTCCAAACAAACCATAGGTATCGTATCTTTGTCTCCACCATCACACCCCATATGCCTGAAGTATGAGTCGATAGCCCTAATATCACTAGGGTTCGTTGGATCTAAGAGTATCAAAACATGCGATGGAAATTCAATAGCACAAAACCTGATCCACTTGGGAAACTCCATGTTTAATTTGCGTATTTTCTACGATCATTGCAATCCATCTTATATTCAGATTTGGATTTCACGTTCTCGAAATATTCAAGATGGTAGTAGTAGAAAAAAAATGTGTACTATGAGTAGTTGTTGGGTTTTCTTCAATCATAGAATCATATTCATCTAAAGGACAAATGCCTTCATATGTCCAAATTTAATCTGTTGTCGTTGAAAGAGATTGCTCCATCCTTCTACCCTCTGTTGAGGATTTCCTCTCTACAAGAGTTCCTATATATATTATATATTATATTATATATATGTATACATATTAAAATTTAAAATTTTAATTTATTGAAATTATAAATTATAAATGTGTGTATGTGTGTTTGAAGCTGATTTTTTATCGAATAAAAAAAATTATGTTAAACTTTATCAATAAATATATATCTATATATAAAATATTATAGTACGTTTATATATTATTTGGAATATACATATAATTATGTATGTATGTATATGTATGTATGTGTGTTGGTAGAAAGCTTATATAAAATATATATATGTACTTAATTTGAATTTTTTTAAGAAGTTCAAAAATAAAAATAAATACGTGTACATGAGCATGTGCGTACGCGTGCGTGCATATATATATAATTTAAAGGTATATGAAAATTTTACCTATAAATTCGGTCGGTTGTTGAAACTCTATATTATTAGCTTTCCTATGAAGTATGGTTTCTTCTTCCTCCTAGTTTAGTATGTAAATCCAAAGCGTAGTCTCCAAATGGTTGTTAATAGAGTTTAGGGGTTTGATTTTGATTGTGTGTAATAAAATGAGAAAATAAGGTGGTACTTATAGCCATCAGATATCGCAAACACCTATTTTTGCTCTTATCTTTATATTAACCTCATCTAGTGAAAGAGAAATGTTCAAACCCATCCCTTTCTTCTATGGTCGCCTCCTTATGGATCACTTCACAATGTTGGGCCTAAATAACATCACATATATTAATTAAACAAATATTTATTTCTGGTCATATATTGATTAAATTAATATATAAAAATTATATGTTATTTAAATTTATTATAAGTCCCTAAATAAATAATTAAAATCCATAAATGACACTAATTTTTACAATTAATTTATAATATCTGTAAATTAATTTAAATTAGTTGAATTTATAAAATTGCTAGCAATTAGTATGAACTCCATCCTCGTGCATGATTTTTGACCATCAATCAAACTTTAGATATCTAAATGATATAGTTTTGATGAAAAGAAAAGCTGCACGGACATTGTCACTTAAGGGTGGATGCTTAATTAGATTAAGATATACTTTTCCTCAATTATCTCTAAGCAACAAAACTTGTACCATTTTGGCATAAGCATGAAGCCAAAACTAGTGTATATCAAATTGTCCTATACTATTTGGTGACCGGGTCCTCATTAATGAGTAGCATGACTGAAATTGTATGAGCAAATTTCAAAAGTGACCCATTTATAAATGTTATAAATTAAATGAAAAAAATTAAAATAAATGTTATATGTAAATGTTACTCTAATTTACTGCAATGAACTTTGTGAGTTATTATGCTATATTATCTGATACAAGTTAATTTGTAGCACATTATCTAGTATTAGGCCATAATATATGATGCACTTAAACCTTCATTTAATATAAAAACCATAAGCACTAAGGTCTTTGAACATTCAATATATGTGTTATATATATATATATATATATATATATATATATATATTTCTGTGTGTTTATATATGTATGTATTAAATGTAATAATATATGTAATCATATGGTAATTTGATTTTACATAAAACAATACTCTAACTTTATATCTCGCTTTATATTAGTAATATACTGATTTATATCTTATAGATTAAATTATATTGCTAAAATTTTATATAAGGAACGTTCAATGGCATCTTTATTTTGCAGCACCCTTGTAGCCCTTGGTTTCCACCACATATTCCGATTAAATAATAGTATGAGGTAGGAGAGAGAGAAAATGTTATTATTTAAATCAAAATGTGTGGTGGAAATTAGGGGGCTATAGATGTGCTGCAAAATAGGTTGTCATTGAGTGCTTCATACACACACACACAGAGATATAGACACACACACACACACACACACACACACACACACACACATACTTATATATATATATAATTCTATATTAGAAGGAGCATTACCGACTCCAAATCATGTTTATGTGTGCATTTCAAATACCTAATATATACATGAATAGTGCATGTTACTAAGAGCAACTCCAATAAGAAACAATTCAACTTAATTAATTAGGGTTTACATTCCAATAAAGAAAATTAGACTAAATATTAAGGGTAATATTTAGTTTTCAATCTAGAAAACTAAACTAGAACTATATGCCCATTTAATGGGTTCTCAGTAGGCGTCTATTAAATAAGTGCCTAATTCATATTTATTAATGTTGAATATGCGATTATATGATTTTTGTTTGATGATAATAAACATATATATTCGTGTAAATGTATTTGTTAACGTACTATTTTATTTTTCATAGACTAAATAAATATTTGCTGATTAAAAATAATTAACACAGAATTTGAATTCAAATAGAATTTTTATTCAAACAGATATTTGTTACAATCTTTGAATAGTACAAAGTTCAAGATCTCACTATATATTCAATTTCAATTACAGTACAACTTTGATTACATCATATTTTCACATTTACAGTTGACCTCACTACATATCACTCACACTCATAATTTATCTTCAACTTCACTTCAAATTGAATCCAACATCCGAGCAATCTGCAAAAATAAATATTGACGCAGTAAAATTGAAAAGGAAATATTTTTGCAGTATAAACTAAATTGTGATTTTGAAAATAATATTTGCCTCAGTTATTTGGGTTGTTCATCATCATTTAATTTTCAATTCATCATACACGAACAGCTTGTGACATACACAGTGTATCACTGTATATGCCACAAGGCCGTGCACACCGATATATATACACTTGATAAATTTACAGGGACAAGTGAGCATAGGTCAAATCCGAGCGACAAGCTGGATTCAACTCAAGTGTAATGCACAGTCCAACTATAAAATCGATATGCTTACGAAAGACTGCACAAATTCAAGAAGGCACCAAACCACAAACAAAATGCAAAAGGTCAAGTCACTGACTCAACTGAACTGCAGCACCAAAGCGCAAAGGCTCGATTGACCAAGTGCACCAGAAATATGGCAACACAATCAATAAACGGTGAATCAAAGCATGGTTCAAACCAGAGGCAAATGGATAGAAACAACAACCATGTCATACACAGCAAAATACAACTTCAATGCAAACAAACCAAAGGATATGTACAAGTTCGTCGCACCAATATCAATGCAAAGACTAAAGGCAGCAGTAGATCAGGCTTGATGCTATCAAGTGATACAAATACTACATGAAATACATGGAGGCAATGCCCAAACTGTCGCAAGTAACTCAACAGTTCACATTGCAGTGACAACATGCAAAAATGACCCAACATATCAACCGCACCAAAGATAAAACAATGATACAACTTACATTCAACTACAAGCCCAAGTGACAACAAGATGAATCAGACCACTCAGTAATATCCACAACAAACAACTCAGTGCAGCACCAAATCATATACAAGCCTCACTGAATCGAACGAACATCAGAAACATTCAAAAAACGATATCAAGTCAATGCTACAAAGATGAACCAGACAAGAAATGACAACAATAGACCAACAGAGTTTCAAACATGCAGGGACAACAGATGCATAGCCACAACAATGACGGAGATAACACATATATACATAAATAAATGCATATATATACATGCGGCAGTCAAGTCTATTAAGGCCATGATCAATGAATGGAACACCATTGGAGGATGATCAAACTTAACGCCACAAGACCACCAAGCAAAACAAGTCGATACAACATGATCAAACTCAACTCACAACCAAACTCATATGATCGAAGTCAGGAAAAAGTTAAGCCAGAAATTCATCAAAAAGTTGAAAGTGCTACCATGGAATCACATGAACAAGCCGTACGCTACTGACCGGAGTCACAGAAAACAAAGATAAGCTAATGATACATAACATGGAGCTACAGACCAACAGCAACATCAAGCAGAAAGACATGAACAATGTAGGCCGATACAGTATGCAGTGCGAACACATATCAAGGCATACACAAAATCAAGACCGAAGTCAGATGAATATTAAACTAAGGAAAATCGAACAGTTCAAAGTCAGAACCTTGGCAATAAAGGAATCGAACCAAGTCAAAATCAACACCGTGTTGTTCAAGTAAATTGAAGAAGTCAGAATTAATCTCAAACATCCAAGCAATAATCAAATGGCCGAAAGCATAAGTTTGAAAAAATCAGACGAAAGAAAATCTAGGGACTCAAATCCATATATATAAACCCGCAAATCATCATCGGCAATGTATTCGATTTCGACGAAAAACAGATACCAAACAAAATCAGATCAACAACTCGAATCAAAGTCGAGCGTAATTAAAGTAAAGAAACAATCGCATACCAATTTTGTATGAAGCATACACGCTCGACAAATTGAAGCTGCCACAAGAAACAATCAGCAAGCCAAATCAAAGAGCATCGAAGTCTACTATCGAACGGTATTGAGCGGCACTTCAATTTGGCAAAACCCTAAATCTACAAAAGGGATGAACGCCATTATTCTCAAGTGAAAGGAAACAGGCCGATATAATAAAAGAGAGAGAAGGGGGACGCATTTTTTAATCATCTAATTATTGGGCCGGTTCTAATAATATTAATTTGGGCTTTGTTTTAAAAATAAGGATTTTGCTTTTAATTGTTTTTTATTTAAATTCTTTTTTAAAATTTTGTAAAATATTTGTAATTTCTAGTCGTGTGACTAGGGGACAAACTACGTGGCGTAGTTTGAGAATTCGCAACTTAGTGGCTGAGTTGTGGCACGGTTTTGAGCGTAGAGTTAGGTTAGTCAGTAGCGGGTATCGCGTGTTTACGTGTGTAAGCGTGTGACTACTTAATTTCTAGTAGAAACCTTGAGGGCAGCACGTAGGCAGGGTTTTGCCGAAGCTGGGTAAATTTTGTGTCGTTCTATTTCTTCATTTTATTATTCTGCTATTTATTTCTGTGCTGCTAATATTTTGTGATCTGTGTTGAAATTATTTTATAAGCTTCCGCGATTAATTTTTATGATTAACACCATCACCCTATTCACCCCCCTCTAGGGTGAAATCGATCCTACAAGTGGTATCAGAGCTAGGAATAGAAGTCAAATTTTGTTTTAAAAATTCGTATTTCAAAAATCGGTTTTTGTTTTAAAAATTTGAATTTTAAAAATGGCTTCATTTAATAATACTTTTGCTGAGGGTCGTTCCAATATTATTTCTTCTATTTTCGATGGAACAGATTTTTTGAATTGGAAATTTAAAATGGAATTTTATTTGAAATCTGTTAATATTAAATGTTGGAATATTATTGGAAATGGGTGTGATATAAATGACGAGAAAATTATCTCGATTAATGCTCTTGCTATGCATATATTATATTCTCATATTAATCAAGATAATTTTAATTTCATTTCTCATTGTGAAAATGCACAGGAAATCTGGAATACTTTCGATGCAATATATGGTGCAAAAGTCAACAGCAATAAGAAATCCTCCATAACCAACTCAGTTAAAGAAATGTGCTTAACAGGATTTGTAAAAAGAAGTTGTGATGAGGATGATGATGATGGAGCAGCTGAGCAGGCGTTAATAATGAAGAAATTCAAAAGGTGGAGCCGCAAATACGGAAATCCAGCTCTAAATCAAAAATTAAAAAGCAGAATAATCAAAGCACTAGACAACTCGGAAGAACACGGGATCATTTGCAACAAACCCTGTGATATCAAGCTCAATTATCCCCGATTTCAACGTGATTTTGAAAAGAAATCAAAAAGGTGTTTTGCAGCCACGTGGAATAAAAGCGATAGCAGTGAAAGTGAGAAAGCATATATGTGCCTTCTGGGAAATATAACTGATAACGACGATGACGAGCCAAGCGAGGTATCAAAACTTACTCACCCTGAATTACTTATTTATTTCCACGAAGTGAATGGCTGTTTTGAACGACTTAGGGATAAGTATGCCAAACTTGAATCACAAAAAGATATTTTGATAGAATTAAATGAACAACTTGACCAATTAGTTAAAACCTATCAAAGTAGGATCCCTAAGTGTGATAAGTGTCAAACATTCGAAGAAGAAATTAAAAAAATCAGAAATTAATATAAAATCACTTGAAAATCAAATTCGAATTTTGAAAGAGAATGAAAATACTAGGAGAGATCTATTAAAAAGTGCACACAATTGTTAAACGAAAATGAATCTCTCAAAACACATGTCCAACAATTGTCAACGACTTTACACAAATTTTCAAAAAGCGAAAAATCGTTGAATATGCTATTAGGAAAGCAAACTGTTAATATGGTTAGACAAGGACTTGGATATAATCAATCTGAAAATGTTGAAAGCGATATTAATCGGGTTAATTCTATGTGCACAATTTGTAGAAAATATGGACACAATCACAATAATTGTTGGTATAGACCCAAACATGTGAAAACTATACCGATTTGCGTTCCAAAAGGCACAAATATAAAAACTCTCAAAGTTAAACAAATTTGGGTGCCGAAAGGAACAATTATAAATAGTTTTGAGTCTCCACAAAATTGTTTTTCTAAATATTCTGCCACTAACAACCATGGACCTATAAAAACAAATAGGTCACATAAATCTTATCCCGTGTAGGTGTGGTAGCAGGCTAAGGAACAACAACAGTGTTCTCTGGATTTTGGCTGTTCCAAGAACACAACGAGCAACAAAGCAAAGTTCATTGGCCAAGTATAAAGGTGACAAAATCACATTGGACAACAATGAAAAATATTGTAAAGGTAAAACAGGTAACGGTATATCTGTTTGAACGACATATTAAATGTGATATTCTGCACAGTAATCTAAGTAAAATCAGCAAATATTGAGATGATGAAAAGATGATGATTTTGATTCTGACTTATTTAAAATTGTTGGCCAATCATATTCTTATGCCAAAAACACTATAAGAATCTCTAGAGCATTTGAATTACTTCATATATATTAGTTTGGATTAAAAATAGTGTTTTGTTAGATGATAACACATTTGGTTATAATACGGCTAACTCTATACTCATGGTTTTTGATTATATACACGGCTTCAATTCAAATTCAAGAGAATGTGATTTGAAAAAGCTGTTAAAATTGATTTTGAGATATTTTGTTACACATTTCATGTTTTGGTCTGTCAAATTCAATTAATGATAATTTTGAGTGAAAGAGAAATTCAGATGCAAATTACACTGGTAATCTAGTTGATAGAAAAATTACTAGTTGAACGTGATTTTTGAGACATTTAGTAACTGCATCGTTTTTTCAAAGAAAATATATGCATATTTTTCATTTCAAATAATTTTCAAATAGCAGATAATTTTCTTATAAAACCCCTTCGAGAAAATCATTTTTGACCATATTTTCAGATTAGTCATTTTTGAAAAATTGATTTTATAATTATTTTTGAATTTGATTTTAAATGACTATTTTGATTAATCTGACTCCCTAATGATTATCGAAAAGATGAATAGTGATTGAAAAAGTGATGAGTGCTAATATTAATCATATATTATGACTCGAGACAGCATAATTAGTAAAAAATTTTAGAAATTTAAACAAGAGTTATAAAACTTTTTGTTGGTAAAAATTCCATGACCATCTCTATATCTATCGTATTTCTAACAACCATCACTCATCAAAATTCTATACAGTTTGTCGATATGTGGTACTTTAAACAGGAATCGTTTGTTTTTTCATTTTTATATTTTTTTTAAAAATAATAGAAAAATTTATATAGTAAAAAATAATAATAAATAAATATCAAAGTATTCGCTCTCATTTAAAAGTCCTCACGGTTATGCATGGGTGAATTACTTGGAATTTGTTATGTGCTTCCATGCTCATTTAAAATTCCTCACGGTTATGCATGTATGGAACGCATGTCAAAAGTTGATTTTTTAAAATAAACAAGTTGATTCTAATCCCATTTAAAAGTCCTCACGGTTATGCGTGGTTAGAAGATACTTGAATTCATTTTTTAAAAAATAAAATTGGAATACTACTAATCTCATTTAAAAGTCCTAAGGGTTATGCATGGTTAGTAGATATTCAAATTCCTGATATAAATATACCACAAATAAACACAACTATATGGTTTTATATGATGACATCAATCCCATCATTCTAAAAGTGGAATATGCGCCTAACAAAATATTTATGATTTTTGTTTGATTTTTTATTGAAATTTAATATTTATATTCAATTGAGTTTTAATGTTGAATTAATATCGATCACTTTATCTCTATTTTCTCTAACGCTATTATTCTTTTGCTGATAACAAAAGGGGGAGAGAAAAGTAAAGATTTTGTCAAATAAAATCAAGCAAAGGTCAAATAATTTTCCATTTGCATCTAGGCTCATTTGCATATTTTTATTTGTATGCTTATATGTAGGGGGAGCTTTGTGTAGAGAAGAAGCATTTAAATAGGGGGAGCAATTAGAGCAAATCAATGATCAAATACATTTAACATATTCAAAATCTTAAATATATGTTTGTTATCATCAAAAGGGGGAGACTGTTGAATATGCGATTATATGATTTTTGTTTGATGATAATAAACATATATATATATATATATATATATTCGTGTAATTGTATTTGTCAATGTACTATTATATTTTTCATAGACTAAATAAATATTTGCTGAATAAAAATAATTAATACAAAATTTGAATTCAAATAGAATTTTTATTCAAACAAATATTTATTACAATCTTTGAATAGTACAAAGTTCAAGCTCTCACTATATATTCAATTTCAATTATAGTACAATTTTGACTACATCACATTTTCACATTTACAGTTGACCTTACTACATATCACTCACACTCATAATTTATCTTCAACTTCACTTCAAATTGAATCCAGCATCTGAGCAATCTACAAAAATAAATATTGACGCAGTAAAATTGAAAAGGAAATATTTTTGCAGTATAAAATAAAATGTGACTTTGAAAATAATATTTGCCTCAGTTATTTGGGTTGTTCGCCATCATTTAATTTTCAATTCATCATACACGAACAACTTGTGACATACATAGTGTATCAATGTATATGCCACAAGGCCGTGCACACCGATATATATACACGTGATAAATTTACAGGGACAGGTGAGCAAAGGTCAAATCCGAGCGACAAGCTGGATTCAACTCAAGTGTAATGCACAGTCCAACTATAAAGTCGACATGCTCACGAAAGACTGCACAAATTCAAGAAGGCACCAAACCACAAACAAAATGCAAAAGGTTAAGTCATTGACTCAACTCAACTGCAGCACCAAAGCGCAAAGGCTCGATTAACCAAGTGCACCAGAAATATGGCAACACAATCAATATACAGTGAATCAAAGCATGGTTCAAACCAGAGGAAAATGGACAGAAACAACAACCATGTCATACACAGCAAAATACAAATCCAATGCAAACAAACCGAAGGAGATGTACAAGTTCGTCGCAGCCAATATCAATGCACAGACTCAAGGCAACAGTAGATCAGGCTTGATGCTATCAAGTGATACAAATACTACATGAAATACATGGAGGCAATGCCCAAACTGTCGCAAGTAACTCAACAGTTCACATTGCAGTGACAACATGCAAAAATGACCCAACATATCAACTTCACCAAAGATACAACAATGATACAACTTACAGTCAACTACAAGCCCAAGTGACAACATGATGAATCAGACCACTCAGTAATATCCATAACAAACAACTCAGTGCAGCACCAAATCATATACAAGCCTCACTGAATCGAACGAACATCAGAAACATTGAAATAGTGATATCAAGTCAATGCTACAAAGATGAACCAGACAAGAAATGACAACAATAGACCAACAGAGTTTCAAACATGCAGGGACAACAAATGCATAGCCACAACAATGACGGAGATAACACATATATACATACATGAATGCATGTATATACATGCGGCAGTCAAGTCTATTAAGGCCATGATTAATGAATGGAACACCATTGGAGGATGATCAAACTTAATGCCACAATACCACCAAGCAAAACAAGTCGATACAACATGATCAAACTCAATTCACAACCAAACTCATATGACCGAAGTCAGGAAAAAGTGAAGCCAGAAATTCATCAAAAAGTCAAAAGTGCTACCATGGAATCACATGAACAAGCCGTACGCTACTGACCGGAGTCACGGAAAACAAAGATAAGCTAATGATACATAATATGGAGCTACAGACCAATAGCAACATCAAGCAGAAAGACATGACAATGTAGGCCGATACAGTATGCAGTGCGAACACATATCAAGGCATACACAAAATCAAGACCGAAGTCAGATGAATATTAAACTAAGGAAAATCGATCAGTTCAAAGTCAGCACCTTGGCAATAAAGGAATCGAACCAAGTCAAAATCAACAGCATGTTATTCAAGTAAATTGAAGAAGTCAGAATCAATCTCAAACATCCAAGCAATAATCAAATGGCCAAAAGCATAAGTTTGAAAAAATCAGACGAACGAAAATCTAGGGACTCAAATCCATATATATAAACTCGCAAATCATCATCGGCAATGTATTCGAGTTCGAAGAAAAACAGATACCAAACAAAATCAGATTAACAACTCGAATCAAAGTCGAGCATAATTAAAGTAAAGGAAACAATCGCATACCAATTTTGTATGAAGCATACACGCTCGACAAATTGAAGCTGCCACAAGAAACCATCGGCAAGCCAAATCAAAGAGCATCGAAGTCTATTATCGAATGGTATCGAGCGGCGCTTCAATTTGGCAAAACCTTAAATCTGGAAAAGGAATGAACGCCATTATTCTCAAGTGAAAGGAACCAGGCCGATATAATAAAAAAAAGAGAAGGGGGATGCATTTTTTAATCATCTAATTATTGGGCCGGTTCTAATAATATTAATTTGGGCTTAGTTTTAAAAATAAGGGTTTTGCTTTTAATTGTTTTTTATTTAAATTCTTTTTTAAAATTTTGTAAAACATTTGTAATTTCTAGTCGTGTGACTAGGGAACAAACTACGTGGCGTAGTTTGAGAATTCGCAACTCAGTGGCTGAGTTGTGGCAGGGTTTTGAGCGTAGAGTTAGGTTAGTCGGTAGCGGGTGTCGCGATTTTACATGTGTAAGCATGTGACTACTTAATTTCTAGTAGAAACCTTGGGGGCAGCACGTAGGCAGGGTTTTGCCGAAGCTGGGTAAATTCTGTGTCGTTCTATTTCTGCATTTTATTATTCCGCTATCTATTTCTGTGCTGCTAATATTCTGTGATCTGTGTTGAAATTATTTTATAACCTTCCGCAATTAATTTTTATAATTAACACCATCACCCTATTCACCCCCTTCTAGGGTGAAATCGATCCTACCATTAAAAGAATTTAATCAAGTATATCATGCGGTAATTAAATAATTTTTAAGACCCGTTGCCCATTATGGCACCCAATCCTAGGTGCCTATTAAATGTGCGCCCAACACCAGCGCATGACTGTTGGAATTTACTATCACTTTCAACCCTGAATATTCAGTGATTGAGTATTTAATGCCCTAACACATTACATATATAGTTATAAATTTCAATAACTATGCATTTACATATTTATTTCATTTTTTATAAAGATACTCATTTTAAAACAATTAAATTTACATAAAATTAATCAACAACTTTACATATTATTCAAAACTAAAATGAAACAGTCTCAAAGCTCGATTAACATTAAATATGATTTTGGTTTTAAGGCACTACTCATAAAAGATATAATGCATAACTACATACAAATATACATATACATACATACATATGCATACACACAAGCACACGCAATCTCCTACGGGACAAAGTACTTTTTGGTGAGTTCATGAAATATTTTTTTTGGAGAAAGTTGACGGTAAGGTTGAAGGCGGACAAAACCCAATCTCCTACGGTTTTTTTCTTATCCGCTTAATGTGGGTTCACATGATTTTTCATTCCTATTTGTGCCTTTTGCTAAATTATTTTGTAATTGATGAAGTAGTTTGGTTCTATCGGTAACTGTGCAGTCAAAGCCTTGTTAATACCCTTACAAAATCACCGCTATAGCATATATCACTCTTCGACCGCTATGCGTTTTCAGTTTAGCACTATTAAATAGTAGATCTGCTTAAGCCCTACTATTTTCCACTACACCTGCTAAATCAAGATATTTTATCACTCGCTTTAGCAGCATTACATAAAAATGTTGATTTGAATAGTTCTCTTTCAAACCGAATCAACAAAGTTAGGGTAAAGACCTATTTGAAAGCATAAGTGCTCAATATAAATTAGAAATCTATTTTAGTCACCAAATCTAGATTGCACGAATCATGGTATTCTTCGGTTATGAATATAAAATGAAATGATATTTCTTTTTTCCTACATAAATGATGTGAGAACGAGAATAAATTAACTTTAATTATTTTATTGTATAACTAATGAAGCTTTATGCAACTCCACTATATCTTTGCTATAACTTTTTGCAACTCCACAACTAAGCGCTTTAAATACATAGATCGGTAAGCTATTAATCAATGTCATGAAGGTTGGTGGTAGTGGAAGTGTAGTACAAAAGGATTAGAGGTGGTCCACCGTATACCGCTTAGAAGGGGGACATGCCTATGGAGGAATGGCGATTAGTGTTATACCACTCACCCTGAATTAGAAGGTTGCTCCAATTATATGGCGTGTTGCTAACTTTTATTCGAACTTAAGTTTCCAAGAAACGATTTACAACTTCGATTCAGCCATCTGTTTGCGGATTATGCACCACTTATTCTTAATTCTATACCGTGTGGACGAAATTTTTTTTTCTAAAAGTGGCTCATAATTGATACGGTCTTAGTCGAAGATAATGAAGCAAGTCAATCCATGTAACATACATTTTCTCGGATGAACTGAGTTGCTAGTTGAGCAGCTGAAAAGAATGTAGGCAAGGCAATGAAGTGAGCATATTTGGATAGGTGATCTACAACAACCAAATGGTTGAGTTTCCTAGGGATGGAGGAAGATGGGTGATGAAGTCCATGGAAATGTCTTCCCAAATTTGTGTCAGAATTCAATGGGGTTGAAGCTAGCCTTTCAGGGAAATATTCTTAGGTTTTGCTTGTAAGCAAATATAACAAATTGTAACAAACTTTTTGGCATCCAGGTACATTTTTGGCCAATAAAAATTCATGGATAATCGAGCTAGAGTGGAGTGAATACCTGAATGTCCTACGATGTGAGAGTTGTGGAATGTGGCAACAGTTTTGAGTTGAATATCGTCACTGCTAGGCACAAAAATTTAGCTGCCTTGAAATAACAAGCCATCACTGAGTTGAAAGTGGTTCTAGCCGTGGTGCTGTTAACTGGAGGTGACTAACTACTAAGTTCTGGATCTGATCTAGTGGCACGATGAGTTGCAGGTAGGAGGTCGAATGATGGCTAAGACGTGGCAGAAATGTGGCTACAATGGCCTGATTGTGTACGACATGGGGTAGGGTTTTGGGTAGTGGCAAAGTTTGCTAATGGTTCAGGGCATGGGGTATGGTGTCCGGTAGAGGCACATAGGTTGGTCGTTTGTCGAGTAGGGCAGGGTTTCAAAGGATGGTGAAGTTGGTTGGTGGTTTACGGTCTAGTACGAGTGGGAATGTAGGGTTGGAGGTGGTGGATTTAAGGAAAGAGAGAGTGATGAAGTGGTGGTAATTCGTGGAGTGAAATTGGATACAGGATGGGGAATTTTGGACTGGGCATCTGCTACTAAATCTGTCGGGCCGGGCTGATATTGAATTATGAAATCAAATCCAAGTAATCTGGTGAGCCGTTTTTGTTGTTCGAGAGATTGAATGGTTTAGATCATAAGTTGGCAGAGACTTTGGTGGTCAGTGATGATGGTGAAAGGTCCACCTAGGAGGTAATTACGCCAATGTTTCACAAAGTGATAATGTGGCTATAAGTGGAGGGTTTTTGGAGCATTTGGGGAAATGTTTTGCTGAAAAAAGAGATGGGGTGTTATTTTGGGATAGGGTGGCGCCAATCGCGGGGTTTTAGGCGTCAGTATGGATAGTGACTGTTAGAGAGAAAATGGGTAAGGCAAGGAGTGGTGTGACGACGCGGATTTTTCCCGCTCGAAAATCGACATCCATACTTCATATCGTATTCGAATGTCATAGATTCGACCGTTCAAATCCGATTCGCCGGAGCTTATAACAACATTAAGTAAACAACACAGCGGAATAAAAGAATAATACATTGATATACAGCTTTGATACAATATGTGATACAACAGATGATCCAATAGATATCAATATACAACAGAGATATGATACAATAAATAGCAGCGGAAAAGAAAACAGATGACATCTAGCAGCGGAACAATATAACTCTAAGATAGTCTTCAAAAGAGAACTCCGAGAACTGCAACTCCATCTCCAAGAACCAATCCAGCAATAGCTCGAACTCCCAATAACGATGCACCAAGCTGGGCAAGACTGGTGTGGTCCAAAGACTGAACTAACTCCAGATAATCTACTATATCTGACTATCTGAAAAACCCAACTCTAGACTGCTCGTGTAGAAAATAATGAGCACCCAGAGTTTAGGAAAGAAACAATAAACACCGGATCAGTCGTGGGACTGGTGTGAGCAACAAAGCAGTTTATCTTTTAAACAACAACGAAATATTTTAAAAATCAATTCGCAATGCTTTTAAAAATGAGACTACCGTAAGACCTCCCACCACACACACAATGCAAACGCAGACTTGGAGGAGATTTCTTCTTATGTTAGTCAAAGATGCTTGATACGCATTAAAAAGAAACATTTGAAATTATTATTAGTGCATAGTGTAGAAAACATTTCGAAAGTAGAATATAAATCTTAGCCAGCATAGGTACCATTATATTATGCCTGCTATAGCTACCTCCTGAGGAAGCAGGTTCTACAACTAAAACCGTACAAGATCGTATTGTTTCTTTGGATTTCCAACAAATGGTCAGGCCAAGGAACTTCCCATTGCCATATGAGAACGCCTCTGGAAGGACGTCCCCGAGAACCAAACCGGATCTCTGCCAACACAAGGCCGGGTTACCCCTAACTGGGTAACTGCTGACACGAGTATGCCATCCCCCGGTCCTTTGGGACCTTTATCCGAGCGCTCGTAATCAACATCACACAATCATAAATAAAGTGTTTCAACATGAGTAAGCATCTGGGCTCTATACCATGATACCACCCTTTTCCAGAAGGAAATGCACATACCCTAAAGGGAGCTACCCCTCATAACCTTGCTGCATCTTTCCTGTTTTGACCATTCCAGGGTGTGAGGCTCGACGAAGTCACGTCCACAAAGCCACGCTTTATACAAAAGCTGTGCTTTGGGTCAACAAATGATCATAGAAATGATCACAAAGATAAACGATCAAACAAATGATCCTATCACAAATGATCAACTCAATGATCATTTCACAGCAACACTCAGCATGTCACATTACCAAATTGGGAATATATTGCTAATAACCATCAACTACATAACCTCCGAGCTCGTACGTCTCAGAGAAGAGTGTTAAGCTAAGAGAATAAATTCTCCCCACCAACAGAAATATATTTGAAAGAAATCAGCTTTATATCTCAACTTGTAATGTCAGACATACAATTCATACAAGTCTATTCCGGGATCGAACAGAACCGAAGGCACTTACAAAGAAGTCCTTGCAATCCGGATATTCACTAATCACGACCGGAGTTCCCATCACATATGGAGTCTCTATACCGGGGACCATTCGATGCAAAGACATTCGACGAGTTGTCCTTTCGCTTTCAAAAATATCCGGTCTTCAACACCGGTCATCAATGTTATCCATTACGTCGTATCACCATTCGGAATGGGTAATCCGAATAACGAGCGCAATAATTTAAAAATAAGCGTGGCATTCAAATTCAGCAAATCACAACAAATACCTATTCAAAGGTAAATATCAAAAATAAATCAATATTTATTTTTAAACAAATTCCCCTTTCTTTTTGTAAATTCCATAGTGAATTTATATTTCAAAATATCTACTGATATACGGTTTTCAATAGATTTCAAATATTCATTTTCAATTTATCTTTAAAAAGATAAATTCTCAAAATATTCACTTTATATTGGAAAACATTTCCATACTTATTTAATAAGTAATTCACAAATCTATTTATTTTCAACACTTGGAAAATATTCAATATACTTAAATCGAAATTAAGTACAATTTTTTTTTTAGGAAATCGTTCTCTTAAACAAATTTATTTGGGACAAAACGAATGTTGCGTAAAACATCATTACGACAACCCAAAATCACTAGTATAGGGATTCGAAATTAAAATAGATATATAAATCCCAATACTATACAAAACATTTCCTTTCAGAAATCATTTACTATAACAACAGTGTTATAGTCCACCATTTCCTTCTATTTCTCGAAAAGGTCTATTTCAACAGTGGATGTTGAAATCTATGGTTTCGAATCTTTGACACATTTTAAAACATTTTCTTTAACTTATTATTCACTATTCAAAAACGTGAATATACTACGTTAACCAATTTCATCATTTCTATACATTTTATTTTTAAAGGATTATTCACTGTCTAAAACGTGAATATAACTCCATTAACACATTACAACCATTTACTTATCAAGATAAGTCGTTGCAGATTTATAAAACAATGTTTATAAATTCCATTTCTATTTATTTTATAACAACTTCCTTTTATAATTTCCTTTATTAATCTATTCAATTTCATATCTCAATGATATACTAAAAGTTCATATTCTAAGTTAAATACTTAAAATTTATTTGTTTGCAAAAACGTTCTTTTGAACTTCGTAATTATAAATCTTATAACTTATAAGATTCATTTATTCTGATTCCATTTTCCAAAACATTTGAATTTAAAAATTCAAATTTAAAACTATTTTCAAAAATCTGTAGCTTAATCGATTTCCTCGTGAAATCCATATTTGTGTGTGTATGGTGTGGTCCAGGGGTTTAACACACAATAGTGCACAATCATCATCATCACAGATTAAAACATAGAAATATAGTTGATAAGCGATATAAAACTATAACGCTCATCGTCCATTCACAGATTCACAGATAGTATACAAATGTAAATAAATATAAACAGCTCAATCTACATAACAAAATATCACAAATCAGATAGGATAATCCATTTAAGGCATATCATATAATACAATCATTCATAAGTAAGGTCAAGCATTCAATAAACATTTATAAGAAGGATTAATTAATCGTTTAGTCCTGATTAATTCAATTTATTTCCAATTAAATTTATTTACTTATGAATAAATCATCCAACTCTGATTTATTAATTACAAATCATTTGATATAAATAAATTTATCAAACACTTTAATTAATTAAATTATTCTTAATTTATCACATTAATTAAATCAACCTTTTAAACCAATTTCCTAATTAATTAACTTTAATTAGAAATTTAACCTTTAATTACTTACCATAAAGTAATTACACTTACTCAATTTATAATTGATTATCTAACCTAATAAATCCAATTTATTATTATAATTAATCATCTTAATTAATACTTAATAATCCTTAGTTAATTTTCTTTATTGACTAATAACATCTCTTAATCACTTTCTTAAGAAAATTATTCAGATTAAATCATTATTAATCATTTCTAATTATAACTTAATTTAAATCATTAATTAACTAGTAATCATTCATTTCATTAACTTAAGTAGTTAATTACCATTTTTTTTATCACTTAATCATTTATTAATTCAAACTCTAATTACAATTATAAATTAATTAACTAATTTAATTTTCAACTTAATTAAACATTTAGAAGTCTTCTTTTAAAATTTGAAAATCAATCATAATGTTAACTACAAACTTAATTGTTAGTTAACTTTATACTTAATTTAAATTAATTACTTAGTTAACATAGTAATCGAGAGTTAGGAATATTGTAAAGCGTTAACTACATAATAAATCTAATCTATAATTACCTTTTAAAACAAAAAATTTAAAACAATTTAAATCGTCAAAACTTGTTTAAAACTTTACTTTCCTTCAACCCAGGCAACTCAACACCTTAAAAACCGAGCATAACCAACAAGCTATTTCCTTCTTCTTCTTATTTTACGTTGCTGTGTTTTAAAACCTCCTGTTGTATCATTTATTACTCAGACAACCCAAGCCACCCCATAATTTTTTCGAGTCATCTTCATTCACGCGCGACAATTACCCGAGCACAACACCAAAACCCAGCTTTCCCTAATCGACGTGCACGCGGTGCACCTGATACCACGCCGCCGACCTCCGTTGATCTTCGCGACCACTCTCGCCGATCACACTAGCACACGCAAACGCGAAAATAAAACTCGATTGAGCAAAATCGAGTCGAATCTCAAAACGACTCTCTCGCTCGAAAACTAGATCGAGCACATCGCTGAAATTGTTTCACCACCGACGATCGAGATGACGAGGACCTCCAGCCTTCATCCCAGAGCAGCACTATGTCCCCACACAGCGATCCCCCACCCTGCGATCGACTCCGGCCTTCCCTTGGTGGCGATATTCCCTCGAAACCACCCACGATTGAAACTGCCTTCCAAACCTTAGATCACCAGAATCCCACCGCCTCGACTCATAAGAAAAACTCTAAGTATTTTTCCTGCACTCCCCATTACCCAGACCGTCTCCAGTCCAAAACCCAAACGTCTCAACCATGCCGATCAACGGCGATTGACGAAGGTTCCAAAATCAAACAATTTCGAACTGCTCTTCCCATACTTAATGAAAATTCAAAATTTTTGTTTTAAAAATTATGTTAAGGTATAAGAATTCATTTTATATATCTGAATTTGTAAATTAAAAGTTTTGAATATTAACCTTTTAAAAGCTTTGTTCAGTCATGTTAATTTCTAGAGGCATTCGTAAGTATTTTTCACTTGAATCAAATTTAAATCTTGAGTTCATACTATATCAAATAACTTTTGTTTTGATGCTAAATCGAGACAACATACAGGTCAGGAGGGAATAATTTTTTTTCTTCTTTTCAGGGTTTTGAGTTTAACATTTTAGAACAGAGAACACTTATGCATCAGCCAGCACACCCACACTCATCAACCAATATACACAGAATTCATGTTTATGACCAACATACTTATCACAAACAGATCCATATTTAATTATTATTTTTAAGCAAGTGTTACTCACCGAGAAAATATTTGAAACAGAATTATTTTTCTGTGTCTTTGGAAGCTGCAGTTTGATGTCTCTTCTTCTGCCCTGTTTTGTTGTATAACTAGATTTGAATTTGAGAACAATAGTGATGTTTTGCTTCTATCTTTTTTTCCTGACTTTGCTATTTTATTTTCTTTGTTTAGGTTTGTAAATTATGGTTGGAATGGCAGAAGGAGTATGGTGTAAATATAGAAGAATAGTTTGCACAGGGTGAGTATAGGCAAGTACAGATTGATATTATAAAAAGAAGACTAAAACCATGCTTTCACTTGACTGATGGGATCTTGTATTATGGGCTGGTTTGAAAGCATTAAATGCTTCATGCTTCAATGTAACAGCCATCTTATTTTAATTCTTGCAAGTACATTATGCATACACTTATATAGATATGCTGTTTGATTTGTGTTTGCTTTTAACATTGAATTCATCACATATTTATTTTATTGTCTCCTTGTTTTATAAAAGTTTCATATAAGTTTATATGTATTTCTAGGTCATTTTTATAACCATATGATTTTATTATAACATACATAAGTGAATGTATTTTATTTGTTATCATTTTATATTTTCTACTTATGCTTCTTAATATTTATATGGTTTATTCTATTTTAAACATTTACTTCTATTTTAACTTAAATATTTACTTCTAGAACTTTTTATATGTTCATTTCATAATTTATATAACTATAAATTTACTTAAATATTTGTTTAACACCGACACAAACTTTATTTCCTTGTAAAGTTTAAGTATCGACTATTTTATAATTTTCAAATACTCGATTATTAAAATTTTACTAACATTTTGTATAAATTACCAATTATTACACAATTTTTATTCAAAAATTAAATTAATTGTCGAACTAAAATAAATTAAAACTCGGGATCGTTACAAGTGGTGTTTGGGTAACAACTTTTTTAAGGCGGCTAAATGCTATGGTGGTTTCGTTGGTCCAATGGAAGGAATATATTTTTAAGAATGCTAGTAAGGGAGTTGATGATGGATGCATAATGGTGAATGAATTTTCAATAATAGCCCATTAAGCTCAAAAATCCACGAAGTTCGGTGATGTTCGTTGGAGTAAGCCATTCGATCATTGCCTGGATGGGTCAACTTTCACGCCATGGTCCGAGATTAAGTGGCCCAAGTATACAATTTTGGTTAGAGCATATGCGCATTTGGATAGATTAATGAAAATTTTGTGTTGGGATTGTTTTTGGGTATGCAAGTGGGCTATATTGGCTATAAATAAGTTTTTTCTCGAAGAATACTAAAATCAAGTGGCAAAGGTGTGGTTTGAAAATAGTATTCATGGTTGTTTGAAATGCGGAGGGTGCGCTCGTTAAGTCAACAGACATAACCACGAATTCATAGTGGCCTTCGTGGACACCAAAAGCTATTTTGGAAATATCAAGGGATGAAAATGATTTGAAAATAACCACTTCTCAAGTCTAGTTTAGAAAATAAGAGGTACCATAGAGTTCATCCAAAAGTTTGTCCACAAGAAGAAGATCAGATGGAAATGGGCTAGTTGACGGTTGAATGAGTTTTATGTGGAGCATATCTCGAACAGTGAACGCAAATCTCGAACGCGTATCTATTTCCAGATCGAGAAATTTGGCGAATCGCGGCTGGAGGTAGGTAGTTGTGGGTACTACCCATGTCTATCGGTGCCGAGACTTAGTGGCGATTGATGGTAGCTGAGATACATAGTGCTCGTAGGTTTGCAGCGCCTGTAATCGAGTGAAGGGAGGGTTCAGGCGATGGTTCGTCTGCTGGTAGGTCGTCAGATGTGGCGATGTTTTGGATCTGGGCGGTGGTCGGCGGCGGTTGAAGGGGGATGGTCGAGTTTGTCAGTTTCTAGCAGTAAGAGTAGGGCTTGGCGATGCTAAGAGGAACGGCCAGGGTGGTATTTTTCGTTGCAATTAAAAAGGAGGCCTTGGATTCTTCGTTGTTGCATTTCGAAGGAGTCTTTTTACTGGGTAGTTAATCAGTGTAATGAGTGATTCATATTGGGAGAAAAGAAGACAAGGGTGAAGTGGTATTATTAAGGGTGTTGTATTGGGAGAAAAGCGGTCTGTTGTTTTAAACTTTCAAGGATGTATTGATCGGTTATAAGAATACGTCGTGTAAACAAATCAAAATCACTATAATTATTTACGGTCAAAATCAATACTTTTAAAACCATTCATAATCAATACTACAAAACTACGAAGCGGAGCCGTAGTGTTTAGTGGTGGGAAAACTTGTTTCTTAATAATGTGTGTAAAAGGAAACGAAACAAGAAGAAGACAACAAGCAAACAAGAAGAAGACGACAACAACGAAAGTGAAGGGGAATCCACGTATAGTAGCTGCATCGAATTCCAACCATCAGTCTAAAATCGACAGGAGTCAAAATGATGTGAAATTGGCAATTAAGATAAAAAAGTACAAACCACAAACTAGTACATGAAAAAACATTTGATGGGTTCTGGCAAATCAACGAAATGTTCTCTTTGTGCTTTCGCGAACCCTGAATTTGAAGGGACGTGCTATGACTATTATTTGATGCCTTGAAAATTAGCTCGAAGATGGTGGTAACATCTCACTGATATTATCTATGTAAAAATGTTCTCTTTGTCCTCTTCGTTAAACCCATTGCATCTTACCACAAAACATCCTTTAATTATCTATGTGCCTATTTGTTTTACTAAAAAAATGATTCTCAATCCTCAATTCTTTTGTACCTGTATTTTTGCACAAAAAACATGAAAATATTACCGTACATGTATTTTTGCATCAAACGGTTATGAATGAAAAATCTAACAAATAACATCAGTCAGGGATGAATCTCGTACAACTTACATCATCACCTACATATCATTTAGTTAAGCAGTAGTGTATAAACAATAACAAGTTTAGCCTATTTACCTACCATACCAAAAAGCAATCAACATGTGCCCAAGTAAGACTGACCCCAAATGTATTCCAATTCACTGACAAAAAATTGTCCCAGCAATAAAGAATACGAACAAGCCTGCACCTATACTTAAATTTATTCTCAATCTGACATTATTATTAACTTATTAATATTGTCCATACAAGTGCTAGAGAAAAAAAAAACTAACTACAAGTGCAAGTCAACAATCATTTAATCAATCATATGCAGTGCTGAAATAGTTCTCGATGACATTGTCGCACAGTATCTGCAGCACCTTCCCATTGGACTGCCCTACGCATCTAGGCGTCTTGAACTGGCTTACAGCCGCCCCTAAACTAAGGTAGTGAACCAGAATTTGGTTGAAGGTTCCTTCACGAAGTATTCTGAGCTCTAACGGGCCAATGGCCTTGCCTTTCCTCTGTCCGACATAGCCTGGGTCCACGAAGGTCCGGTCCAGACAGTCGCAGCAGCTGCTTAACACTTCCTTGCTGGCTTCACCGCTTAACTCCCAGAATATGACGTAGTGCCCGGGTTCTGTGCTCATGTCGACGTAGCTCGAGAAGTCTACAACTTCCAGTTTCTCTGCTGCTAGTACCTTGTTTGCTTCTTCTACTGCTATTTGAAGGTCTTTTTCTGTGTTCTTGTCTATGTTTACACTTAACAGTAGGCTTCTTCGGCATACGAATTGCAGTTTTGGGGTTGAGTTGTGAAAGCCTGCCACTCGGACTATGTCCCCTAGTCTGTATCTGTACAAACCTGCAATATAGTTTTTATTCGGGGAACTTCTGTAAAAACAACCGTTTAAAGTTTCAAAATACACAGCTACCCCTTCTCGTAGACAAGTTTTAAATACACTCGCATTTTCAGTTTCAGCCAAACTGCAAGGTAAACTGCAGATATTTGCGCTTTTGCAAGAAAATTCAGAAGAAGAAAAATGTTTAGTCTTGATCGTATTAACTTAAGTGCAGATTTGATTTTCAAGTAAAAGTTAAAAAAAAAAAAACGGTTGAAAACAAGTTGGGGGTTAATTTATAACCTATTTAGGGGATGGGGGCTGATTTCCACGTTTTTTTGTATTACATTCCTGTTAATAACTGTACTTGAGTTGTTTAAACATGTGGGCACTGGTCTTTTTTTTAAGGTTCATTCATTACACGATGAGACAAGAGTTCATTGCAGAAAATGACAATTTTAATCTTTAAATACAGATAAATGTAGAACTACTACAGCTAATTTCTAGTATTGATAATGTAATGGCAAGGTACTAAAAACTTTATTATAACAATCTGGGTACATCGGTGTAGCCGGCCATGTTTTGTATATAAACATGTAAAGTAGAATAAGGTTCATTTCATTGATTCATAATAATATTATCCTCTCTAACCATATATTCATCAATCGTTGTTTATTTGAATACGACTTGCTGTAAGCGATAAAACAAGCACATTGTCACCTTCTGATTGGTTTGATAATGCATATTATAATCTGCTGCAATTTAATGTTTTTTAACACAGCAACCCATTAAAACTAGGCAAGCAACAAAAAGTTAACAGACTAATTAATATACCAGAAAGATTACGATCATATGATCATTCAATTAAAAAACCTTGATGACACAGCATACTATTGTCTTGTGGTTGCAACTGTCATTTTGTTTAGTATTTTGAGATTATCAGTCCTTTTAGTAGGTTTCAAACTTCATCATGCAAAAACCAGGTCAAGAAAGGTAAATAAACTACAAAAGAAAATCAAAATTAACCACCCTTGTTTTCCAGAGAGACTTACTTTGTTTTAATCCAGTATTGATTGTGTCCTTTTTATTATTCTAACTACTACCCAAGACCTGCTTATAAAAACCTGTTAATTTTTCCAACCTAATACAAGAAAAGAAAAGTATAGCCAGCAGTTTTCTAAGAACTATTATAAACAACCTTCGATTATGTAGGTACTTCTCACTGTCTATTTGTTGTACGAAAAAAATGATTCTGAATCCACAGTTATTGTGCCTCTGATAGATGCAAACATCATTGCACCTACTTTATGTCATGTTCATCCTTACGTAGTCTGTTGCTAATTCTTCTTGCTTCCACTCAATGTTAAGTGACTATATGCTATGTTCCATGCTGGACGCTTTAGCAATTTTGGCTGACTCTACCAAGTGCTTCCAAACAAACATAATTTCAATTGAATTATTAATGTCTGATGAACTTAGATTAAATAACAACCGCACAATTCGCGATCCACGTTCCACGCATTGTCAAACCACAACCATAAATTTATCTGACATTGCTAATATAACAACTTGACAACTTACTGGACAACATCAAACCGACAGAAAAATATGCTATTACAATATTGTTTATACTTATGCATCAAATTATTTGTCGTCTACTTCTACTAGGATAGCTTCGATTTGCGGCAGTACTAGGCGACGGCTAGCGATGACTAAAAAACGCAGCTGTCGCCTGCCGTCGCTAGCCGTCGCCTTATTGAATATAATCTGCGAATCAGAAACATTTCAGCCATTTCATTCATGTCTCGCCCTTCTCTCTTCCTTTTCAATTTCGCCCCCAACCACCTTCAGCAGCCACCCGCCGCCTCCAGCCGACGCCTCTAGCCGACGCCGACGATCCCTTCCCACCGTGCACTCCTTTCTTGTTGAATATGCGCTTATATGATTTTTGTTTGATGATAATAAACATATATTCATTCGTTTAAATGTATTTGATAATATACTATTCATTTTCACAGATAAAATAAATATTTGCTGAATAAAATAAATAACACAGAATTTGAATTCAAACGAATATTTTATTCAAATAAATATTTATTACAATTTTGAATAGTATACAAATTAAAGTTCTCACTATTCACTATACAACTTTGATACAATTTCAATTACATCACTATTTTACATCAGCACCTCACTACATATCACTCACACTCGTATTTATCTTCAACTGCATTCAAGTTTGAATCCAGCATCTGAGCAATCTGCAAAAATATAAACTAACGCAGTAAATTGAAAATAAAATATTTTTGCGATATAAAATAAAACGTGAATTTTGAAAATGATATTTGCCTCAGTTATTTGGGTTGTTCGTCGTCATTTAAATTTGAATTCATCATACACGAACAACTTGTGACATACACAGTATATTACTGTATATGCCACAAGGCCGTGCACGCCGATATATACACTTGATTGATTTACAGGGACATGCAAGCACAGGTCAAACCCAAATGAAAAACCGAGTTCAACTCACGTGCAATATATTCAAAATCACGACACGAGCACAAGGTCAAACCCAAGTTTTGAAACTGGGTTCAACACAAGGCAACGTCAAGTCCAGACAATACAGTATGAACAAACCAAAATGAAGTTGTACAAGTACAGTCAAGAAAGCAGCTCAAGTCATCAAGTTCAAGTCAGACCACTGTAATAAGGCAGTAGTGTACATAGATACAACTACAACAATGACCAAAAGTGTACAGCAATGCAAGTAAAGATGATACAAATTCAAGCAAATGCAACAAAGATGCAAGCTGCAACATACCAGTGACATGAATGCAGTGTACAACAATGGAACATGACTATCATGGTACAATTCAAAGCTCAAGTAACAAAAGTCAAGTGCAGCAATGAAACAAAATAGTATGACATGAAGCAAATGAATATAGTGAATGAAATGCACAAAGACATAGCATCTGTCTCAGGTTAATAAAACAGAAATGCACAGTGGAATGAAGTCAAGTGATGCACATATACTTGAAAGCTACAGCACCAAGTAGACCAAGTTCATATGCAATGAGAGGAACATCAAAGACAAGACTAAGTGCAGCATCAGTGAAGACAGTTACTTCACAATGAACAATGTGCACAAGTGAATCATATGAAGCAGTGCAACATCTTCCATCAACACACTCAAGTGACTCAACAATGCAACAAGGTGATATGCAAACTACATGCAGGCCAGAAGCAAAATCTCGAGTGCAACAGTGAAGTTCAGCTATGCAAACAACAATATACAAGATCGAGCACAAGAACATGACAGCAAACTGAAGTGCACAGCAACAGTAAGGCAATGCACAAATACAGGTGAATCAAGTGACCAACATACTACAGTGAACCATCAAAATGCAAGCACAAAGTGCACAGCAACTATTAACTGCCACAAAACCAGGCAACATGTACACAAGTTCAGCTACAACAAGCAGTGCAGACCAACCCAATTGCAACAAACAAATGCATCAATATTTGTAAGTGATACAGCAAACATGAAAGCTACAAGATACACAAGTTTACATCAATGCATGTATCTCAATAGCACACTCAAGACCAGACCAGACAAGTCAAATGATGTAAACAGTGAAGAACATGGATGCAGAGATTCAAGCCAGCAAATACAAAGACCACATGCCACAATATCGAGTACATGAAGATGGCATCCAACAATATTCAAACAACAGCAGTATGCAAATGCATACATAATAGAGGCAGCAAAGAACAAAGTACATGATCAAGTGGAGCATCTTGTAAACTGAACAACTATGGACAGAGCTCGAGCACAGTTGAAGCTCAAAACATGCAGTGAATCAAGTCAGTAAGGAAAATGCACCAATGGAAGTCACTCAAGCAACATGACCAAGTGTACGACTAAACTAAACATGAATACAACTGTGAAGCTACTGAAGGCACTAGTGATAAACCAAAATGCCATCGGTCAGAGAAGATGACCAGAAGCGAAAGTCACAGTGATAAACGAAAATCAACATCATGTTCGAATGCAGTATCAACCAAAATTAATGTCGAAGCCGTGGAAGCATAACAAAGCCAAAAATCGTCACAGTCAATATTGAACGAGTCAATAATCAAAACCGTGTCAACAAAGCCGTGGTTATCACGAAAGTAAATTCAAAACCGTGTCAACCAAGGAATGCAAAAGATACGAAGATGACAAAGTCAGTTCGATCATCAATCGTTCAAGCATAATCAAACGGCCAATCAAAAGAATGTGACAAATTCAAATTATTTTATACGAACGCAAGAATAGGATTTACAAACCCTATATAAATCAAATTCACATCATCGGCAAGTGTATCGAATTCCAGAAAGCATAAAATCAGAAAAGCACAAGCAAATAATTACATACCGAATCGAAGAAGGAATTCGATCAAAGAAGTAGCCGAAGTGAGCATCAACCAATCAAGGATACACGCAAGAGATCATAGAATCAATCTACATACTATCGGCACTTCAAAAGCCCTAAATCTGGAAAAGGAATGAAGCTCTAAATTTGCAAGAGGAACGGCCACCATTATACACGCAAACGAACGGAGTAAAGCAAAAGGAGACGGGTCAAAATAATAAAAGGGGCCGGCCTATATATATTTTAAGGGCTTTTAATTATATTAGGGTTATTTATTTTAATTTTTTTTTAACTTCGTATTTTTCTTTTAAACCGTTTTAATTTTCTAGTCGTGTGACTAGGGTACAAACTACGGTATGTAGTTTGGGAATTCACAACTCGGTGGTTGAGTTGTGGTCAGGGTTTTGAGCGTAGAGTTAGATTAGTCAATAGCGGGTATAGCGAGTTTACGTGTGTAAGCGAGGGACTATCTAATTTCTAGTAGAAACCTTGGGGCAGCACGTAGGCAGGGTTTTGCCGAAGCTGGGTAAATTCTGTGTTGTTCTGTTTTATTCTGTTATTTATATTCTGCGATATCTGTGCTGCTATTCTGTGATCCGTGTTAAATATTAATTAGCTTCTGCAATTAATTTTTATAATTTACACTATCACCCTATTCACCCCCCCTCTAGGGTGAAATCGATCCTACAAGTGGTATCAGAGCTAGGAACAAAAGCCATTTTTGTTTTAAAATTTTGATTTTACAAAAACCAATTTTTAATTTAAAAATTCGTGTTTCAAAAATCAATTTTTGTTTTAAAAATTCGTGTTTCAAAAATCAATTTTTGTTTTAAAAATTCGTGTTTCAAAAATCGGTTTTTGTTTTAAAAATTTGAATTTTTTAAAATGGCTTCTTTTAATAATGCTTTTGCAGAAGGGCAATCCATAGTTAGACCACCAATGTTCAATGGTGAATATGCTTACTGGAAAAATAGAATGCAAATTTTTCTGAAAACCATTGACGCTTGGAATATTGTTGAGACAGGTTATAGTATACCAACTATAACTGTAGATAATCTGGAAATAGAGAAACCAAAGGAACAATGGACAGAACTAGAAAATAAATTACAGAATACTAATGCCAAAGCTATGAATTCTATTATCTGTTCATTGGATCAATTTGAATTTAATCGTGTCTCACATTGTCTAACTGCGCAGGAAATATGGCACATACTAGAAGTGACTCACGAAGGAACATCTCAAGTCAAAGAATCTAGCCTTGCAATGCTAAGCAGTGAATACGAGAACTTCAAAATGGCGAAGGAAGAAAATGTCAAAGAGATGTACGGACGACTCTCCAATATCGTATACAAATCAAAAGCTCTCGGAAAAACATACACCGAATTAGAAATAGTCTGAAAAATCCTCAGAGTCCTTCCACGAAGCTTTGAAGCAAAAGTAACTGCCATACAAGAATCGAAAGATTTAAAACAACTTAAAGTTGAGGAACTCATCGGAAATCTCACCACTTATGAGCTTGAAATGAAATTCAAAGAAGAGCGTGAAGGAGGTGACACTCAAAAGAAATCAATAGCTCTCAAAGGAACAACCGAAAGTGATGATGATAACGATGAAGATGATGGAGCTGCAGAATTGGAGCTGTTAATAAGGAAATTCAAAAAATGGAATCAAAAACATGGAAATTCAGCTCGAAATCAAAAAGCAAAAAGCAGAATAGCCAAAGCACTAGACTACACAGAAGAACAGAAGTTCATTTGTTATAATTGCAACAAACCTGGACATATCAAGCCAAATTGCCCGCAGAATCAATTCAGCCATGGAAAGAAACAGAAAAAGAAAAGTTTTGCAGCCACTTGAGATGAAACAGACGAGAATGATCAAAGCACTGGCAGTGAAAGCGAAAAGGCAGAATTGTGTCTTCAAGGTGATACAACTGACAGTGACGATGACGAGCCAAGTGAGGTATCAAAACTTACCCATTCTGAGTTGCTTATATATTTTCATGAAGTAAACGGTTGTTATGAACGACTTAGGGAAAAATATGCTAAACTTGAATCACAAAAAGATACTTTGATAGAATGTAATGAACAACTTGACCAATTAGTTAAAACCTATCAGAGTAGGATCCCTAAGTGTGATAAGTGTCCAACATTCGAGGAGGAAATTAAAAAATCAGAAACTAATATAAAATCACTTGAAAATGAAATTCTGATTTTAAAAGAGAATGAAAATATTAGGAGAGAGAATTCTATTAAAAAATGCACACAATTGTTAAAGGAAAATGAATCTCTCAAAACACAAGTCCAACAATTGTCAACGACTTTAGATAAATTTTCAAAAAGTGAAAAATCGTTGAATATGCTATTAGGAAAGCAAACTGGTAATACGGATAGACAAGGACTTGGATATAATAAATCGAAAATTGTTGAAAGCAATATTAATCAAGTCAATTCTATGTGCACAATTTGTAGAAAATATGGACACAATCAAAATAATTGTTGGTATAGACCCAAACACGTGAAAACAATTCCAATTTGGGTTCCAAAAGGCACAAATATAAAATCTCTTAAAGTTAAACGAATTTGGGTGCCGAAGGGAACAATTATAAATAGTTTTGGGTCTCCACAAAATTATTCTTATAATTATTCTGCCACTAACAATCATGGACCTATAAAAACAAATAGGTCACATAAATCTTCTCCCGTGTAGGTGTGGTGGCAGACTAAGGAACAACAATAGCGTTCTCTGGATTTTGGCTGTTCCAGAAACACAATGGGCGACAAAGCAAAGTTCCTTAGCCTAGTATAAGGGTGACAGAATCACAATGGACAACGACGAGAAATATCGTAAAGGTAAAGACAGGTAAAGGTATATTTATTTGTACGATATATTAAATGTGATAATCTGTACCATTTTCTGAATAAAATCAGCCAATTATGCGATGATGATATGATGATGATTTAATGATGATTTTGATTCTGACTTTATTCAAAATTGTTAGCCATTTATATTCTTATGCCAAAAACACTATAAAATTCTCTAGAATTACTTGATATATAAGTTTGAGAGAAAAATAGTGTTTTGATTGGATAATAATATTGTTGTTATAATATTTTTGGCTAAATCTATATTCATGTTTTGACACGGCCTCGATTTAAAATCCTAATGAATTCTATTTTAAAAATTGTAAAAAGGATTTTAATTTTTTTTTAAATTGTTGAAACTTTTAAGAAATTGCTTTGAAATAAAAATAATGTTTGATGGCTTCTAAAATTGACACTTTAATATATGTTTGATTGTTGACACGGTTTTCATTTTAAATCCAAGAGAATTTCATTTAAAATTTGTTGATAATAATCATGAGAAAATTTGTTGAAATTTCTTAATCTGGTCTTTGACATTCAACGAGTGAATTTTGAGTGAAATTTAAATTCAGATGCAGATTACACTGGTAATATGGTTGATAGAAAAATTACTAGTGGAACGTGATTAATTTTTGACACATTCATTTGCTGCATCGTTTTTTTCAAAGAAAATATCTGCATATTTTTCACTTGAAATAATTTTCAAATAGTAGAAAATTTTCTTATAAAACCCCATCGAGAAAATCATGTTTGACCATATTTACAGATTAGTCATTTTTGAAAAATTATTTTTATAATTTTTGGATTTGATTTTAAATGACTATTTTGACTAATCTAACTCCCTAATGATTATCGAAAAGATCAATAGTGATTGAAAAAGTGATGAGTGTCGATATTTGTCATACATTACTCAAGACAATATATTTAGAAAAATTTCTTTAGAATTTCATAACAAAAGTTATAAAAACTTTTTGTTGGGTAAAAATTCCATGGTCATTTCTATTTCTATCATCTTTCTATCGACCATCACTCATCAAAATCATATATAGTATGTAAATTTGTGGTAGTTTACAAAGGAAATTATTCGTTCTTCAATTTGTTTTATCTTCAGATTCATAAAGGAAATTATCTGTGCTTCAATTTATTATATTCTTCAATAAAAATAAATATCCAAAGTATTCACTCTCATTTAAAAGTCCTCACGGTTATGCATGGGTGAATTACTTGGATTTTTGATTATGTGCTTCCATGCTCATTTAAAAGTCCTCACGGTTATGCATGTATGGAACGCATATCAAAATTAATTGGTTAAATAGACAAGTTGATTCTAATCCCATTTAAAAGTCCTCACGGTCATGTGTGGTTAGAAGATACTTGAATTCATTTTTTTTAAAATAAAATTGGAATACTACTAATCTCATTTAAAAGTCCTAACGGTTATGCATGGTTAGTAGATATTCAAATTCCTGATATAAATATACCACAAATAGACACAACTGTATGGTTTTATATGATGACATCATTTCCATCATTCTAAAAGTGGAATATGCGCCTAACAAAATATTTATGATTTTTGTTTGACTTTTTATTGAAATTTAATATTTATATTCAATTGAGTTTTAATGTTGGATTGATATCGATTACTTTATCTCTATTTTCTCTAACACTATTATTCTTTTGCTGATAACAAAAGGGGGAGAGAAAAGTTAAGATTTTGTCAAATAGAATCAAGCAAAGGTCAAATAATTTTCCATTTGCATATGGGCTCATTTATATATTTCTATTTGTATGCATATATGTAGGGGGAGCTTTGTGTAGAGAGGAAGCATTTAAATAGGGGGAGCAATTAGGATATATCAATGATCAAATACATTTATCATATTCAAAATCTTAAATATATGTTTGTTATCATCAAAAGGGGGAGATTGTTGAATATGCGCTTATATGATTTTTGTTTGATGATAATAAACATATATTCATTCGTTTAAATGTATTTGATAATATACTATTCATTTTCACAGATAAAATAAATATTTGCTGAATAAAATAAATAACACAGAATTTGAATTCAAACGAATATTTTATTCAAATAAATATTTATTACAATTTTGAATAGTATACAAATTAAAGTTCTCACTATTCACTATACAACTTTGATACAATTTCAATTACATCACTATTTTACATCAGCACCTCACTACATATCACTCACACTCGTATTTATCTTCAACTGCATTCAAGTTTGAATCCAGCATCTGAGCAATCTGCAAAAATATAAACTAACGCAGTAAAATTGAAAATAAAATATTTTTGCGATATAAAATAAAACGTGAATTTTGAAAATGATATTTGCCTCAGTTATTTGGGTTGTTCGTCGTCATTTAAATTTGAATTCATCATACACGAACAACTTGTGACATACACAGTATATTACTGTATATGCCACAAGGCCGTGCACGCCGATATATACACTTGATTGATTTACAGGGACAGGCAAGCACAGGTCAAACCCAAATGAAAAACCGAGTTCAACTCACGTGCAATATATTCAAAATCACGACACGAGCACAAGGTCAAACCCAAGTTTTGAAACTGGGTTCAACACAAGGCAACGTCAAGTCCAGACAATACAGTATGAACAAACCAAAATGAAGTTGTACAAGTACAGTCAAGAAAGCAGCTCAAGTCATCAAGTTCAAGTCAGACCACTGTAATAAGGCAGTAGTGTACATAGATACAACTACAACAATGACCAAAAGTGTACAGCAATGCAAGTAAAGATGACACAAATTCAAGCAAATGCAACAAAGATGCAAGCTGCAACATACCAGTGACATGAATGCAGTGTACAACAATGGAACATGACTATCATGGTACAATTCAAAGCTCAAGTAACAAAAGTCAAGTGCAGCAATGAAACAAAATAGTATGACATGAAGCAAATGAATATAGTGAATGAAATGCACAAAGACATAGCATCTGTCTCAGGTTAATAAAACAGAAATGCACAGTGGAATGAAGTCAAGTGATGCACATATACTTGAAAGCTACAGCACCAAGTAGACCAAGTTCATATGCAATGAGAGGAACATCAAAGACAAGACTAAGTGCAGCATCAGTGAAGACAGTTACTTCACAATGAACAATGTGCACAAGTGAATCATATGAAGCAGTGCAACATCTTCCATCAACACACTCAAGTGACTCAACAATGCAACAAGGTGATATGCAAACTACATGCAGGCCAGAAGCAAAATCTCGAGTGCAACAGTGAAGTTCAGCTATGCAAACAACAATATACAAGCTCGAGCACAAGAACATGACAGCAAACTGAAGTGCACAGCAACAGTAAGGCAATGCACAAATACAGGTGAATCAAGTGACCAACATACTACAGTGAACCATCAAAATGCAAGCACAAAGTGCACAGCAACTATTAACTGCCACAAAACCAGGCAACATGTACACAAGTTCAGCTACAACAAGCAGTGCAGACCAACCCAATTGCAACAAACAAATGCATCAATATTTGTAAGTGATACAGCAAACATGAAAGCTACAAGATACACAAGTTTACATCAATGCATGTATCTCAATAGCACACTCAAGACCAGACCAGACAAGTCAAATGATGTAAACAGTGAAGAACATGGATGCAGAGATTCAAGCCAGCAAATACAAAGACCACATGCCACAATATCGAGTACATGAAGATGGCATCCAACAATATTCAAACAACAGAAGTATGCAAATGCATACATAATAGAGGCAGCAAAGAACAAAGTACATGATCAAGTGGAGCATCTTGTAAACTGAACAACTATGGACAGAGCTCGAGCACAGTTGAAGCTCAAAACATGCAGTGAATCAAGTCAGTAAGGAAAATGCACCAATGGAAGTCACTCAAGCAACATGACCAAGTGTACGACTAAACTAAACATGAATACAACTGTGAAGCTACTGAAGGCACTAGTGATAAACCAAAATGCCATCGGTCAGAGAAGATGACCAGAAGCGAAAGTCACAGTGATAAACGAAAATCAACATCATGTTCGAATGCAGTATCAACCAAAATTAATGTCGAAGCCGTGGAAGCATAACAAAGCCAAAAATCGTCACAGTCAATATTGAACGAGTCAATAATCAAAACCGTGTCAACAAAGCCGTGGTTATCACGAAAGTAAATTCAAAACCGTGTCAACCAAGGAATGCAAAAGATACGAAGATGACAAAGTCAGTTCGATCATCAATCGTTCAAGCATAATCAAACGGCCAATCAAAAGAATGTGACAAATTCAAATTATTTTATACGAACGCAAGAATAGGATTTACAAACCCTATATAAATCAAATTCACATCATCGGCAAGTGTATCGAATTCCAGAAAGCATAAAATCAGAAAAGCACAAGCAAATAATTACATACCGAATCGAAGAAGGAATTCGATCAAAGAAGTAGCCGAAGTGAGCATCAATCAATCAAGGATACACGCAAGAGATCATAGAATCAATCTACATACTATCGGCACTTCAAAAGCCCTAAATCTGGAAAAGGAATGAAGCCCTAAATTTGCAAGAGGAACGGCCACCATTATACACGCAAACGAACGGAGTAAAGCAAAAGGAGACGGGTCAAAATAATAAAAGGGGCCGGCCTATATATATTTTAAGGGCTTTTAATTATATTAGGGTTATTTATTTTAATTTGTTTTTAACTTCGTATTTTTCTTTTAAACCGTTTTAATTTTCTAGTCGTGTGACTAGGGTACAAACTACGGTGTGTAGTTTGGGAATTCGCAACTCGGTGGTTGAGTTGTGGTCAGGGTTTTGAGCGTAGAGTTAGATTAGTCAATAGCGGGTATAGCGAGTTTACGTGTGTAAGCGAGGGACTATCTAATTTCTAGTAGAAACCTTAGGGCAGCACGTAGGCAGGGTTTTGCCGAAGCTGGGTAAATTCTGTGTTGTTCTGTTTTATTCTGTTATTTATATTCTGCGATATCTGTGCTGCTATTCTGTGATCCGTGTTAAATATTAATTAGCTTCTGCAATTAATTTTTATAATTTACACTATCACCCTATTCACCCCCCCTCTAGGGTGAAATCGATCCAACATTTCTCCTTCTGTTTGACTTCATTTTTTTAGGTATATTGTGTTAAATCCTATTTATGCAAAATTTAGTAATTTTGGTGTGAATAGATTATATTATTTGGTATTAGCTGATGGTACAGTTTATTAGATAATTTGGAGATAACAAGAAAACAAGCAATTTTTGACGGCTAGCAGCCGTCGCTAGCCGTCGAAATGCGGGCCACTACTTCCGTCCATTTCTGACGGCTTCAGCGACACGCTAGCGACTGCTATCAATGGCTGTTCCGACGGCTTTCCCGCTGGATTTTCCATCGGCGACGACGACGTGGCGTGGTAATTTTTCGCGACGCTGTCAATAACCGTCGGAATATTCGTCCAGAATGCCATCGGAAGCCGTCGCCTGCTGTCGGGTGGCCAATAGGCCATCAGGAGCCGTCGTTAGCCCTCAGTAATCTGGGCAAAAAAAAAATTCAAGCACGGCTTCGCTTCCATCCCAATATCAATATATAACTCATCAAAATCAATATATGAATCGCATATATAAACCGAAATCAATATTAATATAAAACTCAAACATCATAATATCAAACGCAAATATATTTCATCCAACATCAAACTCCAATATTTACAAAACAAACCTTTCATCGTCACTCTAACCCATCCAACTTCAATATTTACGTCCAACGTCGAACTCTACATATCAACTCCACAAATCAACCACCGAATCAATGTCAAACACCACATGTCCATAAATTAACCTCACCATCACTCAATACTTATATATACAAACTACATCCAACACCACATGTTCATAAAAAATTCTGTAAATCGTACGTCAAGACTCATCATTGGCTCCGGAACCACAGGACGTAGAGAATCTACCATGACGCTCCATATACTCGGCCAAACGCTGGTTGAGCTGCTTCATTTGCAGTGCTCGAAGGCTATCCTACTCTTGCAGCTGTGCAATCTGCTGTCTAAGCTCATTATCTCCACGTTGTCCTAAGCCTTTTGGTATGCCCTTTGTGAAGTCTGAGCTTACAAAACAAGTCGAATATGTTTAAGTTATTACATAACTATTATAAAAATTAAGCAAATTTTATAACGCAGTTAACTTTTATAAATTACCGATTGGTTGCCGTAGCGCCTGTTACTCTGGTAGTCCATAACAGAGACAAAGATCGTGTCCTGCTCGTCAGTGGTCAACTGCTTCCGTCCGGAATGCTCAAGCACCGCGCACGTGCCCGCATAATTCTGCAACGTAAAATTAAATACAAATAAATATTACATAACATTATTATAATATTTTGTAATTAATTAATTAAAATGGTCATTACTAAAAGCATATAACTTAAAATATACTTACATGTGCAGCGTACGCTTTATCATCTTCATGTCAGGCATACGTCACTGATCCCTTATCGTCTGCCAGCCTAACGGCATGGGTATGCTCAAACACGTCCATATACGAGACGTGACCCCCCGCTTACTTTCCTGCAATAATTGATATATATTATTGTTGTTCATACAAATTTATATTAAAAATGCAATAACTATTCGTAATTACAATTAATTAATTTAACAGGTCCTCATGTTGGTGCTGGAATAATTTTGAGTCACCACGGTGTGTGATAGGTTTTTCTATCTGTTGTAGAGTTCCTGTTCGAATCCATCTGCAAATTAAAAATTAATATTATATTTTACAGGCATAAATTATGTGTTATGTACTGAATAAATTAAGGCGATATCTGATAGACTTACCTTGAATTTATCGCTACCCACCAAGCGACCCAAGCATCCCAAATGTTGGCTCTCATCCGTTGTGGCTTCTTCCTAAATTTTCTTATGCGAAACATCGTATCTCTATAATTCTTTGCCACTTTTGAGTTCTAGTAGCACCGGCAAAGTGACACGTCCTACTCTTGTAAGTCCACTGCCCCCTGTATAAATGTTGCAAAAAATATAAGTTATATATTTATACTTAATCGGCAGATTGTAAAGTGATTATATATAATGGTACGTAATTTTACACATATCAAAAAGTCATGCCACATGCTTTCCCATACATGGTCCGGGATCCTGCTCCACTTCGACCAGCATGCAGACATGCGACTCATGTATGCCTGCTTCGATATGCTGAGCACAATATTAGAAGGCTCAAGCTCAAAACGCCTATATTAAATATCATATAGATAAATCATGAATAATATATCATATAAAATATTTACAATGCTGGAGTAAATTTAATACTTATGAGCCGTCGGCTTTCGGTAGCAATCTAACTACCATTCGCGGTGCATCCTGTGAAGGTCCGCGGCCATTGCCACCACCGCAAACTGTCCTTCTCTGAGACCCAGAGGGAGAACCAGTCTGTGAAGAATTTTGCCGTCTGAAAAATGATATCTGTAATACATGTGACATACATATTATTTTATTATGGCAGAATATATCATTTAATTATGGATAAACATACCAAGATTTAACATCAATAATCGCATGTAACGTACAAAAAAGTGTAACATCAATACTTCCATAAATTACCTTTTTTCAACATATATATTATTAAATTTGCCCTCGCCATTTTCTGATTCAGACTCTGTTTCGTACACTATATTGTTTTCCTCTATCATCTCAAATGCTTTAATTTCAATTATGCCATGAAAATTGCTTGCAGTCACTAATTGTGCGACGCGCCGTTGGCGGCCGTCGAAAATAGTCGTCGCTGTTTAATGTACTTCAAGTAGTGAAAATTAAAACCTAATTTAGAAAATTAGTTGATTATTGATTTGAAATTGATGATTATTGTGTATTAGTTGATGGTAATAGTGTGTTAGTTGATTTGAGGATGTTAATAAGTGGTTTGATTGTTTAATTTGTAATTAAAAATTAGGGTTGATTTAAAATTCGAAAGTTTGTATTATTGATTAATATGCTTATTGATAAGTTTACGCGAATCTTGTTATAGTGGAAAACGATGTTTATTACAGTTTACGTGAAAATTAGTGTATAATTATTGGTTAATATGCTCCTAAGTAGGTATGGATAAACATAAGTAATATTCTTTAATTAATTAGTGTGTGTTAATTATAATTGTCGGTGCTTACTATGAAATTAATTTATTTTAATTTGTTATTATTAGTGCTAACTTCTAATTTTAGCTAACAAAATCTGTAAATTAAAATTTTATTAGTTAAAAGAGTTTGAAAATATGTTATAAAGCGTACAATTTAGTTAACAAAATGTTAATAAAAATTATACTTAAATCGATTTTGTAAAAAGTTTAAGAAACGAACACAACAAGAATGAATATTGTACTAAAATCAATTGTATAAAAAGTTAAGTAACGAATATAACAACAACAAATATTCTATTGAAATCGATTTTGTAAAAAAATCAAAAAATAAATATGAAATATTGTAGTCAAATTTATTTTCCAAAAAGTTAAGAAATGAATATGATAAGAACAAATACTGCACTCAAATCGGTTTTCTTTAAACTTAGAAAACGAGCATAACAAGAAGAAATATGCTACTAAAATCGAATTTCCAATCAGTTAAAAAATGAATATAACAACCAATAATGTACTCAAATCGATTTTCTAAAAAGATATAAAATTTATATACAAGAACAAATATTGTACTAAAATCGATTATCTAAAAAAAATTGAAATGAATATAATACTGATTTGAAAATACAGGAAATTATTATCAAGGACAGCTTTATTTAGGTATCAGTTTTTAGTAATTGGTAGCATTTTTTAGGTATAAATTTGTAGTTATCGGTAGCAGTGTTTAGTTCGGTAGCATTTTTAGACGAATGTTTGTCCTCATGAATAATTTTTAGAAGAATGTTTGTACTTGTGGTTAAAATATTAAGGCCGTGTCCTTGAGGCTAAAAATATTAAAAAATTGTCATTTAAATTAATTCCCCCTTGAAAATAAGCATTAAATATTATTATAACAAATACAACAGCTACAAATTAAAGCCTTTAGTCCTAAAAGATTTTAATTTATTTTAAAAAATACAACAAAAATACTCCTCTTGGATGCAAAGTTATGAGTAGAATAGAAGTGAACTAAAGTGCTGTCGAAATTAGACAGAAGTGTGGTGTGTGAAGCCTTTAGTCCTAAAAGGTTTTGCTTCATTTTAGAAAATAAAACAACAACAATATATCACTTGGGTGAGAAGTTATGCATGGAATAGAAGTGAATTGAAGTGCTGTCGAAATTACTAACCTATTTTTTTAAATTACGAACAATGTTCGATTATTTTATCGACCGTACATGGATGTATGAAGTCAGAACTGGAATGAAAGGTTTGACGAAAGAACATTTCTACAATGATGGGCACGAATTTATTAGATTAGCAATATCTAGTAATCGAAATAATGAAGAACTTCGTTGCCCTTGTAATAAGGGCCAACATTTGAAGCATTGGAAATCGGATACAGTTAAAGTACATTTGTATAAATTTGGATTTGTGTCAAATTATTATTTATGGGATCGTCATAAAGAATTTATTGCACCTACAACGGATGCCGTTGCGTCAGAGGTTGGTGTTATTATGACGAATCTAATAGAAGGTATGGTGGAAGACGTAGCACGATTAATGTTCCCTACCATGTGAGTTGACGGTGAAGATGTCAATGTCAAAGAAGAACCGAATATGGGAGCAAAAATATTTTATTATTTACTGGATGCCGCTAAGAGACTGTTATGGGATGGTTATAAAAGTGGAACCGAATTATTAATAACCACTGAATACTTAACTTTGAAATAAAAATTCAACTTTGTAAAAGCTGGATTTACAGCAGATGTACAAGCTGCAAAACGGCATATGCCACCCAATAATCTGATGTATGACGGTCATTATAAAGTGAAAACACTTATGTCAACTTTCGTTCCGCCTTACCAAAAGTTAGATACATATATAAAAGGTTGCATATTGTATTGAAGAGATGGCATTAATCTTAGGAACTGGAAAATATGTAATGAGAAAAGATATAAACCAAGAAAAAAGAAAGGAAATGAAGTTTCATACAAGAGAATGCATTATTTACCAATTACCCCTAGACTTCAAAGGTTATATGCGTCTTTAGCCACGTCATGTCGTATGCGATGACACAGCATGACAAGATGGGCAGATGGAACTTTGGCATGTCCATCCTATGGAGAATCATAGAAACATTTCGATAAGGCGTATCACATGTTTGTTGTAGAGAGCCGTAACATCAAACTTGGTTTGTGTACGGATGAGTTTTCGCCATTCTTTCAGTTTGGTAGCAAATATTCATCTAGGCATGTTATCATTAACCCTTATAATTTACCTCTGTGTATGTGTGTGAAAACTCCATACATGTTTCTCACTATTTTCATCCCTGACCCTGACGATCCGACATTAGGAATCGACATTTATCTGCAATCATTAATCGAAGAGCTAAAAATGTTGTGGCTTGAAGGTGTTGAAACACACGATATTTCACAAAAAAAGAATTTTTTTTATGTTCTCTACTTTGTTATGGACTATTAGTGGTTTTCCTGCATATGAGATGCTTTCAGGTTGGAGTACGGCCGGTTGTCCAGCCTATCCTTATTACATGAAAGAAACAAGATCATTTTCTCTATGGTATGGAAGGAAATTTCTTAGTTTGATTGTCATCAGTGTTTTCTACATCCCAATCATACTTTTAGAAGATATAAGAAAACTTTATAGCTAACGGAGAAGATAATATGCAACCACCAAAGATTTGATCAAGCAAAGAAATATATGAAATTGTAAAGGAGTACTTGAAGATACATGAAACTAGAATACAGACTGAAATTCCAAGTAAATATGACATTCATAACTGGTGCAAACAAAATATATTTTGAGAGTTACCTTATTAGAAAGATCTCCTACTTCGACATAATATTGACATGATGCACAACGAAAAAAAACGTGTTTGATAACATGTTTAATAAAATTATGAATGTTAAAGGGAAAACTAAGGACGACCTAAATTCAAGACTCGATATAGAACACTTTTCTAAACATCCCAAACTTCATAAGAAGCCCAATGACAATAACTAAACCCAAAGGATGCTATGAGTTAGACAATAAGCAAATAAAACTCATGCGAAAGTGGGTGAAAGGACTAAAATACCCAAATAGGATGTCTACAAATCTCTGTAGATGTGTTAACTTTAAAACAATAAGTTGAGTGGGATGCAAAATCACGATTTTCATATCATGATGGAATATTTATTACCAGTGGTTTATAAAGGACCGTTGCCTATAAAAGTGTGGAGTGTTATAATAGAATTAAGTTTGTTTTACAAAAAACTTTGTTCGATAAAGTTATGAATCGAACATATATGTGAACTTGAAGTAGAAATCCTTATACTGCTATGCAGACCGGAGAAAATATTTCCGTTAGGTTTCTTTAATGTAATAGGTCATTTACCTGTTCATCTTCCATCCAAAGCTCTTCTTCGAAGTCCCGTGCAATATGGATTGATGTATCCATTTGAGAGTTAATAGTAAATATTCGTAAAATTGTTGTTAGTTTAAAATTTAGACTTACATAAGTGCATTCAAATTGAATTTATTTTGTAATAGGTACTTGAATCATCTGAAGAAAAAAATTAGACAGAAAGCACAAGTTGAAAGTTCAATTTGCAAAGCATATCTTGAAGAAGAAGCTTCATTCTTTTTCTCTTATTACTTCAGTGACCATGTGAACTTATCAATTGTAAATGGTACTCTTTATGATGCAGCAGTTGAAGAAGATTATTCACAGTCAATGTTGTCTATTTTTAGACAACATTGCCGACCTGTTGGAAAATATGTGTAAATATGGTTAAACGATAGAGATCAACATGTAGCGCCCACATATGTTCTTCTTAATTGGGCTGAAGTTGCACTATTTGTTAGGTAATAATAAATTCATATTTATTTCAATGATACTTACATTTTAATCATAATGTAACATATAGTACATATATATTCGCAGTATTTACGAATCACAACATCCATCTGGCGATCTCAGTAAGGAATATTCTAAATGGTTTTCGAACTATATTTATGATCCAAGAAACAACGTCGTTAATGAAGGATTACAACATCTTGCGCTCGAACCAAAAAGAAATGTCAAGGCTTATCCAATATTCTTCATCAATGGATTTAAATTCAACATCAAGGAATATGGTGCTGAAAAATTAACATACAACGGTAGTGCATTTGTCAAAGACAGTAACGATCCAGACGAGCATATAAAATATTTTTACGGCGTCTTAACATAGGTTTTAGAATTGAAATATTATGTACAATCTGCAGAAAACGTTTTTGTATTCAAGTGCAATTGGTTCAGCAATATTCCTAGTTCTGGAATCGTGCACAAAGATTATAAACTTATAGAAATAAAGCACACCTCACATTACTATAAGTATGATCCTTTCATATTGGCCAACAAGCGTTATAAGTTTATTTTGCTCCGTATCCATCCTTAAAAAGAGATAAAGTTGATTGGTCTGCTATTTTTAAAACAAAGGCACGATTTACGTTTGATGGAATTAATATTCAAGAAGAAGCAGCGCATCAAACGGATCTTGAGCCAAACGATGAAATAATAATAGCTGATGATATTATTTTGGGTTTGTTAAATGATGAATCAAATGTTTTAAAAGAAGCATTTGAGAGTACAGAAGAGAACGATATAGAGTACAGAAGAGAACGATATATAGTACGAAATCGAGACTAAATCATAAGATGACGAAGACTGAAAATTTTGAATTTTTGTATCAGTTGTTATATGATGTATATTTTGAGTTTCAGCTATTATCTATAATGATGACTATGCTGTGAGTTATGACTTATATTTTTTTTTGAATTATGTATATATACTCAGGAGGTCTTATCTCACTTATGATGTTTTAGTGCAATTTTTATGCGATGATGATTCATCAAACATGTTTTGTAATAATGAACTAATATTTTTATCATTATAAGAAATGATATGTTTGCAACGGATATGCACGGAGATACTCTAGCAGTAGCCTTCTCCTTCTGCTAGTGTGGGTGCCCGTGGCACAGTGTCGGATTTACGTCCTGTGGTAGTGGTAGTGCCGAAGAACGTGGAGTAAGTATCAAATTTATTACATTTTCACTATACAAAATTTATTAAATTCGTACATCTTATTTTATACAGAGAATTTGAGGTCCAGCCGAGCGACTTTATTTTGCAAGTGTCGAGGAAGGCATTCATGAGCCAGATGTGTTGAATATGCGCTTATATGATTTTTGTTTGATGAAAGTAAACATATATATATATATATTCATTTAAATGTATTTGTTAATGTACTATTTTTCATAGATTAAATAAATATTTGTTGAATAAAATAAATTACACAGAATTTGAATTCAAACAGAAATTTTATTCAAACAAATATTTATTACAATTTTGAATAGTACAAATTCAAGCTCTCACTATACATAATTACATCACAATTCAATTTACATAAATTCCTCACTACATATCACTCAAACTCGTAGTTTATCTTCAACTTCATTCCAGTTAGAATCCAGCATCTGAGCAATCTGCAAAAATATTCACTAACGCAGTAAAATTGAAAAAGAAATATTTTTGCAATATAAAATAAAATATGGATTTTTGAAAATATTATTTGCCTCAGTTATTTGGGTTGTTCGTCACCATTTACATTTGAATTCATCATACACGAACAATGTGACATGCATAGTGTATCACTGTACATGCCACAAGGCGGTGCACACCGATATACACTTGTATTCTTATCAGGGACAGGTAATCATGAGTGGCTGCAATACACACATGTACACTTATACACGTGTGCACTGCCTCTCCAACTCGTGTGCGTAGCCAACAAAAGCAAGCATGCAAACAGAAAAACCAAAACAGTGCACCAAAGAAAATTAGAAAACTACAAGTAACAATGTAAATGCATCCAGATGACAGTGTGACAATGCACCATCAAGAAACCACTGCAACAATACCTCTAACTCAAAGAACAGATCACAAGACCACTATGCAGTGTACATGAATACAACAACAAGTCCAGCTACAACAAGACACAGTGCAGAAGCAAAACTGAGGAGTAAGTGCAACTGTGAAAATTGGATTGAGAAGGTGCAAATACAAGTTGTACAAGATTGCCACCAACATAGTAGTGTGCAAATGAAGACCACAAGTGTACAACAACTCCAGCAGTGACAGTGAAATATACAAGCTCAACTAACAGGACTGCAACAAACAATTGAACAACTACAAGTACAGGGAGCAATAAATCGAATGCAAATACCACAAATCCAGATTCAATTGCAAACATGTCAGGGAAACAACAAGTGTACAGAGACAATATGAACAAGTGATTCAGGCAAATATACAGAAACAACACAAACCAAGTTACAAACATCAAGTGGCGACCAAGTAGCGTGCGACAGTATCAAGTGAATTCAACATCAAGTGAGAAACAAAAATGATACAATCCAAACTAAGACTCCAGAAGAATCAGGCAATACAAAGAATGACTACTTCAGTCATAATCAAAAATGCACCAGTGAAACCAATGCAAAACTCAAGCCTGGCCGAGAACTGATACAAATGAACAAAAGACAAGTGCACAACAACATGAATACTGTAACAACCAAGGGTCAAGCAGCTGATATATGCAAACAAATTTTTGCAACAGAAAGTGGTGAAAATACAACTCGAAGCAATGCACCAAGTTCATATGTATAGCAAGCTACAATCTTAATGAATTAGATGAACAAGACTCAAGTATGTATACAGAGAGTATACAACATGACAATGCATGCACAAATATGCAAACAAACCAATGAATGACCAAGTGCATCAGGAATATGCAATCGTCTCAAGAACATAATAATACAGAAAGCATATGCAAGGGTCAAGAAAATGGATGCAACAGTGGTATGGCGAAATCCAAGAACTCAACAATGTCTGAACAACATAAATGCTCAGTGCAAGCTACACAAACCTCAAAGACCAGTGATGCAAACATGAACCACAATAATATGCAAACTCAAGCTTACAGAGAACAGATCAAATGAAGCATGTACGCATAGTATGAAGAACACTAAGGTTCAAGTGCAAAAGAAAGAAAGTTCCAAAGAAGTCAATGTCGTGTAAATCAATGCTACAGGGATGAACGAAATTCAACAGTGCAGAGATGACCAAGTCAAAAATCAAATACGTATCTTTGAAAAAGTCAAAAATCAAAAGAGGAAAGTTTTTGCCGTATCATTCAAGGAAAATCGAACGTTTCAAAATCAAGACCGTGTGCATCAAGTAAGTCACAGATATCAGGAAAGCAAGAATTAGGAAAGTGATGAAGTCAAGTAAATGAATACGAACAATTTCAAGGGTCTCGGAATTCATATAAATACCACACCCAAAATCATCATAGGTAGTGTGCAAAACAGGAACAATCGAAAATTCAAGTAATTAAATCCTGAAAAGCAAAAGGAACGAACAACGTACCAACGTTGATTCGCAATCACAAGGCAAGCAGCCGATCATCAGAGAAGCAGCGAGCAACACACTCGATCGAGCAAGGCAACATGCAAACCATAGAGTCGATCAACATAGGCGTGCTTCAAAAAAGCCCTAATTTGGATCGAAAAACTCAAGCCCTAATTTCATAGCGCAAAGAGGAACGAAAGCAAGGCCGCAATTACAAAAGCAAGAAGAAAAAGGAACGGGCAGAAGAAACGAATTGGGCCGGCCTTGTTTTAATATAAAAAGGGCTTTAGTTTATTTCAATTAGGGTTTTAGTTTTAAAATTGTTTTTAAGTTTGTTTTAAATTTAAATTCTCTTTTAAGGTTGTATCTTTTGAATCAAACCTTGGTAAATCACTACCTAGGATTTAGGTTGTGTCAGATTGTCTAGTTAGGATTAGTTCAGTGAGCAGGGTTTGCGAGTTTGCAAAACTTTATAGGCGGTAGCATGGGTTGCGAGTCTGTTAGAGTGTTTGTAAGCGGGAGATTGTTTAATTCTAATAGAAATCTGGGAATGCAGTAGTAGGCAGGGGTTGCCGAAGCTGGGTAAATTTTGTGTGTGATTTACTTTTCAGCATATTTACTTCTTTGCAGTTTAATTCGAGAAAATTTGCTATAACCCTATTCACATCCCCTCTAGGGTTAATCTAGATCCTATAAGTGGTATCAGAGCAAGGTTTTTTTCTTTAACTCTAGAGTCATGAATCCACCAAATAATGCTTTCTCTGAGGGGCAATCTATTGCTAGGCCACCCATGTTTAATGGGAATGATTATGCTTATTGGAAAGTTAGGATGGGTATTTATCTTAGTTCTGTTGATTATGATGTTTGGGACATTATTGAAACTGGCTATAAATCTCCCACTATGACTGTTGGTGATACTGAGATTCCTAAACCTAAGGATAGGTGGGATGCTAACGATAAGAAATTAAAAACTACAAATGCTAAAGCCATGAATGGTTTGATCTGTGCTCTTGATAAGACTGAACTTAATAGAATTTCTCATTGTAAAACTGCACAGGAAATTTGGCATACCTAGGAGGTGACACATGAAGGGACTTCTCAAGTCAAGGAGTCTCGTCTAGCCCTATTCAGCAATGAATACGAGAACTTTGTGATGGACAAACGAGAGAGCATAAAGTACATGTTCGGACGCTTTTCAACTTTGGTGTACAATGCTAGAGCGCTTGGGAAGGTATTCACTGAGGTATAGCTTGTGAGGAAGGTGCTTCGAGTCTTACCAATGAGCTTTGAGGCAAAAGTAATGGCAATACAAGAATCGAAAGATCTGAGTAAACTAAGCATGGAGGAGTTGATTGGCAACTTGATGACATATGAGCTTGAGCTAAAAGCAAAGGAGGAACGCAACAACTCCGAATCAAAGAAGAAGACGATTGGTTTAAAGAGCAAAGAAGAAAGCGACGATGAAGAAGAAGAAGATCCAATTGAAGAGCTTACAATGGCTGTCAATAATCTTAGAAAATGGACAAGATTCAAGCCACGTAAGAAGAAAACAAGTGGTAATAGGTCAAAAGATTCTGACAATTCCGATAATGAATTGACGTGCTTTAACTGCAAGAAGCCTGGTGTAACAACCCGCATATTTGTCGATTTTATATTTAATATTTTATTTAAATATTTTATCAATACTCGGAATTTAGTCCGAAAAGCTACTTTTTGCATACGGTCGAATTAGGACTCGGGACCACTCCCATTGAGTTTAAAATGCCGTTTGCGACCTTTTTGAGTATAAGCTTCGATATGTTTGGAGAAAGTTGATTTTTGCTACTTTTCACTTTGGGTTTGGGTTTGGGTTCAGCCCTATGTTTGGACTTATACTCAAAACTGAGCCACTCTTCCCCATTCACCCTCATTTCCTTCCTTTTTTCAGTTCTAAGGCAATAATGGTGGGAGAGATTGGAAATTAAAACTCCAAAACCCTAGTTTTCTCTTTCAAATCAAATCTTGCTCCAAACTAATAGAAGAACCCATTGGTAAGCTTCTCTTCTTCTTCTCCAACTTATTCTCTTACCAATTTCAGAAATTCCTAAGCCTAATTTTGGGAATGTTCTTGTTTTGAGCATAGATTCAAGCTCATTTGGGTTGTGTTGAAGAGAGGTTGATTCTCCATTTGCTTTCAAGCTTCTTCTTGTTTGATTTTGTAAAAAAGGTGAGATTTTTATCTCACATCTATGCTTATATTTATCTTCATTGTTAGGTCTGAATTCCTAACATTTATTCGTGTGCATTTGCTTTTGGTTTGGATTGATTTGGTGAATATTCCAATTTTTAGTGTTTTGGGTTCAATCCTATAAAAATCATAACTTTGATGTTTGAACATGTGTTTGGTGATGCATCGAGGAGCATATAGGGCCGGGTAGTTGATTAGCATAATCCCTTAGTGCCGTTGCTCGAGAGAATGCAATTTGGTGGAGGTTGGACCTCAATTGGATGGACTGGGAGGGGACTGGCAACAGGTCCGGTCGACCGAGCACTGCAGCCGGCCGACCGACCTGCTGCCAAGTGCATAAGCACTTCTCTGTTTAAGGTTCGGTCGACCGAGTACAGTGTTCGGCCGACCGACCTGCTTCCCGAGGAATTTTGAGAACAGGGTCCAGTCGACCGAGCTCTGTAGCCCGCCGACCGACCTGCTGCATTTTTGCCTATTTCGCCTAGTTGTTTGAATTTCCAACTTTAATCGATTCGTGTTGTTTCCTATGTGTTGTTATCATTTGTTATGACTTTGATGACTCCTTTATAGGGATTTTTGAATATCCATTTTGATGGATTCTTTATCGGTTTCGTTGGATTTTTATTCACATCTTCGTATGTGAATTTTAGTGATTGATTGTTCCTACAATCTTCTTTGTGTTTTGTCACTTTAAAAATATAAAGGTTTTCTATACTAGTAGTAAATATCAAAACTCTTTCCTCAAACGATTTCAATACTATTTTAATACCAAATTCGTTTATAAAACCGTTTTCCAATCTATTAGTATATATAAACCTTTACCTCACTCGTATGAGAAATCTAATTAAACGACTTAGTAAAACAAGTGGTATGAAACGCTTGCGTTCACTTTGTCGGTTAATTCTTGGACTTGTTCGATTGAATCTCTTGTGACAATTTTATAGTGGAGATCTACAGTTTGTTCGTAAATATTTAAGTTAAGCAAGTGGTTATGGGACATGAAGCTAAACTCATATATTTACTAGCTTAGTGTAATTGACACTTCTCGTTGATCATGACGATCATCTTTGTGATTTAGACTAGCAATGTGTGATGTCTCTTTGTCTGCGAGGGAGACTAAACCCCGTTTTGTGGAGTTTCGACTCAATTTGGTGGGGTAGCAACCCATGGTCTTCGGGCCGTTTGTGGAGCTTCGGCTCAATTTGTGATGGTTAGCAACCATGGAATTAGCGTTCCGTTTGTGATACACATGTTGGCGAGCTTTATGCTCCCGTTTGTGATAGGCCTCCCCCTCTTTGTGATTTCTGGATTTCTTGAGATGATTTCTAGAATTTGTGTTTCACCAATTTTCGTGATTTCCATCGATAAGCTTTATCGATATTTGTGTATTGGTGAATTTGTGCGTCATTGACTTTTGTGATTTCTGGATTTCGTGTGTTGAATTCTGGAATTTGTGTGTCATTGACTTTTGTGATTGACATTGATATTATCATCAATATTTATGGTTTGGTGAACTAAATTAGGAGTATGACGTTTCTGTGATTCTTATGTAGATTTTGTGACATTGAATAATCCCTTGATGATTTTCAACTGCTTATATATATCACAGCTTGGCATTGTGATTATTATGTGCTTAGTCATATCTCTTATTCTATATCGTTTCATCTGATATTTATAGTTAGACTGATCCGTTTATTATTTTCTTATTAAATAATACTCGGGTCAGACCGAGATGTTACAGGTGCTTCTGCTTGACTTCTCTCCAGGGATCCATTACTCTGACCTTTTGCTTACTACTTAGATTAGTAGTTTTTGTTGTATACTCTTGAGATATTGACTCATAGATGTATTCTTTTGTATAGCACGTGTTGCTATTCTTGTGTATTATTGTGGATCTTTTTGACCACTACTCTGATATACACTTCCATGTGTTAATTATATATTCATATCTTCTTCCGCCTTTGTGATATGAATTATCTGTGACTGATTTATGTTATGTTTATTTCTGTATTTGTTTCCGAAGATATTATAGCCACTGTGTGGTAGCTTTGAGTTTGTGTCGGTATGTCAGATTTCCTCTTGATAAAGTATTGCAAGTTATACTATCTGACATATCAATGCTCGCACAAAGCAATTACACGGATGGTCGCTCCTCAACAGCCTTATTCTCCGTGCTAGTCGACAGCATTCACCGTAATGTTCTTGGCTAGCGTGGGTATAGAGGTGGGGCTTCACAGCTTGGTATCAGAGCCAAACTTCAGAACAGTATGGAATATTATAACAAGGATCATCGTCCTAAGTCTTTCTTAGGAGTCGTGCTTTAGGATTTTATTCGGATCTACGTACCGTTCTATCCTATTTTCTTTTATGATTCCTTGTTTTGTCTATCAAGATTGCTTGATCTTCATTAGTGAATAATCTTCTTCTTGCTCTTCTTTCTTTCAAAGGAAGAGGAATGTCTAGACCAGGCCATCCCAGAGCTGGACCATCTAGTGTTCCACCCCAAGATGGAGTTTTTATGACTTCTCAACAGCTTCTTGATTTAGTGACGAATGCTCAAGCAGCTGGAGCTAACCCGGAACCTACTCACCCAAAATCGGGATTTGCACGCTTGTGTACTAATTTGGGTGGGGAGCCATTCAAAGGTTCCGAAACTGTTATTGAAGTACAGGCTTGGCTAAGGTCATGCGATCGAATCTTTTCTCGCATGAATCTTATTGACCTTCACCGAGTTCAGGTGGCCTCTAGTATGCTTCGAGAAAGAGCATTGGATTGGTAGGAGCTTCTTATTTCTGAGATTAATGAAGCGGATCTCACTTGGGAGCAATTCCGGGAACGCTTCGAGTTGAAATTTGTACCGGAAGCAGAGAAAGTGACATTGGCTCGACGATTTATAGACCTTGTTCAAGGTGAGTCCTCCGTGACCGATTACGCCGCCTCCTTCGAGTCGCTTTCCAAATATGGAGTTGAATACATCAACACCCCTTTAAAGAAGAACCAGAGGTTCGTCTATGGCTTAAACAAAAAATCTCAAGAAGCCATTACTTTTAAAATTAGAAGTTTCTTTCGACCAACTCGTTGATATCGCTCTTCGTCTTGAAGAGGCGGATAGGGAGAATGATGTTGAAGTGGTGGATTCCAAACCAAACTTCAACAACAAGAAGAGGCCAAACAAATTCAAAGGCCCCTATCCTAATAAGAAAGGGAAGCAAGCAACCTCCGTGGCAAAGACTTCTTCCTTTGGTCGTGGGGAATGCTATAATTGTGGTTCGAAGGACCATTATGCGAACAAGTGCCCAAAGTCTCTCTCTTGTCGCTACTGCAAAGTTCCCGGTCATGTTATATCTTCATGCCCCAAGCTTCAGGGTAAGAAGGAGGGAAAGCTAAATGTTGCTCAAGTCCCTGGCAACACATCTCGTGGCCAAGGTATTTCTCATTCTATTCTGGATGGAATTATTTTATTTCGTGATCATCCTAATCGAGTTCTTTTTGATACGGGTGCGTCCCATTCTTTTATATCAAAAGAACTTGTTGATACATTTTCCTTGGATGTTTTGTGTTTAATGACTTCTTTGAGAATTGCGAATCCGGTTGGTGGATCCGCGACAATCAGTTTATTATGTAAAGATGTCGAGATTATTTTGTGTGATTTTTCTTTCCGAGCCGATTTGCATGTCATGCGATATTTAGGCTTTGGAATGATTTTGGGAATGGATTGGCTTAACCGTTATGAAGCTCATATCCTATGTCCTGAGCGGACTATTCATCTTCGACATCCTCAATCTGTTAAGCAGGTTTCTATTAATCTTAAAGATTCAGATTCCAGTTTGGTTGCATCTTTATATTCTTTAAATCCTCGTGATGACGATGATGACGATGAGGATGATATTATTTCTCTTATTCACGTCATTCGTGAATTTTCCGACTTATTCGAGCCCGTTTTAGGATTACCACCTATTTTTGTGAAGAAATCCGATGGAACACTTAGGCTTTGCATTGACTACCGCAAGTTTAATGATCTTACTATCAAAAATAAATATCCTTTACCTCGGATTGATGATCTATTCGATCAACTTTGTGGTGATAGAGTCTTTTCACTATTAGACTTAGCTACCGGATTTCATCAGCTTCGTATTGCAGAGGATAGTATTCCTTTGACATCGTTTCGTACTCGTTATGGATCTTATGAATGGCTTGTTATGCCATTTGGTCTAACGAATGCTCCGGCGTATTTCGTTGACCTTATGAATAGAGTTTTCAAAGACTTCCTCGACCGGTTTGTTCTCATCTTTATCGATGATATTCTTGTGTATTCTATAACCGAGGAGGAGCATGAAAAACATCTTCGGATTGTGTTGGAAACTCTTAGGAGTAATCAATTAAAGGCAAAATTTTATAAGTGCCACTTTTGGAAATCTTGTGTGAAGTTTTTCGGTCATATTATTTCCGAATCCGGAATTTCCGTGGATCCTTCAAAGAATGAAGCGATTCAAGATTGAAAGAGACGGGAGAGTGTGACAGAGATTCGTAGTTTTCTTGGATTGGCGGGTTATTACCGCCATTTTATCAAAGACTTTTCTAAGATTGTCATACCTCTCACTAGTTTGACGAAGAAAGGTGTTAAATATATTTGGTCGGACAAATGTGAAGCTTCTTTTCAGACATTAAAAGAGCTTCTTTCTGATGCTCCTATTCTTGTTATTCCCGAGGGGAATCAGGATTTCGTTGTTTATACCGATGCTAGTCGCGTTGGTTTGGGTGCCAATCTTATGCAAAGAGAACGTGTTATTGCTTATGCTTCTAGGCAATTGAAGCCTGCCGAGACTAGATATGCCACTCATGATTTAGAACTCGCGGCTATTGTTTTCGCTCTTCGGATTTGGCGTCATTATCTTTTAGGAGAGAAATTTGTTCTTTACACGGATCATAAGTCTTTGAAGTATTTATTTTCTTAAAAGGAACTTAATTAACATCAACAACGTTGGCTCGAGTTACTTGCTCCTTATGATCTTGATATTCTTTATACTCCCGGTAAGGGTAATCGTGTCGCCGATGCCCTTAGCCGTAAACAACAAGCTGTTGTTTCTTTGATGATATCCGAATGGAACGATCTCGAGATTTTATCCACTTGCGAAATTCGATACCGTGTTTCCGATTTATGTTCATCTCTTGTTTTATGTAGCCTTGAGGCTCATCCTTCTCTTTTTGACCGCATTCTTGAAGCTCAAAGGCTAGATCCCGAATTGGCTCTTCTTGGCCAAAATATTAAGGGTAAGATTGATATTGAAAGTTTGAAAGACTTTGATATTGATTTTCGTGGCGGCATTCGAAAATTTGGTAGACTTATCATGCCAAATATTAGTGATCTTCGTAAAGATATTTTAGAAGATTCACATCGTTCTAAATTTACCATTCATTCCGGTAGTAGTAAAATGTACGCGGATATGAAGCGACTTTATTATTGGGAGGGAATGAAACTTGACATCGCTAACTTCGTTAAGCGCTGCATGACTTGCCAACTCATTAAGGCCGAACATCAAAGGCCCGGTGGGTTATTGCAACCTTTAGAAATTCCAATTTGGAAGTGGGACAATATTTCCATGGATTTTATAGATGGCCTTCCCCGTTCTCGATCGGGTCATGATAGCTTATGGGTGATCGTTGATAGACTTACTAAATCCACCCATTTTATTCCCGTTCGGTCTAACCGAACCGTTCCTCTTTTGGCCAAGCTCTTTATCAAAGAGATTGTTAAATTGCATGGAGTTCCTACTTCTATTGTTAGTGATCGCGATCCATTGTTTACTAGTGGATTTTGGAAGAGTCTTCAAAAGGCTTTGGGAACGAAGCTTAATTTTAGCACCGCTTATCATCCCCAGTCCGATGGACAAACTGAGCGTGTGAATCAAACTCTTGAAGATCTTCTTCGTGCATGTGTGCTTGATTTTGGGGGAAGTTGGGAAGATCATATTTCACTTGTTGAATTTTTCTATAATAATAGCTTCCAATCTAGTATTGGTATGGCACCTTTCGAGGCACTCTATGGAAGGCTATGCCGATCTCCTTCTTATTGGCTTGAGGCCGGTGAGAAGCTGGTTTTAGGTCCAGATTTTATTCATGATTCCACAGAAAAGATTGATCTTATTCGACATAGGATGAAAGAAGCCCATAGTAGACAAAAATCCTATGCCGATAACCGGAGAAGGAGGTTAGAATTTTCTGTGGGAGATCTTGTGTTCATTCGTGTTTCACCTATGAAAGGTGTTGTACGTTTCAGTCGATCGGGAAAATTGGCGCCTCGATATATTGGGCCATTTCCTTTCACTGAACGTATTGGTTCCATGGCTTATCGCCTTTTATTACCGGCTCAATTTTCTGCTATCCATGATGTGTTTCACGTTTCTCAACTTCGGAAATGTCTTCGAGATTCCGATTCTATTCTTGAGCCTGGTGTTGTGGAAGATATTGAAGTTTCGCCTAATTTAACTTATGAACAACATCCTATTCGTGTCATTGCTTCGGAGGTCAAACGATTCGAAATAAAGATGTTCCGCTTGTTAAAGTTCAATGGTCTTCAAATCCTAAGGATTGTTCTTGGGAATCTAGAGAGTTCATCAAGCAAACACATCCGGACTTACTTTCCCGTGCTCTTTAAGGTGAACTTCTTATTTCAAATTTCTTTTGTGTTGAATATGCTTTTATGGTTGTTACTACATATCTACTTCTTAAATATTGCGAGGACGCAATTTCTTTAAAGAAGGGAGTCTGTAACAACCCGCATATTTGTCGATTTTATATTTAATATTTTATTTAAATATTTTATCAATACTCGAAATTTAGTCCGAAAAGCTACTTTTTTCATACGGTCGAATTAGGACTCAGGACCACTCCCATTGAGTTTAAAATGCCGTTTGCGACCTTTCTGAGTATAAGCTTCGATATGTTTGGAGAAAGTTGATTTTTGCTACTTTTCACTTTGGGTTTGGGTTTGGGTTCAGCCCTATGTTTGGACTTATACTCAAAACTGAGCCACTCTTCCCCATTCACCCTCATTTCCTTCCTCTTTTCAGTTCTAAGGCAATAATGGTGGGAGAGATTGGAAATTAAAACTCCAAAACCCTAGTTTTCTCTTTCAAATCAACTCTTGCTCCAAACTAATAGAAGAACCCATTGGTAAGCTTCTCTTCTTCTTCTCCAACTTATTCTCTTACCAATTTCAGAAATTCCTAAACCTAATTTTGGGAATGTTCTTGTTTTGAGCATAGATTCAAGCTCATTTGGGTTGTGTTGAAGAGAGGTTGATTCTCCATTTGCTTTCAAGCTTTTTCTTGTTTGATTTTGTAAAAAAGGTGAGATTTTTATCTCACATCTATGCTTATATTTATCTTCGATTATTAGGTATGAATTCCTAACATTTATTCGTGTGCATTTGCTTTTGGTTTGGATTGATTTGGTGAATATTCCAATTTTTAGTGTTTTGGGTTCAATCCTTTAAAAATCATAACTTTGATGTTTGAACATGTGTTTGGTGATGCATCGAGGAGCATATAGGGCCGGGTAGTTGATTAGCATAATCCCTTAGTGTCGTTGCTCGAGAGTATGCAATTTGGTGGAGGTTGGACCTCAATTGGATGGACTGGGAGGGGACTGGCAACAGGTCCGGTCGACCGAGCACTGCAACCGGCCGACCGACCTGCTGCCAAGTGCATAAGCACTTCTCTGTTTAAGGTTCGGTCGACCGAGTACAGTGTTCGGCCGACCGACCTGCTTCCCGAGGAATTTTGAGAATAGGGTCCGGTCGACCGAGCTCTGTAGCCGGCCGACCGACCTGCTGCATTTTTGCCTATTTCGCCTAGTTGTTTGAATTTCCAACTTTAATCGATTCGTGTTGTTTCCTATGTGTTGTTATCATTTGTTATGACTTTGATGACTCCTCTTTAGGGATTTTTGAATATCCATTTTGATGGATTCTTTATCGGTTTCGTTGGATTTTTATTCACATCTTCGCATGTGAATTTTAGGATTGATTGTTCCTACAATCTTCTTTGTGTTTTGTCACTTTAAAAATATAAAGGTATTCTATACTAGTAGTAAATATCAAAACTCTTTCCTCAAACGATTTCAATACTATTTTAATACCAAATTCGTTTGTAAAACCGTTTTCCAATCTATTAGTATATATAAACCTTTACCTCACTCGTATGAGAAATCTAATTAAACGACTTAGTAAAACAAGTGGTATGAAACGCTTGCGTTCACTTTGTCGGTTAATTCTTGGACTTGTTCGATTGAATCCCTTGTGACAATTTTATAATGGAGATCTACAGTTTGTTCGTAAGTATTGAAGTTAAGCAAGTGGTTATGGGACATGAAGCTAAACTCATATATTTACTAGCTTAGTGTAATTGACACTTCTCGTTGATCATGACGATCATCTCTGTGATTAGACTAGCAATGTGCGATGTCTCTTTTTCTGCAAGGGAGACTAAACCCCGTTTTGTGGAGTTTCGACTCAATTTGGTGGGGTAGCAACCCATGGTCTTCGGGCCGTTTGTGGAGCTTCGGCTCAATTTGTGATGGTTAGCAACCATGGAATTAGCGTTCAGTTTGTGATACACGTGTTGGCGAGCTTTATGCTCCCGTTTGTGATAGGCCTCCCCCTCTTTGTGATTTCTGGATTTCTTGAGATGATTTCTAGAATTTGTGTTTCACCAATTTTCGTGATTTCCATCGATAAGCTTTATCGATATTTGTGTATTGGTGAATTTGTGCGTCATTGACTTTTGTGATTTCTGGATTTCGTGTGTTGAATTCTGGAATTTGTGTGTCATTGACTTTTGTGATTGACATTGATATTATCGTCAATATTTATGGTTTGGTGAACTAAATTAGGAGTATGACGTTTCTGTGATTCTTGTGTAGATTTTGTGACATTGAATAATCCCTTGATGATTTTCAACTGCTTAAATATATCACAGCTTGGCATTGTGATTATTATGTGCTTAGTCATATCTCTTATTCTATATCGTTTCATCTGATATTTATAGTTAGACTGATCCGTTTATTATTTTCTTATTAAATAATACTCGGGTCAGACCGAGATGTTACAGGTGCTTCTGCTTGACTTCTCTCCAGGGATCCATTACTCTGACCTTTTGCTTACTACTTAGATTAGTAGTTTTTGTTGTATACTCTTGAGATATTGACTCATAGATGTATTCTTTTGTATAGCACGTGTTGCTATTCTTGTGTATTATTGTGGATCTTTTTGACCACTACTCTGATATACACTTCCATGTGTTAATTATATATTCATATCTTCTTCCGCCTTTGTGATATGAATTATCTGTGACGGATTTATGTTATGTTTATTTCTGTATTTGTTTCCGAAGATATTATAGCCACTGTGTGGTAGCTTTGAGTTTGTGTCGGTATGTCGGATTTCCTCTTGATAAAGTATTGCAAGTTATACTATCTGACATATCAATGCTCACACAAAGCAATTACACGGATGGTCGCTCCTCAACAGCCTTATTCTCCGTGCTAGTCGACAGCATTCACCGTAATGTTCTTGGCTAGCGTGGGTATAGAGGTGGGGCGTCACACCTGGCCACTTCAAACAACAATGCCCACTTCTCAAAAACAACAAAGGAAAGAAAAAGAAGAAGAAGGCCTTTGCAGCGACTTGGGATGATGAAGAAGGAGAGGAAGTTTTGAATAGTAGCTCAGAGGAGACTAACTTGTGTCTTATGGAAAAATCAGATTCAGAAGCAAGCTTAGAGGAATCCAGTGAGGGAGGTGACTATTCTCATAAAGAACTTGCTTTGATGTGTTGTGATCTTACTAAAATAGTTGATACTCTTGAATCTAAAATTGAAAAACTGAAATCTGATAGGAGAGAACTTGTCCATGAAAATTTTAGATTAGAAACTGAACTTGAAAACATTCAAAACCTAGACTGTAAAAAATGTAAAATTTTAGATTCAGAATTATCAAGACTTAAGAATAGCTTTGAGAATCTTGAAAAATAAAACTTGAGTCTTAAGGAAACCATTGACACTAGGAAAAAGGATTTTATAAATAGATGCACCTCACTTGTAACTGAAAACACAACACTAAAAAACCAAAGTCCAAAATCTTGAGAAATCTCTGAATAACTTTTCAAGAGGAGAAAAATCATTCAACATGTTATTGGGAAATCAAATTTTTGCTAACAACAGAAAAGGACTAGGCTCTGGGAAAACAAGTTAATGATAATGCAAAAGGTAAGAGTGTCTTTGCTAGATGTGAAATAATTGGACATCGTGTTGAAAATTGTAGTCATAGGAACAAGAACACAAAATTTATACAAGTTTGGGCTCCTAAGAATTCTACAAACAAATTTCATGTCTATTGGAACAAGAATAAAAGGACAAAACAAGTTTGGGTTCCAAAGGGATTGTTTATTCACAATACTTCTTCCACTAACAATCATGGATCTATAAAAACTAATAGGTCATAAAAATCTTTCATCGTGTAGGTATGGTGGCAGGCTAAGGAACAACAACAGTGTTCTCTGGATTTTGGCTGTTCCAAAAACACAACGGGCAACAAAGCAAAGTTCCTTAGCCTAGTACAAAGATGACAGAATCACAATGGGCAGTCACGAAAAATCATCGTAAAGGTAAAACAGGTGAAGGTATATTTATTTGATCGATATATTAAATGTGATAATCTGCACCGTATTTTGAATTAAATCAGCCAACAATAATGTGATGATAAAGAGATGATGATTTTTTGATTCTGACTTGTTCAAACATAGTTGGCCAATTATATTTATGCCAAAAACACTATTCTTTGAATTACTTCATACATATACGTTTGGATTAAACATAGTGTTTTGTTGGATGATAATACATTAGGTTATAATACGGCTAACTCTATATTCGCAGTTTCTGATTATTTACACGACTTCAATTCGAATTCAAGAATGCTGTTAAAAATTGAGTTTGAGTTTTTATGTACACTTCATAGTCTGGTCTATCAAATTTAATTAGTGATGTTTTGAAGTGAAAGAGAAATTCAGATGCAGATCATACTGGTAATTTAGTTGACAGAAAACTTACTAGTTGAACGTGATTTATGGTGAGACATTTAGTAACTGCATCGTTTTTCAAAGAAAATATCTGCATATTTTTCATTACAAATAATTTTCAAATAGCAGAAATTTTTTCTCATATAACCCCTTTGAGAAAATCATTTTTGACCATATTTTCAAATTAGTCATTTTGAAAAAATTATTTGATTTTAAATGACAAATTTTGACTAATCCGACTCCCTACTAATTATCAAAAAGATAAATAGTGATTGAAAAGCTGATAAGTGTTGACATTTAACATACATTACTCAAAACAGTATATTTGGAAAATTTCTTTAGGAATTCAAACAAGAGTTATAAAAACTTTTTGTTGTTGGGTAAAGATTCCATGACCATTTCTATGTCTATCATATTTCTATCGACCATTGTTTATCAAAAATTCAATATAGTTTGTCGATATGTGGTACTATAATCAGGGATCATTCGTTTTTCATTTTACATTTTTTAAGTAAAAATAAATAAATACCAAAGTATTCACTCTCATTTAAAAGTCCTCACGGCTATGCATGAGTGAATTACTTGGAATTTGTTATGTGCTTCCATGCTCATTTAAAAGTCATTACGGTTATGCATGTATGGAACGCATATCAAAATTGATTTATTAAATAAACAAGTTGATTCTAATCCCATTTAAAAGTCCTCACGGTTATGAGTGATTAGAAGATACTTGAATTCATTTTTAAAAAATTAAATTGGAATACTACTAATCTCATTTAAAAGTCCTAACGGTTATGCATGATTAGTAGATATTCAAATCCCTGATATAAATGTACCACAAGTAGATGCAACTGTATGGTTTTATATGATGACATCATTACCATAATTTCTAAAAGTGGAATATGCGCCTAACAAGAAGTAGTTATGATTTTTGTTTGATTTTTATTGAAGTTTAATATTTATATTCAAATTGAGTTTTAATGTTGGATTAATATCGATCACTTTATCTCTATTTTCTCTAACACTATTATTCTTTTGCTGATAACAAAAGGGGGAGAGAAAAGTTAAGATTTTGTCAAATAAAATCAAGCAAAGGTCAAATAATTTTCCATTTGCATCTAGGCGCATTTGTATATTTCTATTTATATGCATATATGTAGGGGGAGCATCATGTAGAGAAGAAGCATTCAAATAGGGGGAGCAATTAAAGTATATCATTGATCAAATACATTTAACACAGTCAAAATCTTAAATATATGTTTGTTATCATCAAAAGGGGGGATCGTTGAATATGCGCTTATATGATTTTTGTTTGATGATAATAAACATATATTTATATATATATATATATATATATACATTTAAATGTATTTGTTAATGTACTATTTTTCATAGATTAAACAAATATTTGTTGAATAAAATAAATTACACAGAATTTGAATTCAAACAGAAATTTTATTCAAACAAATATTCATTACAATTTTGAATAGTACAAATTCAAGATCTCACCATACATATACAATTTTGATTCTAATTACATCTCAATTCAATTTACATAAATTCCCCACTACATATCACTCACACTCGTAGTTTATCTTCAACTTCATTCCAGTTAGAATCCAACATCTGAGAAATCTGTAAAAATATTCACTAACGCAGTAAAATTGAAAAAGAAATATTTTTGCAATATAAAATAAAATATGGATTTTTGAAAATATTATTTGCCTCAGTTATTTGGGTTGTTCGTCATCATTTACATTTGAATTCATCATACACGAACAATGTGACATGCACAGTGTATCACTGTACATGCCATAAGGCCGTGCACACCGATATACACTTGTATTCTTATCAGGGACATGTAATCATGAGTGGCTGCAATACACACGTGTACACTTATACACGTGTGCACTGCGTCGCCAACTCGTGTGCGCAGCCAACAAAAGCAAGCATGCAAACAGAAAAACCAAAACAGTGCACCAAAGAAAATTAGCAAACTACAAGTGACAATGTGAATGCATCCAGATGACAGTGTGACAGTGCACCATCAAGAAACCACTGCAACAATACCACTGACTCAAAGAACAGATCACAAGACCACTATGCAGTGTACATGAATACAACAACAAGTCCAGCTACAACAAGACACAATGCAGAAGCAAAACTGAGGAGTAAGTGAAACTGTGAAAATTGGATTGAGCAGGTGCAAGTACAAGTTATACAAGATTGCCACCAACATAGTAGTGTGCAAATGAAGATCACAAGTGTACAACAACTCCAGCAGTGACAGTGAAATATGCAAGCTCGACTAACAGGACTGCGACAAACAATTGAACAACTACAAGTACAGGGAGCAATAACTCAAATGCAAATACCACAAATCCAGATTCAATTGCAAACAGGTCAGGGAAACAACAAGTGTACAGAGGCAATATGAACAAGTGACTCAGGCAAATATACAGAAACAACACAAACCAAGTTACAAACATCAAGTGGCGACCAAGTAGCATGTGACAGTATCAAGTGAATTCAACATCAAGTGAGAAACACCAATGATACAATCCAAACTGAAACTCCAGAAGAATCAGGCAGTACAAAGAATGACTACTTCAGTCATAATCAAAAATGCACCAGTGAAACCAATGCAAAACTCAAGCCTGGCCGAGAACTGATACAAGTGAACAGAAGACAAGTGCACAACAACATGAATACTGTAACAACCAAGGGTCAAGCAGCTGATACATGCAAACAAATTTTTGCAACAGAAAGTGGTGAAAATACAACTCGAAGCAATGCACCAAGTTCATATGTACAGCAAGCTACAATCTCAATGAATTAGATGAACAAGACTCAAGTATGTATACAGAGAGTATACAACATGACAATGCATGCACAAATATGCAAACAAACCAATGAATGACCAAGTGCATCAGGAATATGCAATCGTCTCAAAATCATAATAATACAGAAAGCATATGCAAGGGTCAAATAAATGGATGCAACAGTGGTATGACGAAATCCAAGAACTCAACAATGTCTGGACAACATAAATGCTCAGTGCAAGCTACACAAACCTCAAAGACCGGTGATGCAAACATGAACCACAATAATATGCAAACTCAAGCTTACAGAGAACAGATCAAATAAAGCATGTACGCATAGTATGAAGAACACTAAGGTTCAAGTGCAAAAGAAAGAAAGTGCCAAAGAAGTCAATGCCGTGTAAATCAATGCTACAGGGATGAACGAAATTCAACAGTGCAGAGATGACCAAGTCAAAAATCAAATATGTATCTTTGAAAAAGTCAAAAATCAAAAGAGGAAAGTTTTTGCCGTATCATTCAAGGAAAATCGAACGTTTCAAAATCAAGACCGTGTGCATCAAGTAAGTCACAGATATCAGAAAAGCAAGAATTAGGAAAGCGATGAAGTCAAGTAAATGAATACGAACATATTCAAGGGTCTCGGAATTCATATAAATACCACACCCAAAATCATCATAGGTAGTGTGCAAAACAGGAACAATCGAAAATTCAAGTAATTAAATCCTGAAAAGCAAAAGGAACGAACAACGTACCAACGTTGATTCGCAATCACAAGGCAAGCAGCCGATCATCAGAGAAGTAGCGAGCAACACACTCGATCGAGCAAGGCAACACGCAAACCAGAGAATCGATCAACATAGGCGTGCTTCAGAAAAGCCCTAATTTGGATCGAAAAACTCAAGCCCTAATTTCAGAGCGCAAAGAGGAACAAAAGCAAGGCCGTAATTTTACAAAAGCAAGAAGAAAAAGGAATGGGCAGAAGAAACGAATTGGGCCGGCCTTGTTTTAATATAAAAAGGGCTTTAGTTTATTTCAACTAGGGTTTTAGTTTTAAAATTGTATCTTTTGAATCAAACCTTGGTAAATCACCACCTAAGATTTAGGTTGTGTCAGATTGTCTAGTTAGGATTAGTTCAGTGAGCAGGGTTTGCGAGTTTGCAAAACTCTATAGGCGGTAGCAGGGGTTGCGAGTCTGTTAGAGTGTTTGTAAGCGAGAGACTGTTTAATTCTAATAGAAATCTGGGAATGCAGCAGTAGGCAGGGGTTGCCGAAGCTGGGTAAATTTTGTGTGTGATTTACTTTTCAGCATATTTACTTCTTTGTAGTTTAATTCGAGAAAATTTGCTATAACCCTATTCACCCTCGCCCCTCTAGGGTTAATCTAGGTCCTACAAGATGTCGGGATGTTAGGCTCACTGGAATGATATTTCCGATCACATCAAGAATTCCATATTTATGGACTTGATGGTAAGTTTAAATTTATAATTTATTTGTAAATTAATACAATGTATATAATTCAAACCAATATCAATTTCAATATGCAAGCCGCTGTTCATGTAGACCTGCAAGATATGGATGTTTTTGTCAATCACTAAAACCTAAGAACGCATAAAAATTATAGAGACACCGTATCAAAAGCCAAGAGAGCGGGAAAGAAGCCATCTTGGATGGGAGCTGATGTATGGGCTTAATTTCTTCAATTGTGGGATACTCCACAGTTGAAGGTAAGTTGTATATATCATTTCATTTTGTTATTACATTTTGTTTAAAATTCGTATATTAGGTGCATTAATATAGTTAATTGTGTGTTTAAATTTATAGGAATTGTCGGCATAGAATAGGGCAAACAGGGCTAAAATTCCTTCATTGCACCACGGTGGGTCAAAGTCCTTCCAACAGCATAGGAGGAAATTGGTAAAATTATAAAATGCATTTTTAAATAGTTGCAAAATAATTTAGTCATATTGGTAACATTATTCATTTGTATATATAACTTCAGTTTCGGAAATATAATCGTGAGTCTACACTGACCGAGGTCTTCACTCACACACTTACCATCGAGCGCACGGACGATGAAAGAAATATTTCGTATGAATTTACTGACAATAAATCTAAATCTGTGATGGTAAATTTTTTTAAGTTTTTTACTGCATATTTGATAAGTTATTTATTATTAGAGACTACTGTTCGTCATCGCAGGAGAGATACGATGTAGAGAAAGCTCATGTGGCGCAGTTCATTGGCCGTGAGTTGAGCTTAGAGGAGGAGGACTGTATTTGGGATGCTCTCATTGACCCGCCTACTCGTAATAGGCTTTGTGGATATGGAAATCGAGAGATAAACTTCTTCATTAACTAATATATAAATTATATTTAATCCTAAAGAAAATTATATTCCAATTAAATAATTTATAGGCAGTGATCATCTAAAGGGCTTTTAGGAGATTCCGACCAAGAAGGAGATAGCTCAGCTGAAGTAGCAGATGGCAGAATTCAATGACTGACAGAAGAGGGGAGGACCGTCGCTATATTGCTAGCTTGTGCAGTTTTGTTGCGGCATTTAGCGATGGCTACCGTCGGTCGACGACGACCGCCGACGACTATCCGCCATCGCTAAATGAATCCGTTCGTATAGTGCTATTACTGTCAAATAATTTGTCGGCGTTAATATTGTTTGCTACCTCCTAAACTACCACCCACTTATGAGTTCAAAATAGGAAAGGGCTCACCGACCCGAGACAAAACTTACTTCCAATGATATATAATCTCTCTATTGTTTTTCAAAAGAAAACCAAAGAAAGAGAGGGAGAAAAGAAGGCTAATTTATAGTTTAGTTTGTATTATAGTCATTATATTTTTATTTTTATTTTAGATGGGTGAAATTTGTACCTATAATACATTAGCATCTGAACACCTCAAAATCAACTTCATTGATCAAACTACTTAGTCAACACAGTGAAAAGTATTTATTTTTCAGAAAATAGATACATGCATAATGACTTATATCAGCTATATAAAATAAGTGGTCAAAAGCAAAAAAATGAAGAAAATATTCTCCTGCATACATTTTGCACTTTCATTTATAAGAAGATTTTTGATTTCATGCTCTACTGACTCAATAATAGTGTGATACACTGTGAAGAATGAAAATCTCCCCAAAAAATTGGGCTGAGAAATCAAACCAAATGGCACCAAACTTATAAATGAAAATAACATCAGTTAGGGATGAATCTCATAAAACTTGCATCATTACCTACACATCATTTAGTTGAGCAACAGTGTATAAATAATAATAAGTTTAACTTATTTACCTACCATACCAAAAAGCAATCATGATGTGGCTAAGTGAGACCAGCCGCAAATGTATTCTGATTCACTGTCAACAATTGCCCTAGCGACAAAAAATACGAATAACTGCATCAATACTTAAATTCATTCTCAATCTGAAAGTTTTCATTATTATTAATCAACCAGCAATTGCTTGTTCAGTTGAAAAACTAACCACCATGCAACCAGGTATGGCTTGTACAGCTTGCTATGGTTAGTTTGAGGTGAATTCATGACTAATTGAGTGAACAGATGACTGTTTGTAGACCATTACAATAATATACCTGTTTAGTTTATCATTCTTTCCTACTTTTGCCCTAAACGAACAAGTTTCACATCCTGATAAGATGAAAACCAGCCACAAGACTAGTTTTGTAAAAAATAGAGGTAGAATTAAAAAGGCGAAGTCTTCGTCGTTTAATTAAAATGGAGAAGTCTTCACCATTTTATTGCTTCCTTATATTAGACATGAAACAAAGTGACAAAACTTTTATCGTTTTAAGATTTTGCTGCTTTATATTTAAAACGGCAATCACTTCACTATTTTGACGGACAGTCCCTTGCTCAGTTAACCAGCCACAAAATAAAAAAAAACACGATCAACTGAACAAGCTATACAAGGTTGCGTAGTGGCTATAACAAGTCATTGCTGGTTGTGCTAGTCTTTGTCGTTTTATATTTAAAACGGCAAAGATTTTGCTATATTAAATAAATGCATACGCTTTGTCGTTTTGAATACCTAACATTCAATTGCAAATGGTTAGTTTACAACGGCTAGTTTATAACTGTATATAACATTCCTCCCTTCTTTCTTCCTACACAACAAAACTTCTTCATTTCTTTCTCCTCTACAACACAATGCCTTCTTCCACTAAAATTTTGAAAAAAAAACAGTAAGCAAAAAGTCCATTTTCATATCACAAACTCAACCATTTAATTCATCATACCTTCTATTGATTTTTTCGATGTCCGTCCCCGTGTACCAACACCAAACTCTTCTACCGCAATACGAGTATGGTTATACACTGTATTCAAACATGTGCTACACTCAACCCTACAATCTTCATGTTCATGTTGGCTTCCATCATCATCAACAACCTTACTACTATTCTACTGCTCCTCAACCATACTTCCAGCACAATCCCGTCACTCATCAAGTTGGCGCGTACGAAGATCATTCATCATATATGTCATTGATGATGCAATGTGACCAACATAAACAGTGTTATCTTAGTGTGCAATAGTTAAAGACTCGCAACTGAGATGCTATGTGGAATCTTTCAAGGCAGCTTTCATATGCATGTAACCTACTGTAACAACCCGCATATTTATCGATTTTATATTTAAATATTTTATTTAAATATTTTATCGTTAGTCGGATTTTAGTCCGAAAAGCTACTTTTTGCAAACAGCCTAATTAGGACTCGAGACCACCCCCATTGAGATCAAAATGCCGTTTGCGACCTTTTTGAGTATAAGCTTCGATGTGTTTGGAGAAAGTTGAATTTTGCTACTTTTCGCTTAGGGTTTTGGATTGGGCTGAGCCCACTTACTAACTCAGTCCCAATCCCCCTCTCCTCTTCATTACTTCATTCCAACTCCTAACTCTCTAGCAAAACTAAAAATGGAGGTGGAGAGTGGAAATTAAAACTCCAAGCCCTAGCTTCCTTTGCAAATCCATCTCCTAGCTCCAAAGTTCAAGAGAACCCATTGGTAAGCTTCCTCTTCTTCTTCTCCAACTCATTCTCCTTCCAATTTCAGAAATTTCCTAAACCTAATTTAGGAAATGTTTCTATTTTAAGCTTAGATTGAAGCTTCTTGAGTTATTATTGAAGAGGAATTGATCTTAGCTTGCTTTCAAGCTTCTCATTCATTGATTTGGGTTCAAAGGTGAGATTTTTAATCTCACATCTATGCTTATAATTCTCTTCTATTGTTAGGTATGAATTCCTAACACTTATTCATGTGCATTTGATTTTGATTTGGATTGCTTTTGTGAATATTCCAATTTTTAGTGTTTTGAGTTCAATTCGTTAAAAATCCTAACTTTGATGTTTGAACATGTTTTTGGTGATGCATCGAGGAGCTTATAGGGCCGGGCAGTCGATTGGCATAAACCCTTAGCGTCGTTGCTCGTGCGATTGCAATTTGGTCGGGATTTGCACCTCCTTTGAAATAGGGTAGGAAGTGCAATTATACAAGTTCGGCCGACCGAGCCCCCTGGGCCGGTCGACCGACCTGTAGTCCAGGCACTTCCTGCCTCTGTTTGGAAGTGCTGGTTACAGGCTTCGACCGACCGAGCCCCCTAGGCCAGTTGACCGACCTGGTGCCCGAGCACTTCCAACATATGGTTCGGTCGACCGACTCAGGGAGTCCGGTCGACCGACCTGCTACTATTTGCCAGATTAGCCTATATTGCTAATCCGTTCAAATATCCAACTTTAATCGATTCGTGTTATCTCCCTTTTATTGTTGTCATTTATTATCGAATTTGATGACCTTTTCTTTGGGAATTTTAGATATATCCATTTTGATGGATTTTATATCGATTTCTTTGGATTTTATTCACATCTTCGTATGTGAATTTTAGTAAAAGATTGTTCCTACAATCTTCTTTGTGATTTGTCACTTTAAAAAAATATAAAGGTTTTCTATACTAGTAGTAAATATCAAAACTCTTTCTTCAAATGATTTCAACACTATTTTATAACAAAGCTCGTTTTCTCAAACCGATTTCCAATCTATTAGTATATACAAACCTTTACCTCACTCGTATGAGAAATTTAATTAAACGACTTAGTAAAACAAGTGGTATGAAACGCTTGCGTTTACTTCGTTGGTTAATTTTTGGACTTGTTCGATTGAACCACTCGTGACATTTTTCTAGTGGAGATTTACAGTTTGTTCGTAAATGTTTAAGTTAAGCAAGTGGTTATGGGACATGAAGCTAAACTTTTATATTTACTAGCTTAGTGTAATTGACACTTCTCGTTGATCATGACGATCATCTTTATGGTTTAGACTAGCAATGTGCGATGTCTCTTTGTTTGCGAGGTTAGGCTAGACACCACTTGTGTGATTCCATTCACACATACTTTTTCGGTTAGCCTAGACACCACTTGTGTGATACCATTCACACATACCTTTTTGCTGTTTGGTTAGGCTAAACACCATTTGTGTGATTCCATTCACACATACTTTTTCGGTTAGCCTAGACACCACTTGTGTGATTCCATTCACACATACCTTTTTGCTGTTTGGTTAGGCTAGACACCATTTGTGTGATTCCATTCACACATACTTTTTCGGTTAGCCTAGACACCACTTGTGTGATTCCATTCGCACATACCTTTTTGCTTTTTGGTTAGGCTAGACACCATTTGTGTGATTCCATTCGCACATACTTTCTCGGTTATCCTAGACACCATTTGTGTGATTCCGCTCACACATACCGTTTTTGTGATTTCTGGATTTCGTGTGTTGATTTCTGGAATTTATGTTTCACCAACTTTTACGATGGGCATTGATATATATGTCATTTATTGTGGCTTGGAGAATGAAATTAGGAGTATGACATTCCTTTTTATCTTAAGTAGATTATTGTGATATTGATTAATCTCTTGTTGATTTTCAATTACTTATTCATCACAGCTTGGCATTGTGATTATTATATGTTTATGTCATATCTCTTATTATATATCACTTCATCTGATATTTATAGCTAGACTGATCCGTTTATTATTTTCTTATGAAATAATACTCGGGTCAGACCGAGATGTTACAGGTGCTTCTGCTTGACTCCTTATCCGTCTACATATGATCTTTTGGTTAACTACTTAGATTAGTAGTAGTTTTTGTTTTATACATTTGAGATACAGACTCTATGATGTATACTTATTCTTTTGTCTAGCACTTGTATCTATTCCTTTGTATTATTGTGGATCTTTTTGACCACTACTCTGATGAACACTTTCATGTGTTATATTCATATCTATTTCCGCCTTTGTGATATGAATTGTCTGTGACTGATTTATGTTATGTTTATTTATGTATTTGTTTCCGAAGATTTTATAGCCACTGTGTAGTAGCTTTGAATTTGTGTCGGTATGTCGGATTTCCCTCTTGAGATGAAAACTTATATTATTACTATCTGACATATCGGTGCTCGTGCAAAGCAATTACACGGATGGTCGCTCCTCAACAGCCTTATTCTCCGTGCTAGTTGACAGCATTCACAGTAATGTTCTTGGCTAGCGTGGGTATAGAGGTGGGGCGTCACAGCTTGGTATCGGAGCCAAACTTCGAAACAATATAGAATAATTTAGCAAGGATCATGTCCTAAGTCTTTCTTAGGAGTTGTGCTTTAGGATTTTATTCGGGTCTTCGTACCGTTCTATCCTACTTTCTTTTATGATTCCTTGTTTTATCTATCAAGATTGCTTGATATTTATTTTGAGAGTAACTTTTTCCTCTTCTTTCTTTCTTTCTTAAAGAAGAGAAATGGTTAGACCAGGCCGTCCCAGCGCCGGTCAATCTAGTGCTACTCCCCAGGATGGAGTATTTATGTCTGCCCAGCAACTTCTTGATTTAGTAAAGAACGCTCAAGCAGCCGGACCCATTCCAGAGCCTACTCATCCTAGATCTGGTTTTGCACGCTTGTGCAGAGACTACACCGATTTGGGTGGAAGGCCATTCAAGGTGTAACGATTCGTAATTTTTCGCGTTCGAAAATCGACATCCGTACTCCACTGTACTTGAATGCCGCAGATTCAAACGTCGAAATTCGAGTCGTGCCGGAGCTTATAACACATTAAGTAAATAACACAGCGGAAGAAAAGAATAGCATATATCAATATACAACATTTGATACAATATCAGATATCATATGATACAACAGATGATACAATAGATATCAACATACATCAGAGATACAAAGAATAGCAGCGGAAATAAAAAGATAACACAGCAGCGGAACAAAATCTCCAGTAGGTCTTCAAGAAAGAACTCCAGTATCAGTAATCTCCATCTCCAAAGCACCAACCCAGAAATAGCTCAAACTCCAAATCAAGATGAAGAGAAGCAACTCGATCCAAAATGCGATTGCCAAATCCTAAGGCTGAAAGCTATCGAATCTACACCTACCATAGATTATCTGAAAACCCAACTCTAGACTGCCCGTGTGGGAAAATAGTGGGCACCCAGAGTTTAGGAAAGGAACAATAAACTCCAGGTCAGTCGTGGGACTGGTATGAGCAAACAAAAACATTTGGTCTTTTAAAACAAACAAAAGAATTTAAATTTGAAATCCGCAATGCTTTTTGGAAAATGAAACTACCATAAGGCCTCCCGCCACACACACAATGCAAACGCAGAATTGGAGGAGATTTCTCCTTATGATAGTCAAATATGCTTAATACGAGAAATTTCTTTGATATTATTACTATAAGTGCAAAGTGTGGAAAAAACCATTTCGAAAGTAAAATATAAATCCTAGCCAACATACGACATTTCGTCGTATGCCTACTATAGCTACCATGTTCAATAGCAGGTTACCGCCACATTCCATGGCAGGTTATACAACTAAAACCGTACAGGGCTCGTATTGTTTTGATTGGATTTCCAACAAATGGTCAGGCTAAGGAACTTCCTACTGTCTATGGGATCGCCTCTGGCGGGACGTCCCGAGAACTAACGTTACGGTTAGATCTCTGCCAACACAAGGCCGGGTTACCTCTGTAACTAGGTAACTACTACACGAATATGCCATCCCCCGGTCCTTTGGGACCTTTATCCGAGCGCTCGCAACAACAACCACAAAGTATCACAAAGTAATAGATCTGCAGTATCCACATAGGTAAGTATCTGGGCTCCATACCATGATACCACCCTTTACCAGAAGGGAATGACACACCCTAAAGGGAGCGACCCTCATAACCTTGCCGCATCTTTCCTGTTTCGACCATTTCCGGGGTGTGAGGTCCTGATGCAGTCTCGTCCACAAAGCTATGCTTTGTGCAACAAAGCCATGCTTTGGGTCAACAGATGACCAAAGCAATGATCACAAAGATAAATGACCAAACAAATGATCATATCACAAAAGATCAACCAATGATCATCACACAGCAGCACTCAGTATGCCACATTACCAAATTGGGAATATATCACCGATAAATATCAACTACATAACCTCTGAGCTCGTACGTCTCAGAGAAGGGTGTTAAGCTAAGAGAATAAATCCTCCGCCACCAAGCATAAATGTATTTGATAGAGATCAGTTAACATCTCAAAGTGTAATGTCGGACATACAACCATACAAGTCTGTTCCGGGTTCGAACAGAACCGAAGGCACTTCCGAAGAAGCCCTTGCAAATTCGGGTATCCACAATCCCGATCGGACTTCCCATCACTAAGGGGATCTCTATACCGTAGCTACTCGATGCAGAGACAATCGATAGGTTATCCTATCGTTCTCACAAATACCCGGTCTTCACCACCGGTCTTCAATTGCTATCCATAACGTCGTATCACTATTCGGAATGGGTTATATGACATAAGGTCCTCTCCCGGCTAAACCGAATAGTAAGCGCCATATTTTAAAGCATATGGATATGGGATTTTAGTTAAGTCACAACTTATAAAAATCCAAAACTTTTCTTTCAAATGGTTAAACAAATTACCATTTTTAAATCTTTAAAAAAAAGATTTATTTCACAAAGTTTCACCCGGTTTCACAAAGATCTACTCATAGATTTCAAAACAATTCCCATTCAATTGGATTAACCCAATTAAATCTTTAAAATTAAGATTTATAGCTTTCCAAACACGTTTCCAAAGATTTATCTAAAACTTGGAATACTATTTTCATTTTTAGACTTGAAAATCCTTTTAGCACACATTAGGAGTTCATTTCTTATGTGAAAGCTTTATTATTTGAAAACAAATAGTTTCCGTTTTAGAAAAATCCAATTTATACAAGTTGAAATCTTGGCTTGAATTTAAATTCCAAAACATCACCTTTAAAATGGTTTAAGAACCCATATAAACCCATTTATAAGCTGAATACCCTTTTTAACCCTAGTTCCCAAATTATAGAATTCAATTTCAAATATTGAATTCAAATTTAAATTAAATTATTTAAATTTCAAAACTCAATCAAGTTATTAAAAATCACTTTTATTTTTGAAACTCTTTTTCAAAAGCTTTAATTCTAATCCCAAAACTATTTGGATTTAAAAATACAATTTTTAAAAATATTTCAAAAATCTGTGACTTAACCCATTTCCACGTGAAATCCATATTTGTGTGTGTACGTGTGGTCCAGGGTTCAACACAAAAGTGCACAACATCATAATCATATTGATAAGCGGTATAACCCATAACGCTTATCTATATTCACAGATTCATAGGTAAATTAAACTATCAATCACAAAGATTCACTAATACGATTCGATGTGGGTTTCGGATAACAAACTGAAATCCGACTCCCTGTCGCATCGAAATTCAAATGTCGTTTTACGGGTCAAAGGGTTTCATATTCATACGACAGTATATTCATCACAAATATAGCAGATCAGCACAAAGTATCACATAGCATCACATCACATATCAAATATATCAATCCATCATACAACATTCAATAACAATCAGCATCTACAATTAAGATGAATAAACTGGGTGGTTTTAAATTTATTACCTACATGATTACTTTCATTTATTAGTCCCAAATAAATTAACTATCCATAATTATCCAATTAATAAATCTTCAATTATTAATTTAAAATCTAATATCATTCAATTAATGATTTCTTAATTACAAATTTATTTTTTCTAAGAAAAAAATTAATCTTAAACTTTAATTAATCAAATTAAAACCCTTAATTACTTTAATTAATTATCCATTTCATTAATTAATTAATTATATTAATTATCCATTTGTACTACCTTAAAAATTAAATGAATTACAAATCATTAAATTTTTTCTTTATCTGTAGATAAACATTCCTTATTTAAATTATGCATTTAAAAACAAAAATGTTTTTAATTTTACATTAAATTCCATTTAACATTTCTTTAAAACTTTAAGACTTAAATTTATTTAAAATAAGATTCTTAAAATAATACAAATCTAAATCTTATATGTTTACAAGAAACATATACTTAATTAATAAGTTAAAAAGGATTTAAATCTCAATTCAAATTCAAATCAAATTTAAAAATTCTTTAAATTTCAAAACTTAAATATAACTTCCATTCTCATTCTAGTTTAAATTCTTTAAAATGCTTCTTACAATTACCCCTTCCATTCAATGCAAATCACTTAATCATTTAAAAGAAATTTAAACTTAAATCTTTATTTTAAAACTGAAGTTTAAAATTTTAAATTCAGATTTAAAAACTCAGATTGAATTCATTTGAATTTCCTAATTTAAACATTTAACCTTTCAATTCAAATGCCAAAACACAATGCATTTATACTTGAGAGTTTAAAATCAAATTTGAATTTAAAAACATAAATGGTTTCAAATTTCAGACAAACAAAATTTGAATTCATATTCAAATTTTCAGACTTAAACCCAGTTTAAATCTCCACTTTCAAATTTAAACTTACCTTTACATAAAAAAAAACAGAAACAGCTTTCTATTTATTTTGAAACTTAAACTTTGAAATTTTTCTAAATTTAAATTATTTCAAAAGAACAGAATTCAAACTCTTTGAATTCATAGCTAAATTCAGTTCTAAAAATCCTAAGTTAACAATTGTAGTTTGCAGTAATTTCAAATTTTATAAACTAGAAACAGGTTTCCTGTTCTTCTATTTTTTATTTTTATTTTTTTTTAAAAAAAATTTAAAAACATAAATGGTTTCAAATATCTGACAAATTAAATTTGAATTCATATTCAAATTTCAACTAAAACTCCATTTCAATCTCCACTTGAAATTTAATTTTTCTTCACATATAAAAACAGAAACAGTTTTCTGTTTTATAAAAAATCAAACTTTGAAATTATCTGAAATTATTTCAACAGAATTCACACTTATTTGAATTCATATTCAAATTTAGGTTCTTAAAGCCTAAGTCCAAATTAAGTTTACATTTTAAACTTTCACTTCAAATTTAAAAACTGCAAACAGTTTTCCTGTTCCTTTATTTTTTTATTTTTAACCAAACTTGAATTTCTGCATTTAAATTATTTAAATTTAGAATTCAAACTTTTTGAATTCATTTTTAGATTCAGTTTTACTCCTAAGTTCAGTTTCCATATTTAAATTTAAAACCTTACTTTCAAAATTCTAAAAACAGAATAGTTTCTGTTTTTTTTTTAAAACCTGAAACAAAAATACACTGAACCTTACTATTTGACTTCGAGTAAATCCTCTACTAGCTTCGAGTCATTTCCTATTTCCCCCGAGACCAACCCGAGTCGAAATCCCTGCAACCCAAACAATCTCCTCAACCCTGCACAACATCAACCCCACTGCAGTGACAACCTGTCAACACCAGATTCTCTCAACTCCGACCAACATCATCGACCAAACTCCGGTGATAACTCCATCGCTACACCATCCATCAATCCCCAAAATAGCATGGAACTCGATTCATTCTCGAAGCAACAGTACCCAATTTTCCCTAACCCAGTAGCCTAGGGTTATATACTGCAATTTCCAATTTACAAACTAAATTTATGATTCTATTTTTAAAAATCAAAATTTTGTATAAGTTTTCAGTTTATAAACTTGAATAAATGAATTATGAAGATTAAATTTTAGTCAAAAACTATGGCTTGCTTGTTCTCTTGGGTTTCCAGAGCCAATTCAAGTATTTTTAACTTAATTAAAATTTTAAAACTTACTTCAAAATTAAACAAACAAGATTTGTTTATATTCCAGGTCCTAGCAGATTTTAGATCAAAGGATAAGAATCAACACGCACAGGCAATGTACTTATATATTCACCACAACATGTATATATTTTCAGATATAAATCCTGTAGCAAAATCCTACTTAAGTTTTAACAAAGTTGTTGCCCACAGGCAACAAAGTATTAAAGTTTGAAAATTTGCTTACATTGTAGAAACAGAGACAGAGAACAAACTTAAGTTTACCCAGGAATTTTTTTTTATTTATATTTTACTTCTAATTACTTAACATAACTTGTTTGAAATCATTTTTAAAATGGGGATTATAGTTTAATAACCAGTTTCCATTTAGATATCAGATCCCAAAAAAAAAAAAAAATTGGATAAGTTTTGAAGTTGATTTCTTTTAACTTGTAGGCTAGCAACAGGGACATGCAACAACACTTGCATATATATGAGCATATACAGACACATTTGCATTCATTCATCATCATCACAAAATCAAACAACCATCATCACATCACAATGTATCAACACATTAGGCTTTAAAGGGAAAGTTGCTCACATAACCAGATAATGTCTCGGTCATTTTTTTTATTATTTGCAACCAGGTTCTTGAGATCTGGAATGAATGAACAAAAGCAAGCTTTGTTGTGTTTCCCAAACATGCATCACATATATACATACACATGTAAACATATTTCTATTTCAGAATCATCACATATCAGAGAAGACAAGTCATTCAAGCATTCATCAAGACAGAGAACAAATTCAGGGCTAGATTGCTCACCTGGATTGGATATTTGGACAAAGCAACACTGGATGTTGCTTAAGAAGGAACAGAGGAGCATCTTGAGCATGCACATTTTTTTCTTTCTTTAATGTTTTGAAGCTTAGATAGTATGATTTCTTATAAAACAGAGAAGCTTTCCTTCTTCTTTTTTTTTCCTGCAACTTAAAACAGAAATCAATTTGCTTTGGACTTGATTCTTCCTGCAACTTTATTAATAAAGTTGTTTAAATCTTTTGTTTTATTTACTGATTAGCAACTTCAAGTTCAAAATTCCTTAAAGAAGTTTACTTGCCTTTAGATTGTTTTCCAGAAATTCTGCACTGTCAAACTACAGCTCTACACTTTCATAAGTCTGCAGTTTGAATTTTTTTGTTTGTGTTAAAACCTGATTTAAAAATCAAAATTTTATTAACTATAAAATTTTTAAATAAAAAAAATCACCTGAGAGATCAATGCTTCAAGATGATTCAGATATTTCCCTTTTGCTTTTGAATTGAATTGAAGAAAGCTTGACAGTTTATTTTTTCTCTTTTCTTTTTTTTCTTTCTGAATTTTGTTCTTGCTTGAGTGTTGAGATTTGAAATGTTAGATCTTTGATTATTGAACTTTTCAGAGGTTGGAGGTTTAAAAAAATCGAATTGGGGATGTGAAAGGTTTCTGAAATTTTTTTTTATTAGATTATTTTATCTAAGCAATGATGCATTCATGCCATTTGTAAAAACATATCATAAACTTTGGATTTTGTTGATTGTCTTACTCTACTCCATCTTCATGTGTATATGTTTACATTTGTATACATGTTTTCTTTGTTTTAAGTTAAATACTTATGTTCATCTTTAAACAATTTAAATAGTTTTAAACATAACTTTATATTGTATTTATTTTCAAGTAAAAAAAAAAAGAAAAGAAAAAGCAATTTGAATTTTTGATTTATGAAACATGATTTATGCTTTTAGCCCTTTATCAATTTATTTACAAGTTACTTACATACACTTGTATTCATTTTATTTTTACAACTTTTGAAATCCATCACATCCTACAACCATAATAAAAATGATTCTTATTTATTAACATATCTTTATTTATTCATACATTAATATTTAAACATACTCAATCACATTTGTGTTTAGATCCTTAGTTCAATAAATTTTAATTTATAAATTTTGTTTGTTCAACTTGTTAAAGTTTTTAATCTCCAATTTATTTTTAATACATTATATTTTGAAATTCAATATTATTTTACAATTCACTTATTCTTAAACTTGAAATTTAAATTTCTATTAAAATCAAAACTATTTATCTATTCTAAGAATTTTCTAATTAATTCACAATTTATTTTCAAAAATAAATTTAATTGCCAAATTAAACTTGATAAATTTCAGGAATGTTACACAAGGGATCCGAGAGTGTTATAGAAATTCAAGCTTGGCTCAAATCATGCGATCGCATCTTTTCACGCATGAACCTTATTGACCTTCATCGAGTCCAAGTGGCTTCTAGTATGCTCCAAGAAATTGGTATGAGCTTTTGGTTTCTGAAATCGTTGAGGCGGATCTCACTTGGGACCAATTCAGGGGAAGATTCGAATCGAAGTTTGTGCCGGAGGATGAGAAAGTGACTTTGGCCCGGCGTTTTATTGACCTTGTTCAAGGTGGATCTTCTGTGACAGACTATGTCGCATCTTTCGAATCTCTTTCCAAATACGGGGTTGAATACATTAACACCTCAATGAAGAAAAATCAGAGATTTGTTTATGGCTTGAATAAGAATCATAAGAAGCCATTACTCCTGAAACTTGAAGTTTCATTGGATCAGCTTATTGATATCGCTCTTCGTTTTGAAGAGGCTAATAAAGAAAGTGATGTTGAAATAGCAGCTTCCAAAACCCAACTTCAACAACAAAAAGAGACCCAAAGAATTCCAAGGCCCTTATCCCAACAAAAAGGGTAAGCAAGCAACGCCTGCTGCAAAGGCTCCTTCTCCTAGTAGTGCGAGATGCTTCAACTGTGGATCTGGGGATCATTTTGCTAATAAGTGCTCAAAGCCCAAATCGTGTCGCTATTGTAAGAGCCCAGATCATTTCATCCATCAATGCCTCAAACGTGAAGGCAAGAGGGAGGGAAAGTTGAACGTGGCTCAAGCCCTTGGCAACACATCTCGTGGCCAAGGTATTTTTCATTCAATCCTTGATTTTGTTTGTCTTGTGAATATTCTTTTCAAGTCCTTGTTGATTTGTATCTCATTATTTTATACCAAAAGAACTTGTTGATTCTTTTGCTTTGAAAATATTTTGGGCTTAATGACTTCTTTGAGGATTGTGAATCCGGATGGTAGATCCGCAACACTCAATTTGTCTTTATTGATGTCGAAATTATTTTATGGGATTTTTCTTTCCAAGACGATATTTTTACTTAGGCTTCGGAATTGATTTTTTTGAAGGGATCGGCTTAATCATTGTGAAGCCCATATCCTATTTTCCGAGTGGACTATTCATCTTCGACATTTTCTATCTGTTAAGCAGATTTTTATTTTTTCTTGTGATTCTGATTTCAAATTTTTGAAGGCATCATTTTATTCTTTAAGCCCTCAAGATGAGAAAAGTGTTATTTCTCTTATCTAAATAATTTGTGTAACTTTTTCGGTATTTTTGAATTTGTCTTAGGACTGTCACCTAAGCAATCTTTTGAGTGGTGTTAAGGTCTTTTCAGCTTGGCCTTGCCACCAGTTTTCATTTGCTATGAGTTGCGTAAGTTAGCATTCCACTTACCGCATTCCGCACTCGTTATGATTCTTATGAATGACTTATTATGTCATTCGGTTTATCCAGCTTATTTCATCCATTTTATAAATCGAATATTCTATGAATATTTCGATGAGACCATTCTTGTATTTATTGATTTTGGATGAAAATAGTAATTTAAAATTTTGCAAAATCTTTTTCATAAGATTTATTTAGAAGTATAACCGGATTTTTGTTCTTAAAACGAGCAAAGAATATTCTTAGAAGTTTTTGAGAAACTTACTTATCCTATAGAATACGATTTTGTGATTGTATTGCCCATTTAGTGTGTTAAGAATTCTGGTCGATGCGCTTGATCAACGTTATCGATAGGAATTTCCTAAACGCTTTGATGAGACAATCAAACACAGTAAAATTCACTTCAAATAAGTAAAATTTTCTAAAAAGATGATTACATAAGTTAATTGTAATTTTGAGAGTTTTAGTTTTTGGGAAAGAAGATTATTTGAAAGAATTCTTTTCCGATACTCTTATTCTTGTGTTTTCCGAAGGGAACCAAGACTTTGCTATTTGTACCGATACTAGTCGTATTGGTTCGGAATGCCATTCTCTTGCAAAGGAGAACGTGCTATCACTTGTGCTTCTAAATCATTATAGCTTATCGAGACTAGATATACCACTCATGATCTAGTGCTCGCGGTTATTGTTTCTACTTTTAGAGTTTTGCATCATCATTTTTAGGGGAGGAATTTGTTCTCCATCTCGATCATAAATTCTTGGAATATTTATTTTCTCATAAGGAACTTCATGTTGACTCGAGTTCCTAGCATCTTATGATCTTGATATTCTTTTATTCCCAGAAGGGAAATCGTGTTGCCAATGCACTTTGTCGTAGGCAACAAGTGGTTGATTCTTTGATGATGTCTGAAGGGAATTATCTCTTCATCAAGTTCATCGAACGTTTTGATGTACTTTGTTTTATTGAGTTTTATCTCATTCCTTTTATGGACTAGTGTCCGGTGTTCTTTTATGGTGTTCGGTTCATCGGATGTACTATTATTATACTACATCGATGTTCCGTCTTATCTGGATCAATGGATGTACCATTATACTACATCGTTGTTCCGGTTTATCGGTTCATTGGACGTACCGTATTTGTACTACGTCGGTGTTCCAAATTATTCGAGTTTCTAGTTTCTCGGGCGTACCGTTTCTATACTACGCCGTTGCACTGGCTCAATTTTCTACTATTCTTGACGTTCTCCACGTCTTTTACCTACGGAAATGCTTTTATGTTTCCGGTTTTTATTCTTGAGCCCGGTGTTATTGAGGGAATTGAAGTTTCACCAAATTTGAGTTTCGAGCAACATTCTATTCGCATCATTGCTTCGGAGGTTGAGCGCCTTCGATATAAAGATATTCTTTTTTTGATGGAAGTTCAATGGTTCTCAAATCGTAAGGATTACTCATGTGAAATCTTGAGAATTCATCGAACGAAAACTTTCGGATTTACTCCTTCGTGCACTTTATGGTGAACTTCCTATTTCAAATTTTCTTTTGTGTTGATATGCTTCCATGGTTGTTACTTCTTATTTTCTTCTTAAGTATTGCGAGGACGCAATTTCTTTAAGGAGGGGAGTCTGTAACAACCCGCATATTTATCGATTTTATATTTAAATATTTTATTTAAATATTTTATCGTTAGTCGAATTTTAGTCCGAAAAGCTACTTTTTGCAAACAGCCGAATTAGGACTCGAGACCACCCCCATTGAGTTCAAAATGCCGTTTGCGACCTTTTTGAGTATAAGCTTCGATATGTTTGGAGAAAGTTGAATTTTGCTACTTTTCGCTTAGGGTTTTGGTTTGGGCTGAGCCCACTTACTAACTCAGTCCCAATCCCCCTCTCCTCTTCATTACTTCATTCCAACTCCTAACTCTCTAGCAAAACTGAAAATGGAGGTGGAGAGTGGAAGTTAAAACTCCAAGCCCTAGCTTCCTTTGCAAATCCATCTCCTAGCTCCAAAGTTCAAGAGAACCCATTGGTAAGCTTCCTCTTCTTCTTCTCCAACTCATTCTCCTTCCAATTTCAGAAATTTCCTAAACCTAATTTAGGAAATGTTTCTATTTTAAGCTTAGATTGAAGCTTCTTGAGTTGTTATTGAAGAGGAATTGATCTTAGCTTGCTTTCAAGCTTCTCATTCATTGATTTGGGTTCAAAGGTGAGATTTTTAATCTCACATCTATGCTTATAATTCTCTTCTATTGTTAGGTATGAATTCCTAACACTTATTCATGTGCGTTTGATTTTGATTTTGATTGCTTTTGTGAATATTCCAATTTTTAGTGTTTTGAGTTCAATTCGTTAAAAATCCTAACTTTGATGTTTGAACATGTTTGTGGTGATGCATCGAGGAGCTTATAGGGCCAGGTAGTCGATTGGCATAAACCCTTAGCGCCATTGCTCGTGCGATTGCAATTTGGTCGGGATTTGCACCTCCTTTGAAATAGGGTAGGAAGTGCAATTATGCAGGTTCGGCCGACCGAGCCCCCTGGGCCGGTCGACTGACCTGTAGTCTAGGCACTTCCTGCCTCTGTTTGGAAGTGCTGGTTACAGGCTTCGGCCGACCGAGCCCCCTGGGCCGGTCGACCGACCTGGTGCCCGAGCACTTCCAACATATGGTTCGGTCGACCGACTCAGGGAGTCCGGTCGACCGACCTGCTACTATTTGCCAGATTAGCCTGTATTGCTAATCCATTTGAATATCCAACTTTAATCGATTCGTGTTGTCTCCGTTTTGTTGTTGTCATTTATTATCGAATTTGATGACCTTTTCTTTGGGAATTTTAGATATATCCATTTTGATGGATTTCATATCGATTTCTTTGGATTTTATTCACATCTTCGTATGTGAATTTTAGTAATTGATTATTCCTACAATCTTCTTTGTGATTTGTCACTTTAAAAAAATATAAAGGTTTTCTATACTAGTAGTAAATATCAAAACTCTTTCTTCAAATGATTTCAACACTATTTTATAACAAAGCTCGTTTTCTCAAACCGATTTTCAATCTATTAGTATATACAAACCTTTACCTCACTCGTATGAGAAATCTAATTAAACGACTTAGTAAAACAAGTGGTATGAAACGCTTGCGTTTACTTCGTTGGTTAATTTTTGGACTTGTTCGATTGAACCACTCGTGACATTTTTCTAGTGGAGATTTACAGTTTGTTCGTAAATGTTTAAGTTAAGCAAGTGGTTATGGGACATGAAGCTAAACTTTTATATTTACTAGCTTAGTGTAATTGACACTTCTCGTTGATCATGACGATCATCTTTATGGTTTAGACTAGCAATGTGCGATGTCTCTTTGTTTGCGAGGTTAGGCTAGACACCACTTGTGTGATTCCATTCATACATACTTTTTCGGTTAGCCTAGACACCACTTGTGTGATTCCATTCACACATACCTTTTTGCTGTTTGGTTAGGCTACACACCATTTGTGTGATTCCATTCACACATACTTTTTCGGTTAGCCTAGATACCACTTGTGTGATTCCATTCACACATACCATTTTGCTGTTTGGTTAGGCTAGACACCATTTGTGTGATTCCATTCACACATACTTTTTCGGTTAGCCTAGACACCACTTGTGTGATTCCATTCACACATACCTTTTTGCTTTTTGGTTAGGCTAGACACCATTTGTGTGATTCCATTCGCACATACTTTTTCGGTTTTCCTAGACACCATTTGTGTGATTCCGCTCACACATACCTTTTTGTGATTTCTGGATTTCGGGTGTTGATTTCTGGAATTTATGTTTCACCAACTTTTACGATGGGCATTGATATATATGTCATTTATTGTGGCTTGGAGAATGAAATTAGGAGTATGACATTCCTTTTTATCTTGAGTAGATTATTGTGATATTGATTAATCTCTTGTTGATTTTCAATTACTTATTCATCACAGCTTGGCATTGTGATTATTATATGTTTATGTCATATCTCTTATTATATATCACTTCATCTGATATTTATAGCTAGACTGATCCGTTTATTATTTTCTTATGAAATAATACTCGGGTCAGACCGAGACGTTACAGGTGCTTCTGCTTGACTCCTTATCCGTCTACATATGATCTTTTGGTTAACTACTTAGATTAGTAGTAGTTTTTGTTGTATACATTTGAGATACAGACTCTATGATGTATACTTATTCTTTTGTCTAGCACTTGTATCTATTCCTTTGTATTATTGTGGATCTTTTTGACCACTACTCTGATGAACACTTTCATGTGTTATATTCATATCTATTTCCGCCTTTGTGATATGAATTGTCTGTGACTGATTTATGTTATGTTTATTTCTGTATTTGTTTCCGAAGATTTTATAGCCACTGTGTAGTAGCTTTGAGTTTGTGTCGGTATGTCGGATTTCCCTCTTGAGATGAAAACTTATATTATTACTATCTGACATATCGGTGCTCGCACAAAGCAATTACACGGATGGTCGCTCCTCAACAGCCTTATTCTCTGTGCTAGTTGACAGCATTCACAGTAATGTTCTTGGCTAGCGTGGGTATAGAGGTGGGGCGTCACACCTACCTACCAATGTTGATGTTGGTAGCAGTGATGAAGAAGAAGAAGATTAAGATGCAGATGTAGAAAATATTGAAGAAGAAAATGATGACGCTGTTGAAGAGATGCATGTGCCTCAAACCTCAAAATATAACAAAAAGAAAAAAAATTGAAATCTTGAGCGGTATTTTAGCCAGTGCAGGGGATCAACTTGGATTTGACACTGAAGTAGAAGACATTGAAGTTGAAACCGCTGAAGATGATGCAGGAGCAAATGATGCTAGAATGAAGCAAGTTAAGTTTATCGCACAACAATATGTATCGCATGCTAAATCTTAGATACAAATTTAAAATGATAGTATCATGGGTAATAGCATGGAAGACCAATTTTTTTGGAAAAATGCTGCATACCTCTACAATCCTCTAGAGTCGATGAAGAGAACTTAGGCTTCTCGAGGTTATCGAGCAATGAACCATGCATGCCAAAGCTACTTGCAATACTAACCAGACTAGAGAACAAACAACAAAGCGGTGCTGCCTCTTATGACATTGTAATTTTGGTTTTAATTTTATTGTATGGTTCTCAAATTGTATAGTTTGTTTTGTTAAACAAATAGAAGAAGCGCGCAACGCTTACTTTGCAGATACGACCATCCGTTCAAATTTCAAAAATGCGTTGATCTTCTCTCCTCTCTACCGAAATAGAAGAACCCTAACAAATTCACGTTTGAGCAGTAAAATAAGGCTAAAAGAATGAACTCCTCCGATTCTAGTCCACGGAGCGATCCTAGTTTTCAAAAAGGATCATCGTTGTTTGAAGACGCTGACGGTCGTCCCCTTGGCAGAAACAAAAAAATTCAATTAGAGTTGCAAAATGCAGATTTTTCGAGATTCTTAAAAACTCAAGAAAGGCTTACAATACGAAGGATATGATCAGATTCGAAGTTTCACCAAATTGTTCCGCAAACTCGAGAGTTTAAGCAACAGTCCTAAGCATGGAAGGAAGCTCTGATAAGAGAGAAGAATATGATTAAACCGATGACTTGCGAATTTACCAATCTCTCCTCTACAATAAGAATGGGTAACCAAACAACTCAAATCTTATGAGAGAGAGAAGAAGAAGTGGAAGTGCCATGTCTAGGAATGGATATTAAGTTGTAGTTATTTAGTATTTGTTGTATTAATTATGTATTTGTATGGTTAAAGTGTTCAGACCAAGTTATAAATTTATTGTATGCTTTTTTTTCTAATTAGAAATGTTTGATAAATTTGTTCCATTAGTAAGAAGTAAATATTTGGTAAAGTTCTCTGTTTCATTCAAAAATTTCATACAACGACTTAAGAAACGAGTTCACAAATAACTTTACGAAAACCTCAACTTACATTCTTCATAACCCAGTATACAAAACAAGTTTAGAAAAATTAACAAAACAACTTTAAAACAGCTTCAGCAAACCACTTCGCACTAACTTCAATAAACGACTTCAATAAACATCAACAAGCTCACAAACTACTTATATATTTAAGATTAACTAGTCCTAACCTTCATTCCTCTGTTAGCTGTAAGCGGTCAATCAATCGGTCATGTGATTCAAAATATTCTACTTGATCTTCAATATGCTTCGCTGGTGAAACATATTCCTTCATCGGGTTAATATTTCTCTAGGGTTTAGTATTTGTACCCTTAAACATGTCTGGATAATTATTATTTTTGTTTCTTATACCCACCTCTTTCAAACTCAACAATTATGTTATGACTTATAATATATGTATACATAATCTCATAAAGAACTCTTGCGTTATGAAATTGGGCATAGTTTCGTAAAATCTAAAACCTTGCTTGCAAAACACCGAACACACATTCGGTGTCCTTTTTGTAGCTTGCCAATTACTCCATGAAATACTTCTCGTTATCATTGGTTGGGCCCTATACCCCTGCATTAATGTTCACCACTTTGGATATTTGTCATGTACAAGGTAGTATCCCATTCAATGCCTAACATTACCAACTTTGTATTCAACGTCCAATCACGATCCATTAGCTAGTTCCAAAAATAAGTATGATTGCTTTAAAATATTGATATCATTTAACGAACCTAGTACTCAAAAAAATGCTTTCCAAATACATAAATCATCGGTGCTATAGCTTCTAATATCGTTGTTGGCACCTTTTTATGTCCGGTGAATATTCCTTTCCAGCCGGTCCGACAGTTTTTCCATGCCCAATGCATGCAAACCAAACTACCAAGCATATAAGAAACCCCTAACTGGTCTTATGCTAGCAAACTGACAACATCATTTGGACACGACATATGTAAGTATTCATAGCCGAACTGCACGATCATCGTTATAGAATTCCTTCATGCACCCTATCACCATTGATGATGCAATCCTGAAATATTCATCTGATTTATCACCAGCCATTCCATAACTCAACATTCATAAAGCAGCCGAGATTTTGATATGTTGTGAAATTCCTATCAAGTGCTTCATTTGACCTATAAGTAAAATAAGGGTTGTTTTTCATGGAGTTTCAAATACATTTTGCTGAAAATATTAGTATTTAACCGAAATCGACGATAGAAAACCGTAATATCGTAGGTTGGATTGCCAATGAGAGAGTCCTTTATCAACCTTTCATGTCCATCTTTATAGTCTCTCTTATACGACGGTCAATTATTCTAGGCATACTACCACGGTGGTTTCTGGTAGATCCTTCATCAAAAAAATAAGAATATCCTTGTGTGAGCTGTTGCGCTTCAAACTCGACGGTTCGATTGACTAGCTCCTCTTCCTTATCAACACTTTGTTTCCTATTTTGGTTATGGTAGTAAAGGTAAGGATCCATTTTTTGTTTAGAGAACTTTGTATTTTGATTCTTAGTTTGTTTATCTTTCTTTTGTTGTGTTTTGAGTATTTTAAAATTGGAGTATATATGGGTGTGGGAAATAATGAGCCATTGAGTGGCTATGAATAGCACAACATGACAATAGTTTACGATCAGTGGCTATGGATTGCAGAACATGACTACAATGTACGATGGAACAAGCCATTGAATGGTCACAGATTTCGTAGTGTGACTATAATGTACGATGCGGCAATCCATTGAGTGGCTATGGATTGCACCGCATGGCTACAACGTATGATGGGATAGCCAATAGAGTGGCCATAGATTGTACAACATGACTAGAGTGTATAATGGAACAACCCATTGAGTGGCTACTGATTGCACAACATAACTATAGTGTACAATGGACAAGCTAACTTATATAGCCACTGATTGCACAACATGGCTACAGTAATCGTATAGGATGAATTTGTTTCTATTGTGAATATGGATGACTGTCAGGTGGACATTCTGAATTGGTTGTTGCAAGTCACGTGGATCATGAAATTACTATTTATAATGCAAGGGTTGGTATGAGAAGTTCATTGGATTTCAAATGGCAAATCAGACTTGGAATCCCTATAGTTATTTACTGCTGATTAAAGCTTATATACAGGCCATTCAAAGATACATGGAAGAAAAGGTTAATGAAGATTTTTGGGCCAGCATCAATGAAGCTTATAATAACTGTCTAGAATGTATGTTAAGAAGATGAAACATGGATACTAGAAGTACTTATGTTATGTTTACTAGAGCATGTCAAAGGTACATGAAAATTATAGCGGAAGTGATATAAGAAAATGTGTTGAGATGTCTATATCAACATTTGACTCCCTGTATTTTATGGATCATCAAACAAATTTCGTTGGTCATGTTGTGTGTGATCTATGGGTTAGTTATATTAGATTATTTGAGTGATACATTTGTGTTTTTAGATGTTGTATTTGTTCTGTGTATTTTATGTATTTCTATGTCATTATTTCTTGTATTTCTATGGGTTTTATTAGTTATATGCGTTTCAAAATCATTGTTTTATGTCATTTTATTGATTATATTTGTTCTATGGGTTAGTTATAATAGACAATTATATCTAATAGATTGATACTTAAATAAATATAAATATACATTAGCATAAACATCAACATATTTAAACATATAATACATAAGCATAAGTGGACAAACACAGACAAACAATAAGTACATAAATGAGGGAAGATTTTAGATATCATTTATGCCCATAACCACCCTGAAATTCCAGTGAGCTTAGCCTATTGCAAAGCACTACTATTTCTTGTTCAAGTTCGGTTGCATATTTAACAGCTCAACGAGGGAGTGGATCATCAATCCATTCCCATAATCCACAATCGTTTGAAAAGTTGGAGCATCTATAGTAACACCTTCCAATGTCATTTCTGTTTCTTACAATGGAATACGTAACTGTAGCTCCACAAACACAGAATATCAATGGAGAGTCAACCACTTGATCTTTTTCAATTGGTTGATTACTGAGTTCCTGTCTTCCTTGTCCGCTTCCATGCTAGATTCTGCACTAATCTCCAAGTCTTCTCTTAACAGATGCTCTTGTTCCTCTCGCTCATGCTTTCTTAGGTCATTGTAGTTCCTTTCCTGTATTTTCACATGCCACTCGATCAATGGTTGAGGAGAAGAAGGATTTGATAGGAGTTTGTGACTTAAAGGACCTTCGTATGAGTATGAGAAAGACAAAGAAATATGGTTGTAGTCCGCCATGTTGACATACTATATTGAAATTTGGAAGAAGAATTTATGTATAACTCAATGGTAGGTGGATTGTACTTATACCAATTTGACGCATAGAAAAATGAAAAGAACATATGCGCGAGGATAATGTGGCCACAGCAGTGGTGATATATCAAGTCGTTGACAAAAGGTACAGAACGTGGCTACTGTAGTGATGAGACAATTCACTAAATGATGTATGCCTAAATTGCTGCAGTAATATACTCATAAAGTAATACTGACTTTAAACCATGAAGCATGCTACATAGAAAAATGAAAAGAACATATATGCAATAACAATGTGGCTACAGTAGTGGTGATAAGACAAGTCACTGAAAAAAGGTGCAGTACGTGGCTATATACTAACGAGACAAGTCACTGAATGATATCCGCCAAAATTGACAGTAATATTCTCATAAAGTAATACTGACTTTTAACCATGAACTAGATTGCATAGAAAGATGAAAAGAACGTATACATAATAAGCATCTACCTACAGCAGTGGTGATAAGACAAGTTACTGACAAATGGTAAAGAACGTGGCTACAATAGTGATAAGACAAGTTACTAAATGATATCTGCTAAAAATTTTACAGTAATATACCCATAAATTAATATTAACTTTAAACCATGAAGCGAATTGCATAGAAAAATGAAAAGCACATACATGCAAGAATAACAACAACGTGGCTATGCTAGTGGTGATAAGACAAGGCATTGACAAAAGATGCAGAACGTGGCTACAGTAGTGATAAGACAAGCTACTTAACGATATCTACCAAAATTGCTATAGTCATATACACATGAAGTAATATACTCATGCAACAATATTCAAAATAAAATGATGGTAAATATAACATTATTCAGAACGGAAAGCATGAATAATAATGAATATGATATCAGTCACAGTGGATAAACCACAAATAACACTGAATATAGCATGAATTAAAATGCATAAACAATGAATATAACATGAATCGGATAGAAAAACATGAATAAGAACGAATATGACATCAATCACAATACGTTAATAGTGAATACACTGAATATAACATCAACCAAAGTCGGTACATAAACTATGAACATCAATTCATAGGAAGACAGGACCATGGTGGCAACATGTTTCGTCATCATTATCTCTGCAAGATAAGTGATCAAATTATAGACTATAGTCGGCGAATCTCTTTCTCTCTACCTCTAGCTCGGCCTACACTCATTCCATCTTCTCTAACTTTCAATGCGGTGCATCCTCGTAAGAATCATTGCTATGCTTTGTTATACATATCCGATATGGAAGAGTCCATCTACATGTCGAATAGGTTATCGTATGTTATCTGGGTAAGGTCCAGATGCTGATCGTGTGCAAGAGGGTGATACTCGTCAACATAAATTTCAACTCCCGAAGATCTAGCACTGACATGGTCCAACCAAAGTGACAACCAGTAGACATGTAATGTAATGGCCCGTTTTTCGTACCCTTTGAATCGACAATAAACCATACATGTCCAACTCAAATTGCACGAATAAGCGGATCATTATGGGTAGAAAGAAAATAAAGACAGAACAGAATCTCACACGAATGGAATAACATATATTATTTCAATAATAATCTTTACAGCGGAATTTTTTTAAAATACAATATCAGAGTCTAACCTAAATTCAGCTTGGACAGTTATAAACATTTGTCCTTACAATTGCTGACAAACATAAAACAAAATATACTAAGTACAGCGGATAATAGAATATGTCCATATGATGACGAAGATCTCCATCTCTCCTCTGGAAACTCCAACGGTCTTCAGCTCAACTGAAACTACTCGGATCTGACCCGGATCAAGCTTGACAAACCAGCGTGAGATACCCGAAAATTAAAATGACTATGTTATTAAAACCTTTGAAAAGAAGGGTATCTCATAAGACCACGCCCACACATAAACACGGACAAGTTTTTACCTTATGATAACCAAAACACTTCATACCAAAATACACTTGATATTATTTTTAATGACATCTATTTGAAAACATTTGCAAATAAGCTTATTCAAATAAGGTATCAATATTTGGACTAAGTCTAACGGAATATATCTGGACAGGGTCAACTGAATATATCGAACAGAATATATGATAACAGAAAGGGATAGCTGAAATGTTTGCAAGTCATTACAGCTATTTCGGGACTACAATCAAAATCGTAAATCTCGTATTGGGGTTGGATTTCCAACATGATAGGGAAATAATGGAAAGATCAATCTATATCCACGGCTTATGTCCATGACTCAGACGCCGTTATAGAACAACACAAATGGCTAAAAGTGGTTGCAATCTACAAATAACATCTAAGGACTCGGACTTCGCGCATCCCTACCGTGAGGAACAGACGTTTCTAGTACCTAGGGCTCAGAACATCTGATAACCCAAATCACTACTATCCGAAACACGAGCATACATCTGACCACATAGAACCCATCATAACCGTGGCGTGAGGCTCGCGAGGCTACGCTCAGTTTCTTCAAAGCCACATTTTTCATACAAAACCACGCTTTGATTATAACAGGTTCCACTTTAAATGCCACACTACCATTCCTTTGATCACTATTTGACTCCCAAAAAATTACAACCATTGATCTCGTACGTCTCAACGAAGGTGTTAAGCTAAGAGAAGTTTGTTTGATGTGAATTTTTGCGTTTGATGATAACAAATATATATATATATATATATATATATCAATTTGTATATGTGTTTGCAGATTGTACTTGATTGTATTATATACATATAGGAATAAATATTCATATTAAATAATAATACAATTGCATAGCATTTATATAATTCAATCAGTATTTTTATTCAATATAATATTTTAATTCAACACTTATACAGTACAAAGTTTTCAGCTCTCTCTATATACATACACTAGTTTATATATTTCATATTCATATTTTCTCTCACTACAAAACACAACACTGTACATTTTACAACACCATTAATCTGCATTTATCTGCATTGTCCAGCTCCAGTTCTAGTCCTGTCCCCTGTGTACCTGTATAATTAGCAACTACAACAGTAATTTGAAAATAAACAAATTTGAATTTGCAAAAATATAAATTTGTTTTATTGGTGCCTCAGCTATTTGGGTTGTTCGTCATCATTTACATTTGAATTCATCACACACAAAGTCATGCACATAGATATATACACTTGTATTCCTATCAGGGACAGGTAATCATAAGTGGATGCAATACACACGTGTACATTCATACACATGTGCACTGCCTCGCCAACTCGTGTGCGCATCCAACAAAAGCAACCATGCAAACAGAAAAACCAGAGCACGACCAAGTATGGAAGTGACTCAAAATAGAAAGCACAATGTGAAGGCAACAAGTAAAGCTGAAATGCAAAATTATATCAATCAGTTACTCAATGCATGCAATATGGTGAGCAACACAAGTGCAACAATCGACAGCATCAAAGCATCAATGCTTATACAATCAGACAAAACCAGAATGCATCCAGATGACACAATGCTCAAAGACACAGTACACATATGACACAAGACTGCAAACAAGTATTGAAACCAACAATATGGAAAAAAGGGCAGTGGACAGGTACAAGGCCAGAAAGACCAAATGCAAGACCAAAGTGCAACAGAACATCACCTGGAAGCAACAAGAATACCAGGGACAGTCTCATAAGACAGTGATAGTGAGTATACAAGTGCAGACACAAGTAGTGATACAACAGTAAAAAGAAACAAATCCAGTGCCAACATGAACAGAGACCAGTAATGCAACAGTGACATGCACCAGAGACATGACTACACATCAGTTCACCCAAGTTCAAGAGAAACCAAAACAAGCCAGTGAAATCACAAGTATATCAACTCAAGAACAATCTAGGCAAACCAGGTTGAACGACTACAAGTACAAGGCATAGCAACTACATAAGCAACTTTGAGCTACAGACCAAGCAAGTACATATATACAAGCAACTGAAGACTACATGAACACTATAGGCCGAGAACCATACCATGGAAGTATGACATGAAGCATGTACATGTGAGAACAGTGAAAACAGTGAAGCCGAAGACAGGGATAAACATAAAGATGGCCGAAGCCGTGTCAAAGCAGATGTTAATAAAGTCAAAAATCAAGTGTGTGCAATCTTTGAAAAAGTCAAAAGTCAGAACAAAATAAAACAGGAAAATTTCTGCCGTATCGATCAAGAAAAATCAAACGATTCAAGATCAAATCTATGTGCATCAAGTTATTACAATATCAGGAAAGCGAAAATTAGGAAAGTATCGAATAGATACGAACGAATTATAGGGTCTCAGAATCCATATAAATATTCACCAAAAAATTCATCATCGGCATCGAGTTCGAATACGAAAATCGTAAAAGCACTCAAAGATAAAATTACATACCGAAGCATACGTTGAACTCGATCAAATTGAAGCAGCAGAGAGCAACTCAAAGAAATAGACGATCGACAAAGAGAGAACCGAAATCAATCATACGCTCGATCAACTATCGGCCACTGCTGTTTTTCAAAACCCTAAATTGGATCGAAGGGACGAAGCCCTAATTTGGGACAACAATCGTCGCCATTTTTTATCCGAGAAAATCGAAAGAGACTGAGTGAAAGAATAGAAAAGGGGCGGCCGTTTATTTTAATTAGGGTTTAGTTATTTAATTAAGGGTCTAGTTTTTCAAATAGGGTTTAATGTTAAAATCAAGTTTTTAGTCTTTTTTTTTGCTCTTATTTTCTATACTTTTCGATTTAAATCTTTGTAAATCACCACCTAGGTTTTAGGTTGTGTCAGATTGTCTAGTTAGGATTAGTTCAGTGAGCAGGGTGTGCGAGTTTGCAAAACTCTATAGGCGGTAGCAGGGTGTGCGCGTCTGTTAGAGTGTTTGTAAGCGGGAGACTGTTTAACCCTAATAGAAATCTGGGAATGTAGCAATAGGCAGGGGTTGTCGAAGCTGGGTAAATTTTGCGTGTGATTTACTTTTCAGCATATTTACTTCTCTACAGATTGTTTTTTGTTTAATTCGAGAAAATTTGCTATAACCCTATTCACCCCCCCTCTAGGGTTAATTTAGATCCTACAAGTGGTATCAAAGCTAGGTTATCTTTCTTTAACTCTAGAGCCATGGATCCACCAAATAATAATTCAGAGGAATCTAGTGAGGTCTGTTGGCGGCCTAAGGAGCAACATGAATGGTTTCTAGATTCAGGGTGTTCTAGACATATGACAGGTGACAAATCGAAGTTCCTTAGCCTAGAGAATTTTAAAGGTGGAAATGTGATCATAGGGGACAATAGCAAGTGTAAGATTATTGGTAAAGGTGAAGTAGGTAACGGTACTTTTTCCTTGACTAATGTTTTATACGTTGATAATTTGCATCACAATCTCATTTCTATCAGCCAATTATGTGACAAAGGTATGAATGTGGTCTTTGATAGTGATACTTGCAAAATCATTGATAAATCTTCTGATAACATTGTTTTTATGGGTAAAAGAAAAGGAAATGTTTACCCACTTTCGTTTGATAATCTAAATCTTTCTAGATGTTTGGTAGCCACTGACGAAGAGGCATAAGAGATTTGGACATGCTAGCATGAACCTCTTAGAAAAACTTGAAACGAAAGAATTAGTCTGAGGGTTACCACATCAGAAATTTAAAAATAATAAAGTGTGTAAAGCATGTTCCTTGGGCAAGCTTAGTCGATCATCATTTCGCCCTAAAAATATTGTTAGCACATCAAGGGTCCTTGAATTAATTCACATGGACTTATTTGGACCAAATGAAATTGCAAGCTTGAATGGAAAACGTTATTGTTATGTATTGGTTGATGATTATTCTAGATTTACATGGGTTTATTTCTTAGCCAAAAAGTCTGAATCTTTTGATTATTTTTCAAAATTTGCAAAACTTGTTCAAAATTAAAAAGGAGTTTCAATTAAAACTTAGAAGTGATCATGGAGGCGAATTTGAAAATTTGGAATTTGAAAGCTTTTGTGAAGAAAATGGTTTAAAACATTAATTTTCTGCTCCACGAACACCTCAACAAAACGGGGTGGTTGAAAGGAAAAATCGTACATTACAGGAATTGGCTAGATCCATGTTGAGTGAGTATAAACTACCTCTAACCTTTTGGGCAGAGGCAGTGAATACTTCGTGCTATGTAATGAATAGAGTAATGATTAGACCAATACTTGACAAAACGTCTTATGAATTGTGGCATGAAAGGAAACCTAACATCTCTTATTTTCGTGTATTTGGATGTCCTTGTTTCATTCTCAACACAGGTGATCAACTTGGAAAATTTGAATCAAAGGCTGATGAGGGTATTTTCATGGGTTATTCAACAAGGAGCATGGCTTACAGGATATACAATAAACGAACAAAAACAATTATTGAATCAATCAATGTGAAATTCGATGAATCTGACCAGGAAAGGATGACTGAAAAGACGGTTGACGATGGGATAGATCACGAAGGCATTGAAGAAGGAACATCTAGTGAGAAAGCTGAAAGTAGGACTGTTGATGCCAGTAGATTGAAGTTCAAATCCAATCATCCTCCTAAATTGGTTATAGGTGATCCTACGGAAGGTATACGCACTCGCTCTTCATTTGATAAAAATTTGTGTGCGTTTTGTTGCCACAGTGGTTTTATTTCTGAGATTGAACCTGATTCTGTTGAAATGGCTCTTAATGATGAAAGCTGGGTTTTAGCAATGCAAGATGAACTTAATCAATTTGAGAGAAATAAAGTTTGGAAATTAATTCCTAGGCCTAATGACTATCCAATTGTTGGAACTAAATGGGTGTTCAAAAATAAGCTTGATGAATCAGGAAATGTAATTAGAAACAAAGCTAGGTTGGTCGCAAAAGGATATAACCAAATAGAAGGCATAGATTTTGATGAAACATTTTCTCCAGTTGCTAGGTTAGAAGCCATTAGGATTTTGCTAAGTTTTGCATGTTATAAGGGTTTCAAACTTAAACAAATAGATGTAAAAAGTGCCTTTCTAAATGGTGATTTGAAAGAAGAAGTTTTTGTTGAACAACCCCCTGGAGTTGAAAATCATGATTTTCCAAATCATGTGTATAAACTAGAAAAAGAATTATATGGTCTTAAGCAAGCTCCTAGAGCTTGCTATGACTGCTTTTGTACACATCTTTTGGATAGTGGCTTTAAAAAGGGGAGTGCTGACACGACACTGTTTCTATTACGTAATGGAAGTGAATTTTTGATTGTTCAGATTTATGTGGATGATATTATTTATGGTGCTACTAATGAACTCTTGTGCGAGAAATTTGAACAAGTCATGCAGGCTAAATTCGAGATGAGCTTGGTTGGAGAATTGAAATATTTTCTTGGATTCCAAATCAAGCAACGCAATGATGGTATTTTTATTTCACAATCCAAGTATGTGTGGGAACTGTTGAAGAAATTTGGAGTTGATAACTCCAAACCATTGAGAACTCCTATGAGCCCATCAACAAAGTTGGACAAAGACGAAAAAGGAATTGCTGTTGATCAGAAGAAATATCAAGTGATAATTGGTTCACTTCTCTATCTTACTGCTTCTAGACCTGATATTATGTTTTATGTGTGTTTGTGTGCACGTTTTCAATCTAATCCTAAAGAATCTCATTTGAAAGCCACTAAACGGATTTTGAGATATCTTTCACACACACACAAATTTGGATTATGGTACCCTTCTTGTGAAAATTTTGATTTAGTTGGCTATTCTGATGCTGATTATGCTGGTTCATTGGTTGACAGGAAAAGCACTAGTGGGACATGTTTCATGCTAGGACATTCGTTAGTTTCATGGTCAAGTCGAAAACAGAATTGTGTTGCATTATCCACCACTGAAGCAGAATATATTGCTTTAGGAAGTTGTTGTGCTCAAATTTTATGGATGATGCAAACTCTTTCTGATTTTGGCTTAGTTTATAAACAAGTTCCATTAAAATGTGATAGTAAAAGTGCAATAGACTTGTCAAATAATCCTGTTCATAATTCACGCACAAAACACATTGATGTAAGACACCACTTTCTTAGAGATCACATTGCTAAGTAAGACATTTGCATTGAACATATTTCAACCGAGGCTCAACTTGCTGATATTTTCACAAAACCCCTCCCCGAAGACAAATTTTCCAGATTACGTTTGGATTTGGGGATTATAGAAATTTACTAATCATTTTCATTTTTAGTTGAAATATTCTTGGATATATACTTTCAACTTCAATTTCTAGGATTCAAACCAGTTTTGGATATTATCCAAAGGTTGATTCGAATATGGTATTCAGTATTGGATATTACATAATATAATTAACTTGGTAACTTATTCCACGACCATTTCTATTTCTACCATCTTTCTATCGTTCATAATGGTTTTGTAAAATGAGAAGAGTGGATTATCTTTTAAAATAAAAAAATAAAATAAAAAAAAGGAATAATAATAACTCTCATGCATCCATTCTCATTTAAAAGTCCTTATGGTTATGCATGGATGGAGCATGTGAGAGAATTATTTTTATCATTACTCCATTCTCATTTAAAAGTCCTTATGGTTATGCATGGATGGAGTATGGTAACTAAGTATTCTGGTCTCACTTAAAAATCCGGATGCTTAGACTAATAAGTAACCGCTTATCCCATTTAAAAGTCCTTATGGTTATGCGTCGTTAGTAAGTGCTTATTTTTTTTGTGCTTAAATGTCAAATTAATTTTAAAATATCTCTCTTCTTATTATACAAAAACCGAATCATCGATCCATTCTCTACAATGTGGAAATCGTTATCTCGTTATGATATATTATTTTTTCTACTGTTCCACTGTTTTTTGGCAGTCTTTTGATAATGACAAAAGGGGGAGAAGAACAAGATTTTGATAAGGAAGTAAATATTTTTTGGAATACTTTAAAAAAATTGTTAAATGTTTTCAGTTAATTCTCTTTAGTTCTTTTATTCTTCTGTAATTTTCTAAATCTTCTAAATAGGGAGTGGTCTCAGTTGTAGGGGGAGCATTCATATTGGGGGAACTAAATATTTCATGCTCAAACACATTTATTAGAATTTCAAAATCTTTAATATATATGTTTGTCATCATCAAAAGGGGGAAATTGTTTGATGTGAATTTTTGCGTTTGATGATAACAAATATATATCAATTTGTATATGTGTTTGCAGATTGTACTTGATTGTATTATATACATATAGGAATAAATATTCATATTAAATAATAATACTATTGCATATAATTTATATAATTCAATCAGTATTTTTATTCAATATAATATTTTAATTCAACACTTATACAGTACAAAGTTTTCAGCTCTCTCTATATACATACACTAGTTTATATATTTCATATTCATATTTTCTCTCACTACAAAACACAACATTGTACATTTTACAACACCATTAATCTGCATTTATCTGCATTGTCCAGCTCCAGTTCTAGTCCTGTCCCCTGTGTACCTGTATAATTAGCAACTACAACAGTAATTTGAAAATAAACAAATTTGAATTTGCAAAAATATAAATTTGTTTTTATTGGTGCCTCAGCTATTTGGGTTGTTCGTCATCATTTACATTTGAATTCATCACACACAAAGTCGTGCACATAGATATATACACTTGTATTCCTATCAGGGACAGGTAATCATAAGTGGCTGCAATACACACGTGTACATTCATACACATGTGCACTGCCTCGCCAACTCGTGTGCGCATCCAACAAAAGCAACCATGCAAACAGAAAAACCAGAGCACGACCAAGTATGGAAGTGATTCAAAACAGAAAGCACAATGTGAAGGCAACAAGTAAAGCTGAAATGCAAAATTATATCAATCAGTTACTCAATGCATGCAATATGGTGAGCAACACAAGTGCAACAATCGACAGCATCAAAGCATCAAAGCTTATACAACCAGACAACAACAGAATGCATCCAGATGACACAATGCTCAAAGACACATTACACATATGACACAAGACTGCAAACAAGTATTGAAACCAACAATATGGAAAAAAGGGCAGTGGACAGGTACAAGGCCAGAAAGACCAAATGCAAGACCAAAGTGCAACAGAACATCACCTGGAAGCAACAAGAATACCAGGGACAGTCTCATAAGACAGTGATAGTGAGTATACAAGTGCAGACACAAGTAGTGATACAACAGTAAAACGAAACAAATCCAGTGCCAACATGAACAGAGACTAGTAATGCAACGGTGACATGCACCAGAGACATGACTACACATCAGTTCACCCAAGTTCAAGAGAAACCAAAACAAGCCAGTGAAATCACAAGTATATCAACTCAACAACAATCTAGGCAAACCAGGTTGAACGACTACAAGTACAAGGCATAGCAACTACATAAGCAACTTTGAGCTACAGACCAAGCAAGTACATATATACAAGCAACTGAAGACTACATGAACACTATAGGCCGAGAACCAGACCATGGAAGTATGACATGAAGCATGTACATGTGAGAACAGTGAAAACAGTGAAGCCGAAGACAGGGATGAACATAAAGATGGCCGAAGCCGTGTCAAAGCAGATGTTAATCAAGTCAAAAATCAAGTGTGTGCAATCTTTGAAAAATTCAAAAGTCAAAACAAAATAAAACAGGAAAGTTTCTGCCATATCGATCAATAAAAATCGAACGATTCAAGATCAAATCCGTGTGCATCAAGTTATTACAATATCAGGAAAGCGAAAATTAGGAAAGTATCGAATAGATACGAACGAATTATAAGGTCTCAGAATCCATATAAATATTCACCAAAAAATTCATCATCGGCATCGAGTTCGAATACGAAAATCATAAAAGCACTTAAAGAGAAAATAACATACCGAAGCATACGTTGAACTCGATCAAATTGAAGCAGCAGAGAGCAACTCAAAGAAATAGACGATCGACAAAGAGAGAACCGGAATCAATCATACGCTCGATCAACTATCGGCCACTGCTGTTTTTCAAAACCCTAAATTGGATCGAAGGGACGAAGCCCTAATTTGGGACAACAATCGTCGCCATTTTTTATCAGAGAAAATCGAAAGAGACTGAGTGAAAGAATAGAAAAGGGGCGGCCGTTTATTTTAATTAGGGTTTAGTTATTTAATTAAGGGTCTAGTTTTTCAAATAGAGTTTAATGTTAAAATCAAGTTTTTAGTCTTTTTTTCTCTTATTTTTTGTACTTTTCGATTTAAATCTTGGTAAATCACCACCTAGGTTTTAGGTTGTGTCAGATTGTCTAGTTAGGATTAGTTCAGTGAGCAGGGTGTGCGAGTTTGCAAAACTCTATAGGCGGTAGCAGGGTGTGCGAGTCTGTTAGAGTGTATGTAAGCGGGAGACTGTTTAATCCTAATACAAATCTGGGAATGCAGCAGTAGGCAGGGGTTGCCGAAGCTTAGTAAATTTTGTGTGTGATTTACTTTCCAGCATATTTACTTCTCTGCAGATTGTTTTTTGTTTAATTCGAGAAAATTGGCTATAACCCTATTCACCCCCCCCCCTCTAGTGTTAATCTAGATCCTACAAAGTTACCTTCTTCGCCACCACTGATGTACATTTGTAAAAGACAAACGTTGTGTCTTAGAAATGCAATGTCGGACATTCTTCCATACAAGTTCGTTCTACGCACTTTCCTCGTCCATTACTAGGCGAGAAACCCTTGCAATCCGAAAAATCTCCACCACGAGGAGACCACTGCTATAAATAACTCTATAATGGAAGCTACCCAGAGCATGTCCAACAAGCAGTCTTCACGCTATAAAGATCCACGGTCTTTAATAATTATCATCTTCAACATGTCTTCGCTTGCGAACGTATACATTGGTTCGAAGTGGTTTTCGGATAGGAATCATCCAAATCCGACTTCGGTTCCTTCGAAGCCAATCATCGCTTTAAAAAGATGTTAAGTTCATACGTGGATATCAATCAACAATCAATTACTTCATCTTTTATTTAAAACAAATATCTTTCTTAGATATATTCCTTTCAAGTTATTCCATTTTCTTCTCAAATGTATATGGAATCATTAAGCCTCATTTATCAAATCATTTAGTTTATTTAAACCTTTCTTAAATCTTGGAATAATTCCAAATCATTTTCTCTTTTACTGAGGAAAACTTTTCCAAATCATTCATTAAATCTTAATCAAAGATTCCTTATATTCAAGTTATAACTTTTAACTTAGGGAAAATATTCCCAAATTATTCACTAAAGCTTAATCAAAGATTTATTTCTTAACTTCAAATCATATTCTTGCAAATCGAAGATTTTCATAACAAAGCACTACCGCCATCTTAGATATGGTAAATTTCACCTCCAAGGACTAATGGCAAGTTTCACATCCAGGGACTAATAGAAAGTTTCACCTTAAGGGACTAATGGAAAGTTTCACCTCCAGGGACTAATGGCAAGCAATCCGACATCATGAATATCTTTTGTCTTTTAACTTGGAAAACCTTAAATATGATCTTTTAGAGCATCCGGGCTTTCCTTTCGATCTGTTCCACCCCTCGCCTAAGAAGAGAAACCATAGGCCAGGTAAGTTCAGAGCACTGGTTGCTCCATCACTAACCTTAATTAAACACCTTGTTTACCTTCCCATATCTCACAGACGGGACAAATGTACTAGTTGTTTCCACATACAAAGTTTATTATTACTTCAATATTCTTCACTTTTGGTTTAAATGTTACAAACAATTTCTCTTAACTGTTGATTCAAACTCTTATTAAAACTTCCAAATCATCTTTACATTACTTACTTATTCCTTTAAAATCATTCACAAAATATATAGGAAATAATTGTTAAGTTTAAAATTGCATTTCAAAAGTTATTTCAAACTGCTGCGAAAATCCTTGCGAAAAGTGTTTGCAAATAGCGTTTTAAAAGCTATATTCTTCAAAATGACTTTTATATCATTTAAAAATCCATATTTTCAACTTTAATCTTTTTTAAAATATTTTTAGGATTTATTTCATAATTTTAAAGCATTTAAAATATTAATTTTAAACTTTAGTCACTTTACTTCAAAAGCGCGATTTTTCTATAAAATTGTTTTGGACATATTTAAAATATACAAGATAAAATCTTGATTTTCTTCCTTTATTTATTTATACATATTTAAATGTTTATAAAACATTTCTAATTCATTTTAAAACTATTTCCAAAAGGTTTAAGCATTCCATATACACCATTTCATTTTCAAAAGGAAAGTAATTTCCTTTGTGCTTATCGACGTGTATCAACGTGACTTGGTAAAACAATTTTAACAAACATATCAAACAATCAATACTTCATGATCAAAGAATGTATAAGCATCCATAGAAATCATACCATAACATCAAACATATATGTATATAAATAGACGTTAAATAGAGTTTCTTGCCATAAATCAAAGCGATTAACTTTCAACCAACATTCTAATCAACCAACACTTCACTAATTAATTTCCTACCCCATTGAACACTAGCAAACAACACCTTCTCCATTCCAAAAGCTTGGCTGAGGCTTGAGTTAGAGGTTGGCCAAAAATATAGAGAAGAAGCGGTAGAGCATTGAACTTGAATTTCCAAGATTTAGATCCCAAAAATAGATCATCTTCTCTCTTGTTTTTGACTCTCTTACTCACAAAATTTGAAAAACTTTTTAACTGAAAAGTTGTTAAAATTATTTTCTATTGAATTTGAAAAAAAGAATCATTTGAACCAAGTAGTTTTGAGGGAGATACGATAGAACGAAGAAGAGGTACTGTCGGATTGACAAAAATGAAGCTCAAAAATGCACTTTAAAGAATTGAGTTTCAGGTATAGCAAACTTCAAAACAGGAAAAAGTGTTCAACATAAAAGTTGTAGACATTAGAATTTTATATGGTTTCAAAAAAAGCATTCTTAATTTAATTCAGTTCTAAGCAAAACAAAATGGCCTATTCTCTGGCTTAAAAAACTGGGTCAGAAAATGCACTGGAAAGAAGTGGAACTTTGACATATTTGTGCTAAAAACTGGACAAAGTGGCCAACATTAAAGTTGTAACCACTGGAAAAATATAATATTTCAAAAAAAAAATTGTATTTTGGTTTGGTTTTGAAGAAGTTATGGACGAAAGAAGAAGAGGTAAAATGTGGGAAAAAATGAATTTGATTTGAAGAGAATGAACATTGATTTCTTATGAATATTTTGTAAATATTTTGACATTATTTCTTTACAATTTTTTCTATGGCTTGGAAGCCACTAAAGAGAAGAAGAAGATGAATAAGCTTGAGAAAAGAAGAAGAAAATGTGAATGAAAGTGAAGAAGTATGTGGATATTTATAGAAAAAGAAAGAAGTGGTAATTTTACCAAAATAACCTCTTATCAAATTACCAAACTAACCTTACTTGAACCTAAAGCAATATAAACTTTTTCCAAACTTAGCATCATCCTTTCACTTCTTACTTTATGTCTTACTCACTTAAAGATTAAGTAAAGAATGTCAAATTATGTTGGCTTTGATTTGATGTGATTTGATGTTTACTTTTTCTCACTTTTGTTAATTATTACTTTCTTTTACTAATGACTTCTAGAAGTTTTCTAATCTTATATAGTAAAAATAAACATTTTTAGTGAATTAACTAATACTTAAACTATTTGAATATATGTTTCTATGTAAGAAAATAAAGGTGCGACGACATTGCGACAACTTTTAATCGACAAAACGTCGTTTTTCGATAAAATGTTTTACGATCACATTTTGACGTTTTATTTAAACTATTAATTTATATAAAACAAATTTAAAAACAAATTTGTATGATTCTATTTAAAAATATAAACACTCATAAATTAATTAAGATAATTTATTTAACCATTGAAACATACATTTTTGAAATCAGCATTTTGTTACTTTTGTCGATATAGGCAAATGTTACTATTTTTGTGTATACTTCTCTTTTCAAATCCTATCTAATATTGTTTGAATAATAAAACCTTACTATTTTACATTTAAAATCACTTTATATATTATATTAAGTGGTCAAATTCGGGGTCGTTACATTCTCCCCTACTGAAAAGAATTTTGTCGTCGAAATTACCTAACAAAAGTTTACCTAATCTTTAAATTTAATTCCATATAATATACACAGATCATCCATATGAAATATCATATTCGATCTCCTATTCGAATATGCAACTTCATTTTCGAACTAGTTCAATCCCCCGTTCCTCTAATGCGGACTTTAATCTGGCTCTTTGCTCAGAAACTTTTGCTTTCCTTGCATAGCTCTCAACTATGATAGAAAACTCAAGTATCTAATCAAAAATCCTCATCAATGTTCGTCATCAAGAAATCAAGTGATAAATCCTTTTTCGGACCAGTGTAAACACCTTGAAGTTCTATACTCGAATATTAATTCGACATTTGTGTGACGAAATGATCTACATATATGTATTTATTGCTTCTCAAAACTTTCATAAAAACTTTATCTTAAGCTCAAACACTTTATAAAGGTGCTTCTTTATTGAATCCTTTTAATTACTTATTTCCAAATATTTTTAATAAAGGAAAATATTCTAAAAAAACCATTTTTCACTCATAAGATAATTTATCTTTATTATAATTTTTTTTCCAGATCCTTTAACTTAGTATATTTCTTTTAACTCCAATGTTATTTATGAATCATTTCATAAAACTATTACTTAATTTTATTAAAACTTATAACTTATGTAAATCAATCACATTCTAAAGACTTAAGTCCAATTCTTAATTAATGCTAGAATTCATTAATAAAACATTTTCTAGGTTATGATTTCTTTTTTTTTTGTTTATAATCACATTTATAAATTATTCTTATCCAATTTCATTTACTCGGAATATTTCACAATCTTTTGGTTTTCGTAAATTCCTTAGCTCCGAGTTAGTATGATTCGGAATTTTCGACTGCCCAAAATCGTCGAAAATCCCGCTTTATCTTATCAATTAGCTATCCCAATTTATCTTTAGTTTTAAACACTTTTATAAAGATTACTAATACATTATTTCTTTAACTTAAGAAAATTATATAGATCGAGTAACTCTGAAACAATCAAAGGAACTGGGTACTACCAATAGTATCGTATATCCTCTTAACAAGAAGAGTAATACTTAAGAGAAGTGCTTACCATCCGAGCACATCTTTTTCCCATTTTTAGTTTACTTTCGAGCCATTCGAATTAGTTACCATAAAATACCTTTTTATATTTGAAATAATACCATTTTCAAAATCTTTTAGAGATTACTCTATAAAATCTATTTGTTTATAAATTAATTTTATCTTATATTATTTAACTTCATTTAAATTACCACAATTCTTTTAATCGAACTTAAATTCCCATTCCTTTTACATATAACTTTTACAAAATCATTTTTTATTATTTAAATACATTTTCATTTTATATGTTTATTCCTTAAACAAATCTTATTATTTTGGAATAAGTATTAAAGATCTTAATTACTTTATCAGATTTCTTACTTATCGATTATCTTTATGAAACACCTTATAGTCAAATTGTGAAATCCTAATCACAAGATGTTCATACTTAAACTTCACCATTCCTGATTTCTAACTATACAAATTTTCAAAATATATACTTTATATTCAAAATATAATCCTAGGTAAAATTATTTCATTTACCAATTTTTTTCAAAATCAGCACGTCGGTTCGTCTTATTCAAGTGTTTAGCAACCCTCATCGATAACAGTGATCAGGCGCAGCGATAAGAATCCATAAATCACTCAACAGATAAGTCAACACAAAACATTTTTGTTAGTCACTAACAAATACGCGCTCATATATAATACACTCAAACTCATTCTAAGGTGTTGCTAACCCTATCTCTAATGAGTTACTCATCCTAAGATATTGCTAACCCTGTCTTTGATGAGTCTTTACCCAACCAAAGCCAAGGTTCTTGCTTAACCTTTAGCTCTGATACCAAATGTAATGGCCCATTTTTCCGTACCCTTTGAATCGAAAATAAAGCACACATGTCCAACTCAAATTTCACGAATATGTGAATCATAAAGGATAGAAAGAAAATATAAACAGAACAAAATCTCACACGAATGGAATAACATATATTATTTCAATAATAATCTTTACAGCGGAATTTTTTTAAAATACAATATTAGAGTCTAACCTAAATTCAGCTTGGACGGTTATAAAGATCTTCCCTTACAATTGCCGACAAATATCAAACAAAATATACTAAGTACAGTGGATAATAGAATATGTCCATATGATGATGAAGATCTCCAGCTCTCCTCTGGAAACTCCAACTGTCTTCAACTCAACCTGAAACTACTCGGATCTGACCCGAGTATTAAAAATACCCGGATCAGGCTTGATAAACCAACGTGAGATACTCGAACTTTAAAATGACTAAGTTATCAAAACCTTTGAAAAGAAGGGTATCTCATAAGGCCACGCCCACACATAAACACGAATGGGTTTTTACCTTATGATAACCAAAACACATCATACCAAAATACACTTGATATTATTTTAAATGACATCGCTTTGAAAACATTTGCAAATAAACTTATTCAAATAAGGTATCAATATCTGGACTAAGTCTAACGGAATATATCCGGACTGGGTCAACTGAATATACCGAACGGAATATATGATACCTGAAAGGGGTAGCTGAAATGTTTGTAAGTCATTACTGCTATTTTGGGACTACAATCAAAATCATAAATCTCGTACTGGCGTTGGATTTCCAACATGATAGGGAAATAATGGAAAGATCAATCTATATCCATGGCTTATGTCCATGACTCAAACGCCGTTATAGAACAACACAAATGGCTAAAAGTGGATGCAATCTACGAATAACATCCAAGGACTCGGACTTCGCGCATACCTGCCGTGAGGACCAGACGTATCTGGTACCTAGGGCTCAGAACATCTGATAACCCAAATCACTACTATCCGAAACACGAGCACACATCTGACCACATAGAATCCCATCATAACCGTGGCGTGAGGCTCGCGAGGCTACGCTCAGTTTCTTCAAAGCCACATTTTTCATACAAAACCACGCTTTGATTACAACAGGTTCCACTTTAAATGCCACACTACCATTCCTTTGATCACTATTTGACTCCCACAAAAATACAACCATTGAGCTCGTACGTCTCAAGGAGGGTGTTAAACTAAGAGAATTTTCCTTCTCCGCCACCACTGATGTACATTTGTAAAAGAAAAACGTTATGTCTTAAAAATGCAATGTCAGACATCCGTCTATACAAGTTCGTTCTAGGACTGAACGAAACCGAAGGCACTTTCCTAGGCCATTACTAGGCGAGAAGCCCTTGCAATCCGAAAAACATCATCATGAGGAGACCACTTCTATAAATAACTCTATAACGGGAGCTACCCAGAGCATGTTCAACAAGCAGTTTTCACGCTATAAAGATCACGGTCTTCAATAATCATAATCTTCAACATGTCTTCACTTTCGAACGTATACATTGGTTCGAAGTGGTTTTCAGATACGAATCATCCAAATATGACTCCGGTTCCTTCGAAGCTAATCATCGCTTTAAAAAGATGTTAAGTTCATACGTGGATATCAATCATCAATCAATTACTTCATCTTTTATTTAAAACAAATATCTTTCTTAGATATATTCCTTTCAAGTTATTCCATTTTCTTCTCAAATGTATATGGAATCATAAAGCCTCATTTATCAAATCATTTGGTTTATTTAAACCTTTCTTAAATCCTAGAATATTTTCAAACCATTTTCTCTTTTACTGAGGAATTTTTTTCCAAATCATTCATTAGAACTTGATCAAAGATTTGTTATATTTAAGTTATAACTTTTAACTTAGGGAAAATATTCCCAAATTATTCACTAAAGCTTAATCAAAGATTTATTTCTTAACTTCAAATCATATTCTTGCAAATCGAAGATTTTCATAACAAAGCACTACCGCCATCTTAGATATGGTAAATTTCACCTCCAAGGACTAATGGCAAGTTTCACATCCAGAGACTAATAGCAAGTTTCACCTTCAGGGACTAATGGCAAGTTTCACCTCCAGGAACTAATGGAAAGCAATCCGACATCATGAATATCTTTTGTCTTTTAACTTGGAAAACCTTAAATATGATCTTTTAGAGCATCCGGGCTTTCCTTTCGATCTGTTCCACCCCTCGCCTAAGAAGAGGAAACATAGGCCAGGTAAGTTTAGAGCACTGGTTGCTCCATCACTAACCTTAATTAAACACCTTGTTTATCTTCCCAGATCTCACAGACGGGACAAATGTACTAGTTGTTTCCACATACATAGTTTATTATTACATTCAATATTCTTCACTTTTTGTTTAAGTGTTACATACAATTTCTCTTAATCGTTTATTCAAAATCTTATTAAAACTTCCAAAACATCTTTACATTATTTAATTATTCCTTTAAAATCGTTCACAAAAGATTTAGGAAATAACTGTTAAGTTTAGAATTGCATTTCAAAAGTTACTTCAAACAGCTGCGAAAAATCCTTGCGAAAAGTGTTTGCAAATAGCGTTTTAAAAGCTATATTCTTCAAAATGACTTTTATATCATTTGGAAATCCATATTTTCAACTTAAATATCTTTTAAAACATTTTAAAAGATTTTTAGGATTTATTTCATATTTTTAAAGCATTTAAGATATCAATTTTAAACTTTGGTCACTTTACTACAAAAACGCGATTTTTTGGAAAATTATTTTGGACATATTTAAAATATACAAGATAAAATCTTGATTTTCTTCCTTTATTTCTTTATACATATTTAAATGTTTATAAAACATTTCTAATTCATTTTAAAAATATTTCCAAAAGGTTTACACATTACATATACACCATTTCATTTTCAAAAGGAAAGTAATTTCCTTTGTGCTTATCGAAGTGTATCAACGTGACTTGGTAAAAAAATTTAACAAACATATCAAACAATCAATACTTCATGATCAAGCATGTATAAGCATCCATAGCAATCATAACACAACATCAAACATGTAAATATATAAATAGATGTTAAATAGAGTTTCTCACCATAAACTAAAGCGATTAACTTCCTACCAATATTCTAATCAATCAAAACTTCACTAATTAATTTCCTACTCCATTTAACACTATCAAACAACACCTTCTCCATTCCAATAGTTTGACAGAGGCTTGAGATGGAGTTTGGCCGAAAATATACAGAAAAAGCGGTAGAGCTTTAATCTTGAATTTCTATGATTTAGATCCGAAAAATAGATCATCTTCTCTCTTGTTTTTGACTCCCTTACTCACAAAATTTGAAAAACTTGTTAACTGAAAAGTTGTTTAAAATTCTTTTCTATTGAATTTGAAAAAAAAATATTGAATCGTAGTAGTTTTGAGGGAGATATGATAGAATGAAGAAGAGATACCGTCAGATTGACAAAAATGAAGCCCAAAAATGCACTTCAAAGAATTGAGTTTCAGGTATAGCAAACTTCAAAACTGAAAAAAGTGATCAACATAATAGTTGTAGCCATTATTATTTTATACGGTTTCAAAAAAAGAACTTAATTTGGTTCAATTATGATTAAGTTATGATAAAAAAATGGCCTATTCTCTGGCTTAAAAATTAGGCCAGAAAATGAACTGGAAAGAAGTGGAACTTTGACATACATTTGCTTAGAACTGGACAAAGTGGTCAACATTGAAGTTGTAGCCACTGGAAAAATACATTATTTCAAAAAAAAAATTCTATATTTTGGTTCGATTTTGAAGAAGCTATGGCCGAGAGAAGAGGAGGTAAAATGTGGGGAAAAAATGAGTTTGATTTGAAGAGAATGAACATTGATTTCTTTTGAATATTTTGTAAATATTTTGACATTATTTCTTTACAATTGATTATATGGCTTGGAAGCCATTAAAGAGAAGAGGAAGAAGATGAAGAAGCTTGAGAAAATAAGTAGAAGAAAATGTGAATGAAAGTGAAGAAGTAGTTGGATATTTATATAAAAAGAAAGAAGTGGTAATTTTACCAAAATAACCTCTTACCAAATTTCCAAACTAACCTTACTTGAACCTAAAGCAATCTAAACTTTTTCAAAACATAACATCATCTTTTCACTTCTTACTTTATGTCTTAGTTACTTAAAGATTAAGTAAAGAATATCACAATTATGTTGGCTTTGATTTGATGCGATTTGATGTTTCCTTTTTCTCACTTTTATTAATTCTTACTTACTTTCACTAATGACTTATAGAAGTTTTCTAATCTTATTTAGTAAAAGTAAACATGTTTAGTGAATTAATTGATATTTACACTATTTGAATATGTGTTTCTATATAAGAAAATAAAGGTGCGTTGACGTTGCGACAACTTTTAATCGACAAAACGTCGTTTTTCGACAAAATGTTTTACGATCACATTTTGACATTTTAGTTAAACTATTAATTTATGTAAACCAAATTTAAAAATAAATTTATATAATGCTAATTAAAAATATACACACTCACAAATTAATTAAGATAATTTATTTAACCATTGAAACATGCTTTTCTGAAATCAGCATTTGGTCATTTTTGTCGATATAGGCAAATGTTACTATTTTTGTGTATACTTCTCTTTCCAAATCCTATCTAATATTATTTGAATGATAAAACCTTACTATTTTACATTTAAAATGACTTTATATATTATTTTAAGTGGTCAAATTCTGGGTCGTTACATGTGACCTGATACACGATACGCCTACCTAGGTTAGGCAAGGTCATCGATAGTCGGAAGTGCTATCTGATGACATATAGCAGTTAGCCCTGCCAAATCAACGTTGCTTGAGTAATAGTATCACTAGATGCGATGTAAAATATATGCTAGAAATCAATGCATGATGGACCGGTAATAACAAATCTCTCTGCTTGCCACCAACCCATCATTGTCGCGACAGCAAGATGGCCTAGGTCATAAATTATACATCGATATGTATGACAGTGTAGATCATCAGAAATGGCATCAAAATCAAACATCTATCTTCAAAATCTCTCACCGAGGTACTACTAGGAACCGAACACATCGAGACACGATACAGGAGAAAATTTTCGCAAGCTGAGCATCCTAGCTAACTGCACAAACTCAAGCTCGATCAGGTCGCTAGTATCAAATGGATGCCATATCAACTACTCTTTGCACATCTTTAAGTTATTCTGGTTATGCGCAATCTACATAACGGGATTCATTATCCACAGTCCTCCTATCGTTCGTATGCTAAAATAATAAATGGGGGAAGAAACTAGATGCATCTATAGTCATTATTACGAAATGGAAGTTTCTTGACTCAAAATACCAGTGCTGCAACAACTCTCAGAAACCAAACAGTAAAACCTATAAATCAGAAACAATCAACTATGCATCCAAACATCTATATAGGTATGCAAGTATAGGAATACTCTAATCGTACGTGACAGTATAGTCAAAATCCAAACCAACAACAACCTCAATGTAGGCGATCTTCACATTACTACTACAAGTACCAAAAAACAAGGTACCCATAAGGTATAGAAAAAACAATCAAGCATGCTTCAAATCATGCTTTGGTGAATACGCTGTCACTGTGTTATCCATGGTAGCTGTAATCGCATTGAATCTGATAAGAGTGGTGGTCTGATAAGAGCTATGTAGTTAAAGCCCCGCTAAAGCCCTACAAAATTCCCACTATAGCGCATGGCGATCTGTAGCTCCTATGTTATTTCAACTTAGTGCTATTATATAGTAGATCCGGTTTAATCTCCGTTATTTCCCGCTATAGTCGCTAAATTAAGCTTTTAAGCACCCGCTTTAGCAACATTAATATACAAAGGTTGATTTAAGTGGTTTTATTTTAAATTAAATCAACATAGTTAGGTTAAAAACCAATTTTTAAGGCATAAGTGCTCAGTATAAATTTTAAATCTATTGTAGTAACCATATCTAGTCTATATAAATCATGATATTCTTCAATTTTGTTATATAAAGATAAAAAATATTTCTTTTTTATATACAATTGGTATGATAATGAGAACAAATCGCCTTTAAATATTTGGTTTTATATATAACGTAGCCTTTTGCTCCACCCCTATTTTCCGTTATGTCCCTACTTCATTCTTGCTATAACCTTTTGCACCTCCGCCGTTGTAGAACTACTAAACGCTTTAATTGCATAGGATAAAAGGTCGGTGAAGTGTTTAAATATGGAAAAATATCCTGCACAAGTGTGGGATCACGCTACCTATCGTCATATGGAATCATTGAAAAACCGACCACCCATATGCACTGAGCATATAAAAGTCTAATAGTGTAATCCCTTACTCACCACAAGGAAAATGAAATGTATGAGTGGTTTTATACCACCACAGAGAAATAGCAGCACACAACTAGACATTACCTTTAATAATATCATTAATGCCTGGAATTTTAAATTATATCTAGTTAACTACACTATAATAAATTGGCGAATATTTTCAAACTTAAATGATCGATTAAATTACCTACGAAATGATGAAATCCAATCTTATGTAAAAACACTATAACTCTAGGATAATTTGTCAAATTCTTATGGAAATATTTTAAGGTACTAGCTAAAGAACCTTGGAAACGAATATTCTTTGACTGTTTAAGTTAAACGAATTCGTAAATATACGTTTTAACAAAATAATTTACTTAAACTATACCTAGAAAAAAATTACAGCCAAGCTGGTCTGTGCACTAACTTGTACTTCCCCTTCTAGAAGTACCCGGAAATCAGTAAGAACCTACTTCATGCCCAAATTTTGATTCTCAAAACCACTAGATCGGTAACTCTAGCTGAAACCTGCCCCACCCCCTTATGACTCCTCCCAGCTCGACCACCTCTATGACCTCCATGACTCTGTCGACCTCCATGACCACCTTCGCCTCCACCTTGCTCGTCCATTTTTTGGGCGACCTCAAGTACCACTTATGTTTCTTGCCCATGTCCATTTGGCATAATCACATTAGCTTCTCTATAGCGACCACTGCCATCGCCGCTGCCACTTTCTCCATGCATAAACTTTTTCACAAATTTTTAACGCAATTTAGACATTTCAAAATGAATAGATCTAAAAAAACAAGGCTTAATTTGTGTATTATTGCTTTGGTTTGGGGGTTTGGGATATGGACATGGTGAAAATAGGCGTTGAAATCTTTGTCGACCGATTAGAAAAATAAAGGTGGAAAGGAAATGAGGCGGCGGGTGTCTAGGTGTCTTGAACTGACTTATAGCCGCCACAAAACTAAGGTAGTGAACAAGAAATTTGTTGAAGGTTCCATGAGATATTCATAACTCTAATGAGCCGATGGCCTTGCCTTTTCTCAGAATGACATAGCATGGGTCCACGACGGCTTAGTCCAGAGAGTCATAATAGTCACCTAACACTTCCTCGCTTGCATTCCCGCTTAACTTCTAGAATATGACATTTTGTCCGAGCTTTGTGCTCATGTCGACGTAGCTCAAAAAGTCTACCACTTCCACTTTCTCTGCTGCTAGCACCTTGTTTGCTTCTTCTACTGCTATTTGAAGATCTTTTTCTTTGTTTTGTCTATGTTTACACTTAACACATAAGCTTCTTCATTACGTACATTGAATTGATGGATGGGTATTATATATTTGCATGTATATTACTATTGTTATATTGTTATCTGTTGAGATGTGGTTTGACAGCATGTAATGCACATGGACATTGTTGCTATTTTTATGTTTCAGCCTAAGAGTTAGATTTTTCGTCTCAAGAGATTCTGCAAATGAAATTCTTTTAAGAGGGGAGAATGTCATACCTTGAATTTTTATTAAAATAATTAATCAATTTAAAAGGGGAATTTGATAATTTCACATAAAATACTGAAATGAAAATTTTACAAGTTAAGGAATTTGGTAAATTTTACTTCACCATTTTGTTAGATATATTTTTCAATGCCAAATTCATGTATAAAAAATTGAAAAAAGTATATCGAATGAAAGAGATATGGATCGTTTATCCAACCACACCTTTTGTGTCAAACGGGTTGGAAGTCCAAGTGGACCTAAGGTTCGATTTTTGGAATAGGGTTTAATATTGGAGGAGAGATACGTATACCTCATTTTAATCCTTTTCTTCTTCATCCCATAGCCACTATAGATTCCTAGATCTAAAATCCCATTTTTCTACCTCAAATCTACTCCAAATCCATCAAATAAAATATCTCAACGAAGAGAAAAGCAAGAGTAACCAAATCTAATCAATGTCAACTTAAATTAAAAGAGAGGATCTCCGATTCAAATCAGATCGGAGGATAAAGCTTGAACATTTCATCTAAATTCAATAAATCGACAATTCTGAATGGATTTCTTAACAAAAAGCTTATATGTTTAAATATGCAATAAATTTCATTTATATATCCTATTAAACTATAATAACATGATTTAGAACTGATTTGATAATTTAATCGGTTATAAATATTTTTTTGATAGATCGAAGAATCATAGAACATCATTTTGGCAAGAAAATTTATATAAATGGAAGGGAGGGTAATTTGGATGTAAAATTCACATTAAATGATGTAGGTGGATTAAAACGATAGATAAATCCCTTTATCATCAATAAAGGTTAATATTATAAATATGTCAATCATAGTATAGTTTACACAACCGTATTGATAAATTACATCAAAAATGAGCTATAATCGAGATAAGGGAATAAATAATCATTTGGGCATATTAAGAGACGTGAATGAATATGAATAAATATTTACAACGAAATTATAAGTTGTGCAGTATCAAAATAATATTCAACGACGAACGAGAAAAATTGAAAATAATAAGTTAAAATGCTGGAAAACTCAACATCAAGTAAATGATCGACTAACCTTGTACCATGGGTCATTTGGTTGACTTGAATACAATTTGAGGCAAACCCAAGGAAAATTAGTGTAAATCAGGGGTAAACAATCGATGAAATATGTTATAAGTCGAATAAACATTCGAATGATCGACCAGTAACATCTAATCAGTCGAATAATGTATTGTTAATTATATAAAATTCTATTAGGCAAATGATTGACTGATTGAATATGGACAGCCGACCGAATGCCTATAGATTGCTCTGGTTAAACCCGGCTTATTTCAACCCTTGTATTGTGTTTGAGGTTAGTTGTCCCATCGCTTTTGCGACATGCAATAGGACCACATAATGTAACGACATTATATAACGTGATGCGCTCATCTTAGTCATGCGATTTATTGTGTTTAGAAATACACTTAAGTTACCGTTAGGGCCACGAATCGCACACTTCAATATGTGAATTATAATTGGGAGAATAGAGATATCCATGTAACAAGGTTAATATCATATTTGCAAATGCATCTATAGGGAAATTTATTTGTTGTTTGATCCATATATGCTATAGGTTAACAATTGTGAGTGTAGGATGGTTTACCATCGAGACAGTATACTTGATTGTTATGGTAGTATGTTTGTATGGATGGTTTACCATCAAGACTGTATACCTGATCTGTTACGACTGTGTGATTATATATTTATTTATCTTTTTAGTTGTTTGTTTAGAACTTTTCTTATTTCTTTCATGTATTTGGTCCAACTGTTTAAGTAGAGATATTTAGTTTATTTTAGTTATTTATTATTTATTCCTTTCGCCGTGAGATCTGAAAGTGTAGGTGTTTAATATTTATATTTATCTCAATTCCATACAAACTATCTCAACCTAACGATCCGTCCTTCTTGGCATGATGCAAGTTTGAAAGTCACTTCTAAATGTTGAGTCGATGTTTCTAGAGGGGTGAGTTGTTCAACCTTTTGACGATGACTTATATGACGATTATTCTTCGGACATTGAATTTTTATATTAGGTTTAGCCTTAGTCTCATTAGCAGTCACATACCAGAATTTTTTTGCAAGTGAGTGCGATCTTAACATTTCTTTATCGGACTTTATAGTTTGCATCATTCAATGTGTTTTTCTACAGAGACAGCTTCATTATTATCATTTTATTTGAAAATTTTATTTAGAGTAAATTAGACAGTATTACATATATTCTTTATATATTGGTTTATTATATTTACCTAATAAGGCCCCCACTAGATTGCACATCAGTTAAAAACCTTTAAAAAGTTGCAGGAATCTAAAATTCCTCTAATAGGTATTAGGATCCATTTATCATATTACATAATCTTGAGGGTGCTCAACAAAAGGTTCCTCTAATGGGTATTAGGATCCATTTATCATATTACATAATCTTGAGGGTGCTCAACAAATTGTACTTTCCATAAATGGTGAGTAACATTCTACTTTTTACCTCATATATAATTCCTAAGCACGTTTTCCCTCTTAGTCTTCAGTATGACCTTGATGGTGCTTAAAAAATCAAAAAATACATTAGATACTCTTTGAACCATTATTTCATGACTTCCTAAAGGTAGTTTTAACACATGAGGTCTCAATAAAATTGAAAAATATTTTTGCTAATCTAGGAAAAAGATAAATATCACTATAAATATTTTATGGCTTAAGAGTGCTCAACAACCATAAGTATGTATAATAATCTATTTATATTGTAAATAATGGAGAAGAACATTATTTTAAATTCATAATTTAAACTAACACTATTGAGTATTGTCGAAATTTTAAGAGAGATTAGTGTATATCTTATGAAACCGTATGCCTTTACATCTTACATACACTCTCTTAAGTCTACATAAATTTTAATTCATTTGACATCTTTCTTTTATATATATGTGACATACACACAAAGACACATTTAATTTATTATAACGTTTATAATTTATAAAACACATACACACGCATTCATATGTTGAACTTTTTGATTAATGTTGATATAAGTTCTATATTTTTGTAGAACTTAAAGCTATTTTATTTTTTGTAGATATAAGTTCTATAATTGGATCAGGTTCATTAGTGAAAGGAAAAACAAGCAAATATTAAAAGAATCATTTTATTGACTTTACACTAAGCCTTAATTTTTTTGTTCTCATGAATAATGTAGTCGCATAAAATAATATTTAATATTTTTCAGCAGAATTAATATTTTGTTTTGAAATTAATTTTATTTTAATTTAACTTTGATATTTTATATATGAATATTATATTCTTTCGTTATTAGCATAACTAATTCAATTTTTTTTATATGTTAACTTTTGATGATTATATGTATAATATTTTAAAGTGATACAATGTACTAGTAGAATATACTAATCAATAATTTGTAAAAATAACAACATGGGTTGCATATGTGATCAAAGGGATTTTTGACCAGACTATATATATGATGTATAATTTATGTATGGTATTACGTAATTATAATTAAAAAAAACACACATACACAGACATAATTATGTTTTGGTCTATACATAATTTTTCAAATTTAAACACTCATGGCTTTGGGAACCTTTATATATATAATATTTATCTAAATGTAATTTACATATACACAAATATGTATAATCATATATATCCATAATAATTACTATATATATAATATTATGTGACTATGTATAAAAATTATTAATTTTAGGTTTAAATTTAAATTCATGTATATTTTATATATAATTGCGTAACAAACACATATATATAAATATAATTTTTTTGAAAATGTGTTCCTTTATTATTGATAACAAATATATTATAATACATATTATGCCATTACATACTACTCAACTCTTGTTGAGTTGCCTAGTTATACATACAACAACCAAAAAAACAACTACATATATACACACAGTCAGTGAACATTTTATACAAGCACTAACACATCTTCGTGTAGCATTTATTATCGTTTTGATAAAAGAACCATCCAGCCAGTGATGCAACAATTTGAGTCCAGAATTCAATTGTCTTGAAAGTCTAATTCATTTTCTTCTTTTGCACGTAGAGCCACCTCTAAAACCATGATATATTTAAAGTCATGCTTGTTGTTAAGAATTGCACACATAAAAATATTTCAATTCAAATATCAGGCCCATTTTAACTTCTCCAACCCACTGCAACGTCTTCTTGTTCTATGATGATAAACAATAGAATCATCTTTCTAAGATCCACGTCGATATAGCCGCAACATATGACTTTATAATCATGAACTTCCTATCATGTGAGCAGGGTTCCCCACGTTTTTGTATTCCTATAACCGCTCATGTTGGTAGTTGTTATCATCATCTAAGAACAACAGATCTAACGTTGTCAGAACTGCTATGAACGAAATCTCGAGTCATATTAGAACCTATTCATCGCTTTCATTCTTTGCCATAAGATCTTTATCCCATTTTTCAAATCCAATGATTTGAGTCTCAAATCGCCATATCTAAATTGGTGTCGATTGGTAAAAATCAGGGTTCATGGTTTTCATTTCATTGTGTGGTCGACAATCCTTGTCATAGTCTTTAGCAATTGGAGAAAGCCCTAAAAACATAAATCCATCACAAATCCATCCCAAAATGTCTTTATTTTCCTAGATCTTGTTAAAATTACTGTTGAACATGACGTAGACCGCTTTCCTACCTTTGTTTAGATGCGGCACTTTACGAAGAAATTGACATTTGATATCTATCATTGTTATACTCATCGAATTTCACTTCATACCCTAAGTGTAGATCCATTCCCTAATCCACGTATTCCTTTTGCTCAAATCTATTTAATTGCGTATAATATTGGAGAGCACTGCCAAACTCAACTTAGATTTAGCACAAACATGTGTTGTGCCTATCCCTAAATCTTCCAAACAAACCATAGGTATCGTATCTTTGTCTCCACCATCACACCCCATATGCCTGAAGTATGAGTCGATAGCCCTAATATCACTAGGGTTCGTTGGATCTAAGAGTATCAAAACATGCGATGGAAATTCAATAGCACAAAACCTGATCCACTTGGGAAACTCCATGTTTAATTTGCGTATTTTCTACGATCATTGCAATCCATCTTATATTCAGATTTGGATTTCACGTTCTCGAAATATTCAAGATGGTAGTAGTAGAAAAAAATGTGTACTATGAGTAGTTGTTGGGTTTTCTTCAATCATAGAATCATATTCATCTAAAGGACAAATGCCTTCATATGTCCAAATTTAATCTATTGTCATTGAAAGAGATTGCTCCATCCTTCTACCCTCTGTTGAGGATTTCCTCTCTACAAGAGTTCCTATATATATTATATATTATATTATATATATGTATACATATTAAAATTTAAAATTTTAATTTATTGAAATTATAAATTATAAATGTGTGTATGTGTGTTTGAAGCTGATTTTTTATCGAATAAAAAAAATTATGTTAAACTTTATCAATAAATATATATCTATATATAAAATATTATAGTACGTTTATATATTATTTGGAATATACATATAATTATGTATGTATGTATATGTATGTATGTGTGTTGGTAGAAAGCTTATATAAAATATATATATGTACTTAATTTGAATTTTTTTAAGAAGTTCAAAAATAAAAATAAATACGTGTACATGAGCATGTGCGTACGCGTGCGTGCATATATATATAATTTAAAGGTATATGAAAATTTTACCTATAAATTCGGTCGGTTGTTGAAACTCTATATTATTAGCTTTCCTATGAAGTATGGTTTCTTCTTCCTCCTAGTTTAGTATGTAAATCCAAAGCGTAGTCTCCAAATGGTTGTTAATAGAGTTTAGGGGTTTGATTTTGATTATGTGTAATAAAATGAGAAAATAAGGTGGTACTTATAGCCATCAGATATCGCAAACACCTATTTTTGCTCTTATCTTTATATTAACCTCATCTAGTGAAAGAGAAATGTTCAAACCCATCCCTTTCTTCTATGGTCGCCTCCTTATGGATCACTTCACAATGTTGGGCCTAAATAACATCACATATATTAATTAAACAAATATTTATTTCTGTTCATATATTGATTAAATTAATATATAAAAATTATATGTTATTTAAATTTATTATAAGTCCCTAAATAAATAATTAAAATCCATAAATGACACTAATTTTTACAATTAATTTATAATATCTGTAAATTAATTTAAATAAGTTGAATTTATAAAATTGCTAGCAATTAGTATGAACTCCGTCCTCGTGCATGATTTTTGACCATCAATCAAACTTTAGATATCTAAATGATATAGTTTTGATGAAAAGAAAAGTTGCACGGACATTGTCACTTAAGGGTGGATGCTTAATTAGATTAAGATATACTTTTCCTCAATTATCTCTAAGCAACAAAACTTGTACAATTTAGGCATAAGCATGAAGCCAAAACTAGTGTATATCAAATTGTCCTATATTATTTGGTGACCGGGTCCTCATTAATGAGTAGCATGACTGAAATTGTATGAGCAAATTTCAAAAGTGACCCATATATAAATGTTATAAATTAAATGAAAAAAATTAAAATAAATGTTATATGTAAATGTTACTCTAATTTACTGCAATGAACTTTGTGAGTTATTATGCTATATTATCTGATACAAGTTAATTTGTAGCACATTATCTAGTATTAGGCCATAATATATGATGCACTTAAACCTTCGTTTAATATAAAAACCATAAGCACTAAGGTCTTTGAACATTCAATATATGTGTTATATATATATATATATATTTCTGTGTGTTTATATATGTATGTATTAAATGTAATAATATATGTAATCATATGGCAATTTGATTTTACATAAAACAATACTCTAACTTTATATCTCGCTTTATATTAGTAATATACTGATTTATATCTTATAGATTAAATTATATTGCTAAAATTTTATATAAGGAACGTTCAATGGCATCTTTATTTTGCAGCACCCTTGTAGCCCTTGGTTTCCACCACATATTCCGATTAAATAATAGTATGAGGTAGGAGAGAGAGAAAATGTTATTATTTAAATCAAAATGTGTGGTGGAAATTAGGGGGCCATAGATGTGCTGCAAAATAGGTTGTCATTGAGTGCTCCATACACACACACACAGAGATATATACACACACACACACACACATATACTTATATATATATATATATATATATATATATATAATTCTATATTAGAAGGAGCATTACCGACTCCAAATCATGTTTATGTGTGCATTTCAAATACCTAATATATACATGAATAGTGCATGTTACTAAGAGCAACTCCAATAAGAAACAATTCAACTTAATTAATTAGGGTTTACATTCCAATAAAGAAAATTAGACTAAATATTAAGGGTAATATTTAGTTTTCAATCTAGAAAACTAAACTAGAACTATGTGCCCATTTAATGGGTTCTCAGTAGGCGTCTATTAAATAAGTGCCTAATTCATATTTATTAATGTTGAATATGCGATTATATGATTTTTGTCTGATGATAATAAACATATATATTCGTGTAAATGTATTTGTTAACGTACTATTTTATTTTTCATAGACTAAATAAATATTTGCTGATTAAAAATAATTAACACAGAATTTGAATTCAAATAGAATTTTTATTCAAACAAATATTTGTTACAATCTTTGAATAGTACAAAGTTCAAGATCTCACTATATATTCAATTTCAATTACAGTACAACTTTGATTACATCATATTTTCACATTTACAGTTGACCTCACTACATATCACTCACACTCATAATTTATCTTCAACTTCACTTCAAATTGAATCCAACATCCGAGCAATCTGCAAAAATAAATATTGACGCAGTAAAATTGAAAAGGAAATATTTTTGCAGTATAAACTAAATTGTGATTTTGAAAATAATATTTGCCTCAGTTATTTGGGTTGTTCGTCATCATTTAATTTTCAATTCATCGTACACGAACAGCTTGTGACATACATAGTGTATCACTGTATATGCCACAAGGCCGTGCACACCGATATATATACACTTGATAAATTTACAGGGACAGGTGAGCATAGGTCAAATCCGAGCGACAAGCTGGATTCAACTCAAGTGTAATGCACAGTCCAACTATAAAATCGATATGCTTACGAAAGACTGCACAAATTCAAGAAGGCACCAAACCACAAACAAAATGCAAAAGGTCAAGTCACTGACTCAACTGAACTGCAGCACCAAAGCGCAAAGGCTCGATTGACCAAGTGCACCAGAAATATGGCAACACAATCAATAAACGGTGAATCAAAGCATGGTTCAAACCAGAGGCAAATGGATAGAAACAACAACCATGTCATACACAGCAAAATACAACTTCAATGCAAACAAATCAAAGGATATGTACAAGTTCGTCGCACCAATATCAATGCAAAGACTAAAGGCAGCAGTAGATCAGGCTTGATGCTATCAAGTGATACAAATACTACATGAAATACATGGAGGCAATGCCCAAACTGTCGCAAGTAACTCAACAGTTCACATTGCAGTGACAACATGCAAAAATGACCCAACATATCAACCGCACCAAAGATAAAACAATGATACAACTTACATTCAACTACAAGCCCAAGTGACAACAAGATGAATCAGACCACTCAGTAATATCCACAACAAACAACTCAGTGCAGCACCAAATCATATACAAGCCTCACTGAATCGAACGAACATCAGAAACATTCAAAAAACGATATCAAGTCAATGCTACAAAGATGAACCAGACAAGAAATGACAACAATAGACCAACAGAGTTTCAAACATGCAGGGACAACAGATGCATAGCCACAACAATGACGGAGATAACACATATATACATACATAAATGCATATATATACATGCGGCAGTCAAGTCTATTAAGGCCATGATCAACGAATGGAACACCATTGGAGGATGATCAAACTTAACGCCACAAGACCACCAAGCAAAACAAGTCGATACAACATGATCAAACTCAACTCACAACCAAACTCATATGATCGAAGTCAGGAAAAAGTTAAGCCAGAAATTCATCAAAAAGTTGAAAGTGCTACCATGGAATCACATGAACAAGCCGTACGCTACTGACCGGAGTCACAAAAAACAAAGATAAGCTAATGATACATAACATGGAGCTACAGACCAACAGCAACATCAAGCAGAAAGACATGAACAATGTAGGCCGATACAGTATGCAGTGCGAACACATATCAAGGCATACACAAAATCAAGACTGAAGTCAGATGAATATTAAACTAAGGAAAATCGAACAGTTCAAAGTCAGAACCTTGGCAATAAAGGAATCGAACCAAGTCAAAATCAACACCGTGTTGTTCAACTAAATTGAAGAAGTCAGAATTAATCTCAAACATCCAAGCAATAATCAAATGGCCGAAAGCATAAGTTTGAAAAAATCAGACGAACGAAAATCTAGGGACTCAAATCCATATATATAAACCCGCAAATCATCATCGGCAATGTATTCGAGTTCGACGAAAAACAGATACCAAACAAAATCAGATCAACAACTCGAATCAAAGTCGAGCGTAATTAAAGTAAAGAAACAATCGCATACCAATTTTGTATGAAGCATACACGCTCGACAAATTGAAGCTGCCACAAGAAACAATCAGCAAGCCAAATCAAAGAGCATCGAAGTCTACTATCGAACGGTATTGAGCGGCACTTCAATTTGGCAAAACCCTAAATCTACAAAAGGGATGAACGCCATTATTCTCAAGTGAAAGGAAACAGGCCGATATAATAAAAAAGAGAGAAGGGGGACGCATTTTTTAATCATCTAATTATTGGGCCGGTTCTAATAATATTAATTTGGGCTTTGTTTTAAAAATAAGGATTTTGCTTTTAATTGTTTTTTATTTAAATTCTTTTTTAAAATTTTGTAAAATATTTGTAATTTCTAGTCGTGTGACTAGGGGACAAACTACGTGGCGTAGTTTGAGAATTCGCAACTTAGTGGCTGAGTTGTGGCACGGTTTTGAGCGTAGAGTTAGGTTAGTCAGTAGCGGGTATCGCGTGTTTACGTGTGTAAGCGTGTGACTACTTAATTTCTAGTAGAAACCTTGAGGGCAGCACGTAGGCAGGGTTTTGCCGAAGCTGGGTAAATTTTGTGTCGTTCTATTTCTTCATTTTATTATTCTGCTATTTATTTCTGTGCTGCTAATATTTTGTGATCTGTGTTGAAATTATTTTATAAGCTTCCGCGATTAATTTTTATGATTAACACCATCACCCTATTCACCCCCCTCTAGGGTGAAATCGATCCTACAAGTGGTATCAGAGCTAGGAATAGAAGTCAAATTTTGTTTTAAAAATTCGTATTTCAAAAATCGGTTTTTGTTTTAAAAATTTGAATTTTAAAAATGGCTTCATTTAATAATACTTTTGCTGAGGGTCGTTCCAATATTATTTATTCTATTTTCGATGGAACAGATTTTTTGAATTGGAAATTTAAAATGGAATTTTATTTGAAATCTGTTAATATTAAATGTTGGAATATTATTGGAAATGGGTGTGATATAAATGACGAGAAAATTATCTCGATTAATGCTCTTGCTATGCATATATTATATTCTCATATTAATCAAGATAATTTTAATTTCATTTCTCATTGTGAAAATGCACAGGAAATCTGGAATACTTTCGATGCAATATATGGTGCAAAAGTCAACAGCAATAAGAAATCCTCCACAAACAACTCAGTTAAAGAAATGTGCTTAACAGGATTTGTAAAAAGAAGTTGTGATGAGGATGATGATGATGGAGCAGCTGAGCAGGCGTTAATAATGAAGAAATTCAAAAGGTGGAGCCGCAAATACGGAAATCCAGCTCTAAATCAAAAATTAAAAAGCAGAATAATCAAAGCACTAGACAACTCGGAAGAACACGGGATCAATTGCAACAAACCCTGTGATATCAAGCTCAATTATCCCCGATTTCAACGTGATTTTGAAAAGAAATCAAAAAGGTGTTTTGCAGCCACGTGGAATAAAAGCGATAGCAGTGAAAGTGAGAAAGCATATATGTGCCTTCTGGGAAATATAACTGATAACGACGATGACGAGCCAAGCGAGGTATCAAAACTTACTCACCCTGAATTACTTATTTATTTCCACGAAGTGAATGGCTGTTTTGAACGACTTAGGGATAAGTATGCCAAACTTGAATCACAAAAAGATATTTTGATAGAATTAAATGAACAACTTGACCAATTAGTTAAAACCTATCAAAGTAGGATCCCTAAGTGTGATAAGTGTCAAACATTCGAAGAAGAAATTAAAAAAATCAGAAATTAATATAAAATCACTTGAAAATGAAATTCGAATTTTGAAAGAGAATGAAAATACTAGGAGAGATCTATTAAAAAGTGCACACAATTGTTAAACGAAAATGAATCTCTCAAAACACATGTCCAACAATTGTCAACGACTTTACACAAATTTTCAAAAAGCGAAAAATCGTTGAATATGTTATTAGGAAAGCAAACTGTTAATATGGTTAGACAAGGACTTGGATATAATCAATCTAAAAATGTTGAAAGCGATATTAATCGGGTTAATTCTATGTGCACAATTTGTAGAAAATATGGACATAATCACAATAATTGTTGGTATAGACCCAAACATGTGAAAACTATACCGATTTGGGTTCCAAAAGGCACAAATATAAAAACTCTCAAAGTTAAACAAATTTGGGTGCCGAAGGGAACAATTATAAATAGTTTTGAGTCTCCACAAAATTGTTTTTCTAAATATTCTGCCACTAACAACCATGGACCTATAAAAACAAATAGGTCACACAAATCTTATCCCGTGTAGGTGTGGTAGCAGGCTAAGGAACAACAACAGTGTTCTCTGGATTTTGGCTGTTCCAAGAACACAACGAGCAACAAAGCAAAGTTCATTGGCCAAGTATAAAGGTGACAAAATCACATTGGACAACAATGAAAAATATTGTAAAGGTAAAACAGGTAACGGTATATCTGTTTGAACGACATATTAAATGTGATATTCTGCACAGTAATCTAAGTAAAATCAGCAAATATTGAGATGATGAAAAGATGATGATTTTGATTCTGACTTATTTAAAATTGTTGGCCAATCATATTCTTATGCCAAAAACACTATAAAAATCTCTAGAGCATTTGAATTACTTCATATATATTAGTTTGGATTAAAAATAGTGTTTTGTTAGATGATAACACATTTGGTTATAATACGGCTAACTCTATACTCATGGTTTTTGATTATATACACGGCTTCAGTTCAAATTCAAGAGAATGTGATTTGAAAAAGCTGTTAAAATTGATTTTGAGATATTTTGTTACACATTTCATGTTTTGGTCTGTCAAATTCAATTAATGATAATTTTGAGTGAAAGAGAAATTCAGATGCAAATTACACTGGTAATCTAGTTGATAGAAAAATTACTAGTTGAACGTGATTTTTGAGACATTTAGTAACTGCATCGTTTTTTCAAAGAAAATATATGCATATTTTTCATTTCAAATAATTTTCAAATAGCAGATAATTTTCTTATAAAACCCCTTCGAGAAAATCATTTTTGACCATATTTTCAGATTAGTCATTTTTGAAAAATTGATTTTATAATTATTTTTGAATTTGATTTTAAATGACTATTTTGATTAATCTGACTCCCTAATGATTATCGAAAAGATGAATAGTGATTGAAAAAGTGATGAGTGCTAATATTAATCATATATTATGACTCGAGACAGCATAATTAGTAAAAAAATTTAGAAATTTAAACAAGAGTTATAAAACTTTTTGTTGGTAAAAATTCCATGACCATCTCTATATCTATCGTATTTCTAACAACCATCACTCATCAAAATTCTATACAGTTTGTCGATATGTGGTACTTTAAACAGGAATCGTTTGTTTTTTCATTTTTATATTTTTTTTAAAAATAATAGAAAAATTTATATAGTAAAAAATAATAATAAATAAATATCAAAGTATTCGCTCTCATTTAAAAGTCCTCACGGTTATGCATGGGTGAATTACTTGGAATTTGTTATGTGCTTCCATGCTCATTTAAAATTCCTCACGGTTATGCATGTATGGAACGCATGTCAAAAGTTGATTTTTTAAAATAAACAAGTTGATTCTAATCCCATTTAAAAGTCCTCACGGTTATGCGTGGTTAGAAGATACTTGAATTCATTTTTTAAAAAATAAAATTGGAATACTACTAATCTCATTTAAAAGTCCTAAGGGTTATGCATGGTTAGTAGATATTCAAATTCCTGATATAAATATACCACAAATAAACACAACTATATGGTTTTATATGATGACATCAATCCCATCATTCTAAAAGTGGAATATGCGCCTAACAAAATATTTATGATTTTTGTTTGATTTTTTATTGAAATTTAATATTTATATTCAATTGAGTTTTAATGTTGAATTAATATCGATCACTTTATCTCTATTTTCTCTAACACTATTATTCTTTTGCTGATAACAAAAGGGGGAGAGAAAAGTAAAGATTTTGTCAAATAAAATCAAGCAAAGGTCAAATAATTTTCCATTTGCATCTAGGCTCATTTGCATATTTTTATTTGTATGCTTATATGTAGGGGGAGCTTTGTGTAGAGAAGAAGCATTTAAATAGGGGGAGCAATTAGAGCAAATCAATGATCAAATACATTTAACATATTCAAAATCTTAAATATATGTTTGTTATCATCAAAAGGGGGAGATTGTTGAATATGCGATTATATGATTTTTGTTTGATGATAATAAACATATATATATATATATATATTCGTGTAATTGTATTTGTCAACGTACTATTATATTTTTCATAGACTAAATAAATATTTGCTGAATAAAAATAATTAATACAGAATTTGAATTCAAATAGAATTTTTATTCAAACAAATATTTATTACAATCTTTGAATAGTACAAAGTTCAAGCTCTCACTATATATTCAATTTCAATTATAGTACAGTTTTGACTACATCACATTTTCACATTTACAGTTGACCTTACTACATATCACTCACACTCATAATTTATCTTCAACTTCACTTCAAATTGAATCCAGCATCTGAGCAATCTACAAAAATAAATATTGACGCAGTAAAATTGAAAAGGAAATATTTTTGCAGTATAAAATAAAATGTGACTTTGAAAATAATATTTGCCTCAGTTATTTGGGTTGTTCGCCATCATTTAATTTTCAATTCATCATACACGAACAGCTTGTGACATACACAGTGTATCAATGTATATGCCATAAGGCCGTGCACACCGATATATATACACGTGATAAATTTACAGGGACAGGTGAGCAAAGGTCAAATCCGAGCGACAAGCTGGATTCAACTCAAGTGTAATGCACAGTCCAACTATAAAGTCGACATGCTCACGAAAGACTGCACAAATTCAAGAAGGCACCAAACCACAAACAAAATGCAAAAGGTTAAGTCATTGACTCAACTCAACTGCAGCACCAAAGCGCAAAGGCTCGATTAACCAAGTGCACCAGAAATATGGCAACACAATCAATATACAGTGAATCAAAGCATGGTTCAAACCAGAGGAAAATGGACAGAAACAACAACCATGTCATACACAGCAAAATACAAATCCAATGCAAACAAACCAAAGGAGATGTACAAGTTCGTCGCAGCCAATATCAATGCACAGACTCAAGGCAACAGTAGATCAGGCTTGATGCTATCAAGTGATACAAATACTACATGAAATACATGGAGGCAATGCCCAAACTGTCGCAAGTAACTCAACAGTTCACATTGCAGTGACAACATGCAAAAATGACCCAACATATCAACTTCACCAAAGATACAACAATGATACAACTTACAGTCAACTACAAGCCCAAGTGACAACATGATGAATCAGACCACTCAGTAATATCCATAACAAACAACTCAGTGCAGCACCAAATCATATACAAGCCTCACTGAATCGAACGAACATCAGAAACATTGAAATAGTGATATCAAGTCAATGCTACAAAGATGAACCAGACAAGAAATGACAACAATAGACCAACAGAGTTTCAAACATGCAGGGACAACAAATGCATAGCCACAACAATGACGGAGATAGCACATATATACATACATGAATGCATGTATATACATGCGGCAGTCAAGTCTATTAAGGCCATGATTAATGAATGGAACACCATTGGAGGATGATCAAACTTAATGCCACAATACCACCAAGCAAAACAAGTCGATACAACATGATCAAACTCAATTCACAACCAAACTCATATGACCGAAGTCAGGAAAAAGTGAAGCCAGAAATTCATCAAAAAGTCGAAAGTGCTACCATGGAATCACATGAACAAGCCGTACGCTACTGACCGGAGTCACGGAAAACAAAGATAAGCTAATGATACATAATATGGAGCTACAGACCAATAGAAACATCAAGCAGAAAGACATGAACAATGTAGGCCGATACAGTATGCAGTGCGAACACATATCAAGGCATACACAAAATCAAGACCGAAGTCAGATGAATATTAAACTAAGGAAAATCGAACAGTTTAAAGTCAGCACCTTGGCAATAAAGGAATCGAACCAAGTCAAAATCAACAGCATGTTATTCAAGTAAATTGAAGAAGTCAGAATCAATCTCAAACATCCAAGCAATAATCAAATGGCCAAAAGCATAAGTTTGAAAAAAATCAGACGAACGAAAATCTAGGGACTCAAATCCATATATATAAACTCGCAAATCATCATCGGCAATGTATTCGAGTTCGAAGAAAAACAGATACCAAACAAAATCAGATTAACAACTCGAATCAAAGTCGAGCATAATTAAAGTAAAGGAAACAATCGCATACCAATTTTGTATGAAGCATACACGCTCGACAAATTGAAGCTGCCACAAGAAACCATCGGCAAGCCAAATCAAAGAGCATCGAAGTCTATTATCGAATGGTATCGAGCGGCGCTTCAATTTGGCAAAACCTTAAATCTGGAAAAGGAATGAACGCCATTATTCTCAAGTGAAAGGAACCAGGCCGATATAATAAAAAAAAGAGAAGGGGGATGCATTTTTTAATCATCTAATTATTGGGCCGGTTCTAATAATATTAATTTGGGCTTAGTTTTAAAAATAAGGGTTTTGCTTTTAATTGTTTTTTATTTAAATTCTTTTTTAAAATTTTGTAAAACATTTGTAATTTCTAGTCGTGTGACTAGGGAACAAACTACGTGGCGTAGTTTGAGAATTCGCAACTCAGTGGCTGAGTTGTGGCAGGGTTTTGAGCGTAGAGTTAGGTTAGTCGGTAGCGGGTGTCGCGATTTTACGTGTGTAAGCATGTGACTACTTAATTTCTAGTAGAAACCTTGGGGGCAGCACGTAGGCAGGGTTTTGCCGAAGCTGGGTAAATTCTGTGTCGTTCTATTTCTGCATTTTATTATTCTGCTATCTATTTCTGTGCTGCTAATATTCTGTGATCTGTGTTGAAATTATTTTATAACCTTCCGCAATTAATTTTTATAATTAACACCATCACCCTATTCACCCCCTTCTAGGGTGAAATCGATCCTACCATTAAAAGAATTTAATCAAGTATATCATGCGGTAATTAAATAATTTTTAAGACCCGTTGCCCATTATGGCACCCAATCCTAGGTGCCTATTAAATGTGCGCCCAACACCAGCGCATGACTGTTGGAATTTACTATCGCTTTCAACCCTGAATATTCAGTGATTGAGTATTTAATGCCCTAACACATTACATATATAGTTATAAATTTCAATAACTATGCATTTACATATTTATTTCATTTTTTATAAAGATACTCATTTTAAAACAATTAAATTTACATAAAATTAATCAACAACTTTACATATTATTCAAAACTAAAATGAAACAGTCTCAAAGCTCGATTAACATTAAATATGATTTAGGTTTTAAGGCACTACTCATAAAAGATATAATGCATAACTACATACAAATATACATATACATACATACATATGCATACACACAAGCACACGCATGCACACACATATATAAACGTTCAATGGCACCCCTTTCTTGCAGCTACCTTTTTGCCCATGATTTCTATCACATATTCCAATTTAAATAATTGTATTTTGTAGAAAAGAGAGAAATAACTATTATTTAAATCATAGAAATTAGGGATTTATAAGGACTGTGCAAAATAGCATTTGCATTGAATGCTCAAACAAGGATCTTAAATCCCCTCATTTCAACCACATTTTTCTATCCTTTTTATTCTTCTGTTTGAACTCTAAACTGAAAAATCAAGGCTATCTGTTGCAACTAGTTTTTTGGTAGGAAAACTAAAATAAGAGTTGCATGAAGAAAGAAGACAAGAAATAAGATATTTCCTTTCATCACGATCATTAAATAGAATTCTTTGTAATATATAGACAATATATTGTCATTGTGAATAAGGAGAGATTTGTAACTACTCTACTCATAATTTGACGCCTCACACATAAGAGACAATTTTTATAATTAATTATACTCTTGGCTTACATAATTATATCATTAGTTCCTTCCAGTTTATTCTAGAGTGCTCTTAGTCTTGGAATCTTCTTGGCTTATGGATGACTCCCTTGGGTCTTGCTTCCTTATGTTTATTTGTTGAGTCTATATTGAATGTTGGGTCTTCATTAAATGCACATGGTGTATCATTGCTCCCCGCTTTAAGGATGACCTTGTCCTCAAGGTCAAAATATGGAAAACTCTTTTAAAATTGCTCTTTAAGTTCCTGTATTGCTTCACGTGGGCCAAGGCCTTGCCATTGAATGAGGATTTGGGTGGTGGTTGGGTTTAGTTGTCTTGATGTAAATATGTTTTCCAGTTGGTAGAAGGGTTCGCCATTAAGGTTTATGGAAGATAAAAGGGTGCTTGTAGTGGTATCATGGTTGGGCCAATATTTAAGATTGGAGATGTGGAAAATCGGATGGATTTTAGAGTTGGGTGGAAGTTAAAGCTTGTAAGTGAAAGATTCAATTTTTTTTTTGAGGATTTGGTACGGGACAAAGTACTTTTTGGTGAGTTCATGAAATATTTTTTTTGGAGAAAGTTGACGGTAAGGTTGAAGGCGTACAAAACCCAATCTCCTACGGTTTTTTTCTTATCCGCTTAATGTTGGTTCACATGATTTTTCATTCCTATTTGTGCCTTTTGCTAAATTATTTTGTAACTGATGAAGTAGTTTGGTTCTATCGGTAACTGTGCAGTCAAAGCCTTGTTAATACCTTTACAAAATCACCGCTATAGCATATATCACTCTTCGACCGCTATGCGTTTTCAGTTTAGCACTATTAAATAGTAGATCTGCTTAAGCCCTGCTATTTTCCACTACACCTGCTAAATCAAGATATTTTATCACTCGCTTTAGCAGCATTACATAAAAATGTTGATTTGAATAGTTCTCTTTCAAACCGAATCAACAAAGTTAGGGTAAAGACCTATTTGAAAGCATAAGTGCTCAATATAAATTAGAAATCTATTTTAGTCACCAAATCTAGATTGCACGAATCATGGTATTCTTCGGTTTTTGAATATAAAATGAAATGATATTTCTTTTTTCCTACATAAATGATGTGAGAACGAGAATAAATTAACTTTAATTATTTTATTGTATAACTAATGAAGCTTTATGCAACTCCACTATATCTTTGCTATAACTTTTTTCAACTCCACAACTAAGCGCTTTAAATACATAGATCGGTAAGCTATTAATCAATGTCATGAAGGTTGGTGGTAGTGGAAGTGTAGTACAAAAGGATTAGAGGTGGTCCACCGTATACCGCTTGGAAGGGGGACATGCCTATGGAGGAATGGCGATTAGTGTTATACCACTCACCCTGAATTAGAAGGTTGCTCCAATTAAATGGCGTGTTGCTAACTTTTATTCGAACTTAAGTTTCCAAGAAACGATTTACAACTTCGATTCAGCCATCTGTTTGCGGATTATGCACCACTTATTCTTAATTCTATACCGTGTGGACGAAAAAATTCTTTCTAAAAGTGGCTCATAATTGATACGGTCTTAGTCGAAGATAATGAAGCAAGTCAATCCATGTAACATACATTTTCTCGGATGAACTGAGTTGCTAGTTGAGCAGCTGAAAAGAATGTAGGCAAGGCAATGAAGTGAGCATATTTGGATAGGTGATCTACAACAACCAAATGGTTGAGTTTCCTAGGGATGGAGGAAGATGGGTGATGAAGTCCATGGAAATGTCTTCCCAAATTTGTGTCAGAATTCAATGGGGTTGAAGCTAGCCTTTCAGGGAAATATTCTTAGGTTTTGCTTGTAAGCAAATGTAACAAATAGTAACAAACTTTTTGGCATCCAGGTACATTTTTGGCCAATAAAAATTTATGGATAATCGAGCTAGAGTGGAGTGAATACCTGAATGTCCTATGATGTGAGAGTTGTGGAATGTGGCAACAGTTTTGAGTTGAATATCGTCACTGCTAGGCACAAAAATTTAGCTGCCTTGAAATAACAAGCCATCACTGAGTTGAAAGTGGTTCTAGCCGTGGTGCTGTTAACTGGAGGTGACTAACTACTAAGTTCTGGATCTGATCTAGTGGCACGATGAGTTGCAGGTAGGAGGTCGAATGATGGCTAAGACGTGGCAGAAATGTGGCTACAATGGCCTGATTGTGTACGACATGGGGTAGGGTTTTGGGTAGTGGCAAAGTTTGCTAATGGTTCAGGGCATGGGGTATGGTGTCCGGTAGAGGCACATAGGTTGGTCGTTTGTCAAGTAGGGCAGGGTTTCAAAGGATGGTGAAGTTGGTTGGTGGTTTACGGTCTAGTACGAGTGGGAATGTAGGGTTGGAGGTGGTGGATTTAAGGGAAGAGAGAGTGATGAAGTGGTGGTAATTCGTGGAGTGAAATTGGATACAGGATGGGGAATTTTGGACTGGGCATCTGCTACTAAATTTGTCGGGCCGGGCTGATATTGAATTATGAAATCAAATCCAAGTAATCTGGTGAGCCGTTTTTGTTGTTCAAGAGATTGAATGGTTTAGATCATAAGTTGGCAGAGACTTTGGTGGTCAGTGATGATGGTGAAAGGTCCACCTAGGAGGTAATTACGCCAATGTTTCACAAAGTGATAATGTGGCTATAAGTGGAGGGTTTTTGGAGCATTTGGGGAATTGTTTTGCTGAAAAAAGAGATGGGGTGTTATTTTGGGATAGGGTGGCGCCAATCGCGGGGTCTTAGGCGTCAGTATGGATAGTGACTGTTAGAGAGAAAATGGGTAAGGCAAGGAGTGGTGTGACGACGCGGATTTTTCCCGCTCGAAAATCGACATCCATACTTCATATCGTCTTCGAATGTCATAGATTCGACCGTTCAAATCCGATTTGCCAGAGCTTATAACAACATTAAGTAAACAACACAGCGGAATAAAAGAATAATACATTGATATACAACTTTGATACAATATCTGATACAACAGATGATCCAATAGATATCAATATACATCAGAGATATGATACAATAAATAGCAGCGGAAAAGAAAATAGATGACATCTAGCAGCGGAACAATATAACTCTAAGATAGTCTTCAAAAGAGAACTCCGAGAACTGCAACTCCATCTCCAAGAACCAATCCAGCAATAGCTCGAACTCCCAATAACGATGCACCAAGCTGGGCAAGACTGGTGTGGTCCAAAGACTGAACTAACTCCAGATAAGCTACTATATCTGACTATCTGAAAAACCCAACTCTAGACTGCTCGTGTAGAAAATAATGAGCACCCAGAGTTTAGGAAAGAAACAATAAACACCGGATCAGTCGTGGGACTGGTGTGAGCAACAAAGCAGTTTATCTTTTAAACAACAACGAAATATTTTAAAAATCAATTCGCAATGCTTTTAAAAATGAGACTACCGTAAGACCTCCCACCACACACACAATGCAAACGCAGACTTGGAGGAGATTTCTTCTTATGTTAGTCAAAGATGCTTGATACGCATTAAAATGAAACATTTGAAATTATTATTAGTGCATAGTGTAGAAAACATTTCGAAAGTAGAATATAAATCTTAGCCAGCATAGGTACCATTATATTATGCCTGCTATAGCTACCTCCTGAGGAAGCAGGTTCTACAACTAAAACCGTACAAGATCTTATTGTTTCTTTGGATTTCTAACAAATGGTCAGGCCAAGGAACTTCCCATTGCCACATGAGAACGCCTCTGGAAGGACGTCCCCGAGAACCAAACCGGATCTCTGCCAACACAAGGCCGGGTTACCCCTAACTGGGTAGCTGCTGACACGAGTATGCCATCCCCCGGTCCTTTGGGACCTTTATCCGAGCGCTCGTAATCAACATCACACAATCATAAATAAAGTGTTTCAACATGAGTAAGCATCTGGGCTCTATACCATGATACCACCCTTTTCCAGAAGGAAATGCACATACCCTAAAGGGAGCTACCCCTCATAACCTTGCTGCATCTTTCCTGTTTTGACCATTCCAGGGTGTGAGGCTCGACGAAGTCACGTCCACGAAGCCACGCTTTATACAAAAGTTGTGCTTTGGGTCAACAAATGATCATAGAAATGATCACAAAGATAAACGATCAAACAAATGATCCTATCACAAATGATCAACTCAATGATCATTTCACAGCAACACTCAGCATGTCACATTACCAAATTGGGAATATATTGCTAATAACCATCAACTACATAACCTCCGAGCTCGTACGTCTCAGAGAAGAGTGTTAAGCTAAGAGAATAAATTCTCCACCACCAACAGAAATATATTTGAAAGAAATCAGCTTTATATCTCAACTTGTAATGTCAGACATACAATTCATACAAGTCTATTCCGGGATCGAACAGAACCGAAGGCACTTACAAAGAAGTCCTTGCAATCCGGATATTCACTAATCACGATCGGAGTTCCCATCACATATGGAGTCTCTATACCGGGGACCATTCGATGCAAAGACATTCGACGAGTTGTCCTTTCGCTTTCAAAAATATCCGGTCTTCAACACCGGTCATCAATGTTATCCATTACGTCGTATCACCATTCGGAATGGGTAATCCGAATAACGAGCGCAATAATTTAAAAATAAGCGTGGCATTCAAATTCAGCAAATCACAACAAATACCTATTCAAAGGTAAATATCAAAAATAAATCAATATTTATTTTTAAACAAATTCCCCTTTCTTTTTGTAAATTCCATAGTGAATTTATATTTCAAAATATCTACTGATATACGGTTTTCAATAGATTTCAAATATTCATTTTCAATTTATCTTCAAAAAGATAAATTCTCAAAATATTCACTTTATATTGGAAAACATTTCCATACTTATTTAATAAGTAATTCACAAATCTATTTATTTTCAACACTTGGAAAATATTCAATATACTTAAATCGAAATTAAGTACAAATTTTTTTTTTTAGGAAATCGTTCTCTTAAACAAATTTATTTGGGACAAAACGAATGTTGCGTAAAACATCATTACGACAACCCAAAATCACTAGTATAGGGATTCGAAATTAAAAAATATATATAAATCCCAATACTATACAAAACATTTCCTTTCAGAAATCATTTACTATAACAACAGTGTTATAGTCCACCATTTCCTTCTATTTCTCGAAAAGGTCTATTTCAACAGTGGATGTTGAAATCTATGGTTTCGAATCTTTGACACATTTTAAAACATTTTCTTTAACATATTATTCACTATTCAAAAACGTGAATATACTACGTTAACCAATTTCATCATTTCTATACATTTTATTTTTAAAGGATTATTCACTGTCTAAAACGTGAATATAACTCCATTAACACATTACAACCATTTACTTATCAAGATAAGTCGTTGCAGATTTATAAAACAATGTTTATAAATTCCATTTCTATTTATTTTATAACAACTTCCTTTTATAATTTCCTTTATTAATCTATTCAATTTCATATCTCAATGATATACTAAAAGTTCATATTCTAAGTTAAATACTTAAAATTTATTTGTTTGCAAAAACGTTCTTTTGAACTTCGTAATTATAAATCTTATAACTTATAAGATTCATTTATTCTGATTCCATTTTCCAAAACATTTGAATTTAAAAATTCAAATTTAAAACTATTTTCAAAAATCTGTGGCTTAATCGATTTCCTCGTGAAATCCATATTTGTGTGTGTATGGTGTGGTCCAGGGGTTTAACACACAATAGTGCACAATCATCATCATCACAGATTAAAACATAGAAATATAGTTGATAAGCGATATAAAACTATAACGCTCATCGTCCATTCACAGATTCACAGATAGTATACAAATGTAAATAAATATACACAGCTCAATCTACAGAACAAAATATCACAAATCAGATAGGATAATCCATTTAAGGCATATCATATAATACAATCATTCATAAGTAAGGTCAAGCATTCAATAAACATTTATAAGAAGGATTAATTAATCGTTTAGTCCTGATTAATTCAATTTATTTCCAATTAAATTTATTTACTTATGAATAAATCATCCAACTCTGATTTATTAATTACAAATCATTTGATATAAATAAATTTATCAAACACTTTAATTAATTAAATTATTCTTAATTTATCACATTAATTAAATCAACCTTTTAAACCAATTTCCTAATTAATTAACTTTAATTAGAAATTTAACCTTTAATTACTTACCATAAAGTAATTACACTTACTCAATTTATAATTGATTATCTAACCTAATAAATCCAATTTATTATTATAATTAATCATCTTAATTAATACTTAATAATCCTTAGTTAATTTTCTTTATTGACTAATAACATCTCTTAATCACTTTCTTAAGAAAATTATTTAGATTAAATCATTATTAATCATTTCTAATTATAACTTAATTTAAATCATTAATTAACTAGTAATCATTCATTTCATTAACTTAAGTAGTTAATTACCATTTTTTTATCACTTAATCATTTATTAATTCAAACTCTAATTACAATTATAAATTAATTAACTAATTTAATTTTCAACTTAATTAAACATTTAGAAGTCTTCTTTTAAAATTTGAAAATCAATCATAATGTTAACTACAAACTTAATTGTTAGTTAACTTTATACTTAATTTAAATTAATTACTTAGTTAACATAGTAATCGAGAGTTAGGAATATTGTAAAGCGTTAACTACATAATAAATCTAATCTATAATTACCTTTTAAAACAAAAAATTTAAAACAATTTAAATCGTCAAAACTTGTTTAAAACTTTACTTTCCTTCAACCCAGGCAACTCAACACCTTAAAAACCGAGCATAACCAACAAGCTATTTCCTTCTTCTTATTTTACGTTGCTGTGTTTTAAAACCTCCTGTTGTATCATTTATTACTCAGACAACCCAAGCCACCCCACAATTTTTTCGAGTCATCTTCATTCACGCGTGACAATTACCCGAGCACAACACCAAAACCCAGCTTTCCCTAATCGACGTGCACGCGGTGCACCTGATACCACGCCGCCGACCTCCGTTGATCTTCGCGACCACTCTCGCCGATCACACTAGCACACGCAAACGCGAAAATAAAACTCGATTGAGCAAAATCGAGTCGAATCTCAAAACGACTCTCTCGCTCGAAAACTAGATCGAGCACATCGCTGAAATTGTTTCACCACCGACGATCGAGATGACGAGGACCTCCAGCCTTCATCCCAGAGCAGCACTATGTCCCCACACAGCGATCCCCCACCCTGCGATCGACTCCGGCCTTCCCTTGGTGGCGATATTCCCTCGAAACCACCCATGATTGAAACTGCCTTCCGAACCTTAGATCACCAGAATCCCACCGCCTCGACTCATAAGAAAAACTCTAAGTATTTTTCCTGCACTCCCCATTACCCAGACCGTCTCCAGTCCAAAACCCAAACGTCTCAACCATGCCGATCAACAGCGATTGACGAAGGTTCCAAAATCAAACAATTTCGATCTGCTCTTCCCATACTTAATGAAAATTCAAAATTTTTGTTTTAAAAATTATGTTAAGGTATAAGAATTCATTTTATATATCTGAATTTGTAAATTAAAAGTTTTGAATATTAACCTTTTAAAAGCTTTGTTCAGTCATGTTAATTTCTAGAGGCATTCGTAAGTATTTTTCACTTGAATCAAATTTAAATCTTGAGTTCATACTATATCAAATAACTTTTTTTTTGATGCTAAATCGAGACAACATACAGGTCAGGAGGGAATAATTTTTTTTTCTTCTTTTCAGGGTTTTGAGTTTAACATTTTAGAACAGAGAACACTTATGCATCAGCCAGCACACCCACACTCATCAACCAATATACACAGAATTCATGTTTATGACCAACATACTTATCACAAACAGATCCATATTTAATTTTTTTTTTTAAGCAAGTGTTACTCACCGAGAAAATATTTGAAACAGAATTATTTTTCTGTGTCTTTGAAAGCTGCAGTTTGATGTCTCTTCTTCTGCCCTGTTTTGTTGTATAACTAGATTTGAATTTGAGAACAATAGTGATGTTTTGCTTCTATCTTTTTTTCCTGACTTTGCTATTTTATTTTCTTTGTTTAGGTTTGTAAATTATGGTTGGAATGGCAGAAGGAGTATGGTGTAAATATAGAAGAATAGTTTGCACAGGGTGAGTATAGGCAAGTACAGATTGATATTATAAAAAGAAGACTAAAACCATGCTTTCACTTGACTGATGGGATCTTGTATTATGGGCTGGTTTGAAAGCATTAAATGCTTCATGCTTCAATGTAACAGCCATCTTATTTTAATTCTTGCAAGTACATTATGCATACACTTATATAGATATGCTGTTTGATTTGTGTTTGCTTTTAACATTGAATTCATCACATATTTATTTTATTGTCTCCTTGTTTTATAAAAGTTTCATATAAGTTTATATGTATTTCTAGGTCATTTTTATAACCATATGATTTTATTATAACATACATAAGTGAATGTATTTTATTTGTTATCATTTTATATTTTCTACTTATGCTTCTTAATATTTATATGGTTTATTCTATTTTAAACATTTACTTCTATTTTAACTTAAATATTTACTTCTAGAACTTTTTATATGTTCATTTCATAATTTATATAACTATAAATTTACTTAAATATTTGTTTAACACCGACACAAACTTTATTTCCTTGTAAAGTTTAAGTATCGACTATTTTATAATTTTCAAATACTCGATTATTAAAATTTTACTAACATTTTGTATAAATTACCAATTATTACACAATTTTTATTCAAAAATTAAATTAATTGTCGAATTAAAATAAATTAAAACTCGGGATCGTTACAAGTGGTGTTTGGGTAACAACTTTTTTAAGGCGGCTAAATGCTATGGTGGTTTCGTTGGTCCAATGGAAGGAATATATTTTTAAGAATGCTAGTAAGGGAGTTGATGATGGATGCATAATGGCGAATGAATTTTCGATAATAGCCCATTAAGCTCAAAAATCCACGAAGTTCGGTGATGTTCGTTGGAGTAAGCCATTCGATCATTGCCTGGATGGGTCAACTTTCACGCCATGGTCCGAGATTAAGCGGCCCAAGTATACAATTTTGGTTAGAGCATATGCGCATTTGGATAGATTAATGAAAATTTTGTGTTGGGATTGTTTTAGGGTATGCAAGTGGGCTATATTGGCTATAAATAATTTTTCTCTCGGAGAATACTACAATCAACTGGCAAAGGTGTGGTTTGAAAATAGTATTCATGGTTGCTTGAAATGCGGAGAGTGCGCTCCTTAAGTCAACAGGCATAACCACGAATTCATAGTGGCCTTCGTGGGCACCAAAAGCTATTTTGGAAATATCAAGGGATGGAAATGGATTTGAAAATAACCACTTCTCAAGTCTAGTTTAGAAAACAAGAGGTACCATAGAGTTCATCCAAAAGTTTGTCCGCTGTAGGGATTATAAAATGATCTCTAATGGTATTATTAAGGCTCGGTAGTCCTAGCAAAATCGCTGCGTACTATTCTTTTTCTTAACAATGAGTTTTATGTGGAGCATATCTCGAACAGTGAACGCAAACCTCGAGCGCGTATCCATTTCCAGATCGAGAAATTTGGCGAATCGCGGCTGGAGGTAGGTAGTTGTGGGTACTACCCATGTCTATCGGTGCCGAGACTTAGTGGCGATTGATGGTAGCTGAGATACATAGTGCTCGTAGGTTTGCAGCGCCTGTAATCGAGTGAAGGGAGGGTTCAGGCGATGGTTCGTCTGCTGGTAGGTCGTCAGATGTGGCGATGTTTTGGATCTGGGCGGTGGTCGGCGGCGGTTGAAGGGGGATGGTCGAGTTTGTCAGTTTCTAGCAGTAAGAGTAGGGCTTGGCGATGCTAAGAGGAACGGCCAGGGTGGTATTTTTCGTTGCAATTAAAAAGGAGGCCTTGCATTCTTCGTTGTTGCATTTCGAAGGAGTCTTTTTACTGGGTAGTTAATCAGTGTAATGAGTGATTCTTTCTATGGTTGTATTGGGAGAAAAGATGACAAGGGTGAAGTGATATTATTGTGTTGTATTGGGAGAAAAGCGGTGTGTTTTAAACTTTCAGGATGTATTGATCGGTTATAACAACACGTCATGTAAGCAAATCAAAATCAACACAATTATTTACGGTCAAAATCAATACTTTTAAAATCATTCATAATCAAAACTATGAAGCAGAGCCGTAGTGTTTAGTGGTGGGAAAGCTTGTTTCTTAATAATGTGTGTAAAAGGAAACGAAACAAGAAGAAGACGACAACAAGCAAACAAGAAGAAGACGACAACAACGAAAGTGAAGGGGAATCCACGTATAGTAGCTGCATCGAATTCCAACCATCAGTCTAAAATCGACAGGAGTCAAAATGATGTGAAATTGGCAATTAAGATAAAAAAGTACAAACCACAAACTAGTACATGAAAAAACATTTGATGGGTTCTGGCAAATCAACGAAATGTTCTCTTTGTGCTTTCGCGAACCCTGAATTTGAAGGGACGTGATATGACTATTATTTGATGCCTTGGAAATTAGCTCAAAGATGGTGGTAACATCTCACTGATATTATCTATGTAAAAATGTTCTCTTTGTCCTCTTCGTTAAAACCATTGCATCTTACCACAAAACATCCTTTAATTATCTATGTGCCTACTTGTTTTACTAAAAAAATGATTCTCAATCCTCAATTTTTTTTACCTGTATTTTTGCATAAAAAACATGAAAATATTATCGTACGTGTATTTTTGCATCAAATGGTTATGAATGAAAAATCTAACAAATAACATCAGTCAGGGATGAATCTCGTACAACTTACATCATCACCTACATATCATTTAGTTAAGCAGTAGTGTATAAACAATAACAAGTTTAGCCTATTTACCTACCATACCAAAAAGCAATCAACATGTGCCCAAGTAAGACTGACCCCAAATGTATTCCAATTCACTGACAAAAAATTGTCCCAGCAATAAAGAATACGAACAAACCTGCACCTATACTTAAATTTATTCTCAATCTGACATTATTATTAACTTATTAATATTGTCCATACAAGTGCTAGAGAAAAAAAAAACTAACTACAAGTGCAAGTCAACAATCATTTAATCAATCATATGCAGTGCTGAAATAGTTCTCGATGACATTGTCGCACAGTATCTGCAGCACCTTCCCATTGGACTGCCCTACGCATCTAGGCGTCTTGAACTGGCTTACAGCCGCCCCTAAACTAAGGTAGTGAACCAGAATTTGGTTGAAGGTTCCTTCACGAAGTATTCTGAGCTCTAACGGGCCGATGGCCTTGCCTTTCCTCTGTCCGACATAGCCTGGGTCCACGAAGGTCCGGTCCAGACAGTCACAGCAGCTGCTTAACACTTCCTTGCTGGCTTCACCGCTTAACTCCCAAAATATGACGTAGTGCCCGGGATCTGTGCTCATGTCGACGTAGCTCGAGAAGTCTACAACTTCCAGTTTCTCTGCTGCTAGTACCTTGTTTGCTTCTTCTACTGCTATTTGAAGGTCTTTTTCTGTGTTCTTGTCTATGTTTACACTTAACAGTAGGCTTCTTCGGCATACGAATTGCAGTTTTGGGGTTGAGTTGTGAAAGCCTGCCACTCGGACTATGTCCCCTAGTCTGTATCTGTACAAACCTGCAATATAGTTTTTATTCAGGGAACTTCTGTAAAAACAACCATTTAAAGTTTCAAAATACACAGCTACCCCTTCTCGTAGACAAGTTTTAAATATACTCGCATTTTCAGTTTCAGCCAAACTGCAAGGTAAACTGCAGATATTTGCGCTTTTGCAAGGAAATTCAGAAGAAGAAAAATGTTTAGTCTTGATCGTATTAACTTAAGTGCAGATTTGATTTTCAAGTAAAAGTAAAAAAAAAAAAAAACGGTTGAAAACAAATTGGGGGTTAATTTATAACCTATTTAGGGACGGGGGCTGATTTCCACTTTTTTTGTATTACTTTCCTGTTAATAACTGTACTTGAGTTGTTTAAACATGTGGGCACTGGTCTTTTTTTTAAGGTTCATTTATTACACGATGAGACAAGAGTTCATTGCAGAAAATGACAATTTTAATCTTTAAATACAGATAAATGTAGAACTACTACAGCTAATTTCTAGTATTGATAATGTAATGGCAAGGTACTAAAAACTTTATTATAACAATCTGGGTACATCGGTGTAGCCGGCCATGTTTTGTATATAAACATGTAAAGTAGAATAAGGTTCATTTCATTGATTCATAATAATATTATCCTCTCTAGCCATATATTCATAATCGTTGTTTATTTGAATACGACTTGCTATAAGCGATAAAACAAGCACATTGTCACCTTCTGATTGGTTTGACAATGCATATTATAATCATTATAATCTGTTGCAATTTAATGTTTTTAAATTTTAACACAGCAACCCAACAAAACTAGGTAAGCGACAAAAAGTTAACAGATTAATTAATATGCTAGAAAGATTAGGATCAAGATCATTCAATTAAAAAACCTTAATGACGCAGCAGACCGTTGTCTTATGGTTGCAACTGTCATTTTGTTTAGTACTTTGAGATTATCAGTCCTTTTAGTAGGTTTTAAACTTCATCATGCAAAAACCAGGTCAAGAAAGGTAAATAAACTACAAAAGAAAATCAAAATTAACCACCCTTGTCTTCCAGAGAGACTTACTTTGTTCTATTCCAGTATTAATTGTGTCCTTTTTATTATTCTAACTACTACCCAAGACGTGCTTATAAAAACCTGTTAATTCAGAAAAGAAAAGTATAGCCAGCAGTTTTCTAAGAACTATCATAAACAACCACTACACTTGTGACATGTTCCGATTACACTTAAATTATTGATTTTTCAATAATAAAGTAAGCTAAATGAAGTAATAAGCAAATAAGTACAAACCTATAAAAGTAAAAGGTACCTGCAAAGCTAGTGAGAACAATCTCATACTCTTCACCGACCTCTACTTCAGTAAGGCCAACTGGCTCCAATTCTTTATATTGGCAACTTGTGGCAATTTTCTCCATACCCAAAATTTCAGCTTTCTCCCTTAACGGTATGAACTCAAAATACCCGATATTCGGTAAAACAGCAAAAGTCACCAACTCTGGAGGCAATTCAGGATCAATATTTACTCCAATCCACCCCTCTGATGACCCATAATCTGCACTCATCAATGGCATATTTCCAGCATAATGCCTCAATTTTTTAAGATAAGGCTCCATTGATCCAGTCATTATCCCAGAAACATATTTAGCGTTGGGCCATATTTCAGGGATCACGCCATACCAGCTACTTAAACCAACACACTTATTGTAGATTGAATCTGCTAATTCAGGATTAGGGTGCAAGAGTTTAGAGACGGCTGCTCTAATGGTAGGAGCAGTGATCCTGCTTGACAAAACTCCTGTTCTTATATCATTACAAAGCTCTCCCCATACCTTTTCGAATGTTCTAAATGCATGCACTATGCTATGAGCAAACGTTGAAAATACAAACTGCACTTCATTAGAGTAAATTAACCCGCATAGGAGATGACAATACAAAGACTGATGGAAATCGGGTCCGAAAATTACTTCTTCTGGACTTGTACATTGAGAACTCATGTCTTTCATTGCGTGTTTGAATTGTTCGCTTCTGTACACGTTTGTTGTTGCGGTTGTAGCTATAAGACCTCCTTTGGTTTTGAACTGTTTGCTACCGTAGATGAATTGTAAAGCCTTTCCTTTGCCAATAGAGAATGCCCTACATAATTCACAATTTTCTTCTTATTTAGAATATACAATTAGTCCAAATTTGTGATGACTGAAGGCAGCTAGCTATATTTCAATCTTATAGTATTAAAGCTAGCAAATATTTCACATTAATGTATATGTACATATAGCACAATCTCAAATGAAACAAGTTTTTTCCTTTTATATTTTCCAATTTCAAAAGGTAGTTTGTCAAAAAAAAGGATACTTGGAATGAACATAATGCAAAAGACAAACAAAAAGGTAAACAAAGCAACTTATAACAAACTGTGGCAACATGCCAACATCAACATCTTACAGTGGATGCCAAGTACAAACTTCATAAAGAAAGAATTAGTCAACAACATAAGGGGATGAACATGTATGCGCTCACTGCATAGTCCACTAAGAAGCATTAGGTAAACTGTGTGCTCCTATAACAAGCCTAAGGACTTTGTCATCCTTCATAAAATTGAAATTATTGTAAAGTTTAAATCAGAAAGCAGTTGAATAATATATGATTCTGTAATCCACAACAGTTTTTTTTCCCCCAAAATTTGACCGCATAACAATCTATGTCGCCCAATCGTTGAGCTTTAATAAGAAATCGTCATGAACATCATCAGTTCTACTTGAATAATCAGTCAAAAAACTTGAGACTTCAGAAAATGAAGACTAAATGAGGGTAATAAAAAGACAACCTGTTATGATCTAAATCCAGAAAATGAAGGTAATAAAAAGACAACCTGTTATGATCTAAATCACGTGATGGTTTTCTGCCATACAATGGTAAATGAGGAGCAACCAAGGCCTTTTATTTTTGCGGTCGTATAGCACACATATACATAAACTTCTAACAAAAACAAGGTATACCCAAAATGAACCATGTGAAAATCAATTTTTTTCGTTTTGTTCAACAAAATAATAAAAAAAGTCTCCAAGCATCATTGAAGAGTTTAAAGTGAAACCTGTTTCTAAAAGCAAAAGATGTTTTAAAAATCTGCATGGTGGAATGCACCAACTCCTCATTGAAAGGCACAAACTTTGGCTTCCCTTTTGTAGTACCAGAGCTGAAAAATATAATTGCAGGATTTTTCAATGATTCAAATACACCATAATTTAACAAAACTCCAATGCAATGGCGAAAAATAACTGAAACAAATACTACCTCAATGAAAGTGATGTCAATGGAGTTCCGGTCAGAATCGGTGAACGATCTCCATCGATAATTCTTTGGATATAAGGATCCAAGTCGTCGTGAGATACCAATGGAACACAGGCTTTGAAACTTTCAATATCATTTCTACCTCCAAGACCCAAATTTTGCAAATACTCAGCTTCTTTATTCATTTCTAATATCTTCTTTAATGTTTCTTTCTGAACTTTTTCTGCATCTTTTGTGATTTCTTCAAACTCTTGTATAACCGAGTGAATACAGAATTTATTCTTTTTGTCTAACATCGCCACAAGATAGCTTAGTTTTGCAGAATTTTCAAAAGGTCTGCGGAAAACATTTTAGTTTTTAAAACAGTTGATCTTTGTTATCATAAACACACCAAGAGATCTATTTATAGAAGCAACTGAATAAGTCAAGGGGAAACATAAAGCAGGTAGCCCAAATTCATTTCACCCAATCCAATAAGTACTACCATTCAGAACATACACGAATACCCAAAATTCAAAGCGTAACTTCTATTGGAATACTGAATCGAGTGAAGCCGTCTTGTCTAATAGGTCGCCAATGGGTAAAAGTACAAGTAGTCACCCTACCGGTCGCTCTCAAACTCACTGCTTGGGTGACGAAAGCCGGTTAACTTCTTTATTCCAACAAACGAAAGAAGAAAAAAATAAACGAATACAGAAACTACGACTAAAATCTCTCGTATGTTGGTACAAAATATGTGAACAAAACAGGAAGTGAATATCGAAGTAAATGGAGTATCGATTTGTCTAGCTTTTTTCCAGAAAGATACCGAATACATACAAAATTGTAGAAAACCCCAAAAAATGCAAAATTTGAAAGAAAAACTCACATAAAGAAAGGAGAAGGCTTTTAAAGAATCGTCGTCCTCATAATTCGAAGAAGCAGTAATGACTGATGTGTGAGCAAATTGAAAATAAGATGAGTGTACTAATATAGTGAAGTAAACGCTATATAATGTTGAAAAAGCCTGCATTTTACAAATATTCCTTTCCAACCCAAAGCCGAAGCAGTTGAAAAAAAAGGAGGAAGTTTTGGCTACGTGGGTTTTTGACAGGGAAATTTTAACAATTTTGCGAAGTGATCCGTTGTTTATGGTATACATTTTCTGTTGCCCGTACACAACGACAACAATATATCGATCTGAAGGCCACGTCACTCGGTCGCAGACCGACAGTTAAGTATGGGCTTTTTTTTGCTTGGAGCAAGTAGCCATGCGGTTTGTGTGGAACCTGAAATAAAGTTGGAGTCTCTAAATATAGAAAAGTTTTATTTGACCCAATGAGCATGTATTAAAAACTTTACATAAGTTGTCGGTGTATTATATTGAATCAAACTTATTTGTATTCGCCAAAACATCCATTGTGTGTGGGAACATCCCATGATTTTGTGTAGACTTTGATAAATTTGTTCAAGGAAAAGATAAAAACTATGGGCTACTTAACCTATATTGAGAACTTTCTCAAACTTATTTTGTACCAAACACGTCGAACATTGAACAAGGTTTACGCCATTTATTCTATTTTCCCAAGAAGTCAAAACTTGTACAATCCGCCCCTTCATTAGTTCTTCGTTTTACTTAATTAAAGTAATTAAATAAGGTTAAGTGTGGATAAATAGATTATAACAATGATATTTTGGTACTTTTAAAACACTGTAAATAATTATAATGTGTAGTCATGATATTCCCTCGAATATAAGAAGTGATACATTAATCTTGAAATATAATGAAAATTTTAAACTTTTCCGCAGCAATCATTACTTTAATGAATTTTCACATTGATTTACTTTGGTAGTAATTAAAATTAACTAACCTTTATTTTACTTTACATAAATTTTTTTTATAATCGTTGATATAGAAAGTGTCGATGAAGAGCCTCCTTAAAAATTTAATACGCAATTTGTATTTGTTTATATACTATTGGTTCTTTATTGAGAGGGTTATGGGTATGTCATGGAAGTAATTGTGTAATTTGTTATATGTATCTAACTCTATATGCAATTTTTTTTATAATAAATGGGTTTAATTTACTATTATATAATAATTATATTGTGATATATTAATTAAGTAATTAATTTAAGTATATTAATATAATTTTTTTTAAATAATATGTTATGTGATAATAATTACAATAAGATGTAATCATGAGAAAATTATCACAATATATAATAACATATTATTTCAAACATTTCTGGTTGACATATTTTGAGAAATGATATCGATACATAGACTAGAGTGTGTAACGCTTTTCAAATATTGAACAGTGTATTAAGCATGGCCGTTAGAGGCGCTAAGGATTTACATGGTCGTAATTATTGTTGGAATTGAGATAGCATGCAATAGGTTAAATAAGTGAATTTTGATTTTTTTTTTAGCATTTTGGATTCTATTGAGCCTATAAATTCTAAATTTATTTAGATTTAATCTAAATAAATTTTAAATAAAATCATTATTGTATTTGATTGGTTAATAAATGAGTTTTATTTGATTGTATATTTGATTGTTTAATAAAGGAGTTTTATTTGATTGCATGTACAATATATATTTTACACATGCGTATTATATACACATATATGTGTACGTGCAACATATAATGTACATGGTTTAACATGTTTATATCTAAGTGTTATGATTTACACTGCAATAGACATGTTAACCCCTCCATATACATATTTGATATCGGTAATATAGTATTAATATAATATAGAACATACATATTTATATTTATGTGTGTGTATATATATAATATAATTGGACATAATTATATATATATATATATATATATATATGTATGTATATGTATGTATGTATGTATGTATACACGCACATTTGTTCAAATGGTTATTTATAATTTAATACAAAGTTATTTTAAAATTCAAATTTAAATCTTTTAAAATTCACATTCAAAACTATATCAAATTTTAATTTAAAATTCAAGTTCAAATTTAAATTTTACAAATAAATTATTATACCATATTTATATAAGTATATTCAAAATAATTTTTTCTATAAAGGTCGAAAATACATATGAACATATTCTAAATTATGTAATTCAAATCATTTATATATGTTAATATTATTGTATTATATATATATATATTAGCATTTAATTTCGACCATTCACAACTTTAAAATTATTTTTTACTAATAAATCCATATGGATTCAAAGTTAGTTTTTTTTTCTTAATTAATAAAAATCCATACAATTTTTTTTATATACATGAAAAAATTATATTATGTTTTATATAGTACATACATACAAACGTATATATATATATATATGTCAATAATTTACTATTTAATATTATATATATGTGTGTGTGTGTTTATGTATTAACAACTTACTATTTAATATTATATATACATATATGCTTATTTATTAATAATATAATAATTTATTGAATAATATTTTAAAATAACATGTATATGTATATTGACTTAAAAAATGTGTATATAACGATATGTACAAAAATAATGGTTTTTAATTATAAAACGGGCAAAAGCTATATGGTAGAAGATATACATAATTTTTTGTTATTTTAATAGTCGCATACATACATCAACCATAAATATATATAAGGATTCATGATATAAATCTAGCCTAAATAAGCACAATATCATGATGATTATACATATAAATCATTGTAAAATAAAATTACCTTAATGTGACCTTGTTATTACACCTTGGATGCTGAATCAACTAATCTTTTAAAATCTAGTTCCAACTCTTCGAGAAATTGCCAGTAACTGAAGACACACATTTTTTTAATTTGATTTGAATATGTGTTTTGTTTGAAAATAAAGGAAAAGGGGATGGTTTTAAAATTTCAACCAAAATAAGAGGAGAGGAGACTAAGAAAAGTCCAGTGTAAAAAGTGAGGGGCAGTGCGTTTAAGCAAAAGAAAACGAAGAGACTAAAAAGTGGATCTTGATCGTCATTTTTTCCACCAATTCAAACCCAAAAATACCATCCGATCCTCCCACTAGTTTGATTAGCCAATACATGGACATAACACGCTTACATTTAACTTCAAACCATATCATATAATTTACATTTAAATCAAATTTAAATGTGCATTGATAACTTATATCGATATTTGCATATATAAATTCTATATTAGCACTATTTTCAATACCAACAAATACAAATCAAATAAAATTTTATAATTAATATTTCATGAAAATTAATTAATATAATTAATTTATATCAATTATAATTAGTTAAATCAGGCAGTAGTCGAAGTATTCATCATTGTGGTTGCATGACTCTTAGATGTAAATTTGGTCAACAATTAATGCCGAACAATTCGAATGTTAATGCTCACATGTCATCTTAGCTAATGGTGTGATATTTTGGTTAAATTTATTGTTTATACGGTTTCAAAAAATATATTTGTTTATTTTAAGCAGTGCCCGTAGTGATAATTATTTATACCAATTCTTTTTGTTAAACTATATCAAATTAGGACTTATAAAATTTAGTACTTGTCAAGATCCTAATATGGTCCATACTCAACTTGTATAGTCTAAACATAAATTCCTTGATTCGATAATAATAATTATTACCAACCGAACAGCTATGGTTAGAGACTTTAACGTCATATAACTAAGGAGCAGAATTCTCTGTTGAGTGGCATTTCACTTCTAATACTTCAACTCGAACCCAACCATAGTCGTTCGATGGATTATGTACCGTGTTTTAAATATAATCATAATTGAGTGTCCACATTGAAGTTCAACGGCACTCTTAAGTCGAAAGAACTATGCAACACTGTCACTTCGATATTATGTTCGGCGTTAGTTATATTAGTCAATAGAAAACTATCTAGTGAGTCATTCTACAGTTATCCAATAACTATAAAAATGTAACCCCTTGGTGCCTTAGTGGTCATAAGTAATACACTAGCCAACATTTAAAGAGCGTTACATACTTTAATCTCAATGGATGTATCGATATTAAGTTACGATACATCTTGATTAGGAACATTCAAAATGGTATGTTTATTTTCATTGTGATAAATTGCTCATGATTACAACACATTGTAAATACTACCACAAAACATACCATTTATGGATTTTCAATTGATCGTGATGCTAACCCCATATGACCTAGGAGATGAATTCTCTATTTAATTGTGTTTCACTTCCAATGCTTCAACTAAAACCCATCTATAATCGTTCGATGGATGTATGCTATGGTTTAACTATAATCAAAGTGTCACATTGAAGTTCAATAGTATTCTAAATTGAGAGAACTATGAAATATTATCACTTCGATATTTTTTCTTGACTTAGTTATATTAACCAATAGAGAACTATCGATTGAGTCATTCTATACATATCCAATGCTATCAGCATATAAACCGTTGGTACCATCAAAAGCCATGAGCAATAAGCTGCCTAACATTTAGAGAATATTACGTATTATACTCTCAACAGATGTACCGATATCCAATCTCGATACATGTTAACTAGGAATATTCAAAATGGTAAGTTTATTTTCATTGTGATGTTTACGATTACAACACGTTGTAACTACCATCACAAAGCATACCTTTTATGGATTTTCTATTAAATTACTTAATATGAATATAATTAATATAATACATTATAAACTACCAAGAACATTATAAACTGTCATTTAGTGATCTTAATTTGGATTTGATATTTGCTTTATGTATCAAATACATTAGCTGATTTCAATATTGTAGATGATACATCATGTATGACAATTCTTATTGTCAATGCATAAGGAATCCAACTTACGTGCTCCATATTAAACATTTTAAAATGGTATTGCACATAACATTTGGGCCATTCCTAAAATCCTTTTATACTGATTATAAAAGATGTTTTCCAAATCCTATATTGAGAATTGAACAACCAAACTAGAACTGATTTTAACATATGTGCATTGTTAACAATCAACAATAAGTTGTTTACTTAGATGTTAGAAATATATATGTACCTTTTGATGTTCTTTCTTACTATTACACACTTCCTTTACATTTTGACTTGAAGTCAAACTATTTGATATTTTTATTAAAATACTTGTTCAACTCCAATGCTTGTTGAACGATACCGTCGTATCCATTCTTGGATCATATTCAAAAACTCAATATCGTTACCACTGACTTCGAGGCGCTATGGCTGTTATGCGAAAATGATACTTTCCGTTTCAATACATATGTACAAAACATAAAGTCATAAAAGACAATAATTTTGTAAGTAAAATCCAAATTAACTCGAGTACGTCGAATGATGAATATGTTACGCCAATTTCAACTAGGGTCTGACACAATCAATTAACCGATTCAATTGGTTAATTTTTTCTATTAACTGCAAAAAAGTGGGGGTTCGGTTAGACGATTTTTTTTATTAATTATGGTTTTGGTTACTGACCAAATCATTTAAAATTAACCATGGTTAACTGGTTTATTTAACCGGTTAACTGATTAATATAAACGGTTAACAGTTAACCAGTTAACGTTCATGTAACTGGTTAAATAAACGGATTAATCGATTAAACTGCAACATATATACATGCAAATAAATAACGAGCGCAATTTAAGACTTCGGTTCATATATTACACCCATACATGCAAATAATCACAGTTTTAGACTTCAGTTCATACATTACAAGCATCATTACTTCAGTTCATATATTACATGACTACTAACATCAATACTTCATTTCATTTATTACAAGCATCGTTATAGTGATAACATTATATTAGTAATTAAGTCCAAAGTGCTAATAGATAATAGGAACACATTAATACAACTTCAACTACAAAGTCAACTCAAAGTCTCCATCCTTCAACTTCAGTCTCCACTCTCCGGTCTTTAACTTTAGTCTCCATTCTCTAAGTCTATCCAAACAAAGGTAAACACGCTTATTACTGAAGGTTTGAAGCATATAAGTGACCTGTATAAGGCTATAAACTAATAAAATGTAGAATGTAATACATGTTTTGTATAAGTCTGTCCAAAACAAATGTAATACATATTTTGTATAAGTCTGTCCAAAACAAAGGTAAATAGGTTAATTTAGCAATTAACTGAAGCATATGTGTGAACATATATAACTATGCCAAAATTGAAGCGTACATGTTTAAATTTATATATATACTGTTATACAAAGTCGACATTAGTAATTGAGATATATTACTACTAAATTGAGACATTAGTATATTACTAGGTTACCGAATTTACTAGATTGAGATATATTACTGCTAAATTGAGATATATTACTGCTAAATTAAGATTTATTAGTGCTAAATTGAGATATATTAGTAATTAAGACATTAATGTATTATTGGATTTACTCTTGACTTACTTCTATAGAAGATCTTGAGCGACTAAGTGTATATGTTCATTTATATACTCAGTTAACCAATTTTACATATAGATGCACTAAGGTATAGGTTGAGTTCACTGAACATGCACTAAGGTACATACTTAGTTAAAAAAATTATATATAGAAGCACTAAGGTATATATATATATATGTTCATTTATTGAGTATATAAGTAAATGCAGACTGAGCAAACCGAGTCACTGAGTCATATATGACCATGAGCGTGTATGTTGCAGTCTGAGTTCACTGAATATGCTTGTGTGCACGCACACTATGTATCTATATGTGTGTGTGTGTATTTGAATATATTTAGTTAATTACCAAATATATGTGGGACAACCCCCACCTCCCGACACACCGATCCAAAACCTAGGGTGACTTTCGTACCCACGTCATTGTCAAGAAGCATGAGCCATCGGGTTTTATTACATCATCGGAGATTGAGAATATAAGGATAAGTCTAAAGTATCCTACACTTCCATATCTCATAGCGAAAGGAATAAAATCTAAGTATTGAAAATAAACATTTTAGAAAAAACAACCTTCAAAATGCTCAATTCACACGTATTGTTTCCAAAGTACAATATAAGTTTATTAAACATTTAATACAACAAATAGCTATATAAGGAACAACCAAGAACAATGGAACCCCAACGCTTAGCTCCTTTCTCTACGCTTTGTGGCAAATTAACCACTGTCATGCTATCCTGTAGTGGGGGGAGAAGACGAGAAAGGAATGGGTCAAACAAAAGTTGGTGAATGAATACATCATTAATATATGTATAATTACATGTAGTTGACTTTTATAATACTCTATGTGACTTAATGTGTTCTGCAAGTGTTTGTGGATGACTAGGTTTCTTTACTTAAGAGTTTTTAACTTAATACACACCTAGACTAACACTTGTGCAGGCTCGTACCTAGGATCGAACAACTGATCGAACTTATAGACAACTATTGATCGGCTAATGGCTACGGGAACTTTTTCAACAAAGGATTATCCTACAGTTTCCTTTATGGAACTACATCTCTCACATCACAACTATCGTAACTATTCCATATAGGCTTCCCTACTATTTCTAACGTGGGACTAAATTTTCGATAATTACGACTACACGTACCCCTGTTACGCATTTAGGGGGAGCCCACGGTGCTGACTCATTGGAGTGTCTTATCATATGCATCTGTGTCCACCTCTCAATGGTAACATAATGAATTTTATTGCACACATCAGGATCCAACAACACAACATCATGTCAAATTAATATCCGTAACGCCAACGAACTCCCATTGTGTATCCGTAACGCCAACGAACTCCCATTGTGTTAGGCCCACAACTTTATCAGGCATTAGTTAGTGTTGTGCATCTACTATAGAACCTTCTATGAGTACCATTTGCGATAAAATCGCTCCCAATCGAACATCGAGCCCCGTTGGATAAATAACATTTACTTAGTCCTGCAATGTCGTAGTGTCGCGTCATAGGGAACTGGCTTCCGTACTCCTAAAGCACACACATTCATACACACACACACACTAAATACTTTTATTTAAAATAAATAAACCTAGGCCTTATACCAAGTTTCAGATTGTGCATTTGGAATGCCAACCGGTCAATCGCTATATACTAGGGCGGTCGACCGCTTGCTGTCGACTACTCCAGATAGTGCGGTCGACCGACCGTCATCAATTATGGTTTTTAATATTTGATTTTTGCTTGTTTGGTTCCTTGATTATTTATTTATTTCATTCTTCTCAAAAAATATTATTATAGTGAGTTACCGAGCAATTATAATAAACCAATTTTTAAAATTTCCTAAATTTCTTATGTATATTCAATTTCAAATTTATAGAAACAGTTCAAATCTAATGTTTACTACAAACATCAATTTAATAAACTATATCAACATATTATAGGACTAGAATGATTAGAGAAAGGGTTTTAATCTAGGTCAATTCTTATTTAATAGGTCTGGATCAATTTAATTTATTATTCAATTTTAGATCTAATAATTTAGTTTCTAACAACCTAAATTAGATAGGGTATATTAAAATTAACTACATATAATCATCTTATTAAAAATACATCCACTCTCCTCGAAAGAATTTCTCTTTTGATTTGATTTCACCCTCTCTCCTTTGTTGATTTAATTTCCTTCTTTCTTTCCTTTTATTTTGATTCTCTCTCCCCCTTTAATTTGATGTGTGATCTTTTTATTTTTTTATTAATAAAATTTGGAGAAGAGACCAAAAATCGCTTTAAGAATTTTGACAAGGAACAAGTATAAGAAGAAGGAGGTGGCTAGGGTTTTTAGAATGAAGAATGATGGGGTTTGGCTAGGTATATATAGTTGAAAACTAGGTTTAGAAAGAATAATATATTTACCCACAAGTTATTTATCTTTATGTATAGAAAAGTTTATTTCCCTTTTTCTTTTCATATAGAGAAGGTAACCTCTTCATCCTTCCCCTTTTAATTTCATTAATAGCCATTTATTTCAATTTATTTCATTCACTTATTTATTTACCTTTAATGTTTTGCACCTTGAGATGGAGCCTTGGCGCAATGGTTAGGTCAACCGCATTGTGATATGGGCCTCCAGGTTCGAATATGGAAATAGCCGCTTCGCATTGTGAGGAAAAGACTACATATATTATCGACCTCTCCAGAATCCACTATCGCGTGAGAATCTCATGCACTGTGTTCCACCAATATTTCGCACATTAATTATTACCAAATATGAAAGCGAATCATGTATTTGTATCAAAAAGTACATGAGTATGTAATATTTATATTCATTTCCATTATATTTATAGACAGAAATTAAATGAAGTCTTATTTAGAAAAATCATTCCTTCATTCGTACCTTTTTATCCTTACATATAAAAACCTTTCCCTTTTTATTTGTTAACATAATAGTCACATTACCTTAAATAAATGCTACCAATTATAATTTAAGTCAATTAATTACAATTTAAATGGACGTCAGTAATTATTATAATCCCAATCAATATTCTACATATATATGTGTGTTTATTTAATTGAGAACCATATCCCTTACGATACTAAAGTTTCTAATTTCAAATCGATTTCATTAATTATAATCTAAATCAATTATATTAATTGATATCATTTGTATATTATTAACATTTGTGGGAGTCCTAGATTTATATTAAAATGCATACATACGTGTATTAATTAGAGATCTTAATCTTTATCAAATATTGAGCAATTAATTAAATTGGTTAACTGGTATTAATGTTTTTAATTTCAAAAACCAAACTTATCCTTATTTTTTGCAAATAAGAAATGGAATACCTTACGATAAATGATTTACCCCTTTTAACACACTCTTACTTTTCTATTCAAAATATGTAATGTTTAAAATACCTTTTTTCATATGTTTGGTTATGTTACATTTCTTTCACAATAACCCATTACTTGCGTATATTGTTATCTTCACTTTTTAAATATATAAAAGTAGATGCATTCTTTTCTTTTTAAATATACTGTTATATCCTTTTTTTAGTATATTCAACATATCCATTGAATTAAGTACAACAATAGTTTCATCATTGATGCTTTCCCTTTTTTATCATTCAATTTAGTTTCTTTTCTCTCTTCCTCCCTCAATCATGTCTAAAATACCATCTTTATTTTTCTAAAATTGTCAACTCAAAATCAAATCAAAACATCAAATAAAATAGAGAGTTATGAGTTCATCCATCTTTTGTAAAGATTGGGCGTACATTGACCTAAGGAGGGATTATAAAACAAAGTGTAATTTATTAGCTAGATCTAAAAGGTATGTTCAAATTTTAATTGTTTTATTAGATGAAATATATTTATTATGATTTTACACATGTTATTGTCTCATCATGATTTAAAATTAGTTATGCAGTTTAAACAATTTACTGAATGATTTGATTTGTTTTTAATCTGATAAATCAAAACAAAATTTTATATATGTTTAAAATAATGTTTTGGCTAGGATCTACATTTTAAAATTACTTGTATTAGTATCCTAAAGTATCATAAACATTTTATACAATTTAGTGTTTAAAATGTCTCTGTTTGAATGTTATAAAAGATTGTTGATATCTTGCTTGATTTGTTGTGTTCAATTTTGATTTCATAATATTTTGAATGCTTAATAATGATGAATACAAAAAAAATGGGTGGAAACTATATGTATATATGTATTTCATTAATTAATTTAGGTATACATATATTTGCAAATACATAAGAAAATTTTAACCTAACATGAATCCTTGTTTTAGAATTAATTGGAATGTTTTAGATTATATATATATCTGTGTGTGTATAAACATTTTATATTTAGAATTTATATTGTTGAGGCATGATTTGAGAACAATTTTAATTTTGTTGAACTATTTAAAATTGAGGCAATAATAAAGCGCGCGCATACACCCACACGTATACTGAATATATACATGGTAGACATAAATCACAATACCTACACATGTATATATTGACCATGTTGCTGTTTGTTGTTTTTCTTTTTTGTTGTGTCATATCATCCTTATACGTCAACTAGATGTTGTTTCAATTAAATTTTGCTAAAGAGGAAAGGTTAATCAATCAATAATTTCCCATTTCATCTCTTTTCATTTATTTCATGATGTGATGGAATCTAGATCTAATTTCTTGTTTATTTTCATTCTTTAACACCTAACAATTATAATTGGTTTCTACTTCACATATTTGTCACATTATTTAAAATATGAATATTTGATATATTTAAACCTTTTCAAATTTCACACTTAATTAACAAGGACTAAATTAATTATGATTAAGGGATTATTCATAAAATCCAATTTTATTATAAATAACTAGATTTGCTCCAATGAAACCCATTAGATTTCATAGGTCCACTATGACAAAAATATGGTGTTTTTCAATGTTTACCCATTTCACCACCCACTACGACCTGATCCGGTTCCCTCAATGATATCAGAGCCCTAAAGGCTAATGTGGTATAATTAGCAACTTTAGGGCCAACTAATTAAGTCCACCTATCCAATGGGTGTTTAGAAAAGTGGTCAATGCTTAGGGTCAAATAATCAAGTATTCTCCCCTCCCTAGCTATAGACCTAACCCAATGGGTAGAGTAAGTCCAAAAATTAACCCAATGTAAAGGCCCAGTTGATTTGGGTCTTAAGCTAATTTCAAAATCAAGTATGAAAATTTTAAATATGTTTTAAACTTAAATTTTAAGTTTAAAATATAAAAGGAAAATTTTACAAAAGTTATAAAATGTATACAAATTTTTCAAAATTGTTTTAAGAAGTTAAAATAATTAATTTCAGAATTTCAATATATTTAATTAATTTTATTAACTATAATTAAAGTATATATGTATATATAGATGTTGATATATGTATGCAAATTGTTATAGTTGAATATCTATTGTTTGTGCCAAAATTGTCACAAACGCCCAAGGAAGTAATAAATATGAAAAATTATCTAAAAAAAGTAAAAAATTGCAAAGAAGAACACATAATTTTTATAGTGGTTCAGCGAATACTTCAGCCTACATCTACTAAAACTTTGTTATTCAGTTTCTATGACTTTTAGAAACTGTGATTTTATGGACCGGTATTCTTGGGTCGTTGGAGATCCAACAGCGTTTAGTGGCCAAGTGAATAAATTCAAAAAAGAAGAAGTCCATTTTCAAGTACATCTCCCCTCCATTTGTAGATGAAAATCCCAAAAATTATATCTAAAACATGCTCCGGCATGTTCCCCATGTTCATACATCGCTCACCCAAAGTTCTAAGATTAACCTGGCTCATGACTTCACCAATCGATGCTGATCCATGGCTCATGGATCAGTACTGAACTGACTTGGAGTCCGACCTGAGAAATTTTTTTGTTTTCTTTAGGCTTGACTTGAGTATTTCCTAAGGTTACTATGCACAAGTTTTCCATTTCTCACTTGGAATTTGACTTGGTTTTTTTGTGTTCGACCTATGTCAACTAGGTACAGATCCATGAGGTTGGGTTGAAAAAATCAAATCAACCTTTTTCTCTCATATTTTGGTATTTCCTTTATCTTACCTTTTTATGATCTTTTCCAAGTCCTTGTGCATTTATTTATCGTTTATTTGTCCAATACAATCGTTTAAGTCCATTCAAAGAATATGGAAAACTCGATCGTAACAATTATCCCCCAAAGCACGCCTTGTGAATAGAAGGTGTGCTTTGCTCAAGAACAAACATTGAAGTCGATAAATCACTATTGGTTGAGCACCCCGGCCATCGACTGATCAAATTGCGGTGAATCATCTAATTTCTTCAGATTCATCTGTACATCAAAGGTCGTTCCAGACAATCATAGCTAAGGACTCGAGTCCTTACTTGAGTGTTAGTTGTAAATCATCATCATTCCATGTTCTCTCAAAATCATATCATAAATCGATATTGTAAATTAGGGTCATTACATCATGCATCATTATCCAAGCCATCCCATGTTCATCCAGGGTTAAGTTATCGTTTATCGATGTCATGTGTTAGGTAATCAACGGTTAAAATTGTGTAAGTTCATTTCACCAGGTTGGAGTGTTATACTTGTTATTTTTAAATGTAAATAATATTACTATCATTTAAGATATATGTTTTTATTATTATTTTGAAAATACAAATATTGTAAAAGAATGTGTTCTAATATTTAAAATCTAAATATAATGAATTAAAATTACTTATAATTGAAAATTTTGTTTTGTAACATACAAAATTTCAAAACTTCTTCTCTACTATATATGATTTTATATTATTATTATAATAGAAAAAACTAATTTTATATTTATTTAAAATAATATATATAATGATAATTTTATAATAGTAATAACATTATGAAAATAATTACGAAAATGTAATTTTCATATGTAACCATTCATTTTAAATTTCAAACTAATTTATAATATGTATATACTAATATATATATACTATTTATGTTAATTAAGGAATTTAAATTATTAATATATATATATATATATATGTGTGTGTGTGTGTGTGTGTGTGTGTGTATTGTTTAGTCAGAGAAAATTGTTCGCTTTTCAATATTTTTGAATGAAATAGCCTAAGGATTAGTGTAAATATACCAATCGATTAAATAAAAACTTAGACCTACATGATCTCGTTGTTTGATTACAACTCGGATTGACAGCTTTACCTTCAAAGAGAACCCTTTCTCTAAATTCTACCTAGAATCACAAAACCCAAGGAGTTATAATTTAGTAGAGTGGGGATAATAAAATCTAGCATGCAAATAATGGTTTGTTAGTATATTTATAAGAGAGAGTTGTATGAATTTGGACACATTTCATTCCCCAAAAGTATAATCTTTATTAGAATTATTCTCTCCTTAATAACAGTTTAATTTTTGAATGTTTTAATCACTCTCCTCTAACCTCCGCCATGTTAGCTATATATATGTATGCGTATGTGCATGTGCCTGTGCATGTACGCGTGTGTGTATTATAAACATATTTTTACTTTTGTACTATTATTTATTACTAAATTATAATATTAGTCCAATAAATATATAGCATTTATATATTTTATCTGCTAATTTTTTGGCACTCTAATCTAATAAAAATACATACATACATATATATATATATATATATATATATATATATATATAACCTTAATATTTCTTTCTCCATATTAATTTTAGAAAATTAGTTTCTATCGGAAGTCGAGAATTAAGTTATGTGGCTCGCAGGTATGAACTCAACCTTTAGTAATATTGAAACAATTTAAAATTTAAATTTTGTTCATTTTGCTGAATGACATTAGTGGCAAAGAGTTCAATTGCTAACGGATCATTTTGGTGAAACCGTACAGAAATCAATTTAAAGGTGTACACCTATATATTGTACATGTTACGTCTCTTCATCAACATTATATCACTTAGATCCCTAGAGTTTGATCAATTGTTAATACTTTAATAATATCTTTATTAAACTACGGAGTATGACATTTAAAGTTACTTGGTTCAATCCAATAACATGTATTCATTAACCATATTACTTTGGCCAAAAATTTATGACTTCGTGTTAGATTTGAATTACATTAAAACTAACCTTTAGCATCTAAGGAGATAAATCCTCTCTTGAGTACTGTTTTACTTCATTAGTCTCGACACAAACCCAACTATGGTCATAAAATGAACCAATTCCATGTGATTTACCATGATCAAAGTAAGGCCTCCACTCAGTCACCAGAGGGCAATCCATATACTCAAGGTACAAATCAAAACGTAGTGGTCGCGAATAGGATAATCAGTATGACAAGGTACGTGAGGCAATACCAACTAGGATACTAGTAGTTGCGTGATCCGGACTGATGTTGAGCATAGTAGCTACTATCTCAACACCGCGAAACAACACTCCTAAATCAAAGGGTGCACCCAAATCGAATCACAAAAGTAATAGATATGGTATCGAAGAAGCGTGTCCGCTAGAGGTGGCGATCCTCAATGGCCCGGCGCGGCTCCTGTTTTAGTCATGTCAAGGGTCATCCAATATCGTTCTCTTTCTTCAGTCAACGCGTTCACCAAACCATCCACTTCATTCTGGATCAACACTTCGCGCATAATAGTTATTAAAGTGGTTTTCGGTATCGACAGAGAGTATGTCCATTCCCGATCCCGGTCTCTTTAATAACTACGTATTTATTACCCGATGGTCGGTTAAATTAACGTTTAAACAAATCAAAGTCCAAAAGTCAAGGTGCAAATTTGACTTCCAAAATTTGACATTTCACGATTCAATTTATTTTAGATATTTTACAACATATTTTCGAATGCAATTTTTAGTTCAAACACTTGAGTTACAATTTAAAATTAAGTATTCAAGTTCGATTTAATAAGGTCTAAAAGTCGCTTATTAAATTTAGTTCATAATCAATGAATTCAATTTAATGCTAAACATAGTTTAAATTATTAAACCAAATTCTATTCATTTCACTTCATGTTTACATCCACTGTTATCATAAATTCGATTAAATCAATTTCATTAGCTAAATTCCCTTTTATCCAACTTCATTTGATTTATTTACCAATTCAATTAAATTTCTAAACAAAAGTCCATTTCCATTTACAATGTCCTGATTTGATTAATTCGTTAAATTTAAAATCATTTTAAGTTTAAATAATCACTAAGTTATATCCATAAACTTTGGTCAGTTTTTGTATTCCTCCTAAGTCAAATTTTCTAAATTTCCAAGTAAAATTTACAACATGTTCCAAATCTATTTAATTAAAACCGAGTTTTAATCTAAGCCTAACCAATTTAATAAAATTTTAAGTTATCAAATTCTAAACTTACTTGTTTCTGAATCTCATTTCAATAAATTTGCCAATTCATTTTTATTTAATTACATAGGTTTATTAATCCGTTTCAATTTAATCCATTAATTTTACTTCAATCTAATCCATAAAATTTATCTTGATTAAATCCATGAAATTTATTTCGGTTACATCCATTAAAACTGTTACCAAATTTCCAACCAAATTGTTAAGTTCATTCTTTAATTTAAATTATATTTCAATTTCGAAAATGGTTTTGTTGACCAATCGGGTTTCTTATTTTTATTTTCTATCCTAGGCCAAGTTGTTTAATTAGGTATTTATCATTTCAACCCAATATTATTCAATATAAAACAAAGCATAGCAAAAGGGAACTTGCAGTGTGATAACTGGGATGGTGTCAAAGTAAATAAACAAGCAATAACAACCATACATAACAATTTAACAATGTATTTAAATAATCCCGAAATAATCATATTAATTTACATTTGTTATTTATGCAAATTAATATAATTATTCCTAGAACCCACACCATCGTTTCATGCGGATTAAAGATTATTACGTTAGGGTTTTCACTTGGTGTCTATTATCAAATTACTACATCAATCATACGTTCAATGGTTCAAAGTGTAGTTAACGCTATTCTACGCGACGATTTATTTAACATTTAAAGGGATCAAGTTCAACATATATAATCCATTTTAAATTGTTGACTATCCTATATCAATTTCAATTTCATATTAAATTTCACTTATATTAACAACCAAATTCAACATCATATAATACTTTTAGTGTCACAACTATTTGTCGTAAACTAGCAATATTCAAATTTAACTTGTATAGCGATTTAAAAAAAAAAATTCAACAATTCGAACAATCAACAATTAACATCTAAATTAATATAAACAACAATTATCACTTGATTATCATAGCATAATAGATCGAGTCATGAATGAAATATTCACCTTGCGTGGTTAGAGAAGACGACGAAGCACGAAGACGAATAGATAAGAGACACGAACAAGCACGATGCAAAACGACACAAACTACAATTCAAACAATTAAATAAATCAACTATTTGTTTATTGCAATATATATCAATTGAATATATATATAAACCATACCGAACAACGAAGCAAGATAGATTCGACAAGTCGGATGAAAGTCTAAGTCTCCGAAGCAGTAGCTGATACAAACACAGTAAAACACTGTATGTGAGCAAATTAGAATTTTCAAAGTATATACCGCTATAGTAATATATAAAACACTCTAATCTCATTTGGTTATGCAGCCGATAAATGAGAAGCAAAACAAAGTCAGAGCACATGCTCCATATAACGGCATATGCAACCCACTGTTCATATTGGGAACAAATTCCTATTGATAAAGGCTAGCTATAGGAAGGAGGGTCTTCAAGTGACATATACATAACCTATATGAAAATCCTATATACTAATAGGTAGAGCCTATATGCATGCAACAACATTTGACATATAAATTTCCAACAGAGAATATACAAAGCATGTTCAAAGTGATATTAATGTATTGGCTATAGGTCTTAGGCAAAGTGAAGAGGGAAGTGCAGGCAGTGGCTCGGGTGTTAGCAGCCAAGTCGGTGGGTGGGTCCGGGTTCGACAGGGTGGCTGCGGCGGGCGAAGGCTGGCGGGTCTGGACGAAGGCTGGCGGGTCTGGGCGAAGCTGGCGGGGTCTGGACGAAGGCTGGTGGAGTCTGGGCGAAGCTGGCGGATCTGGACGAAGGCTGACGGGTCTGGTCGAAGCTGGCGGGGTCTGGACGAAGGCTGGCGGGTCTGGACGAAGCTGGCGGGGTCTGGGCGAAGGCTGGTGGAGTCTGGGCGAAGGCTGGCGGATCTGGACGAAGGCTGGCGGGTCTGGGCGAAGCTGGCGGGGTCTAGACGAAGGCTGGCGGATCTGGACGAAGATGGCGGAGTCTGGACGAAGGCTGGTGGGTCTGGACAAAGCTGACGGGGTCTGGACGAAGGCTGGCGGGTCTGGACGAAGCTGGCGGGATCTGGGCGAAGGCTGACGGGTCTGGATGAAGCTGGCGGGGTCGTGCGTGATAATGGGCAGTGGAGACTTGGGTGGGTTCATGTTAATAATGGAGAGAACAACAAATATTAAAAGAAGATGAGGGAGGGAGGTAGTGAGCACGTACCAGAATACTTTCATTTGCAAATAACAAAATAATGAACCGAACCCAGTATAAACAAATAGTATAGAAAATCAAAGGTCTCCAGTTTGATTGTCTCGGTAACTGAAATGGCTATAGGGTTTCCAAGTCAGTTGAATAGTCAAGGCCTGTTAAAATTCTGAACGTTGAAGAAAGCGGGTACCGGTTTATGTGGCGTAACGAACCGATTTGCTATCCGTTAAACAATTATAGTTCGCAGTGCCGAACTCCGATTTACGCAAACAAATATATTGTTTTGATCAGCGCGACGAGACGGACACAACGGTATAAAATATTTATGGTTTTACATTGTTCGCAAAGTGATAATCCTTATTTAACCATTTGCCCGAGTGCATATTTTACTAGCAATTTACAGCGAAATTTGACGAAATGAAATGCGCCGTCAAGTTCAGAATATTTTTCTTATGCAACACCGAGAAAATATTTGAATTCGGACGATAGGAATTTTATACATAAGATTTAAAATGATATGTAAATGCGACGAGCGTAATTTACTTCAATATATTTCAACGAAATTTGGCGCACGCTTATGTCTATCTAGACGCATTTCAAATGTGAAGTTTGGTTGGCAACGGAAATTGTTTGTGAAAATACGAATTTCTACATCAAATAAGCGATTTAAAATTTTTAAAATGGGTCTAAATTCCAGGGTCGTTACACATAGGATCCTTGATATTTCAAGTCGAAATACAATTATACATCATCGTGTGAGACCTTTTATTTGACTTATATAACATTACCTGTAGAAGATGTTAGGAACTGGAGATAGTGATTTTGATGAAAACAACCTTTGTAACTTATTTTATTATAACTTATATACCAACACTATTGTCTAGATATATATATGAATATTATTATGCAGGATATATATAAGGCAGATACTAATTATTGAAGATTGTACAATATAAAGATCAAGGATGAAGAAATCAAGTTTGAAGACTCATGATTATCTAGATAAGTGTCTAATATTGTTAAAACTTTATAATAGCATGGAAATTTCATTCCAAATTTCATTTGGGATGGAACCCATTTCTACCTTCTTAGTGGCTTACAAACCACGACAAGTAGCTTACAAACCTATGGCAAGTGGCTTACAAACCTATTAACATCTTGGTTTTGTACAAGTTCTCGAGTCTTGATGTGATGAATTATTCTGTAGGAAGAAGCTTGCAAAACTACTTAAAAATGATTTTCAAAACTGCTTTTCAAAATGTTTTAGCCTTAAAAATTATCCTTTCAAAAGATGTTTTAGCCTTAAAATATTCTTTGTTTTTGTTTTTAAATAAGCTCTTGTTTTAAACTTTGTTTTGTTTTTAAAACTATCTTCTGATTTTTAAATATTCTTTATAATACATATATATGTGTGTGCGTGCGCGCTTGAGATTTAAAATCAAATTTATATACACATTCTAAAAATATATTTTTCTGCTCTTCTTTATTTTAAAACATAGGAAAATTAGTTTAATACTCCAGAATCATTTCATCTTGTTTTTCTTTCAATACCATTTTCAAAACAAATTTTACATTGTTTTTAACTAAGGGATGTCGACATCATGAGATACCCCATGTCGACATGATGGCTGTTAAATTCAAAAGCCATAATTTTCAAATGAAGTGTCTATTCGTTTAAACCACTTCGTGAATGGTTATGACCATTACTGCTCTATAAATAGCCTTCACAAACGAATTTTTTAATTAACTATTTTTTTATTTTCTTCACTCCTCCTTCTGCACAAATCCATATTCTAAAATTTTCATACTTTTAAGATTGTGCCGAAATACTGCCGAATTCTCAAGTGAATCAAATTAGAATCTAATTCTTGTTTGATTCTCTGCCCTCTCTCGAAGATTTAAGTGCTATTCAGAGTTATAGGATCAATTTGTAATCAAAAGTTTATCGAGTCTCTCTATAAGGTGAAACAACCCGATATTTTCAACGATTCACATCCGCACATGTCGGACTTGAATTGCTCAAAATACCGCGTTGCAAATAAAATTTGGCAAATCTCAGAACATACAGTAAATAATAATCACAGAACGTAGACACAGAGTAAGAAATGCAGCGGAAGTAAAAGAGATAGTAGTTCATGAAGCTACCATGTAAATATATCAGAGTTACATAAAATACAATAGAATAAATAAAGTATAACAGAAGTATCAAGATGATAACAAAGTATAAGCTGAATAGGACAACAGAACTGAAATAGATAAAACTGGATAAGCATATAATCTCTAATGATTCCCATCTCCAGAAAGTGGAATCCAAATCTGTGAATAACTCAGGCTGACCTGAGCGTAAATAAAAATACAAACACTCGAGTCAGGACAATATATACTTATATAATGTAAACCAACTCAAGTGAACTGTAATAAGATATAAGTAACTTAAAGGATGCCTGGGACCGCCCATCCTGTGAGGATCCATTAAACTATTTACTATATAGTAATATTGCGCTATTATAATAATGTCTACAGTAAAATAAACTTACTTTTAAATAGTGTTCCGGGCTACCCATATCACCCTTCACACATAATAGTCCCAGTAGTCCATCCAGTATCAGCATATCTCCAGATCGGGAGACTACCCTAAATACTCCATGGGCTACGTGAGAAAAACAAACTCGTAGTAAAGGCTCGGTATGGTAGGTGACACGGCACACAAGGCAATGCCAGGGTAGATATACCAATTACACACACGGTCTGGTGGTAACGCAGCAGCCACATACGCCCACCTCGGAACACACTCTCATATCAAAATCGGAGGATGGTCATCTAATCAATCACAAGTAAGAGTATAGTATCGAAGGAATGTGTCCGCCTAGAGGAGCTACCCCTTTTGGCCCGAGATCGCTCCTGTTTTAGCCACCTTAAGCCAACTCACGGGAGTCAGGTCCACGTAAATATACCTCCAGAACGTCGCCACCATCCTACTTCATTATGGAAGCTCCACCATGTACACGGTTGTTAAAATGGTTTTCGGTATCGACAGAGAGTATGTCCATATCCGATCCCGGTCTCTTTAACAACCAATCGTTATTATAACCCATAGTTATAATTTAAAAATCATAGTTTATAGTTCAAATTAAATTATCATTTCAAATTTCAAATCTTTATCAAAATAAAGATCTAATCATTTCCAAACCATTTCAATATATCAAAATATTTCAAAATCCATTTCAAATCATTATTCGAATTCAAATCCAAATATACACATTTAAATATCCTTTTAATTCAAAGATATCATTCATTTATTATCCTTTTTAATTCAAAGATATCATTCATTTATTATCATTTCAAATCACCTTTTAAATAGTTTTATATTTAAATCAAAATAATTCATTTAAACCATTTAAAAGTGAAGTCATTATATTTAAAATCAAATATTTAGTTTCCAAAATTTTAGAAAAATTCCGAGCTCATTTATTTAAATCAAAACCTCAAACATTCATTTCAGCCTGCCGCAACACTTATCAAGTGCTACTGTAGCCCTTTATTTAGTTTCAGATTTTAATTATCTTTCTGTTATCACAGCACTTACCAAGTGCTGTAATACCACTTAGTTCTAATTTATACATAGTTCATTTTTATCAACCACAGCACTTACAAAGCGCTGTAATATCAATATATCAAAATAAAGATCTAATCATTTCCAAACCATTTCAATTCACATTTCAAAATAGTTTATATTTCAAATCAAATTACTTCATTTAAATCAAAAATGAAGTTATTACATTTAATAATTAAATTATTAAATTTACAAAAATTTCAACTTTCAAAGTTCATTTATTCACTTAGGTTTATCAAAACAGTGAAAATTCACTTTTCGCAGCATTTAGAAAACGCTCGGAATGTTACATTCAAAACAGTTCAATTTAATAAAACACAGCATTTTAAAATGCTGTAATAGGGTCAACTTAAATTTCAAATGAACTTAGTTAAATTCAATAATTATAGCACTTACAAAAATGCTATAATAGCCTTTAATTCAATTTAGCCTTTTAGTTTATTATCATCAACTACAACATTTACAAATGCTGTAATATCATTTACATTACAATTAATAGCATTTCAAAAATGCAGTTAATTAACTTCAGATATTCAATATAATTTCACAACCAATTATATTTTTATTTGAAACATTTTTAACTTATAAAATCATACATTTTCACATTTATAAACATCAATTAATTTTCCTTAAGTTCATGATTTTATAAAGTTAAATTTCCATTCAAAAATCAAGATTTAATAATAATTCACTTATTAAATTTCAACATTCAATTTTAAATTCATTGGATTAAATTTCAACGTAACACTTAAGTTTAACATTTCAAAATATGACTTAATTTCATTTTATTTACTTAACTTAAAATTCACTTTTAAGCCAAATTCACAGATTCCCATTTTGGTTATATTTCAAAATTTCAACTTAAATAATCATTCATTTCACATTTTAACTTTATTCCAAAATCATTAATATATTATAAAATCACTTTAAATTCATTTTAAATTCAAATTATCATAAATTTATCATAATTTCATATTTAATTTAATTTCCAATTATAATTTAAATCAAAATTTCCAAAATAACTTACATTCAAATTTTCTAACCTTTCCATAATTTGTTTAACTTATAAATTTCCAGAAAATCAATAATACTTTACAAAAATCATTTTTAATTAAGTTTAAATCAAAATATAGTAATATTTACATTTTTAAAATATTTTAAATTTTTTGGAAAAACATATTTTAACTACGGGTCTGTATATAATTTTCTACGCTAGGTAAAGTGATACGGTAATATATCATTTCAACCCGTAATTTACAAAGAAAATCCGAGTTTTATCATTTCAAACCCGCAGTCCCAAGTAAATGAAAATAAATTGAAAATCGCTCAGGCCTATCATTTCAGCCCATAACGATTTTCCCTTATTCTAAAGTCCGTTCGGGTATGTATCATTTCAACCCATAATGATTCTAATCTAAAGGGAACTTGCAGTGTGATAAACTGATAAAAATAACAGAACATCGTAATATAACAGTAACATATGATATAACAGGTGTTTAAGCATGGATGAACATCATATAATCATAACATAGCAGATGTGATATGGTTGTACATTTTTTTACAGATTCAAAAGGGGTCAATTTACTAATTATATATATACATATTGCTAAGTGAGAATAACTCACTTGTTTAAGCTGGAGATGACAACCACATTATACAACACAGAATCTTTGAAGGCACGGCAACACGAATATGTTTTGAGTTTGAGAGAGCCAGAGATAAATTGCCTTGAACACATTCAAACAAGACAATATAACACACATAAGTTTTCAACTCAAAATACGACTAAACAATGTTAGGAATCAATGCATAAAACAAAGCCCAAACTGTTTGCACTTGCTTTCAACCACCTATGCTTCAAATTAAGATCTGAAATGGCACGGATAAAGGCATGGTTTGGATCTGGTTTGGGTTCCTAAAGGTCGGCCTAGCATGGGAAAATGATGGAGCAAATTATGGTAGAGGGATATGAGCAAGGATTACAACTACAAGGCAAAATATCATGAATTCAAGGCAACATTGGCTCGGTCCAAGCAAGAACAGGCACGACCATCTCTGTAGTGGGCTGGAGGAAGGTGTGGCAGAGGGTTTCGGGTCATCCATGGGTGGTGGAGGTGGAGTTGGTGGCGGCCAAAGGAAGGTTGAAGGTGATGAAGGCATAGGTGTTGGCTATGGTGCATATATGTGAAGTTTGTGTAGATTTAGGTGGAGTTTGATCAACTATTAGGCATGGCTAGTGGCTTGGGGTTAGAGAGGAGGTGGCGGTTGGTTCAGGTGGTGGAAGAGGCGGCCATGGTGACTGGAGTGGTAGGGCCGAACCTGAAGTAGAAGAGAAGGCAAGTAAAAATCAACATAAACAAGTAGAAAAACAAGAAGATAAATAATGAAAAAAGAAATTTTTTTTACCAAACTCTTGGAGATGATGGAGGCCGAATTTTTTTTTCAGATGGGAAGAAAAATGTTTTACATGAATGACAAAAAAATAGGCGGCTGAAGAAATGAGGAGATGCGGCCAATTGAATGAAAAATAAGGTTGAAATGTGAAAAGGTAGGAGATAAAGAGCCATTGGAAACCAAAAGTCAAAACCTTTTCACATTACCTTTAATTTATTTATATAAGTTTAAATTACTGAGAAAAATAATAATTTCAGTAAAATTTTTGAAAATCCAACAAAATATAAAATATAATTAAATAAATAATAATTATATAAGGTAAAAATAAGAAAATAGCTCAGAAAATGCAAACTAGTAAAGCAAATTTGAAAATAAACAGAATAAATTTTGGAAAAATTATATGGACTTGGAAAATATTAAAAATAAAGATAAGAACACAAAATAAACATGCCTTTATAGAATAAATAAATAAATTTAATTAAATATAATTTTAAATTAAGAAAATGGCTTAAAATTGCAAACTAGGCTTTAAAAATTTGGAATTAATTCAATAAGTTTTAGAAATTTTTTATAATCACTTTAAAAATATTTAAAAGTCAAAATATACATAATATAGCATAAATATAAAAATTAGAATAAGCTATATCAAGTAAAAATATCATTTATATAAATTAAAACAAAGAATATTGTTAAATAACCCTATATACACACAATATTGTAAAGGGCATAACTTTCACAATTTAAATCCAATTTCAACGAAACAAAAAGCAGTATTCATGATATTAAATCTATTTTCAAATTAAAAGATAAAATTTAAAAATTCAAATATTTAAATTTAAAATTTAAAAGTCAAAATTTGACCAGTTTTGACCACAATTCCATTTTTCAAGAAAATATTCAATTTATACCAGTTTGAAATTATAATTCATATAATAATCAAAATATATATTTAAAAATGAAATGTTTGAAATAAAACAAGTTTAAAATAATTTCAAAATAAAATAAATTCAAATTTAAATTATATGCAAAAGTCTAGGGTTGTTACACTCTCCCCCACTCAAAACTTTTCGTCCCCGAAAAGGAATGAGGTACGGGAAATCATAGAAAAAGATAAAGTGAAATAAAATTAAGACAAGATGATAAGGAGATTGAAATTATACCTGATAACTATTGTTATGGGGACAAGCACCATTGTCCCAGTGGTTAAGTGATTTGGCTTTGGTGCGAGAGGTCACAAGTTCGAAACTTGCATAGCGTGATTCGAATGTTTATTGAATTGTGATATGTTATCACAGTGATTTGTTGTATATAAAGTACCATTTCAAAAAAAAAAAAAAAAAAAACTATTGTTATGGGTAAGTTTAACAAGGTGGAGATTATCAAAGATTATAGAAAGATTTCTAAATAGAAAAATTATAGAAAAATGCCTACACCAGCCTGAAGCAAGATAAAGAAAAATAACGACAACCAAAAGATAGTTTGAAAAACAAAATAAGATAATAAATTAGAAAGCATGGAAATTTCAACTTAAATAGATAATTAATTTTTTTTACACAGTTAAATAAATCTTAACTATCTTAAATTTTATTATCTTATCTTCTAATCATCTTAAATTAACAATTTCTAAGATCATGGATTTGAAAAATAATCATTCATTATACTCATAATGTACTTAAATTTAATTATTCTTTATTCCTATTTAAAGTTAAATTTATTCCTCTCAATATATTTTGTCATCAATGCCCATTATACTTACTCTTATTATAACTGCTTTAATTTATTGTTAGTTCCATTAACGTCATTTTATATTGTAAATTACTCAATTAACCTTTTATTCTATTTACTCCTGTTAATAATTTTATAACTAAAATTTAAGTGTATAACATTTATTTTAACCATTCAAATTTTATTTATAAAATCTTTTTTTATATTGTATATTATCCAATTACATTGTTAACTTCTGTATAATTTGGGTAAGTTATATTTAAATGCAATTGAGTATTATACAAATAAAACTTTATAATTCCCTCATCTCAAGTTTGAATCATTTATCTAAAATTTTGATTTTCTTTTATAATTGAAATGATTCTTTAAGATAAAGTTTAAGAATAAAATTTTCGATTCCTTCAAACCATTTAGAGATAATTAAATATTAAATATATATACATAATATGTCAAATCAAATTTAAATCATATATATATATATATATATATATTATAAATCCTGTCTTATTTTAGAAATTCAAATCAATTGAATTTCCTAAAACAAAGCTGCAGTAAGACTACAGGACGGTCTCTTCACTTCAAAACTCGAAAATGAACGTCGATGATGCCGCGGTCATCACCGAAGTTATTTTCCAGCGACAAAGAGAAGAGCACTAATTTTAAACTTTAAAATTTCTTGGAAACAAACTTCTATTAGAAAATACTTTAAATAATTTACTCATTTTAAAACTTTAAACACAAGATTTGAAACCATCGAAAATTAAATTCTCAAGTTTCTTGTTTTAAACTCATTTCAGTTCCCAAATCAATTTATAAATAGCTATTTATAAATTCATATATAGAACAATAAATGATAAATCAAGTATTATCATTTCCAATGATTAATTTAAATCAATATGTTAAGTTCAATAAATTTACTTATATCAAAATTTATTTTATTAACCAAATTTTTAAATAATATTATGTCAGTTTGTTCTGTCAAAGTGTTTTAGAAACCTATCGATAGCGTTGATCAGACGAATCAATCGGAAACCCAAATCAACATCAACAACTTAAACAACATAATATAAAACAAAACATTAATATTGATTTACAAGTACAATTCAAAATGTTTGGAAGATAGATTGGAGGCAAAAGACAAAATAACAAAATAGGGAGGTGGATAAGCTTAAATAAATCGCGGGCAACCTTAACCGGGTCAACCGTGACTTAAAGAATAAAATCGATGTGGATTTTCTAGGGTAAATCTACATTCTATCTCAAGATATAGAGTTTGGAATAACAAAAGATATTAGCTTCTAAACCGAGGATAGATATAAATTTCTGGTGAATCGATGCTAATTGTAAAGGAGTTTCCCCCTTTACAAAAGAATTTTTTGAGATTGGCGGGACCGCCAATTCACTATAAAGCTCATTCGAAGTTGAGTTATGGGATACTCCAGAATCAAAAGGAGATGAATAGTGAGGGACACGAATGAATTTTGAAACTGCTTGGAACGTTCCAAAATTCAAATGAATTTGAACCAAAGAGGAAGAGATTCAAGTTTGGATGAAAGTGATTCTGTAACCAAATTTATCATACATTCTAAGTTTTGCCTCAAAGCCAAAGCTCTGATACCAACTGAAACAACCCGATATTTTCAACCATTCGCATCCGCACATATCGGACTTGAATTGCTCAAAATACCGCGTTGCAAATAAAATTTGGCAAATCTCAGAACATACAATAAATAATAATCACAGAACGCAGACACAGAGTAAGAAATGCAGCGGAAGTAAAAGAGATAGTAGTTCATGAAGCTACTATGTAAATATATCAGAGTTACATAAAATACAATAGAATAAATAAAGTACAACAGAAGTATCAAGATGATAACAAAGTATAAGCTGAATAGGACAACAAAACCGAAATAGATAAAACTGGATAAGCATATAATCTCCAGTGATTCTCATCTCCAGAAAGTGGAATCCAAATCTGTGAATAACTCAAGCTGACCCGAGCGTAAATAAAAATACAAACACTCGAGTCAGGACAATATATACTTATATAATGTAAACCAACTCAAGTGAACTGTAATAAGGTACAAGTAACTTAAAGGATGCCTGGGACCGCCCATCCTGTAAGGATCCGTTAAACTATTTACTATATAGTAATATTGCGCTATTATAATAATGTCTACAGTAAAATAAACTTACTTTAAATAGCGTTCCGGGCTACCCATATCACCCTTCACACATAATAGTCCCAGTAGTCCATCCAGTATCAGCATATCTCCAGATCGGGAGACTACCCTAAATACTCCATGGGCTACGGGAGAAAAACAAACTCGTAGTAAAGGCTCGGTATGGTAGGTGACACGGCACACAAGGCAATGTCATGGTAAATATACCAATTACGCACACGGGCTGGTGGTAACGCGGAAGCCACATACGCCCACCTCGGAACACACTCCCATATCAAAATGGGAGGATGGCCATCTAATCAATCACAAGTAAGAGTATAGTATCGAAGGAACTAGAGGAGCTACCCTTTTGGTCCGAGATCGCTCCTGTTTTAGCCACCTTAAGCCAACTTACGGGAGTCGGGTCCACGTAAATATACCTCAAGAACGTCGCCACCATCCTACTTCATTATGGAAGCTCCACCGCGTACATGGTTGTTAAAGTGGTTTTCTGTATCGACAGAGAGTATGTCCATATTCGATCCCGGTCTCTTTAACAACCAATTGTTATTATAACCCATAGTTATAATTTAAAAATCATAGTTTGTACTTCAAATTAAATTATCATTTCAAATTTCAAATCTTTATCAAAATAAAGATCTAATCATTTCCAAACTATTTCAATATATCAAAATATTTCAAAATCCATTTCAAACCATTATTTGAATTCAAATCCAAATATACACATTTAAATATCCTTTTAATTCAAAGATATCATTCATTTATTATCCTTTTAATTCAAAGATATCATTCATTTATTATCATTTCAAATCACCTTTTAAATAGTTTTATATTTAAATCAAAACAATTCATTTGAACCATTTAAAAGTGAAGTCGTTATATTTAAAATCAAATATTTAGTTTCCAAAATTTTAGACAAATTCTAAGCTCATTTATTTAAATCTAAACCTCAAACATTCATTTCAGCAAGGCTCAACACTTATCAAGTGCTACTGTAGCCCTTTGTTTAGTTTCAGATTTTAATTATCTTTCTGTTATCACATCACTTACCAAGTGTGGTAATACCACTTAGTTATAATTTATACATAGTTCATTTTTATCAACCACAGCACTTACAAAGCGTTGTAATAACAATATATCAAAATAAAGATCTAATCATTTCCAAACCATTTCAATTCACATTTCAAAATAGTTTATATTTCAAATCAAATTACTTCATTTAAATCAAAAATGAAGTTATTGCATTTAATAATTAAATTATTAAATTTTCAAAAATTTCAACTTTCAAAGTTCATTTATTCACTTAGGTTTATCAAAACAGTGAAAATTCACTTTTCGCAGCATTTAGAAAACGCTCGGAATGTTACATTCAAAACAGTTCAATTTAATAAAACACAGCATTTTAAAATGCTGTAATAGGGTCAACTTAAATTTCAAATGAACTTAGTTAAATTCAATAATTATAGCACTTACAAAAATGCTATAATAGCCTTTAATTCAATTTAGCTTTTTAGTTTATTATCATCAACTACAACATTTACAAATGCTGTAATATCATTTACATTACAATTAATAGCATTTCAAAAATGCAGTTAATTAACTTCAGATATTCAATATAATTTCACAACCCATTATATTTTTATTTGAAACATTTTTAACTTATAAAATCATACATTTTCACATTTATAAACATCAATTAATTTTTCTTAAGTTCATGATTTTATAAAGTTAAATTTCCATTCAAAAATCAAGATGTAATAATAATTCACTTATTAAATTTCAACAATCAATTTTAAATCCATTGAATTAAATTTCAACTTAACATTTAAGTTTAAAATTTAAAAATATGACTTAATTTCAATTTTATTTACTTAACTTAAAATTCACTTTTAAGCCAAGTTCGCAAATTCCCATTTTGGTTATATTTCAAAATTTCAACTTAAATAATCATTCATTTCACATTTTAACTTTATTCAAAAATCATTAATATATTATAAAATCACTTTAAATTCGTTTAAATTCAAATTATCATAAATTTATCATAATTTCATATTTAATTTAATTTCCAATTATAATTTAAATCAGAATTTCCAAAATAACTTACATTCAAATTTTCTGACCTTTCCATAATTTGTTTTAACTTATAAATTTCCAGAAAATCAATAATACTTTACAAAAATAATTTTTAATTAAGTTTAAATCAAAATATAGTAATATTAACATTTTTAAAATATTTTAAAATTTTTAGAAGAACATATTTTAACTACGGGTCTGTATATTATTTTCTACGCCAGGTAAAGTGATATGGGTAATATATCATTTCAACCCGTAATTTTCAAAGAAAATCCGGGTTTTATCATTTCAAACCCGCAGTCCCAAGTAAACGAAAATAAATTGAAAATCGCTCAGGCATATCATTTCAGCCCATAACGATTTTCCCCTATTCTAAAGTCCGTTCGGGTATGTATCATTCCAACCCATAGTGATTCTAATCTAAAGGGAACTTGCAGTGTGATAAACTGATAAAAATAACAGAACAGCGTAATATAACAGTAACATATGATATAACAGGTGTTTAATCATGGATGGACATCATATAATCATAACATAGCAGATGTGATATGGTTATGCATTTTTTTTTTACAGATTCAAAAGGGGTCAATTTACTAATTATATATGTACATATTGTCAGGTGAGAATAACTCACTTGTTTAAGCTGGAGATGACAACCACAACACACAACACACAACATAGAATCTTTGAAGGCACGACAACATGAATATGATTTGAGTTTGAGAGAGCCTGAGACGACCCGACTTTCCACTCTCCGAAAATCGCGTCATGAATTAAGAAAGAAAGGGATAGAAAATAAAATAGAAAGAAGAGAAGAAAGAAACAACATCAGAATCTTACACAGCGGAACGAATAAATTATATTAATAACATAAATATTACATAGTTTACAACAATATCAGAGTACACAGATATACAACACATACTAGACAGTTATAAACACCTGTCTAGTTATACATCTCAATAAAACAACTCAGAGAACATACAACGGAATACTAGATATATCTACACGCGGAAGCCTCCTGCTCCATTGCTCCTCCATAATTCGTCAAAGCTAATCCTGAGTACTAACCTGAATTCCCTTGACTACTCATAAAAATTTGAGTACCTAAGAGTTTATGAAAAACAAAAATAAACTCCGGGTCAGACATGGGTCTGGTGTGAGTAACAGGTTAAAGTTGCTTAACTTTTAAAACCTTTTGAAAAGAAAGGTATCACGTAAGACTTCCCACACATAAACATGGAAAAGTTTTTACCTTACGCTAACCAAAACATTTGATAGGAAATCCGATGATATTATAACAGTGTCTAGGGTTTTCAAATAAATATGAAATAGCCGAAATTGTTACATTTATTAAATTCCAGCTACTAGCCACAAAAGTGGGTAATACAATCACAATCGTTGGCACTTATTGGATTTTGGATTCCATACAATGGCAGGGCTACTGGGGTACCGCCCGTCACAATACGTGGCCTAGATCAACGTACCGAGGATCACTCCGGACCCCCTGCAACACAAAGCCGGACCCATTCCTTACTGAATAGTTCCGAACAAGACAACCCCGTGGTTGTAGCTAGCAACCACCCACACAGCCGAATATAAAGGGACTTCTAGACAGGGATCAATCTTGCTCTCTAGTGGCGCGACCCACGAAGCTTTGCTGCACCTCCCCTGTTTAAGCCATTCCGGTTGATGAGGCTTGAGGTTACGATTACCTTTATAGGACATATCACTTAGAATGCTCATCGTCCACCTGACGATGTTCTGAAAGCATTCAATCCATACAAGTTCGTTCCGGGTTCGAACAAAACCGAAGGCATTATCTCGTTACACTCATATTGGAATCACCCTCAGAGTTAACGATAATAACCCTTGCACTCTAATTCACCATCTCGAATCTATAAGAACTAATTCCGTCAACTCATTACGGAATCACCCACAGAGTTATTCTGACTCATAGTCCTTACACCTCGAGTCTTCACAAAGCTCCACTTTTATTCACGACCTAACGTTATTTGGAATCGATGTGGTTTTCGGATATCCAAATATGGAAACCCGATCCCGGTCTCATCGAAAACCAAAGCGTGTCTTTTAAGGTCCAAGTTGTTTTAAAGGTTTAAAACAATTCAATTACAGTATCTATATACACACAGATAGAAAACTTACAAATCATAACTGATAATCAACATTATCACATAACAGGTAATTCACATCATCAATATCATATAGATATACCATATATCACAATAGATAACCTATGTTATCATCACAATACAATCAAACATTCATATCACACAATATCATTTATCTCATTACTGAGATTGCAAAACATCCAAGACAAACAAGTTCAACCATTCATCCATAAGCAATGATTTACTCATCATCCTATAATTAATTTAAAATGAATTAAATTAACTATCTCTAATTAATTTAAAATGATTTAAATTAATTACTCATCTTTAATTAATTTAAAATGAATTAAATTAATTACTTCATCAAATATAAATCTTGCTATCTTAACCATTTAATTGATTCCAATCAATTAATCATCATAAATTACTTTAATTAATCACTCTTGATTAATTACCCTTAATTACATTCATGTAATTATCCTTAATTAATTTCACAAATTAATTATTCTCAACTAATCAGTAACTAACCTTTAATTACTTAAATTAATTAATTAATCATAATTAATTATTCTAATCCTTAATTAATTACATTAATTAATTACCTTTAATTACCTATTATCGCTTAATTAATAATAATTAATCAACTTTAATTACATCATTAATTAAATAATTAATGATCCTTAATTATTCCTTAAATTAATTACTCTAAGTAATTAACTAACTTAATTACCACATTAAACCAAATTAATTATCCTTAAATTAATTTCTTAATTAATTATTTGATTAATTACTAAATAATTAACCCAAATTACTTCATACTTAAACATCTCCTTAATTACAATCATGTAATTATTAAACAATTACTTAACTAAGTAATTTCCAAATCATTAATTACATAAAGTAATTATTTATAAAACTGAAGTGTTTATAATTTAATTAAACTTAATTAATTAAAAATAAACAATCACATTAAAATAAATTAATTACATTAAGTAATTAATTTCTTAATTACTTTATCAAGTAATTACACTATGCATTTATAAATGATTATTATTAAATTAATTAATCTAATTAATTATAAAAATTAACTATATTAATTAATTGTTAAATAATCATGGTTAATGTCCCTCATTTACCATCCTCAAATTATTTTATAAGGTAATTAACTTAAATTAATTACCATTTAAATTATCTTTATTCATTTATTAATTAAAGTAAATTATTAAATTAATTAACCTTAATTTAAAACTTAATTACATTCATTCATCATTAATTAATAATTTAATTAATGACCTTAATTCCAAATTGATTAATCATTAATCAATTATTAATTCCAAATTCAGTTAATTAATTAAATTAATTAATTAATTAAATTAATTAATTAATCTTAATCACCTTGTTAATTAAATTCTAAAACATAAATCTAAATTTAAATTTCAAAAACATAACTTAATTATGTTTAAAACAATTTAATTCATAACTAAGTACTTTTGAAATTACGTTTAAATTTCAATTTAAATTTAAGTTTAAAATAGAACAATTTTAAACTTATCAAAGTTTTAAATAAATAAACCTTTTAAATTGCCAATCAAACAAATGCTATAGAAATTTTTAAAGTTAAAGTCATTTCAAAACTTTCAACAATTTAAATTTCCATTTTAATTTGAAACTTCAAATTTAACCCTTCTTTAAAATTTAAACCTGAAATTCAAATTAAACCTTTAAATTCCCAGATTTTAAATTAACTTCAACTCTATTCATATTTTATAATCTTATTATTAAAAAGTTTAAACTATCTTATCAATATGATATAGTTAATAAAGTTAAAATTTTAAACTTAAGTTTTCTGTTTTAAAAACTGGAATGTAAATTCAAATGAGAAATTAATCTTGCATTTAAATTTAAACTTAAATTTTCCTCAAACCATAAACTGCAGATTTAAAAAGGTTTAAATCCAGATTTGCAGAAAACAGAAAAACATGTTTCAACTTAAACCTGGAATTTAAATTCAAAGTAGTAATTCAAACTTAAATTAAATTTTTAAACCTAAACCTTATTTAAACCTCTAACTACAGATTTCAAATTTCGAAAACCCAGATTTTAAAAAGTTTAAAACTCATATTTTAAAAAAAAACACAGTTTTACTGTGAAACCTGTAAACTGCAGGTTGACCCGAGAATGCAAAATCTTGCTTCGGGTTTTTCTCCCATTTACTCCGAGTTCCACATCAACTTACTTCGAGTTATTTTCCGATTTGCTCGAGCCATTCTCTGCAACACTCCCAACCCAAAGCAAATCATCAGGAAACTTGTCGCCGTGCATATGCACGGCGACCACCACCTTTGGCGATCAGCGGTGATGATCCAACCACTACTAGAAACCCACCACAACTTCAAACATCAACCCAAAACGTTCAATTATACAGGAATTCAAAATTTGCTCAGGAGCCACAAACCTGAAAATAATTTTCCAGGTTTTTACCTCAACCTGTCAACGGCGATTGTATGCCGCTCCGATCACCTGACACTCAACCCCAACGGCCTCACACTCTCTTACACCTCAACTACACAATCCCTAAATATCAGTACACTCGATCGCTCCTATGCCCGAAATTGATTGATTCAAGAACACAGCAAAAAAACTAGGGTTAAAAAGTTTGAATCCAAACTGCAACTTATCAAGCAAACTTTAAATTCTTCTCTAATTTTTCCAAGGATATAAGATCCTCACTCTATAACTCAAAAGAATTTTGAGTTTCTACAAATCACAGATTACCAGAATTTTACTCAAATTCATATTTTTGTTTCAGACCAAACTGTCAATGAAACATACCCTTTAAAATACCAATACTTGATTTAAAAATCAAGTTACAGCTTATGTTTTTGATTTGTATTACTGAATTATTATATTAATTAGATTGAGTATGGATGAAATTGAACATGCAAGATGTTTTTAAAAATTTACAGCGTCAAGAAAAACAAGCTTATTATCCTGAATAAAATCTAACACTTATTTAGGATATACTACCAGTTTTGTTTGGAAGAAATAAATGCATTTAAACATGGATTAGATCTTGAGTTCATAAGTTTTAAACTATATCTTTTAAGTCTGAAATCAAGATCAAGAAAGAATTCATCTCTATCAAGCAGGCATTCCATCTCATACACAAACACAGACATATCCATCATACTTTTCAGGCAACAAATTTAAGCAACTATATCATTTTAATTTAGTTTTAAAATAAATTGTTACTCACCTAGTTGATGAATGCAGAAAACAAATGCAGACCCCCAGTTGTTTATTTGAAATTTGCAGAAGACAACATGTGCAGGTATGCTCCTCTCTGTTTTGAATTTGCAGAACACATGCAGGCTTCCTCTTTTGTTATAAGTCTGGGTTTCTCATGCTTTCCATGACCAAGATGCTTGCATGCAGGTGTTCAGATGAACTTGTATATGCAGATTTGTGGATTCTTTTATATGCAGAAAGTAAAAGTGTGCAGGCTTTACTTTTAGGAAGTGCAGATTGAAGGTTGTGATTATGCAGAGGTTTGGATTGAATATGCAGCTAAAGGATTTGAGAAAATGCAGAAATAAGATATGCAGATTTGCATTGGACTTTCATATGCATTTGTGAATGCAGATTTGGATATGTTTATGATTATGCAGATTTGATCTTTATGAAGAGGAATATGCAGATTTGTTCTTGATGAATTTTTGGATTGTTATATGCAGAATTTTGATTGTGGATATGAAAATGTAATATGAATGAAGATTGTAAATGTATTCTCAGATTTTAATAAAAGAAAAGAAAATGAAAAACTAAAATTAACACTTGTCAAATGGTTATGCTAATTTTAAACATATGTCAATTATTTTTAACACTTGTCAATTATGAATGCATATTAATTTAACACATGCTATCTTTTAAAATAGTTAATACTAATTACAAATTAATGTATATGTAAACTTAGTTTAAGTTGTTAGTTTATTTTAAAATATGTTTATGAATTTACAAAAGAAATAAGAACAACAATGTTTTACAAATTAACTTATACATATTAAAATTAAAACAATTTAAAGACTTTATACTTTTAAATTTAAATTCAACTAAATTCAAAAATCAAATATTTTTCAAATCAAGTTATACATATAAATTCAACTTGAAATAAACATTACAAATCTTATTCAAAATTTATTTATAAAGTCATTACAATATTAATATTGTTTTTATAAATATCTTCTTATTAAATTAAAATCATTTTACAAAATATTCATTTTATTAAGCCATAAAACCAATTTGTTAAATTTATTCTAAATTTAAAACAATACCATTTTATTTAAAATATAAACCATATATTTATAGAAATCAATTTATATCATTTAAAAGATAAAATAACCAATTTAAATATTTATTGAAGAAGATTATTAAACTTATCTGAATAATTATTAACAGATTATCAATATCAATTTAATTTTAACTACAGATTATTAAATTGATATTGTTAAAAATTCCGGGATGTTACAATCCTTCCCCTTAAAAGAATTTTGTCCTCGAAATTTAAAACAAAAGTAATTTAATAATCTCATTAAATTTTAAATTTTAAACACAAGCATATATCAAACATATGCTAACAACCACAACAACCAATTCAACCAATCAAACAAATCTAATTATCCAGACAAAAATCTGGATGAAATTTCTATCGAGTTTCCCCAAGTGTGTATATATATATATATATATATATCCACCGGGATACTCGCTCTAGAGAATCCAAACAATCTATACTATGAAGCTACAAAGCTCCTATTCAACTATATCTATAACACTAGACATAATATCAGACTACAGACGAGTCTGACTCAACAACCAAAACTCCTGAACTGCTGGTTCCACAACCAGAGATAGATCATACACGTACTCCCTCAAAGATACGTGAAACTCATCGAATCCCAGTTATCCAAACTAGAAATCCAATCCCGTAGATCAATCACTTACTCCAAGATCACAGAAAAGATCCAAAACACTCCAGAGCAAACTTCTCAGACCTACCCAAACTTATAGCTCACTTATGATCAGAGAAAATTTATCCAAAATTAAATCTCCGACTTCAGATTCCAAATTCCTCCGACTCTTATCCACAAAATCTCTTCAGACAATCCAGGGCTGTCCACAACTTCACTGATCAGCTCAACCTTTGTTGATGCTTCTAAACTAGACCAATCAACTCAACAAAATGATTTCCTCAAGGTCAACCAAAACCAAGAACTCAAACTCAACTCCTTAACTTCAGAAGACAACAACTTCTTCACCTGTCCGGGAAAAGAAAAGCATATACACTTCCAAACCGCTTCCGCTGCGCAACTCTGATCCGAAGTAGAAAAGAATGCTGAAGAAGAATGCCAGCACAAACTGGACAACACACCCCAGAGATATGGTTCAACAAATCCATAAAAACTTCAGAAGTTCCTCCAAAACTCCGAGCTGCTACACCAACTCAAACTCCTGGAACCATTCTACTAAAAGCCGAACCACCGGTACCCCTTCTGGAATTCCAATCGATAGGAAAGCTCAATCTCCAGATGCGAACAAAACTCTGGCTTCCTGAAGACATCCAGAAAAATTCAGATAACCCAAGAAAATACTCAAACAATCGCAAGTCACTTTTGCGATCCATCCAAACCAAATCCAAGAAAACTGTTCTCCCTTAACCAAATCGAACAGCTTACACTTAACCAGCTAACCCATCGAAGAAACGGGTTCACTTAACTGCTTCCGAACTTCACTTCAGAAAAACTGCTAAGCCAAAAGATCTCTTGCCAACGCCGAGAACATTCCAAACTGTACTGGTGCCATAGATGCCAAAGAATTCCAAAACAAGCTCTTCGAGAAACTCAGACTTCAGAGTAAATAGAAACTCAAGTTGACCACAGCCACAACACTGAAGCAGACTCACTTCCTTAACTTGTTCCAAAGAAAACATCTTCAGGAACATCCATAGTCACTGCATCTCATCATGCAGCTACTATTTCCTGAGGTATTCAAAATACCATCACTCGCTTCTGCCAACCGACAGATCCAAACACTACTCATTCAACTTCAGAAATAAACTCCGAACCTCCACAGGTTTCCTTCAGAGATCAATGAAGTTCTTCATCACTATAGAACTCACTCGAGACGGTATTAGGTCTACAGTCTCGACAAATACACCTCCAACCTCAGACATTCAAACTCCAACCAATGATAGTTGTGTTACACATACTACTACCTCATCTACCTTTATAACTTATATTGGAAAACCTGAACAGGTAACCCAACAGATAGGTAGAAATAAGTATATATATATATATATATATTATATAAAAATTACAAATACGCTCTCTCAAGAAAGACACCACTACAGAGCCTAGGTATTCACTCAACCTAATGCTCCCTAAGAAAGACATACTTCAGAGCCTAGGTATTCACTCAGCCTAATGCTCTGATACCAACTGAGACGACCCGACTATCCACTCTCCGAAAATCGCATCATGAATTAAGAAAGAAAGGGATAGAAAATAGAATAGAAAGAAGAGAAGAAAGAAACAACATCAGAATCTTACACAGCGGAACGAATAAATTATATTAATAACATAAATATTACATAGTTTACAACAATATCAGAGTACACAGATATACAACACATACTAGACAGTTATAAACACCTGTCTAGTTATACATCTCAATACAACAACTCAGAGAACATACAACGGAATACTAGATATATCTACACGCGGAAGCCTCCTGCTCCATTGCTCCTCCATAATTCGTCAAAGCTAATCCTGAGTACTAACCTGAATTCCCTTGACTACTCATAAAAATTTGAGTACCCAAGAGTTTATGAAAAACAAAAATAAACTCCGGGTCAGACATGGGTCTGGTGTGAGTAACAGGTTAAAGTTGCTTAACTTTTAAAACCTTTTGAAAAGAAAGGTATCACGTAAGACTTCCCACACATAAACATGGAAAAGTTTTTACCTTACGCTAACCAAAACATTTGATAGGAAATCCGATGATATTATAACAGTGTCTAGGGTTTTCAAATAAATATGAAATAGCCGAAATTGTTACATTTATTAAATTCCAGCTACTAGCCACAAAAGTGGGTAATACAATCACAATCGTTGGCACTTATTGGATTTTGGATTCCATACAATGGCAGGGCTACTGGGGTACCGCCCGTCACAATACGTGGCCTAGATCAACGTACCGAGGATCACTCCGGACCCCCTGCAACACAAAGCCGGACCCATTCCTTACTGAATAGTTCCGAACAAGACAACCCCGTGGTTGTAGCTAGCAACCACCCACACAGCCGAATATAAAGGGACTTCTAGACAGGGATCAATCTTGCTCTCCAGTGGCGCGACCCACGAAGCTTTGCTGCACCTCCCCTGTTTAAGCCATTCCGGTTGATGAGGCTTGAGGTTACGATTACCTTTATAGGACATATCACTTAGAATGCTCATCGTCCACCTGACGATGTTCTGAAAGCATTCAATCCATACAAGTTCGTTCCGGGTTCGAACAAAACCGAAGGCATTATCTCGTTACACTCATATTGGAATCACCCTCAGAGTTAACGATAATAACCCTTGCACTCTAATTCACCATCTCGAATCTATAAGAACTAATTCCGTCAACTCATTACGGAATCACCCACATAGTTATTCTGACTCATAGTCCTTACACCTCGAGTCTTCACAAAGCTCCACTTTTATTCACGACCTAACGTTATTTGGAATCGATGTGGTTTTCGGATATCCAAATATGGAAACCCGATCCCGGTCTCATCGAAAACCAAAGCGTGTCTTTTAAGGTCCAAGTTGTTTTAAAGGTTTAAAACAATTCAATTACAGTATCTATATACACACAGATAGAAAACTTACAAATCATAACTGATAATCAACATTATCACATAACAGGTAATTCACATCATCAATATCATATAGATATACCATATATCACAATAGATAACCTATGTTATCATCACAATACAATCAAACATTCATATCACACAATATCATTTATCTCATTACTGAGATTGCAAAACATCCAAGACAAACAAGTTCAACCATTCATCCATAAGCAATGATTTACTCATCATCCTATAATTAATTTAAAATGAATTAAATTAACTATCTCTAATTAATTTAAAATGATTTAAATTAATTACTCATCTTTAATTAATTTAAAATGAATTAAATTAATTACTTCATCAAATATAAATCTTGCTATCTTAACCATTTAATTGATTCCAATCAATTAATCATCATAAATTACTTTAATTAATCACTCTTGATTAATTACCCTTAATTACATTCATGTAATTATCCTTAATTAATTTCACAAATTAATTATTCTCAACTAATCAGTAACTAACCTTTAATTACTTAAATTAATTAATTAATCATAATTAATTATTCTAATCCTTAATTAATTACATTAATTAATTACCTTTAATTACCTATTATCGATTAATTAATAATAATTAATCAACTTTAATTACATCATTAATTAAATAATTAATGATCCTTAATTATTCCTTAAATTAATTACTCTAAGTAATTAACTAACTTAATTACCACATTAAACCAAATTAATTATCCTTAAATTAATTTCTTAATTAATTATTTGATTAATTACTAAATAATTAACCCAAATTACTTCATACTTAAACATCTCCTTAATTACAATCATGTAATTATTAAACAATTACTTAACTAAGTAATTTCCAAATCATTAATTACATAAAGTAATTATTTATAAAACTGAAGTGTTTATAATTTAATTAAACTTAATTAATTAAAAATAAACAATCACATTAAAATAAATTAATTACATTAAGTAATTAATTTCTTAATTACTTTATCAAGTAATTACACTATGCATTTATAAATGATTATTATTAAATTAATTAATCTAATTAATTATAAAAATTAACTATATTAATTAATTGTTAAATAATCATGGTTAATGTCCCTCATTTACCATCCTCAAATTATTTTATAAGGTAATTAACTTAAATTAATTACCATTTAAATTATCTTTATTCATTTATTAATTAAAGTAAATTATTAAATTAATTAACCTTAATTTAAAACTTAATTACATTCATTCATCATTAATTAATAATTTAATTAATGACCTTAATTCCAAATTGATTAATCATTAATCAATTATTAATTCCAAATTCAGTTAATTAATTAAATTAATTAATTAATTAAATTAATTAATTAATCTTAATCACCTTGTTAATTAAATTCTAAAACATAAATCTAAATTTAAATTTCAAAAACATAACTTAATTATGTTTAAAACAATTTAATTCATAACTAAGTACTTTTGAAATTACCTTTAAATTTCAATTTAAATTTAAGTTTAAAATAGAACAATTTTAAACTTATCAAAGTTTTAAATAAATAAACCTTTTAAATTGCCAATCAAACAAATGCTATAGAAATTTTTAAAGTTAAAGTCATTTCAAAACTTTCAACAATTTAAATTTCCATTTTAATTTGAAACTTCAAATTTAACCCTTCTTTAAAATTTAAACCTGAAATTCAAATTAAACCTTTAAATTCCCAGAATTTAAATTAACTTCAACTCTATTCATATTTTATAATCTTATTATTAAAAAGTTTAAACTATCTTATCAATATGATATAGTTAATAAAGTTAAAATTTTAAACTTAAGTTTTCTGTTTTAAAAACTGGAATGTAAATTCAAATGAGAAATTAATCTTGCATTTAAATTTAAACTTAAATTTTCCTCAAACCATAAACTGCAGATTTAAAAAGGTTTAAATCCAGATTTGCAGAAAACAGAAAAACATGTTTCAACTTAAACCTGGAATTTAAATTCAAAGTAGTAATTCAAACTTAAATTAAATTTTTAAACCTAAACCTTATTTAAACCTCTAACTACAGATTTCAAATTTCGAAAACCCAGATTTTAAAAAGTTTAAAACTCATATTTTAAAAAAAAACACAGTTTTACTGTGAAACCTGTAAACTGCAGGTTGACCCGAGAATGCAAAATCTTGCTTCGGGTTTTTCTCCCATTTACTCCGAGTTCCACATCAACTTACTTCGAGTTATTTTCCGATTTGCTCGAGCCATTCTCTGCAACACTCCCAACCCAAAGCAAATCATCAGGAAACTTGTCGCCGTGCATATGCACGGCGACCACCACCTTTGGCGATCAGCGGTGATGATCCAACCACTACTAGAAACCCACCACAACTTCAAACATCAACCCAAAACGTTCAATTATACAGGAATTCAAAATTTGCTCAGGAGCCACAAACCTGAAAATAATTTTCCAGGTTTTTACCTCAACCTGTCAACGGCGATTGTATGCCGCTCCGATCACCTGACACTCAACCCCAACGGCCTCACACTCTCTTACACCTCAACTACACAATCCCTAAATATCAGTACACTCGATCGCTCCTATGCCCGAAATTGATTGATTCAAGAACACAGCAAAAAAACTAGGGTTAAAAAGTTTGAATCCAAACTGCAACTTATCAAGCAAACTTTAAATTCTTCTCTAATTTTTCCAAGGATATAAGATCCTCACTCTATAACTCAAAAGAATTTTGAGTTTCTACAAATCACAGATTACCAGAATTTTACTCAAATTCATATTTTTGTTTCAGACCAAACTGTCAATGAAACATACCCTTTAAAATACCAATACTTGATTTAAAAATCAAGTTACAGCTTATGTTTTTGATTTGTATTACTGAATTATTATATTAATTAGATTGAGTATGGATGAAATTGAACATGCAAGATGTTTTTAAAAATTTACAGCGTCAAGAAAAACAAGCTTATTATCCTGAATAAAATCTAACACTTATTTAGGATATACTACCAGTTTTGTTTGGAAGAAATAAATGCATTTAAACATGGATTAGATCTTGAGTTCATAAGTTTTAAACTATATCTTTTAAGTCTGAAATCAAGATCAAGAAAGAATTCATCTCTATCAAGCAGGCATTCCATCTCATACACAAACACAGACATATCCATCATACTTTTCAGGCAACAAATTTAAGCAACTATATCATTTTAATTTAGTTTTAAAATAAATTGTTACTCACCTAGTTGATGAATGCAGAAAACAAATGCAGACCCCCAGTTGTTTATTTGAAATTTGCAGAAGACAACATGTGCAGGTATGCTCCTCTCTGTTTTGAATTTGCAGAACACATGCAGGCTTCCTCTTTTGTTATAAGTCTGGGTTGCTCATGCTTTCCATGACCAAGATGCTTGCATGCAGGTGTTCAGATGAACTTGTATATGCAGATTTGTGGATTCTTTTATATGCAGAAAGTAAAAGTGTGCAGGCTTTACTTTTAGGAAGTGCAGATTGAAGGTTTTGATTATGCAGAGGTTTGGATTGAATATGCAGCTAAAGGATTTGAGAAAATGCAGAAATAAGATATGCAGATTTGCATTGGACTTTCATATGCATTTGTGAATGCAGATTTGGATATGTTTATGATTATGCAGATTTGATCTTTATGAAGAGGAATATGCAGATTTGTTCTTGATGAATTTTTGGATTGTTATATGCAGAATTTTGATTGTGGATATGAAAATGTAATATGAATGAAGATTGTAAATGTATTCTCAGATTTTAATAAAAGAAAATAAAATGAAAAACTAAAATTAACACTTGTCAAATGGTTATGCTAATTTTAAACATATGTCAATTATTTTTAACACTTGTCAATTATGAATGCATATTAATTTAACACATGCTATCTTTTAAAATAGTTAATACTAATTACAAATTAATGTATATGTAAACTTAGTTTAAGTTGTTAGTTTATTTTAAAATATGTTTATGAATTTACAAAAGAAATAAGAACAACAATGTTTTACAAATTAACTTATACATATTAAAATTAAAACAATTTAAAGACTTTATACTTTTAAATTTAAATTCAACTAAATTCAAAAATCAAATATTTTTCAAATCAAGTTATACATATAAATTCAACTTGAAATAAACATTACAAATCTTATTCAAAATTTATTTATAAAGTCATTACAATATTAATATTGTTTTTATAAATATCTTCTTATTAAATTAAAATCATTTTACAAAATATTCATTTTATTAAGCCATAAAACCAATTTGTTAAATTTATTCTAAATTTAAAACAATACCATTTTATTTAAAATATAAACCATATATTTATAGAAATCAATTTATATCATTTAAAAGATAAAATAACCAATTTAAATATTTATTGAAGAAGATTATTAAACTTATTTGAATAATTATTAACAGATTATCAATATCAATTTAATTTTAACTACAGATTATTAAATTGATATTGTTAAAAATTCCGGGATGTTACAATCCTTCCCCTTAAAAGAATTTTGTCCTCGAAATTTAAAACAAAAGTAATTTAATAATCTCATTAAATTTTAAATTTTAAACACAAGCATATATCAAACATATGCTAACAACCACAACAACCAATTCAACCAATCAAACAAATCTAATTATCCAGACAAAAATCTGGATGAAATTTCTATCGAGTTTCCCCAAGTGTGTATATATATATATATCCACCGGGATACTCGCTCTAGAGAATCCAAACAATCTATACTATGAAGCTACAAAGCTCCTATTCAACTATATCTATAACACTAGACATAATATCAGACTACAGACGAGTCTGACTCAACAACCAAAACTCCTGAACTGCTGGTTCCACAACCAGAGATAGATCATACACGTACTCCCTCAAAGATACGTGAAACTCATCGAATCCCAGTTATCCAAACTGGAAATCCAATCCCGTAGATCAATCACTTACTCCAAGATCACAGAAAAGATCCAAAACACTCCAGAGCAAACTTCTCAGACCTACCCAAACTTATAGCTCACTTATGATCAGAGAAAATTTATCCAAAATTAAATCTCCGACTTCAGATTCCAAATTCCTCCGACTCTTATCCACAAAATCTCTTCAGACAATCCAGGGCTGTCCACAACTTCACTGATCAGCTCAACCTTTGTTGATGCTTCTAAACTAGACCAATCAACTCAACAAAATGATTTCCTCAAGGTCAACCAAAACCAAGAACTCAAACTCAACTCCTTAACTTCAGAAGACAACAACTTCTTCACCTGTCCGGGAAAAGAAAAGCATATACACTTCCAAACCGCTTCCGCTGCGCAACTCTGATCCGAAGTAGAAAAGAATGCTGAAGAAGAATGCCAGCACAAACTGGACAACACACCCCAGAGATATGGTTCAACAAATCCATAAAAACTTCAGAAGTTCCTCCAAAACTCCGAGCTGCTACACCAACTCAAACTCCTGGAACCATTCTACTAAAAGCCGAACCACCGGTACCACTTCTGGAATTCCAATCGATAAGAAAGCTCAATCTCCAGATGCGAACAAAACTCTGGCTTCCTGAAGACATCCAGAAAAATTCAGATAACCCAAGAAAATACTCAAACAATCGCAAGTCACTTTTGCGATCCATCCAAACCAAATCCAAGAAAACTGTTCTCCCTTAACCAAATCGAACAGCTTACACTTAACCAGCTAACCCATCGAAGAAACGGGTTCACTTAACTGCTTCCGAACTTCACTTCAGAAAAACTGCTAAGCCAAAAGATCTCTTGCCAACGCCGAGAACATTCCAAACTGTACTGGTGCCATAGATGCCAAAGAATTCCAAAACAAGCTCTTCGAGAAACTCAGACTTCAGAGTAAATAGAAACTCAAGTTGACCACAGCCACAACACTGAAGCAGACTCACTTCCTTAACTTGTTCCAAAGAAAACATCTTCAGGAACATCTATAGTCACTGCATCTCATCATGCAGCTACTATTTCCTGAGGTATTCAAAATACCATCACTCGCTTCTGCCAACCGACAGATCCAAACACTACTCATTCAACTTCAGAAATAAACTCCGAACCTCCACAGGTTTCCTTCAGAGATCAATGAAGTTCTTCATCACTATAGAACTCACTCGAGACGGTATTAGGTCTACAGTCTCGACAAATACACCTCCAACCTCAGACATTCAAACTCCAACCAATGATAGTTGTGTTACACATACTACTACCTCATCTACCTTTATAACTTATATTGGAAAACCTGAACAGGTAACCCAACAGATAGGTAGAAATAAGTATATATATATATATATATTATATAAAAATTACAAATACGCTCTCTCAAGAAAGACACCACTACAGAGCCTAGGTATTCACTCAACCTAATGCTCCCTAAGAAAGACATACTTCAGAGCCTAGGTATTCACTCAGCCTAATGCTCTGATACCAACTGAGACGACCCGACTATCCACTCTCCGAAAATCGCATCATGAATTAAGAAAGAAAGGGATAGAAAATAGAATAGAAAGAAGAGAAGAAAGAAACAACATCAGAATCTTACACAGCGGAACGAATAAATTATATTAATAACATAAATATTACATAGTTTACAACAATATCAGAGTACACAAATATACAACACATACTAGACAGTTATAAACACCTGTCTAGTTATACATCTCAATACAACAACTCAGAGAACATACAACGGAATACTAGATATATCTACACGCGGAAGCCTCCTGCTCCATTGCTCCTCCATAATTCGTCAAAGCTAATCCTGAGTACTAACCTGAATTCCCTTGACTACTCATAAAAATTTGAGTACCTAAGAGTTTATGAAAAACAAAAATAAACTCTGGGTCAGACATGGGTCTGGTGTGAGTAACAGGTTAAAGTTGCTTAACTTTTAAAACCTTTTGAAAAGAAAGGTATCACGTAAGACTTCCCACACATAAACATGGAAAAGTTTTTACCTTACGCTAACCAAAACATTTGATAGGAAATCCGATGATATTATAACAGTGTCTAGGGTTTTCAAATAAATATAAAATAGCCGAAATTGTTACATTTATTAAATTCCAGCTACTAGCCACAAAAGTGGGTAGTACAATCACAATCGTTGGCACTTATTGGATTTTGGATTCCATACAATGGCAGGGCTACTGGGGTACCGCCCGTCACAATACGTGGCCTAGATCAACGTACCGAGGATCACTCCGGACCCCCTGCAACACAAAGCCGGACCCATTCCTTACTGAATAGTTCCGAACAAGACAACCCCGTGGTTGTAGCTAGCAACCACCCACACAGCCGAATATAAAGGGACTTCTAGACAGAGATCAATCTTGCTCTCCAGTGGCGCGACCCACGAAGCTTTGCTGCACCTCCCCTGTTTAAGCCATTCCGGTTGATGAGGCTTGAGGTTACGATTACCTTTATAGGACATATCACTTAGAATGCTCATCGTCCACCTGACGATGTTCTGAAAGCATTCAATCCATACAAGTTCGTTCCGGGTTCGAACAAAACCGAAGGCATTATCTCGTTACACTCATATTGGAATCACCCTCAGAGTTAACGATAATAACCCTTGCACTCTAATTCACCATCTCGAATCTATAAGAACTAATTCCGTCAACTCATTACGGAATCACCCACAGAGTTATTCTGACTCATAGTCCTTACACCTCGAGTCTTCACAAAGCTCCACTTTTATTCACGACCTAACGTTATTTGGAATCGATGTGGTTTTCGGATATCCAAATATGGAAACCCGATCCCGGTCTCATCGAAAACCAAAGCGTGTCTTTTAAGGTCCAAGTTGTTTTAAAGGTTTAAAACAATTCAATTACAGTATCTATATACACACAGATAGAAAACTTACAAATCATAACTGATAATCAACATTATCACATAACAGGTAATTCACATCATCAATATCATATAGATATACCATATATCACAATAGATAACCTATGTTATCATCACAATACAATCAAACATTCATATCACACAATATCATTTATCTCATTACTGAGATTGCAAAACATCCAAGACAAACAAGTTCAACCATTTATCCATAAGCAATGATTTACTCATCATCCTATAATTAATTTAAAATGAATTAAATTAACTATCTCTAATTAATTTAAAATGATTTAAATTAATTACTCATCTTTAATTAATTTAAAATGAATTAAATTAATTACTTCATCAAATATAAATCTTGCTATCTTAACCATTTAATTGATTCCAATCAATTAATCATCATAAATTACTTTAATTAATCACTCTTGATTAATTACCCTTAATTACATTCATGTAATTATCCTTAATTAATTTCACAAATTAATTATTCTCAACTAATCAGTAACTAACCTTTAATTACTTAAATTAATTAATTAATCATAATTAATTATTCTAATCCTTAATTAATTACATTAATTAATTACCTTTAATTACCTATTATCGATTAATTAATAATAATTAATCAACTTTAATTACATCATTAATTAAATAATTAATGATCCTTAATTATTCCTTAAATTAATTACTCTAAGTAATTAACTAACTTAATTACCACATTAAACCAAATTAATTATCCTTAAATTAATTTCTTAATTAATTATTTGATTAATTACTAAATAATTAACCCAAATTACTTCATACTTAAACATCTCCTTAATTACAATCATGTAATTATTAAACAATTACTTAACTAAGTAATTTCCAAATCATTAATTACATAAAGTAATTATTTATAAAACTGAAGTGTTTATAATTTAATTAAACTTAATTAATTAAAAATAAACAATCACATTAAAATAAATTAATTACATTAAGTAATTAATTTCTTAATTACTTTATCAAGTAATTACACTATGCATTTATAAATGATTATTATTAAATTAATTAATCTAATTAATTATAAAAATTAACTATATTAATTAATTGTTAAATAATCATGGTTAATGTCCCTCATTTACCATCCTCAAATTATTTTATAAGGTAATTAACTTAAATTAATTACCATTTAAATTATCTTTATTCATTTATTAATTAAAGTAAATTATTAAATTAATTAACCTTAATTTAAAACTTAATTACATTCATTCATCATTAATTAATAATTTAATTAATGACCTTAATTCCAAATTGATTAATCATTAATCAATTATTAATTCCAAATTCAGTTAATTAATTAAATTAATTAATTAATTAAATTAATTAATTAATCTTAATCACCTTGTTAATTAAATTCTAAAACATAAATCTAAATTTAAATTTCAAAAACATAACTTAATTATGTTTAAAACAATTTAATTCATAACTAAGTACTTTTGAAATTACCTTTAAATTTCAATTTAAATTTAAGTTTAAAATAGAACAATTTTAAACTTATCAAAGTTTTAAATAAATAAACCTTTTAAATTGCCAATCAAACAAATGCTATAGAAATTTTTAAAGTTAAAGTCATTTCAAAACTTTCAACAATTTAAATTTCCATTTTAATTTGAAACTTCAAATTTAACCCTTCTTTAAAATTTAAACCTGAAATTCAAATTAAACCTTTAAATTCCCAGATTTTAAATTAACTTCAACTCTATTCATATTTTATAATCTTATTATTAAAAAGTTTAAACTATCTTATCAATATGATATAGTTAATAAAGTTAAAATTTTAAACTTAAGTTTTCTGTTTTAAAAACTGGAATGTAAATTCAAATGAGAAATTAATCTTGCATTTAAATTTAAACTTAAATTTTCCTCAAACCATAAACTGCAGATTTAAAAAGGTTTAAATCCAGATTTGCAGAAAACAGAAAAACATGTTTCAACTTAAACCTGGAATTTAAATTCAAAGTAGTAATTCAAACTTAAATTAAATTTTTAAACCTAAACCTTATTTAAACCTCTAACTACAGATTTCAAATTTCGAAAACCCAGATTTTAAAAAGTTTAAAACTCATATTTTAAAAAAAAAACACAGTTTTACTGTGAAACCTGTAAACTGCAGGTTGACCCGAGAATGCAAAATCTTGCTTCGGGTTTTTCTCCCATTTACTCCGAGTTCCACATCAACTTACTTCGAGTTATTTTCCGATTTGCTCGAGCCATTCTCTGCAACACTCCCAACCCAAAGCAAATCATCAGGAAACTTGTCGCCGTGCATATGCACGGCGACCACCACCTTTGGCGATCAGCGGTGATGATCCAACCACTACTAGAAACCCACCACAACTTCAAACATCAACCCAAAACGTTCAATTATACAGGAATTCAAAATTTGCTCAGGAGCCACAAACCTGAAAATAATTTTCCAGGTTTTTACCTCAACCTGTCAACGGCGATTGTATGCCGCTCCGATCACCTGACACTCAACCCCAACGGCCTCACACTCTCTTACACCTCAACTACACAATCCCTAAATATCAGTACACTCGATCGCTCCTATGCCCGAAATTGATTGATTCAAGAACACAGCAAAAAAACTAGGGTTAAAAAGTTTGAATCCAAACTGCAACTTATCAAGCAAACTTTAAATTCTTCTCTAATTTTTCCAAGGATATAAGATCCTCACTCTATAACTCAAAAGAATTTTGAGTTTCTACAAATCACAGATTACCAGAATTTTACTCAAATTCATATTTTTGTTTCAGACCAAACTGTCAATGAAACATACCCTTTAAAATACCAATACTTGATTTAAAAATCAAGTTACAGCTTATGTTTTTGATTTGTATTACTGAATTATTATATTAATTAGATTGAGTATGGATGAAATTGAACATGCAAGATGTTTTTAAAAATTTACAGCGTCAAGAAAAACAAGCTTATTATCCTGAATAAAATCTAACACTTATTTAGGATATACTACCAGTTTTGTTTGGAAGAAATAAATGCATTTAAACATGGATTAGATCTTGAGTTCATAAGTTTTAAACTATATCTTTTAAGTCTGAAATCAAGATCAAGAAAGAATTCATCTCTATCAAGCAGGCATTCCATCTCATACACAAACACAGACATATCCATCATACTTTTCAGGCAACAAATTTAAGCAACTATATCATTTTAATTTAGTTTTAAAATAAATTGTTACTCACCTAGTTGATGAATGCAGAAAACAAATGCAGACCCCCAGTTGTTTATTTGAAATTTGCAGAAGACAACATGTGCAGGTATGCTCCTCTCTGTTTTGAATTTGCAGAACACATGCAGGCTTCCTCTTTTGTTATAAGTCTGGGTTGCTCATGCTTTCCATGACCAAGATGCTTGCATGCAGGTGTTCAGATGAACTTGTATATGCAGATTTGTGGATTCTTTTATATGCAGAAAGTAAAAGTGTGCAGGCTTTACTTTTAGGAAGTGCAGATTGAAGGTTGTGATTATGCAGAGGTTTGGATTGAATATGCAGCTAAAGGATTTGAGAAAATGCAGAAATAAGATATGCAGATTTGCATTGGACTTTCATATGCATTTGTGAATGCAGATTTGGATATGTTTATGATTATGCAGATTTGATCTTTATGAAGAGGAATATGCAGATTTGTTCTTGATGAATTTTTGGATTGTTATATGCAGAATTTTGATTGTGGATATGAAAATGTAATATGAATGAAGATTGTAAATGTATTCTCAGATTTTAATAAAAGAAAAGAAAATGAAAAACTAAAATTAACACTTGTCAAATGGTTATGCTAATTTTAAACATATGTCAATTATTTTTAACACTTGTCAATTATGAATGCATATTAATTTAACACATGCTATCTTTTAAAATAGTTAATACTAATTACAAATTAATGTATATGTAAACTTAGTTTAAGTTGTTAGTTTATTTTAAAATATGTTTATGAATTTACAAAAGAAATAAGAACAACAATGTTTTACAAATTAACTTATACATATTAAAATTAAAACAATTTAAAGACTTTATACTTTTAAATTTAAATTCAACTAAATTCAAAAATCAAATATTTTTCAAATCAAGTTATACATATAAATTCAACTTGAAATAAACATTACAAATCTTATTCAAAATTTATTTATAAAGTCATTACAATATTAATATTGTTTTTATAAATATCTTCTTATTAAATTAAAATCATTTTACAAAATATTCATTTTATTAAGCCATAAAACCAATTTGTTAAATTTATTCTAAATTTAAAACAATACCATTTTATTTAAAATATAAACCATATATTTATAGAAATCAATTTATATCATTTAAAAGATAAAATAACCAATTTAAATATTTATTGAAGAAGATTATTAAACTTATCTGAATAATTATTAACAGATTATCAATATCAATTTAATTTTAACTACAGATTATTAAATTGATATTGTTAAAAATTCCGGGATGTTACAATCCTTCCCCTTAAAAGAATTTTGTCCTCGAAATTTAAAACAAAAGTAATTTAATAATCTCATTAAATTTTAAATTTTAAACACAAGCATATATCAAACATATGCTAACAACCACAACAACCAATTCAACCAATCAAACAAATCTAATTATCCAGACAAAAATCTGGATGAAATTTCTATCGAGTTTCCCCAAGTGTGTATATATATATATATATATATATATATATATATATATATATATATATATATATATATATATATATATCCACTGGGATACTCGCTCTAGAGAATCCAAACAATCTATACTATGAAGCTACAAAGCTCCTATTCAACTATATCTATAACACTAGACATAATATCAGACTACAGACGAGTCTGACTCAACAACCAAAACTCCTGAACTGCTGGTTCCACAACCAGAGATAGATCATACACGTACTCCCTCAAAGATACGTGAAACTCATCGAATCCCAGTTATCCAAACTAGAATTCCAATCCCGTAGATCAATCACTTACTCCAAGATCACAGAAAAGATCCAAAACACTCCAGAGCAAACTTCTCAGACCTACCCAAACTTATAGCTCACTTATGATCAGAGAAAATTTATCCAAAATTAAATCTCCGACTTCAGATTCCAAATTCCTCCGACTCTTATCCACAAAATCTCTTCAGACAATCCAGGGCTGTCCACAACTTCACTGATCAGCTCAACCTTTGTTGATGCTTCTAAACTAGACCAATCAACTCAACAAAATGATTTCCTCAAGGTCAACCAAAACCAAGAACTCAAACTCAACTCCTTAACTTCAGAAGACAACAACTTCTTCACCTGTCCGGGAAAAGAAAAGCATATACACTTCCAAACCGCTTCCGCTGCGCAACTCTGATCCGAAGTAGAAAAGAATGCTGAAGAAGAATGCCAGCACAAACTGGACAACACACCCCAGAGATATGGTTCAACAAATCCATAAAAACTTCAGAAGTTCCTCCAAAACTCCGAGCTGCTACACCAACTCAAACTCCTGGAACCATTCTACTAAAAGCCGAACCACCGGTACCCCTTCTGGAATTCCAATCGATAGGAAAGCTCAATCTCCAGATGCGAACAAAACTCTGGCTTCCTGAAGACATCCAGAAAAATTCAGATAACCCAAGAAAATACTCAAACAATCGCAAGTCACTTTTGCGATCCATCCAAACCAAATCCAAGAAAACTGTTCTCCCTTAACCAAATCGAACAGCTTACACTTAACCAGCTAACCCATCGAAGAAACGGGTTCACTTAACTGCTTCCGAACTTCACTTCAGAAAAACTGCTAAGCCAAAAGATCTCTTGCCAACGCCGAGAACATTCCAAACTGTACTGGTGCCATAGATGCCAAAGAATTCCAAAACAAGCTCTTCGAGAAACTCAGACTTCAGAGTAAATAGAAACTCAAGTTGACCACAGCCACAACACTGAAGCAGACTCACTTCCTTAACTTGTTCCAAAGAAAACATCTTCAGGAACATCCATAGTCACTGCATCTCATCATGCAGCTACTATTTCCTGAGGTATTCAAAATACCATCACTCGCTTCTGCCAACCGACAGATCCAAACACTACTCATTCAACTTCAGAAATAAACTCCGAACCTCCACAGGTTTCCTTCAGAGATCAATGAAGTTCTTCATCACTATAGAACTCACTCGAGACGGTATTAGGTCTACAGTCTCGACAAATACACCTCCAACCTCAGACATTCAAATTCCAACCAATGATAGTTGTGTTACACATACTACTACCTCATCTACCTTTATAACTTATATTGGAAAACCTGAACAGGTAACCCAACAGATAGGTAGAAATAAGTATATATATATATATATTATATAAAAATTACAAATACGCTCTCTCAAGAAAGACACCACTACAGAGCCTAGGTATTCACTCAACCTAATGCTCCCTAAGAAAGACATACTTCAGAGCCTAGGTATTCACTCAGCCTAATGCTCTGATACCAACTGAGACGACCCGACTATCCACTCTCCGAAAATCGCATCATGAATTAAGAAAGAAAGGGATAGAAAATAGAATAGAAAGAAGAGAAGAAAGAAACAACATCAGAATCTTACACAGCGGAACGAATAAATTATATTAATAACATAAATATTACATAGTTTACAACAATATCAGAGTACACAGATATACAACACATACTAGACAGTTATAAACACCTGTCTAGTTATACATCTCAATACAACAACTCAGAGAACATACAACGGAATACTAGATATATCTACACGCGGAAGCCTCCTGCTCCATTGCTCCTCCATAATTCGTCAAAGCTAATCCTGAGTACTAACCTGAATTCCCTTGACTACTCATAAAAATTTGAGTACCCAAGAGTTTATGAAAAACAAAAATAAACTCCGGGTCAGACATGGGTCTGGTGTGAGTAACAGGTTAAAGTTGCTTAACTTTTAAAACCTTTTGAAAAGAAAGGTATCACGTAAGACTTCCCACACATAAACATGGAAAAGTTTTTACCTTACGCTAACCAAAACATTTGATAGGAAATCCGATGATATTATAACAGTGTCTAGGGTTTTCAAATAAATATGAAATAGCCGAAATTGTTACATTTATTAAATTCCAGCTACTAGCCACAAAAGTGGGTAATACAATCACAATCGTTGGCACTTATTGGATTTTGGATTCCATACAATGGCAGGGCTACTGGGGTACCGCCCGTCACAATACGTGGCCTAGATCAACGTACCGAGGATCACTCCGGACCCCCTGCAACACAAAGCCGGACCCATTCCTTACCGAATAGTTCCGAACAAGACAACCCCGTGGTTGTAGCTAGCAACCACCCACACAGCCGAATATAAAGGGACTTCTAGACAGGGATCAATCTTGCTCTCCAGTGGCGCGACCCACGAAGCTTTGCTGCACCTCCCCTGTTTAAGCCATTCCGGTTGATGAGGCTTGAGGTTACGATTACCTTTATAGGACATATCACTTAGAATGCTCATCGTCCACCTGACGATGTTCTGAAAGCATTCAATCCATACAAGTTCGTTCCGGGTTCGAACAAAACCGAAGGCATTATCTCGTTACACTCATATTGGAATCACCCTCAGAGTTAACGATAATAACCCTTGCACTCTAATTCACCATCTCGAATCTATAAGAACTAATTCCGTCAACTCATTACGGAATCACCCACAGAGTTATTCTGACTCATAGTCCTTACACCTCGAGTCTTCACAAAGCTCCACTTTTATTCACGACCTAACGTTATTTGGAATCGATGTGGTTTTCGGATATCCAAATATGGAAACCCGATCCCGGTCTCATCGAAAACCAAAGCGTGTCTTTTAAGGTCCAAGTTGTTTTAAAGGTTTAAAACAATTCAATTACAGTATCTATATACACACAGATAGAAAACTTACAAATCATAACTGATAATCAACATTATCACATAACAGGTAATTCACATCATCAATATCATATAGATATACCATATATCACAATAGATAACCTATGTTATCATCACAATACAATCAAACATTCATATCACACAATATCATTTATCTCATTACTGAGATTGCAAAACATCCAAGACAAACAAGTTCAACCATTCATCCATAAGCAATGATTTACTCATCATCCTATAATTAATTTAAAATGAATTAAATTAACTATCTCTAATTAATTTAAAATGATTTAAATTAATTACTCATCTTTAATTAATTTAAAATGAATTAAATTAATTACTTCATCAAATATAAATCTTGCTATCTTAACCATTTAATTGATTCCAATCAATTAATCATCATAAATTACTTTAATTAATCACTCTTGATTAATTACCCTTAATTACATTCATGTAATTATCCTTAATTAATTTCACAAATTAATTATTCTCAACTAATCAGTAACTAACCTTTAATTACTTAAATTAATTAATTAATCATAATTAATTATTCTAATCCTTAATTAATTACATTAATTAATTACCTTTAATTACCTATTATCGATTAATTAATAATAATTAATCAACTTTAATTACATCATTAATTAAATAATTAATGATCCTTAATTATTCCTTAAATTAATTACTCTAAGTAATTAACTAACTTAATTACCACATTAAACCAAATTAATTATCCTTAAATTAATTTCTTAATTAATTATTTGATTAATTACTAAATAATTAACCCAAATTACTTCATACTTAAACATCTCCTTAATTACAATCATGTAATTATTAAACAATTACTTAACTAAGTAATTTCCAAATCATTAATTACATAAAGTAATTATTTATAAAACTGAAGTGTTTATAATTTAATTAAACTTAATTAATTAAAAATAAACAATCACATTAAAATAAATTAATTACATTAAGTAATTAATTTCTTAATTACTTTATCAAGTAATTACACTATGCATTTATAAATGATTATTATTAAATTAATTAATCTAATTAATTATAAAAATTAACTATATTAATTAATTGTTAAATAATCATGGTTAATGTCCCTCATTTACCATCCTCAAATTATTTTATAAGGTAATTAACTTAAATTAATTACCATTTAAATTATCTTTATTCATTTATTAATTAAAGTAAATTATTAAATTAATTAACCTTAATTTAAAACTTAATTACATTCATTCATCATTAATTAATAATTTAATTAATGACCTTAATTCCAAATTGATTAATCATTAATCAATTATTAATTCCAAATTCAGTTAATTAATTAAATTAATTAATTAATCTTAATCACCTTGTTAATTAAATTCTAAAACATAAATCTAAATTTAAATTTCAAAAACATAATTTAATTATGTTTAAAACAATTTAATTCATAACTAAGTACTTTTGAAATTACCTTTAAATTTCAATTTAAATTTAAGTTTAAAATAGAACAATTTTAAACTTATCAAAGTTTTAAATAAATAAACCTTTTAAATTGCCAATCAAACAAATGCTATAGAAATTTTTAAAGTTAAAGTCATTTCAAAACTTTCAACAATTTAAATTTCCATTTTAATTTGAAACTTCAAATTTAACCCTTCTTTAAAATTTAAACCTGAAATTCAAATTAAACCTTTAAATTCCCAGATTTTAAACTAACTTCAACTCTATTCATATTTTATAATCTTATTATTAAAAAGTTTAAACTATCTTATCAATATGATATAGTTAATAAAGTTAAAATTTTTAAACTTAAGTTTTCTGTTTTAAAAACTGGAATTTAAATTCAAATGAGAAATTAATCTTGCATTTAAATTTAAACTTAAATTTTCCTCAAACCATAAACTGCAGATTTAAAAAGGTTTAAATCCAGATTTGCAGAAAACAAAAAACAGGTTTCAACTCAAACCTGGAATTTAAATTCAAAGTAGTAATTCAAACTTAAATTAAAATTTTAAACCTAAACCTTATTTAAACCTATAACTACAGATTTTAAATTTTGAAAACCCAGATTTTTAAAAAGTTTAAAACCCATATTTTTAAAACAAAACACAGTTTTACTGTGAAACCTGTAAACTGCAGGTTGACCCGAGAATTCAAAATCTTGCTTCGGCTTTTTCTCCCATTTACTCCGAGTTCCGCATCAACTTACTTCGAGTTATTTTCCGATTTTCTCGAGCCATTCTCTGCAACACTCCCAACCCAAAACAAATCATCAGGAAACTTGTCGCCGTGCATATGCACGACGACCACCACCTCTTACGATCACCAGTGATGATCCAACCACTACTAGAAACCCACCACAACTTCAAACATCAACCCAAAACGTTCAATTATACAGGAATTCAAAATTTTCTTAGGAGCCACAAACCTGAAAACAATTTTCCAGGTTTTTACCTCAACCTGTCAACGGCGATTGTACGCCGCTCCGATCACCTGACACTCAACCCCAACGGCCTCGCACTCTCTTACACCTCAACAACACAATCCCTAAATATCAGTACACTCGATCGCTCCTATGCCCGAAATTGATTGATTCAAGAACACAGCAAAAAAACTGGGGTTAAAAAGTTTGAATCCAAACTGCAACTTATCAAACAAACTTTAAATTCTTCTCTAATTTTTCCAAGGATCTAAGATCCTCACTCTATAACTCAAAAGAATTCTGAGTTTCTACAAATCATAGATTACCAGAATTTTGGTCAAATTCATATTTTTTTTCCAGACCAAACTGTCAATGTAACATACCCTTTAAAATACCAATACTTGATTTAAAAATCAAGTTACAGCTTATGTTTTTGATTTGTATTACTGAATTATTATATTAATTAGATTGAGTATGGATGAAATTGAACATGCAAGATGTTTTTAAAAATTTACAGAGTCAAGAAAAACAAGCTTATTATCCTGAATAAAATCTAACACTTATTTAGGATATACTACCAGTTTTGTTTGGAAAACATAAATGCATTTAAACATGGATTAGATCTTGAGTTCATAAGTTTTAAACTATATATTTTAAGTCTGAAATCAAGATCAAGAAAGAATTCATCTCTATCAAGCAGGCATTCCATCTCATACACAAACACAGACATATCCATCATACTTATCAGGCAACAAATTTAAGCAACTATATCATTTTAATTTAGTTTTAAAATAAATTGTTACTCACCTAATTGATGAATGCAGAAAACAAATGCAGACCCCCAGTTGTTTATTTGAAATTTGCAGAAGACAACATGTGCATGTATGCTCCTCTCTGTTTTGAATTTGCAGAACACATGTAGGCTTCCTCTGTTGTTATAAGTCTGGGTTGCTCATGCTTTCCATGACCAAGATGCTTGCATGCAGGTGTTTAGATGAACTTGTATATGCAGATTTGTGGATTCTTTTATATGCAGAAAGTAAAAGTGTGCAGGCTTTACTTTTAGGAAGTGCAGATTGAAGGTTTTGATTATGCAGAGGTTTGGATTGAATATGCAGCTAAAGGATTTGAGAAAATGCAGAAATAAGATATGCATATTTGCATTGGACTTTCATATGCATTTGTGAATGCAGATTTGGATATGTTTATGATTATGCAGATTTGATCTTTATGAAGAGGAATATGCAGATTTGTTCTTGATGAATTTTTGGATTGTTATATGCAAAATTTTGATTGTGGATATGAAAATGTAATATGAATGAAGATTGTAAATGTATTCTCAGATTTTAATAAAAGAAAAGAAAATGAAAAACTAAAATTAACACTTGTCAAATGGTTATGCTAATTTTAAACATATGTCAATTATTTTTAACACTTGTCAATTATGAATGCATATTAATTTAACACATGTTATCTTTTAAAATAGTTAATACTAATTACAAATTAATGTATATGTAAACTTAGTTTAAGTTGTTAGTTTATTTTAAAATATGTTTATGAATTTACAAAAGAAATAAGAACAACAATGTTTTACAAATTAACTTATACATATTAAAATTAAAACAATTTAAAGAATTTATACTTTTAAATTTAAATTCAACTAAATTCAAAAATCAAATATTTTTCAAATCAAGTTATACATATAAATTCAACTTGAAATAAACATTACAAATCTTATTCAAAATTTATTTATAAAGTCATTACAATATTAATATTGTTTTTATAAATATCTTCTTATTAAATTAAAATCATTTTACAAAATATTCATTTTATTAAGCCATAAAACCAATTTGTTAAATTTATTCTAAATTTAAAACAATACCATTTTATTTAAAATATAAACCATATATTTATAGAAATCAATTTATATCATTTAAAAGATAAAATAACCAATTTAAATATTTATTGAAGAAGATTATTAAACTTATCTGAATAATTATTAACAGATTATCAATATCAATTTAATTTTAACTACAAATTATTAAATTGATATTGTTAAAAATTCCGGGATGTTACAGAGCCAAAGATAATTTTTCTTGAACACATTCAAACAAGACAATGTAACACACATAAGTTTTCAACTCAAAATACGACTAAACAATGTTAGGAATCAATGCATAAAACAAAGCCCAAACTGTTTGCACTTGCTTTCAACCACCTATGCTTCAAATCTAGATCTGAAATGGCACGGCTAAAGGCATGGTTTGGATCTAGTTTGGGTTCCTAAAGGTCGGCCTAGCATGGTGAAATGACGGATAAAGTATGGTAGAGAGATATGAGCAAGGATTACAACTACACGGCAAAATATCATGAATTCAAGGCAATATTGGATCAGCCCAAGAAAGACCAGGCATGTCCATCTCTGTAGTGGGCTGGAGGATGGTGTAGCAGAGGGTTTTAGGTCGTCCATGGGTGGTGGAAGTGGAGTTGGTGGCGGCCAAAGGAAGGTTGAAGGTGATGAAGGCATAGGTGTTGGCTATGGTGCATATAGGTGAAGTTTGTGTAGATTTAGGTGGAGTTTGATCAACTATTGGGCACGGCCAGTGGCTTGGGACTGGAGAGAAGGTGGTGGGTGGTTCAAGAGGTGGAGGAGGCGGCCATGGTGACTAGAGTGGTAGGGCCGAACCTGAAGTAGAAGAGAAGACAAGTAAAAATCAACATAAACAAGTAGAAAAACAAGAAGAAAAACAATGGAAAAAGATTTTTTTTTTTACCAAACTCTTGGAGATGATGGAGGCCGAAATTTTTTTCAGATGGGAAGAAAAATATTTTACGTGAATGACAAAAAAAAAGGTGGCCGAAGAAACGAGGAGATGTAGCCAATTGAATGAAAAGTAAGGTTGAAATATGAAAAGGTGTGAGATAAAGAGCCATTGGAAACCAAAAGTCAAAACCTTCTCACATTACCTTTAATTTATTTATATAAGTTTAAATTACTGATAAAAATAATAATTTCAGTAAAAATTTCGAAAATATAACAAAATATAAAATATAAATAAATAAATAATTATATAAGGTAAATATAAGAAAATAGCTCAGAAAATGCAAACTAGTCAAGCAAATTTGAAAATAAACAGAATAAATTTTGGAAAAATTATATGGACTTGGAAAATATTAAAAATAAATATAAGAACACAAAATAAACATGCCTTTACAGAATAAATAAATAAATTTAATTAAATATAATTTCAAATTAAGAAAATGGTTAAAATTGCAAACTAGGCTTTAAAAATTTGGAATTAATTCAATAAGTTTCAGAAATTTTTTATAATCACTTTAAAAATATTTAAAAGTCAAAATATACATAATATAGCATAAATATACAAATTGGAATAAGATATATCAAGTAAAAATATCATTTATATAAATTAAAACAAAGAATATTGTTAAATAACCCTATATACACACAATATTGTAAAGGGCATAACTTTGACAATTCAAATCCAATTTCAACGAAACAAAAAGCAGTATTCATGATATTAAATTTATTTTTAAAATAAAAGATAAAATTTAAGAATTCAAATATTTAAATTTAAAATTTAAAAGTCAAAATTTGACCAGTTTTGACCACAATTCCATTTTTCAAGAAAATATTCAATTTATACCAGTTTGAAATTATAATTCATATAATAATCAAAATTTATATTTAAAAATGAAATGTTTGAAATGAAACAAGTTTAAAATAATGTTAAAATAAAATAAAGTCAAATTTAAATTATATGCAAAAATCTAGGGTTGTTACACAAGGTGTGGTTGTGCCTGGAAATTAATTGGATGATCTTATGTCCCGTAAATCAAGAGAGTTTGCCCTGGACTCGAATCCAGAGGTACCTCAAGGCCTTTAGAAATTGAGGATTTTAATCTATACATTGTTATAATAAAAATCTATATGAGGTGTTTGCCTTGGTACAGGACTGGACGTAGGGTAACTCTGAACCAGTATAAAATCTGATATGTTCTTTCTTTTACTGTTTTTTATTTACTTTCTGTAACTATGTTTGATCCTGTGATTATCCTGTGATTAAGTTCTGCATTTGTTTATATCATAATTTTTTAATTAGTCCATATAAGTCTTAGAATCCATTAAACACTATTCACCTCCTCTAGTGTTAAATTAGCCTTAAGATCCTTAATCCGCACTCCCTTTCAATTTGGTATCGAAGCGTAGGTTTTTGTAATTTTCATAATCCAAAACTTGAAAAGTTAAAAATGGCATTTTTAGAAATTTTGTTAATACTAGTTTAAATTTATTCATTTCATCAAAGTACCATAAGTCTATATATAGTTTTAATGAAAAATCATGTTATCTACTGAATTGGTTTGTTATGTACGAACAGACATGTTACATGGCTTTTAAAGAATCAACAACCAATGGACAAATTGAGAAAGATAAATGGATACTTGGTAGTGGCTGTTCAAGGCATATGACTAGAAATCCCAAGATACTCAATGACATTATATATCAAGATGGTGGGTTGTTCAACTTTGGAGATAACTCAAAAGGATATGTGATTGGCATCGGCAATGTCGGTAATTCTAAAACTCCTCTTATTTCTGATGTTTTCCTAGTTAGGAATTTAAAACATAGTTTTCTTGGTATAAGTCAACTATGTGATAAAGTATTTAAAATTAAATTTGGAAAAGATTAGTGTCACATCGAAGATAATAAGTCAAATACTATCTTTGAAGGAATTAGGAAGAAAAACATTTACATCCTTGATATGAAAGTTTCAAATGATAACTTATGTCTTTTGGCTAATACAAGTGACCCTTGGATTTGGCATAAAAGATTTGGTCATTTAAATTTCAAATTGTTATTTAGGTTATCAAAACTTGACATAGTTAGAGGTCTTCCCAAGTTAAACTTTAAAGTAGATAGTATATGTGATGCTTGCCAATTAGGAAAACTTAAGAAAAATTCATTTAAATTAAAAGATATGATTTCTACTTCTAAACCTCTAGAGTTACTTCATTTAAATTTATTTGGTCCATCTTAAGTTTAATCAATTAATCACAATAAATATGTTTTTATAATTGTAGATGATTATTCTAGATGTAATTGGACAATTTTTCTTAAACTTAACAATGATGCTTTTGAATTATTTAAGAATTTTGCTAAAAGAATTCAAAATCAACTTTCTTTAAAAATAAAAACTATTTGTAGCGATCGTAATGGAGAATTTAAAAATGAAAATTTTGAGAATTTCTGTAATAAAAAAGGAATTACTGATAATTTCTTTTTTCCAAGAATTCCACAACAAAACGGAGTGGTAGAATGTAAGAATAGAACGATTCAAGAGTGTGCTAGAACATTACTTTCTGATAGTAACTTACCTAAAAACTTTTGGGCTAACGCAGTCGCTACATCTTGTTATATATTATATAGGATTTTAATTAGACCATTAACTAATAAAACACCATATAAATTACTTTACAATAAGAATCCCATAGTAGCTTATTTTAAAGTTTTTGGTAGTAAGTGTTTTATTCTTAATACAGAAGATAATTTAGATAAATTTGAACCTAAATCCGACAAAGGTATCTTTGTCGAATATTCTAATAGAAGTAAAGCATTTAGAGTATATAATTTAAGAACTAATACTATTAAAGAAACAATGCATGTATCTTTTTTTGAAAATTTTAAAGATACAATATAAATAGAAGATGAAGAAGATTTTGGAACTTTAAATAATGAATCTAGTTAAACTAATTGTGAAATCATTCAATCTAATAAAAGAATTAGGCTACTAAAAGATCATCCTGTAGAAAATATACTAGGAAATATTGAATCTATAGTTAAAAAATCAACTAAATAGTATGAGTAATGTAGCTTTTATATCAACTATAAAACCTAAAAATCCAAAGGAAGCATCATCTGATGATTCGTGGATTCTTGATATACAAGAAGAATTGAATCAGTTCACCAGAAATGATGTTTGGGAACTTATTCCTAGACCCGAGGATAAAAGTATAATTGAAAAAAAATAGGTTTACAAAAATAAAATGAATGAACTTGGTGTCGTGAGCAATAAAGCTCATTTAGTCATGTAAGGTTATTGTCAAGAAGAAGGAATTGATTATGACGAAACCATTACATCCGTAGTAGAAGCTATCAAGATTCTACTTGCTTTCACAAACTACAATAATTTCAAGTTGTTGAATATGTGATTATACGATTTTTTTTGATGATAATATATATATATATATATATTCATTTAAATGTATTTTTTAATGTACTATTTTATTTTTCATAGATTAAATAAATATTTGCTGAATAAAATAAATAACACAGAATTTGAATTCGAACACAAACTTTATTCAAACAAATATGTATTACAATTTTTGAATAGTACATATTTCAAGCTCTCACTATATATATATATACACAATTTCAATTACAATACAAATTTGATTAAATTACAATTCACATTTACATTGCACCTCACAACATATCACTCATTCACTCAACTCGTACTGATCTTCAACTTCATTCCAATGTGAATCCAGCATCCGAGCAATCTGTAGAAATATACATTGACATAGTAAAATTGAAAATAAAATATTTTTGCAGTATAAAATAAAATGTGGATTTTGAAAATAATATTTGCCTCGGTTATTTGGGTTGTTCGTCATCATTTAATTTTGAATTCATCATACACGAACAGCTTATGACATACACAGTGTATCACTGTATATGCCACAAGGTCATGCACACCGATATATACACTTGATAAAATTACAGGGACAGGTGAGCATAGGTCAAACCCAAAACGCCAGGTTCAACTCAAGTGCAATAAAAATAATGTCACAATATCAGCACAAGGTCAAACCCGAGCTTTAAGCTGGATTCAACTCAGGTGTGATTTCAAAAATCAACATGAAGTTCAAAGTGAATCAAACTAAATTGAAGAAAATGCCAAATCAGTTTAATACAAACTAAACAGGGGCAAAACTGCAAACAAATACATAAGGCCAAACGATGCATCACTGAGACAATGCACAAATATATATATACATACATACATATGTATATACACATGTATACAAACATGTACCAGCTCAATACATATATGCAGCCTCGACTAAACTCCAATGTACACATGAATGTTATGATAAACACATTTACTCAAGTGTCAGGTCGAGTATGTTACAGCATGTCTACATGAAGTATACAAAAGAAAATCAAACTCAAGGAAGCAAAAAGCACATACAAGGCAAGACCTACTGTAGACATGAACCATAAATACAATATGATATGCCTCAAAATTCAACAATGATGAAGCAAGGCAAAACTTAGTACACACCATGAACAGGCAGTGGTACACACTACAAGCTAGAACAGTGCACATAGGAGTGCAAGAGCGAATAAAACAAGTGACAATGTAAGCCAACATCAGTGACACAGCCTCAACAATGAAACGGCTATAAACAACCACACATGAACACCGCAACAGGTCAAGGATGTGCACTAAACAAGAGCATAACACAAATACTCAAAGCAACTCAAGTCAGTACACCGCTAATGTTAACAAGCATCGACCAAAATCAAAATGTACAAATACAACTAAGTTCAAATGAAACTGGACAGAACAAGCTTCGAAAAGTATCAGACTCAAGTGCATATACAGGAATGCAACAGTGAGTCACAAACCAAGTGCACCAAAGATACAACAATGACTGATACAAGTGACAGCGCAAGATCAAATAAAATTCAAATGTGCATACACAATGCAGCCTCTACATGAAGTTCAAGAGAATCAGTAAATGGCACAACAACCCAAATCAAACTACAATGAACCAATAGACAATGCATGAAGACTTGAACAAGACTCGACTGCTACCATGACTCGAAGCAATGCAGTGATATGCAGCAGTGTAAACATCACATTGAAGCAACTCGAGCTCAAGATAGTACAACAGAAAATCAAGCAGAGTACAAGAAAAATGGAACAAAATCAAGTTATAGTTTCAATGCTACAAGACCATGTCAAACACAGTGCAACAAAATACAAGTGTCGACCAGACTGACATTCAAGTGCAAGCCTCAAGTAAACATAAAATGGTGATACAGCAAGTTTATGTGAATACGCAAGTAGTGCAACTCGATAACAAAGTAAACAACATATGCAGTGATACATATACAGGCGTAACACACATGTTGAACAAGACAAAGTCAGAGACCAGAGAATCAAGCTTCAAAAGTACAGGTTGCAGTGATGCAAAAATCACAACAGAATCAAATTCGTAAAAATCAAGTCAAAGTCTGGTAATATCAAAAATCAAGTTGAAGCTGTGAGCAACTGACCAGAGTCAAAGGAAACAAAAAACGAAATCAACGCCTTGGCAATCAAGGAATCAAACCAAGTCAGAATTTAAAACCGTGTTATTCAAGTGAATTGAAAATGTTGGAAATAAATCTCAAGCATTAAAACAAAATCTAATGGCCGAAGATGAATTCAAATAGATGTATACAAATGAAAATCAAGGATCTCGAATCCTATATAAATCCCTAAACATCATCGACGAAGGGGCATTCGAGTTCGAGCTAAACAGAGAACAGTAATCATTCAACTCAAATCATCGATCTAGTTCAAGCAAGCCAAAACCAGTAAAGCAAAAGGAGTAAATTACCTATCGGAATCAAATCCAAACTTGATCGAATTGAAGTAGCCGAAGGCGATTCAAAGAGCCAAATGATCGACGAAAGCAAGGAATTAGAAAACTTCTATTTCGATTAAGCAATCGAAAGTCGGCGACTTCAAAAAGCCCTAATTTCAGATCAAAGTGGAACGAGAACAAGCAGAAAGAAAGCTGGCCGAATAATAAGAAGAAAAGGGATCTGATTTTTATTACATTGGGCCGGCCTATAAATTAAAGCTTTAGTATAAATTAGGGTTTTGATTTTTAAATTGTTTTTACTTTGTATTTTAACTTTTAAACCGTTGTAATTTCTAGTCGTGTGACTAGAGCACAAACTACGTGGCATAGTTTGAAAATTCGCAACTCAGTGGCTGAGTTGTGGTAGGGTTTTGAGAGTAGAGTTAGGTTAGTCAGTAGCGCGTGTCGTGAGTTTACGTTTGTAAGCATGTGACTACTTAATTTCTAGTAGAAACCTTGGGGGCAGCACATAGGCAGGGTTTTTCCGAAGCTGGGTAAATTCTATGTCGTTCTATTTCTGCATTTATTATTCTGCTATTATCTGTGCTGCTATTATTTTGATATATCTGTGTTGGAATAATTTTATAAGCTTCCGCAATAATTTTTATAATTAATAGCATCACCATATTCACCCCCCTCTAGGGTGAAATCGATCTTGCAAGTGGTATCAGAGCTAGGAATAGAAGTCAACTCTTGTTATTTTTTTTAAAAAAATCGTTTTTCAAAAACCAATTTTTGTTTCAAAAATTTGAATTTTTAAAATGTCTTCTTTTAGTACTGCTTTTGCTGAGGGTCAATCCATAGTTAGACCACCAATGTTCAACGGTGAATATGCTAACTGGAAAAATAGGATGTAAATTTTTCTGAAAACCATTGACGCTTGGGGTATTGTTGAAACATGGTATAGAGCACCAACTATAATTATAAATAATCAGGAAATAAATAAACCAAAGAATCAATGGACAGTTCCGGAAAATAAGTTACAGATTACTAATGCCAAAGCTATGAATTCGATTATTTGTTCATTAGATCAGGTTGAATTTAATCGTGTCTCACATTGTCTAATTGCACAGGAAATATGGCATACACTCGAAGTGACTCATGAAGGAACATCTCAAGTCAAAGAATCTCGTCTTGCCATGCTAAGTAGCGAATACGAGAATTTCACAATGACAAAGGAAGAAAATGTCAAAGAAATGTACGAACGACTTTCCAATATCATATACAAATCAAAGGCTCTTGGAAAATCATACACAGAATTGGAGATAGTCCGAAAAATCCTCAGAGTCATTCCACGAAGTTTTGAAGCCAAAGTAACTGCCATCCAAGAATCAAAAGATTTAAAACAAATAAAAGTCAAAGAACTCATCGAAAACCTCACCACTTACGAGCTGGAGATGAAATTCAAGGAAGAGCGTAAAGGAGGAGACACTCGAAAGAAATCAATAGCTCTTAAAGGGGCAAATGAAAGTAAAGATGATGTTGATGGTGAAGCATAACTAGCACTATTAATAAGAAGATTCAAAAGGTGGAATCGCAAATATGTCAATCCGATCAAAACTCAACAAGTAAAGAGCAGATTAAACAAAGCACTAGACAACCCAGAAGAACAGAAAATCATCTGCCACAAATGCAATAAACTCGGTCATATCAAGCCAAATTGTCCCCAAAATCGAATCAGTCAAGGATAGAAACTGAAAAGGAGAAGTTTTGCAGCTACTTGGGATGAAAGCGACGAAGATGGAAGTGATAGCACTTGCAGTGAGAGTGAAAAAGAAAATTTGTGTCTTCATGGTGAAATAAATGACAGTGATGATGACGCGCCAAGTGAGGTATCAAAACTTACTCATTCAGAATTACTTATATATTTTCACGAGGTAAATGGGTGTTTTGAACGATTTAGGAAGAAATATGCTAAAATTGAATCACAAAGAGATAGTTTGATTGAAGTAAATGATCAGCTTGAACAATTAGTTAAAAACTATCAAAATAAGTGTCCTAAGTGTGATAAGTGTCCATTGTTTGAAGAAGAAATTAAAAAAATCAGAAATTAATATAAAATCACTTGAAAATGAAATTCTTATTTTGAAAGAAAGTGAAAATACGAAACGAGAAAATTCTCTTAAAAGGTGCACACAATTGTTAAACGAAAATGAATCTCTCAAAACACAAGTCAACAACTATCAACGACCTTAGATAAATTTTCAAAAAGTGAGAAATCGTTGAACATGCTATTAGAAAAACAAACTATGAATACAGTTAGAAAAGGACATGGGTATAAATCTAAAAATGTTAGAAATAAGATTAATCAAGTAAATTCAATGTGCAAAATTTGTAGAAAATTTGGGCACGATTAAAACAATTGTTGGTACAGACCCAAACATGTGAAAAAGATTTCAATTTGGGTTTCAAAAGGCATAAATATAAAATCTCTCAAAGTTAAACAAATTTGGATGCCGAAAGGAACATATATAAATAGTTTTGGGTCTCCACAAAATTATTTTTCAAAATCAATTACCACTAACAATCATGGGCCTATAAAAACAAATAGGTCACTAAACTCTCTTCTTGTGTAGGTATGCTGGCAGGCTAAGGAACAACAGCAATGGTACTTGGATTCTGGCTGTTCCAGGCACATGACAGGAGATAAACCAAAGTTCCTTAGCTTAGAAAAGTACAGAGGTGGCAGAGTCACAATGGATAACAATGACAAGTGTAAAATTGTCAGTAAAGGTAACGTGGGTAACAATACATTTACCTTGATTGATGTACTATATGTTGAAAATCTGCACCACAATTTGATATCAATCAGCCAGCCATGTGATAAAGGTATGAATGTTATTTTTGATTCTGACTTGTGCAAAATTATTGACAAATCATCAAAAGAAATCTTATTTTCAGGTAAGAGGAAAGGTAATATATATTCTCTATCTTTTGATGATCTCACCCTCTCTAAATGTTTGGTAGCTAAGGATATAGAAGTTAATTTATGGCATAGACGATTAGGGCATGCTAGCATGAATTTGTTAAACAAATTAAAAAGGAAAAATTCGGTAAGAGGGTTGCCATCACATGATTTCGAAACAGAAAATTTATGTAAAGCATGTACCTTGGGAAAACTTAAAAAATCATCATTTCATGCCAAAAACAACGTAAGCACTTCTAGAGTTCTTGAACTAGTTCATATGGATCTGTTTGGACCTAACAACATTGCTAGCTTTGGTGGTAAGAAATATTGCTTTGTGTTAGTTGATGATTACTTAAGATATACATGGGTATATTTCTTGGCTAAAAAATCAGAAACTTTTTCATACTTCACAAAATTCACAAAATTAGTTCAAAATGAAAAAGGAGTTCCTATTATTTCGTTAAGAAGTGATCATGGTGAAGAATTTGAAAATTATGAATTTGAAAACTTTTGTGATGAAAATGGTTTTAAACAAAATTTTCTGCACCACGTACTCCACAACAAAATGGAGTAGTAGAAAGAAAGAATCGAACATTGCAAGAGTTGGCTAGGTCTATAATAAATGAGTTAAGCTACCTTTGCATTTTTGGGCAGAAGCAGTAAATACAGCTTGTTATGTAATGAATAGAGTTATGATTAGACCGATTCTTAACAAAACACCCTATGAGCTATGGTTCAAAAATAAACCAAACATTGCCTACTTCAAAGTATTTGGGTGTCCGTGCTATATTCTCAATACAAGTGATCAATTAGGAAAATTCGAAGCAAAAGCCGATGAAGGCATATTCATGGGATACTCTTCTAGAAGCAAAGCTTATAGAGTCTACAACAAAAGGAATAAAACAATCATGAAGTCAATCAATGTGAAGTTTGATGAAGGCATTAATGAACAGGAAATTGTCAAAAGCAATATTGAAGAGGAGAACGAAAAAGACGAGAATGAAAAACCAAAAGAAACTGCAACAACAAAAGAAGTCTGAAGGAATATAGATCCAGAGAGATTGAAATTTAAAGCAGATCATCCTCCAGAATTGATAATAGGAAATCCTATCACAGGTGTTCAAACTCGTTCCTTCTTTAGGAATTTATGTGATCTGTGTCTATATGGTGGATTTCTTTCAGAAATAGAATCCAAAGACATAGATACAACTCTTAATGATGAAAATTGGTTTATCTCTATGCAAGAAGAGATAAATCAATTTGAGCAAAATGATGTTTGGAGTATAGCACCTAGACTTAAGTATTCTCCAGTCATAGGAACAAAATGGATTTTCAAAAATAAATATGATGAATCTTGAAATGTGATTAGAAATAAAGCTAGATTAGTCGCTAAAGGATATAATCAAATTGAAGGAGTTGACTTTGATGAAACTTTTGCACCAGTAGCTAGACGAGAATCAATTAGGATATTGTTAGCTTTTGCTTGCTACAAAGGATTTAAGTTAAGACAAATGGATATTAAAAGTGCCTTTCTTAACAGAATTTTAAAAGAAAAAGTATTTGTTGAACAACTGGAAGGTTTTGAAAGTCATGAATATCGTAACCATGTATATAAGCTTAAAAAGGCATTATATAGATTAAAACAAGCTCCTAGAGCTTGGAATGAATGCCTGAGTACTTATCTTCTTGAAAATGGGTTCAAAAAGGGCTGTGTAGACATCACACTATTTATGTTGCATGAAAACGATGATCTTTTAATTGTTCAAATATATGTTGATGCCATTATTTATGGTGCTACTAATAATTTGTTTTATGAGAAATTTGAAAAAGTTATGCAGGAAAAGTTTGAAATGATCTTGGTTGAGAGTTAAAATTCTTTTTAGGATTTCAAGTCAAACAAAGCGATAAAGGTACATTCATTTCTCAAACAAAATATATTAGGGAACTTGACAACAAATTTGGATTAAAAGATGCTAAACCAGCTAGAACCCCCATGAGCACAACAATTAAACTTGACAATGATGAAAAAGGTAAGGCAGTTGATCAATAGCAATATAGGGGTATGATTGGATCACTCCTTTATCTTACCACTTTTAGACCTGACATCATGTTTTCTATCTGCTTGTGTGCACGATTTCAATCTAACCCAAAAGAATCTCATTTAAAAGCCGTTAAAAGAATTATAAAATATTTGTTGCACACCCCACGATTTGGTCTTTGGTATCCAACAAATGATAATTTTGAATTAAAAGGATTTTCAGATGCGGACTATGCTGGAAGTCTAGTTGATAGAAAAAGTACTAGTGGTGCATGCTTTATGTTAGGACATTCATTAGTTGCATGGTCAAGTAGAAAACAGAATTGTATTGCGTTATCCACCAAAGAGGCAGAGTATATTGCTTTGGGTGGTTGCTCTGCTCAAATCTTATGGATGATACAAACTTTGCAAGACTATGGTCTAAATTTTAAACGTGTACACTAATGTGTGATAGCAAAAGCGCAATTGGTCACACAAGTAATCCTGTACATCACTCACGAACAAAACATATAGATGTTAGACATCATTTTATTAGAGATCATATTTCCAAGGAAAATATCTATATAAATTTCATTTCAACCGATTCTCAATTGACAGATATTTTTACAAAATCCCTACCAGAAAATAGTTTTTGGAAACTACGTCTCAGCTTAGGTGTTTTAGAAATTTGATTTTCTAAATATTTAACATTTTTTCTCTCCCTACTAATTATCGAAAAAGTAAATAGTAATTGAAAAAGTGACGAGTGTTGATATTTATCATATATTATGACTCGAGACGGTATAATTAGTAAATTTCTTTAGAAACTTAAACAAAAGTTATAAAACTTTTGTTGGTAAAAATTCCATGACCATCTTTATTTCTATCATATTTCTAACGACCATCACTCATGAAAATTCTATATAATTTGTCAATATGTGGTACTTTAAACAGGAATCATTCGTTTTTCATTTTACATTTTTAATAAAAAATAAATAATAATAATAATAATAATAATAATAATAAAATAAATTAAAATCCAAAGTATTCACTCTCATTTAAAAGTCCTCACGGTTATGCATGTATGGAACGCATATCAAAATTGATTTTTTTAAATAAATAAGTTGATTCTAATCCCATTTAAAAGTTCTCACAGTTATGCGTGGTTAGAAGATACTTGAATTCATTTTTAAAATAAAATAAAATTGGAATACTACTAATCTTATTTAAAAGTGCTAACGGTGGTTATGCATGGTTGGTAGATATTCAAATTCTTGATATAAATATACCACAAATAGACACAACTGTATGGTTTTATATGATGACATCATTCCCATCATTCTAAAAGTGGAATATGCGCCTAACAAAGTATTTATGATTTTTGTTTGATTTTTTCTTGGAATTTAATATTTATATTAGATTGAGTTTTAATGCTGTATTAATATCGATCACTTTATCTCTATTCTAACACTATTACTCTTTTGCTGATAACAAAAGGGGGAGAGAAAAGTTAAGATTTTGTCAAATAAAATCAAGCAAACGTAAAATATTTTCTATTTGCTTCTAGGCTCATTTGCATATTTTTAATTGTATGCATATATGAAGCGGGAGCTTTGTGTAGAGAGGAATCATTTAAATAGGGGGAGCAATTAGAGTATATCAATGATCAAATACATTTAACATATTCAAAATCTTAAATATATATTTATTATCATCAAAAGGGGGAGATTGTTGCATATGCGATTATATGATTTTTGTTTGATGATAATAAACATGTATATATATATATATATTCATTTAAATGTATTTGTTAATGTACTGTTTTATTTTTCATAGGTTAAATAAATACTTGCTGAATAAAATAAATAACACAGAATTTGAATTCAAACAGAAATTTTATTCAAACAAATATTTATTACAATTTTTGAATAGTACAAATTTCAAGCTCTCACTATAATTTCAATTACAATACAAATTTGATTAAATTACAATTCACATTTAGATTACACCTCACTACATATCACTCATTCACGCAAGTCGTACTGATCTTCAACTTCATTCCAATGTGAATCCAGCATCTGAGCAATCTGTAGAAATATACATTGACGCAGTAAAATTGAAAATAAAATATTTTTGCAGCATAAAATAAAATGTGGATTTTGAAAATAATATTTGCCTCTATTATTTGGGTTGTTCATCATCATTGAATTTCGAATTCATCATACACGAACAGCTTGTGACTTATATAGTGTATCACTGTATATGCCACAAGGCCGTGCACACCGATATATACACTTGATAAAATTATAGGGACAGGTAAGCACAGGTCAAACCCAAAACGCCGGGTTCAACTCAAGTGCAATAAAAATAATGCCACAATATCAACAAAAGGTCAAACCCGAGCTTTAAGCTGGATTCAACTCAGATGTGATTTCAAAAATCAACATGAAGTTCAAAGTGAATCAAACTAAATTGAAGAAAATGCCAAATCAGTTCAACACAAACTAAACAGGCGCAAAACTGCAAACAAATACATAAGGCCAAACGATGCATCACTGAGACAATGCACAAATATATATATATATATACACACACATATTTATATACACATGTATACAAACACGTACCAGCTCAATACATATATGCAGCCTCGACTAAACTCCAATGTACACATGAATTTTATGATAAACACATGTACTCGAGTGTCAGGTCGAGTATGTTACAGCATGTCTACATGAAGTATACAAAAGCAAACCAAACTCAAGGAAGCAAAAAGCACATACAAGGCAAGACCTACTGTAGTCATGAACCATAAATACAATATGATATGCCTCAAAATTCAACAATGATGAAGCAAGGCAGAACTTAGTACACACCATGAACAGGTAGTGGTACACACTACAAGCCAGAACAGTGCACACAGGAGTGCAAGAGCAAATAAAACAAGTGACAATGCAAGCCAACATCAGTGACACAGCCTCAACAATGAAATGGCTATAAAAAACCATACATGAACACTGCAACAGATCAAGGACGTGCACTAAACAAGAGCATAACAAAAATACTCAAAGAAACTCAAGTCAGTGCACCAGTAATGTTAACAAGCCTCGACCAAAATCAAAATGTACAAATACAACTAAGTTCAAATGAAACTGGATGGAACAAGCTTCGAAAAGTATCAGACTCAAGTGCATATACAGGAATGCAACAGTGAATCACAAACCAAGTGCACCAAAGATGAAACAATGACTGATACAAGTGATAGTGCAAGCTCAAATAAAATTCAAATGTGCATACACAATGCAGCCTCTACATGAAGTTCAAGAGAATCAGTAAATGACACAACAACCCAAATCAAACTACAATGAACCAGTGGACAAAGCATGAAGACTTGAACAAGACTCGACTGCAACCATAACTCGAAGCAATGCAGTGACATGCAGGAGTGTAAACATCACATTGAAGCAACTCGAGCTCAAGACAGTACAACAGAATATCGAGCAGAGTACAAGCAAAATGGAACAAAATCAAGTTACACTTTCAACGCTGCAAGACCATGTCAAGCACAATGCAACAAAATACAAGTGTCGACCAGTCTGACATTCAAGTGCAAGCCTCAAGTAAACATGAAATGGTGATACAACAAGTTTATGTGAATATGTAAGTAGTGCAACTCGATAGCAAAGTAAACAGCATATGCAGTGATACGTATACGGGATTAACACACTTGTTGAACAAGACAAAGTCAGAGACCAGAGAATCAAGCTTCAAAAGTATAGGTTGCAGTGATGCAAAAATCACAACAGAATCAAATTCGTAAAAATCAAGTCAAAGTCTGGTAATATCAAAAATCAAGTTGAAGCCGTGAGCAACTGACCGGAGTCAAAGGAAACAAAAAACGAAATCAACGCCTTCGCAATCAAGGAACCGAACCAAGTCAGAATTCAAAACCGTGTTATTCAAGTGAATTGAAAAAGTCAAAATAAATCTCAAGCATCAAAACAAAATCTAATGGCCGAAGATGAATTCAAATAGATGTATACAAACAAAAATCAAGGATCTCGAATCCTATATAAATCCCTAAACATCATCGGCAAAGGGCATTCGAGTTCGAGCTAAACAGAGAACAATAATCATTCAACTCGAATCATCGATCGAGTTCAAGCAAGCCAAAACCAGTAAAGCAAAAGGAGTAAATTACCTACCGGATTCAAATCCGAACTTTATCAAATTGAAGTAGCCGAAGGCGATTCAAAGAGCCAAAAGATCAGCGAAAGCAACGAACTAGAAAACTTCTATTTCGATTAAGCAACCGAATGTCGGCGACTTCAAAAAGCCCTAATTTCAAAGCAAAGTGGAACAAGAACAAGCAGAAAGAAAGCCGGCCGAATAATAAGAAGAAAAGGGATCTGATTTTTATTACATTGGGCCGGCCTATAAATTAAAGCTTTAGTATAAATTAGGGTTTTGATTTTTAAATTGTTTTTACTTTGTATTTTAACTTTTAAACCATTGTAATTTCTAGTCGTGTGACCAGGGCACAAACTATGTGGCGTAGTTTGAAAATTCGTAACTCAGTGGCTGAGTTGTGGCAAGGTTTTGAGCGTAGAGTTAGGTTAGTCAGTAGCGGGTGTCGTGAGTTTATGTGTGTAAGCGTGTGACTACTTAATTTCTAGTAGAAACCTTGGGGGCAACACGTAGGCAGGGTTTTGCCGAAGCTGGGTAAATTCTGTGCCGTTCTTTTTCTACATTTATTATTCTACTATTATCTGTGTTGCTATTATTTTGATATATCTGTGTTGAAATAATTTTATATGCTTCCTCGATAATTTTTATAATTCATACCATCACCCTATTCACCCCCCTCTAGGGTGAAATCGATCCTACACAAGTTACATCAAATGGATGTTAAAACTGATTTTCTAAATGGTTATGTAAAAGAAGATGTTTATGTTGAACAACCTCCACTTTTTGAAGATAATAAATTTTCCAATCATGTATATAAATTAAAAAAAGATTTATATGGTCTGAAACAAGCTCCTAGAGCCTGGTATGAAAGATTACGATCTTATTTACTACAATCTGGTTTTGAAATTAACAAAATAGATACAACTCTTTTTATTAAAAGAAACAAAATGATGTTCAATTTGTACAAATACATGTACATGATATAATATTTGGGTAAACTAATAACATAATGAATAAATAATTTTCATATATAATGACTAAAGAATTTGAAATGAGTCATATGGGAGAAATAAGTTTCTTCTTAGGACTTCGAATCAAACAATTAGTTAAAGGAATTTTCATTAATCAAGAAAAATATGCTAAGGATTTAATTAATAAATTTGGATTGACCACTTCTAGTGGGAAACCAACTCCAATGACAACTAATGTGTCTTTAAGTAAAGACGATAAATCACAAGATGTTGATCAAAAATTATATAGGGGAATGATTGGAAAAGCTGTTAAAAGAATTTTAAGATATGTAAAACATACATTAGATTATGGTTTAATTTACCCTAAAAACAATGTATTTGATTTAATTTCATATTGTGATGCTGATTACTTTGGTTGTAAATCATATCGAAAAAGTACAAGTGGAACTTGTCACTTTTTAGGGAATTCTCTGGTTTTCTGGTTTGGTAAGAAAAAAAACACTGTATCCTCGTCAACAACTGAAGCAGAATATATATCTACTGCTTTGGCTTGTTCTTAAGTTATATATATGCAACAAACTTCAAAAGATTTTGGATTAACTATAACTAAATCACCAATTTATTGTGATAATACTAATACAATAAATCTATCTAAGAATCTAACTCATCATGCTAGAACAAAACATATTGATATTGGACATCATTTTCTTAGAGACAATATAAGTAAAGAAGTCATAACTCTTGAATATACTAATACTGAAAAACAAATTGCTGATATGTTAACCAAACCATTAAATGAACAAAACTTTACTAAATTTAGAAGAGAATTAGGTATATGTTCATTAACTGAAATATAAATTATAAATAATACAAGTACAGTTGATAATTAATATAAATAAAAATTATCAAAAACTGAATCGGGCATGTCGACATGACCCATCCCCTATGTCGACATACAGGCCAAGGTTTTCAAACTTAAATTTCCCTCTAAAATTATTTATTAAGTTATATATTTATATATTTCGACTTTTACTCCTTTTCTCTGTTCTATTCTCTGTAACAAACTTATAAAATAGTAAATTAATGGCTTCCTCTTTTAATAATGAACCTTCTTCACCCACTTCTCCTCATTCTAGTCCTTTTCAACGTTCCACACGTACGAGTCATCAAATTATAAAAGAAGATGAAAGATTTGCTTCAAATGATGATGGAAATTTAAGTGAGTCAACTACGAATGGTTAGAGAACAAGATTAGCAAGGCAAAATCCTTAGGAATTTACAAAAATTCCATATCAATAACCATGTCAATCCCATTGTCATCGAAGAATCATCATAAGCCATGGATTCTGAACAAGAAGAGCCTCTAGAAGAACCACAAGAGAATCAAGAAGAAGAACATCCTCTACCGAACCCGGATGTTCATATGGACTAAGACGATGGCGTGATTTGCATTGGAGATGTCCTTTTTGACGCTAATGGAAACTTGGTTGAATAACGTGGAAACTTTTGTCTCCACTATCCAATTGTTCGGTCCATAAATCACCAATAGTTAAAGGTCCTTGTTAAGCATTTTTTCGTTTTCTTGATTGTATACTGGTTTGTTAATTTGTATATAAGTGTTATCTTAATGTTCTTCTAAAAACAAACTTTGGTGTATAAAATCTTGAGTTCCATTTAAACTTAGCATGCTATATTTTACTCATACATAGTTATTATTCTTATGTCATATGTTTGTTTATCTCATTTTCTATTAAGTTCAAGGTTATAGGTTATTTTTGTTGATGACAAAAGAGGAGAAGTTGTATAAAATAGTAGGCTTGGAGTAAGGGGGAGTTGTTGGTGTAAGGGGGAATTATGGTATGATCGAATTGGTAAGTACATTTTATAAGGTTGTCATCATCAAAAAAGGGGATTGTTAGGAAATGGAGATGGTGGTTTTGATGACAACAACCTTTGTAACTTATTTTATATAAGTGCGACATTTGAAGCTACGATTTTGAAAGGGTATATATATGGTATGTTATATTTTGAAGTAAGAGGTATAGGGAAGTACTGTAACATTCCCATTTTTAAGCCAAGATTAATTTGGTAATTAATTTAATTTTTAGAATTAAATAGTGAATTTATTTAAATTTTCCAAATTAAATAAGATATTTGTTTGTTTATTAATATAAATGTATAAATATGATTATAAATAGATTTTTTTTTGAAAATTCAAAAATAAATATTCTGAATAATATACTGATTATAAATTTAACCGTGGATTAATTTGAAAAGTTAGAAATAAATATATATGTTGATTAATAAAAATTTGGTTTTGAAATTATAATATATATATATATTTTTTGAAAGTTATATTTGAAATTCAATATAATAATTTTTCAAGAACAAATTAAGTATTAAATTCTAATACATATGTATATATATTAATTTTTTAAGGTATAATTAGATTTTAAAATCATTTTCCTTAAAAGTTAAAATTCAAATATATACATATTCATATATTTAATTATTAGTGTTTGATTAATTTTAAATCATGTTCTTTAAAGTTATAAATGTATAAATAAAGAAAAATGTATATAAATGAATAAATATTTATTAGATTTGATAAAAAGATTTAATACATTTTATTTTGAAATTTAACTAGAGATAAATAAAATTTGTTTAAATAGTTCAAACCTAAGAACATAAGTAATTTATAAAATGAAAGGGTTTAAAAACAAAATTTGTAAATTAAATCAAGTAGGGGTTTAAACATAAATTTAGTTATATTAACAAGTGTATAAAAATTAGAACATGCATTTGCAGGTGTAGGCTTGATTTTAATAAGCATTAACATGTGCAAGCAAAATATTAAAATAAATAAACAAGTGGCAATTGATTAAATTAAAGGTTGATAAAAGAAAAATTAAAACAAAGAATATATACGTATGCATTTTTCTCATTCCTATTCAAAGTTTATAAAACATAAACCAGGAAATCAAAACTAATATCAAACCTGAGAAAAATCATCTCAAAACAAAATTCATTTTTCAGTTTTGAAAGAATTCAAACAAATTCAAAAACCTGAAGATAAATTCAATCAAGCAAGGCTAGATTCAAATCTTATAACTTGAGCAAAGATCAATACCCCAAACATAGAAGATCAAAGATCAACTCGTATACATCAAGCAACATAGAGATCAGATCAAGTTTCCAGGTTTAAAGATTTAAAATTTTCTCTGTTCTAAAAATCAAAACCTGAATTCAACTAGAGATCTTCAATCTGGAAGCAAGCAAGTTTCAAGATCATTTCAACAAGTCAAAGTACATCAAATTCAGATCAAATCACATCAAGCATCAACATCAAAAATCTAGATCAAATATCAATTCAATTTCCAAATTACATTTCCAGGCTTGTCATCTCTATTCTCCCCATCTAGGTGAGCAAACTCCCTTATATCTGCTTATATCCCTTGATATTGCGATTGATGCTTGGAGTATGATCTGGAATGTTCTTGAATGATTTTATGAACATGATTGCATGTCTGTGTATATATGAGAATGGTGAGGTGTATGTTTGTATATAGGAATACCGGGCTCTGTTTTACGTTTACAGTTTAAAACCTGTTCAAAAAAACAAAAAAACTCTTCTTCCAATTCTTTTTAGGTTTGGATGTTTAAATAAAAATGGTTCAAACTAACAAGATGTAAATTCTAAAAATGTTTTCAAGTTGAAATGTTTGGTAACTATTTTGAAAATACGAAACTACAGTAAAATATGTTCAGAAAAGAAAAATGAATGATTAAGAATTTAACTTTAGATTTCATAATTCAATTCGTAATAGGAATTCATGATTTTAGGTAGTAATATCATAATTGTTAAGCATGGGAATGAAGAGATATTTTGGGTTGATCGATATTTGTATTTTTGTCAACTGCCGATAGTCGGCGGAGATATATTCATCGAGCTTGAGTTTGGAGGTAGGGTGAAGAGCGGGGATTCATGGAAAAATGCTTGCAAATTTTCTAATTGATCGTGGCGATGGCGTGATGATGTTTTAGGGTTTAATGTCTCATTTTGGTCGTATTGATTGCTGCGGCATTTTCATCGTCGGTGGAGGATCGGGAGCGGGGGGAGGGGGGAAGGTTCATGGGTTGTCAGGGAAACTCTAGTCGAAGTGGCTTAGTGGATGGTGGACGAGATCATTTATGCGAGGCTAATTTAGGCGACTAGTTTGGGTTCCTAGTGGAGCTGGATAGCTCATTTTCGATTTTCAGGTGATCTAGTCGGAGCTGGGTGGTCATTTGGGTCGAAGTAGTTGTTGCCGACGTGAGGGTGGTAGTATCGATGGTCAGAGCATCGTCATCTGATTGTACACGTGCACCTATGCATGTTCATGTCTGGTATAGGTTGGTGCTCGAGGAAGAAGGAAGAGGCTCGAAGACGTGCTCGAGTAATTATGGTAATGGCTCAAAGGAAACCTCGAGTTGAAGTCTGGGTCAAAATGTAAATTAGTAATAGTTTTAAAATTTAAAATAAAATCAAGTTTTAAAAAGAAAAGTGGGGAGACTAGAGGGTTGCCCAGGGGATTTTGAAATTTAGCTCGGGTTAAACCCAAAGTAGTCTCGGGTTGATGTTAAATCAATTTTTGTTTTTAAAAAAAAACAAGTTTTCCAAATTTAAATTTAAAACAATTTTAAATACCTTCTTAGTAACTCTTTTAAAATAATAAATACTTTATTTTAATTTTGGGATTAGTTAAGTTTTTAAAGAAATTATTTCAGATTAACTTAGTTTTAAAGTGTTTTTATACACATATATAATCTTTATTTTAAAAGGTCTATTTTAAATAAATTTAATATTGAAATTATATAATTAATTAGGGAAATGTTTCCAATTATGGATTAATTTAAATTTTTTTAGTTAATCCATGTGTTAATAATAATTAATTTTAAAGGTTTATTAAATAAACTTGAATATAATTAAGTAATTAAGAGGTTATTTTAATTTGAAATTCTATTACTTAATTAAAGGTTAATTAAGTATTAATTAAGGATGAATTAATCGTGAGTTAAGTGATTAATGATGAGTAATTAAAGTATAATTACTTAATGAGAATTAATAAGGTATAATTACTTAATAAAAGATTTTTACTTAATGTAATTAAGGTATAATTACTTTGTGTAATTATAATTAAGAATAATTAATTAATTAGTATTTATTTATGTAAGTAATTAAAGGTAATTAATTAATTAAAGATAATTACTTAATACAAGTAATTAAGAATAATTAATTAATGATTAATGATTGATTATTAAAGGACAATTACTCGGTGTAATTAATTTTGTGATTTATTAATATAAGTGGCCAGGGTCAATCACTTATTGTAATTAATTGAAGATAATTAATTAATAATTAATAATTAAAGGATAATTATTTAATAATTAAAGGATAATTATTTAATAATTAAAGGTAATTATTTAATAATTAAAGGTTAATTAATTTATGATTAAAGGTTAATTAATTAAAAGAGTTTGTAATTAATTAATGTTAATTAACCAGGATTAGTTATTTATTCATAAGTAATTAATCTGATTTAAATTAATCAGATGATTAATTAACCTTACTTATGGATGTTTGGATTGTATCTAATGCTTTGAATTGTTTGATATCCCTGGTGTGCGCTGCTCCTTGACATGAATTGCTTTGATTTGAGCTGTATAATGCATTTATCTGTAATAAATTTATATTATTTATCTGTAAATCTGTGAATGAAGATAAATGTTGTAGGATTACACCGCTTATCAATATTGTTGTGTTTGAATTGTGATAATGGATGATATCGTATTATTGTGTGTAAAACCCCTGGACTACACCACACACACAAAAATATGGATTTCGTGGGAAATTGGTTAAGTTACAGATATTTTAAATTTAAATATTTCTTTTGCTTAAAAGTTGAAATTTGAATCCAAATGGTTTTGGAAATGGAATTGAGTTAAATATGGAAAGCCTTTGAAAAGGAAGTTTGAAATTAAAGTTTAGTCGAATATAATATATATCTTGTTCAAGTTTTTTAATTGTTTTGGAATTTATGGTTTGAAAGGTTTATATAATGTATATATATGGATTTAAAACTATTTTAAATAAACTGTTTTGGGAATTTGAATTTAATTCAAATAGAACTTGCCGATGATACGGTAGTTCGTTGATTTTCTAGTTTATACTTTTAAAGGCTATAATTTGTGTATATTGGATCATTTTTTCCGAAACGAAAATTATTTATTTTAGCTTTCAAATAAAAAAAGTGTTAGAGCCAAAATTGGTCACTAACACCCAAATTCAGATGAAAGCACCAAAATCACAGTCACATATAACTGATAGATTGTATGTAGAGAATATAAATACGAACAATAACAGAGCTCAAATGAAAACAATAAAGACACAAAATTTATAGTGGTTCGGCTAACTCTGGCCTACGTCCACTCCGGTAATTTCCTTTTTATTGCCGTAATAATTAATTACGGTTAGAAAATGGTAGGCTAGCCTTAGTCTTAAGTCAGTGAGCCGAAGAGAAGATCCCTTTTCTGAACCTCCATACGCTATATTTATAGACAAATCTTGAGTTGTTGGGCTTTTTGAATGGTATAGGCCCATCAAGGCCTTCCACCGAGCCATGTACCTCTTCCATGCCAAGCCACACCAGTCTCTCCCCAATGCCGAGCTATACCTGATGGCGAACGACCCATCACGCCGAACGACCCAATACGCCGAACGACCCAACATGCCGAACGATCCATCACGCCGAACGACTTAACATGCCAAACGACCCAACATGCCGAACGACCCATCACGCCGAACGACCCAACATGCCGAACGAACCATCATGCATCGACCCATCATGCCGAACGACCCATCATGCCAAACGACCCATCACACCGGACGACCCATCATGCCGAACGATGTCTAGTGTCGAGCGATGTCTAATGCCGAACGATGTCCAATGCCGAACGAGGTGTAATGCCGAACGACGTCCAATGCCGAGCGACCCATGATGCCAAGCGATGTCCAAAGCCGAGCGACAACGCCGAGCGACAATGCCGAGCCACAATCAAACGACCTTCCTGAACTTCCATACCTCCACCAGATATTGCCATGCCGAACGGCCAAACCACAAGGTCAAACCCCAAACACTTCGAATCACCTCATTCCGACCGAATGACCTATCATTTATCCAAGTGACCATCATCCATTTAAACCGAATCCATCATATTTCGGCCTCGATAGTCGTGAATTTGTTCTAGTTAACTCCGCCTGTCCATGGCCTTGTAAAAAGGCGGGTTAACAGAAAGGATTTCCAGTTTCGTTGAGAGGATTTCAAGTTTTAAATGAAAATAGTTTTGAAATCTATGAATGCATCTTTGCTAAAGGTATGGAGCTCAGATGTTTAACCTATATGGTTGCTGCAAATTTATTGCTTTGTGGTTGTTGGTGTTGAGGGCCCTTGGATAAAGGTCAGTAACGACCGAAGGATGGCATTATTCGCGTAGTGGTTACATAGTTGCAGAGGTAACCCGGCCTTGTGTTAGCAGAGAGTTGGTTAAGTTATCGGGGCGTCCCTCTAGAGGCGTATCCATGTGGCCCAGGAAGTTCCTTAGCCTGACCATTTGTTGGAAATCCAATCACCAATACACGCCTTGTACGGTTTTAGTTGTAGAACCTGCCATTTAACATGGTAGCTATAGTGGGCATACTATAATGGTACGTATGCTGGATAAGATTAATATTATACCTGCAAACGTTTTCTGCACTATGCAGTAATAATACTATCAAAAGGATTTTGCATACAAGCATGTTTGACTATCATAAGGAGAAATCTCTCCCAAGTGTGCGGTTGCATTGTGTGTGTGCCGGTAGGCCTTGTGGTAGTTTCATTTTCCGAAAAGCATTGTGGATTTCCTTTTTACTTCTTTTTATTTGTTTTTTTCAAATAAACTGTTTTCGTTTGCTCACACCAGTCCCACGACTAACCCGGAGTTTATTGTTCCCTTTCTAAACTCTAGGTGCACACAATTTTCCACACGGGCAGCCTAGAGTTAGCTTATCAATAGATAGTAGATATGGATCTAGAAGTCTTTGGATTTATTCACTGAACTTGCTTAAGTTCAGCGTGGTGGTGGTTCGAGCTTATTGGATTGGAATCTTTTGAGCTTTGGCTATGGTGTTGTAGTATTGTCGGATTTTCTTCCTCTCTTACTTGGCATGGAAGACATTGTCTTTCTGCTGCTGATGTTATCTCTTCTGCTGTTGCTTTGTTCTTCCGCTGTTATCTTGTATCTTTGATATTGATATCTCATTTGTATCAGTTGTTGTATTCATACAGCGTATCAATAAAATTATACAATTTTCTTCCGCTATGTTGCTGTACTTAATGTGTTATACACTCTGACGAACCAGATTTGACATTTGAATCTACGGCATTTGAATACGGGTGATGTATTCAGGTGTCGATTTTCGAAGGTCGAGTCAGCGTCGTTAGAATTGGTATCAGAGTTGAAGGTTGAGTAAGAACTTTAGCTCAGGAATATAACAAATTAGGTAACTCATTAGAGATAGGGTTACAAATACCCTAGAATGAGTATATTCCTAACATATCCATCCATACGCCTCATTAAATTCTCTTACTATCAACTGATAATGAGTATGAGTGCAAGAAGAGGATGAGGTAGGGGACATGGGAGTACCACTACAAATGGTCGATACCCTGCAACAATGGAAACAACTTTCTCTATCAATCTCCTTTGTTGATCATCCAATTTCAATTCTTTGGTGACTTCTTTATGGCTGCTACAAGAAGAAGCTTTGGTATGGTGGTGGCCCTGCGAGTCGTTATAGAAAAGGTTCTAAATTCCTCTTTCATATTCTCTTCATCAGTTTCTTATCAATCTTTTCGTTTTAACTTTAATAAATTTGAGATTTTAATTGAAATAATTTGGTTAACAAAATATGAAATGAATTGCATTGCATCCATTTATCTATTCTTTGGAGTCCAGATATATTCTACGAACAGTTAGTTATTCCTTCGGACTAACCAATGCCCCTGCATATTTCATAGATTTGGTGACTCGAGTGTTTTGTGAAGTGTTGAATAGATTCATTCTCGTATCCATTGGTGATATTCTGATTTGGTAAGCCAAATGCAGAATAGATATTCAGTTTGATCTGGTAAAACACTCTCCATCTATTCTTTGCTTGTCTCCCCGTCTAGCAAATTGGGGAATGAAATTTTCTTACGGGGGGAATCTGTAACATTCCCGTTTTAAGCCAAGATTAATTTGGTAATTAATTTAATTTTTAGAATTAAACTGTGAATTTATATAAATTTTCCAAACTAATTAATATATTTGTTTGTTTATTAATATAAATGTATAAATATGATTATAAATAGATTTTTTTTGGAAATCCAAAAAATAAATATTTTGAATAATATATTGATTATAAATTTAATTGTTGATTAATTTAAGAAGGTAGAAATAAGTATATATGTTGATTAATAAAAATTTGGTTTTGAAATTATAATATACATACATACATACATATATATATATATATATATTGTATATCTATATTTTGGAAGTTATATTTGAAATTTAATATAGTAATTTTTCAAGAACTAATTAAGTCTTAAATTCTAATACATATGTATATATATATATATATTAATTTTTTTAAGGTATAATTAGATTTTAAAATCATTTTCCTTAAAAGCTAAAATTCAAATATGTACATATCCATATATTTATTTGTTAGTGTTTGATTAATTTTAAATCATGTTCTTTATAGTTGAAAATGTATAAATAAAGGAAAATGTATATAAATAAAAAAACATTTATTAGATTTGATAAAAAGGTTTAATACATTTTCTTTTGAAATTTAACTAGACATAAATAAAATTTGTTTAAAATAGTTCAAACCTAAGAACATAAGTAATTTATAAAATGAAAGGGCTTAAAAACAAAATTTGTAAATTAAATCTAGTAGGGGTTTAAACATAACTTTAATTATATCAACAAGTGTATAAAAATTACAACATTCATTTAAAAGTGTAGGCTTGATTTTAATAAGCATTAACTTGTGTAAGTAAAATATTAAAACAAATAAACATGTGGCAATTGATTAAATTAAAGGTTGATAAAAGAAAAATTAAAACAAAGAATATATACATATGCATTTTTCTCATTCCTATTCAAAGTTTATAAAACATAAACCAGTAAATAAAAAATAATATCAAACCTGAGAAAAATCATCTCAAAACAAAAATTATTTTTCAGTTTTCAAGAATTCAAACAAATTCAAAAACCTGAAGATAAATTCAATCAAGCAAGGTCAGTTTCAAATCTTATAACCCGAGCAATGATCAAAACTTTAAACATAGAAGATCAAAGATCAACACATATTCATCAAGCAACATAGAGATCAGATCAAGTTTCCAGGTTTAAAGATTTAAATCTTTTCTCTGTTCTAAAAATCAAACCCCGAATTCAACTTAAGATCTTTAACTTGAAGCAAGCAAGTTTCAAGATCGTTTCAACAAGTCAATGTGTATCAAGTTCAGATCAAGGCACATCAAGCCTCAACATCAAAATCCAGATCAAATATCAATTCAGTTTCCAAATTACATTTCCAGGCTTGTGATCTCTGTTCTTCCCATCCAGGTGAGCAAACTCCATTATATCTGCTTATATCCCTTGATATTGTGATTGATGCTTGAAGTATGATCTGGAACGTGCTTGAATGATTTTATGAACATGCTTGCATGTTTGTGTATATATGAGAATGATGAGGTGTATGTTTGTATATAGAATACCAGGCTCTGTTTTAAGTTTACAGGTTTAAAACCTGTTCAAAAAAACAAAAACAAAACTCTTCCAATTCTTTTTAGGTTTGGATGTTTAAACAAAAATTGTTCAAACGAACAAGATGTAAATTCTAAAAATGTTTTCAAGTTGAAATGTTTGGTAACTATTTTGAAAATATGAAATTACAGTAAAATATGTTCAAAAAAGAAAAATCAATGATTATGAATTAAGTTTGGATTTCATAATTCGATTCATAGTTAGAATTAATGATTTTAGGTAGTAATTTCATAATTTTTAATCTTGGAAAAAAGAGATATTTTAAGTTGATTGATATTTGTATTTTTGTCAGCTGCCGATGATCGGCGGAGAGATATTCATCGAGCCTAAGTTTGGAGGTAGGGTAAAGAGCGGGGATTCATGGAAAAATGCTCGCAAATTTTCTAATTGATCGTGGCAATGGCGTGATGATGTTTTAGGGTTTAATGTCTCATTTTGGTCGTATTGTTTGCTGTGGCATTTTCATCATCGGTGGAGGATCGGGAGCGACTAGACCAGGAGGAAAGGTTCGTGGGTTGTTGGGGAAACTCTGGTCGAAGTGGCTTGGTGGACGATGGATGACATCATCGGTGCGAGGCTGATTTGGGCGACTAGTTTGGGTTCCAGGTGGAGCTGGATAGCTCATTTTTGATTTTCAAGTGATCTAGTCGGAGCTGGGTGGTCGTTTGGGTTAGGGTAGTTGTCGCCGACGTGAAGGTGGTGGTATCGATGGTCAGAGCATCATCGTCTGATCGTACATGTGCCCCTGTGCACGTTCATGTCTGGTATAGGTTGGTGCTCGAGGAAGAAGGAAGAAGCTCGAAGACGTGCTCGAGCAATTATGGTAATGGTCGAAGGAAACCTTGAGTTGAAGTCTGGGTTGAAATGTAAACTAGTAATAGTTTTAAAATTTAAAATAAAATCAAGTTTTAAAAGGAAAAGCGGGGAGACCCGAGGGTTGCCCGGGGGATTTTGAAATTTAGCTCGGGTGAAACCCGAAGTAGTCTCGGGTTGATGTTAAAACAATTTTTATTTTATTAAAAACAAGTTTTTCCAAATTTAAATTTATAACAAATTTAAATACCTTCTTGTTAACTCTTTCAAAATAACAAATACTTTATTTTAATTTTGGGATTAGTTAAGTTTTTAAAGAAATTATTTCAAATTAACTTAGTTTTAAAGTGTTTTTATATACATATAATCTTTATTTTAAAAAGTCTATTTTAAATAAATTTAATATTGTAATTATGTAATGTCCAATTATGGATTAATTTAAATGCTTTAAGTTAATTCATGTGTTAATAATAATTTATTTTAAAGGTTTATTAAATAAACTTGAATATAATTAAGTAATTAAGGGGTTATTTTAATTTGAAATTTGATTACTTAATTAAAGGCTAATTAAGTATTAATTAAGGATTTATTAATCGTGAGTTAAATGATTAATGATGAGTCATTAAAGTATAATTACTTAATGAGAATTAATTAGGTATAATTACTTAATAAAAGATCATTACTTAATGTAATTAAGGTATAATTATTTTGTGTAATTATAATTAAGAATAGTTAATTAAGTAATTTTTATTTATGTAAGTAATTAAAGGTAATTAATTACTTAAAGATTATTACTTAATAAAAGTAATGAAGAATAATTAGTTAATGATTAATGATTAGTTATTAAAGGATAATTACTCGATGTAATTAATTTTGTGATTTATTAACATAAGTGATTAGGGTCAATCACTTATTGTAATTAATTAAAGATAATTAATTAAATGGTAATTAATTATGGGTTAATTAATTAATAATTAAAGGATAATTATTTAATAATTAAAGGATAATTATTGAATAATTAAAGGTTAATTAATTTATGATTAAAGGTTAATTAATTAAAAGGGTTTGTAATTAATTAATGTTAATTAACCAGGATTAGTAATTTATTCATAAGTAATTAATCTGATTTAAATTAATCAGATGATTAATTAATCTTACTTATGGATGTTTGGATTGTATCTAATGCTTTGACTTGTTTGATATCCGTGGTGTGTGCTGCTCCGTGACTTGAATTGCTTTGATTTGAGCTGTATAATGTATTTATCTATGATAAATTTATATTATTTATCTGTAAAACTGTGAATAAAGATAAGCGTTATAGGATTACACTACTTATCGTTGTTGCTGTGCTTGAATTGTGATAATGGATGATATTGTATTGTTGTGTGTAAAACCCCTGGACTACACCACACATACACAAATATGGATTTCATGGGAAATCGGTTAAGTCATAGATATTTTAAATTTAATTTTTTTTGTTTAAAAGTTGAAATTTGAATCCGAACGGTTTTGGAAATGAAATTGAGTTAAATATGGAAAGCCTTTGAAAAGGAAGTTTGAAATTAAAGTTTACTTGAATATAATATATATCTTGTTTAGTTTTTTTTAATAGTTTGGGAATTTATGGTTTGAAAGATTTATATAATGTATGTATATGGATTAAAACCATTGTAAATAAATTGTTTTGGGAATTTGAATTTAATTCAAATAGAACTTGCCAATGATACGACAGTTCACTAATTTTCTGGTTTATACTTTTAAAGGCTATAATTTGTGTATATTTGATCAGATTTTTCGAAATTATTTATTTTCAAATGATAATAGCTTTCAAATAAAGAAAGGATGTCCAATTTTGTTGAGAGGATTTCAAGTTTGAAATGAAAATAGTTTTGAAAGCTATGAATGAATCTTTGTTAAAGACTGATGAACTTTGTTTTCAAATTTAAGAAGATCTTAAAGGTGTATCTTTTGTATAAAAAGATTTGAAATGTAAATATTTTGAAATCTATGAATGAATCTTTGTGAAAGATTTCTGAATTTTGTGAAGCGAATCTTTTCTTTTAAAAGATTAAAAGTGGAAATATCTGTAAACCATTCAAAAGAAAGGTTTTGGGCTTTAAATTGTGACTTAACTAAGATCCCAATATATCCACATGCTTTTTAAATTAAGCGCTCATTATTCGGTTTAGCCGGGAGAAGATTTTGTGTCATATAACCAATTCCGAATAGTGATACGACAAAATTGACAACATCTGAAGACCGGTGGTGAAGACCGGATATTTTCAAAAGCGAAAGGATTACCTATCGAATGTCTCTACACCGAATGGCCTCGATATAGAGATTTGATCACCCTTTGTAATAGGGAGTACAGACGTGATTATGGATTATTCGGATTGCAAGGACTTCTTTGAAGTGCCTTCAGTTCTGTTCGAACCCGGAATAGACTTGTATTGATGTATGTCTGACGTTACACTTTGAGATGTAAAGCTGGTTTCTATCAGATACATTTCTGTTTGGTGGCGGAGAATTTATTCTCTTAGCTTAACACCCTTCTCTAAGACGTACGAGCTCAGAGGTTATGTAGTTGATGGTTTCTAGTGATACATTTCCAATTTGGTAATGTGGCACACGAAGTGCTGCCGATCATTTGTTGATTGAAGCATGACTTTTGTGAAAACCGTAGCTTTGTGGACGTGACCTCGTCGGACCTCACAACCCAAAAAATGATCTCAACAGGAAGAATGCGGCAAGGTCAGGAGGGTCGTGCCCTTTAGGGTATGTCCATTCCCTTCTGGAAAAAGCTGGTATCATGGTATGGAGCCTAGATATTTAACCTATGTGGTTGTCGCAAATTTATTTCTTTATGGTTATTGGTTTTGAGGGCCCTCTGATAAAGGTCAGCAACTACCGGGGGATGGCATTACTCGTGTAGTAGTTACCGAGTTACATAGGTAACCCAACCTTGTGTTGGCAGAGAGTTGGTTGAGTTCTCGAGGCATCCCTCCAGAGGCGTACCCATATGGCCCAGGAAGTTCCTTAGCCTGACCATTTGTTGGAAATCCAATCATGAATATGCGCCTTGTATGGTTTTAGTTATATAACCTGCCATTTAACATGGCAGCTATAATAGGCATACTGTAATGGTACGTATGCTGGCTAAGATTAATATTATACTTACAAATGTTTTCTGCAATATGCACTAATAATAATATCAAAAGGATTTTAAGTATTAAGCATGTTTGACTATCATAAGGAGAAATATCCCCCAAGTGTGCGATTGCATTGTGTGTGTGCCGGGAGGCCTTATGTTAGTTTCTTTTTCCAAAAAGCATTGCGGATTTCCTTTTTTACTTCTTTTTATTTGTTTTGTTCAAATAAACTGTTTTCGTTTGCTCACACTAGTCCCATGACTGACCCGGAGTTTATTGTTCCCTTTCTAAACTCTAGGTGCCCATAATTTTCCACACGGGCAGCCTAGAGTCAGGTTATCAATAGATAGTAGATATGGATCTAGAAGTCTTTGAATTTGTTCATCGAACTTGCTTAAGTTCAACGTGACGGTGGTTCGAGCTTATTGGATTGGATCTTTTGAGATTTGGCTACGACGTTGCAGTATTGTCAGATTTTCTTCCTCTCCAGCTTAACATTGAAGACATTGTCTTTCTACTGCTGATGTTATCTCTTCTGCTGTTGCTTTGTTCTTCCGCTGTTTTCTTGTATCTCTGATATTGATATCTCATTTGTATCAATGGTTGTATTCATATATCAATAAAATTATTCAATTTTCTTCTGCTGTGTAGTTGTACTTAATGTGTTATAAGCTCCGATGAACCAGATTCGACGTTTGAATCTACGGCATTTGAATACGGGTGATGTATTCGGGTGTCGATTTTCGAAGGTCGAGTCAGGGTCGTTAGAAGTACCCTCCACGAAGAAGTATAGCATGTTATGCTTCAACCCAGATGGATATGGGGAATCCAGGAATGGATTCGACCGATAAACCCTAATATACTTAGGTGAATTCAAAAATGGATTCGAACCGATATGGTTGTCCAGACTTAAAGTCATGAGTTCCTTAATTTTTTTATCAGGGTAGATGGTTCTTTAGTTCACCCAATGGAGGCGCTTTCAATCGTGGGATCTATTGTTTATGGATCTTTGGGAAGGAAATGCATCCATTGCATAAATCATTGAATCAACAGTTACCACTGCAGCATGGGTCGATGGTCCCTTGTTTATGAAATGTCTATGATATTTTTCTAGAATCCAAAAGGTGGAAGGATCTTCTGAAAAGTTTTGTGTCCATTTTGTAAACACTGGATCAGCAGCGGGTCACTGCTATTGTAACATCGTCGTTTGACATCAGATTTTGAGCGGTACTTTTCATACCTGTTTTTAAGTATTTTTCACCGAGTGTTGAGAAAGGTCTACTAAGTACTTGGAGGTTTCTAGTCTTTTGCCTGATCAACATACGACCAGAGTCTGCAAGAACGAAGATAAACTCGTTAAAACATCGAGTTATAAAAACACTTAGATAAAGTATTATATAAAAGATATTTTTTTATTTTTCATTTCTGAGTACTTTAAAATGTTTAAAATATTGTTTATTTATGTACAACATGGTTTAATAGTAAATTATTAGTGTTATAAATATTTTGAGAAGTAATTAATAAAATAAAACATATTTAAAGTAAATGATTACTGATTTATTAACGATGTTTAAAAGTATACTTAAAACTAATAAAATTTATAAATAATGGATTTAAGGTTTTCAATATCTTCTTTCTAAATATAAGTAATGACGTAAATAATTGTTTTCAAATAATTTACATATATTTATAAAGATGTTATTTAAATTTTATAAATGGTATTTATAAATGAAGCAAGAAATTTTATGTTAACCACACTGAAGCTTGGGCCGACTCATCAGATAAAGCATTAAGCGACTCAGAAGATTTACGACTCACCATGAGTCATTAGCGGTTCAAGTGTGCGAGTCAGAAAGCCAAGTACAATTAACTCGCGTACGACTCAATGACCGAAGAAGGAACTCACCGACTCATATGATCTAGGTCCGACTCGTCAAAGACCGGCTCAGCTGGTCTTCGACTCAACTGTTGTGCGACTTATGGAAGTTTCTGACTCAACGACTCATGGTTCAACGACTCAACAGGTTCGCGACTCATTCTAAGGAACGACCTAAGGAATGTCATGACTTACGGATACCTACGACTTATGATAAGTCGAGTACGACACATGCTAATATGAGAGGAGTTATGATAAGTTGACTCGGGAACGACTTATCTCTTGGGACCAAGCCAGCAGTTCAGCCTTGAGTTAACGTGGGGCGACTCACTATGACTCGTCCACGACTCAAAATCATTAAGTCGTAACCCATCGCCACAATGCCTAGGGAAATTGACTCGGACACGACTCAAGACTTGTCATGAAATCCAGCAGAAGAATAAGCCATGAAGAGGGGAAAGGTTGGTTTTATAAGTCAACCACGACTTAGCCTGACTCGAGGACGACTTAGCTTGAGTCGGTCACGACTCAGGACTTATGCGCAGAATCCATCTCCAAGCTTGCCTATAAATACACGGCCACCTCCAACATTCAAATGACTTTTGGCGCATTCTCTTCACACACCGTTACCTTGCTGCATTGAGAACTTCATCAACACTTAGAGCTTCCAAGATTAGAGGAATACATCAAAGAAATTCACGAAGAAACCACACATCTTCAACATGAATCTAAGAACTTTAATCGACATTGAAGTTTAAGACTTGTTCCAAACCACTTGTAACTTGAAGTGTATTGTACTTGAGAAGGATTGTATCAGTTTGTAACGGGATTATTAATAAAAGTACTTAAAGTGGACGTAGGCTATACCCTTAAGCCGAACCACTATAAAATCGTTGTTGTTTACTGCTTTTCTGCTATTACTTGCTTGTAATTCTTTCCCGATCTATCGGGTGGTGCTTTCATAACTACACTTTACACACTGGGGTGTTAGCGTTCACATTTTGGCGTTAACATTTTTGGTGCTTTCACTGAGAATTGAACTCAGGAAAACTGTCATCATTGCTTCGCAGAGATTTGAAGAAAGAATTTCCTTAAAAACCAGAAGTCTATCTGAGATTATGGCTCCTAGAAGGAAAAGTAGATCTATCAGATCTGGAAACATTCAAGAGGGAACCTCCGCTTCCCCTGTACCTAATCAACCCACTCCGTCTGTTGGAGTTACGAAAGCAGAGTTGGATGCTGTGATTCTAGGGCTAAACCAGCAGATAAACGCCCAAAATGCACAATTAGAGGCTCAAAGTGCCCAGAATGCTCTGATTCTGAATAAATTGAACGATTTACTTGGGGCAAACAATCAACCAGCTTGTAATGAAAGGAACTGTGCTGGCAACATTCATGATGTTAATGAAAGGAATGCTCCTGAAAGGGCTACTAGTCCCTTTGAGCAGGCAGTTCCTGAGGCTGGTGGATCTAAAACTCGGCATGATGAGGAATATCTTTCTGGAATGGTCCGGCAGATCATGAAAGAAAGTATGCAAAGGGTTGAAGATGAGAAGGAATGGGGTTTCGCTCCAAGTAAAACTCCGTTCACTGAAAAAATCTTGAAGGCGGAATTTCCAAGGAAGTTTGTCCCTCCGACTATTCCAGCTTACAAAGGGACAAGTGATCCGAATGAGTTCCTGTATAAATATGATTGGCACATGACAGGTGCCAAGGCCTCTGACGAAATAAAATGTCGATATTTCCCCGTATACCTGGAAGGTGTGGCTCTACTATGGTTCACCAAGTTGCCAGTCCGATCTATCGATCAGTTTTCAGACTTGACCAGAAAATTCAAGGAGCAGTTTAGACTATATGCTTCGAAGGCCAAGGACATTATGTCACTATCGAGTTTGGAGCAGAATCCTGGGGAGTCTATCAGATCCTTCTTGAACCGCTTTAATATAGCACTGGCTGAGGTGGACAATGCTGAACCACGAATGATATTGACTTATCTGATGAGGGCTATTGATAAGTCAAGCGAATTTGGGAAATGGTTAAATATGAAGGAGCCAACCTCTCTCGAAAAGTTCTACAAAAAAGCAGATGAATTCATTCGCTTGGAAAGCCGTCCTTTACCAGTAAAGACAGTATTGGAAAGAGCAGAAGACAACACTGTCGCTCTACGCAAGAATGAATCGGTGGGGCAAAAAAGGGAGAATGATAATGGGAAGAAACAGGGTAATCTGAAGAAGCCCCGATCCTTCAAGACATCAGAGTATACTCCATTATCACATACGCCGGAGCACATCTACCTTGCCACTAAAGATTCCGTCGATTTCCCTAAACCTATCCCTTTGAGGACCGGGAAAAAAGCCATACAGAGTGGGAAATTCTGTCGTTTCCACAATCAACCCGGTCATGAAACTGATGAATGCCGTCAGTTGAAAAATCTGATTGAAGAGTTGCTAAGAGAGAACAAACTGCAACAATTTGTGAAGAAGAATAGCAACAATCCTGCATCGTCAAGTCAGGGGCAACAGGTTCCTGTTCATCAGCCCAGGACAGGTGAGAAAGCTACGGGGCATGAATCTGGAAGGCCCGTTATCAATGTCATTACAGGAGGGCCTCACCCAGCTGGCAAAAGCTGGGGTGAGATGGAGAGATATTCCAGGGCTTTGAAATATGCTCCAGCCGAAGAAGACGTCTTTGTTTTAGAAGACACTACGCCCCTGAAACAACAGAAAACCTTCAGCGATGATATTGTTTTCAGAGCCAGAGATTCCACAGGTATAGAAGCTCCTACCCTAGATCCCTTGGTCATCTCGGCTGGTATTGGAAACCGGCCATTGTCAGAAGAGTCCTCATTGACTGCGGAGCATCATGCAATATCCTCTTCAAGAAGACATTTGACCAGATGAAAATCCCTATGATTGATGTACAAGCCTCATCACAGAAGATCGCTGGCTTCACTGGGGAGCCAAAACAACCAATTGGGACCATCGATCTGCTTGTAGAACTTGGAGAAGCAGAAAGGAAGGTGGTCCGCAAGCAAACATTTGTGATTGTCGATGAGTTTTCTGCTTATAATGCTTTTCTTGGCCGTCCAACACTCGCAGCATTCAAAGCTATCCTAGCCCCGTGGTGCCTCACTATTAAATTCCCTACTGACAATGGAGTAGGAGTTATAAAAGGGGATCAAAATGCTGCGCGAGAGTGCTATTTGACGGAGCTGCGAGAGTCAAGAAAAAGAGAAATGGGGAAGGATGCGGCAACCCCAGTCCGCATCAAAGAACCAGCCTTGTAGCAATTACGGGGCGGACCCTGCACTGGCGAGCACAGCGGGGCACGGAAAGAAATGGATCCCAGAAAAGCCAATGCAGGGGAGAATAGAGTGGTACCGGTGGAAACGACAGTTCCGATACCTGTTGACCCGAAGGACCCAAATAAGGTGTTAAATGTGGGTTCACAGCTTAATGTGTCAATTCAGAATATCTGAATATCTTTCCTGAAAGCAAATCTGGATGTCTTTGCTTGGACTCATGCCGATATGTGTGGAATATCCCCAGAAGTTGCAGTACACGCTCTGAATATTGACCCAAAGTTTACGCCAGTTAAACAGAAAAGAAGAACCCAAGGTCCAGAAAGGTCAGCAGCATTAAAAGAAGAAGTTGATCGACTCATGGAAAATAACTTCATCAAAGAATCTACATATCCGAATTGGGTTTCAAATCCTGTGTTGGTCAAGAAAGCTAATGGAAAATGGAGAGTGTGCATTGATTTTTCTGATCTAAACAAAGCTTGCCCCAAAGATTGCTTCCCATTACCCAGGATCGATCAACTGGTAGACGGAACTGCGGGACATGAATTGTTATCTTTCATGGATGCCTACTCCGGTTATAACCAAATCATGATGCACGAGCCGGATCAGGAGGATACAAGCTTTATCACAGATGTTGGACTTTATTGCTACAGAGTTATGCCCTTCGGATTGAAAAATGCAGGGGCAACCTACCAAAGACTTGTTAATGCTATGTTCAAACCGCAATTGGGCAAAACTATGGAAGTCTACGTCGACGACATGTTAGTGAAGTCCAGGAAAGCAGCGGATCACATTGAACACTTAGCAGAAATGTTCGCAGTCCTCCGGAAATACAGAATGAAACTTAACCCTCTGAAATGTACATTTGGGGTCGAGTCTGGAAAGTTCTTAGGTTTCATCGTCAGTGCTAGGGGCATTGAGGCTAGTCCAGCTCAAATTACTGCCTTGAAAGAAGTAAAAGCTCCTAGAACAAAGAAGGAATTGCAGAGTCTCAACGGAAAGGTCGCCGCCCTGAGTCGGTTCATTTCCAAAGCCACTGATAAATGCATCCCATTCTTTGACGCCCTGAAAAAAGGAAAGAAGAATTTTGAATGGACTTCCGAATGCCAAAAAGCCTTCGATGAGTTGATCCGTCATATGGAAACGCCTCCAATACTTTCTAGGCCAGGCAATGGTGAGGATCTTCTTATATACTTGGCAGTGTCATCTCATGCTCTAAGTGCAGCGCTGATACGGGAAGACAAAAGGATTCAACATCCGGTTTACTATATCGGCAAAAGACTCACTGGGGCAGAGCTGAATTACTCCAAGTTGGAAAAACTCGCCTATTGCCTACTAGTTGCATCAAGGAAACTGAGGCAATATTTCCAAGCTCATCCTATCAAAGTACTCACTGATCAACCTCTAAAGCAAGTCCTATTTCGCCCCAAAACTTCGGGTCGCCTTCTAAAATGGAACATTGAACTCAGTCAATATGACATCACCTATCACCCCCGAAAAGCAATCAACGGACAAGCTTTAGCTGATTTCATTGCAGAATTCACAGAGAAAGATAATGGTGAAGAAGAAACGATCAATGATTCCCCAATCCAGTGGAAGATGTATGTTGATGGCGCAAGAAATGACTACTGTTCGGGAGCTGGGGTGGTACTTGAAACTCCTGAAGGTCGATCATTATGTTATGCACTAAGATTGGAATTTCCTTCAACAAACAATGAAGCAGAATATGAAGCTCTTATTGCAGGTCTGAAAATCGCTAAAGAGCTAAACATTCGAGCATTACAGATCTTCAGTGATTCTCAGCTTATTGTATGCCAAGTCAAGAAGGAATTTCAAGCAAAAGGTGGAAACCTGCCCTCCTACTTATCAAAGGCTTGGGAACTCCTATGTGAACTTGATCACTATTCAATAAGCCACATTCCTCGGGAAGAGAATATGAAGGCAGATTCCCTCGCAAAGTATTCAAGTTCTGGTGAAGCTCAACTATTGGGATTGGTCCCTGTAGAAGTCCTTTCAGCACCGAGTATAGACGAGATGGATATAGACTGGATTATGGATGTATCTCAAGAACAAGAGTCATGGATGACTCCAATACTGGACTACCTACTCAGAGGTTCTCTGCCAGAAAATCCGATAGAAAGACGAAAGTTACTAAGGAAAGCCTCTCGCTATGTAATTCAGGATGGCCGATTGTACAGACGGGGATTCTCAATGCCATTGCTTCGATGTGTATCCCGGGAAGAGTCCAAAACAATCCTAGCTGAGGTGCATGGAGGAGAATGTGGTGATCATTCAGGTGGTCAAACATTAGCAAAGAAAATTCTCCGATACGGATATTTTTGGCCAGAAATTAATCGAGATGCTGCAGATTACTCCCGAAAATGTGACAAATGCCAAAAATTTGCCAAATTTCCTTGAGCACCTTCTACCGAACTCACACAGATGGTCAGTCCATGGCCATTTGCAATTTGGGGAATGGATCTCATTGGGCCGCTACCAACTGCTAAATCAGGGATTAAATATGCTATTGTTGCAGTTGATTATTTTACTAAATGGGCTGAAGCTGAACCATTGGCTACTATCACTTCTAAGAAAATGATAAGCTTTGTGACCAAGAATATCATTTGCAGATACGGTGTGCCTCAGAAAATAATCACAGACAATGGTACTCAGTTTGAAAGCGAGGAATTCCAGGATTTTTGCAAACGATTCAAAATCCAGAAAAGCTTTTCGGCAGTAGCTCATCCGCAGGCTAACGGGCAAGTGGAAGCAGTGAACAAGATCATCAAATCAACCATCAAAAAGCAACTCGAAAGAGCAAAAGGTGGTTGGGTCGATAAACTACCACTTGCACTATGGGCATACAGAACTACTCACAAAACTGCAACTGGGCATACTCCTTTTTCGTTAGCATACGGATCTGAAGCAATGATCCCGGTTGAAACAGAGGTCCCTTCACACAGAAGAACCCATTTCAATCAAGCAGAAAATGAGAAGCTACAACTTGAAGCACTAGATCTCCTTGATGAAAAAAGAGATGAAGCTAACCTCAGAGTTGCAGCTCATCAGCAAAGGATAGCCAGACATTTCAATTCCAAAGTTCGTCAACGCAGCTTTGAAATTGGAGATCTAGTCTTGAAAAGAATTATGACCGCGACAGGTGTGTTTGGGCCAAATTGGGAAGGACCGTATGTAATAGGTCAGAAACTTCTTGACGGCACATTCAAGCTCACCACTGTTGATGGAGATCAAATTCCAAGGGCATGGAACAGCAACCATTTGCGTCCATACTTTACTTGAAAATTTTGTTGAAACATTGTAAAAAGAATTATGAATGTATGATTCTTGTAATTGGAAGCAATTGTGAAACTGATGCAAGTAAATAATGAAAGAATATAAAGTGGATGTAGGCCCAATTTCATGGCCGAACCACTATAAATCTTGTGTTCCTTATTATTATTATATGTTTGCTTTGTTTTCGATATAAAAATACATAAAATGTATTGCTGAAGTGTCGATTTAAATTTTTGCAGACAATGGAAATAAAACTTGCGCATAATAAGACCGAGTGATTCTCACCATCATTCAACAAACAAATTTCAAGTCATAAAGGCCCCGAATTCAAATCCTAGATAGGAAATACTTCAATTGAACGGCTTATGATTTCGATAGAAACGAGCCCTTGCTAATAAATTGAGATTGTTTGAACGAACAAACATCCAATTAGGAAGCTAGTGCCCGTTCTCACGAACTTGCCTGACAATGAAGTACGCTTCCTTGGATTAAACAAGCCACTTGCGAGAAAAGGGGAATGAAAACTTGAAAAGGAAAAAAAAAGAGAGGATCGCTGAAAAGGCATAAGCAAGTGAACAGAGGAACAACCAAAGCTACCATCAGCAGCACAAGTCCTCTTCGGAGGATAAAAGACCTTTAATGGGTCATACGCCACAAAAAAGAAAGTTCTCTACTCAACAAAAAAGATTGGAGGAGTCATGACCCTCCAACCATGAGAGAGTAACTTCCAGGCGATGAAAACCCTCTCTGAGGCCCATTTCACCAGGAGTTGAAGTGTTATGACCGCTCTTCGGAATTTCACTTCACCAGAGTTGAAATGTGAACAAAATAAAAGCCCTCTTCGGAGGCCCATTTCACCAGGAGTTGAAGTGTTATGACCGCTCTTCGGAATTTCACTTCCCCAAAGTTGAAATGTAAACAAAATAAAAGCCCTCTTCGGAGGCACATTTCGCCAGGAGTTGAAGTGTAACAACCGCTCTTCGGAATTTCACTTCACCAAAGTTGAAATGCAAAAACAAAATAAAGACCTTCCTGAAAGCCCACGTTTCACCGAGATTGAAATAAAACTTCCAAGTGTTGAAACGCGAAAAGGCTTTCTTCGAAGGCACAACTCTTTGGAGGTACACGTTTCACCAAGATTGAAATAAAACTTCCAAGTGTTGAAACGTGAAAAATCCCTCCTTAGAGGTACAACCCCCTCTCGAAGACACAATCAAGAAGAAAGACCTCTTCGGAAGCCCACGTTTCACCAAGATTGAAATAAAACTTCCAAGTGTTGAAACGTGAAAAGGCTTTCTTCAAAGGCACAACTCTTTGGAGGTACACGTTTCACCGAGATTGAAATAAAACTTCCAAGTGTTGAAACGTGAAAAATCCCTCCTCAGAGGTACAACTTTGTATAAAAAAAAAAATCCTCATCAAAAGCGTACTTTAACTTTCAAAGGAAGAGTAATTTACCTACTATGGAAAATGATCGTCAAAAAAAGAAAAAAAAAAGAAAAGAAGTTAAAGTACCCTTCAGAGGTCCGCTTTACTACATAGAGGAATTCACTTGGTAAAATATGCACATAAGCAAAAGAAAAAAGGGATTTCTTCGAACGACAAAGCGTGGAAACTTATACGAAGGGAGTTGTACTCTACAAAAATTTTCTTTAAAGAATAAAATAATTATTCTTTAGCAAATAAGAGTGCAAGTCCCCTCAAAGTATAAAATATTGCAGCAAGCTTAAGGTATGGGGGCAACATGGTATAATAGTATAGCTGCATCAGTAAAGTAATACTCAAACAACATACCATAAGCCCGCTACAATATCGTGTAAATAAACTTGTGCAAAAAAAATAAATAGTAAATGCATTCTCAAATTCAAACAGAAGTTTGTACAAACGAAGAATCATTTTATTCAACTATAATGCAGATACAGGTTTCAAAATAAAAGCGGGGGCCGGTACCCGCACAACTCTCGGCCAGTTCATACAAAAGACAAAAAGTTGAAGTCCTCACTTCTTTTTACTGCCTTTGGACCCTTTACCCGGCCGAATGACCAGCTTTTCAGGTCGACCAGTGGGTATAAGGGAGGAAGGAGAGGTAGGCGCAGCTGGCCCAACTTCTGGCTCCTCTTCAGTGGCAGTGATTATCTTCCCTCTCCTCTTTGATGCTCCTTGCTTCCTTCTCCTCTTTGAGGAAGACTCACTTCCTGGAGTGACAAGTTTAGATAGAGTTATATCGTCAGAAGGAGTCCGCTCTGGAGATATGTCGCCTCCCTCAAGTCCCTCATCTTTCTGCTCTTGCGAAGCAATGGGGTCATCCAGGCCATGGAGAGCCTCTATTTGTTCCTCCTGTGATCCAGGCTGCGAAGCAGAAGGAGGAGCCACTTGAAGAGATGGAGGAGGGATTACCGGAGAAGTAGAGATTTGAGCAGTGCTTGATACTTTTTCTACAGAAGAAAAGAGGTTAAAGTCAGTAAAGAGAGGAGATGAAGGTTCACCAATGAAGTCAGTAAAGAGAGGAGATGAAGGCTCATCAAGGTTGAGAAAATAGCCAAGGAGCTCATGAAACTCATGCGAAATAAATGAGTAACCCGCTTGAGCAGAATTGACAGTAGCGAGATTAACAGTGAAATTACCTGGAGAAGCTGGTTTCCTGATATCGACTTCATAAGCTTGCGCATCAGCGCTCTCATCACCCTCATCTCCACCTTGTATGCTTGTAATCTCAGTGGTAACTTCGGTGGGAGATGCAAGATGGGAACTGGAACCAATAATGTCGACTTCAGACGAAGAAGGTGGCTGGACTAGAGTAGTTGAAGTGGTTTTCCCCAGCCGGTCCCCTTCCGTCACTTCAGTTCTTAATTTGGCAAGTTGTTCCTTTCCCTTGGCAAGGGCAGCGCGAGCGTCATCATCAAAATAATGCCTTTCCAGGGCTGATTCGTCGTAACCGGCACCTTCAGCACCAAGCATCTCAAGAGCGGCCTCCCATACTTCAGCTAAAGTGATTTCATACTTAGGACCAAGAAAAGCGAGGCTTCCACGCCCCAAGACGCTACGCAAGTAGAAGTCGAATAATGTTGAGCCGAAGCTGTTTTTGGTCGCCTCATGAGATTCTTCGGCTGCGATTTTGCCGGCGACAGCCTCATCACGCTCCCTTTCAGTTTTGGCAAGCTGAAGCTTAAGCATTTGTATCTCCGCCTCCTGGGAGTTGTTTTTCTTTCGAAGCTCAGCAATATCAGAGACATAGCCGTCACTGATTCTTTTTTGTGCTTCTAGCCTGTCTTCGGCATCCCTTTGGCTAGCGTGAGCGTCTCTCACTTGTTTCAGAAGCACTTCTTCTTTTTGAGAGTAGGAAGTAGAGGAAGCAGCAAGTTCATGTTTCAATTCCTCGACTTTTGCTTCAAGCTCCTCATTGTAAGAAGCAATGTTCCTCATCTCAGTGTCGTGTTGCTCAACGACCTTTTGCCATTCGGCCTCATCGTTTTCCATAGTAAGCATGGCCTCTATGTTGGCACGGTTAACTCTTTGAAGCTCATCGACAAGCTTCTGCCAGTTTGACATCCTCTCGATATCGAGCTTGACTGCATCAAGATTGCGCAACATAGCAGACTTGTCGATGGGGACCAAGTCTAGGTCGAACCTCACCCCCTTAAGGCACCATTGAGGAAATCGGCTCTGCAGAGTGGCAGGACCCGGTCCAACTTGAAATTTGGGCCTGCTAATTATCGTTTGAATATCTGATTTCCCAAGAGCGGGAGAGTCAGAAGGGATGTCGAGTGAGGCAGGAATAGTAACTTTCTCAGGAGTAGTAGAGGCCTGCTTTTCACTGTGACGGGCTCGTTTACTTAAGTCTTCACTCATGTGACCTTTTCCTCGATCATCATGAGATTTTCTCTTGTGAGAGTCATCGCCTTTTTGCCAAGAATCATGGCGCTCTTCTCTCTCCCTTCTTTCGCGACGTTCTTCTTCAGTCCTCCTTTCATGAGCCTTTCGGACAGCCCTTTCTTCGTCAGATTCTCTGTAGGAGGGAAAGTAACGCCTATAATCATATTGACCACGCCCCCCGTAGCATTGGAAATCCTGATAATATGATCCGCCGCGTGTCATTGAAGGATCTGAAATAAGAAAAGATAAGCTTTAGAAATCTTTAAAGTATGAGAAGATAAGTGCATAAATGTGCTGGAAAATCCTTAGTTGTGTGTGAAGTGCAAACTACTCGCGTTGGACTAACGAACCACTCCTCAGTTGGGGGGAAGTAATAGGTCCCACTGTCGGTGACAATTCTTGGGATAAAGGAGTTGGAGTCTGTTGGAGGGCAGATGTCGCTTCAATCATCGGGGGTACAGTTTTACCACAGGCAGGGTCATCTTTAAAGAGCTCTTGGGAAGTGACGATTATGTCACTTAAATCCCCAAAGACGTCATCACCGTCATGCCCAACCTGGTTCCCTCCACCAGCTCCTTTGTCGGCACTCTTCCTGGTTTGGGAAAGGGGCTCCTCTTCTTCTTCAATTATGGGAGCAAGTGCGGGCTTTTCGGAGGGTCCCGCATCGTCTCTTGGAGTAGAGCACTTTACTAGTAAGGTTTCTGCAGAAATTTCTCCTCGCATGTGCTCTTTAGTGGAGATCGGAAGATCAGGAGTTTTCACCGGAGAATCAGGAACCTCCGTTGGAGCTTCATGAGGCTGAGTAAAGCGAGAGGGATGGAGGAGTCCGTATTGATGTAAAAATTCATCGTTTAGCAGAAACTTTATGCTCCTCTCTTCTACCGGCACGGCATTTAATCTTTCAAAAATTTTCTTAAGACTTGGGTCCCTAGCAGGGGGTGGAAGTGCTAAAACAGGAAAAGAATGAAATTAGCAATTGAGAGTTCAGATCTCGAGAAAGTTTCAAAACGGAAAAAGTAAAGACAGGAAATCTTACTTCCCACTCTCCAGATGGCGTAAAACCCTGAAGGGCAGCGAACAAAGAAAAACTGAATCAAAAATCCGTGAGCGCTTTCGGAGAGGTCAGTAATAAGTTTGCGGTTTCGAGCGCTTCTTATAACCACGATGGAGGGATGGTCTTTAATTTTCGTGAATGAGCAAAAATAGCAGATCTCCCCGAAGCTTGGTAGTCGATCCAAAACTCTCCTAAATAGAACACATAACCCCATCAGAATGGCGTAGCCATTGGGGTGTAATTGGAATGGAGAGATAGACAACCGAAGCAGGAACTGTTGAAGAAAGTCATTAAAGGGAGGAATAGCGCCGTTCAAGCACATTTGGCGATTAACAGCAACAAAGCCAAGAGGGGGCCTATCCGCGGTGTCATTTGGCCCCGGAAGTAAGATGTCAGCATCATCAATGCCAAACTGGACGCGCAGTTGGTTAAACACCCGCTGATTCAAAGTTGTGGATGTTCTCTCCGGAGGGTTGTCTACAGGGATGGCTACTGGGAAGACATCTTCAGCCTGGCCCATCGGCTCTTCTTGATGAGAGGTCATTCTACACAAGCAACTGGATGTTCAAATGCGAAGGTGCGCGTTTCCTAAAAAGTGTGAAGTGTTGTGCAAGACTAATAAAAAGTGACAAGTATATTTAACTGGAATTATACTGATCGATGCTTGATCGATTGTAAACATTTCAGAACTTGTTAATCTAAAGCTCAAGCATAATATTAGTGCAAGCGGGTCGATTTCTATTGACTATTTCAGCATTGCTTTGGTATTTTGTTTGAAATTGATAAGTTAAAGGCACTTCATACACACAATTTATTCAAGTTAATCATCTATTGTTAACTAATCTGTCATTCGATGTGGGCAGTCAATGACAAGTATATTCGTCCCAGTTTTCTGTGAATGTTGTATTGAACAGGTTATTAGCCTGCAAGACAAAATAACCTGTGAATGAGTGCAATAAAATTCAACAGTTCGAAGTTAATGCAATGGTCCAATGTTCAAACAGAATTTACACAAGTCATAACCCATCAACGGTTCAAAAGTTCTGAGTCGGCAGTGCCCTAAGTAATGAGTCGTGGAGAAAAGGAGATTATCTCCAAGTCTTATCTCGGCAACGACTCAAGGCTAAGTCTTATCTCGGCAACGACTCAGGGCTTAGGTCGTGGGGTATGATAAAGGAGCTCTGGTGCAAAATAACAAGGAAATCTCTAAGTTTTATCTCGGCCGCGACTCAAAGGTCTTATCTCGGCCGCGATTCAAAGGTTTTTTCTCGGCCACAATTCAGGGGTTCTGTCTCGGTCGCGACTCAAAGCTCAAGTTGAGGAGCATGATGAGTCGTGCCATGATTAAATCGTGAGGGTCACTGGGTCATATGAAAGGAGCCGAGTCAAACCTACAGCAGCATGCGAATCAACCATCTAACCCATTAACGCAATAAACCCTCAATCTACAACCCTAATTTTATCGCGTCAGTGGATCGCCCCGAGTTGCAAATCATTGAATCAGACAATCCTCAATCCATCAATGATTAGAACAACCTAACTCGCAAAGCTCAAGGGGATAAATTGAAGAAAAGGACGGTGCGCACAGGGAAATGATGATCGACAATCAGAAAGGAGGCGAAACTGCTTACGTGGTGTGATGTCAGAGATGATCGGAGGAGATTTTGACTTGAAATTGCTTTTGGGAGCTTGGAGATGTGTTAATGGCGGAAAACGACTCACGAGATCGGTAAAAGAAGAAGAAGATAAGAATGACGATTCATGCTATTTATATACCAAGGTAGTAGGATATGAGTCGGCACACGCGGGGTAAGATAAGTCGAAGCACGCGACCTACGACTTAGGCGTGTGCTTCGAGGGGCAAATGTTAACCCCACTGAAGCTTGGGCCGACTCATCAGATAAAGCATTAAGCGACTCAGAAGATTTACGACTCACCATGAGTCGTTAGCGGTTCAAGTGTGCGAGTCAGAAAGCCAAGTACAATTAACTCGCGTACGACTCAATGACCGAAGAAGGAACTCACCGACTCATATGATCTAGGTCCGACTCGTCAAAGACCGGCTCAGCTGGTCTTCGACTCAACTGTTGTGCGACTTATGGAAGTTTCTGACTCAACGACTCATGGTTCAACGACTCAACAGGTTCGCGACTCATTCTAAGGAACGACCTAAGGAATGTCATGACTTACGGATACCTACGACTTATGATAAGTCGAGTACGACACATGCTAATATGAGAGGAGTTATGATAAGTTGACTCGGGAACGACTTATCTCTTGGGACCAAGCCAGCAGTTCAGCCTTGAGTTAACGTGGGGCGACTCACTATGACTCGTCCACGACTCAAAATCGTTAAGTCGTAACCCATCGCCACAATGCCTAGGGAAATTGACTCGGACACGACTCAAGACTTGTCATGAAATCCAGCAGAAGAATAAGCCATGAAGAGGGGAAAGGTTGGTTTTATAAGTCAACCACGACTTAGCCTGACTCGAGGACGACTTAGCTTGAGTCGGTCACGACTCAGGACTTATGCGCAGAATCCATCTCCAAGCTTGCCTATAAATACACGGCCACCTCCAACATTCAAATGACTTTTGGCGCATTCTCTTCACACACCGTTACCTTGCTGCATTGAGAACTTCATCAACACTTAGAGCTTCCAAGATTAGAGGAATACATCAAAGAAATTCACGAAGAAACCACACATCTTCAACATGAATCTAAGAACTTTAATCGACATTGAAGCTTAAGACTTGTTCCAAACCACTTGTAACTTGAAGTGTATTGTACTTGAGAAGGATTGTATCAGTTTGTAACGGGATTATTAATAAAAGTACTTAAAGTGGACGTAGGCTATACCCTTAAGCCGAACCACTATAAAATCGTTGTTGTTTACTGCTTTTCTGCTATTACTTGCTTGTAATTCTTTCCCGATCTATCGGGTGGTGCTTTCACAACTACACTTTACACACTGGGGTGTTAGCGTTCACATTTTGGCGTTAACATTTTACAAATGAATTTTTCCGTAAAGTATTAAAGATGATTGATTTGCAAATGAAGTTTTCAAATGAATATTTCAAGTAAAATTTATATAAGTTTCTATGAATGTATAATTTAAAGATATTATATAAATGGAAAAAATGATTTGCGAAGTTTAAGTATAGTAAAGTGCTTGACAAATAAATTTGAATCTCTATTTTGGAAGTATGGTTTGAAATATTTACTTGATTTCGAAGTATTAATAGTAAATTTATATGTTTATTTACTATTTGAGTTTTGTATTAAACCATAATAAATGTTTTTCCATTATTTGACTATTCATTCTAAAACAAGTGTTTAAAATATGTTATAAAGACATGAAATTTTATACTTTGATTTGGATATTTATTGTAAGATTTGAGTATACTATTAGTTTCAGTTTAATAATCTAGAGTTCATACTTATTTTAAAATAACGAGTCTAACATATTATCGAATTTAAGAAACTTTATTTAAAAGAAGTTTATCATAATGTTTTGATATAAACTTCTAACATTGTTCAAACTTTTTGGAAAATCCTTGCAAAATGCTAGGAAGATGTTTTAAATATATCTTATATTCTTGCTAAGTGAATGAGGTTAAATGTTTTAATTGAATTTTTAGACATATTGAAATATTTCTTTTCTCTTCAAGGGCAAATACCAAAAAATTAAATTTGTATTCTATAACCGAATTAAGTTATAAACTTAGATAAGACAGTAGGAGCTTAAGTGATATTTTATGAAACGATTCATTAATGACTTAAATCTTTAATGGAAAACAAATCATGTAAGTGATTGATTTTTATATAAATGAATGAATGGAAAGGTAAATGACAAGGACAAAATAATAGAATAAATTTAAGTAAATTTAAAATTCTTGTTGTTTAGCTGATGGGAAGTTTGAGAAAGAATACTTCTAATCGTTTGAGTTTGTATGAATAACCCCTTAAGTAAGTATCTGAGGCTGTTGAGCATAAGGTACACTTATTAGTTTATTTATCACCATTGTAAGATTAAAAGTTTTAAATCTGAATAAACCATTTGTATTGGTTGCCGTGGATGTGTGATGGATTCTTTGTTGCCTATGATGGTTATATTTTTGTTTGCATGTAATTGTGATATATTGTATGTTGTTTGTGCTATTGATTTGAAACAACTGAAATATTGTTCTTTCACATAACTCTTTTTTTTTGGCAAGGCCAGCTGGTTTTTATAGTGGACCGTCCACTTTTTATTACAACAAAGTAATAAAAACAAATAATGTACAGGAGGTTGGCCGATCGCCTAAACTACAAAGGTTTTATAGTTGACCGACCACTTACAACTCTTACACAGGCACCGCGCAGGGTGCACTCTTTGACATTCATGTTGCACAAGGCAAACACCATAACCATATACCAACTAACTCATTCATGTTGCACAAGGCAATCACATTAACATACACCAACTTAAACACAAAAGCTCTGATGCGTTCTAGTTACAAAAAGTAACAAGATACCATATGAAGAATACCCAGACCACCAACGACCAACCAGCCTTACAAACCAGCAGCAAAGCAAACAACCTACTGCAATTACGGTAGCAAAGACAGGAAGGACCAAGAGTTCCAGAAATTCAAGCAGAAAGCAAGAAAGTAAGAAATCAAACTTAACATTAACCAAATAACCAAATTCCAAACTTAACAAGACTAATACTGTTGAAGAGCATACCCAAACCAAACAGCAGGTAACTAAAGTCAAAGAAACCTCAAGAGTAAAACATCACATTCGATACCAAAGGGTACCAAAAACATAGCAGTAGTAGGAACAATGACCAACAAAGAAGACAAACAGAACCAAGGCAAAATCAAAACAAGGTGGCAAAGGAACGGAATACCACTCGAAGCCACTAAGCACCAGAAATCAAACACGAAGATGTTGCGACCAACACTAAAACCCAAAAACAGATCCAAAAAGAAACCTCCACCAAACAAAGCAAACCAACCACCGATAAGACCATAGATGAATAAGGACTTGAACGAAGACAACCAAAACCACAGATCGCCAATCCAGTTCAATAAACTGCCACTTCCGCTGCAGGCAGTCGCCAAGGATTGACCTGAACAAGGACCAAAGAACAACCGAACGGCTATCGAAAGACGGAAACATTGATGCAAGGTACGGAGAAGCGATACGTTTGTAATATAAGCAAGAATTTAAAGGATTTAATGAAGGGCGGGTTGCAAGCAATAACAATAGGGGAAGCTGGGGTTATGCGAGAAACAGAGAGAGTAATTAGGTTGAGAAAAGAAGCGGAAGAGCGAAAAAGGAAGAGGCGGTGGGAAGAAAAACCCTAGTCCCCATTGATGAAAACTTCAACCCTTATTTGGATTATATAAGTGAAATACAGGTTATGGAAGCAACAATTACTGCTTTTGTTTTCAAAAATAAAGTTTGTTTCCCCGACAAATAGGTTGGTTTTCAGATTATGGTTTTATAGCGATATTATATTGTTTTCCCGTGGTTTGGGAAGATTTACTATTGAAATATGATATATATATATATATTGAAATTATTGATATCATTATTTTTCGGTCGTATCCGCGTTGGGGAGAATTTGCCGAAATTTTAAGACTTAGAAAACCTTTGTAGAATTTGAGTTATTTTCAAATTTTATTAAAATTAAATATGTAGGTTTAATTGTTTATAAATTGACTATTTTAAATCAAAAATATAACAAATTTTGGATTGCTTCTTGTTTCTTTTCGAGGATGAAAAGTTTTGAGTCGGGGAAAGTGTAACAACCCATTTTTTTGAACATTTAAAAATATTACATTGAATATGATTTTTGAATAAAATTATTAGGAATAAAAAATTAATATTTTACTGATATAAATTAAATTATAATACAAGTTATGAACTTAAGTGAAACTTTTATTAACGAAACATGTTTGCAATAATGTTAGGATGATAACAAATGGTAGTGTGTATTTTAATAACATTGGTTTGAGTGAAATTAACAATTGTCTGAATGTAAATTTCCAATTGATGGGAATAATAAATGTTAATAAAGAATAATAAATGTTTCTTTATTAAATAAGAAATCATATGTTTATTTATTCGAAATGTTTGGTAGCTTAAAGATTGATTATAGAGACGAAAAACTATTATTTGGTAAGAAATGTATAATTCCTGTTTGTATCCAATAGTGTACAAATATGTTTAAATTACTATTAGATAGGAAATAATTGTTCTATTTCTCATTACATTTATTTTGTCCATTTTGAAATTCACCTTCGTAAACAATTGAAATTAATCTAATTGAATAATTTCAATTAATGGTAGAGAGTACATCAAATTGCAAATTAATAGGTGTAATTAAACGTAGCTTATGTTTTGTGAAAATATAAAGAAAGTTGATTTAATGAAAAGAACATTTATACCAACTAAACTCAATGTTTCATTTGTGAATGTAGATTTAATTTCATTAAAATAAAGAATAGAATGATTGACTTAAAGGAAGAAACATATGTATGTTTGAATTGTGTTTTAGCATAAAGATGGATTACATAAGTAGGAAAATAATTTGTTTAAGTAAGTTATTTATTATTCTGCCGAATAAACAACAAATTTATAAAGGTGTTTAATAAGTAAAGGAAACAATTATTCTATTTTTCATCTATTTTAGTTGTCTTCTTTGAAGTTTAACCTTGTAAGTAACTACAATTAATGTTATTGAAATATTTCAATTAGAATGGAAGAAAACGATGATTGCAATTAATAGATTTAATAAATGAAACACAACTTTGTGTAAAATAGAAAGGTTGTTTTAATGGAATTAAAAGATCATATTGGGAAAATCAAATTAAACGTTTTCATTTTTAAGGTAAGTAATTTTATTTATTATGCATAGATAAAAAACTAAATGCGTACAAATTTGAATATTATTTGAGTTAATGAAGTTAATTTGTTTACGTTTCAGTAATTGAATTTCAAAAAGATTGTGCGACGTACATGGTCCCTTCATTTCTTTTGTTATTAATTGTAGCATGTACGTTTTAAAATAGTTATCTCATTATTAATATTTGATCCGTTCATTTCTCCTTCTTTTTAATACCAGAGCCTAGACTTTTCGTTTGTATTTAATTCTTGCCACCTCATTTTCATGTATATAAAATTTCACTTTCCTTAGGTTTGCAAACTTTTCCATTCCTAGATACATTTCTTTATACATTAGTAATGCCTAAATCTTTCAAAGTAAAACATGACATTTATTTTTGTCTCTCCACCTTCATTTCCTAATTATTAAATAAACTGCTGCTTATTTCTTTCATTTACAGTGTATAATTGTGTTCTTTTTTTGGCTAAGTCTTATTGGGTTTTTAGACTAATAGGCTCCTTAGTAAACCTAAAGACCCTAGGAACCCTAAGAAACTTTGGATCCTTTCTTTTCCTACCCATTGACCATCTATCAAGTACATACTAATATTCCTCAGTTGAGAAAATTTCTGCATACTCTTCGTTTTCTTCTTCTTGCTCAAATCTGCAAAAAACTCCAAACCTCAAAACTCCTAAATCTCCAAATCAAATTTAATCATTCCTCCTTCAAAACCCTAGCCTACCTTTCTCCTCTTCCCGCCACCCACCTCCATCACCATCCACAACCCACGAGAGTAACCCATGGCCAAAGCCCTACCTTCCTTCTCCTCTTCTTTCTTCTTTTTCCCTTACCCTTTTCCCTCTTTCTTCTTCTTATTTCCATGGCTTCTATATTCCACTAAGCTACTTCAAATCAAATAATCCATTATTTTAAACCGTATATAATATCAATGGAGACAACTTTGTTGTTTAACCCTTCTTCGCATTTAGAATATTTCTATACAAAAACTCCATTTTTCAAGTCCTTTCTCGAGTCCAGTTTTGGCATAAACTATCTCATATTGTATCAATCATATCTCCTTCAAAAATGAACCAAATTATATGATTTTTATCAAACCATTTATAATTCCAGTGGCTTTAACTCTGTTTTATACTAATTTTTCAAATTCCTTAATTTTTTATGCCAGAAACTCAAATCTTTTCGAAGTATTTTTGAACTCAGATTTTCAACTTAGAAAACACCTCTGTTTGTTTTGACCATAACTTTCTCAAGGCAGAAGAATTTTGAGTGATCCTTTTTTGAAAATGGAGAGAAAATAATTTGTAACAACTTTCTAGTTAGTCACTTTTACAAATTCAGTAGTATTCTAGTCCGAACATATTCTTAAAGGTGACCTATTTTCAGGTTTTTCCATAGTTTGGATCTTGGGTTGTTTGAAGGTTGGAATCAGTTGAAACTTGTTTATTGATTCGCGTTCATGTCTAAGCTTTGTTGGATTTGCTTTGCATTTGGATCTTTTCTTGGAATCTCCATATTACTTTAGTTTTATTATCACTTCGTAGCCACGAAAGGTGAGCAAACACTCACAACTACTGTAACGTCCCGAAAATTTTCGACTTTCGAAAATTCAACATCGACACTCACTTTATCGACTGCCGAGAATTCGAAGGCCAAAAACCGGAATGTTATGGGTTTTTAAAAGAATTTAAGAAAAAGAAAGAAGAGAGAAAAAGAAGAAAGACAAAGAAAAATAGAGGGAAAAGAAGATAGACGATTTTTTAGAAAACAGAGAATTAGAAAAATAGAACGAAAAGAGAATAGAGGAAAAAGAAAACAACAGAAGAAAATAGGACGGGACAGAAAACAACAGAACAACATCAGAATCTCACAATTCGCAGCGGAACAACATATAATAATGAATGAATAATCTTTAAACAAAGAACTATATCAGTTATTACATTACATCACATTTCATTACATCATATCATCAGAGTGTACAACAACATACAACAACAACAGTGCAGCGGAAAAAGAAATACTATATAAACTAGTAATACGCCATGCCATCCAGCTTGCCTCCAGCAACTCCAGAATATCCAGAATATCCTGATAAACCTTAACTCTTGACTGCCCGTGTGGAAATTGGTGGGCACCCAGAGTTTAGGAAGGAAAACAATAAACTCCGAGTCAGTCATGTGACTGGTGTGAGAACTCAAAACAGTTTATTTAACTTTAAAATCAAAATAGAGGAATATTTTTAAATTCAATTCGCAATGCTTTTAAAAATGAGACTACCATAAGGCCTCCCGCACACACACACATGCAAACGCAGAATCGGAGGAGATTTCTCCTTATGATAGTCAAAGATGCTTGATACGCATTTAAAATAACATTTGATATTATTATTAGTGCATAGTGTATAACAAATTCATTTCGAAAGTAGAATATAAATCTTAGCCAACATACGACCATTATCGTATGCCTACTATAGCTACTATCCAAACAGTGGTGACCACCATAAGTGAATAGCAGGTTCTACAACTAATACCGTACAAGTTTCGTATTGGGAATTGGATTTCCAACAAATGGTCAGGCCAAGGAACTTCCCATTGCCACATGAGAATGCCTCTGGATGGACATCCTCGAGAACCAAACCGGATCTCTACCAACACAAGGCCGGGTTACTCCTAACCGAGTAACAACTGACCGAATATGCCATCCCCCGGTCCTTTGGGACCTTTATCAACCGAGCGCTCGTAATCAATTCACACAATCATAAAGTGTTTTCAACATGAGTAAGTATCTGGGCTCCATACCATGATACCACCCTTTTCCAGAAGGAAATGGACACATCCTAAAGGGTGCTACCCCTCATAACCTTGCCGCATCTTTCCTGTTTTGACCATTCACGGGGTGTGAGGCTCGACGAATTCACGTCCACAAAAACATACTTGATACAAAAGCCATGCTTTGGGTCAACAAATGATCAACACAATGATCACAAGGATAGACGATCAAATAAACGATCCTATCACAAAAAATCAACACAATGATCATTTCAGCATCACTCAGCATGTCACATTACCAAATTGGGAATATATCGCTGATAACTTCAACTATATAACCTCTGAGCTCATACGTCTCAGAGAAGGGTGTTAAGCTAAAAGAATAAATTCTCCGCCACCAACAGAAATATATTTGAAAGAAATCGGCTTTATATCTCAACTTGTAATGTCAGACATACAATCCATACAAGTCTGTTCCGGGCTCGAACAAAACCGAAGGCACTTACAAAGAAGTCCTTGCAATCCGGATATCCACAATCCTGATCGGATTTCCCATCACTTATGGAATCTCTATACCAGGAGCTACCCAGTGCAGAGACAATCGATAGGTCATCCTATCGCTCTCGCAAATACCGGTCTTCAACACCGATCTTCAATGCAATTCACAACGACGTATCACATATTCGGAATGGGTTATACGACCCCATGGTCCTTTCCCGGTTAACCCGAATAGTGAGCGCTTATTCAAAAATAAGTGTGCATTCAAATTCAACAATTCACATCAAATACCCATTCAAAGGGAAATACTGATAGTCGGCTATTGAACTATCAATGGATATGCATACATCACCAGATTCCAAATAATTTTCCAAATTATTTATTTTCCAAAATATCTTTACAAGATATATAATTTCAACTTCAAAAATAAATCAATATTTATTTTTAACAAATTCCCTTTCACATATAAATTCCATAATGAATTTATATCTCAAAATATCCATGCATATACGATTTCAATTATTCATTTCAATTTATCTTCAAAAGATAAATTCTATAAATTCACTTCATATTGGAAAACATTTCCATACTTATTTATAAATAAGTAATTCACAATCTTTTATTTTCAACACTTAGAAAATATTCCATATACTTAAATCGAATTAAGTATATATTCCATTTTTTTAAGGAAATCATTCACTTAACATATTTATTTGGGTCAAAACGAATGTTGCGTAAAACATCGTTACAACAACCCAACATCACTAGTATAGGGATTCGAAATTAAAATAGATATATAAATCCCAATACTATTCAAAACATTTTCTTTCGGAAATCATTTACTATAACAACAGTGTTATAGTCCATTATTTCCTTTTATTTCTCGAAAACGTCTATTTCAACAATAAATGTTGAAATCTATGGTTTCGAATCTCAACACATTTTAAAACATCGTTAGATCGTTTTAATTTTATTTAAAACATCACATTCAAACATTTTCTTTAACGTGTTATTCACTATTCAAAAACGTGAATATACTATGTTCACAAATTCCATTATTTCTATTCTTTTTAACTTAAAGGATTATTCACTATTCAAAATGTGAATATAACTCCATTAAATAAGTTATGACAATTAACTTATCAGAATAAGTTGTTTGCGGATTTATAAAACAACGTTTATAAATTCCATTTCTATTTATTTATAAAAACTTCCTTTTTATAAATTCCTTTATTCACCTATTCCAGTTTATAACTAAATTATAAACTAAACGTTCATATTATAAGTTAATTACTTATAAAACGATTATTTTACAAAATCGTTCCTTTAGAGACTTTCCAATTTATAAATCTTATAACTTATAAGATCCATTTATCTAACCAATCTATTCTTCAAATAATTTCACCAAATTTATAAATCTTACTATTTATAAATTTTCTTTTATAACTTCACAGTTTATAATTCTATAAATTTCATTCATTTATGAATTTCATTTTCACTTCATTCAAACACTTATAAAAACTCGTTTTATAAGTCAATATTTCAATTTATAAATATCCGTTTATAAATCTCTTAATATAAATCAATTTATATTATTCTTTTAAACGTCTTTAATTTCCTTTATAGTTTCACCATTTTAATTTATAAAATAATCAAATTTTATAAATCCTATTTTTAAACTTTTATAATATATTCAAAAATCCAATTTAAACTATTTTATAAAATCATAAATCCCCTATTTCTCAAAAATCAACTTTTAACTATATTTCTCAAAAATCAGCTTTAACTATATTTCACAAAAACCATAATTTTATAACTTATAAAATTATAACTTTTATTTATTTATAATGGATAAATTCCAGAAATAAAGTATATTTTCAAAAATCATTTTAAAGATCATTTTAAAATCCCAAAATCTGGGTCCAATGATGCTACACACCAAATAGTCAATCACGACTAACAACGATATCATATATCGATATGATAATCCATCAAATATCAAAATATCTGAAATAAAATAAATACTGTTGAGGAATCCAGTTGGATCCCTCCAACCTGTTTTCCTGCATCCAAAAACATTAGCACAATACCAATTTCGCTCCAGTACGAAATTATCGCGGTATATGTTCTTATTAAATATTATCCGCTTAATAACGGCGTAATAGGGTCTCATCCGCTAAACAAAAAATGCGGGAAATCAACAACTGCAATATATACATATGCCAATATATATATTGATATTATATATAATACCAATTTCACTGTTTATGAAATATTCGCGGTATATGTTTATAATAAATAACATCCGCTTACTAACGGCGCATAATGTCTATTTTAACAATCAATACATAACAATCATCATTCAAACATGCATTCAAATATTTTAAATCTAACTATTTAAAATAAAATCGAAACTGATTCGATTGAGTGAGAAGTTCTCACCTTGGTTTTAATTTCCGTTTTAGCTTTTATTTCGAATAAAATTAAACGCGCGTTTAATTTTACCCGAAATTCTCACTAACTCCAAACGACTCCAAACCAACTCCATCGCGTAGTGCTCGTCCATACGATTCCAACGCAACTGAGTTTGCATTTTTTCGACCTCGTATGAAAAAGTTATGTAATTTATAAGTTTGTACATGATTTTATAAACTAATTTCAACATAAACTTAATTAATTTATAACCTAAAGCAATCCAGGCCCTCAGATCTTGCTCCAACCTCATCACCACCGTGCATAGCTTCTTCCCCCTTGCGTTCTCATCTCCAGGAACGAATATGAGGCCGAACCCATAATATGTAATTAGGGTTAAATAATACTGCAAACACACTCGACTAGAACTCGATCGGGGAACTCCATTGCGAAGCCCCTCTCCACCACCATGCTCGGCCCCCCCTAGGTGAAGCTCGGCCTCATGTGCTGCGTGGAAATGCGTGCGCAGGCTCCAGTGAACGCGGCCCCCTATACGCCACCACATCGCTCCGTTTTACATCACAGCCGTTGAATCTCTAGCTCTCGATGCGCTCTACCTCTTTGTAGTTGATGGCTTCGTGAATCGATGAATGGATTGAGAGATTTTGAGGGAGGAAGGAAATTGAATTCTGGCCATTCATCTATAGGTGGCGGCTGCAGTTTTAATTTAGGGTTTAGGATATTTTTTTTTTATTTTTAATTTTGTGAAGAGAGAGGTGTATTTATAGAAAGAGCTAGCGTAAACACTATTCATCCCGGGAATTCCGAACTCCGATTTAGACGACGTAACCAGCGTACCTAGGGTTTATCCCGCGTTCCGAACACAATGGAATAGGTTTCGGAAGCTAATTCGGAAGTATGTGCGAGTTATGGCTGAAAACGCTCAATTTGAATTAAACCGATTTAAATCGATTTCTAGGCGTTTTAATTTGTACCAGACAAACGGTAAATCCAATTGACTTGAAATTTGAAATCTTACAATAATATCACATTACGGATCCGATGAAACTGGTTTCGTCGAAATCCGAGACTTTTTGAAAAATGGCTATTTTGACTCGCCAAATTTAAATTAAAAATAATTCGATGCGTTTCGAGCTGCCACGATCAAACGATAACTCCGATTGACACGAAAATTGAATTCCGGTAATAACTAACTATTACGGATCCAATGGAACTGGTTTCGTTCAATTCTGAGACTATCCAAAAATTGACTATTTTACAGTCGATTATTAAATATTAAAATATTCAATTTTCACAAATTAACTTTTAATTCGATTTTAAAAGTTCTAAAATATTTCTATAACTCCAGTATGATTAAATAAAATTTTCCAAATTATTTACAATCATTTTTAACTCAATTTTCAATTATTTCCATAATTTAACATATTAAATTATCGATTTAATTATTCAATTAAATCCAAAAATTCAAATAAAAATTTATTCGACTTATAAATTCACTTATTAATATTTAAAATTAATTAAATATTCAAATTTAAATTTAATAAAATTTCTGGGTCGTTACAATCTTTCCCCCTTAAAAGAATTTCGTCCTCGAAATTACAAGTAAGAAAGGTTACAAAATCTATTAATTTTCCAAAATTTATAATTAAACTTCTTACCATACTTTACTAAGTTTTCGAATCATACTTAGTTATCTTTTCAAAAACAACTTCTATTGTTTAACTTTCAACTTCAAAACAAAGTTAAGTTTTCAAAATTTTTCCCAATTTTCTCAAATTTTTCTAACGCCTTAAATTTTCGGAAAAATTCGCCATAGTCTCCTTTGCGCGGCTCGATCCGAAAAAAAAAATGACAGTATATATATCACAAATATACATCTCATCAAGTAATGAGGCATCCCGAAGGGAAAAAAGTGTAAAAGTACGATATTTAGTCCGAGATATGTACCTTATATTTTATTAGCAAGCATATACGGCTAATATAGCGCTAAAGCGAACTCCAAATGCGAAGCAAACGCGATCCACACCTACTAAACACTCAACAAACAACATGAGAACATGCACATATGCAAATAATCTCAATATACAACATATAGAAACATATATCTCCATAATAACTACATATGTCACATAGCAAATGCAACTAAACAACAAATGCAAACATCAACCAACTATAATCCATAACTAATAAATATTCATTTATATTCTCATTAATATTTAATGAAATGGTTTTCAATTTAAATCACATTTGATTCATTTACATTGGATGTTCTTACTAACATTCATTCTCAATTGTAATTAGTTTGCATTCACTAATTAAATCTAATTCACATTCAATTCTATTCAAATTTATTTATCTTCAATTTGAATTTCAATTACATAGCTTCCAATTTCATTAACTCTTAATGAATTTTATACAACCAATCAACAATCATATAACAACCAAAGTATATTAATTTCAACCAAATTCCTTTGCTTATATTCATTCATTTTTTTATTCAACTTCTAATAACATTAGATTTTAATGAATCAACACTTATATTCATTATTTTTTTTATCAATTATTTTCATTCAATCGATTAACATTCAATTCATTCATTCAATTCAATTACAAAGTTGAATTTCATTCATATACTCAAGTTCACATTCATTTAATCCACTTGATTATTTACAACTCATATTCATATAATTTTACTTCTTATATATATAAGTTTATTTCACAATTGTAAATCACTTTAATTATAATTTAATTCTTATAATTCCTTTGGTTATACAATTATTCTTTATTTAGATTATTCAAACAACTAAACAATCACTTATATACACTTTAATAATTTTGAAAAATTATTTCTTTATATATAAAATATAATCAAGGCAAAATTATTTCATTTACCCAATTAAAACAATACTGTGCCGAATTGTTCTATTCAAGTGTTTAGAAACCCCTTCGGCATAGTTTGACTGACCGTGCTGACGAAGGTTCATATGCCACTCAATAAACCAATCATCACAATATAAAACAATTTTTATTCACTAACAAATACGCTCTCATAGCTATTATTACACTCAAACTCAATCTAGAGTACTGCTGACTCCATCTCTAATGAGTAATACCCTACAGAACCATGGTTGTCGCTTAACCATAAGCTCTGATACCAAATGTAACGTCCCGAAAATTTTCGACTTTCGAAAATTCAACATCGACACTCACTTTATCGACTGCCGAGAATTCGAAGGCCAAAAACCGGAATGTTATGGGTTTTTAAAAGAATTTAAGAAAAAGAAAGAAGAGAGAAAAAGAAGAAAGACAAAGAAAAATAGAGGGAAAAGAAGATAGACGATTTTTTTAGAAAACAGAGAATTAGAAAAATAGAACGAAAAGAGAATAGAGGAAAAAGAAAACAACAGAAGAAAATAGGACGGGACAGAAAACAACAGAACAACATCAGAATCTCACAATTCGCAGCGGAACAACATATAATAATGAATGAATAATCTTTAAACAAAGAACTATATCGGTTATTACATTACATCACATTTCATTACATCATATCATCAGAGTGTACAACAACATACAACAACAACAGTGCAGCAGAAAAAGAAATACTATATAAACTAGTAATACGCCATGCCATCCAGCTTGCCTCCAGCAACTCCAGAATATCCAGAATATCCTGATAAACCTTAACTCTTGACTGCCCGTGTGGAAATTGGTGGGCACCCAGAGTTTAGGAAGGAAAACAATAAACTCCGAGTCAGTCATGTGACTGGTGTGAGAACTCAAAACAGTTTATTTAACTTTAAAATCAAAATAGAGGAATATTTTTAAATTCAATTCGCAATGCTTTTAAAAATGAGACTACCATAAGGCCTCCCGCACACACACACATGCAAACGCAGAATCGGAGGAGATTTCTCCTTATGATAGTCAAAGATGCTTGATACGCATTTAAAATAACATTTGATATTATTATTAGTGCATAGTGTATAACAAATTCATTTCGAAAGTAGAATATAAATCTTAGCCAACATACGACCATTATCGTATGCCTACTATAGCTACTATCCAAACAGTGGTGACCACCATAAGTGAATAGCAGGTTCTACAACTAATACCGTACAAGTTTCGTATTGGGAATTGGATTTCCAACAAATGGTCAGGCCAAGGAACTTCCCATTGCCACATGAGAATGCCTCTGGATGGACATCCCCGAGAACCAAACCGGATCTCTACCAACACAAGGCCGGGTTACTCCTAACTGAGTAACAACTGACCGAATATGCCATCCCCCGGTCCTTTGGGACCTTTATCAACCGAGCGCTCATAATCAATTCACACAATCATAAAGTGTTTTCAACATGAGTAAGTATCTGGGCTCCATACCATGATACCACCCTTTTCCAGAAGGAAATGGACACATCCTAAAGGGTGCTACCCCTCATAACCTTGCCGCATCTTTCCTGTTTTGACCATTCACGGGGTGTGAGGCTCGACGAATTCACGTCCACAAAAACATACTTTATACAAAAGCCATGCTTTGGGTCAACAAATGATCAACACAATGATCACAAGGATAGACGATCAAATAAACGATCCTATCACAAAAAATCAACACAATGATCATTTCAGCATCACTCAGCATGTCACATTACCAAATTGGGAATATATCGCTGATAACTTCAACTATATAACCTCTGAGCTCATACGTCTCAGAGAAGGGTGTTAAGCTAAAAGAATAAATTCTCCGCCACCAACAGAAATATATTTGAAAGAAATCGGCTTTATATCTCAACTTGTAATGTCAGACATACAATCCATACAAGTCTGTTCCGGGCTCGAACAAAACCGAAGGCACTTACAAAGAAGTCCTTGCAATCCGGATATCCACAATCCTGATCGGATTTCCCATCACTTATGGAATCTCTATACCAGGAGCTACCCAGTGCAGAGACAATCGATAGGTCATCCTATCGCTCTCGCAAATACCGGTCTTCAACACCGATCTTCAATGCAATTCACAACGACGTATCACATATTCGGAATGGGTTATACGACCCCATGGTCCTTTCCCGGTTAACCCGAATAGTGAGCGCTTATTCAAAAATAAGTGTGCATTCAAATTCAACAATTCACATCAAATACCCATTCAAAGGGAAATACTGATAGTCGGCTATTGAACTATCAATGGATATGCATACATCACCAGATTCCAAATAATTTTCCAAATTATTTATTTTCCAAAATATCTTTACAAGATATATAATTTCAACTTCAAAAATAAATCAATATTTATTTTTAACAAATTCCCTTTCACATATAAATTCCATAATGAATTTATATCTCAAAATATCCATGCATATATGATTTCAATTATTCATTTCAATTTATCTTCAAAAGATAAATTCTATAAATTCACTTCATATTGGAAAACATTTCCATACTTATTTATAAATAAGTAATTCACAATCTTTTATTTTCAACACTTAGAAAATATTCCATATACTTAAATCGAATTAAGTATATATTCCATTTTTTTAAGGAAATCATTCACTTAACATATTTATTTGGGTCAAAACGAATGTTGCGTAAAACATCGTTACAACAACCCAACATCACTAGTATAGGGATTCGAAATTAAAATAGATATATAAATCCCAATACTATTCAAAACATTTCCTTTCGGAAATCATTTACTATAACAACAGTGTTATAGTCCATTATTTCCTTTTATTTCTCGAAAACGTCTATTTCAACAATAAATGTTGAAATCTATGGTTTCGAATCTCAACACATTTTAAAACATCGTTAGATCGTTTTAATTTTATTTAAAACATCACATTCAAACATTTTCTTTAACGTGTTATTCACTATTCAAAAACGTGAATATACTATGTTCACAAATTCCATTATTTCTATTCTTTTTAACTTAAAGGATTATTCACTATTCAAAATGTGAATATAACTCCATTAAATAAGTTATGACAATTAACTTATCAGAATAAGTTGTTTGCGGATTTATAAAACAACGTTTATAAATTCCATTTCTATTTATTTATAAAAACTTCCTTTTTATAAATTCCTTTATTCACCTATTTCAGTTTATAACTAAATTATAAACTAAACGTTCATATTATAAGTTAATTACTTATAAAACGATTATTTTACAAAATCGTTCCTTTAGAGACTTTCCAATTTATAAATCTTATAACTTATAAGATCCATTTATCTAACCAATCTATTCTTCAAATAATTTCACCAAATTTATAAATCTTACTATTTATAAATTTTCTTTTATAACTTCACAGTTTATAATTCTATAAATTTCATTCATTTATGAATTTCATTTTCACTTCATTCAAACACTTATAAAAACTCGTTTTATAAGTCAATATTTCAATTTATAAATATCCGTTTATAAATCTCTTAATATAAATCAATTTATATTATTCTTTTAAACGTCTTTAATTTCCTTTATAGTTTCACCATTTTAATTTATAAAATAATCAAATTTTATAAATCCTATTTTTAAACTTTTATAATATATTCAAAAATCCAATTTAAACTATTTTATAAAATCATAAATCCCCTATTTCTCAAAAATCAACTTTTAACTATATTTCTCAAAAATCAGCTTTAACTATATTTCACAAAAACCATAATTTTATAACTTATAAAATTATAACTTTTATTTATTTATAATGGATAAATTCCAGAAATAAAGTATATTTTCAAAAATCATTTTAAAGATCATTTTAAAATCCCAAAATCTGGGTCCAATGATGCTACACACCAAATAGTCAATCACGACTAACAACGATATCATATTTCGATATGATAATCCATCAAATATCAAAATATCTGAAATAAAATAAATACTGTTGAGGAATCCAGTTGGATCCCTCCAACCTGTTTTCCTGCATCCAAAAACATTAGCACAATACCAATTTCGCTCCAGTACGAAATTATCGCGGTATATGTTCTTATTAAATATTATCCGCTTAATAACGGCGTAATAGGGTCTCATCCGCTAAACAAAAAATGCGGGAAATCAACAACTGCAATATATACATATGCCAATATATATATATTGATATTATATATAATACCAATTTCACTGTTTATGAAATATTCGCGGTATATGTTTATAATAAATAACATCCGCTTACTAACGGCGCATAATGTCTATTTTAACAATCAATACATAACAATCATCATTCAAACATGCATTCAAATATTTTAAATCTAACTATTTAAAATAAAATCGAAACTGATTCGATTGAGTGAGAAGTTCTCACCTTGGTTTTAATTTCCGTTTTAGCTTTTATTTCGAATAAAATTAAACGCGCGTTTAATTTTACCCGAAATTCTCACTAACTCCAAACGACTCCAAACCAACTCCATCGCGTAGTGCTCGTCCATACGATTCCAACGCAACTGAGTTTGCATTTTTTCGACCTCGTATGAAAAAGTTATGTAATTTATAAGTTTGTACACGATTTTATAAACTAATTTCAACATAAACTTAATTAATTTATAACCTAAAGCAATCCAGGCCCTCAGATCTTGCTCCAACCTCATCACCACCGTGCATAGCTTCTTCCCCCTTGCGTTCTCATCTCCAGGAACGAATATGAGGCCGAACCCATAATATGTAATTAGGGTTAAATAATACTGCAAACACACTCGACTAGAACTCGATCGGGGAACTCCATTGCGAAGCCCCTCTCCACCACCATGCTCGGCCCCCCCTAGGTGAAGCTCGGCCTCATGTGCTGCGTGGAAATGCGTGCGCAGGCTCCAGTGAACGCGGCCCCCTATACGCCACCACATCGCTCCGTTTTACATCACAGCCGTTGAATCTCTAGCTCTCGATGCGCTCTACCTCTTTGTAGTTGATGGCTTCGTGAATCGATGAATGGATTGAGAGATTTTGAGGGAGGGAGGAAATTGAATTCTGGCCATTCATCTATAGGTGGCGGCTGCAGTTTTAATTTAGGGTTTAGGATTTTTTTTTTTATTTTTAATTTTGTGAAGAGAGAGGTGTATTTATAGAAAGAGCTAGCGTAAACACTATTCATCCCGGGAATTCCGAACTCCGATTTAGACGCCGTAACCAGCGTACCTAGGGTTTATCCCGCGTTCCGGACACAATGGAACAGGTTTCGGAAGCTAATTCGGAAGTATGTGCGAGTTATGGCTGAAAACGCTCAATTTGAATTAAACCGATTTAAATCGATTTCTAGGCGTTTTAATTTGTACCGGACAAACGGTAAATCCAATTGACTTGAAATTTGAAACCTTACAATAATATCACATTACGGATCCGATGAAACTGGTTTCGTCGAAATCCGAGACTTTTTGAAAAATGGCTATTTTGACTCGCCAAATTTAAATTAAAAATAATTCGATGCGTTTCGAGCTGCCACGATCAAACGATAACTCCGATTGACACGAAAATTGAAATCCGGTAATAACTAACTATTACGGATCCAATGGAACTGGTTTCGTTCAATTCTGAGACTGTCCAAAAATTGACTATTTTACAGTCGATTATTAAATATTAAAATATTCAGTTTTCACAAATTAACTTTTAATTCGATTTTAAAAGTTCTAAAATATTTCTATAACTCCAGTATGATTAAATAAAATTTTCCAAATTATTTACAATCATTTTTAACTCAATTTTCAATTATTTCCATAATTTAACATATTAAATTATCGATTTAATTATTCAATTAAATCCAAAAATTCAAATAAAAATTTATTCGACTTATAAATTCACTTATTAATATTTAAAATTAATTAAATATTCAAATTTAAATTTAATAAAATTTCTGGGTCGTTACAACTACTAGATTTTTTTTATGTTAGTTAAATTGAACTTATGATGTGATTAGAAATTGACTGGTTGCTGTTTAGTATATTTAAAATTGTCATTCCAGTTAAATCTGAATTTTATTGAATTAATGTGCCATTTAATTTAATATTTAAATTTAAATTTCCAGTTAAATACCTGTTAATGATAACTAGTAAATTGTTGGTAGTCATTGGTCGATTTCAATGATGATTGTGTTAAATGTTAAATTTTTGATATTTGGGTGATTGTATGGATGTTATTGTGAATTTTGGATGAATGTATGTTATTTATGTCTATATCTCTGTACCCCAATGGGTTGAAATGATACATACCCGAGCGATCTTATAGATTAGGGAAAAATCGTTATGGGTTGAAGTGATAAACCTAACGGTTTTCATTGATTTGAAAATGTTGATTTTTGGTACTGGTTTAAATGACATATACCCATATAATTTATTGAATTTGGATTTTATTTGGAATTGAATTATTTGAAGGGTTCAAGTTAATTCAAACTTCGGATTTGTTTTAATTAGATGATTAAGATTGATATTTCAAATTATTTAAAACCTTTTAAATAATTATATTCACGTTGTACACTTGATAGGAGGTGAAAATTCCGTAACATCGATAAAACCATTACATTAAAATTTATATTTTATTTATTTTAATTTGACTTACATAAGATCTTTTAGTTCTAACTCGAATGTTTTATATTGTCATTATGCTCGGGTCAGTTTGAGCTTTTTAGTGAATTGAAGACTATTTTTTGGAGGACGAAGACGAAGATTCAGTATATTATTGCTATTTATTATTCCACTACATTTTGTGTTCCACTGCATTATTTGTTTATTTCTGATGTATGTATAACTCTGATTTGAGTTGTAAAAGTGTAATCAAATGTTATCTATAAAACAGCTTCATGAAATGTGTATTTGATTATTATATTTTGTTGTTCCGCTGCGAGATTCTGTGTTTTGTTTCTTCCTTATTTTCCGCATCAATATTCTTCACTTTTGAATGGTTTGAGTTTGACATGTATGGTTTATTGTCGATTTGAACCATCCAAAAAGGTGGGTCGTTACATTATATAAGAATTGTATGAGAATAAGACTGATAAAAATACAATCAAAATACATCATCTCACTATAAATAGTGTACTACATGATACATAATACAGTACATGGCCTTATATATATAATTATTGAAGTCCATAAAACACTATGTTAATAGCTAAAGATCGTTGTCCTGAAGATCACGGTCTCCATGCTTCCAAAGATCCAGCCGTCTTGCTAAAATTCCCCAAATACCTAACTCTAGTCCCACTTATAGAGAAAAACGAGGGTTAGACGGAATTATGATGAGGAGGCTATCTCTAAGTATAATTTATACATGTAACCTATATACTTTTAATAAACGTGAGCAGGGATCTATGGGTAATACTAATCATACCTCCTCTAGCCCTATCCATATACCAACAAGTCAGGATAATACATGGTTATATTATTTAGATAGTACATACCATAACAAACTATTCTACTGATAACATGATAAACAAGCGTAGGGTAATGCTCCACTTCGTGGTAAATGGTGTCATAGATCCCCCACTCCTGGTCGAATCCAAAATGTAAACCAAATGCCACCATATAGAAATGTTACATCCAAGCATCTCCATATCCAATACCCTATAAGAATTATATACAAGTAATAACTTATGTCAATGCTATTTGGACATCTAGAACCGATATCTATGTGATAAGTTTCCATCATCCACCATGGAAAATAAATTGGAGTCACCTCGACTGTTCGCTCAAAGTTAGCACTGATTCATGTAGGTCTCATCTCAACACTATTGTTATGGACATTATTCGACCTACTTTGAAAGGCATCCCGATCTCTCTTCGCCCCTGCTCCAAGATCTCATCTATAGATCATGCCATCTCTATGATGCAATGGATTCCCTCATCAGCATTGTATCGCCTTGGTTGTCAGTATCAGAATGCCAGAGTCGTATATAACCACCCAATTCCTTTTATAAACTTTCCCACATGTATGTACGATACTGATTTGACTTCCTTCTTGGGTGGATCATCGAACCTTTCTTGAAGTGCCTCACTCAAATTGATAGCCCAAAATCAGGCATACCGAAACTATGTATATATATTGTGCAAATTGCATCTCTATAAATGTGTGCGTGTATAATATCCCACGCAATAATTGGTAACCCCATGTCAGGCATACCAAAACTACATATAAGTCATTTAAAACACACATTTATCAATTTATATAATATATTCCGTGCACCAAAGGTTAGCCCCAAGCCAGATAAATAATTTTTGGTGGCCTCAAGTCGGGCATACCGAAACTATATATAAACACTTAAACCACATATCAATAAATATGAATAAATCAAAAATGTATAGACGTGTGCATGTATAATAACCCATCCAACAACATAGAGCCAATACACATGCATTGCATACAACTAGATACACATATGTAACCAACAACCAAAGTAACAAATCCATTATCTTAATATCAACCACAATTCACACATACTGACATAGAAATAATTCAACCAACCATCAATAGGAGAATAAGAACATATGTCCAAATCATGTATTCAATATCTAACTAGGATCTCAGACAACTAGTCTATACCAATTGATCCATACCACCCAAACACAAACAGAGATACACACACATATGTAAAATACAAAAAAGGTTAATTTGGGGATTTATACACATATGTAAAATACAAACAATTATTCCCCCTAGCTTATCATAAGTTTGTAATTGTCCAAAATCAAACAAAAGCGTGTCATGTCCTAGAAAACCTGGATATGGTCGCAATATCGAAAATCATACTTTATTGGACCTCATACGCAAAAGATATAAAGTGTATAGGAACATAGATTATTTTAAGGGGCATTTCATCATAAGGACAAACTTCACAGTCCAATTAGTTTCTAGGACATACATTCAAAGAAATTACTTTCAAGGCCAAAATCAGTAGAATAATTACTTTCAAGGACAAAGTCGGTAGTCCATTTACTTTCAAGGACATAATTTCATAAGTTTTTAGGCCGTAGAAACTAATAATTTTACGTTTTGTCCTTGAAAGTAATTATTTTCGTTGTGTGTCCTAGAAACTAATTCCACTTGCTAAAGAGGCCCTTGTGGCTAATTTCCACTTATTTTAATTAAATATTAAATAATTAATAATTAATCTTAATTACTTTTAATTCTACTTTCTCATTCAATATTCCTACTCCTAAACCAACTTGACCCCTTCTCATTTGAGCCCCCGTGGTTCCGCCCTCCGACCACCGAGTCGGCCGCCACCACCTCTATTTATACCACCTAATACTCCTCTATCCCTGAACTTGACTCACACCTCCACTCAATGATTCTATCGTTGCCATTAACAAAAATTTAGACAAACCCTAGATCCTTTACAACTACCACTATGACCACTCGGATTACTATTGAGCAACCCATTTCCTTCCCCTTTCCTTCCAACGATGCATCTAACCACGTCCTTACCACCTCTCCTAGTCTCCCTTACCAAAACTTGACCTAGGCACCATCAATAGTGAGCAACCACTAGACCACCCCTTTATAACACTACAAGCACTGCCTTAACTCCCTGAATGCCTTGCCACCATCATTGTTATCTCATAAAGATCTCTAGTTGAAGAGGGAGGATGATTGCATGCATTTTATTTTCAAATCTGTATAGCATTTTTTTCTGATATCTTTTTGAAGAAGAAGCACAAATGATATTATTAGGAAGGAAATATTATATGTATTTTTTACATTATTTAATTAAGTCTCTTTTATGGTTCGGGCTCGTACAACTTATAGGATAGTCTCTCCCACGATGATTTCGACATCATGCTTTATCACATTTTTCTCCTCACGATGGTATGTAATATTGCACCATTCATGACAAAGTCCCGAGATGCAATTGCATGCATTTCGAAGTCATATTGGTCGTTGCATCATCCAATTCCATAAATTATTCAACGACATAACTCGTATTGTTTTTCTCTTTCCAAAACTTGAACTGCCTGCTATGATTCCACTGGGCCTAGCTGTGCATGTATATCCATACAATATGTACAGCTACTTATAAATCCAGAAAATAACATAATATCAAACCTACCGATATTTATACTCAAAACTCTTTTAAATGAATATTCCAAACTCGACGGATGAAGTCCCAAGTTCTTATTCATTCATCTTCAAAAGCTAACTTTTTAGGTATTTGATTAAAATTAATTAATAATTAAATTAATTATTAAATCTTAGGCAATTGAAAATACGGGTTGTTGCACTCAGCCACGCATAATAATTTTGTCTTCAAAATCCTATAGAGTGGAGCAACACATTCCACTAGCTTAGCACCCACTAACCTAAACAATTAATACCATCCATCAATGTTAGCATTTATGTTACTAACATAGAAACACACAAGCCCTATGCAACTATCATGCACATATCTCTATGAACAACTAAGCCATCAATCACTAGTAAATATGTAAGGCATGTCATATACTACCATGCTATGCTCTAAATGCTTTACTCCTAACAAATCAACATTTAGTCATGAAAAAATTCGGCAACGTCTCTTTTACATGATATTTGTATTCCCAACACCCCAATTGTAATATATTGCATAGCCAACAATATAAATCATATCTAATAACATATATCTAATACACATCATAACATATATCACATCTATCATCTGTACCTCTTTATGCAACTTATTAGCAAATAACTTACCATTTAGATGCGATTTAAAGCAAGCAAGCTTCCATGTAGCCACACCATTGCTTCTATGTACTTAGCTTTTACTCAAAATGTGATATTGTAAGTGCGTCTTAAATTTATTTACAAGCATACATGTTCATCCTAGCACTCACTAGAATTCTAACATAAACACATGTCAATAAAGCCACTTCATAAGAACATGTTTACTCTAAGTTAGTCTAACTATATACTTAATGCACACTTATAAACTTGTATAACATGTACAAACTCCTTTTCCATACAACTAGAAGCTATCATACATAGAACCATATATAGTTATATGCATATAAATATGTCCATACATACATGCAATGTAACAAGCTTCGGGAAATATATATGTTATGTACTAATTTATCAAACTAAGCCTTTTTAGTATGCATCAAAATGAATAGCATCCTCCATATTTATTTATAAACAGTCTATACTCTATATTTGTATCAAAATCATAATTTTTCTCATTTCTATTTACAAAATAGGCTATCACATGTAATAAATAAAAAACCCTCTTTCAAAGCTTCTTTAAAAATCACATTCATTCACAACTGACTCATTCTTACTTAAATGAATCAACTTACAATTCCTTAAAAACTATCCCACCTAGTATACATATTTAAAACTCGTTTATATCCCAAACCATTACAAGGCAGTTTTAATTCATTAAAATATGGTTCTTTTATTCACTAAATTTCCAAATGAGTTTCAGTTTGTTTTAAAATTACTAAATGGTCTTAGTCTCTTTACCATATCATCTACATGATTTGATGTAAACCATTTCAAGTTACTAATCAACTTAATGCTTACTAACTTTTCAAATACATGGTTTAAGCTTCAATTAAAAAACCACTTATGTATATATGTCTTCCATCATTAACTTATTCCTCAGTATGCATCTCAAATAAAAATTGAACAAATAATAGGCAACCACAACTAATGAATACACAATAACCATAGTTAAGCCACATCTGAGCAGTCATTTAAATAATGATTAAACAAACTTTCATGCAATAAGGAGCAGTAAAAACATTATTCAAACAATTAACAACTAACCCGTAATAAAAAAAGAACATTAAACAACCAACCACAATTGCAAAACTATAATAAACAATTACAACACAACAACAAAACATTTCGCTTCGACATAAATGAGCCCACTCGATCTCATAACAATACCTAAGTTGTGCAACTTCTCTTAAGTGAGATACATGCAAGACCAAGCATTCCTATTATCGAAACGGTAAGTTGACTTAATATTTTTAGATTATCGATTTTTATGACTATTGGACAAAACTAACAATCACTGTATTAACTCTCTCATCCTTATGAATCAATTCATTCTCCTAAGAAGAAAGTTTAACAAATAAATAACTTGTTAATTTTCTTATAAAAAATGTCCAAGGCTTGATCGAGTTCGAACTCATCATGACTACACAATGGTAACAAGGAGAATTCACAACACTCGACTAGTCAAGCATTAGACCGCCACTTAAAGGATTAACCATGTTAACAAAAAACCTATACTTACTGAAAAATCTGCATTTTCTAAAAAATCATAAAAATCCGAAGGCTCTTTTGATGGAAATTTTTGTAGATAGAGTTAACCAGTTTGACTATATATCAGGATCTAGTCCATCAAAATCAATTCTGATTGATCCAATCAATAAAGTAAATAATACTAATATAAGCATGGGAACAATGACGATAGTTTTGGGCATTCACTTAATTTTATTAGGTGTAAGTGCTTTCTTTTAGTATCCAAGGCTCTATATTTCGGAGGCGTGTATGATACTTGGGCACCCGTGGGGAGATGTAAGAAAATAGGAAGTCCTTATTCGAGCTACCTTTAAGATTAACTAATTCTAGTTGCCAACAAATCCTATTTATCGATAACTACCTTTGGTTCCTTTTGTTATACGGGTATCATCTGAGGGTAGACCAATAACTCTTGTGCATTGGTTCTTAGGAACATTGTAGCACTAATGTCAGAGTCCTATCCGCCAGAAATGATGTTCTCAAGAAACAACTCACATAGTCTTGTCACTTATGGTCTAGCAACTCAAAGTCACACCCCATAACATAAAAGTGTCTTTATTAGTCAATCTAGAGGTCAAATACCACTTATTTCCCCTTATAAGCAACTAAAAAACTTTACTTGGAGCCTAATTCTAAGTAACCCTTCTTTGATCGATCTAATACTGGCGCTTGTGCATCAATTCTGGATGGTAGAACTCTAAGGTCAACTCAGCCTAAAGTCAAGAAATCAAAATGATCTCCAAATGGACGACTGACCTAGTTTGACACATACTCATGGATCCATGCCAAGAATAACAATCGTGTCTCCATGGCATGAATTACATGACCTAACACCTCTCCGAATGCTATCACACTCATTCGGTTGTCAATAGGTCAATTTGCTTTAGCCTTTCAGCAAAGACTCACATCATCTCCCTTTCAAGTATGTTAGCACTTTTGTTTCAGAATCACATCAAGGTAGAGAATCCTAGTCGGCTCTTTTCCAACCTCAATCTCCACACAAACCCAGACCTAATGTAGCATACCTAAGCTAAGTGTTTTGGCGAATTTAATTTCCCTATGCAAAGCTGAAATTCTGAAGTCATGGGAAGCAAGGACCTCGAATCACCTTGGTTATCGTTGATAGAGATCCTTCTATGAGAAGAGATGCAACTAATGATCCTACAAGTGATATATAGAACGAATCCTTCCCTGAAGGGCAGCGCCTCCTATATGAACGCATGAGTAAATAATTCTATACTATGAACTTGACTTCTTCACCTATGTTACATTAATTGTTTGTTCTCATGAGCAGCAACTCCTCTTTGCTTGTGCCTAACAAACATCAAGTTATAGTCATATGAAATCAATCTATATAGCTAACTCTCTATTGATGTCTACTCAAATCATCCAGCGTCCTCATTTACAACATACTATATCCCCCTACCCATGTGATAGTAAACTAATAAAAGCAAGGAACAACTACAACTTATATCGAACCAAATTCGATACCAATTAACTTCATCTTCGAGCAAACTCTACTAAGATTAGTCAATCCCATGTAGGATTCCACACTATTGTCGATCTCTCTTCTATAAAGTACCACCTATTCGAGCTTTGCTGAAAATCGTTTCAACGCTGGCCTTCTTTCTACATCTTGCATATGCGTCAGTGTATAAAGATATGGTTATAGGTTCTTAAAAAAGCTCGAGTACAGCCAAAAGACTCCCACCCATAACAGGCTAGCTATCAAGATTAGGGAAGCTTCTTGATTGAACTTATAAAGTCAAGTCTTAGAACAAGAAGTACAATACTTAATTCGCCAGTTTCAATTTTTCTCATTACCACACTTCAGCTCATATCTCCCCAACTCTATATAGATGCATGCATATACTATATGATAAAGATTTAATAAAATACAAATTAATTCTCTCAACATTCTGTCCATCGCAGAGTATCCATTTCTTAAGTGCCCTTACCATTTATGTGTACAATGCTTCCTCAAGTGTCCATATGTCATTGCCGAGGAACCATGATTACATATGGCTCTAACGATTCACTTATGTACGCCTAGGACATATTATACTCTAATCTGGTCCACTTATTATTTAATAGGATAACTGACTTTGATACCAAGTGTAACGACTTACCATTTACGATACCTTGAATCAATGCTAAGCAACTATATATGATTCTAGACATCGTAAGTGATATACCATCGAGGTAAATTTAAACAAAAGCCATCTGACATGATATATTTTTATAATCTCACAATGGAGTAATAATATACATTAAACTAACATATACGTATATATAATATGAGAGACGTTCTATATAGCATGGTATGAGAATAAAATCGATACAATAGTACAATCGAAATCATCTAAATACAAATAGTTACTAAATGATAAATGAAATAAAGCATGTGGTCTCATACATAAATAATGTCTAAAGTGCATATAACAGTATATCAATAACTAAAAATCACAGCCTCTATGCTTCTATAGATCCAGTTATCCTACGAACATGCCCTAAATGCCTGACTCTAGGCCTACTTGTGAGAGTAACTGAAAGTTGTTCAAAAAGAAAAAGTAGAGAATATGAGGGTCAGGCAGAAATTTGACGAGGGGGCCATCTCTAAGTATGGTATAGACAAGTAATCATATACTTCTAAAAAATTTAAGCGATGATCTATGGAATCATGGATAATACTAATCATACCTAGTCCTACTCTATTCATATACCAACAAGTCAAGATAATACATAATAATGGTTCCATTACTAAAAAAGTACAAACTATAACATGCTATGATATTGATAATATGGCAAATAAGTGTAGGAGTAATACTAAACTCGATGATCAATAGTGTCATAAATCTCCCAATCCCACGTAAATATGAAATTTAAAGAAAATACAAACATATAATTATGTTATTCATCAAAGAATCTCCATATCCAAACCCCCTATAAGAATTGAATATGAGTTGTACCTTATGTTAGTGCTATTTGAATATCTAAAACCAATATCTATGCGAATTGCCATTACCCACCATAGAGAATGCATTAGAGTCAACTTGACCATTCACTCCAAGTTATTGTCTCATATATCCAATCTCAACACCTAGTGCTATGGATAGTATACAACCTACTTTAAGAAATCACCCTAATCTCTTTTTTCTCATGCTTTGAGATCTTTTCTGAAGGTTGTGTCATCTCTATGATGTAATGGATTCACTCATTAGCATTGTATCCCTCCAGCTGTCTACAATGACATACCAGAATTATATGTAATTGCTTAAATTTACATGCACACTTTCACGCACATATATACGACACCGAGGTATAATCGTTCTCGAGTGGATCATTAAATATTTGTTGAAATGCCTTATACAAATATGTAACCCCAAATCAAGCACACCAAAACTATGTTTCTGTATTGCATAAAATGCATATCTATAAATGCATATGTATGTATGTATAAATATCCCATGCAATAATTTGTATCCCCAAGTCGGGCATTAAAAAACTACATATAAATTGCATAAACTACGCATCTATAAATATATATAGTATATTTTATGCGCCAATCGGCAACCCTAAGTTAGAAATGCCAAAGCTATATATATTTCTTAAACTTTGTACCAATAATTATATAATATTTTCCTTGCACCTTCTGATAGCCCCAAGTTAGGCATAGCAAAACAATATATAAATGCTTAAACTATGTATCAATAAATATGTATAAAGCATACAAACTATATACATATTTATGTGCATGTGTGTGCATGTATGCGTGTTTGATCCAATGATATGGAGCCAATAAACGTATCATGCACTATATATACACATAGGAAACCAACAACAAACAGATCCATCATCTTAGTATCAACAAAAATTCATACATAAAATCGTAGAAATAATTCAACCAATCATTAATAGAGGAATAAGCACATATGTCCAAATCATTTATTCGATGTTTACTTAGGACATAGGATCTTAACTAACTAGCCCACGTCGAATTGATCCATATCAAACTAGACACACAATATATATACATACATATATACATACATACATATATATATATATATATATATATATATATATGTTTGTGTACCTTATACGTCATTTTGTATCAGCATGGTATAACTGTACAGTATATGTGAATATGAAGATTTAAACACATATGTAAAATATAAACAACTATCCTCACTCGCTGTATTGGCATTTCTTAATTGTCCAAAACCAAATAAAAGCTATGCCATGTAGTAGAAAATATCAGATACATTTGCAATATCGAGAACTCCAGTTCGATTGCACCTCATATGCGAAAGATATGAGTTTTGGAAGCATTTATATTATTTTAATTAATTAATTGTCAACTTAACTTCATTAATTAACAATAATATCTACAATTGTTAATCCATTCCCCATTCAATTTTCGGTTCTTGAACCAAGACGATCCCTCCTCTTTTGAGTTATCATTGCTCTCCCTCCATGCATTGAGTCGGTCATCGCTACCTTCGTTCAAACTACAAATGCCTTCTCAATCCCTAAACATCACACCTATCTCCTCTCAATGACCATATCTCTAGTAACAACAATTTTGGCGAACCCTAGTAGCTGTACCATCGCCACTACGGCCACTTCGACCTCATAAACCAACCCTATATCCTTCCGCTTCCGATGATGCATCCAACTGCACCTTCTCCTCCCCCTTCAGCCTTCTCTACAAGAACTCAACCTAGGCATGATCGATGGTGAGCACAATCAGACCACCCCTCTCTAACATCGCAACCTCTGCGTCGACTCCAAGAATGTCATATGGCCATCGTCGTCTCACGACGATCTTTAGTTGAGGGAGGATGGTTGTGTGCATTTTTATTTTCGAACCTGGGTATCATTTGCATTTGATATTTTTTAGGAATGAGCACAAAAATATTATTATGAAGGAGATATTATATATATATATATATATATATATATATGATTATTACATTAAGTAATTAATTCTCTTTTACATTTCAGGCTATGACCTACAACAGCGGCACATCATGATGATTCTTCGATATCGAATGTAATACCCTAGAAAAATTCAAAAATTATTATAAGGGTAAATTTTTTCATTTTTCAAAGAAGGGCAAAATGAGGATATTATATGTATGATTATTACATTAATTAATTACTTCTCTTTTACATTTAAGGCTATGACTTATAGGGGCGGCGTATCATGATGATTCTTCGATATCGTGTAATGCCCCAAAAAATTTAAAAGTTATTATAAGGGTGATTTTGCCCTTTTTCAAAGAAGGGCAAAGTGGTCATTTTTACAATATTGGAATTTGGTGAAGAAATTAGCACCATTGCGACTGTCTCATTTTTGTAATTTTCAAAGTATATTTGTTTATATCATTTGGAGCTCATATGAAGGAGATAAGGCTGAAATGTTATTGAGTCGAACAGGTGCTATGAAATTTGAATTCAAATTTGAATTCAAGTGGACAGACAGTTGTCTACATTCTTTGACTTAAAAAGGAAACACGTATACCATTTTCCATTTTGGAAAACTAGTTCACGATTTTCTTTCTTCTTCCCTAAACTCTTTGATTAACCCTAGTTCCTAAAATTAAAAATTAAATTAGGAAATTAAACCCCAAACCGAAGAGAGAAGCGAGGATGAGCGCTCAAAAGTCAGTATGGGTTTAGAACAACGAATTGAAGGGAGTTCTATCTCTATATAGTAAAGGAAAGCAAGGCTAGAGGCTTGGAATTGGGAGAAATCAATTACAATGAGTGAATGTACAGAAATTCTATATTTACTCTCTTGATTTCATAGTTTAATATGATTAAAATTGGTAATAAAATTAATAAATTCATAGTTAGGATCTGTGATTTTAGAAATTTTGCCTAACTTGATTAATGAATGATGTTTGAGTACTTAAATAGGTTAGTAGAATTATTTAATGTATATGTAAACTTTATATGCAAAACTGGGCAAATTTAAGACATATATTTGGGAAAATCATAGTAAAATGATGGAAAAATTATATAAATAAATTTATTAAATAAAATATTATACTTTCAGACCTAAATATAAATTTTATGCATTTTATACGATTTTGTGAATTAATTTAGTGATATCTCATTTATGCGCACAAATAGTGCAAATTCATAAAATTGATGTTTTGGGACATTAAAATATGTATTACCGATATGAAATTATTTTTTAAGATCGAACATATGATGATTTAACATCTAAAAATATTTTTACGTAATTTAAGTCAATTTATTCGAATTTATATATATATATATTTGGATTCGTTATGTGTGAATATCAGCCCGGATTTGTAAATAAATAATTTGATGTATATAATGATATTAAAATGGCATGATTTCTAGACATTTATTTTAACAGATATGATTTATTTAGTGAAAATACATTAAACGATGGTAACATGTATAAACGAATGTATATCTTCCCTGGGAGGAGTGGGAGGAGATACACCTTTCACATGGGAGGTTTGAGGTTCATTTCTCGCCTCTTACACCAGGTCAACTGAAAAATCTGTCTAGCTTGGAATAGCGGTTGTGGTGGGCCAGTCATCTATTCCATAGGTTTACTATTCAGGAATCACATGTCGGTAGTGATTGAATAGGTTTCCTTAGTTTTAATATATATATATATAATATAGTTTAAAATTGAAGATCTGATTATTGAAGATTTAGTACATATATAAGAAATATATTTTCATTTGAATTTTAAATATATATATGTACACTTTTACCGTTCTAGTTTATTGTCTGATTTTATGGAGGATGAGTAACACTGCTGGGATGATTAGAATCGAGGCTACGGTTGGAGCAGAAGCCATACTTGACCCGTTGAATATTCCTGGTGTGAATATCCCGATCTGGTTCCACCGCATGGTGCAAGCTTTGATTCAGGCTAACGAGACTCCAATTTTACCTGCTACTGCTGTAATAATTGCTGAAGTTCCCCTTTGTCAACCACCTACTAGCAATTTCATTAAGGAGTGCAAGGACTTTGCCAACCTAAATGGGAAGGTTTTTAATGGAACTGAGTCTAATGTGGAGAATAAGGCGTAGCTAGGAATATGTAAGGAGATTTTTACATTAATGAGATCAAGTGATTTAGAGAAGCATTTAGCCACATGGCATTTGAAGTAAAAAGCCGGTGTGTGGTGGTAGACTATTAGAGCTGATGTGAATGTGAAGGATGTCTCTTGCAATATGTTCAAGAGGAAGTTTAAGGTGAAGTTTGTTTCTGAGGTGGAGAAAGGATGTATGTTGGAGAAGCTTATTAAACTGAAGCAGGGTGAGATGACAGTTTCTGAGTATGTAAACAAGTTTAACGAATTATTAATGTTTGGGTATGAGATAGTTAATACCCCATTCAAAAAGGCGATGACGTTTGCTGATGGATTGAATGTACCATTGAGAGGGATGGCACTAAACCAAGTACCACATGGAGCTAGCTACAAGAATTTGGTCTAGGTTGCTTTACTGAATGCTAAAAAGGAAGAGGTGTCTATGGAAAAACCTAAGAAGGAGACAAAGAAAAATAATTTTGGGAACGTAAAAGAAATAATTAACAAGGAGAAAAAGGTAAGAAAGGAGCAAAATGTTTCAAAGGTGGATCTCTCTGGAATTAAATGTTATGGATGCAATTTGATGGAGGCATATCAAGGCTAACTGCTCAATATTAAAGGAGGATGGACAAGTTAATAAAGCATATGCATTGGAGGATGTTATTTATAGCGAAAATTTTCCACCGACTACTATTGAAAAAGCCAAGTATATCATAATGGAAGGTAAATTACTATTACTTGATTCTCCTACTCGTACATTGTTTAATGCTGGTGCATCGCCTTTATGTATATTAAGTGCATCAATAGAAATTTTTGGCTTAAACCCTCACATTTTGCATGAATTTGTTTTAACCAAGATAAGGTCTTCCAGAACTCCAAATACTTCAAAACATTTCCAAACCAAAAGCTTTCCAAAATCTGATAGCTACCAAAAGACTCCTAATCCAAGCTAGCTTCAAAAATGGATAACCTGCTTCTAGGCTGCCCGTGTGGAAAATTATGGACACCCAGAGTTCAGGAAGAGAACAATAAACTCCGGATCAGTCATGGGACTGGTATGAGTAAAAAAAAACAGTTGTTTGTACAAAAACAATTTATAAAAGAAATCCGTTCATGCTTTTGGAAAATGAAACAACCATAAGACCACCCGCCATGCACACAATGCAATCGCACAATTGGAGGAGATTTCTTTCCATGATAGTCAAACATGGTTGATACGAGAAAACTCTTTTTGATATTATTATTAGTGCATAGCGTAGAAAAATATTTCAAAAGTATAATATTAATCTTAGCCAACATATACATTTCGTAGTGTGCCTACAATAGCTACCATGTTTTATGGCAAGTTACCGCCATGCTGCATGGCAGGTTACAGAACTAAAACCGTACAGGGCTCGTATTGTTTCTTTGGAATTCCAACAAATCATCAGGCTAAGGAACTTCCTTACCAAATGGAACGCCTGTGGAGGGACGCCCCCAAGAACCAAACCGGATCTCTGCCAACATAAGGCCGGGTTACCTCTGTAACTGGGTAACACCTACAAGTACGTCATCCCCGTTCGTTACCGACCTTTATCTCGGGATTCACCAACAAATAGCAACAACCACACAGTTAAATATCTAGGCTTCATACCATGATACCACCTCTTATCCAGAAGAAAATGGACATACCTTAGGGGTGCGACCCCTAATAACCTTGCCGCAACATTCCTGTTTCGACTATCACCGGGTTGTGAGGTTCGACGAAGTCTCGTCCACAAAGCTACGCTTTACACAAAAGCCATGCTTCGATCAACAAATGATCAGCAGCACTCAGCATGCCACACTACCAAGTTGGGAGTATATCACTGATAACCATCAACTACATAACCTCTGTGCTGGTACGTCTCAAAAAAGGGTGTTAAGCTAAGAGAATAAATTCTCCACCACCAAACAAAAATGTATTTGATAGAAATCAGCTTTTTATCTCAAAGTGTAATGTCAGACATACAACCATTCAAGTCTGTTCCGTATTCGAATAGAACCGAAGGCACTTCCAAAGAAGCCCTTGCAATCCTGGCATCCACAATCCCGATTGGACTCCCCATCACATGTGGAGATCTCTATACCGGAGCAACTCAGTGCAGAATCATTCGATAGGTTATCCTATCGTTCTCGAAAACACCCGGCCTTCACCACCATCTTCAAATGCTATCCATTTCATCGTATCACTATTCAAAATGGGTTATATGTCACAAAGTCCTCTTTCGGCTAAACTGAATAGTGAGCGCTTAATTTTAAAATACGTGGATGTATCAATCACAAAGATTCACTATTAAGGTTCGATGTGGGTTTCAGATAACCAACTGGAATCCGAATCCCTTTCGCATCGAAATTCAAATGCCGTTTTACGGGCCAATGGGTTTTCACATTCACACAATTCACACATATCACAGCTCAGCACAAAGCAATTCATATCACATAGCATCATATCATATATCAAAGATGTCAATCAATACAAAGCATTCAATATCAATCATCTACAGTTAAGACGAATTAATCGTGTGATTATAATCAATTAATCACATAATTATTTTCATTAATTATCCTTAATTAATGAATAATTATTCTTAATTATAAATTAATTGGTTTTTAATTACTAATTAATTAATCTTAATTACTTTCATTAATTAAATATTTCTTAATAAATTATCTTAATTATACATTAATTAACCTTAAATAATTAATTAACCTTTAATTAATCATTCTTAAATTATTTAAGTAATTATGAATCATTTATCTTGATTGATCATTTAATCATTATCAAAATCCTTAATTAATAAACCTTGTAATTAATCATTATTAACACATTAATTTATTCTAGAAATTAAGGTAAATCAAAACATCATTTTATATTAATTAATTACATTATTTATTGACTATAATTAATTAATAAATAATTTCACAAATTAAATAAATTAAAACTTAGTTACTTTTTACATAATTTTCTTAAATCCTTTATTTATCCAAATTTTAAGCCAAAACAATTATTTAAAACATGGGTGTTAAAATGTTTGAAAATTTAAATTTGGTTCCAAAGTTAAAACCAAAACAATTATTCACTTTTCAAACTTACAAATTTGTTTAAGTTTTTAGAAAAACCCGACGCACACACCAAACTACCCGAGCTAGGTCTAGAGCCAGTGATGCAATTACCCGAAGATAACTTCGAGTTAAAACCCTTTGTTCCCAAACTTAACCCACTGACACATACCAGAGGTATGTGCATGTGCACCAGAGCCTCGATGAACTCTGGTCGACTTTAATGTTTGGATCATTATTTTCAAAAACATTTCAGATGGTATACCTAAAGCTAGAATTCATGATGTTTGAAATTTAACACATTTTGAATTTTTGCGTGCATTATCAATTTTCCAAAGAAAGCTTTGCTTTCCTTTGCCTAAATTTATTTTTAAAACTTGAATCAAGGTTAAACAAACAACTTTTGTTTAGATCCTATAGTTTAATAAGGATCAGAGAGGGAGCATTTTGTTTTTTCTATAGTTTGAAACCTGTTATGTTTAGAACAGAAATATATGTCTGTTCTCAGACATGCACAGGAAAATTCATATACATATACACACAGACTTGTTCGCATGCAAATGGTTTTCAACATCAGTCATGATTACAAACAACAATTAAAGACTGGATTTAGCAAAGGTTTACTCACCTGTTAGAAGTAGAAACAGAGAGCTTTTGGATTCCTAAAAGTTGATTTCGTTCTTGATTTTAAAATCCTGAGTTTGATCTTGCTTTAAATCGTTTTGTTTTGAATCTAGGATGCTTGATTCAAGTTGTTGTTGAAGACAATCTTTACTTTGAAATCTTTCTTGAATGTTGAACGCTGGTTGTTTAAGATTTGTTACAGATTTTTAGCTTTGAGTCCTTGCTTGCATCAGATCTTTGTGTTTTTGGAATTTGTTTTAAATGTTGAAAAAGTTGTCTTGTTTTTTTTGATTACTTTGTTTTCTAATTTAAAATGTACAGGCTTCTGAAAATAAAAGTAAAGAAATAGGAGGGAGGAGAGTAGGAAGTTTATATAACTATGTTTTCTTATTTTTATCCATTTAAAAAAAAATGACATTTGTTAATCTCCTTGTTTTTATAGATTACACTTGTTAATTCTCACAATATCTTTCTTCCAGTTGTAATTTGCATGTTCATAATGTATTTATAATTTAACACTTGTCCATTTTGTATTTTATATTGATTTTTTTATTTTACATTTTCCATTATATAAAGACATTTACATTGTATTAATATGTACTATTTAAAAGAAAATGTTTTAAAATTAATTTCCCATTAAATAAATTTCATATGTATATATATATTTAAATCCAAGTTATTTTACTAAAGCATTTATTTAAAATTTAAATTCAACTTCAAAGTCACATTCAAATCTACTCATATATATACATATATACATATTTTGAATTCAAATAAATTTTTAAAACGTTTATTATTTCAAATTTTAAACTCAAATGAAATTGCAATCTTATTTATAAAAATTAGCACTTATTTTATTTGTTTTGAAATTTTTTTAAACTAATTTCAAATTAAATTACACAAATTCAAATTAATTACTAATTTTAAATTGATAAAATTTGGGATGTTACAGATTCCCCCTTAAGAAAATTTCGTCCTCGAAATTTGAAAGAGAGAGAAGGACAAACAAAGAATATAAGATCACAGAAAAAGATAGAGAAACAGCTTACCAGATCAAGCCGAAATATCCACTCTGCAATTGGGATAGGACTTCTACACGCTGTCCTCTGTTTTCCAAGTACAGTCTTTTGGATCACCACTCCATTGCACTTTAACTAGTTTCACAATTTTATTTCTCAGCTACTTTTCATCACGATCAATAATCTTTATCGGTTCTCTCATTACTGCCAGATTTGGTGTGATCTCTAAATCCTACTGGGCGGCTTCTTTAATAATACTATTTGGATCGCGCACATATTTTCAAAGATGTGAAACGTGAAACACATCGTGTACGCCAGATAACCAGTTGGGCAGCTTTACTCGATATGCCAAATGACCGATCCTTTCCAATGTAGGAAAAGGACTAATATATCACGGTGCCAGCTTACCAGTCTTTCCAAACCTCAACACTCCACACATTGAAGAAACTTTGAGGAAAACAGAGTCTCCAACTTGGAATTCTAAATCCCTTCTTCTGAGATCAGCATAACTCTTTTGACGACTTTGAGCAGTTTTCAACTTCTTTTGAATAAAATTAACTTTCTCAATGGCTTCCTTAATTATATCTGGTCCGAGGATGAGTCTATCACCTGACTCAACCTAACATACAGGTGATCGACATGGACGGCCTATAACATCCCGCCTTTTCGCACGCTTTAAATAGACTCACGTGCCAATTCAAACCATACAGAAGGGCGGATTGTTATGGGGTAAATGATAAAAAGTAGAGAAAGAAAAACACAAAATAGAATCCCACAGCGGAACGATAAAATATAATAATCAAATATACAGTTCATAAAGCTGTTTTACAAAACATTTGATTTTATTTATACAGTACATATCAAAGTTACACATACCATAGAAAATAATTATGCAGCGGAATAAAATGGTGTAAGGGAATAATATAGTAGATAATATAACTACAAATCTTCGTCTTCGTTCTCCAGAATAAAATCTTCAAATCCTGAAACGCTCGGACTGACCCGAGCGAATTGAAAAGACAAAACACTCGAATCAGAACTAAAATATATTATGTGAGTTAAATCAACAGAAATAAATATGACTGTAGTAACTTAAGAGATGCCCGGGATTCACATCTCCTAAGGATCCTTAAACTATTTACTATGTAGTAATATTTCGCTATTATAGTAGTGTCTATTAGTAAAATAAACTCACTTTTAAACAGTGTTAAGGCTTTACATTTTCCACCTTAACAGGTAATAATGCCAATAGTCTATACAGTACCGTAATATCTCCTGATCGGGAGGCTACCAGAGGATACTCCATAGGTATGACACAAATAGAAACTCGTACAAGGCGCGCTAGGGCAGGTGACACGACACAACTAGGCAATGCTAGGGTAGATATACCAATTGCGCATCTGGACTGGTGGTAACGCTTAACAGCTACTACCGCCCACCTCGAACAACACCCCCAAAATCAAAAATCAAAAGTGGCCACCGAATCAATCCAAATGTTAGAGTATAATATTGAAGAAGTGCGTCCGATCAGAGGAATGACCTCATTGGCCCGAGAATCCCTCCTGTTTTAGCCACCTTATGCCAACTCATGGGAGTCGGGTCCACGTATTCACCTCAAAGGAAACGCCGCCCCATCCTACTTCATTCTAGAATCTCCACCGCGTACACGGTTGTTGAAGTGGTTTTCGAAGTTGGCAGAGAGTATGACAACATCCGATCCCGGTCTCTTCAACAACCAAACGTTATTATAACACCGCGGTCATTTTAAAATAATTATACTTCAAACCCAGAATAAAATATTCATTTCAAAACCATATAAATACGATATCATTTTTATTTTTAGACCCAAATCAGTATGATATATTTTATTTCAAATATATCCTTTTTTAAGAAATCATAGCACTTCCAAATCTATATACCTTGAAATCTATAGCTTTGAAACACAACTTAATATACCTTAATGGTTTACATATTAAATTACTTTATACAATAAAATAGCTTCTTTAATCTTTCAAATAAATCCCAAATACCGATTTTAACCTCTCAATAAACTATTTCAATTCATATATTTCAAAGCTTTAAATATTCCACTATTTCAAAACAATTTCTTTAATAATTCCATACATATCAAATTCGATTACTATTATTTAGATTTGAAATGTTTACTTAATAAATCAAAAAAAATTTAAGTAAAACTTTTATTTAACTTCAACAACTCGATATTCTTTAAATTTTATTTAACTTGATATATTCATTTATCTCAACTTTATATTCATTTAAAACACTTTAAACCAAATCAAGTTATAAGAATCATACCCTTCAAAATCTCAACTTATTTTAAATTCCAAATCAAATTTATTCAAGTACAATTCTTAAATAATTCAATTTAAACCAATTTCATATTTATCTTCCAACTTAAATTTCATTTAAGTCATTTAAACCCTATATATAATACTTTAAATAGGTACTTACCCATATAATATAAACCATCAACCTCCATTATTAAACTCATTTTTATTAAACAATTTTATACATAGCTTAAATTCAAGAATTTAACTATATATATATAATAATATTTATATAACATCAAAATTTATATTTAATAAACCGTATATTCCTTTCCAAAACCATAGAAATCGTTTAAAAATATTTTTATATATATAGACCACTGTGTCTGTATAAAATTTTCTATCCTATGGTCAAGTTAGACGGATATTTGTCATTTCAATCCGTAATTTAAAAATAAAATTTATGGTTATATATCATTTCGAACCGCAATCCCGAATGAAATGAGAATGCATAATAACTTGCAGTTTATAACAATATAGAATACGGCATCCATCCACCCAATATCAATCATCAACCATTTATTGCAAACATCATCCAAATTCAAATAATCACATCAATAAATAACAATCAATTACTAATAGTTTATTATTCAATAATAAATTAATTTAACTGGCAGTTTACATGCAATAATAAGTTGAATAACAATTAAATTCAAATAATGCAATTTAACTGAGATGATGATTAAATATATGCCAAACAGTTGTAAATAAATTTTAAATCACGTCATATATCAATTTAATAAACATAAGAAATTTTAGAAGTTGTGAGTGGGTTAAAGCACTCACCTTTTGAATTTAAATCTAATTTAAACCCAAAAATTTGACACTCTCAGAATTCGCCCAAACAAGCATCATAAAGTCCAAAATTTCAATACGATCCTAACAAAAGAAACCGTGCGTAAATCGGATATCGTATGTGAAAGATATAGCGTTTATTGTGATTGAATTTCAATTTAAAAAAAAGGAGAACACATTCACTCACCCTTCTTGCAACGTCACGCAAGCTACCTGCACTAATTCATCTTCTCCAGAATGCACGCGCATAGTACCAGGCCGCATACGAACAAACTGCCGTCTCCACGAATCGCGAGCGCCTCGGCCACTTCCACTCTGATCAACTTCACCGTCGAACGCCCAAGACCGGCCGCCCCTTGCATGGCCTCGCGCAGGTGCTCCGATCACCTTGAACGCCGTGCCACCGCTAATCTTTTGAAACCCTAATTCACGATTTTCTGCAAATCTGACCGCCAATTCGCCAAACTAACCACATAGATCGACTCCACTCAGTCCCCTCTACAATACCCAGAAAGGATTTCCCGATCAGACGAAGTTCATCGTCGAGCGATGAACGACCGAAAATTCTTTGATTTTTACTGATCAGACGATGAACCAAAACGAAAAAAAATCACACCAGAAGATTACGCTCTTTGAGAGCTTCGATATATATTTTTTCCAAATTTTTCTAAGGAGTATGAAAATTTTGCTTTGATTTTGAATTGCAGTTGGAATTAGGTGTTTGTCTGCCATTGTACCGAGGAGGTGAAAGAAATTGTACGCACAGACAAATGAGAATGAGTGGAATTAGGGTTTATATAGGTAGGTCAGAAATTAGAATGGATGGATAACGTTGGATATACGCGTTAACGACAAAGTGGCCCAAAAAGCCCGTTTCGACTCCGGAATGAAATTGGGTCAACCCATATATCAAAATAGATGTTTTAAAATATTTTAAACGCGATGGAATAGATTTCACGTCCAAATTCCATCGTATGAAGAAGTTATGACAAAATCAAATTATTTCAAATTAATTTCAATTGATTTCAATTTCATCTATTTCAGAGCCCGTACGATCAAACGACAAGTTGGATCGCTACGAAACTTGAAATCCTACAAAAATTCACTGTGACGGATCCGATGAAACTGGTTTCGTCAAAATCCGAGTCAGTGGCCAAAATGGCTATTTTTCCATTAATTAAATAAATTAATAATTAATTAATTAATTAAAATTTTGATTTTATTTCGATAATTGACAAATTTCAACATTTATAACTTCTTAATCATTTACAATGATTTAAACAAATTTAAATGTCAATTTATCGTTGATTAATCTGTCAATTGTAGTGTCAAATTTTCAATTCGTTATTATCAAACGGATAAAATTAACATTGGATTTACAAACTATTACCTTAATATTTTCTCATAATCCATCTAAATTTCAATTAACGTAACATTCAATATTGCAATTGATTACCCGTTTTAATTCAATAGACTAAATCAATGGTTCACTTATAACAATTGTTTTACATTCATTACATTAGTGCTCCCATTCCATCCTTTATTTATCGACTATTATATCTCCATTTACTATATTTTGGACAATTCACACTTCCGTTATTATATTAATAATCACTAAAGTAACGTTTAATATCAACCATAAACATTATAATTACTTAACGGACATTGATTTTATAAATTTCCAATTTATTATGTATTACTTCATCAGTTAACATAACTTTGAATCCATTTCCCAATTTTATAATTTCAATCAATCATAACTTTTACAATCTGCTTCAATTAATAGGGTGTGCACTAATTTAGTTATTGTATTAATTCTTATTATTATAACATTAAGGTTCCTTTACTCTAATTGATTTTCAATTTTATTATTAAACGAAATAAACGGGTAACTTATACAAGTGTTACCATGCCTTAAATTACGCTCATGAATTCCTTATTATCAAGAAACCGCTACAGTTCTTAAATACTTATGCTTTTATTTAATTACCATTAACTATATTATTATTATTCCACTAGCTAATCAGGTATTTACATTCATTTCTTTCATTTCAGTTTATCCATTTATTAAGTTTTACATAAATATTTTTCCAAATATTACCCTAATTTACGTTTAGTTGCTATTAAGCAATATATTATTGCATTGGTTTATTCACAGTTACCTTTATTTACTCATTTTCTATTTTATAACCAAGTGTAACAATTTACTCTTTTTACACTATTGGAGTTTCACTTTAATTGTCAAATTTTAAATTTTAATAACCAATGCTACTATTAGTTCATACACTAATTCATTCTATTTATTATACATTATTTTATTAGTAAGTCAGCATTTAAATTATTAATTTACCTTTTATATCCCATTATAATTTAATGCACACATTCATTAAGATTTTAAATTAAATTAATCATTACATCTTGGTACATTCTTTTATTACAATAAGAATAAAATTAACAATTAACTTACATTTAAACATTTACACTCAAGTTATTAAAATTTAACTTACCAATCTTATCCAATTTATTATTTCCATTAATAATATTTCCAATTTTATTTCTTCAGCATTAATTACACAATCATGTTAAATTAACAAATAAAAAATGTTTTCCACTATTTCTTTATTGGGATTTCATTCCAGTTATCAAGAATTATTTTTATTTACCATTGCAACATTTAATTTCTAACATTCGCTCCAATATAAATTATAAGATTTTTATTTCTTCTACATTTAATTATCAGATCTTACAAATTTAACCAATTTCAATTTTTGAAATTTACGGGTCGTTACACGACCATATAAAGCTTTGAAAGGAGCCATTTCAATACTGGCTTGATAGCTATTATTATATGAGAATTCAACCAGATGCAAATGGTCCTCCCAAGAATCGCCAAAGTCGAGAATACAAGCGCGTAAAAGGTCCTCTAATATTCGATTAATCCTTTCAGTCTGCCCATCAGACTACGGATGGTAAGCAGTACTGAATTTTAGTTTGGTTCCCAATGCAGCTTGAAATGCCTCCTAAAATCTACTAGTGAAGATCGGATCACGATCACTCACTATACTGCTAGGTATACCGTGGAGACAAACAGTCTCTTTTACATTCAATTTAACCAAACTTGCCGCTGTCTGGGTAGATTTCACTGGAATGAAATGGGCGTCTTAGTTAAACGATCCATGATAACCCAGATTGCTTCATTCCCCTTTCTAGTGTGTGGCAACCCGTCTATGAAATCCATAGATACTTGATCCCACTTCCACTTTGGCACCTCCAATGGTTGGAGTAAACCCGCCATCTTCTTCTGATAACTTTTAATTTATAGACAAGTAGCACAATGACTTACATATATAGATATGTCACTTTTCATTGTTTTCCACTAGAAAGTCCTTATAATGTCTCGATACACCTTATTAACTCCTGGATGGATACTAAGTTTGGACTTGTGACACTCGTCCAACACTTCCCGCTTTAGATCCGGGATATATGAAACATACATCTTGCCTTTCAGACTTATAATTCCATTATTATCAATTCCAAAACTGGAATCCTCACCTCGACATATTCTTTTATAAATTTCATGAAGAAACTCGTCTTCTTTCTGTTCACTAGCGATCTTTTCAAGAAGAGTAGGAGTAACAACATGATATGCAAGAACCGCCTGCCTTCTACTCAAAGCACCGGCAATCACGTTAGCTTTTCCGGGTGTATACTGAATATCTAGGTCATAAGATGCTAGAAATTCTAACCATCATTGTTGCCTAAGATTTAAATCTTTCCTGGTGAAGAGATACTTCAAAGATTTACGGCAGGTGAATAATTCGAATTTTTCACCTAAAACAAGGAGGGTTTATTTAAGTATAATATTATGTTAAGTTATACTTTTAAGTCTTTTAGGAAAGCTGAAAGAGATTCTTATCCAGAAGATAGCGACGCTAGATTTTTCAAAGCAAAAATAATAGCCAAGAGCTCCAGATCATGGGTTGGGTAGTTTTTCTCATGTGATCGTAATTGTCTACTCGCGTAGGCAATCACTTTCCCATTTTGCATTAACACAACACCCACACCATCTCCACATGCATCTGTATGAACAAACAAACCTTGATTCCTATTGATAATAGCGAGAACGTGAGCGGTAGTCAATTTCCTCTTCAGCTCATGGAAAGCTTCATCACATTTCGGAGCCCAATCAAACTTAGCATTCTTCATTGTTAGCTTAGTCAATGGACTAGCTATCTTAGAGAAATCCTAGAAAAACTTTATGTAATATCCCGCTAAACCCAAAAAACTTCAAACTTCTTTCAGAGTTGTGGGTCGCTTCCAGTCTAGAATAGCAGAAATCTTACCCAGATCTACAGAAATTCCCTCTTCATTAATGATGTGCCCGAGAAATCTAACTTCCTTGACCCAAAAATGACACTTGGAAAATTTAGCAAACAAAATGTTCCTCCTTAATATCTCTAGAACAATTCTTAAATACTCGGTATGTTCCTCTTTCATTTTGGCATAGAGTAGAATATCATCGATAAACACAAGAACAAATTTATTCAACCCTTCTTGAAAAACACGGGTCATTAAATCTACGAAGTATGCGGGAGCATTGGTTAGTCCGAAAGGCATGACTAACCATTTATAGAATGTGTCTGGATCCCTAAAAGCAGTTAAGTGGACACAGTCTTCAGCAATTCGTAGCTGATGGAATCCTTGAGCTAGATCCATCTTTGAAAATAAACGAGCCCCATGTAGTTGATCAAATAGATCATCGATTCTAGGTAAAGGAAATTTTTTTAAGAGTTAATTTATTGAGATCGCGGTAGTCTACACACAATCTCAAGGATCCGTCAGACTTTGCAACAAATACCACAGCCGAACCCCATTCGGAAACACTAGGATGTATTAGTCCTTTTTCTAGCAAATCATGGGTTTGCTTGACTAATTCTATCCTTTTCCTTGGTGCCATCCTGCGACTTGCATGAACAATAGGACAGGCATTGGATACTAAGTCAATTCTGAATTCAATTTCTCTGTGCGGGGGTAAAGTTTTAACTTCTTTGAATACGTCTGGAAATTCCCGGACAATAGGTATAGACTCCAGACTAGGTTCGGGATATCCCAAAGTATACATTAGTTTATCCCTCTTAGGACTTGGATCTTCATAAGTGATGATTTTAATGAAATTCCCAAATTTGGTTCTAATCAAAATTGTTCAATTATTACAATCTAATTTGGCTTTGTATTTCATTAGCCAATCCATTTCGAGTAGGATTTCAAATTCATTAAAGTCAAGAACAAAGAGACTGGTAGGAAATTTATGACAAGAATACAAGATAGGAACGTCTGTACATCGTAGACAAAGGTTCGCAGGGCCACAAACTGGATTCTTTACGAAAATAGGCTCTTCAACAAATTTAGGTTTTAGTTTTAATTCATTTACGGTTTGTTGGGAGATAAAAATATGTGTGGCTCCCGTGTCGAACAAAACTCGAACAACTCTATCATAAATAATAAGGGTACTTTCTAAAACTCCTTTTCCTTTGTCCGCCTTTGAAGTTGAGGGGATATCTTTGATCGCATATACCTTCGCTACTTGTGCTTGCTTCTTTTTCGGGCAAATTTTAACTTCATGACCTAGCTTGCGACAGTAAAAGCATTCCTTGGTTCTTTGGCCCGTCTTCATAGGTTGAACTTTCTTTACATGTTTCTTTGGCTTCTTACAATAGTTTGAATAATGGCCCTTCTCCTGACAGTTATAATAAGTAATATCTCTAGCTGGGTTTTCCTGATAATTCTTCTTCTCCTTGCCTTGATAGGGTTTCTTCCCTTCGGACTTTCTTTTCTTCCAATTTGGATGGCTTGCCGTCCCTTTCTCCTCCTAAACTTCCTACATATCCAGGGTAGCATATCGATAACCCATATCGATCAAGTCAGAAAAGGATTCTTTTACGTGGGCTATTATTCTTTCGAGGTACTTCCTATTCATTCCCCGAATAAATCTTTCATTATTCTTCAGGGGTGTATTCACCAGCTCCGAACCAAATCGAGATAACTCGATAAATTTATTCAGATACTCCTCAAACGATAAACTTCCCTGCTTTAAGTCCATAAACTCCCGGTACATTCGGAAGATACTAGCAGACGACATGTAACACTTCTCGAACCCTTCTTTAAATTGACCCCAAGTGAACTCATCTTCTGGCTCATCCACAGTAATAGTCTCCCACCAGGCTAGAGATTCCTCTTGGAGTTGCCAAGAAGCTATCAATCGCATTTGATCATCTTCTAACTATAACCCTCCAAAAATTCTTTCACATGATCGGATCCAGGCTTGTGATTCGATAATAGACTCCTTGCTAGTGAATTGCTTCCCACCAAGTTCGGAAAAACTTTGATATAGATCAGCCAGATTCGGCTGAGGTTGAGTAGGTATAGCTGCTGTTGCAAGGACTTGACCAATTGTAGTGGTATTTCCCCATCCTCTACCTTGTCCTCTTCTTCTTCTCATTCTCACTATCTGTAAATAGTAAGAAAACTTTATTTAGGCATATGGACAAGATATCTTAGGGATATCAACATTTTAAAGAAATAGACCAAGAAATTTTAGAGTTTCAGTCTCTCGGTTTATACTCATTCTTGGGTATTTCTAACCCTATCTCTAATGAGCCACCTAATGTGTTATACTCCGTAGCTAAAGTACTTACTCAGCCTTTAGCTCTGATACCACCTATCACGACCCAAAATCCAGCAATTAAAAATCGACATCAAATACCTCACTTGTATTCGACTATCGGAGGTTCAAACGTTGTACTCCGTTTTGGATGGAGCTTATAACAACATTAGATGAATGTGAACAGCGGAAACAAAAGATGATTTATCATTGATCACAATACGGATACAACACTGATACAATATTTGATTACAACAATTTAATCACATCACCGTATGCTATAACACCATACAACAACAGAATGACAGCACCACAGTGGAATGATAACAATGGGTCTTCAAAAGAAAAGGGCTCCAACATACTCCAACTACGATGAGGTCTTCCAGAACTCCAAACACACTCAAAATATTTCCAAACCAAAAGCTTTCCAAAATCCGATTACTACCAAAAGGTTCCTAGTCCAAGCTAGCTTCAAAGCACGATAACCTGCTTCTAGGCTGCCCGTGTGGAAAATTATGGGCATCCAAAGTTAAGAAAGGGAAAAATAAACTCTAGGCCAGTCATGGGACTGGTATGAGTAAACAAAAACAATTGTTTGTACAAAAACAATTTATAAAAGAAATCCGTTCGTGCTTTTGGAAAATGAAACTATCATAAGACCTCCCGCCACACACACAATGCAATCGCAAAATTGGAGGAGATTTCTTCTTATGATAGTCAAACATGCTTGATACGAGAAAAATCTTTTTGATATTATTATTAGTGCATAGTGTAGAAAAACATTTCAAACTTATAATATTAATCTTAGCCAGCATACACATTTTGTAGTATGCCTACTATAGCTACCATGTTTTAAGGCCGGTTACCGCCACGCTGCATCGCAGGTTATACAACTAAAACCGTACGGGGCTCGTATTGTTTATTTGGATTTTCAACAAATGATCAGGCTAAGGAACTTCCTTACCAAATGGAACGCCTCTGGAGGGACGCCCCCAAGAGCCAAACCGGATCTCTACCAACACAAGGCCGGGTTACCTCTGTAACTAGGTAACACCGATAAGTATGCTATCCTCGATCGTTACCGACCTTTATCCCGGGATTCACCAACAAATAGCAAAAACTACACAGTTAAATATCTGGGCTCCATACCATGATACAACCTCTTATCCAGAAGAAAATGGACATACCTTAGGGGCGCGATCCCTAATAACCTTGCCACATCATTCCTGTTTCAACCATTACTGGGTTGTGAGGTTCGACGAAGTCTTGTCCAGAAAGCTACGCTTTACACAAAATCCATGCTTCGATCAATAAATGATCAACAACACTCAGCATGCCACACTACTAAGTTGGTAGTATATCACTGATAACCATTAACTACATAACCTCTGAGCTCGTACATATCAGAGAAGGGTGTTAAGCTAAGAGAATAAATTCTCCGCCACCAAACAGAAATATATTTGATAGAAATCAGCTTTATATCTCAAAGCGTAATGTCAGACATACAACCATTCAAGTCTATTCCGGGTTCGAATGAAACTGAAGGCACTTTCAAAAAAGCCCTTGCAATCCGGGCATCCACAATCCCGATCTGACTACCCATCATATATGGAGATCTCTATACTGGAGCAACTCAGTGCAGAGTCATTCGGCAGGTTATCCTATCGTTCTCGAAAACGCCCGGTCTTCACCACCGTCTTCAAATGCTAACCATTTCATTGTATCACTATTCGTAATTTGTTATATGACACAAAGTCCTCTCCCGGCTAAACGGAATAGTGAGCACTTAATTTTAAAACACGTGGATATATCAATCACAAAGATTCACTATTAAGGTTCGACGTGGGTTACGGATTACCAACTGGAATCCGACTCCCTGTCACATCGAAATTCAAATGCCGTTTTACGGGCCAATGGGTTTTCACATTCACACAAATCACACATGTTACAGCTCATCACAAAGCATTTCATATCACATTGTATCATAATCACATATCAGAGACATCAATCAATACAAAGCATTCAATATCAATCATCTACAATTAAGATGAATTAATCGTGTGATTATAATCAATTAATCACATAATTATTTTCATTAGTTATCCTTGATTAATGATTAATTATTCTTAATTATAAATTAATTAGTTTTTAATTACTAATTAATTAATCTTAATTACTTTCATTAATTAAATATTTCTTAATAAATTACCTTAATTAATTAATTCTTAATTATACATTAATTAACCTTAAATAATTAATTAACCTTTAATTAATTATTTTTTAATTATTTAAGTAATTGTGAATCATTTATCTTGATTGATCATTTAATCATTATCAAAATCTTTAATTAATAAACCTTATAATTAATCATTATTAACACATTAATTTATTCTAGAAATTAAGGTAAATCAAAACATCATTTTATCTTAATTAATTACATTATTTATTTAAAATAATTAATTAAAAAATAATGTCACAAATTAAATAAATTAAAACTTAATTACTTTTAACATAATTTTCTTAAATCCTTTGTTTATCCAAATTTTATACTAAAACAATTATTTAAAACATGGGTGTTAAAATGTTTTAAAATTAAAATTTGTTTCAAAGTTAAAACTATTTTTATATGTCAACCCGAGACCCACTCGAGTCCACCCCCGAGCTAACATACCCTTTACTTTGAGTTTTTCCAAAACCAACCCGAGTCACTTTTCATACTCACAAATTTGTTTAAGTTTTTAGAAAGAACTCGATACACACACCAAACTCCCGAGCCAGGCCTCGAGCCAGTGTTGCAATTCCCGAAGATAACTTCGAGTTAAAACCCTTCATTCCCAAACTTAACCCACTGACACATACCAGAGGTATGTGCACCGGAACCCCGATGAACTCCGATCGACTTCGCCACCCTCCACAAGTCTACAACCATCCACTTAAGTATTATGATCACCCAGAATCCCCGAACGATGGCAAAATCACGATTGAGCTATACAACCCAAAAATGGAATGAAATCGAGCCACCAACAATCGCCGCGTTCTTCCACCTTTGACCATCAGAGGTCACGCGACACCGGCTCGAACAATGTCGGACCCCTATGCTCCGAATCCTACCGTTGCGAACAACTCCGACCCACTGTCGATGACGCATCAATGTATTTTTCGACCTCCCATGGGTTTTAAACCCTAAATCTCTATCACACCATTACCTCGGTGAATTATAAATTCACCGAGGATTTTTTTTGATTATCTCCAACCGACAACCAAACTCCAACCTCGATCAGGAGACCCAATGTGACTCCGATCATCAGAAATCTCCAATAAACCCAAGATCGTTCAACTTCATGATGCGCATTCAATAATTCATTAAAAAATTTGATTTTACTTTAAAAATCATTATTTTCAAAAATATTTCAGATGGTATACCTGAAGCTAGAATTCATGATGTTTGAAATTTAACACATTTTGAATTTTTGCCTGTATTATCAATTTTCCAAAGAAAGCTTTGATTTCTTTTGTTTAAATTTATTTTTAAAACTTGAACCATGGTTAAACAAACAACTTTTGTTTAGATCCTATAGTTTAATAAGGATCAGAGAGGGAGCATTCTGATTTTTCTATAGGTTTGAAACCTGTTATGTTTAGAATAGAAACATATGTCTGTTCTCAGACATGCACAGGCAAATTCATATACATATACACACAGACTTGTTCACATGCAAATGGTTTTCAACGTCACTTCAGACATGATTACAAATAACATTTGAAAACCTGGATTGAACAAAAGTTTACTCACCTGTTAGAAGAAGAAATAGAGAGCTTTTGAATTCCTAGAAGTTGATTTTGTTCTTGATTTTAAAATATTGAGTTTGATCTTGCTTTAAATCCTTTTGTTTTGAATCTGGAATGCTTGAGTCAAGTTATTGTTGAAGACAATCTTTACTTTGAAATCTTTTTTTCAATGTTGCCTGTTGATTGTTTAAGATTTGTTTACAGATTTTTAGCTTTGAATCCTTGCTTGCATCGGATCTTTGTGTTCTTGGAATTTGTTTTAAATGTTGAAAAGTTGTCTTGTTTTTTTTGAATACTTTGTTTTCTAATTTAAAATGTACCAGGCTTCTGAAAAGAAAAGTAAAGAAATAAGAGGGAGGAGAGTAGGAAGTTTATATAACTATGTTTTCTTATTTTTATTCATTTTAAGAAAATGACACTTGTTAATCTCCTTGTTTTTATAGATTACACTTGTTAATTCTCACACTGTCTTTCTTCCAATTGTAATTTGCATGTTCATAATGTATTTATAATTTAACATTTGTCCTTTTATATTTTACATTGATTTCTTTAATTTACAATTTCCATTATATAAAGACAATTACTTTATATTAATATATCCTATTTAAAAGAAAATGTTTTAAAATTAATTTCCCATTAAATAAATTACATATATATTTTTGAGAACTAATTTATTTTAAAATTTAAATTCAAATTCAAAGTCACATTCAAATCTACTCATCTACATACATATATATATATATATATATATGTATATATATATATATTTTAAATTCAAATAAATTTTTGAAACACTTATTATTTCAAATTTTAATCTCAAATGAAGTTGCAGTCTTATTCACACAAATTAGAACTTATTTTATTTGTTTTGAATTTTTTTAAATTAATTTCAAATTAAATTCCAAAAATTTAAATTAATTACTAATTTTAAATTGATAAAATTTAGAATGTTACATCAATGGGATTACTTCCATAATTAAGAATTCTAATGTTATAAATTTGTTATAAACAAAAGTTAATAGTTTGAAATGCTGCTAATTATATGTAATAAAAGTGAATAATGAAAGAAAATGATTATAAGCTTGGGATAACATTTAAGTTATTTGTAATCAGATTGAATAGCAAAGTTGAATACTGTAAGTAAATAATTATAAACTTAAGTAATGTCGAATACATTTATAATTAAAGTGAATACTATATTGATTGAATGATTATAACATCAGAAATGTTGAAATCATTTTGAAATGGATTTAATATTCAATAATATTATATATGCAAGAATAAATGCGAAAGGGAAATAATCTATTGATGGTGAATTAAATTGTAAAGAAACTTACATGGTCTAAAAAAATTGAAATGAAAGTAACATATTTAAGCAAATGAATATAAGGTAATGAAAAGAAAATGGTATTGTATAAATGAATGGAAAATGAATTTCGTAAGTGATAAATGTCAAGTAATTAAATAGGCATTGTATGAACAAATGAAAATGAACAATAAATAATGAAAAAAGGAGGAGTAATAAGAATAAAACTAAAATATTATTTGAAATTATTGTTTATGCAGCTTATGGATTGGTTGGGAAAAGATACTTCTATTTTGTAAGGATGTATAAATGATCTACTGAGCATTATCTAAGACTTTTGAGTGCATGGTATACTTTGTAGTTTATTTATCAACCCATATGATTTAAAAGTTTCCAAACCTGAACAAACCCTTTGTGTTGATTGCTATGGATGGATAATTGTTTTCTTGGTTGAAATGATATTTGTACTATTTGTTTACGAATGATTATTGTTATGTTGTGATTGTTTTGTTGTTATTTTTTGAAACAACGTAAATATTCCTCTTTTATGTAGTTCTAACTCTGTTGGATTATAAAAGTGAAATACAAGTTATGGAAGCAATAGCTACTGCTTTTGGTTTCATAAATTAAGCAATGTTTGCCCGACAAATAGTACGTTCTCGGGTTACGGTTTTCTAGCGATACTATATTTTTTCCCATGGATTGGGATATATTATTTTGAAAAATATGATATATATATATTGTTATTGTTGGTATATTATTTCTCCCGAACCTCTACGGACAAAAGAGATTCTACCGAAATTTTTCGCGAACTTTGGACTTAGAAGTTTTTTGTGAAATGTTTTCAAACTTTTGCTAACTTGAATATAAAGGGATTTAATTGTTTATAAATTGATATATTTATTTAAATTATTTAATTATGGAGATTAATTGTTTATAATTTTAATATTTTGAATGAGATATATTGATTAATTAATTCCATCTTTTTCCTTCTTTTCCATTTCCGAGGACGAAAAGTTTTGGGTGGGGAGAGTGTAATGACCTGTAATTTTCGATAACTAAAAATAGTCGATTTAATAAGGTTTTGTGATCTAATGTTGGAAGAAATAAAATTTAAGATTTACTAAAAAAGAATATAAGTAGAATGAAATGCAACAGTATTAATTTAAGGTAATTGATGGCCGCTTTAAATGAAATTCCAATTAATTGAAGTGATTTAAAGAATTATAATGTGTTATAGATTGTAAATTAATCGTGATAATTTGTGTATTAGTTAATAATTGGATTTATAGAGTAATTGTTAATTTAAATGTTAATTAGTCAATGAAATAGTATGTAACTAATTGTAATTGATAAAGCAGTGTTGTGGTAGTAGTTATGACATTTGTGTGTAGATAACAAACTTACAAATGTTTTTGACTTAAGAAAAGGCGACAGTTTTTATTTGTTACCTATTTGTTTAACTTGTTGAATTCAAACTAGAAATAAATTGCAATAAATGAAATTAAATATAACGTTAAAATGAATTAACATAATGACCGTGGAATATTAATGTAATCAGATAGAAACCAATATTAAATGTATATATAGAACAACGAATGATTGAATATAAAGATTGAAATCAAGGTTGAACAAATTATTGGAATTTAAATTATAATAATTGGATTTATTGCAATTAAACGTAACTAAATATTACGTTAATGAAAATTAAGATGATAACTGTAGATTATTAGTGTAATAAGATATAGACAGATTTTAATTATAGTCGTGAGATGACAATTGATTGAATAACAAGATGAAAAGGAAAACAAATGGATTCATTGAATTTTAAAGTAATAATTACAGTATTTATTTCAATCGAAATTAGACAAAGTAATTAATAAAAGAATTGGTATTGAACTGATAAAATTTGTTTTAAATTATTGTAAATGTCCAAGTAATCAAATGATGAAAATTTTAGTTATTAAATTTGAAAAAAGTAATTTACTCAATTTAATATTAATTTATTTAATTAATGCAAAAATAGCCATTTTGGCCATGGTCTTGTATTTCGACGAGACCAGTTTCATCGGATCCGTAACGGTAAATTATTGTAAGGTTTTATGTTTCGTAGCGATCAGACTTGTCATTTGATCATATAGAGTCGAAATGAGAAATCAATTAATTAAATTCAATTGAAATCAATTTGAAATAAGCCGATTTAAATGGAATTAGGACTTGAAACATGTTCCAATGAGTTTAAAAATTTAGGAAACATCTATTTTGATATATGGGATAACCCACTTTCATTTTGGAAGCGAAACAGGCTTTTCAGGTCGTTATTGTCAATTCGAGCCAGTTTGATATGTGTTTATTTTCTTATTGGGCTTTCTGAATATAAGTAGATCCTTCTAAACCTAGCAGCCCTTTTATTCCTTATTATAGTACGTATAACTTATTTGTTCTGCTTCTCCTTCTCAATGGCAGAACATATTCAATTTCAAAACCCTATTCCAGATTCAAAATTCAACTTCAAAACCAAATCCCTTCAAACCCTACCATATTAAATAACTTTCAAAGCTCTCGATGAGTATAACCCAAATTTGCAATTTGTTTTTTCCATTGAATCATCGTTCGTCCAGAAATCAAGGATGAACCGCCGCCATCCATTATAGGTTTTGGACGATCCACCGTAGATCGTCGCCCGATCGACTATCGGAAGGCGGCGTTGGGAAGGCAGTGTCGAGCAGGTCCTAGATCACGTGTCCGTTCATCCCCAGCCGTGCTTCGCTAGTATACAACGAGGAAGGCGGTGGCGATGCTGGTTCATTGGAGAATGCGGAGGTTCGCACGAGAGGCTGAGGGGGTCGGCGTAATGTGGCGTTGGCCATGGTGTGGTCCGATCATGGTGGTAGGGCAGGGAGGTGGCGCGGTTGGTGGTATGGCATGGCGGCTGCGTGTTGAAGGGCCGAGCGCTAGGGTTCACACGTTTTGAGAGATGACGTGGTAAATATGTTTTATTATTTAATTGTTTATAATTTGAATTTGAAATTGCTCTAATTTGTATAACTTTTTCATATGAACTCGAATTTGGGTGCGGTTTGTTCCGTTGGGATCGTATCGAAATCTTGGACAACAAGGAACTAGTTTGGAAAAATTCTAAGGCCGTTGAATTTTGAGCCCTATTTTGGATTTCAATTCGCTTTGAAGTCAAAGATGAGTGTTTTAATCCACTTACGATTATAAATTATCTTCTATTAGTTAAATTAAATTTATGATGTGTTTTAGAATTTTTTTGTTGATCTTTGGTATATTTAAATTGTCGTTCTAGTTAATTTGACTTTTATTACATTTAATCACCGTTTAATTTAATATTGTGTTTGGTTCTCAATTTGATTCATGTTTATGATAGTCAGCTATTTATGGATCTTATTAGTTGATTTGGGTGATGATTATGATAGATATTGATTGTTGATATTTGATGATTGGATGTTATATTTTGTTTGGTTATTACACTACAAGTTCCCTATGGGTTGAAATGATACATACCCGAATGAGCTATAGATTAGGGAAAATCGTTATGGGTTGAACTAATAGACTCGAGTGATTTTATGGATTCTATTTTAATTTGGGATTCTGGGTTGAAATGATATACACCCGTAAATTTAATTATTTACGAATTGAAATGATAAATATCCGTATCACTTGACCATAGAGTAGAAAACTATATACGAACACTAGATTGGTTAAATTGAATGATTTTAAGATATCTAAATCTTGAATTCAGCTAAATGATGTTGAAATAGAATTTAATCATATGAACTGAATAGTTTTAAGTGATTTGTGTAAAGGATTTAAATTTAATTTTTTAAAGTTGAATTTGAAGTATAACCGACATTCATCGAAATTGAGTTATTGGAAGTTGGAAACTGTAACTTTGAAAATCTATTAAAATTGGAATAGTAAATTTGATAATTCAAGATTGAAATTGGGTTTTATTTGAAATGTGGATATGGTCCAGATTTGTTAGGATGGTAGAAATAGTTAAATATGATGTTAATTTCAAATTTATTACTTAAATACAAACTGTTAAAAATGTTATTTTAAGTTCTGATTAATAAGATTTTCAACTTATTAAACTAAGTTAATCTATTTTTTAAATATTTTAAACCATTTAATCAATTTAAACTATATTAATTTATTTTATGATTTTAATCTATTTAATCCAAATTAATCTATTTTATCCTATTTTAAACTAATTCACCCATTTTAAAACTTTTTAAATCTATTTAAGTATTTAAACTCTGTTAAATCTATTTTAAATTCATTTACTTTTAATTCTAATTAATCCATAATAAACCTATTTAATCTATTTAAACCATTTAAACTATTTTAAACCTATTTAAAGTATTTTATGTAACAACCCACCTTTTTGGACGATTTAAATCGACAATAAACGTACATGTCTAATTCAAACCATTCAAAAGAGAGGATTGTTAATTGGGTAAATAAGAAAATAATAGAAAAGAAGGAAAAGTAAAATACAGAATCTCACAGTGGAATGACAAAATATAATAATCAAATAAACAGTTCATGCAGCTGTTTTACAAAAGATATTTAATTATGCTGAATAATATACTGAATAATGCAGCGGAACACAATAAGCAGTGGAATAATAATAATAAATAGCAATAATATACCGAATCTTCGTTTTCGTCCTCCAAAAAATAAAATTGTCTTCAATACACTGAAAAAGCTCAGACTGACCCAAGCGTAATGAAAAACAATACACTCGAGTCAGAACTAAAAATTCCTATGTAAGTCAAATCAATCTCAAATAAAAATATGAGTGCAATAGCTTCAGAGATGTTATGGGATTTTTCATCTCCTATCAAGTGTACAACTTGGGTGCAGTAATTTACGAGATTTCAAATAATTCAAAATACCAATTTTAACCACTTTATTTAAAATAAATTCAAGGTTTAAATTAAAAACTTAAACTTCTAAATAATTCAGTTTCAATAAATAATCCAAATTCAAGAAATTGTAGGGTATATATCATTTCAACCCATAATTTAAATGTCTTAATTATCCAATTCTAAAATGATTCAAAGGACCCCTTAAATGATGTCAATAATATACAAGCTGATAATACAGACATATTAAGATAAAGAAATAACCATATATCCAACATATCAATCAATAAGTATCCATTTCAAACAACATCCAAATCAACAAATATATTTTAGCATATAAAAGTTATCAATATCAGTGTTTAACTATCAATTAAATTCCAATATAAAATTAAATGTCTATTCAGATTCAATATCAATTCAAATGTCAACTTTAAATCAACAAACATCAATTAAAAAAGTATATATCACATCATATATTTTATTTAACTTGCAATGAAATTTTTAGTATTGCGTGAGTGGGTTTAATCACTCACCTTTTTGCTTTCCCTTTTCTAGCTGGATTTGGATCTGCAACTACTTTCTCATTTTGTTTTGTTTCTGTGCTATCTTAATCTTTTTTTCTATAGAAAGTTTTGAAGAGAAGATTATATAGATATGGATTTGAAGAAAAAACATGGAAAGAAGAGAAGGTTTGAAAAAGAAAAAAAATTAAAGAAGAAGAAAAATTGTAAAAAAGAAAAGGAAGCTTTGAAAAAGAAGAAGAAGATTTGAAGAATAGGAAGAAGAAAAGAGAAAAAAGCTTTGGAAAAAAAGAGAGAAAGGAGATTTGAAGAAGAAACATTAAAGAAAAAAGGAAGGAGGAAGGTGAAGAGAAACAAAAAATAAAGCTACAGAAGATGAGATTTAAAAAAATGAAATGAAGCAACAAGAATGGAGATTAAAACCAGTGAAAAGCTAATAAAGCTAAATATAAACAAAGTAGGAATTGAAATAAAGTAAAAAATATGAACAACCCTAAAAAAATGGTGGGTATTAAAAGAGGTGAAGGAAAGAATTAAAAATATGAAAAGTAGGTAACGTTCATGAATGAAAAGGCATTAGACAATGTAAATGGAAATGAGTAACGGAACAAATGAGGAATAATGAAAAAAAGTGTGATAATTATTAATTAGAAAAGGAATGAATGGACCAACTCTACTCTATAAACAAACTTTTGGAATTCAAATTTTAAAATATTTGTTCACTCAATTAATTTTGTTAACCCCAAACATACAAAATTTGACATTCATTAAAAATTTAGTTACCGCAACATAACTAAATTCGAACGCAACAATTTACATAACGGGGACTTCCGCCACATAAAAAATAATATGAACCATGATTCTTAAATTCAAATTTAAAAACAATATTTTTCTCGACACGTAATTATGAACTCAAATATTTAATTTATTTTAAATTTTAAGGTTAGCAATAAATTCACTTCCGTTTAACCTATGCCTGCTATTTAACTACCATAAAATGTTGTTTTAAAAAATCAATTTTCTCTTTTTACAACATTACATTTATATTCAGAATGGAAACGTTCACTTTAGTTTCTTCGAACATTCTTTTATTTTCCTTAAAATGCCTATTCTTTACTTGCAATTCATAAATTTAAACATTCTTGTATTCTAAAATGATCAACTTATACAATATTAAATCCATTGTTATATTTCCAAATAATGTACATTCCAGATGAAAACATTCTTATGTTAGATTTAATAATTGCACATTGTTTCTTTTTCCTTTTTCAATTGAAAGATTTCAATAAATTTATTTCCAATTAATTTTAATCTTCCACTTCAAAATAGACCCTAATTGATGAAATCAATTAAATAAATACGTGAAGTAATCCTTATTTATGTTCATGCAAACACGTCTATAAAATTACAGTATCCAACAAGCATTAAATTACATTCATTAATTATAATTAAAGTCTTAATTAATTTATTTACCTTGGTTTCATTCTCTTATTAAATCAATTATTGCCTTACATATATTGTAACGACCCATAAAATTTTAATAAATTTTGATGGTTTTATTAACATATTTAATTGAATTTTGGAGAAATCTTAAATAATAAAATTTGGAAATAAAAAATTATATTTGGAATATGTATATTTAAATATATAGCAGATGGTAAATTTTCATCCGATTTTATGAAATTTTATTTTATTGTGTAATTCTATTAAATTCAAGCCAGTTAATAATTGTTGATAATAAAATATTTTCCAAACCTGAATAGTTTTGCATAGAAAAATTCTAAATCCTCTTCCAAGTGAGATGTCATCTTTCGTTTTTCAAAATTCGAACTTCTATTGCTCTGTTTATCTTATTTCTAACCAAATAGCAGCATTCCCGGTACCGATTATTGATTTTGACCCGATGATCTTATCATTTATATCCGCATACCGTTTTGATCATCTCGTTGTGCTGAGCTCTTCGATATATACTCTTCTGTGTTTGAAGTCCAAGTACGCAGCGAAATCTATGAAACGATTAGTCGTACCGGTACATGTTTTAACTTTTGGCTCTCTTGTGCCTATTCACTTACCCATTGGTGCAAACCAATCACCCATTTGCTTTTATTGATTTCTGGATTCGCGTGAGTGGCCGTTGACATTTCAAATTTTGTCTACTTTCTATCCTTATTCCTTTCTATTCGTTGCTATTCTTATTAAATATATTTAAATAATAATAATAAATGAAAGCTTATATTAGTGGAAGCCGGCTGTTCTCCTCCTATTTCTTTTTCTTCCTTCCTGTTTGAAGCCCACCTCTTCATCACTAACCATGCCTGCATTTATTTTCTTCCTGAAGCTTATCAAAATCATCCTCCGCCACGTGCTCCCGCACCGAATCCACCCTATCAGCCTCACCCCTGACATCGGCAGCTACTCCTCCGCCGTTGTGCAGTCACCACTATCATTCGCTTGTAGCTTCACATCGCCTCCATCTCCGCCCTCACCACCGAGGCCATCACCATCTTCCTCTCCATGTCATCGAACCGAGCTCCTCCCCAGCCTTTTTCCCCTTCCCCTCTCTCATCTCCTAATCACCGCAGCCCCATCTTCCAGTGTCGACCCATCACCAAGGCATACTCTGCCTTCGAGCTCGCGTGCAACCCCACCACGGCGACCGAGATCATGTCCCCACGTCGTGACACCTCTACCTGCTCATCTCCACCGAGCCCACACCCTGACCTCCTCCGCATAGCCACAATGGACCTTGCAAGCTCAGCCTCCCTTCATTAGTTCACCACTGTCCAACGTCGAGCATCCACTTTCTTTGGTAGCCTCTGTCACCTAAACGCTGCACCTCTCTATGCACGCAACTCCAATCCCTGTCCAATACATATATACGTTTTAGTTGTTTGTGTCTGTTTATATTTATTTTAGTTATGTATATATTATATAAAGTATGTTTAACAATGTTTTTTTATAAAATAAAGTTTTAGACATAGGTTTTGTACAAGGGTGCTATATTGTATATGATTTAAGGTATACATATAACATGCAAAATATGTTCTGTTATTTATATATTAGTTTTGGTAAAGGTTTTTTTTATAGTACTTGGCATGCGTGAGTGTATATATGTGTTGTGAAGTACAATGTATTTATATTCAAATCTGTTTTCCACTTTATAAAGAAAAAAATGATGAGTTGTATATATATGTTTCGTATAAAAGTTGTTGTGTTGTAATTTGATTCAAAAGTATATATTAATTTAGTTGTGATGCAAATGTTTACTATATATTTTATTATAAAAAGAAGTTATATATTATGTCAGGCAAGTATTATATGTATTAGTTATAGGGTTGACAGCCTATATTTTCATAATGTTATACATAAATATATTTTGATTTCTAAGAATATATCTGTTAGTTTATATGTTTTACAATTGTAGATATATTCTTGTACATTAGCTTATCTATTTTGGACACACATATTGGGGATTTCAAAGTTTATATATATATATATATATATATATATATATATATATATATATGTAACGACCCGGAATTTTGGGCAATATCGATTTAATAATCTGTGTAAATAATTTAATTGGTTTAATAATTTTCTTTGTAATTTTAATTTAATTAGGTGAATTTAATTTTTAAAGGTTAATGAATTTATAATCTGGCAATAAAATTTGATAAGAATTATTTTTCATAGCTAATAAAATTTTAATTCTATTTATAATATATACATTGATATATATTGTGAATGGTATACCTTTTGTTTAAAATAAAAGTTGAATTTTCGAATTGTAATATATATGTATGTATATGTTATAATTTGAGTTGTTTTGAAATTTAACTAAAACAATTGATAATTTATAATGTATGAATATTGTAGGTTGAAGCTTTGTTTTAGAATCAATGTTTTCAAAAGATAATTTTAAGATTTATTCATTTGTTTTAAAAAAATTTAAAGATAATTGTTATTTTAATATGATAGTTTATAAAGGATTTAATCAAAGTTTTATTTTATTTCTCTTAAAGTGTTTAATTTTAAATGATTATAAGTGTATAAATATAAATGTTTTAGATTTTAAATTTATGCATAAGAATTATTTACATTATAATTAGTTGTAGAACATTTTTCTTTTAGAGGTAAACTCATATTTACATATGTAAACATTTATTAATAAAGGTAAATTAATTATGTAAGTTTATATTACATTTCAAATTAAATAAAAATTTATTAAAATACTAGAGACATGTGTAAACATGTAAACTTCTTTAATTAACAAATGTAAGGAAATTTAATACTTATGGGACAAGTGTCTTCATTTAAGGCTTACTTTCTTTAATTTTAATAAAAACATAACATTTTCATTTTACATTGTTTGCTTCCTTTCAAATATTTTAATGGCAAAACAATAAACCACCTTCTTGAATCTGAAATCTGAATCTAAGAAAAAAAAAAAAAAAAAAAATCAAAATCAAAACCTGATAAGGGAAAGCAAAATTTACCTGCATTTGAAATAAAGATCAACCTGCAACCTCTAAACCAGAAGTTGTTCAAATCTGCAAGTTCAAACAGTATTTAAAAGTTCAAACCAACCTGCAACCTAATCATGCAAGTGAAGATCAGCAAGTTTCAATCTTTTTAATCATCAAATTAAAACATGCAAAGGAAAATCAACAGCAAAGTAAAAGCATTTTTCAAGTTAAAAAGTGTCAAGCCTGGGAAGTAAAGTTTCTCTGCTCTGTTTACTGCAAAGTCAATGAGGTGAGTAAATCTTTATCTCAAAAACAGTTTCACCTTTAAAAATTTATCTGGAAAATATGAATTAAGTTTGAAGTAAAGTGATATGATATGTTTATATGTATGCCTGAATTTGAATGCATGTTTGTATATATGCTATGTGGTGAGAAGTCAGTGAATATTTACATCACTATTATATGTCCAGGTTTATTTCTATTCAAAGAAATTCAATGCCAACAACTCAAAACCATATTAGTCTTTAGTATTTGAATGAAACAGATTTGAAATTGTATAATAAAGATTTTAAAATAGTCTGGAAATTTTTAATATCATAAAACATGAATTAAGTAAAGATTACAGAGGAACATGAATATTTGTTAAAAATTTATTTTCTTAAATTCAAAATTCAACTCCATGCATGTAATCTGGATGTAAAATCATGAATTTAGATATGAAGTTTGTAATTTTTAGTGTGGTAATTTATTCGAAATTTGGGTTTGAGTGTTTTGGGAACTTTGGTGAATTGTTTTTGATTCAGTTGTTGTTTTGAATTGATTTTGTGGGTGAAGCAAGCTTTTGGGCTAAGGATTGAAGGAAAAATACAAATTGATTTTTCTATTGAGTAAATTGATGGGAATCGAATGAAATAGGGTTTTGCAGTGAGTTTAGTTTGCCGTGGGTACTGAGGCAATTGCGTCACGAACTGAGGAACGGAGGTGATCGCTTCTTGAGGGAAACTTAGCGTGGGGTTGTGGCGTCTCTATGGTGGGTTCGGCAAGGTGGAAACGGCAACGAGATGATCGGCGTTGGGAAATTTTGGTGATCGTGGTTATTTCTGAGTCTCGAGCAGATGCTCGAATTTTGATTCGTACTTCTATTTTTAGTTCTGGGTTGAGGGATGGTGCTATGAGGTTGCCGCCGACTTGGTGAAGGTCAGAGGAGGGCTCGACGTCGATGGGATTGCCGTGCTAGGTGCACGAGCACAGTTGTGTGCACGGAGAAGCTTTGAGCTGGGGAAGATAGATTTGGGGACGAAGAGAAGCAGGGTGGGTTCTTGCGTGGAACTGGGAACTCGGGTGAGTTGCTGTGTTGAGTTCGTGTTTGACTCGAAGAGGGAGAGAAGATCGCTCGGTTGCGTTGGGAATGTTTCGTGTAGTTTGAGTGTTCCTGGGTTGTTGAGCTGTGTATTAAGTTGAAATTTAAACTTATTGAATAAATTTTGATTAAGTTTTAAGTTATAAACAAGTTTTCCAGTAAAATGAAATCATGGCCTAAGTTTGAGAAGAAGTAAATTTACAAAGTTAAACTTGTTTGTTTTGAAAACCATGTTAGTCAAACTTTAAATGTAAATTGAGTTAGTGTTTGAATTTAACCAAGGTTTAAGTAAGTGTTCAGAAATGTTTTTAATAACAAGTTTCAAATTTATATTTAAAATTAATAAGTTTAAATTAGTTAATTTATAATGTATTAAATTTGAAATTGATTTCAAAATACATTATTTCCGAATAAGGTTATTGTTATAATTTTGAAATCGAAATAGAATAATATATTTTAAGTTGTTAAAATTTGATTTATTTCAAATAACTTATTTATTAAGATAAATAAGGTTAGATTATTTTGATACGAATTTGAGAATACTTAATAAATATGATTTGTTATTAAGATTAATGAATTCTTAATTAAGGATTTTGAAATATAAAGAAGTAATTAATTAATTAATTGTTTAATTAATTTTAAATAATTAGTTAATTATTTATTTAATTTTTAATAATCACTAAATTTTGGATTAATTAAGTATGATTACTTAATGAAGTAATCAATGGGTAATTTTTGAATGTAATTAGAATGGTAATTACTTATGGAAGTAATTAGAGAAGTTACTCATGTGAGTAATTAATTAGAAGTGATTAATGGATGATCACTTAAAGTTATTAATTAGGAACTGATTAACTTAATTGTTTTTAAGTTAATTAAATTATGGAGTAATTAACTAGTTAATGATTTAAGATTTATTTAATAATGGAATCAAATTTTGTTAAGGGGGTAATTAAGGTTTATTAAAGGAAGTAATTAGTTATAATTACTTGTTAAGTAATTAAGAGTTAATTACTTAATTATTTTAGGTAATTAACTAACCAATGTGATTGTTAAATGAATGAGATTTAATTAAGGTTAATTACTAAGTGTAATTAATTAAAATAGTAATTAATTATTAAAGTAATTAATTAAGGATTAATTATTGATTAATAATTACTTAATGAAGTAATTAAGATTAATTAAATGGGTTAATTAATCAAGAATTAATATAATTAAATTAGAAGTTAATTAATTAAGAAGTTGATTAATTAAGATAAGTAATTACAAATTGTTAATTACTGTTTATGGTTAATGAGATAATTAATTACAAGTTAATTATTTAATTAATTAAAGGATTATTAATTAATAAAGATTATTAATTAATATAATTAATGAAGTATTAATTTATGTAATTAATTTAAATATGATTAATTAATTGTAATTAATTAAGGTTTAATGTAATTAATTATAGTTAATTAATTAATGAAGGATCATTATTAATGATAGTAATTAAAGGTTAATTACTGAATATGGTTATGGATAATTACTTGAATGTAATTAGAAGATAATTAATCAAGGAAGATTAATTAGGAAGATCATTAGAAGATGATAAATGAATTTGATTTGTAATAAATCAATGAAGCAGGATTAAGATAATCCAAATGGTTAAAGAATTGTAATTAATTTAATTAAAGATTAATTAAATTGATTAAGAGTTAATCAATTCTGCTTTGGATGATTTGTTGATATTGAATGATTGATATTGGATGTTGAATGATATTGGATGATTGATATAGGGTGTTTGGTTGATAATGGATGATTTGGATGTTTATGAGATATGTGATATATTGCTTTATGAGATGAATGTTGTTATGAATTATCTATTGTGATAATGTTATTCATCTACCTGTTATATATCATCCTGTATATAAGTTTTAAACTATTTAAATCCCTTAAGTACAACTTGGACATTAAAATGGCGTTTGGATTCGGTGAGACCGGGATCGGGTTTCCATATTTGGATATCCGAATACCACACCGTTTCCAATTAAACGATAGGTCGTTAATCCAAGTGGAGCAAGTGAAGACTCGAGGTGTAAGGGCTATACGTCAGTATAACTCTGTGGGTGATTCCGTAATGAGTTTGACGGAATAGTACTTATAGATTCGAGATGGTGGTTTTAGAGTGCAAGGGCTATGGTCGTTGACTCTGAGGGTGATTCCAAAACGAGTGCAACGAGATAGTGCCTTCGGTTCCGTTCGAACCCGGGACGGACTTGTATGGATTGAATGCTTTCAGTACATCGTCAGGCGGACGATGAGCATTCTAAGATAGATGTGTTCTATAAAGGTAATCGCAGCCTCAAGCCTCATCAACCGGGAATGGCTAAAACAGGGGAGGTGCAGCAAGGCTTCGTGGGTAGCTCCCACTGGAGAGCAAGATTTACCCCTGTCTAGAGGTCCCTTTTATTTCGGCTGTGTGGGGCGGTTGATCCGGACAACCGCCGGGGTTGTCTTGTTCGGAACTATCCAGTAAGGGATGGGTCCGGCCTTGTGTTGCAGGGGAGTTAGGGTGGCTCCTCGGTACGGTGATCTAGGCCACGTACTGTGACGGGCGGTACCCCAGTAGCCCTGCCATTGATGGAATCCAAAATCCAATAAGTGCCTGTACGGTTTTGATTGTGCCCAACTATGTTGGAACGTGAGATGCAAGCATTCCAGCTATTTCTGTAATTTATTTTGAAAACCCTAGACACTATTATAATATCACTGGATTTCCTATCAAATGTTTTGGTTAGCGTAAGGTAAAAACTTTTCCATGTTTATGTGTGGGAAGTCTTACGTGATACTTTTTCTTCCAAAGGTTTTCTAAAGTTAAGCAATTTTAAACCGTTTACTCACACCAGACCCCTGTCTGACCCGAGTGTTTATTTTCTGTTTTATTAAACTCTTGGGTACTCATATTACGTATGAGTAGTCAAGTGATTCAGGTTAGCTTGACGAATTCTGGAGGAGTAATGGAGCAGGAGGCTTCGACGTGTAGATATATATTGGTTCCGCTGTGTTTGGTATCTGTTTCTTCTGTTGTACTTGAGTTGTATGAATTAGACAGATGTTTATAACTGTCTAATATGTGTTGTATAGTTGTGTAACTCTGATGTAATCTGATACTATGTAATATTTTATTTGATATATTATATTTTATTCGTTCCGCTGTGAGTTCTCTGATGTTGTTTGTGTTCTTCTTTCTCTTTCTTTTCTTCTTCTATCCCTTTCTTTCTTCAAAATGATGCGATTTCCTGGGAATAGGAAGTCGGGTCGTCTCACTTGGTATCAGAGCTTTAGGTTGAGTGAATACCTAGGCTCTGTAGTGGTGTCTTTCTTGAGAAAGCGTATTTGTAGTTTGTATATCTAACTATATATATATATTTATATCTACCTAATTGGTTGGGTTATCTGTTCGGATTTTCCAACATAAGTTATAGAGGTAGTGGAGTAGTGGTGTGTGTGTGTAACACGACTACCACTAATGGAAGAGGTCCATATGTTTGAGGTTGGAAGTATTTGTCGAGACTGTAGACCTAATACCGTCTCGAGTGAGATTTGTTGTTTGGAGTGAGAGTTTCTCTGATATCCGAAGGAAATCTTTTAAAGATTCGGAATTTATCTTTGAAGAATAAGTTTGGATTTCGCTCGGGTAAGCGAATTATTCTTGAGTTTGGATTTGATGGAAGTGCAGAAGTAAGTGACGATATCTTGATAACTGCGTGATGAGATGTAGTATCCATGGATATTTTCAGAAGATGTTTCCCCTTGATGCAGTTTTAGAAGTGGTTGAGGAGTAGTCTTTACCTGCCTCAGGGAAGACTCGTCTGTGTAGAAGTCATTTGGATCTTCAATATTGAGTTGGCTGTTCTGGAACATGAGACTAAGGTCTATAAGTTGTTTCGCTTCGACATGGTCTCATTTGTCATTCCTTAAGAAGAGCGAGTTGTTGATGCTTGGTTTGGAGCCCGAGTTCTTTTGGATTGTCTGCCTACTCGGAGGTCCATTGTATGGTTTGTTGGTGGTTTTGGTTTTTGAGAAGCATTTGGATTTGGAGTCTTGGATAGCTGTGATAGCAGTTCAGCTCGAAGAGTTCGGTGTGCTGACGAGAAGGTCTTTTGCCTTTGCAGTATCATCGAGATAGAGTTGGAAGCAGCAGTGTTGGTTGTTCTCAGATGGTTCGGGAATCTTTGTGGTTCTTCTTTTAGTAGCCCGAGCAGTTGATGGAAGTTATCTTGAAGGGTTAACCTTGTTTGGAAAAGCTTAGAGCTGTTCTAATTGGTAAAGAGAGGACAGTTTCTTTGGAATCCGAATTAGGTTGGATCGCAAAAGTGACTTGCGATTGGTTTGGAATTGTCTTGAGCATTCTTTGGTTTGAGAACTAAGGATTCTCATGGGGAAGTAGGAGCTGCTGGAGTAATCAGTAGATTGTCTACATCTGGAATTGAGTCCTATATTGTTTTGGATCCAGAAGTGATTTGTTAGCTAGCCTGGTTGTAGGATGGCTCTTGGAGAAGTAGAGACTGGTGTAGCAGCTCAGGAATTTATTTGTGGAATTTGGATTTGGCTAGATCTAGCTTTTGAATTGGATTCTGTGTAAGGTTGTGTGACCTAGTCAGATGAGTCACCCAGATTGTATGGATTTGATGAACAAGGTTTCTGGTATATATTGGATAAGTTATACTTGTGTTCATCAACAATATTCTCCTCAGTTTCTGAATCAGAGTTGCGCAGCGGAAGCAAGGTAGCAGCTGTGCAAGGAAGGAAGCAAGTTCTGTTTGCCTTCGCTTGAGTAGTAGAGTTTGTGTTCTGGATTTCGACGGATTTTGGAAAAGTTTTCCGTTGGATAGGATCCTGAAGCTTGTTTGTTTTGGTCTAGTTGTTTCTGAAAGCATCAGCATAGGTTGAGCTGATCGGAGAGATTGCCAGCTCAGGATTGTCTGTGGAGTTATGCAGATATGAGATGAGGAGTTTGGTATTCGAAGTTGGAGACTTCAGTGCTGTTAGATTTCTCCGGTTAAGAGAGCAGACATTGAGTAAGATTGGTAAAATTGGTTTGGTAGTACTTTGGCATTTGAGATTTCTTATCTGTGTCCTGATAAGATAAGATTTGTTATCTATGAGATTGAATTGCCAGTTTGGATAGCTGGAATTCATTGAATTTCACGTATCTCTGAGGGAGTACGTGTATGATTCATCGATTGGTTGTTGAATCTGTAGTTCAGTTAGAATTTGATGTTGAGCTGGAGTTGAGTGTAATCTGATATTCTGTTCAGATTGGTGGATCTAGAGCAGAGTGGAGCTCTGGATTTTGGTAGTATAGTTTGTTAGTTTATTTTTGTAGAGCGAGTCTCCCGATGATTTATACTTGGGAAACTCGAGATAGTGTTAGTAAGGTTTATTCTGATTCGTGTCAGGATAATTAGTTATGTTTGTTTGTATGATTGATTGCTATGGTTGTTAGTAACTGGTTGATAGATAAGCTTTGCTATTTGAAATTAAAAATCTTCATTGGATTATTAAATTACCTTTGCTTTTAAATTTCGGGACGAAATTATTTTAAGGGGGGAGGATTGTAACGACCCGGAATTTTGGGCAATATCGATTTAATAATCTGTGTAAATAATTTAATTGGTTTAATAATTTTCTTTGTAATTTTAATTTAATTAGGTGAATTTAATTTTTAAAGGTTAATGAATTTATAATCTGGCAATGAAATTTGATAAGAATTATTTTTCATAGCTAATAAAATTTTAATTCTATTTATAATATATACATTGATATATATTGTGAATGGTATACCTTTTGTTTAAAATAAAAGTTGAATTTTCGAATTGTAATATATATGTATGTATATGTTATAATTTGAGTTGTTTTGAAATTTAACTAAAACAATTGATAATTTATAATGTATGAATATTGTAGGTTGAAGCTTTGTTTTAGAATCAATGTTTTCAAAAGATAATTTTAAGATTTATTCATTTGTTTTAAAAAAATTTAAAGATAATTGTTATTTTAATATGATAGTTTATAAAGGATTTAATCAAAGTTTTATTTTATTTCTCTTAAAGTGTTTAATTTTAAATGATTATAAGTGTATAAATATAAATGTTTTAGATTTTAAATTTATGCATAAGAATTATTTACATTATAATTAGTTGTAGAACATTTTTCTTTTAGAGGTAAACTCATATTTACATATGTAAACATTTATTAATAAAGGTAAATTAATTATGTAAGTTTATATTACATTTCAAATTAAATAAAAATTTATTAAAATACTAGAGACATGTGTAAACATGTAAACTTCTTTAATTAACAAATGTAAGGAAATTTAATACTTATGGGACAAGTGTCTTCATTTAAGGCTTACTTTCTTTAATTTTAATAAAAACATAACATTTTCATTTTACATTGTTTGCTTCCTTTCAAATATTTTAATGGCAAAACAATAAACCACCTTCTTGAATCTGAAATCTGAATCTAAGAAAAAAAAAAAAAAAAAAAAAATCAAAATCAAAACCTGATAAGGGAAAGCAAAATTTACCTGCATTTGAAATAAAGATCAACCTGCAACCTCTAAACCAGAAGTTGTTCAAATCTGCAAGTTCAAACAGTATTTAAAAGTTCAAACCAACCTGCAACCTAATCATGCAAGTGAAGATCAGCAAGTTTCAATCTTTTTAATCATCAAATTAAAACATGCAAAGGAAAATCAACAGCAAAGTAAAAGCATTTTTCAAGTTAAAAAGTGTCAAGCCTGGGAAGTAAAGTTTCTCTGCTCTGTTTACTGCAAAGTCAATGAGGTGAGTAAATCTTTATCTCAAAAACAGTTTCACCTTTAAAAATTTATCTGGAAAATATGAATTAAGTTTGAAGTAAAGTGATATGATATGTTTATATGTATGCCTGAATTTGAATGCATGTTTGTATATATGCTATGTGGTGAGAAGTCAGTGAATATTTACATCACTATTATATGTCCAGGTTTATTTCTATTCAAAGAAATTCAATGCCAACAACTCAAAACCATATTAGTCTTTAGTATTTGAATGAAACAGATTTGAAATTGTATAATAAAGATTTTAAAATAGTCTGGAAATTTTTAATATCATAAAACATGAATTAAGTAAAGATTACAGAGGAACATGAATATTTGTTAAAAATTTATTTTCTTAAATTCAAAATTCAACTCCATGCATGTAATCTGGATGTAAAATCATGAATTTAGATATGAAGTTTGTAATTTTTAGTGTGGTAATTTATTCGAAATTTGGGTTTGAGTGTTTTGGGAACTTTGGTGAATTGTTTTTGATTCAGTTGTTGTTTTGAATTGATTTTGTGGGTGAAGCAAGCTTTTGGGCTAAGGATTGAAGGAAAAATACAAATTGATTTTTCTATTGAGTAAATTGATGGGAATCGAATGAAATAGGGTTTTGCAGTGAGTTTAGTTTGCCGTGGGTACTGAGGCAATTGCGTCACGAACTGAGGAACGGAGGTGATCGCTTCTTGAGGGAAACTTAGCGTGGGGTTGTGGCGTCTCTATGGTGGGTTCGGCAAGGTGGAAACGGCAACGAGATGATCGGCGTTGGGAAATTTTGGTGATCGTGGTTATTTCTGAGTCTCGAGCAGATGCTCGAATTTTGATTCGTACTTCTATTTTTAGTTCTGGGTTGAGGGATGGTGCTATGAGGTTGCCGCCGACTTGGTGAAGGTCAGAGGAGGGCTCGACGTCGATGGGATTGCCGTGCTAGGTGCACGAGCACAGTTGTGTGCACGGAGAAGCTTTGAGCTGGGGAAGATAGATTTGGGGACGAAGAGAAGCAGGGTGGGTTCTTGCGTGGAACTGGGAACTCGGGTGAGTTGCTGTGTTGAGTTCGTGTTTGACTCGAAGAGGGAGAGAAGATCGCTCGGTTGCGTTGGGAATGTTTCGTGTAGTTTGAGTGTTCCTGGGTTGTTGAGCTGTGTATTAAGTTGAAATTTAAACTTATTGAATAAATTTTGATTAAGTTTTAAGTTATAAACAAGTTTTCCAGTAAAATGAAATCATGGCCTAAGTTTGAGAAGAAGTAAATTTACAAAGTTAAACTTGTTTGTTTTGAAAACCATGTTAGTCAAACTTTAAATGTAAATTGAGTTAGTGTTTGAATTTAACCAAGGTTTAAGTAAGTGTTCAGAAATGTTTTTAATAACAAGTTTCAAATTTATATTTAAAATTAATAAGTTTAAATTAGTTAATTTATAATGTATTAAATTTGAAATTGATTTCAAAATACATTATTTCCGAATAAGGTTATTGTTATAATTTTGAAATCGAAATAGAATAATATATTTTAAGTTGTTAAAATTTGATTTATTTCAAATAACTTATTTATTAAGATAAATAAGGTTAGATTATTTTGATACGAATTTGAGAATACTTAATAAATATGATTTGTTATTAAGATTAATGAATTCTTAATTAAGGATTTTGAAATATAAAGAAGTAATTAATTAATTAATTGTTTAATTAATTTTAAATAATTAGTTAATTATTTATTTAATTTTTAATAATCACTAAATTTTGGATTAATTAAGTATGATTACTTAATGAAGTAATCAATGGGTAATTTTTGAATGTAATTAGAATGGTAATTACTTATGGAAGTAATTAGAGAAGTTACTCATGTGAGTAATTAATTAGAAGTGATTAATGGATGATCACTTAAAGTTATTAATTAGGAACTGATTAACTTAATTGTTTTTAAGTTAATTAAATTATGGAGTAATTAACTAGTTAATGATTTAAGATTTATTTAATAATGGAATCAAATTTTGTTAAGGGGGTAATTAAGGTTTATTAAAGGAAGTAATTAGTTATAATTACTTGTTAAGTAATTAAGAGTTAATTACTTAATTATTTTAGGTAATTAACTAACCAATGTGATTGTTAAATGAATGAGATTTAATTAAGGTTAATTACTAAGTGTAATTAATTAAAATAGTAATTAATTATTAAAGTAATTAATTAAGGATTAATTATTGATTAATAATTACTTAATGAAGTAATTAAGATTAATTAAATGGGTTAATTAATCAAGAATTAATATAATTAAATTAGAAGTTAATTAATTAAGAAGTTGATTAATTAAGATAAGTAATTACAAATTGTTAATTACTGTTTATGGTTAATGAGATAATTAATTACAAGTTAATTATTTAATTAATTAAAGGATTATTAATTAATAAAGATTATTAATTAATATAATTAATGAAGTATTAATTTATGTAATTAATTTAAATATGATTAATTAATTGTAATTAATTAAGGTTTAATGTAATTAATTATAGTTAATTAATTAATGAAGGATCATTATTAATGATAGTAATTAAAGGTTAATTACTGAATATGGTTATGGATAATTACTTGAATGTAATTAGAAGATAATTAATCAAGGAAGATTAATTAGGAAGATCATTAGAAGATGATAAATGAATTTGATTTGTAATAAATCAATGAAGCAGGATTAAGATAATCCAAATGGTTAAAGAATTGTAATTAATTTAATTAAAGATTAATTAAATTGATTAAGAGTTAATCAATTCTGCTTTGGATGATTTGTTGATATTGAATGATTGATATTGGATGTTGAATGATATTGGATGATTGATATAGGGTGTTTGGTTGATAATGGATGATTTGGATGTTTATGAGATATGTGATATATTGCTTTATGAGATGAATGTTGTTATGAATTATCTATTGTGATAATGTTATTCATCTACCTGTTATATATCATCCTGTATATAAGTTTTAAACTATTTAAATCCCTTAAGTACAACTTGGACATTAAAATGGCGTTTGGATTCGGTGAGACCGGGATCGGGTTTCCATATTTGGATATCCGAATACCACACCGTTTCCAATTAAACGATAGGTCGTTAATCCAAGTGGAGCAAGTGAAGACTCGAGGTGTAAGGGCTATACGTCAGTATAACTCTGTGGGTGATTCCGTAATGAGTTTGACGGAATAGTACTTATAGATTCGAGATGGTGGTTTTAGAGTGCAAGGGCTATGGTCGTTGACTCTGAGGGTGATTCCAAAACGAGTGCAACGAGATAGTGCCTTCGGTTCCGTTCGAACCCGGGACGGACTTGTATGGATTGAATGCTTTCAGTACATCGTCAGGCGGACGATGAGCATTCTAAGATAGATGTGTTCTATAAAGGTAATCGCAGCCTCAAGCCTCATCAACCGGGAATGGCTAAAACAGGGGAGGTGCAGCAAGGCTTCGTGGGTAGCTCCCACTGGAGAGCAAGATTTACCCCTGTCTAGAGGTCCCTTTTATTTCGGCTGTGTGGGGCGGTTGATCCGGACAACCGCCGGGGTTGTCTTGTTCGGAACTATCCAGTAAGGGATGGGTCCGGCCTTGTGTTGCAGGGGAGTTAGGGTGGCTCCTCGGTACGGTGATCTAGGCCACGTACTGTGACGGGCGGTACCCCAGTAGCCCTGCCATTGATGGAATCCAAAATCCAATAAGTGCCTGTACGGTTTTGATTGTGCCCAACTATGTTGGAACGTGAGATGCAAGCATTCCAGCTATTTCTGTAATTTATTTTGAAAACCCTAGACACTATTATAATATCACTGGATTTCCTATCAAATGTTTTGGTTAGCGTAAGGTAAAAACTTTTCCATGTTTATGTGTGGGAAGTCTTACGTGATACTTTTTCTTCCAAAGGTTTTCTAAAGTTAAGCAATTTTAAACCGTTTACTCACACCAGACCCCTGTCTGACCCGAGTGTTTATTTTCTGTTTTATTAAACTCTTGGGTACTCATATTACGTATGAGTAGTCAAGTGATTCAGGTTAGCTTGACGAATTCTGGAGGAGTAATGGAGCAGGAGGCTTCGACGTGTAGATATATATTGGTTCCGCTGTGTTTGGTATCTGTTTCTTCTGTTGTACTTGAGTTGTATGAATTAGACAGATGTTTATAACTGTCTAATATGTGTTGTATAGTTGTGTAACTCTGATGTAATCTGATACTATGTAATATTTTATTTGATATATTATATTTTATTCGTTCCGCTGTGAGTTCTCTGATGTTGTTTGTGTTCTTCTTTCTCTTTCTTTTCTTCTTCTATCCCTTTCTTTCTTCAAAATGATGCGATTTCCTGGGAATAGGAAGTCGGGTCGTTTCAATATAAGTAGTCACTTCAAAAGATATAATGTATATAAGTTGATTTATGCATAACGTGTCGTCTATAGTTTGTTTTAAAACAATAATTTTTGAAAACGTATGTGTATATAATTTTAATGAGTTTCAAAAATTAATATGAGTTAAGAAAATAATATATTGGAATAATATGTATATTTTATTTTGGTCTACATCAAGCTGTTCTGATCTATTTTCATCGATCTCTATTTATCAGCTTTGTCCATCGAATTGGTGCCAATCTAGCTTTATTTTGGAACTCGCAACTCGATTTCAGTGTCTGTCCTCTCTAGCCTCGAAAGGTGAACAATCACTCACAATTAACGTTCTTTTATTTATTAAATTTTATTTCAATTGAAACGACAATTGAAATATACTGCTGTAGTTATTTAAACTGTTATATATGCTATTATCTGTAAATGTTCACCTGCGGGATTTAATACCATATCCTGTTGTTTACATTATATTGTTATTGATGATATATGCCTGTTATTATAATTATCATATCTGTTACTACTCTACAAGTTCCCTATTAGTATAGGATTCACTATGGGTTGAAATGATACATACCCGAAAGGACTTTAGAATAGGAGAAAATCGTTATGGGTTGAAATGATAAACCCAAGCGATTTTTATTTGAACTGAATTTGGGATTGCGGGTCAAAATGTTATCTACCCGTATATATTTAAAATTGCTGATTGAAATGATAAATATCCGTATCACTTGACCATAGCATAGGTAATTATATACGACACCGTTAGTCCATATATAAATATTTTGAAAATAAATTCTATGGTTTTGGAAAGAAATATATGGTTTTAATAAATGTTGATTCTTAAATTTTTATATATAAATGGTAATGATATATATAGATTTAGTAATAATATTTAATTTAATTAAGTCTAATTTAATACATATAATATATTTAAGTATTTAAATTTATATTTTAAAATAGATTTTGGTAACAATTTGAATAAGTTAAGGTTGGGAAGATAATTTGAATTTCGTTGAAATTGTATTCAATTAAACCGATTTGAAACTTATTGGAATTTAGATTTAAGATATGATTTATAACTTGGTCTTGATTTATGTAATTTAATTAATATTTCTCGTTTAAATAAATTTAAGGAAATATTTAGTAAAATGTAATTTAAGGCTAGTGAAATGATATTGAATTTATTAAGTGAATATTCGCTGACTAAATAATAATGAAGTTAAATCAAGATCTATACGAAACTATTAAATTTAACTTTGAAAATGTTGAATATTAAAGCTTTGAATTACATTGAAATTTAAATGGTTTATTTGTGGTTCAAATCTGTATTTGAAATCGATAAAATTGAATTTGATTAGTCAGAAACTAAATCGAATGGAAAGTGATAAATTGAGATTGAATTAAATTTAAATGGGATAGTCGAGTTGATTTCGAAGCGAATTGTGAAGTTTGAGGAAATTACGAATACTTTACTTCATAAATTATTTATTATATATACTATTTTGGGAAATAGATATATTTGAAATGAAAATGACATTATGATTTTGAAGTATAAATTAATTTGAAATGACCACGGTGTTAGGATATATATTTCTCTGCATAGTAGATAGTTTCACGGATCCTTAGAGGATGGGTATCCCAAACAACCTCTAAGTTAAATGGTATTTCAGTTGATATTTCACTTGAGTTGGATTTCTTGATATAAGAATGTTAATCTTGACTTGAGTGTTATGTGTTTTGCTTTACGCTTGAGTCAGACTGAGTAATTTAGCATTTGAGACTCACCTTTGAAGTTTGGGCTTCGCTTGGAGATCCAACTATAGATTCAGCTTTCAGCCTTTCCAATTGATTTGTTCAGAGATGTCATCAGTCCGTATTTGAGATATTCTATTGAAATTTATTTCTAACTCTGATGTTCATATAGTAGCTTCATGAACTACTATTTGTATATTCCGCTGCATTATATTACTATGCTGTAATTCTGTGATTGATTTATTTACTGTATATGCTGAGTTTTGCCAAATTTAAATTAACAAATCTAATATTTTGAGCAATTCAAGTCTAGCATGTGCAGATGCGAATGGTTGAAAATATCAGGTCGTTACATACATAGTCAACATTTTTATGTCTTTCATTACATCAGTATATTACCATTTCATCTTAACTTTCATTTACATAAATTTTTATTTCATTTATTGCAATAATTTTACTTACTAAAATTAACAATTCCAATAAATTTGAGCAAACTGATTTCCATCCTTTTATTCAAATCAAAGGTCATACTATGTTAAAACTTTACATTGGTTACATTGTATAGAATCAACCTTTTTACCATTATCAATTAAACCTACATTAACTACACTAATTGAGGGAATTTATTGCCATTTATTTCCAGTTAAATTTAATAGACCAAATAAATAGATAATATATATATAATAATTGTCACCATTAGCCTTTAATTACATTTATAAGTTTATTACTTACAAACAAATGTTACCATTTCTTTCATAATACTAATTTTATTAAATTTCCATTAATAATATATTATTTCATTAATGAATTCAATATTTACATTCTTTTTCCTATGTTCACTTTATAACCAAATATAACCTTACACTATTTCAGTTGATTGGAATTCCATTCAAATTGTTAATGATTAGCTTTAATTAACATTGTTGCATTTATTTTTAGTATTATTCCAGTTACAAATCTTAAATTTTAATTTCTTTCAAAATTTAATTACTAAAATCTTATTAAATTTACTATTTTTAATTGTCAAAAATTATGGGTCGTTACATTCTGTCCCCACTCAAAACTTTTCGTCCCCAAGAAGAAAAAAAGAAAAAGAAGGAATTTAGTAATCAATATATCTTATTCAAAATATTAAATTTGTAAACAATTTATTTACATAATAAATAATTTAAATAAGATATATTAATTTATAAACAATTAAATCCTTTTATATTCAAATTATCAAAAGTTTGGAAAACATTTCACACAAAATTTCTAGGTCCAGAATTCACGAAATTTTTTGACAGAGTCTCCTTTATACAGAGACGTTTGGGAGAAGTCATAATATCAAAATATATCACATGTTTTCAAAATAATATATCACAACAGCGGGGGTAATAATATAATATTGCTAGAAAACCGTAATCCGAGAGCGTACCTATATGTCAGGCAAATAATGTTTATTTTATGAAAACAAAAGCTGTAACAATTGCTTCCATAACATGTCTTCCACTTATATAATCCAAAGAGCTTAATAATTATATAGAAGTGAAATGATTATATTATTTTAAATTAATAACAAACAATCAACATAACATAACAACGATCACTTTTAACCAAAAGCATACCATCATCACATAAAATCAAAATAAATCAATACAACATAACAACAGTCTTTGCAAACAAGCATACAATCTTCACAAGGGATCAAAGTAATCAACCATTTTGAAGTTACAATCATTAAATTTAATATAGTATTCATTTAATTATTTACTTTAATTATCAATAGCTTCAAGCATTAACTTAGATTCATAATTCTTTGCTTACAATATTCACTTTCTATTTCATTTTATCAAGTAGTACTACGATTATAACTTAGGTTTATAATTATTTCATATCAAATTTCTTATTTATAAAAGTAAATTTCATTGAACACTTTAATTAACGAAGTTTTTCTTGTATAATATCCCTTACATATCCTTATTTAACATTACAACTTTTAATACTCTGGTAAGTTATATATATATATGTTTATAAGAATGTAATTGAAAATTACACAAGTATATCTTATTTCATTTTAGTAAATAAACGTTCAATAGTTATCATTTCTTATTTTCATATCATTTTTGTTTACAAGTTACAAATTTCAAATTCCTTGTATATTTTTATAACTTAGTATTTAATTTCTTACTTTCAACTTTAGAAGTTCCAATTATTAAATAGTTAAAATTTTATTCCATTACAATAATTGAAATTCTAATTTAAATTTACTTTATTATTCTATTGGGTTTTTTCTTCTTCTCATTATTTACTTTCCCATTCATTTATTTATATAGAGACTAATCACTTACATAATTGGTTTTCCATTAAAGATTTAAGTCATTAACGAATCATTTCAAAAAATATATAATTTAAGCTTCTACCGCCTTAATTAAGTTTATAACTTAATTCGGTTATTGAATAAAAATTTAAGTTTTTGGTATTCGCCCTTGAAGAGAAAGGAAATATTTCAATATCTCTAAAAAAATTCAATTAAAACATTTAACCTTGTTCACTTGGTAAAAATAAAAGATATATTTAAAACATCCTCATAGCATTATGTAAAGGTTTTTCAAAAGTCTAAAACAATGTCAAAAATTTATATCAAAACATTATAATAAGCTTTTAAAATAAATTTCCTTAAACATAAAGATTTATTAGATTCATTATTTTTTAAACTAATTATAAGCTCAAGATTATTAAAATGAAACTAATAGTATACTCAAATCTTACATTAAATTTCTAAATCAAAGTATAAAATTTCATATCTTTATAATTAATTTTACGCACTTGTTTTAAAAATGAATATTCAAATCATGGAAAAAAATTTGTTGTGATTTAATATTAAAATTCAAACAGTAAATTAATCAATAAATTTACTATTAGTACTTTGAAATCAAGTAAATATTCCAATTATTCTTCCAAAATAGAGATTCACATTTATTTGTCAAGTATATTACTATAAATAAACTTCGCATATCAATTTTTTTCCATTTATATAATATCTTTAAATTATACATTCAAAAAAACTTATATAAATTTTACTTGAAATATTCGTTTGAAAGCTGCATTTGCAAATCAACCATCTTTAATACTTTAACACTTTTCAAAAAATTCATTTAATTTCCTTGCTTCATGTATAAATACCATTTAAATATTTAAATAACATCTTTATAAAGATATTTAAACTATTTGAAAATCATTATTTACATCATTGCTTATATTTACAAAGAGGCTATTGAAAACCTTAAATCCATTATTTATAAATTTATTAGTTTTATCTCAAGATACTTTTCAAATATTATTAATAAATCAATAACCATTTACTTTAAATATATTTTATTTAATAAATAACTTCTCAAATATTTACAACACTAATAATTTACTATTAAACCATACTGTACATGAATAAATAATATTTTAAACATTTTAAAGTGTTTAGAATTGACAAAAATGATAAAAATATCCTTTATATAATACTTTATCAAAATACTTTTATAACTTGATGTCTTAACAGGTTTATCCTCGTTCTTACAGGCTCTGGCCATTCGTTGATCAGCCGCAAGGCTAGAATTCTCCAAGTACTTAGTAGACCAGTTTCATGAAAAATACTTAAAAATAGGTATGAGAAGTACCGCTCAAAATACAATGTCAAATGATGATAATACGATAGCAATGGCCCACTGCTGATCCAGTATTTACGCCATGGACACAAAACTTTCCAAAAGATCCTTCTACCTTCGGGATTCTAGAAAAATATCGTAGCCAGTTCGTAAATAAGGGACCATCGACCCCTGCTGCAGTGGTACGCTGCTGATTCAATAATTTACGCAATGGACGCACTTCCTTCCCGAAAGACCCATAAACAGTAGATCCTAAGATGGAAAGCGCCTCCATTGGGTAAACTAAAGCTGCCCTAAAAAAAATCGAGGAACTCACGAGCTTTGGTCCGGACAACCATATCAGTTCGAATCCATTTCTGAATTCACCCCAGTCCATTAGGGTTTATCGGTCGAATCCCTTCTTGGATTCCCCAAGTCCATCTAGGTCGAAGCATATCATACTACACTTCTTCGCGGAAGGTACTTCCCCATACCTCTTACTTCAAAATATAACATACCATATATAGTACCCTTTCAAAATCTTAACTTCAAATATCGCTGTGACGCCCCACCTCTATACCCACGCTAGACAAGAACTTTACGGTGAATGCTGTCGACTAGCACGGAGAATAAGGCCGTTGAGGAGCGACCATCCATGTAATTACTTTGTGCGAGCATTGATATGTCAGATAGTGTAACATGCAATACTTTATCAAGAGGAAATCCGACATACCGACACAAACTCAAAGCTACTACACAGTGGCTATAATATCTTCGGAAACAAATACAGAAATAAACATAACACAAATCAATTACAGACAATTCATATCACAAAGGCGGAAATAGATATGAATACTACACATGAAAGTGTATATCAGAGTAGTGGTCTAAAAAGATCCACAATAACACAAAAGCATAGTTACATGAACTACACAAAAGAATAAGTATACATTATGGAGTCTATATCTCAAATGTATACAACAAAAACTACTAATCTAAGTAGTTAACCAAAAGTCAGAGGAATCAATCCCAAGAGAAAAGTCAAGCAGAAGCACCTGTAACATCTCGGTCTGACCCGAGTATTATTTAATAAGAAAATAATAAACGGATCAGTCTAGCTATAAATATCAGGTGAAACGATATTGAATAAGAGATATGACTAAACACATAATAATCATAATTCCAAGCTGTGATATATATAAGTAATTGAAAATCAACGAGAGATTAATCAATATCACCAAATCTACACAAGAATCAAGGAAATGCCATACTCCTTATTTCGTTCATCAAACCACAAATATTGACGATTATATTAAAGTCAATCACAAAAGTCAATGACACACAAATTCACCAATACACAAATATTGATAAAACTTATCAATGGAAATCACGAAAATTAGTGAAGCACAAATTCAAGAAATCATCTCAAGAAATCCAGTAAATGACACACAAATTCACCTATGCACAAAAATTGATAAATCATATCAATAGAAATCACAAAAATAGGTGAAGAAGGAAATTCCAGAATTCGACACACGAAAACCAGAAATCACAAAAAATAGGGGGGGAGGCCTATCACACGAACGGGAGCATGAAAACTCACCAACAGCTGTAACACATGAACGAGAAGCTATCTCATGGTAGCTATCCATTAATTTGACACACGAATGGTCCGAAGACCTGACACACGAATGGTCCAAAGACCGTGGGTTGCTACCCCACCAATTTGAGTCGAAACTCCACAAAACGGGGTTTAGTCTCCCGCGCAGTCAAAGAGACATCGCACATTGCTAGTCTAAATCACAAAAATGATCGTCATGATCATCGAGAAGTGTCAATTACACTAAGCTAGTAAATATATGAGTTTAGCATCATGTCCCATAACCACTAGCTTAACTTAAATATTTACGAACAAATTGTAAGTTTCCACTAGAAAATTGTCACAAGAGATTCAATCGAACAAGTCCAAGAATTAACCGAACAAGTAAACGCAAGCGTTTCATACCACTTGTTTTACTAAGCCGTTTAATTAGATTTCTCATACGAGTGAGGTAAAGGTTTGTGTATACTAGTAGATTGGAAAACGGTTTTCGAAACGAGTTTGATATTGAAAATATAGTTGAAATCGTTTTGATGAAGAGGTTTTGATATTTAATACTAGTATTGAAACCTTTATATTTTTAAAGTGACAAAACACAAAGAAGATTGTAGGAACAATCAATCACTAAAATTCACATACGAAGATGTGAATAAAAATCCAAAGAAATCGATACCAAATCCATAGAAATCGATATTTACAAAATGATCCATAAAAAGAAGTCATCAAAGTCAATAATAAGTGATAACGATTAATAGGATCGCTAAAATCGATAAACAATGGAAATTCACACAAAACAGCCTGAATAGGCAAAAATAAACATTTCCAGACGTCTGATTTGGAATCCAGACGTTTGGATTTGTTCTCTAGAAATAACCCAGAGAACACTCAGACGTCTGAAACCTCAAGTCAGACGTCTGAGACCTATCCAGACGTCTGGTTAGATGGTTCAGACGTCTGAAAATAGTCTCTGGCTTTTTTTTATAATATGCGTGCATACATTTTACCTCCCAGGTCCAAACCAGACGTCTGGACTTGGTCACCAGACGTCTGGTCACCTGGTCTAGGCAACAATTTGCCTAGGCCAAATGGCCAAAACGTATCGGGAGCGATCGGACGAACAACAACGACTAAGGATTTACGTCAAATGACAGCCCGGCCTTATAGGCTCTTCGATACACCCCAAATATCGTAATCAAACATCCATAAAAGGATTTTCACAAAAATTGGTATATTCACCCATTCGATCCAAATCAAAAGCAAATGAATATGCACAAATGTTACGAATTCATACCTAACCACAAAGATGGATATAGACATAGATGTGAGATAAAAATCTCACCTTTTCACAAAATCAAACAAGAAGAAGCTTGAAAGCAAATGGAGAATCAACCTCTCTTCAACGCAACCCAATTGAGCTTGAATGTAAGCTCAAAAACAAGAACATTCCCAAAATTAGGTTTAGGAATTTCTGAAATTGGTAAGTGAATAAGTTGGAGAAGAAGAAGAGAAGCTTACCAATGGGTTCTTCTTGAGTTTGGAGCTAGGAATTTGATTTGCAAGAGAAACTAGGGTTTTCGAGTTTTTAATTTCCAATCTCTCCCACCATTAATGTTATAAAAACTGAAAATAGAAGAGAATGAGGGTGAGTCGGGAAGAGTGGCTCAGATTTGAGCATAAGTTAACATAGGGCTGAGCCCAAAACCAAACCCAAAGTGAAAAGTAGCAAAAATCAACTTTCTCCAAACATATCGAAGCTTATACTCAAAAAGGTCGCAAACGACATTTTAAACTCAATGGGAGTGGTCCTGAGTCCTAATTCGACCGTATGCAAAAAGTAGATTTTCGGACTAAAATCCGACTAACGATAAAATATTTAAATAAAATATTTAAATAAAAAAAATCGATAAGTATGCGGGTTGTTACAGACTCCCCTCCTTAAAGAAATTGCGTCCTCGCAATATTTAAGAAGAGAACATAAAGTAACAACCATAAAAGCATATTCAATCACAAAAGAAACTTGAAATAAGAAGTTCACCTCAAAGAGCACGAGAAAGTAAGTCCGGATGTGTTCGCTCGATGTACTCTCTAGATTCCCAAGAACAATCCTTAGGATTTGAAGACCATTGAACTTTAACAAGCGGAACATCTTTATTTCGAAGTCGTTTGACTTCCGAAGCAATGATACGAATATGATGTTGCTCATAAGTTAAATTAGGCGAAACTTCAATCTCTTCCACAACACCGGGCTCAAGAACAGAATCGGAATCTCGAAGACATTTCCGAAGTTGAGAAACGTGAAACACGTCATGGATAGCAGAAAATTGAGCCGGTAATAAAAGGCGATAAGCCATGGAACCAATACGTTCAATGATAGGAAATGGCCCAATATATCGAGGCGCCAATTTTCCCGATTGACTGAAACGTACAACACCTTTCATAGGTGAAACACGAATGAACATAAGATCTCCCTCAGAAAATTCTAACTTCCTTCTCCGGTTATCGGCATAAGATTTTTGTCTACTCTGGGCTTCTTTCATCCTATGACGAATAAGATCAATCTTTTCTGTGGAATCACGAATAAAATTTGGACCTAAAACCAGCTTCTCACCGGCCTCAAGCCAACAAGAAGGAGATCGGCATGGCCTTCCATAGAGTGCCTCAAAAGGTGCCATACCAATACTAGATTGGAAGCTATTATTATAGGAAAATTCAACAAGTGAAACATGATCTTCCCAACTTCCACCAAAATCAAGAACACACGCACGAAGAAGATCTTCAAGAGTTTGATTCACACGCTCGGTTTGTCCATCGGACTGGGGGTGATAAGCGGTGCTAAAATTAAGCTTCGTTCCCAAAGCTTTTTGAAGACTCTTCCAAAATCCACTAGTAAACAATGGATCACGATCGCTAACAATAGAAGTAGGAACTCCATGCAGTTTAACAATTTCTTTGATAAAGAGCTTGGCCAAGAGAGGAACGGTTCGGTTAGATCGAACGGGAATAAAATGGGCGGATTTAGTAAGTCTATCAACGATCACCCATAAGCTATCATGACCCGAACGAGAACGGGGAAGGCCGTCAATAAAATCCATGGAAATTTGATCCCACTTCCAAATAGGAATTTCTAAAGGTTGCAATAACCCACCGGGCCTTTGATGTTCGGCTTTAACGAGTTGGCAAGTCATGCAATGCTTAACGAAGTTAGCGATGTCAAGTTTCATTCCCTCCCAATAATAAAGTCGCTTCATGTCTGCGTGCATTTTACTACTTCCGAGATGAATGGTGAATTTAGAACGATGTGAATCTTCTAAAATATCTTTACGAAGATCACTAATATTTGGCACGATGAGTCTACCAAATCTCCGAACGCCGCCACGAGAATCGATATCAAAGTCTTTCAATCCTTCAATATCAATCTTATCCTTAATATTTTGGCTAAGAAGAGCCAATTCGGGATCTAGCCTTTGAGCTTCAAGAATGCGGTCTAAAAGAGAAGGATGAGCCTCAAGGCTACATAAAACAAGAGATGAACATAAATCGAGAACACGCTCTCGAATCTCACAAGTGGTTAAGATCTCGAGATCGTTCCATTCGGATATCATCATAGAAACAACAGCTTGTTGTTTACGGCTAAGAGCATCGGCGACACGATTACCCTTACCGGGGGTATAAAGAATATCAAGATCGTAAGGAGCAAGGAACTCGAGCCAACGCTGTTGACGCAAATTAAGTTCCTTTTGGGAGAATAAATACTTCAATGACTTATGATCGGTATAAAGAACAAATTTCTCTCCTAAAAGATGATGGCGCCAAATACGAAGGGCGAAAACAATAGCCGCGAGCTCTAAATCATGAGTGGCATATCTAGTCTCAGCAGGCTTCAATTGCCTAGAAGCATAAGCAATAACACGTTCTTTTTGCATGAGAACGGCACCCAAACCAACGCGACTAGCATCGGTATAGACAACGAAATCTTGATTCCCCTCGGGAATAACGAGAATAGGAGCATCAGAAAGAAGTTCTTTTAATTTCTGAAAATAAGCTTCACATTTGTCCGACCAAATGTATTTAACACCTTTCTTCGTCAAGCCAGTGAGAGGCACGACAACCTTGGAAAAGTCTTTGATAAAACGACGGTAATAGCCCGCCAATCCGAGGAAACTACGAATCTCTATCACACTCTCCGGTCTCTTCCAATCTTGAATCGCTTCAATCTTTGAAGGATCCATTCGGAAATAATATGACCGAGAAACTTCACACGAGATTGCCAAAAGTGGCATTTAGAAAATTTTTCCCTTAATTGATTACTCCTAAGAGTTTCTAACACAATCCGAAGATGTTTTTCATGCTCCTCCTCGGTTTTTGAATACACAAGAATATCATCGATAAAGATGAGAACAAACCGGTCGAGAAAGTCTTTGAAAACTCTATTCATAAGGTCAACGAAATAGGCTGGGGCATTCGTCAAACCAAATGGCATGACAAGCCATTCATAAGATCCATATCGAGTACGAAACGAGGTCAAAGGAATACTATCCTCTGCAATACGAAGCTGATGAAATCCAGTAGCTAAGTCTAATTGTGAAAAGACTTTGGCACCACTAAGTTGATCGAATAGATCATCAATCCGAGGTAAAGGATATTTATTTTTGATAGTAAGATCATTAAGCTTGTGGTAGTCAACGCAAAGCCTAAGTGTTCCATCGGATTTCTTCACGAAAATAGCTGAAGCTCCCCAAGGCGAGGAACTAGAGCGAATAAATTGCTTCGTCTCCAATTCAGATAATTGTCTACGCATCTCCTTGTTTTCTTTATTGGACATACGATACGGAGGACGCATGATAGGTTGAGCTCCAGGAATAAGATTAATTCTGAACTCAATTGCTCGCTTAGGTGGTAATCCTAAAACGGGCTCGAATATGTCGGAAAATTCACAAACGACATGAATAAGAGAAATAATATCACCCTCGTCATCATCATCATCATCACGAGGATTTAAAGAATACGATGATGCAACCAAAGCGGAATCCGAATCTTTAAGATTAATAGAAATTTGGTTAACAGATTGAGGGTGTCGAAGATGAATAGTCCGCTCAGGACATAGGATATGGGCTTCATACCGGTTAAGCCAATCCATTCCCAAAATCATTCCAAAGCCTAAATAACGCATGACATGCAAATCGGCTAGGAAAGGAAAATCACACAAAATAATTTCGACATCTTTACACAATAAACTGATTGTTGCGGATCCACCAACCGGATTCGCAATTCTCAAAGAAGTCATCAAACACAAAACATCCAAAGAAAAAGTATCTACAAGTTCTTTTGATATAAAAGAATGGGACGCACCCGTATCAATAAGAACTCGAATAGGATGATCACGAAATAAAATAATTCCATCCAGAATAGAATGAGAAATACCTTGGCCACGAGATGTGTTGCCAGGGGCTTGAGCAACATTAAGCTTTCCCTCCTTCCTAGTTTGGAGTTTGGGACACACATGCATAAAATGGTCCGGGCTCTTGCAATAGCGACAAGTACGAGGCTTTGAACACTTGTTCGCAAAATGGTCTTTCGAACCACAATTATAGCATTTCCCTTGAGTAAAGGAAAAGGTCTTTTCAGCAGGAGTTGCTTGCCTTCCTTTCTTATTGGGATAAGGGCCTTTGAATTTGTTTGGCCTCTTCTCGTTATTGTTGAAGTTTGGTTTGGAACCCACCACTTCAACATCATTATCTCTATCTGCCTCTTCAAGACGAAGAGCGATATCAACGAGTTGGTCGAAAGAAACTTCTAATTTTAGAAGTAATGGCTTCTTGAGACTTTTGTTTAAGCCATAAACAAATCTCTGATTCTTCTTCAGAGGGGTGTTGATGTATTCAACCCCATATTTGGAAAACGACTAAGGATTTACGTCAAATGACAGCCCGGCCTTATAGGCTCTTCGATACACCCCAAATATCGTAATCAAACATCCATAAAAGGATTTTCACAAATATTGGTATATTCACCCATTCGATCCAAATCAAAAGCAAATGAATATGCACAAATGTTACGAATTCATACCTAACAACAAAGATGGATATAGACATAGATGTGAGATAAAAATCTCACCATTTCACAAAATCAAACAAGAAGAAGCTTGAAAGCAAATGGAGAATCAACCTCTCTTCAACACAACCCAATTGAGCTTGAATCTAAGCTCAAAAACAAGAAGATTCCCAAAATTAGGTTTAGGAATTTCTGAAATTGGTAAGAGAATAAGTTGGAGAAGAAGAAGAGAAGCTTACCAATGGGTTCTTCTTGAGTTTGGAGCTAGGAATTTGATTTGCAAGAGAAACTAGGGTTTTGGAGTTTTTAATTTCCAATCTCTCCCACCATTAATGTTATAAAAACTGAAAAGAGAAGAGAATGAGGGTGAGTGGGAAAGAGTGGCTCAGATTTGAGCATAAGTTAACATAGGGCTGAGCCCAAAACCAAACCCAAAGTGAAAAGTAGCAAAAATCAACTTTCTCCAAACATATCGAAGCTTATACTCAAAAAGGTCGCAAACGGCATTTTAAACTCAATGGGAGTGGTCCCGAGTCCTAATTCGACCGTATGCAAAAAGTAGCTTTTCAGACTAAAATCCGACTGACGATAAAATATTTAAATAAAAAAAATCGATAAATATGTGGGTTGTTACAATCGCACTTGTATAAATTCCGTTATATATAAGATTTCATTTTCAAATAAATTCCTTTCCAAAATCAATAATTTCGAACATATCAAATCATTCTTATATAAATTCCGTAATATATAATGTAACAGCCCAAATTTTAGCAATATATTATTCTTTATTTATAATTCTGGGGTTTTATTTTTCGAAAATTTGATTGTCTAAATTTAATTATAAATAATCACCCAAGATTTTTATCAGTGTGAAAATTCTAAAATTCTTATTTTGGTTAAAACTTAACATTTTTTTTGAAGTTATAAATCTTTAAATTTTTAATTTTTAAACTTTTGGTTTAATTTAATATATTCGTAACAACGTTTATTTCACCTTTTGTTCTTTAAAAAAAAAATTGATTTTATACTTTTAAAAGTTTAATATTTTATATTTTACTTATATACATTTTTGAATATAAATTTCTTAGTAAATGTGTGAACAAATCATATTTTTATATAAGTAATAAATTTCCAAAACTTTGTGTATAAATAAACTCTTTAATTTCGCGTTTAAAAGGCACGTTATTTGGTGGAATAAATAATGCATATACACATACAAGAAAACGTATAAAATTTAAATCCGTTATTTTCATTTTTTTGGACAAAAATCACTGCGTCTGTTGTACGCATTCTAATTTTATTCACTTTCCTTTTACTCTCCTGATTTAATAGGAACGTTATTTACAAATTTTATAACCGTTCACCTTTTAAATTTCTTGCCATTGTTCCCATCAACGCGAGCTTTATATTTTAAACGCGTTCAATATTGTTTAAAAATCTTATTCCAAAATCTAATCTTAGCTGACCGTTTCTTCTGCTTTAATTTCGAAACTCATTTGCTTAAAATTTGTTAAAAATCTAGTAACCATGTATAGCAAGAAAAATCAGTGCTCAATCAAAATCGTGGCCTTTTTTTTAAAGCAAAATCTTATTTCTTGCCTATAACTGCTCATTAAAAATCAACGCTAGTTTAATTTCCTTTCAATTTCAAAGCAAGTTGATTTATTGCCGTTCTTTCTACTCCTTAAATCACGCTACCTCTCTGATCAAACCTGCATAACTCATGCAAATATTCATTTCTCAACAAAATTTTATTTTTCTAACCTTTCCTTTCCTACGCTCCCTGTTTCCACTTTTTTCTTTATGACCATTCATTATATATATATACTACAGCTGGAAAGTTATAAACGTATAAACTTAGAAACGTTCTGTATTTATTAAAAATTTAAAGCTTACCTTTAATTGTGACTTTTCTTTTTCCTTCTGTTCAAATTTAAACGCGCATCAATCAATTGCTTTAATAAATATTGCAGAATCAATGCACAGACGTTATCAATTTCATTTTATGGTGGTACGTTTTTTTACGTTTCCTACCATTTAAATTTTAAATAATTTGCTTTTATGGGTCAGCTGAATCAAGCAACGTGACCGTTGCTATTTATTTCTTTTATTAATTGCCACAATTATTTTCACCAAATTAAGGGTTGACCGTTACAATCACTTTTATTTATTTATTCACTTAAAATTTGGTTGCCTATTCACTTTCTTTCGTTATATTTGCCTGAAAACATGCGGTTCATCCCTATTTATTTTCGCTTTCACTTCTCTTTTCTCTAGATCTGTTCGTTCCCCTCCCTACTTTTCTTTGAAAAAAAAAGCAAACTGAAGCATGAGGCTGTCACCATTATTTGCATCCGCTACTTCACCTTTCTTCCAAACCTCCTCTCAAATGAAACCCATCACCTTGCCTTCCAGTTGCTTCTGTTTGATCAGTGAGGTATAGGCGTGTATATGTTTTGATTTATATTCGTAATTACATGTTTTTTTTTTGTTATTTTTGTTTTTGTTTTGTTAGTTGTGATATACATACTATTTATATAAGTATTGAATACTATTTTTTCAAAAGTTTATTTTCATGACATGACAGTGTATATTTATATATGTTTCTATTTGATCTTCCTCACAGCTTATAAGTCGTGTTAATATTTTGAATTATGTATGCGACATTTTGAAGGGAACATACTATAAAATAAGTATCTTTCATTTTTAATAAGAATATATATATATATATATATATATATATATATATATATATATATATATTTTGTGTTTTATACTTTAATATGGGTCAGCTTCTATTTGTTGATATCAGGTTTCCTATAATATGGTTATTCGCTTATGTAAGTCGAATATTAGTTTTGTTACAGACTATATAAAATACTTTAATATATGTATATTATGCGGTTTTTTACCATATGGGTTTCTATGTGGTACTGACTTATTTAGTTGATGATTGTATATATTTTGTTACAGTATTATATTTATACTATTTTGGATTTAAGATGATTCTATAAATACTCTACTTTATAAATTATTTTAATACACATATATAATTTGGAAATTTATATAGGTTGAATATAATATGTTATTGAATGTAAAAATATGGATAGATTTAAATTATATATATATATAACATTTAATATATATAGAAATAGTTATATGTATAAAAAAGTTTTCTTTTAGTAATTCATATTTAAACATTTATTTTATCTGTTTGAGAATATATATACTAGTTATATAAGTTTAGTATAAAGGTGTTAGTATATATATTTCTTTTAAATGTATGTTGATTTTAAAAAAAAATGTAAGCTTGATTGATTTATTTATTTATATGTTTGAAAAACTTGTAAATTAAATTTGTGATGTTTAAACTTAGAATATAAATTTCATATGTGTATATATAGTTATAGGTGGTTATAAAAGTTCGCTTATACCATTTATCTTCATCGTTCCAGTTCTGATGTGATCTGATCTGTTTCATCAATTCGAGCCAATCAGCTTTGATCGTTGAATCCGTGCCGATTTTGCTTTGCTTGGATTTGAAATGTAATTTCAGTGTCTGTATCAGTGTGCGTATCCGTGTCTCCTTCAATATTCTCTAGCCTCGAAAGATGAGCAATCACTCACGATTAATATTTTTTTATTCATTAAATTTGATTTCAATTGAAACGACAATTGAAATATGTTGCTGTAGTTATTTAAATTTGTTATATATGCTATTATCTGTAACTGTTCACCTGCAGGATATGACACCATATCCTATTGTTTATATTATATTGTTATTGATGATATATGCCTTTTATTTTATTGTATTTTCTGTTATCACTCTGCAAGTTCCCTGTAGTTTAGAAATCACTATGGGTTGAAATTATACATACCCGAACAGACTTTAGAATAGGAGAAAATCGTTATGGTTTGAAATGATAAACCCAAGCGATTTTCATTTAATTGAATTTGGGATTACGGGTTGAAATGATATCCACCCGTATATATTTAGTATACGGATTGAAATGATAAATATTCATAGCGCTTGACTATATGATAGGAAATATATACAGACACCGTTGGTCCATATAAATATTTTGAAAATAATTTCTATAATTTTGGAAAGAAATATACGGTTTAATAAATTTGATTCTTAAGATATTATATAAATGAAAATTGTATATATAGATTTAGTAGTAATATTTGATTTAAATTAGATTGATTTAATACATATAATATGGTTAAGTATTTATGTAAATCTATATTTCAAATAGATTCTCTTGTAATAAATTGAATAATTAAGATTGGTAGATAAATTTGGGTTTGTAAAAATCGTATTTAAATAAGGATTTATTTGATTAAATCGATTTGAAATTTTTGAATGGGAAATTTAAGGGGTATGATTTTGTAACTGGATTTTTGATTTAAGTGATTTAATGAATATTTCACGTTTAAATAAATTAAAGAAAATATTGAGTAAAATGTAATTTAAGGTTACTTAAATGATATTGAATCTAATAATGGAGTATTTCAAGACTAAATAATAATGAGGTTAAATCGAGATCTATATGAAACTGTTATATAGAACATTTAAATATTAAAGCCTTGAACTGTATTGGAATTTAAATGGTTTATGTTGAGACTCGGATCTGTATTTGAAATCAACGTAGTTGAATTTGTTACTTAGCAACTAAATTGAATTAAAATGAAAATTTAGGTTGAACTAAATTTGAATTAATTATTTAGAAAACTAAATTTATTGAAAATTTAGATGAAACGTTGAATACTTAAAGTTTTGAAATATATGGAAGCACAAAGGGGTATTTGTGATTATAAATCCGAATTTGAGATCGATAAAATTTAAGTGGTCATTTTAGAAATTGAGTTGAATTTAAATTGATAAATTGAGATTGAATTTAATTTGAAGGGGAGGTCGGGTTGATGTTGGAACGATTTGTTAAGTTGAGGAAATTCAAAATACTTTACTGTATAAATTATTTAATATATATAAATACTATTTTGGGAAATATAGAGATATTTGAAGTGAAAATGAGATTTGGTTTTGAAGTATAAATTAAGATGAAATGACCACGGTGTTATAGTGTATATTTCTACCTTGTGGAAAGTTCCATGGACCCTTAGAGGATGGTTATCCCAAACATCCTTTAAGTTATTTGTATTTCAGTTGATATTTCACTTGAGTTGGATTTATTGATATAAGAATGTTAATCCTAACTTTAGTGTTTTGTGTTTTGCTTTACGCTCGGGTCAGACTGAGTGATACAGCATTTTAGACTCACCTTTGGAGTTCGGAGCTTCATTTAGAAATCCAACTATCGATTCAGATTCCAGCCTTTCCAGTTGATTGGTTCAGAGAAGTCATCTATTGCATTGGAGACTTCAGTGCATTTGAACTATTCGGTTGCATTTTTCTAACTCCAATGTATATAGTAGCTTCATGAAATATTATTCTTTACCTATTCCGCTGCATTATATTACTTTGTGATCTGTGATTGATTTATTTACTGTATATTTTAAGTTTTGCCAAATTTTAATTAATAATCCGGTATTTTGAATTATTCAAGTCGGATAAGTATGGTTTTATTATCGATTTGAATGGTCCAAAATAGCAGGTCGTTACAGTTGGTATCAGAGCTTTGGCTCTAGGCAAAACTTAGCATATATGGTAAATTTATTTACAGAATCACTTTCGCTCGAGTTGAATCTCTACCTTTTGACTCGATTTCCTTTGAATTTTGGAGTGTCCCTCGGTTCCGAAATTCATTCTGTCTCTCCCTATTTATATTCGTTTGATTCCGGAGTATCCCATAACTCCACTGAATGATTTGTAAAGGGGGTGAAAACTCCTTTTTAATTTGCATTGACTCACCGAAGATTTCTGTATCCTCGTGTGACGCCCCACCTCTATACCCACACTAGTCAAGAACACTACGGAGTAATGCTGTCAACTAGCACGGAGAATAAGGCTGTTGAGGAGCGACCATCCGTGTAATTGCTTTGCGCGAGCACCGATATGCCAGATAGAATAACATGCATTTTATTTAAGGAGGAAATCCGACATACCGACGCAAACTCAAAGCTACTACACAGTGGCTATAAAGGTCTTCGAAAACAAATATAGAAATAAACATAACACAAATCAATCACAGATAATTCATATCGCAAAGGCGAAAATAGATATGAATATAACACATGAAAGTGTACATCATCGTATTGGTCAAACAAGATCCAAAATATCAAAAAGAATAGATACAAGTGCTAGACAAAAGAATAAGTATACATCATAGAGTCTGTATCTCAAATGCATACAACAAAAACTACTAATCTAAGTAGTTAGCCAAAAGATCATATGATGGTCTGATAAGGTGGCAAGCATAAGCAGCTGTAAAACCTCAGTCTGACCCGAGTATTATTTTTAAGAAGAAAATAATAAACGGACCAGTCTAGCTATAAATATCAGATGAAATGATATAGAATAAGAGATATGACTAAACGTATAATAATCACAATGCCAAGATGTGATATATATAAGTAATTGAAAATCAACAAAAGATTAATCAATATCACAAAAATCTACTCAAGGATCAAAAGGAATGTCATACTCCTAATTTCATTCACCAAGCCACAATAAATGACATATATATCAATGCCAATCGTAAAAGTTGGTGAAACATGAATTCCAGAAATCAACACAAGAAATCCAGAAATCAAAAGAAAAAGGATGGCCAATCCCATAAACTGGACATCGACGCACCTAGAAAGACACGCCCCATGCACAGTCGAACATCGACGCACCTAAATAGGTACGACCCATGCTCTAGCATCGACGCACCTAGAAAGATACGCCCCATGCATAAATAACATCGATGCACCTAGAAAGATACATCCCATGCATAAATAAACATCGATGCACCTAGAAAGATACACCCCATGTAATGTCTAACACCGATGCACCTAGAAAGATACACCCCATGTAATGTCTAACATCGATGCACCTAGAAAGATACACCCATGCAAAGTCGAACATCGACGCACCTAGAAAGATACGCCCCATGCATAGACGAACATCGACGCAACTAGAAAGATACGCCCCATGTCCCAACTAATTGAGCCGATTGTTCCACGAAGTAAACAAACATCGATGCACCTAAAAAGGTACACCCCATGCATAATAAACATCGACGCAGCTAAAAAGGTACGACCCATGTGTAAACAAACATCGACGCACCTAAATAGGTACGACCCATGAAAGAAATGAGACGAAGCTCAATAAAATGAGGAACAGTCCTCCACATAGACAAAGAGACATCGCACATTGCTAGTCTAAACCATAAAATGATCGTCATGATTACCGAGAAGTGTCAATTACAGTAAGTTAGTAAATATATGAGCTTAGCATCATGTCCCATAACCACTAGCTTAACTTAAATATTTACGAACAAATTGTAAATCTCCACTAGAAAATTGTCACAAGAGATTCAATCGAACAAGTCCAAGAATTAACCGACGAAATAAACGCAAGCATTTCATACCACTCGTTTTACTAGGTCGTTTAATTAGATTTCTCATACGAGTGAGGTAAAGGCTTGTATATACTAATAGGTTCGAAAACGATTTAAGAAACGAGCTTTGTGATAAAATAGTGTTGAAATCGTTTGATGAAAGAGTTTTGATATTTACTACTAGTATTCAAAACCTTTATATTTTTAAAGTGACAAATCACAAAGAAGATTGTAGGAACAATCAATCACTAAAATTCACATTTGAAGAAGTGAATAAAATCCATGAAATCGATACCGAATCCATCAAAGTGGATATATCCTAAATTCCCAAAGAAAATGTCCTCAAAGTCGATATTAAATGATAACAACAAATAGGAAACAACACGAATTGATTAAAGTTGGAAATTCAAGCAACTAGGCGAAATAGGCAAAATATCATCAGGTCGGTCGGCCGGCTACAGAGCTCGGTCGACCGGCCCAAAAAAACAGAAATGCTCGGGGTAGCAGGTCGGTCGACCGGACCCTGAGTTCGGTTGGCCGGACCTTTAACCTGCACTTCCTAACAGAGGCTGGGAAGTGCTCGGGGTAGCAGGTCGGTCGACCGGGCCCTGAGTTCGGTCGGCCGGACCTGTAGCCAGCACCCCCCAAGCCAATCTAATGAATGCTAAACTCTTCCATATTGCTATCGGTCGAGCATCGGCACTAAGGGTTTACGCCAATCGACTACCCGGCCATATAAGCTCTTCGGTTCAACACCAAAACATGATCAAAACATCAAAGCTATGATTTTTAAAGAATTAAACCCAAAACACTAAAAATTGAAATATTCACCAAATCAATCCAAACCAAAAGCAATTGCACAAGAATAAGTGTTTGGAATTCATACCTAACAATCTAAGATAAATATAGACTAAGATGTGAGATAAAAATCTCACCTTTGAACCCAAATCAATGAAGAAGAAGCTTGAAAGCAAAGGAAGATCAACCACACTTCAATCCTTACTCAAGAAGCTTGATTATAAGCTTAAAAGAGATATATTTCTCAAATTAGTTTTAGGAAATTTCTGAAATTGAATGGAGATAGAGTTAGAGAAGAAGAAGAGGGTGCTTACTAATGGGTTCTCTTTGAATTTGGAGCTAGATCTTGGATTTGCAATGAAACTAGGGCTTGGAATTTCTAATTTCCACTCTCTTCCACCATTGTTGCTTAAGCTTGAGTGTTAGGAATATGAAATGAAGTAATGAAGAGTAGGAGTGGGTTGGGACTGAGTTAGTAAGTGATTAATGGGTTCAGCCCAAACCAAAGCCCTAAGTGAAAAAGTGGCAAAATTTCACTATCTCCAAACATATTGAAGTTTATACTCAAAAAGGTCGCAAACGTCATTTTGAACTCAATGGGGGGTGGTCTCGAGTCCCAATTCGACTGTTTGCAAAATGTAGCTTTTCTGACCAAAATCCGACGAACGATAAAATATTTAAATAAAATATTTAAATATAAAATCGATAAATATGTGGGTTGTTACAGACTCCCCTCTTTAAAGAAATTGCGTCCTCGCAATACTTAAGAGGAAAATAAGAAGTAACAACCATGGAAGCATATCAACACAAAAGAAAATTTGAATCAAGAAGTCCACCATAAAGAGCACGAAGGAGTAAATCCGAAAGTTTTCGTTCGATGAATTCTCAAGATTTCTCAAGAGCAATCCTTAGGATTTGAGAACCATTGAACTTTTACCAAAAAGAATATCTTTATATCGAAGGCGCTCAACCTTCGAAGCAATAATGCGAATAGAATGTTGCTCAAAAGTCAAACTTGGTGAAACTTCAATCCCCTCAATAACACCGGGCACAAGAATAAAAACCGGAATCCCTAAGGCATTTCCGTAGATAAAAGACGTGGAGAACGTCAAGAATAGCAGAAAATTGAGCTGGTGCAACGACGTAGTATATAACAGTATGCCCGAGAAACTAGAAACTCAAATAATTTGGGACATCAGCGTAATACAAAAATGGTACGCCCAATGAACCAAAGCCCGAATAATTTCGGAACACCGACGTAGTAAAAAAACGGTACGTCCAATGAACCAATAAACCGAACAACAATGTAGTATAATAATGGTACATCCATTGATCCAAATAAGATGGAACATCGATGTAGTATAATAACAGTACATCCGATGAACCGAACACCATAAAAGAACATCGGACGCTAGTCCATAAAAGAGATGAGATGAAACTCAATAAAACGAAGTACGTCAAAACGCCCGATGAACTTGGTAAAACGATCATAAGATACAAGGAATCTCGAGCCAACGAGGTTGACGCAAATTAAGTTCCTTATGAGAAATAAATATTCCAAAGATTTATGATCGAGGTTGAGAACAAATTTCTCATCCAAAAATGGTGATGCCAAATTTTAAAAGTAAAAACAATAGCCACGAGCACTAGATCATGAGTGGCATATCTAGTCTCGATAAGCTATAATGATTTAGAAGCACAAGTGATAGCACGTTCTCCTTTGCAAGAGAACGGCATCCAAACCAATACGACTAGTATCGGTACAAATAGCAAAGTCTTGGTTCCCTTTGGAAAACACAAGAATAAGAGTATCGGAAAAGAATTCTTCTTCTTTCCCAAAAACTAAAACTTTAGAAATTAAAATTAACTTATGTAGTCATCTTTTTAGAAAATTTTACTTATTTGAAGTGAATTTTACCGTGTTTGATTGTCTCATCAAAGCGTTTAGGAGATTCTTATCGATAACGTTGATCAAGCGCATCGACCAGAATTCTTAACACACTAAATGGGCAATACAATCACAAAATCATCTTCTATATAGTAAACATGTTTCTTAAAAACCTTTAAGAATATTCTTTGCTTGTTTAAGAGCATGTACTTATAAATAAATCTTATGAAAAAGTTTTACAAAATTTTAAATTTCAATTTTCATCCAAAATCAATAAATACAAAGATGGAGTCATCGAGATATTCGTAGAATACTCGATTTATAATATGGATGAAACAAGATGGGCAAACTGAATGACATAATAATTCATTCATAGAATCATAACGAGTGCGGAATGCGGTAAGTGGAATGCTAACTCCCGCAACTCGTAGCAAATGAAAATCCGTGGCAAGGTCGAACTAAAAAGACCTTAACACTACTCAAAAGATTGCTTAGGTACAGTCCTAAGACAAACTCAAAAATACCGAAAAAGTTTCACAAATTATTTAGATAAGAGAAATAACACTTTTCTCATCTTGAGGGCTTAAAGAATAAAATGATGCCTTCAAAAATTTGAAATCGGAATCACAAGAAAAAATAGAAATCTGCTTAACAGATAAAAAATGTCGGAGATGAATAGTCCACATGGAAAATAGGATATGGGCCTCATAACGATTAAGCCAATCCTTACAAAAATCAATTCCGAAGCCTAAGTAAAAATATCGGCTCGGAAAGAAAATTCACATAAAATAGTTTCGACATCAATAGAAAGCAAATTGAGTGTTGCGGATCTACCATCCGGATTCACAATCCTCAAAGAAGTCATCAAGCCCAAAATATTCAAAGAAAAAGAATCGACAAGTTCTTTTGATATAAAAATAATGAGATGAAACCCATATCAAAAAGAACTCGAATAAGAAGATCACGAAATAAAACAATGCCATCAAGGATTGAGTGAAAAATACCTTGACCAAGAGAAGAGTTGTTAGAGGCTTGCACTGTATTGAGCTTTCCCTACTTCTTACCTTGAAGTATGGGACATGCAGTTATATGGTGACCCGAATTCTTGCAATAGCGACAAAAGAGGGGTCTCGGACACTCCCTTGCATAATGGTCCGTGGAACCACAATTGTAGCATTGACCACGACTAGAGGTAGGAGTCTTTGCTACCGGAATTTGTTGCTTCCCTTTCTTATTAGAATTGAGGCCATTGAATTTGATAGGCCTCTTCAAGTTATTGTCGAAGTTCTGTTAGGCACGCACAACTTCAACATCACCTTCATTATCGGCCTCTTCAAGATGAAGAGCGATATCAATAAGCTGATCAAATGAAACCTCAAGTTTCAGAAGTAATGGCTTCTTAAGATTCTTATTCAAGCCATAGACAAATCTCTGATTTTTCTTCAATGGGGTATTAATGTATTCAACCCCGTATTTGGAAAGAGATTCGAAAGATGCGACATAGTCTGTCACAGAAGATTCACCTTGAACAAGGTCAATAAAACGCCGGGCCAAAGTTACTTTTTCGGCCTCCGGCACAAATTTCAATTCGAACCTTTCCCGGAATTGCTCCCAAGTGAGATCCGCCTCAATGATTTCAGAAATTAAAAGCTCATACCAATCTAATGCTCTTTCTTGGAGCATGCTTGAAGCCACTTGGACTCGATGTAGATCAATAAGGTTCATGCGAGAAAAGATACGATCGCATGATTTGAGCCAAGCTTGAATTTCTATAACACTCTCGGATCCCTTGAATGGCCTTCCACCCAAATCGGTATAGTCTCTGCACAAGCGTGCAAAACCAGATCTAGGGTGAGTAGGCTCTGGAATGGGTCCTGCAGCCTGAGCATTCTTCACGAGATCTAAAAGCTGCTGAGCAGACATGAATACTCCATTTTGGGGAGTAGCACTAGATTGACCGACGCTGGGACTGCCTAGTCTAACCATTTCTCTTCTTTAAGAAAGAAAGAAGGAGAAAAATTATTCTCAAAATAAATATCAAGAAATATTGATAGATAAAACAAGGAATCATAAAGAAAATAGGATGAATCGGTACGAAGACTCGAATAAAATCCTAAAGCACGACTCCTAAGATGGACTTAGGACGATGGTCCTTGTTAAATTATTCTACATTGTTCCGAAGTTTGGCTCTGATACCAAGCTGTGACGCCCTACCTCTATACCCACGCTAGCCAAGAATACTACGGAGTAATGCTGTCAACTAGCACGGAGAATAAGGCTGTTGAGGAGCGACCATCCGTGTAATTGCATTGCGCGAGCACCGATATGCCAGATAGAATAACATGCATTTCATTTAAGGAGGAAATCCAACATACCGACGCAAACTCAAAGCTACTGCACAGTGGCTATAAAGGTCTTGGGAAACAAATATAGAAATAAACATAACACAAATCAGTCACAGATAATTCATATCACAAAGGCGGAAATAGATATGAATATAACACATGAAAGTGTACATCAGAGTATTGGTCAAACATGATCCACAATATCAAAAAGAATAGATACAAGTGCTAGACAAAAGAATAAGTATACATCATAGAGTCTGTATCTCAAATGCATACAACAAAAACTACTAATCTAAGTAGTTAGCCAAAAGATCATATGATGGTCTGATAAGGTGGCAAGCATAAGCAGCTGTAAAACCTCAGTCTGACCCGAGTATTATTTTTAAGAAGAAAATAATAAACGGACCAGTCTAGCTATAAATATCAGATGAAATGATATAGAATAAGAGATATGACTAAACGTATAATAATCACAATGCCAAGCTGTGATATATATAAGTAATTGAAAATCAACAAGAGATTAATTAATATCACAAAAATCTACTCAAGGATCAAAAGGAATGTCATACTCCTAATTTCATTCACCAAGCCACAATAAATGACATATATATCAATTCCAATCGTAAAAGTTGGTGAAACATGAATTCCAAAAATCAACACAAGAAATCCAGAAATCAAAAGAAAAAGGATGGCCAATCCCATAAACTGGACATCGACGCACCTAGAAAGACACGCCCCATGCACAGTCGAACATCGACGCACCTAAATAGGTACGACCCATGCTCTAGCATCGACGCACCTAGAAAGATACGCCCCATGCATAAATAAACATCGATGTACCTAGAAAGATACATCCCATGCATAAATAAATATTGATGCACCTAGAAAGATACACCCCACGTAATGTCTAACACCGATGCACCTAGAAAGATACACCCCATGTAATGTCTAACATCGATGCACCTAGAAAGATACACCCCATGCAAAGTCGAACATCGACGAACCTAGAAAGATACGCCCCATGCATAGACGAACATCGACGCAGCTAGAAAGATACGCCCCATGTCCCAACTTATTGAGCCGATTGCTCCACGAAGTAAACAAACATCGATGCACCTAAAAAAGTACACCCCATGCATAATAAACATCGACGCACCTAAAAAGGTACGACCCATGTGTAAACAAACATCAACGCACCTAAATAGGTACGACCCATGAAAGAAATGAGACGAAGCTCAATAAAATGAGGAACAGTCCTCCACATAGACAAAGAGACATCGCACATTGCCAGTCTAAACCATAAAATGATCGTCATGATCACCGAGAAGTGTCAATTACAGTAAGTTAGTAAATATATGAGCTTAGCATCATGTCCCATAACCACTAGCTTAACTTAAATATTTACGAACAAATTGTAAATCTCCACTAGAAAATTATCACAAGAGATTCAATCGAAACAAGTCCAAGAATTAACCGATGAAATAAATGCAATCGTTTCATACCACTCGTTTTACTAGGTCGTTTAATTAGATTTCTCATACGAGTGAGGTAAAGGCTTGTATATACTAATAGATTGGAAAATCGTTTAAGAAACGAGCTTTGTAATAAAATAGTGTTGAAATCGTTTGATGAAAGAGTTTTGATATTTACTACTAGTATTCAAAACCTTTATATTTTTAAAGTGACAAATCACAAAGAAGATTGTAGGAACAATCAATCACTAAAATTCACATTCGAAGAAGTGAATAAAATCCAAGAAATCGATACCGAATCCATCAAAGTGGATATATCCTAAATTCCCAAAGAAAATGTCCTCAAAGTCGATAATAAATGATAACAACAAATATGAAACAACACGAATCGATTAAAGTTGGAAATTCAAGCAACTAAGCGAAATAGGCAAAATATCATCAGGTCGGTCGGCCGGCTACAGAGCTCGGTCGACCGGACCAGAAAAACAGAAATGCTCGGGGTAGCAGGTCGGTCGACCGGACCCTGAGTTCGGTCGGCCAGACCTGTAACCTGCACTTCCTAACAGAGGCTGTCAAGTGCTCGGGGTAGCAGATCGGTCAACCGGACCCTGAGTTCGGTCGGCCGGACCTGTAGCCAGCACCCCCCAAGCCAATCTAATGAATGCCAAACTCTTCCATATTGCTATCGGTCGAGCATCGACACTAAAGGTTTACGCCAATCGACTACCCGGCCATATAAGCTCTTCGGTTCAACACCAAAACATGATCAAAACATCAAAGCTATGATTTTTAAAGAATTGAACCCAAAACACTAAAAATTGAAATATTCACCAAATCAATCCAAACCAAAAGCAATTGCACAAGGATAAGTGTTAGGAATTCATACCTAACAATCGAAGATAAATATAGACTAAGATGTGAGATAAAAATCTCACTTTTGAACCAAATCAATGAAGAAGAAGCTTAAAAGCAAAGGAAGATCAACCACACTTCAATCCTAACTCAAGAAGCTTGATTTTAAGCTTAAAAGAGAAATATTTCCCAAATTAGTTTTAGGAAATTTCTGAAATTGAATGGAGATAGAGTTAGAGAAGAAGAAGAGGGTGCTTACTAATGGGTTCTCTTTGAATTTGGAGCTAGATCTTGGATTTGCAATGAAACTAGGGCTTGGAATTTCTAATTTCCACTCTCTTCCACCATTGTTGCTTAAGCTTGAGTGTTAGGAATATGAAATGAAGTAATGAAGATTTGGAGTGGGTTGGGACTGAGTTAGTAAGTGATTAATGGGTTCAGCCCAAACCAAAGCCCTAAGTGAAAAAGTTGCAAAATTTCACTATCTCCAAACATATCGAAGTTTATACTCAAAAAGGTCGCAAACGTCATTTTGAACTCAATGGGGGGTGGTCTCGAGTCCCAATTCGACTGTTTGCAAAAAGTAGCTTTTCGGACCAAAATCCGACGAACGATAAAATATTTAAATAAAATAATATAAATATAAAATCGATAAATATGCGGGTTGTTACACCTCGGTTTACGATGCTTCTATATCTTGTTATGCCGAATTCTATATCACTGGCGATTGAATGTCGAATTGCCTCAGAATTCTACACCGATCTAATTTTGGAATCACGGTTGACCGGTAAAGGTCGCCCGCGATTTATAGAAGTATATCCATCTTCTATTTTGTAATTTAATTACCTCATCTTCGATCGAGTCTATCTTCAAATCATTATTCTATTGATTGGAGTTCCTCTAAATTAAATCGCTATCTTTGTTTTGAAATCCATTCTTGAATCATCCTTTGAAAATCGGGTTTTGTTTGTATCTTTGAAATTGTTTATACCGAAATTTTATTTTGATAGCTATGATTTTTATATATATATAAAAGTGAAAATGTTTTCGATAAGGATTATATACCTATATATATAAAGAAAATAAGAAATGTTATTCTATATAAAATGGTTTTGAAAGGATTTGAAATTTTGAAAAATTATAAGAAATTGATTTATATGAAAATGATTTATAACTGTAGAGTTAAATTTGAAATTCGAGAATTGAATTCCGGTATTTTGAAATTGGTTTTAAGATTTTAGAAAATATATAAAAATAATATGATTTATAAGTATTTTTTCGAATAAGAAATGTTTCAAATGAGTTCAAATGAATTCCAATAATTTTGAAGAAATTTCAAAGAAGTTTTCAAGAAAATAGATGTCCAGAACTTACTTATGTCGCTGGAAAATAATTTGGTGATGAGTGCATGCATCATCGACGTTGATTTTCGAGTTTCAGAGTGGGCACTTTAATAGCTTCGCTATGCAAGTGATTTTGTATAACCGTTTTTGATTTCAAATTCCGAAGTATAATTTGATATTTTAGAAAGATATAAGTATATATTTGAAACAATTTAAAATGAGACCAGTGTTCAGTCCTTGAGTTTTGGATTTAATAATTGATTTATTGATTTACTGTTGATTTTCAACTCTTGAATTGGAAATTTGATTTCCCTAACTATTTTGAATGTTCGAATACTTCCAAATCGAGATTAAATTTTCAAAGCTAAGAAATTTCGAAGAGTATAAAATGTTTGATAAAGAATATAAATTTAGTTTTGAAATGTTTTGAAAAAACCAAGTTGAATAATGGTTTTCAGAAAGGTAAATTGGATATTTCACATAGAAATAGATAGTTTAAAAGTTCAAAAAAAAGGGATAATTATAAATTTGGAAACCATTTTGAGTATAATTGATTTTGGGAAAATATTTGGTTTTGAAATTAAATTGGAATTAAAAACCAGTACTTATATGGTGATTTTTGGAAATGAATTTGTTTGACTTGAATTATTTTAATTCAGAAAATGGGATAATTTTCGAAACCTATTATTTTGGGAACTTTGAAATTTAGATATTTAATTTGGAAGAAAATTTGTGAAATCATATATGATTTTGAAACTGAATTGATATTGAAATGATTTGAAATTTGAGAACCTTATAGTATTAAGCACTTGATTTGGGAGTGGTCGAACTTATATAAAATGGATTGTATAAGTATGAAGTTGATTTGAAATCTATTGATTTGAAAGCTACTCAATTTGGAAAGAGATTTTATATAATCGAAGTCTATATAAGTATGATTTGATCTACTATTGATTTTGGAAAGTATTCGATTTGGGAAAAATGGAATCCTATATATATGGACTTTATATAAGTACGATATTTGAAAGTGATTTGAAAAGGTACTATATGATATATATTTTCGAAGTAGAGATATGGAAAGTGCCTTCTGCTTGATATCCGCTTTTTGGCCACATCGTGGATTCATTTTATCGATATTACTCTCTCTGATTTTTGGTTTTTCGGTTGTAATACTCGAGTGTTCCCACCGTGGCATAACCCATGGTTTTTTTTCTCTCGCGACTGCATAGCGCAATTGCCTGGCTGAGTCTGGCCTAGGGGTACGGACTGTTTCCTGGGGGATCCCGTCATAACCATTGTGTATCCTGCAATCTGTATAGGTCGCGAATAGTAGCGAAACTGCCTGGCTGAGACAGCCTAGGGGTACAGATTATTTCCTGGGGGACCCAGGCGTAACCATTGTGTATCCTGCACTCTACTAGTCATCATGGCGTAACTCGCAGGGCTGAGAAAGCTTACGGATACGGATTGTTTCCTGGGGGATCCAGGCGTAACCATTGTGTATCTACGAACCATGGTCGGACAAAGGTTTTAGTTTGGTTGTTTTGTTTGGATTGTACTTTCCATATCTGTTTTAAAGGATTTTCAAGTATTTTCACTGGGTGTTGAAACAAGTCTACTAAGTACTTGAAGAATTCTAGCTTTGCGGCTGATCAACGCATGACCAGAGTCTGCAAGAACGAGGATAAACTTGTTGAAATATCGAGTTATAAAAGTATTTTCGAAAGGAAAATCTATTTCGATATAATAGTATTTTATTATAAAAGTATTATTATAAAGGTATTTATTGTAAAAGTATTTTTCCCAACAAAGAAATTTTGAATTAATATTTGAAATTTAAATTCTTATGGTTCTAGATTAATTATTCGTGCCCGATACTATTCCTTGCATCTACCTTATCTGCTCAGTTTAGTTATTTACCTTGATTCTGTTTTTCAAATCTACCTTCCTTCCTTGTTGGATATATTCTTTTTAAATATTGCTTATTTGTATACTACATTGTTTAATAGAAAATTTTAGTGTTATAAATATTTTGAAGTTATTAATTTAATAAAACATGTTTAAATAAAATGATTATTGATGTATCTATAATGTTGAAAGTATCTTAAGATTTCCAAGTGAAGTTTTCAAATGAATATTTCGAGTAAAATTTATATAATTTTAAAATTTATTGTTTATCTTGTCTTTCAATCTATTTTCTTTTTGGTTGTTTTAATTCTCCTACCTCCTTCTTTTTCGGGGACGAAATGTTTTGAGGGGGGGGGGGAGAGTGTAACAACCCAAATTTTAGCAATATTTTATTTTTTATTTATAATTCTGGGTTTTATTTTTCGAAAATTTGATTGTCTAAATTTAATTATAAATAATCACCCGAGATTTTTATTAGTGTGAAAATTCTAAAATTCTTATTTTGATTAAAACTTAACATTTTTTTTGAAGTTATAAATCTTTAAATTTTTAAATTTTAAACTTTTGGTTTAATTTAATATATTCGTAACAACGTTTATTTCACCTTTTGTTCTTTAAAAAATTGATTTTATACTTTTAAAAGTTTAATATTTTATATTTTACTTATATACATTTTTGAATATAAATTTCTTAGTAAATGTGCAAACAAATCATATTTTTATATAAGTAATAAACTTCCAAAACTTTGTGTATAAATAAACTGTGTAATTTCGCGTTTAAAAGGCACGTTATTTGATGGAATAAATAATGTATATACACATACAAGAAAACGTATAAAATTTAAATCCGTTATTTTCATTTTTTTGGACAAAAATCACTGCGTCTGTTGTACGCATTCTAATTTTATTTACTTTCCTTTTACTCTCCTAATTTAATAGGAACGTTATTTACAAATTTTATAACCGTTCGCCTTTTTAATTTCTTGCCATTGTTCCCATCAACGCGAGCTTTACATTTTCAACGCATTCAATATTGTTTAAAAATCTTATTCCAAAATCTAATCTTAGCTGACCATGTTCTTCTGCTTTAATTTTGAAACCCATTTGCTTAAAATTGGTTAAAAATCTAGTAACCGTGTATAACAAGAAAAATCAGTGCTCAATCAAAATCGTGGCCTTTTTTTAAATTAATACCTTATTTCTTGCCTATGAATGCTCATTAAAAATCAATGCTAGTTTAATTTCCTTTCAATTTCAAAGCAAGTTGATTTATTGCCGTTCTTTCTACTCCTTAAATCACGCTACCTTTCTGATCAAACCTATATAACTCACGCAAATATTCATTTCTCAACAAAAATTTATTTTTCTAACCTTTCCTTTCCTACGCTCCCTGTTTCCACTTCTTTCTTTATGACCATTCATTATATATATACACTACAACTGGAAAGTTATAAACGTATAAACTTAGAAACGTTTTGTATTTATTAAAAACTTAAAGCTTACCTTTAATTGTGACTTTTCTCTTTCCTTCCGTTCAAATTTAAACGCGCATCAATCAATTGCTTTAATAAATATTGTAGAATCAATGCACAGACGTTATCAATTTCATTTTATGGTGGTACGTTTTTTTACGTTTCCTGCCATTTAAATTTTAAATAATTTGCTTTTATGGGTCAGCCAAATCAAGCAACGTGACCGTTGCTATTTATTTCTTTTATTAATTGCTACAATTATTTTCACCAAATCAAGAGTTGACCGTTACAATCACTTTATTTATTTATTCACTTAAAATTTGGTTGCCTATTCATTTTCTTTCGTTATATTTGCCTGAAAACATGCGGTTCATCACTATTTATTTTTGCTTTCACTTCTCTTTTCTCTAGATCTGTTCATTCCCCTCCCTACTTTTCTTTAAAAAAAAAGCAAAACTGAAGCATGCGGCTATCACCATTATTTGCATCCGCCACTTCACCTTTCTTCCAAACCTCCTCATCAAATGAAACCCATCACCTCGCCTTCCGGTTGCTTCTATTTGATCAGTGAGGTATAGGCGTGTAAGCACATTTTTGTTTTGATTTATATTCGTAATTACATGTTTTTTTTGTTTTTTTGTTTTTTTTGTTTTTGTTTTGTTAGTTGTGATATACATACTATTTATATAAGTATTGAATACTATTTTTTCAAAAGTTAATTTTCATAACATGACAGTGTATATTTATTTATAGTTTCTATTTGATCTTCCTCACAGCTTATAAGTCATGTCAATATTTTGAATTATGTATGCGACATTTTGAAGGGAACATACTATAAAATAAGTATCTTTCATTTTTAATAAGAATATATATATATATATATATTTTGTGTTTTATACTTTAATATGGGTCAGCTTCTATTTGTTGATATCAGGTTTCCTATAATATGGTTATTCGCTTATGTAAGTCAAATATTTGTTTTGTTATAGACTATATAAAATATTTAATATATGTATATTATGCGGTTTATTACCATATGGGTTTGTATGTGGTACTGACTTATTTAGTTGATGATTGTATATATTTTGTTACAGTATTATATTTATACTATTTTGGATTTAATATGATTCTATAAATACTCTACTTTATAAATTATTTTAATACACGTATATAATTTGGAAATTTATATAGGTTGAATATAATATGTTATTGAATGTAAAAAATATGGATGGATTTAAACTATATATATATATATATATAACATTTAATATATATAGAAATAGTTATATATATATATAAAAGTTTTCTTTTAGGTATTCATATTTAAACATTTATTTTATCTATTTGAGAATATATATACTAGTTATATAAGTTTAGTATAAAGGTGTTAGTATATATATATATATTTTTAAATGTTTTGTTTTAAAATAAAAATGTAAGTTTGATTTATTTATTTATTTATATGTTTGAAAAACATGTAAATTAAATCTGTGATGTTTGAATTTAGAATATAAATTTCATATGTGTATATATAGTTATAGGTGGTTATAAAAGTTCGCTTATACCATTTATCTTTATCGTTCCAGCTCTGATCTGATCTGTTTCATCAATTCGAGCCAATCAGCTTTGATCGTTGAATTCGTGCCGATTTTGCTTTGCTTGGATTTGAAATTTAATTTCAGTGTCTGTATCAGTGTGCGTATCCGTGTCTCCTTCTATATTCTCTAGCCTCGAAAGATGAGCAATCACCCACGATTAACATTTTTTTATTCATTAAATTTGATTTCAATTGAAACGACAATAGAAATATGCTACTGTAGTTATTTAAATTTGTTATATATGCTATTATATGTAACTGTTCACCTGGGGGATATGACACCATATCCTGTTGTTTATATTATATTGTTATTAATGATATATGCCTGTTATTTTATTGTATTTTCTGTTATCACTCTGCAAGTTCCCTGTAGTTTAGAAATCACTATGGGTTGAAATGATACATACTCTAACAGACTCTAGAATAGGAGAAAATCGTTATGGGTTGAAATGATAAACCCAAGCGATTTTCATTTAATTGAATTTGGGATTACGGGTTGAAATGATATCCACCCGTATATATTTAGTATACGGATTGAAATGATAAATATCCGTAGCACTTGACTATATGATAGAAAATATATACAGACACCGTTGGTCCATATAAATATTTTGAAAATAATTTCTATAATTTTGGAAACAAATATATGGCTTAATAAATTTGATTCTTAAGATATTATATAAATGAAAATTGTATATATAGATTTAGTAGTGATATTTGATTTAAATTAGATTGATTTAATACATATAATAAAGTTAAGTATTTATGTAAATCTATGTTTCAAATAGATTCTCTTGTAATAAATTGAATAATGAAGACTGGGAGATAAATTTGGGTTTATAAAAATGGTATTTAAATAAGGATTTATTTAATTAAATCGATTTGAAATTTTTGAATGGGAAATTTAAAGGGTATGATTTTATAACTGGATTTTTGATTTAAGTGATTTAATGAATATTTCACGTTTAAATAAATTAAAGAAAATATTGAGTAAAATGTAATTTAAGGTTACTTAAATGATATTGAATCTATTAATGGAGTATTTCAAGACTGAATAATAATGAGGTTAAATCGAGATCTATATGAAACTATTATATAGAACATTTAAATATTAAAGCCTTGAACTATATTGGAATTTAAATGGTTTATGCTGAGATTCAGATCTGTATTTGAAATCAACGTAGTTGAATTTGTTATTTAGCAACTAAATTGAATGAAAATGAAAATTTAGGTTGAACTAAATTTGAATTTATTATTTAGAAAACTAAATTGAATGAAAATTTAGATGAAACGTTGAATACTTAAAGTTTTGAAATATATGGAAATATAAAGGGGTATTTGTGATTATAAATCCGAATTTGAGATCGATAAAATTTAAGTGGTTATTTTAGAAATTGAGTTGAATTTAAATTGATAAATTGAGATTGAATTTAATTTGAATGGGAAGGTCGGGTTGATGTTGGAATGATTTGTTAAGTTGAGGAAATTGAAAATACTTTACTGTATAAATTATTTAATATATATAAATACTATTTTGGGAAATATAGAGATATTTGAAGTGAAAATGAGAATTGGTTTTGAAGTATAAATTAAGCTGAAATGACCACGGTGTTATAGTGTATATTTCTACCTTGTAGAAAGTTCCATGGACCCTTATAGGATGGTTATCCCAAACATCTTTTAAGTTATTTGTATTTCAGTTGATATTTCACTTGAGTTGGATTTATTGATATAAGAATGTTAATCCTGACTCGAGTGTTTTGTGTTTTGCTTTACGCTCGGGTCAGACTGAGTGATACATCATTTGAGACTCACCTTTGGAGTTCGGAGCTTCATTTAGAAATCCAACAATTGATTCAGATTCCAGCCTTTCCAGTTGATTGGTTCAGAGAAGTCATCTGTTGCATTGGAGACTTCACTGCATTTGAACTACTTGGTTGCATTTTTCTAACTCTGATGTATATAGTAGCTTCATGAACTACTATTCTTTATCTATTCCGCTGCATTATATTACTCTGTGATCTGTGATTGATTTATTTACTGTATATTTTAGGTTTTGCCAAATTTTAATTAATAATTCGGTATTTTGAATTATTCAAGTCGGATATGTATGATTTTATTGTCGATTTGAATGGTCCAAAATAGCAGGTCGTTTCAAATAAGATTTACCTCTTCAGATCGAATACCTTCCAACATCAATAGTTTCAAAATCACTTGTACTTATATGAAGTCCATCTTATACAAGAATCAAAATTTTCCAAAATCAATTTCGCTGTATGGAAAGCCATATAAGATTCAATATCTTTTCTTTATAAAAGGTTTTGGATTTAGAAGTTTCGTATATAAATCATTTTGTGAAATAGTTTTGTATATAAAATAATTTGTAAATAAAATAGTTTGTAAACTAGTTTTGTAAATAAAATAGTTTGTAAAATAGTTTTGTAAATAAAATAGAATAAATAGTTTGTATAAGAAAAATAAAATAAAATAGTTTGTATTAGAAAAATAAAAGAAAATAGTTTTTGAAAAATGGTTTTAAATTAATATAATTTTGCATACAAGAAAAATCCAATTTAAATTACAAAGATATCCAACTCAACAACTTTTAATTTCAGTGCCAAAGTATATCAATAATATTAGAACATAAGATGTACATATGTCATCATTTCACAAAATCACATTCGATCACTCGCTTAATCACACAAGTTCGCTTTCCAACTAGTATTGTCCATTTAACTTCCCTAATGCAGACTTCGATATGGTTTCTTGACTAGAAACCATCATTCTCTTTGCATATCCATATATTATGATAGAGAATTCTAGAATCAAACTAAAACCCATATCAAATATCCACCACCAATAATCAAATGAAAAATCTTAACGCGAAATGGTGTAATTCACCTCGAACTTATATACTCAAATCAGGATTAAGTTAATTATGAGAATAAAATAATATACGCATAACTTACTTATTTATTCCAATTTGATTCATCCCAATTACATTTCAATTAAATTCATTTTTTAATCTCATTGATTAACACAAATATCACTTCATTTTTTATATTTGTTTCAAAATTTCTCCATTTAATGTAAAATATTAATATATTCATTCTCATAGTATTTCTCTTCAATTTAAGTTACATTCATTTCTCATGTAAAATTTCTCATTTAATACTACTGTTATTTGCAAATCATTTCATAAGGAATTTTCTTAAGTTCATAACCAATTTATAAAAGCTTAAATTCTTTTATAAACATTAGTCGGGCTTAGTGTTATCATAACTTTAATTATAACTATTTATTGCAACTTCCATTTATTTCATAAACAATTTTACAAGGCATGACTTTATTTATATTCATTTCATTTTAAGTTCACCTTTACCTTTCAATTTATTTATGATACGTTTAATAAATGTTAACTAAGTTCACAATTTTAATTTTTAAATATTATTACATTAAATGCCAATAACGTATATAATAATTATACTCAACTATAACAAATTAACCTTGTTTCACTTGCTTACAAATTAAGGTTATCAAATTCAACTGCATAATTCAATACAATTATTAAGTTTCAACTCATATATTAATTTAGAATTTTTGACTATCCAAATATTCCATTTTATTTCGATAGTTGAAACTAACAATCAACAAACAATAAGTTTCACAATAAAACATTTCAATTCCACAAACAAATATCCAAATTATTCATTTTATTCTCTTTAATGGACCATTACTGGTCTAGTGTTTAGTCTATTAATTCAATTAACAATAATTAGCCAATGCTTATAAACTGACAAAAACTCAACTAATCAACAATAAATGATAATAACTAAATATTACCATTTCATAAATCAAACACATTGCACATACCTATATCAGTTATAAAAATCTATTCCTTTATATATATCATATAATATTAGGAAAAATACTTTCATTTCAAAACTTATATAAAGCATTTTTTATGACACTAACAATTACGCGCTCTCGTATATACACTCAGACAACTCATTCTAGGGTATTACTACCCTATCTCTAATGAGTTAACCCCAACAGGCTAAGGTATGTCTAAACCAAAGCTTTGATACCAACTATAATGATCCACCTTATTGGATGATTTAAATCGACAATAAACCACACATGTCTAATTCAAACAATTCAAAAGGGAGGATTGTTAATGGGGTAAGTGAGAAAATAATAGAAAAAATGGAAAAATAAAACACAGAATCTCGCATTGGAATGACAAAATATAATAATCAAATAAACCATTCATGAAGCTATTTTACAAATGACATTTGATTATACTTTTACAATTCAAATTAGAGTTATACATACATCAGAAAATAATAATAAAATAATGCAGCAGAACACAATAAGCAGTGGAATAATAATGATAAATAGCAATAATATACTGAATCTTCGTCTTCATCCTCCAAAAAATAAAATGGTCTTCAATACACCGAAAAAGCTTCGAGCATAATGAAAACAATACACTCGGGTCAAAACTAAAAATTCCTATATAAGTCAAATCAATCTCAAATAAAAATATGAGTGCAATGGCTTCATAGATGTTATGAGATTTTTCACCTCCTATCAAGTGTACAACGTGAGTGCGGTAATTACGATATTTCAAATAATTCAAAATACCAATTTTAACCACTTTAATTAAAATAAATCCGAAGTTTAAATTAAAAAATTAAAATTTTTAAATAATTAAGTTTCAATAAATAATCCAAATTCAAGAAATTGTATGGGTATATATCATTTCAACCCATAATTTAAATGTCTTAATTATCCAATTCTAAAATGATTCAGAGGACCCCTTAAATGATGTCAATAACATATAAGGTGATAACAGGGACATATTATGTAACAACCCGCATATTTATCGATTCTATATTTAAATATTTTATTTAAATATTTCACCGTTCATCGGATTTTGGTCCGAAAAGCTACTTTGTGCAAACAGTCGAATTGGGACTCGAGACCACCCCCATTGAGTTCAAAATGACGTTTGCGACCTTTTTGAGTATAAGCTTCGATATGTTTGGAGAAAGTTGATTTTTGCCACTTTTTCACTTAGGGTTTTGGTTTGGGCTGAACCCACTTACTAACTCAGTCCCAACCCCCTCTCCTCTTCACTTCATTCTTATTTTCCTAACACTCAAGCTTTAGCAAAAATGGTGGAAGAGAATGAGAAATAGAAATCCAAAACCCTAGTTCCTCTTGCTAGCTCAAGTTCTTGCTCCAAACTAATAAAAGAACCCATTGGTGAGCTTCTCTTCATCTTCCTCAACTCATTCTCTCTTTGATCTCAGAAATTTCCTAAACCTAACTTTGGGAATGTTCTTCTTTTAAGCTTAGATTCAAGCTTCTAGAGTTGGATTTGAAGAGTGGTTGATTCCCCTTTGCTTTCAAGCTTCATCTTCATAAATTTTAGTGCAAAGGTGAGATTTTTAATCTCACATCTATGCTTATAATTCTCTTCTATTGTTAGGTATGAATTCCTAACACTTATTCATGTGCATTTGATTTTGATTTGGATTACTTTTGTGAATATTCCAATTTTTAGCGTTTTGAGTTCAATTCGTTAAAAATCCTAGCTTTGATGTTTGAATGTGTTTTTGATTGTGCATCGAGGAGCATATAGGGCCGGGTAGTCGATTGGCATAAACCCTTAGCACCGTTGCTCGTGCGATTGCAATTTGGTCGGTATTTGCACCTCCTTTGAAATAGGGTAGGAAGTGCAAGTATACAGGTTCGGCCGACCGACCTGTAGTCCAGACACTTCCTGCCTCTGTTTGGAAGTGCTGGTTACAGGCTTCCGCCGACCGAGCCCCCTGGGCCGGTCGACCGACCTGGTGCCCCGAGCACTTCCAACCTCTGGTTCGGTCGACCGACTCAGGGAGTCCGGTCGACCGACCTGCTACTATTTGCCAGATTAGCCTATATTGCTAATTCGTCTGAATTTCCAACTTTAATCGATTCGTGTTGTCTCGCTTTTTTTGTTGTCATTTATTATCGACTTTGATGACCTTTTCTTTGGGAATTTTAGATATATCCACTTTGATGGATTTTATATCGATTTCTTTGGATTTTATTCACGTCTTCGAATGTGAATTTTTATGCCCGATTGTTTCTACAATCACTTCTATGATTTGTCACTTTAAAATATAAAGGTTTTCTATACTAGTAGTAAATATCAAAACTCTTTCTTCAAATGATTTCAACACTATTTTATTACAAAGCTCGTTTTCTCAAACCGATTTCCAATCTATTAGTATATACAAACCTTTACCTCACTCGTATGAGAAATCTAATTAAACGACTTAGTAAAACAAGTGGTATGAAACGCTTGCGTTTACTTCGTCGGTTAATTCTTGGACTTGTTCGATTGAATCTCTTGTGACAATTTTCTAGTGGAGATCTATAATTTGTTCGTAAATATTTAAGTTAGCTAGTGGTTATGGGACATGAAGCTAAGCTCATATATTAACTAGCTTATTGTAATTGACACTTCTCGTTGATCATGACGATCATCTTTGTGGTTTACACTAGCAATGTGCGATGTCTCTTTGTTTATGTGGAGGACCGTTCCTCATTTTATTGAGCTTCGTCTCATTTCTCACATGGGTCGTACCTTTCTAGGTGCGTCAATGTTTTATTATGCATGGGGTGTACCTTTCTAGGTGCATCGATGTTTGTTTATACATGGGTCGTACCTTTCTAGGTGCGTCAATGTTTATTTATGCATGGGGTGTACCTTTCTACGTGCATCGATGTTTGTTTACTTCGTGTAGCAATCGGCTCAATAAGTCGGGGCATGGGGCGTATCTTTCTAGGTGCGTCGATGTTCGTCTATGCATGGGGCGTGTCTTTCTAGGTGCGTCGATGTTCGACTTAGCAAGGGGTGTATTTTTCTAGGTGCATCGGTGTTAGACTGTACATGGGGTGTATCTTTCTAGGTGCATTGATGTTTATTTATGCATGGGATGTATCTTTCTAGGTGCACCGATGTTTATTTATGCATAGGGCGTATCTTTCAAGGTGCGTCGATGCTAGAGCATGGGGCATATCTTTCTAGGTGTGTCGATGTTCGACTGTACATGGGGTGTATCTTTCTAGGTGCATCGATGTTTATTTATGCATGGGATGTATCTTTCTAGGTGCATCGATGTTTATTTATGCATGGGGCATATCTTTCTAGGTGCGTCGATGCTAGAGCATGGGGCATATCTTTCTAGGTGTGTCGATGTTCGACTGTACATGGGGTGTATCTTTCTAGGTGCATCGATGTTTATTTATGCGTGGGATGTATCTTTCTAGGTGCATCGATGTTTATTTATGCATGGGGCGTATCTTTCTAGGTGCGTCGATGCTAGAGCATGGGGCATATCTTTCTAGGTGTGTCGATGTTCGACTGTACATGGGGCGTGTCTTTCTAGGCGCGTCGATGTCCAGTTTGTGGGATTGGCCATCCTTTTTATTGTGATTTCTGGATTTCGTGTGTTGAATTCTGGAATTTATGTTTCACCAACTTTTATGATTGACATTTCTATATATGTCATTTATTGTGGCTTGGTGAATGAAATTAGGAGTATGACATTCCTTTTTATCTTGAGTAGATTATTGTGATATTGATTAATCTCTTGTTGATTTTCAATTACTTATTTATCACAGCTTGGCATTGTGATTATTATATGTTTATGTCATATCTCTTATTATATATCACTTCATCTGATATTTATAGCTAGACTGATCCGTTTATTATTTTCTTCTTAAATAATACTCGGGTCAGACTGAGATATTACAGGTGCTTCTGCTTGACTCCTTATCGGACTTTCATCTGATCTTTTGGCTAACTACTTAAGTTTAGTAGTTTTTGTTGTATACATTTGAGATACAGACTCTATGATGTATACTTATTCTTTTGTCTAGCAATTGTATCTATTCTTTTTGGATATTGTAGATCTTGTTTGACCACTACTCTGATGTACACTTTCATGTGTAATATTCATATCTATTTCCGCCTTTGTGATATGAATTATCCGTGACTGATTTATGTTATGTTTATTTCTGTATTTGTTTCCGAAGATATTATAGCCACTGTGTAGTGGCTTTGAGTTTGTGTCGGTATGTCGGATTTTCCTCTTGATAAGAAATGCATGTTATACTATCTGACATATCGATGCTCGCGCAAAACAATTATACAGATGGTCGCTCCTCAACAGTCTTATTCTCCGTGCTAGTCGACAGCATTACTCCGTAGTGTTCTTGGCTAGCGTGGGTATAGAGGTGAGGCGTCACAGCTTGGTATCAGAGCCAAACTTCGGAACAATATGGAATATTATAACAAGGATCATCGTCCTAAGTCTTTCTTAGGAGTCGTGCTTTAGGATTTAATTCGAGTCTTCGTACCGATTCATCCTATTTTGTTTATGATTCCTTGTTTTATCTATCAAGATTGCTTGATATTCATTTGTGAATAACCTTCTTCTTCTTCCTTCTTTCTTTCTTAAGGAAGAGAAATGGTTAGACCAGGCCGCCCCAGCGCCGGTCAATCTAGTGCTATTTCCCAAGATGAAGAATTTATGTCTGCCCAGCAGCTTCTTGATCTTGTAAAGAATCAAGAGTTTATCTATGCTTTGAGTAAGAACCCCGAAATGGTTCTACCTTTGAAACTTGAAGTTTCTTTCAATCAGCTTGTGGATGTTACTCTTCTTCATGGAGAGGCTGGTAAAGGAAGTGCTTGTGATATTGGGACTTCCAAGAAGAGGCATATTAAGTTCAAGAGCCTTAATTCCAATAAGAGAGTGAAGCAAACTACTTTTGTAGCAAAGACTCCAATCCCTAATCGTGGAGGATGCTACAATTGTAATTCTAAGGAACACTATGCGAATATGTGTCCAAAACCCCATTCTTGTCGCTATTGCAAGAAACCGGGTCATCTTTTATCTGCATGTCCCAAACTTTTGAATAAGGACATGAGAAAGCTAAATATTGTGCGAGCCCCTAGTAATACTTCTCTTGGTCAAGGTATTTCTCATTCAATCCTTGATGACATTTGCTTTGTGATTTTCTTGTTCGTGTTCTTTTTGATATGGGTTCCATCTCACTATTTTATATCAAAAGAACTTGTTGATTCTTTTTCTTTGAAAATATTTTGGGTTTGATGACTTCTTTGAGGATTGTGAATCTGGATGGTAGATCCGCAACACTCAATTTGCTTTTTATTGATGTCGAAATTATTTTATGAGACTTTTCTTTTCGAGCCGATATTTTTACTTAGGCTTCGGAATTGATTTTTTGAAAGGATCGGCTTAATCATTGTGAAGCCCATATCCTATTTTCCGTATGGACTATTCATCTTCGACATTTTCTATCTGTTAAGCAGATTTCTATTTTTTCTTGAGATTTCGATTTCAAATTTTTGAAGGCATCATTTTATTCTTTAAGCCCTCAAGATGAGAAAAGTGTTATTTCTATTATCTAAATAATCTGTGAAACTTTTCTGGTAAATTTTGAGCTTGTCTTAGGATTATCACCTAAGTAATCTTTTGTGTGGTGCTAAGGTCTTTCCAGTTCGACCTTACCATCGGTTTTCATTTGCTACGAGTTGCGGAAGTTAGCATTCCACCTACGCACTCCGCACACGTTATGATTCCTATGAATGAATTATTTTGTCATTCAGTTTGTCCAGCTTATTTCATCCATTTTATAAATCGAATATTCTATGAATATTTCGATGAGACCATTCTTGTATTTATTGATTTTTAGATGAAAATAGTAAAACTGGATTTTGTTCTTGAAACGAACAAAGAATATTCTTAAACTCTTTAAGAGATTTATTTATCCTATAAAAGATGATTTTGTGATTGTATTGCCCGTTGAGTGCTTTAAGAATTTTGGTCGATGCGCTTGATCAACGTTATCGATAGGAATTTCCTAAACGCTTTGATGTGACAATCAGACACGATGTATTGACTTGTAAAACGTAAAAAATTTCTAGAAAGATAGTTACATAAAGATAAGTGTAATTTTGAAAGTTTAACTTTATGGGAAAGAAGATTATTTAAAAGAAATTCCTTCTTTTCGAAACTCTTATTCTTGTGATTCCTAAAGGGGACCAAGACTTTGCTATTTGTACCGATACTAGTTGTATTGGTTTGGATGCCGTTCTCTTGCAAAGGAGAACGTGCTATCACTTGTGCTTCTAAATCGTTATAGCTTATCGAGACTAGATATTCCACTCATGATCTAGTGCTCGCGGCTATTGTTTTTACTTTTGGAATTTGGCATCATCATATTTGGATGAGAAATTTGTTCTCCACCTCGATCATAAATCTTTGGAATATTTATTTTCTCATAAGGAACTTCCTGTTGACTCGAGTTCCTGGCATCTTGTGATCTTGATATTCTTTTTATTCCCGGAAGGGAAATCGTGTTGCCAATGCACTTTGTCGTAGGCAACAAGTGGTTGATTCTTTGATGATGTCTGAAGGGAATCATCTCTTTATCAAGTTCATCGAACGTTTTGATGTACTTCGTTTTATTGAGTTTTATCTCATTCCTTTTATGGACTAGTGTCCGGTGTTCTTTTATGGTGTTCGGTTCATCGGATGTACTATTATTAAACTACATCGATGTTCCGTCTTATCTGGATCAATGGATGTACCATTATACTACAATGTTGTTTCGGTTTATCGGTTCATTGGGCGTACCGTTTCTGTACTACGCCATTGCACTGGCTCAATTTTCTGCTATTCTTGACGTTCTCCACGTCTTTTATCTTTGGAAATGCCTTAGGGATTCCGATTTTTATTCTTGTGCCCGGTGATATTGTGGAAATTGAAGTTTCACCAGATTTGATTTATGAGCAACATTCCATTCGCATTATTGCTTCGGAGGTCAAACGACTTCGAAATAAAGATGTTCTTCTTGTGAGAGTTCAATGGTTCTCAAAACCTAGGGATTACTCTTGGGAATCTTGAGAATTCATTGAGCGATCCCGTTCTTGCTAACTATTTCGTGCTCTTTATGGTGAACTTCTTATTTCAATTTTCTTTTGTGTTGATATGCTTCCATGGTTGTTACTTCTTATTTTTCTTCTTAAGTATTGCGAGGACGCAATTTCTTTAAGGAGGGGAGTCTGTAACAACCCGCATATTTATCGATTCTATATTTAAATATTTTATTTAAATATTTCACCGTTCATCGGATTTTGGTCCGAAAAGCTACTTTGTGCAAACAGTCGAATTGGGACTCGAGACCACCCCCATTGAGTTCAAAATGACGTTTGCGACCTTTTTGAGTATAAGCTTCGATATGTTTGGAGAAAGTTGATTTTTGCCACTTTTTCACTTAGGGTTTTGGTTTGGGCTGAACCCACTTACTAACTCAGTCCCAACCCCCTCTCCTCTTCACTTCATTCTTATTTTCTTAACACTCAAGCTTTAGCAAAAATGGTGGAAGAGAATGGGAAATAGAAATCCAAAGCCCTAGTTCCTCTTGCTAGCTCAAGTTCTTGCTCCAAACTAATAGAAGAACCCATTGGTAAGCTTCTCTTCATCTTCCCCAACTCATTCTCTCTTTGATCTCAGAAATTTCCTAAACCTAACTTGGGGAATGTTCTTCTTTTAAGCTTAGATTCAAGCTTCTAGAGTTGGATTTGAAGAGTGGTTGATTCCCCTTTGCTTTCAAGCTTCATCTTCATAAATTTTAGTGCAAAGGTGAGATTTTTAATCTCACATCTATGCTTATAATTCTCTTCTATTGTTAGGTATGAATTCCTAACACTTATTCATGTGCATTTGATTTTGATTTGGATTACTTTTGTGAATATTCCAACTTTTAGTGTTTTGAGTTCAATTCGTTAAAAATCCTAGCTTTGATGTTTGAATGTGTTTTTGATTGTGCATCGAGGAGCATATAGGGCCGGGTAGTCGATTGGCATAAACCCTTAGCGCCGTTGCTCGTGCGATTGCAATTTGGTCGGGATTTGCACCTCCTTTGAAATAGGGTAGGAAGTGCAAGTATACAAGTTCGGCCGACCGAGCACCCTGGGTCGGCCGACCGACCTGTAGTCCAGGCACTTCCTGCCTCTGTTTGGAAGTGCTGGTTACAGGCTTTGGCCGACCGAGCCCCCTGGGTCAGTCGACCGACCTGGTTCCCCGAGCACTTCCAACCTCTGGTTCGATCGACCGACTCAGGGAGTCCGGTCGACCGACCTGCTACTATTTGCCAGATTAGCCTATATTGCTAATTCGTCTGAATTTCCAACTTTAATTGATTCGTGTTGTCTCCCTTTTGTTGTTGTCATTTATTATCGACTTTGATGACCTTTTCTTTGGGAATTTTAGATATATCCACTTTGATGGATTTTATATCGATTTCTTTGGATTTTATTCACGTCTTCGAATGTGAATTTTTATGCCCGATTGTTTCTACAATCACTTCTATGATTTGTCACCTTAAAATATAAAGGTTTTCTATACTAGTAGTAAATATCAAAACTCTTTCTTCAAATGATTTCAACACTATTTTATTACAAAGCTCGTTTTCTCAAACCGATTTCCAATCTATTAGTATATACAAACCTTTACCTCACTCGTATGAGAAATCTAATTAAACGACTTAGTAAAATAAGTGGTATGAAACGCTTGCGTTTACTTCGTCGGTTAATTCTTGGACTTGTTCGATTGAATCTCTTGTGACAATTTTCTAGTGGAGATCTACAATTTGTTCGTAAATATTTAAGTTAAGCTAGTGGTTATGGGACATGAAGCTAAGCTCAAATATTTACTAGCTTATTGTAATTGACACTTCTCGTTGATCATTACGATCATCTTTGTGGTTTAGACTAGCAATGTGCGATGTCTCTTTGTTTATGTGGAGGACCGTTCCTCATTTTATTGAGCTTCGTCTCATTTCTCACATGGGTCGTACCTTTCTAGGCGCGTCAATGTTTTATTATGCATGGGGTGTACCTTTCTAGGTTCTTCGATGTTTGTTTATACATGGGTCGTACCTTTCTAGGTGCGTCAATGTTTATTTATGCATGGGGTGTACCTTTCTAGGTGCATCGATGTTTGTTTACTTCGTGGAGCAATCGGCTCAATAAGTCGGGGCATGGGGCGTATCTTTCTAGGTGCGTCGATGTTCGTTGTGCATGGGGCGTGTCTTTCTAGGTGCGTCGATGTTCGACTTAGCATGGGGTGTATCTTTCTAGGTGCATCGGTGTTAGACTGTACATGGGGTGTATCTTTCTAGGTGCATCGATGTTTATTTATGCATGGGATGTATCTTTCTAGGTGCATCGATGTTTATTTATGCATGGGGCGTATCTTTCTAGGTGCGTCGATGCTAGAGCATGAGGCATATCTTTCTAGGTGTGTCGTTGTTCGACTGTACATGGGGTGTATCTTTCTAGGTGCATCGATGTTTATTTTTGCATGGGATGTATCTTTCTAGGTGCATCGATGTTTATTTATGCACGGGGAGTATCATTCAAGGTGCGTCGATGCTAGAGCATGGGGCATATCTTTCTAGGTGTGTCGATGTTCGACTGTACATGGGGTGTATCTTTCTAGGTGCATCGATGTTTATTTATGCATGAGATGTATCTTTCTAGGTGCATCGATGTTTATTTATGCATGGGGCGTATCTTTCTAGGTGCGTCGATGCTAGAGCATGGGGCATATCTTTCTAGGTGTGTCGATGTTCGACTGTACATGGGGCGTGTCTTTCTAGGCGCGTCGATGTCCAGTTTGTGGGATTGGCCATCCTTTTTATTGTGATTTCTGGATTTCGTGTGTTGAATTCTGGAATTTATGTTTCACTAACTTTTACGATTGGCATTGCTATATATGTCATTTATTGTGGCTTGGTGAATGAAATTAGGAGTATGACATTCCTTTTTATCTTGAGTAGATTATTGTGATATTGATTAATCTCTTGTTGATTTTCAATTACTTATTTATCACAACTTGGCATTGTGATTATTATATGTTTATGTCATATCTCTTATTATATATCACTTCATCTGATATTTATAGCTAGACTGGTCCGTTTATTATTTTCTTCTTAAATAATACTCGGGTCAGACTGAGATATTACAGGTGCTTCTGCTTGACTTCTTATCGGACTTTCATCTGATCTTTTGGCTAACTACTTAAGTTTAGTAGTTTTTGTTGTATACATTTGAGATACAGACTCTATGATGTATACTTATTCTTTTGTCTAGCAATTGTATCTATTCTTTTTGGATATTGTGGATCTTGTTTGACCACTACTCTGATGTACACTTTCATGTGTAATATTCATATCTATTTCCGCCTTTGTGATATGAGTTATCTGTGACTGATTTATGTTATGTTTATTTCTGTATTTGTTTTCGAAGATATTATAGCCACTGTGTAGTAGCTTTGAATTTGTGTCGGTATGTCGGATTTCCCTCTTGATAAGAAATGCATGTTATACTATCTGACATATCGATGCTCGCGCAAAGCAATTATACAGATGGTCGCTCCTCAACAGCCTTATTCTCCGTGCTAGTCGACAGCATTACTCCGTAGTGTTCTTGGCTAGCGTGGGTATAGAGGTGGGGCGTCACATATTAAAATAAATAAACAACCATACATCCAACATATCAATTAGTAAGCATCCATTTCAAACAACATCCAAATCAACCAATACATTTCAACATATAATAGTTATCAATATCGGGGTTTAACTATTAATTAAATTTCAATATAAAATTAAGTGTCAATTCAGATTCAATATCAATTAAAATGTTAACTTATATCAACAAACAACAATTAAAAAATTGTATATCACATCATATATTTTATTTAACTTGTAATGAAATTTTTAGTATTGCGTGAGTGGGTTGAATCACTCACCTTTTTGCTTTCCCTTTTCTAGCCAGATTTGGATCTGTAACTACTTTCTCATTTTGTTTTATTTCCTTGCTATCTTAATCTTTTTTTATAGAAATTTTTGGAGAGAAGATTATATAGATCTGGATTTGAAGAAAAAGACATGGAAAGAAGAGAAGGTTTGAAAAAGAAAAACAATTAAAGAAGAAGAAAAATTGAAAAAAAGAAAAGGAAGCCTTGATAAAGAAAAAGAAGATTTGTAGAATAAAAAGCTTTGGAAAAAAGAGAGAAAGGAGATTTGACGAAGAAACACGAAAAAAAGGATGGAAGGTGAAGAGAGACAAAAAATGAAGCTACAGAAGATGAGATTTAAAAAATGAAACGAAGCTATAAGAATGAAGACTGAAACTAGTGAAAGGCTAATAAAGCTAAATATACACAAAGTAGGAATTGAAATAAAGTAAAACTATGAACAACCCTAAAAAAATGGTAGGTATTAAAAGAGGTGGAGGAAAGAATTAAAAATATGAAAAGTAGGTAACGTTCATGTAATGATAAGGCTTTAGACAATGTAAATGGAAATGAGTAATTGAACAAATGAGGAAACAATGAAAAAAAATGTGACAACTATTGTAACGACCCGAAAATTTCGTTAACTAAATTTGTCATATTTTTCATAATTTTTAATGGAATGAATGTTAAGAATTTGGTGTTGCCATTTGTTCTTATTAAAAGTTAACAATTTAAAATGAGATTTCCAATTCAATAAAATAATGTAATTATTGTGGTTTAATTTTTGAATGGAATATGTGAAAACAAGAGTAATTATGGAATAATATGTTATTTATTTAGAGTATTGAAATAAAAAAAATTTGTAAGCCAATTTTAATTAATGGTAATAATGCGATATAAGCTAATAAATTTGATCTCAATGCGATAACCATTTAATGAAGGTAATGAAATAGGATTTAGGAAAATGTATACTAGGTATAAATCAAATAGAAGGAAACAAACGTATATATCGAATTGATTTATGAATAAATACTTTGGATAGTAATTGAATGCACAGTAATGGTAATTTAAAACTTATTTATAGTAAGACTGCATAAGATTCAGTAAATTAAGCGGTGGAAAGATTTTTCCTAGATATACTTTGAAGATGTGAAATTAAAGGTGAATATTAAAAGTGGTTAATGTAAAATAACATTGATTAACCGTAAATGGGAATAAATTTGAAAATAAAAATTTATGTTAATACAAGTGGATCAATTATAAACTTAAATGAAACATTCCAATTTAATAAGAGGTATTCGAATGTTATGTTTTATTTAAAGGTAATAACTGGATTTAATTGGAATTTGTGTATGTTGGATTATATAGGAAAGGAGTTTACAAAAGAAACTGTGAATAGTAGAGTAGCAACTGAAAAGGAAGAAATTGAAATAAGGGTAATAAACATTGTATAAATTAATAGTAATAAATGCCAACATTGAATTGTAATAAATATAATTAATATTACAAGTGGGTGAACGTAAAGATAAGGGTTAAGAGTGTTGGAATAGGTATACTAGAATAACTATAAAGTGTAAATGTACGTATTTATAGCAACATGAATTATTGAAGGAAAATAATTGGTAAACGGGGTTTGGGCTAAGGAAATGTTATTGATTGTTTTGAAACCTTATTTATTATGAGAAATTAATTTAGCATAAGCAAAACCAATGCAAATATCTAATTTATCGGTAAAGTAATAATAAATAGTAATCAATGCAAATTTATGTAACAATAGAATGTGAAATTTAGGGAATAGATGCAAAGTGTATATGAGTTGCTAAAAGTATGCATAATAAGTGCAAATTTAATAAATCAATGGGAGTATAGTTTTAAGAATAGAAAGTTTGGTAGTAAATAGGATATAAGAAGACAAAGGCAACTAGTAAATTAATAAATGAATTCATGATAATAAGTAGTAATTAATGCATATATATTTGGTATTAATGATAATTACAAAACTTTACCCATTTATCTAATTTATTTAATTAAATCTAAATCTATGGCAACATTGTTGTAATGATGGTTGTAAGTGAATTTGAATGTAAAAGGGTAACAATTATTTAGGTTAACCATTTTGAGTATGATAAGTTAAGGATGACAATCGATTGAAATAAATCTAAATTAATTATTTTGTTTTGGTTAATGTGTTCTAGTTAATAAAGGGGAGTTTATAAGAAATGAAGCATGCACTAATGACATGTGTTATAATTCAAATGTTATTTATACCCATAAAATGTCTATTTACTGAATAGAAAGATTTTAAATCAATAAGCGAATTTATTGAGGTTTCAATTTATAATTTATAACATTTAATGTAGACTCAATTACAATTAATTGACTTAAATCGGGCAGTTAGCATAGATTTGTAATTGGAGTAGTTAATCCTATAAGATGAAGTTAATGCTAATTCTGTTTATAATTGGACCATTTGTTGATATAGGTTATAGAAAGCAATATGTATAAATTTAATTAAAGTATCAACATTCAACAATTGTAATTATTGAAAACTAAAATGGAATTTGAGGATAATAAGGTGAAACCATGAACAAATGTTAATGCATCCTTATTACTGGTAAAAGATGAGTATATAAAAGTTTGAAAATCAAAAATAGGTTTTTGGAAACTTAATTTATAATTTCTAAATATAAGGAAGTGGAGATTAACACTGCAATGGGTAGACTTATCTGCTTTTAATTTACATCTAAATTTGTTTAGATCAATTTGGAAATTAATAAAATTGTGGATATATTTGGAACGTAAACGAAACATCTAGATTTACATTTGTAAATACGTTTAAAATAAAATGTAAATGATAAGAATTTTTTTATTTCCTAAATCCGTAACGTGTGTAATTAATATTATTTATCTTTTGGGACCACTTCCGTTTGCACGTTAAAATTCGTGCACACCTATTCTTTTGCGATCTATCTATAAATAGACGATCAAAAACCCTAGCCTCCATCTTCTATCATTTGTCTGTACGTTCTTTTCTTCAACTCCTTCTCCTCCTCAAATGGATGCAAACCTAGATCTATTTCTATTCAAATTTCAAATGAAAATTCAAACATCTCAGAAAAATTCCAAAAAAATATATGTTGTAGATTTCATCCATACGAATCTACGCGCAGTCTTTGTTTTCGAAATCGATACACGAGTCAGCGGCAAATCGCGGTCAAAATCAGGAAATTCAAAACCTATGTCAATTTGGGCGTTTTGATGTGGAGCGACTATTTGCAAAATGGTTTCACGTGAGTCTCCAGTTATGTTGACGTGACTTTATTATAATTAGGTTTGTTTGTTTATAATTCAATTTTTATTTTTATTTTTTTTCGTTTAACTCGAATAACTTGCTCGTACGTTATCCGTTTCGCGTGAAATTTCTTTTGTTAGGATCGTATTTAAATTCCGGATCTGATGACGCAGGTTTGGACAGATTTGGAGACCGTCAAATTTTGGGTTTAAATTGGATTTAAATTCGATTTAAATTCAAAAGGTGAGTGTTTTAACCCACTCACAACTTCTAAAAAGTTTTTATGTTTGTTAAATTTATTTTAGATATGAGTAGAAATTTATTTATGACTGTTGGCATGTTTTATTCAGGATATCTGTTAAATCGCATTTATTAAATTAACTGTTAATTTCTTTTATGTATTGCATATAAATTGGCAGTTAGAATTTATTTATGTGCATATAAACTGCTAGTTAAACAGTTATAAATTTAATTGAATATGAAATGTTAATTAATAACTGCCAATTATTTCCTGTTATATTGTATATGCTATATATTGATGTTTGTTTAAACTGATGATGTTTGAGATAATTTGGTTGATGATTGATGATGGATGAATGGATGTTTTGTTTCATATCATTAAACTGCAAGTTATCATGTATTTTTCATTTCATTCGGGATTGTGGTTTGAAATGATATACAACCGCAAAATTTTATATCTTTTAAATTGCGGATTGAAATGATAAATATCCGTATCACTGGACCATAGGAAAGAAAATTTTATACAGGCACCGTGGTCTATATATAAAATATTTTAAAATGATTTCTATGGTTTGGATGATACGGTTTATAATAAGTTAATTTTGATATTTTCTTCTATATATATACATATGAAGTTAGAAATTTTGAATTTAAGCTGTGTATAAATCTCTTAAATAAAAATGGAAAAATTGAGGAAATGGAGTTTGATGATTTATATTATATGTTAAATGTTTAAGTTGGAAATTTTAAGATATGATATTTATAACTAGATTTTTCCAAGAGAAATTTAAAATGAATATTCTAGTATAATTAAATTGAAGAAAATATTTAATTGCTAAAAAAAATTGGAGTTTTATTTATGGATTTATGTGAATATTCAAGACTAAATAATAGAGCATTTAATTTGTTGAAAGAATAAATTCCAACTTTAGTTTGAAATATTATTACTCCAAATGGATATATATATATATATATAGAAATTGAAGTGGTTTGGAACTTGAAAGTGATATTTAAATTTTGGTTCAGACTTTAAATAAAGAAACATATTTGTAAAACTATGGAAATTATTTTCTTTACAAAGTAACATTAAAGTTAAACCATTTATTTTATATACCGTTGAATATCCAAACCATTCAAGTTTTAGAAGTTATGGTTTTTAAAAAGTATGAATTCAGAAATATTATGTTTGAAAGTATAATTCAAATGTTTGGTTTCCAGATATTATAAATTTGGAAACCCTATGATTTTGGAAAAGAATATATATTGGAAAATAAAATGACATTATATGATTTTGGGTCTAAATGATATCGTATTGATTTGGGGTTTTAAAATATAAATGATATCGTATTTATATGGGTTTAAAATGGATTTTTGTTCTGGTTTTAAATTATAATTATTTTAATGACCGCGGTGTTATAATAAGGTTTGGTTGTTGAAGAGACCGGGATCGGAAGTTGTCATACTCTCTGCCAACTCCGAAAACCACTTTAACAACCGTGTACGCGGTGGAGATTCCAGAATGAAGTAGGTTGGTGGCGGCGTTTCCTGCAAGGTAAATATGTGGACCCGACTCCCGTGAGTTAGCATAAGGTGGCTAAAACAGGAGCGATTCTCGGGCCAATGAGGTCATTCCTCTGATCGGATACTCCTCTTCGATATTATACTTTGACTTTGGATTGTTTCAGTGGCCACTTTTACTTTGATTTTTGGGGGAGCTTGTTCGAGGTGGGCGGTAGCTGCGGCTATGCGTTTCCATCAGCCCGGATAGCAATTAGTATATCTACCCCGGCATTGCCTAGTTGTGCCGTGTCACTTATCCTAGCGCGCCTTATACGATTTTGGTTTTGTACCATACCTATGGAGTGTCCTATGACGACGCCCAGTACGGGGGAGATTACGGTACTGTATAGACTATGGTAATATATTTTGTGTTAAGGGCTATATGGGTAACCCCTTAACGCTATTTAAAAGTAAGTTTATTTTAAAAATAGACACTATTATAATAGCGCAATATACTACATAGTAAATAGTTTAACGGATCCTTAGGAGATGTAAATCCCGAGCATCTCTTGAGTTACTGCACTCATATTTATTTCTGTTAATTTAACTCACATAAGATCTTTTAGTTCTGACTCGAGTGTTTTATCCTTTTTCAATTCGCTCGGGTCAGTCCGAGCGTTTCAGGATTTGAAGTTTTAGCTCTGGAGGACGAAGACGAAGATTTGTATCACTATTATCTACTATTATTCCACTACACTCATATTTTTCCACTGCATTGTTATTGGTATGTGTAACTCTGATATGTATTATATAAATGTTTGTAAACAGTTTTATAAACTATATATTTTATTATTATATTTTATCCTTCCGCTGTGAGATTCTATTTTGTTTATTTCTTCTCTGTTTTTCTTATTTACCCCATAACAATCCGCCTTCCGTATGGTTTGAATCGGCATGTGTGTCGATTTCAAGCGTGCGAAAAGGCGGGACGTTACAGTTGGTATCAGAGCTTTGGTTTAGCGATAAACCTTGGCTTTGTGGGGTTTGACTCTTTATTAATAGGGTAGTAATACCCTATGGGAGTCACTGAGTGTATATACGAGAGAACGTATTTGTTAGTGTTATATAAAGATTTTGATATTGTGTTAATCTGTTCCGTTTTGTATTTATAAATTCTGGTTGGTGCATGGGACGTTATGACATCAATAGGGATTTCTAAACACTTAATAGGACAGACCGACATAATATTTTTTTTAATATAGGTGAATGAAATAACTTCGCCTATTATATTTTCTATATATAAAATATTTTATTAAGGTGTTATATATATATATATATATATATATATTGTTGGTTGCAATAGATTGGTTGTTAGGAATAAAATTATAAATAATAGGTAAAATGAGATTGAAATTAAAATCAATGAAATTTGGAAATTTTAGAACTTAAGTCCGGGATTTTGGAAATTTGCTTTCAAAGGATTCATGAGTTATAATAATTTTGTTTATAAGTATTTTCTTATATAAATATTTAGTATAATTTGGAAGAATTGTTTTAAAGAAGATTTTGGAGAAAATAAGTTTCGTACTTTCCTCTCTGTCGCTGGAAAATAATTTCGGTGATGGCGGCCGCATCATCGACTTTCATTTTCGAGTTTCGAAGGGAAAGGCCACTGTAGTAAATTCTACTGCAGATTTATTTTGAAATATCTAAATTTTAATTGTTTAAATATAATTAGAGGTATATAAGTTATAAGAATATACTTATCTATTGAAATTTAACCCGGTATTTAATTCTTAATTTCCATTAATTAATTGTTTCAATTATGGTAGTGAAACAGAAAAAAATTTAATAATTGAAACCCTAAATAAAATAAGAGACTAAAATACTAAGCTATAAAGGAAGTTAAATTTTTAACTTATAAGGGAAAATTTAAGATTTATTGAACATTAAATTAATTAAAAGAAGAGATAAAACTTGTATAAATTCATTTGCATTTTCTTTAACATAAATAACTTACCAAATATGAAAAGTTGAAATGTTAAATAAGTGATTGGAATAGAATATTATACAAGTAGAAATTTTGGAAATAATAAAGTATTAAATAAATTTCTGTTATAAATGAGAATTTAATGTTATAAACTTAAGTTATAAATTGAAATTTTACCAAAATTAAAGGTAAGTATTATAAATAGGTGATTTTAAACTTAAGTAAATAAAATGAAATTCTTTAATAATAAGGATTGATGTGTAGGGTTATAAACCTAAGTATGATAAATGCTACTAGTTTAATATAATAAAAGTAGGTAATTTAAATAGATGACTGCAAACCCTTGTTAATGAGTTAATAAAATCCTTTATTTATAAGAATGGATGTTATAAGATTAAGAATTTAAGTGAAATTAAAAAGGGTTACTATAATTAAATGTAATAGAAATGGAAGCATTAAACAAATGATTGAAAGTGAGAAGTGCATTAAATGTAATAAAATAGAAGAAACTTACATGACCTAAATAAATGGAAACGGATAATTGGAGGAGTGAATAAAATTAAAGGTTGTTGGAAATAAATGTAAATTATAAAAGGATTATTTAAAGAAATAAATGAAAATAAAAGATAAACTGTTATATGAATGAAAAGATCAAACTGTTAATGTATGAAATATAAATTTATAATAAGTTAATTGATTTGTTGGTTTAAATCGATATTGTTTGCTTTATGGTTGGCTGGGTAAGGAAATTTGAAGTTGTTGGATGAATAAATAATCTAATTCTGTCTCATCTAAGACTGTTGAGTAAATGATGCAGTGGATGGTTATTTTTCATTCCGTACCATTTCAAGTTTTGAACCCGAACAACTATTTGCTTGTTTGACTGAATGATTGTTTTGTTTGTGTGTATGTTGTTTGTTGAAATCGATGATTGTGTATTGATTATTGTTAGTAGTTGAAACTATGAAAATATTTCACTTTAATATAAATAGTTAACCTTTTAGATTATATAAGGGAAATGCAGGTATGGAAGCAATTGCTAGTGATTTTGGTTCCATAAATTAAGCGTAATTTGCCCGACAAATAGGTACGTTTCCGGATTACGTTTTGTAGAGATATTTTTATATATTTCCCGTGTTGGGATATACTATTTTGAATATTCTATATGATACTTTGTTATATTTTGGTATTATATTTTCCCGAGCCTCTCTGCACAAAGGAGACTCTGCCAAAAATTTCCGTAAATTTTGGACTTAGAACTATGTTGAAAATGTTTTTCAAACTTTAATTATTTAAGTATAAAAGGATATAATGATTATAAAACAGGTATATTTTATTTAAGGTAATAAATTTAGTAAATTACTGTTTATAAGTTAAATATTTTGAATAAGATGTATTGTTATTTAATTCTTTCTTCTCCATTCTTTTCCTTTTCGAGGACGAAAAGTTTTGATTGGGGGAGAGTGTAACGACCCAAAAATTTCGTTAACTAAATTTGTCATATTTTCCATAATTTTTAATAAAATGAATGTTAGGAATTTGGTGTTTCCATTTGTTCTTATTAAAAGTTAACAATTTAAAATGAGATTTCCAATTCAATAAAATAATGTAATTATTGTGGTTTAATTTTTGAATGGAATATGTGAAAACAAGAGTAATTATGGAATAATATGTTATTTATTTAGAGTATTGAACTAAAAAAAATTTGCAAGCCAATTTTAATTGATGGTAATAATGCGATATAAGCTAATAAATTTGATCTCAATGCGATAACCATTTACTGAAGGTAATGAAACAGGATTTAGGAAAATGTATACTAGGTATAAATCAAATAGAAGGAAACAAACGTATATATCGAATTGATTTATGAATAAATACTTTGGATAGTAATTGAACGTACAGTAATGGTAATTTAAAACTTATTTATAGTAAGACTGCATAAGATTCAGTAAATTAAGCGGTGGAAAGATTTTTCCTAGATATACTTTGAAGATGTGAAATTAAAGGTGAATATTAAAATTGGTTAATGTAAAATAACATTGATTAACCGTAAATGGGAATAAATTTGAAAATAAAAATTTATGTTAATACAAGTGGATCAATTATAAACTTAAATGAAACATTCCAATTTAATAAGAGGTATTCGAATGTTATGTTTTATTTAAAGGTAATAACTGGATTTAATTGGAATTTGTGTATGTTGGATTATATAGGAAAGGAGTTTACAAAAGAAACTGTGAATAGTAGAGTAGCAACTGAAAAGGAAGAAATTGAAATAAGGTCAATAAACATTGTATAAATTAATAGTAATAAATGCCAACATTGAATTGTAATAAATATAATTAATATTACAAGTGGGTGAACGTAAAGATAAGGGTTAAGAGTGTTGGAATAGGTATACTAGAATAACTATAAAGTGTAAATGTACGTATTTATAGCAACATGGATTATTGAAGGAAAATAATTGGTAAACGGGGTTTGGGCTAAGGAAATGTTATTGATTGTTTTGAAACCTTATTTATTATGAGAAATTAATTTAGCATAAGCAAAACCAATGCAAATATCTAATTTATCAGTAAAGTAATAATAAATAGTAATCAATGCAAATTTATATAACAATAGAATGTGAAATTTGGGGAATAGATGCAAAGTATATATGAGTTGCTAAAAGTATGCATAATAAGTGCAAATTTAATAAATCAATGGGCGTATAGTTTTAAGAATAGAAAGTTTGGTAGTAAATAGGATATAAGAAGACAAAGGCAACTAGTAAATTAATAAATGAATTCATGATAATAAGTAGTAATTAATGCATATATATTTGGTATTAGTGATAATTACAAAATTTTACCCATTTATCTAATTTATTTAATTAAATCTAAATCTATGGCAACATTGTTGTAATGATGGTTGTAAGTGAATTTGAATGTAAAAGGGTAACAATTATTTAGGTTAACCATTTTGAGTATGATAAGTTAAGAATGGCAATCGATTGAAATAAATCTAAATTAATTATTTTGTTTTGGTTAATGTGTTCTAGTTAATAAAGGGGAGTTTATAAGAAATGAAGCATAAACTAATGACATGTGTTATAATTCAAATGTTATTTATACCCATAAAATGTCTATTTACTGAATAGAAAGATTTTAAATCAATAAGCGAATTTATTGAGGTTCCAATTTATAATTTATAGCATTTAATGTAGACTCAATTACAATTAATTGACTTAAATCGGGCAGTTAGCATAGATTTGTAATTGGAGTAGTTAATCCTATAAGATGAAGTTAATGCTAATTCTATTTATAATTGGACCATTTGTTGATATAGGTTATAGAAAGCAAGACGTATAAATTTAATTAAAGTATCAACATTCAACAATTGTAATTATTGAAAATTAAAATGGAATTTGAGGATAATAAGGTGAAACCATGAACAAATGTTAATGCATCCTTATTACTGGTAAAAGATGAGTATATAAAAGTTTGAAAATCAAAAATAGGTTTTTGAAAACTTAATTTATAATTTCTAAATATATGGAAGTGGAGATTAACACTGCAATGGGTAGACTTATCAGCTTTTAATTTACATCTAAATTTGTTTAGATCAATTTAGAAATTAACAAAATTGTGGATATATTTGGAACGTAAATGAAACATCTAGATTTACATTTGTAAATACGTTTAAAATAAAATGTAAATGATAAGGAATTTATTTATTTCCTAAATCCGTAACGTGTGTAATTAATATTATTTATCTTTTGGGACCACTTCCGTTTGCACGTTAAAATTCGTGCACACCTATTCTTTTGCGATCTATCTATAAATAGACGATCAAAAACCCTAGCCTCCATCTTCTGTCATTTGTCTGTACGTTCTTTTCTTCAACTCCTTCTCCTCCTCAAATGGATGCAAACCTAGATCTATTTCTATTCAAATTTCAAATGAAAATTCAAACATCTCAGAAAAATTCCAAAAAAATATATGTTGTAGATTTCATCCATACGAATCTATGCGCAGTCTCTGTTTTCGAAATTGATACACGAGTCAGCGGCAAATCGCGGTCAAAATCAGGAAATTCGAAACCTAAGTCAATTTGGGCGTTTTGATGTAGAGCGACTATTTGCAAAATGGTTTCACGTGAGTCTCCAGTTATGTTGACGTGACTTTATTATAATTAGGTTTGTTTGTTTATAATTCAATTTTTATTTTGATTTTTTTTTCGTTTAACTCGAATAACTTGCTCATACGTTATCTGTTTCGCGTGAAATTTCTTTTGTTAGGATCGTATTTAAATTCCGGATCTGATGACGCAGGTTTGGACAGATTTGGAGACCGTCAAATTTTGGGTTTAAATCGGATTTAAATTTGATTTAAATTCAAAAGGTGAGTGTTTTAACCCACTCACAACTTCTAAAAAGTTTTTATGTTTGTTAAATTTATTTTAGATATGAGTAGAAATTTATTTATGACTGTTGGCATGTTTTATTCAGCATATCTGTTAAATCGCATTTATTAAATTAACTGTTAATTTCTTTTATGTATTGCATACAAATTGGCAGTTAGAATTTATTTATGTGCATATAAACTGCTAGTTAAACAGTTATAAATTTAATTGAATATGAAATGTTAATTAATAACTGCCAATTATTTCCTGTTATATTGTATATGCTATATATTGATGTTTGTTTAAACTGATGATGTTTGAGATAATTTGGTTGATGATTGATGATGGATGAATGGATGTTTTGTTTCATATCATTAAACTGCAAGTTATCATGTATTTTTCATTTCATTCGGGATTGTGGTTTGAAATGATATACAACCGCAAAATTTTATATCTTTTAAATTGCGGATTGAAATGATAAATATCCGTATCACTGGACCATAGGATAGAAAATTTTATACAGGCACCGTGGTCTATATATAAAATGTTTTGAAATGATTTCTATGGTTTGGATGATACGGTTTATAATAAGTTAATTTTGATATTTTCTTATATATATATATATATATATACATATGAAGTTAGAAATTTTGAATTTAAGCTGTGTATAAATCTCTTAAATAAAAATGGAAAAATTGAGGAAATGGAGTTTGATGATTTATATTATATGTTAAATGTTTAAGTTGGAAATTTTAAGATATGATATTTATAACTAAATTTTTCCAAGAGAAATTTAAAATGAATATTCTAGTATAATTAAATTGAAGAAAATATTTAACTGCTAAAAAAAATTGGAGTTTTATTTATGGATTTATGTGAATATTCAAGACTAAATAATAGAGCATTTAATTTGTTGAAAGAATAAATTCCAACTTTAGTTTGAAATATTATTACTCCAAATGGATATATATATATATATATAGAAATTGAAGTGGTTTGGAACTTGAAAGTGATATTTAAATTTTGGTTCAGACTTTAAATAAAGAAACATATTTGTAAAACTATGGAAATTATTTTCTTTACAAAGTAACATTAAAGTTAAACCATTCATTTTATATACCGTTGAATATCCAAACCATTCAAGTTTTAGAAGTTATGGTTTTTAAAAAGTATGAATTCAAAAATATTATGTTTGAAAGTATAATTCAAATGTTTGGTTTCCAGATATTATAAATTTGGAAACCCTATGATTTTGGAAAAGAATATATAATGGAAAATAAAATGACGTTATATGATTTTGGGTCTAAATGATATCGTATTGATTTGGGGTTTTAAAATATAAATGATATCGTATTTATATGGGTTTAAAATGGATTTTTGTTCTGGTTTTAAATTATAATTATTTTAAATGACCGCGGTGTTATAATAACGTTTGGTTGTTGAAGAGACCGGGATCGGAAGTTGTCATACTCTCTGCCAACTCCGAAAACCACTTTAACAACCGTGTACGCGGTGGAGATTCCAGAATGAAGTAGGTTGGTGGCGGCGTTTCCTGCAAGGTAAATACGTGGACCCGACTCCCGTGAGTTGGCATAAGGTGGCTAAAACAGGAGCGATTCTCGGGCCAATGAGGTCATTCCTCTGATCGGACACTCCTCTTCGATATTATACTTTGACTTTGGATTGTTTCAGTGGCCACTTTTACTTTGATTTTTGGGGGAGTTTGTTCGAGGTGGTCGGTAGCTGCGGCTATGCGTTTCCATCAGCCCGGATAGCAATTGGTATATCTACCCTGGCATTGCCTAGTTGTGCCGTGTCACCTACCCTAGCGCGCCTTATACGATTTTGGTTTTGTACCATACCTATGGAATGCCCTCTGACGACGCCCAGTACGGGGGAGATTACAGTACTGTATAGACTATAGGAATATATTTTGTGTTAAGGGCTATATGGGTAACCCCTTAACGCTATTTAAAAGTAAGTTTATTTTAAAAATAGACACTATTATAATAGAACAATATACTACATAGTAAATAGTTTAACGGATACTTAGGAGATGTAAATCCCGAGCATCTCTTGAGTTACTGCACTCATATTTATTTCTGTTAATTTAACTCACATAAGATCTTTTAGTTCTGACTCGAGTGTTTTGTCTTTTTTCAATTCGCTCAGGTCAGTCCGAGCGTTTCAGGATTTGAAGTTTTAGCTCTGGAGGACGAAGACGAAGATTTGTATTACTATTATCTACTATTATTCCACTACACTCATATTTTTCCGCTGCATTGTTATTGGTATGTGTAACTCTGATATGTATTATATAAATGTTTGTAAACAGTTTTATAAACCGTATATTTTATTATTATATTTTATCCTTCCACTGTGAGATTCTATTTTGTTTATTTCTTCTCTGTTTTTCTTATTTACCCCATAACAATCCGCCTTCCGTATGGTTTGAATCGGCATGTGTGTCGATTTGAAGCGTGCGAAAAGGCGGGACGTTACAACTATTAATTAGAAAGGGAATGAACGGACCGACTCTACTCTATAAACAAACTTTTGGAATTCAAATTTCAAAATATTTGTTCACTCAATTAATTTTGTTAACCCCAAACATAAAAAATTTGAAATTCATTAAAGATTTAATTACCACAACATAACTAAATTTGAACACAACAATTTACATAACGGGGACGACCGCTGCATAAAAAATAATATGAACCATGATTCTAAAATTCAAATTTAAAAAAACATTTCTCTCGACATGTAATTATGAACTTAAATATTTAATTTATTTTAAATTTCAAGATTAGTAATAAAATCACTTCCGTACAACCTATGCCTACTATTTAACTATCATAAAATGTTGTTTTAAAAATTCAATTTTCTCTTTTTACAACGTTACATTTATATTCAGAATGGAAGCATTCACTTTCATTTCCTCAAACATTCTTTTATTTTCCTTAAAATGCCTATTGGTACTTGCAATTCATAAATGTAAACATTCTTATAGTCTAAAATGATCAACTTATACAATATTAAATCCATTCTTATATTTCCAAATAATGTACATTCCAAATGAAAGCACTCTTACATTAAATTTATTAATTGCACTTTGTTTCTTTTTCCGTTTTCAATTGAAAGATTTCACTAAATTTGTGTCCAATTAATTTTAATCTTCCGCTTCCAAATAGACCCTAATTGATGAAATCAATTAAATAAATATGTGAACATTGTAATCCTTATTTATAGTTATGCAAACACATCTATAAAATTACAGTATCCAACAGGCATTAAATTACGTACTAAATAAATGTTTTTCTCTATTAATCAATATTCATTTAACTCATCATTAAAACTGACATTAATTATTCCAATTCCTGTTTTTATATATTCTAATACGCGTTAGAACCTTCCACTTCATTGCTTCATTGTAGTTTGTTGTTTTAGAATTTTATTTATGGTCCAAACTTATGATCTAATAACATAGTTAACAGTTGTTTTACATTTCATGATGTTAATATACTCCAATTTCCAGCCTTTATTTATATTAACTACTATATTTCCATTTTATTGAATTTTGGTCAATTTCACACATTAATTATAATTAAAGTCTGAATTAATTTATTTACCTTGGTTTCGTTCTCTTATTAAATAAATTATTACCTTACATACATAGTCAACATTGTTATGTCTTCCATTACATCAATATTTTACTATTTTTTTGGCAAGGCCGACGAGGTTAAATGGACCTCGACCATATATTGCTACACCAATAAGAACGACAAACAAACACAAGGAAGATGGAAAAAACGGGGAACACTTGGCGCAGCAAGCACAGGGGGAAAACAAACAACAACAAACAAAAACAAAAGAAGACATTGATTACAAGCTATAGAGAAGAGAATCACGTATTCCAGGATCAATTGCATAAGTCAGTTGGCCCACACAAACCCTAATTTCACTCAAAACCCAACTTTTGAAGCTGCTGTCATTTTTTGCGTTTGCATTATCAAATAACCGAGCATTTCTCTCCCTCCAAACCGATGTTAAAAAGCATTTTAGCACTGCATTTAGGGTTCTTCCTCTGTCATTATTTCTATTGATGCTTTCGTAAATTCTTCTCCACTCTCTCAGGTTATCTATAGATACATTCCTCCTGTGAAACTTCGCCATAACTCTTTTCCAGATTTGATGAATATAGTGGCACTCAAAGTACAAGTGATCCACTGTCTCAGGCATAATATTGCAAAACTTACAGCGATTATCAATACTCATACCTAAACTAGCAAGTCTCGCAGATGTTAGCATCGCACCATTCAACACTTTCCAGAGCATTAGGTCATGTCTCAAGCTACTGTCTCTTCCCCACGTTCGTTTGCACCATCTCCACTTAGGGCGATCACCATTCTTCATCAGATATTCATATGTGTCTCCAATTCTGTAGGCAGACTTCTTATTGCCCCAAACCATACGCTTGGTAACTTCAGTGATTGCATTATGACAACGTATCATGTTCCATATTTGTTGTATCCTAGGATTAGACGTTGAATAGCGCGTGTTTTGGAGGTTGTAAAGAGTATCACGAACTTTAGCTTCCTGATGTATTCCAGACTGTTGCATTTCACTGTGAGTAAGTTGACGTTTAAGAATAAGACCCGGTTTCAACCAGGGGTCTTCCCAAAAATTCACACTATATATGGGATTCGTGTTCAATAGCATTAAAGGAAGAACTTTTTCTTTGAGTTTGAAAATGCATTGCCACGTCCAACTCAAATTTTGAGGCTTAGTCATACTCCATATGCTTCTCCCCTTAATCACGTTCTTATCAGACCAAATAGCCCATAAGCTGTCAGTACTATTAAAAAAAGTGTCTATGTGTTTTGCAAAAGCAGCAATGTTCCAATTCTTTAAGCTGAGAATGCCCAGCCCCCCCTTGTCCATGGGCCTTTCCACTGAACAAAATTTGATCGGAGCTATGTATCTGCCTGTAACCCTGCCTTTCCATAGGAATCTCATCATAGCTCCTCTAATCAGTTTAATCAGTTTGAAGGGGAGAATATACGTTCTAGCCCAGTAGACTTGCATTGAGAATATCACTGATTTAATAAGAGTTAATCTCCCAGCTTGACTAAGCAACTTGGAAGTCCAGCAGTTTAATCTAGCTGTAATTTTGTCAAAAAGAGGAAGACATTGGTTAGCAGTAATCCTAGAACTAGTTAGAGGCAGACCAAGATAACTGGTAGTATCATGATTTATGGACAACCCAGTGATATGCGAGATAACACTACAGTGCTCAGTACTAACACTAGCAATGGTGATGTCAGATTTCTGGAGATTAACTTTCAACCCTGTCATTTCGTAAAATTCGTGAAGTGAGTGCATTATGCTTGTGAGAGTGTTGGTTTGAGGAGTACAAAAAACCACAAGATCATCTGCAAACATCAATGCAGAGATCCTTGGTTCAGTACATCCAGGGTGAAGCTTGTAATTTCCATGTGCTATTATCCTCTCAAACATTCTCGTTAAGAGCTCCATAACAATGATAAAGATATAAGCCGAAATGGGATCCCCCTGTCTTATCCCTTGTTCACTAGTAAAGAAACCCTCACTCCTGCCATTGATAGTAACTGAAAAGGTAGGAGACGTAATACACTCATATATCCATGCAATGAAATGAGGAGGGAAGTTCATATATCCCATGATTCTGACAATACTATTCCACTGCAGCATATCAAATGCCTTCATGATGTCCAACTTCAACATAGCTCTAGGAGATACGTTCCTGCGCTTATAATTTTTGATGAGTTCATGGGAAAGAAGAACATGATCCAGTATACTCCTACCTGGAAGATAAGCAGCCTGATTTTTGGAAACAATATTGGGGAGCACAAGTTTGAGTCTAGAAGCTATAACCTTGGTGATGCATTTGTATATGGTGTTACAACAGGAGATGGGACGATAATCACTAACACAGTGAGCATTTTTAATTTTGGGTATAAGAGCTATGTTAGTGTAGTTATATGATCTGAAGAGTTTACCCTTTCTGAAGAAGAGGAGAATGGCATTGATAACGTCAGCAGAAACGATAGACCAGCAAGAAGTATAGAATAGAGTGTTGAGACCATCAGGTCCTCCACAAGATTCAGTGTTTAATGAAAACATGGCATTTCTTATTTCTTCAGGGGTTACTTCCTTACAGAGAAGGTCATAATCAGTTGAATTTAATCTAGGGAGAATGTCACTGGGAATAAGATCAATATTCGGCACGAAGTGATTAGCATTTCCATATAATTCAGAGAAGTGTCTGACTACAGCTTCCTTGACCATTTGTGGAGATGTGTGAAGATTACCTTGAGTGTCATATATTGTAGAGAGGTTCTGACTAGTTTGCTTGTCCTTTAGACTAGCGTGAAAGTAAGCACTATTCTTATCACCTTTTTCTCTCCATTTTATTCGCGTTTTCTGCCTGATCATCTCACTCTCTTTAATTAAAGCTTGTTGGTATTGCAAAGAGAGAACACTTTCCTCCTCTGATAGATTAGCATTGTTGACAGAGGCCATCATAGCTGTCTGGACATCAGTAAGTCTTCTTTTAATCACTGTGCTCATCTTGTCTCCTTCGCCATACTTGTTATGCGCCCATTGTTTCAAGACTTTCCTAGTTTCCCTGATTTTTTCCTGCAAAACATACAAGTGATTACCAATTTTAGGCAAATTCCATGCAGATAAAACAATGTTTTTGAAGTCTGGTTCAGATGTCCAAGAGTTAAAAAATTTAAAATTTGATTTCCCCCTCAAGTCCGCTTCACGAAGATGGATGATTTGAGGAGAGTGGTCAGATAGGAGAGGAGGTGGAATGTGGTTGAACAGGAGAGGCCATTTAGTATATGCAAATTGGTTCGAGAATGAATGGTCAATGGTGGAGAAGGTTCTACAACCATGCCTCCTTTTGTTATTCCATGTATACTGCATGCCCAGAGTTCTAATCTTGACAAGGTCAGAGTCATAGAGAGCATCAGCAAGGGGCTTTATTTCACTGAGGGAGAGGGGATTACCCCCCATTCTATCAGTGAGAGAGTGACAGCAATTAAAATCTCCTAGAATTAACCATGGATGTGTGTTTTGTCTTAGAGAAGGAATTACAGAAAGTAAAGACTCTCTAGTGTTAACAGAGTTGTAAGCATACACAAAGGAGACATAGAAGGTTGATTGTTCATTGATATCTAAGGCATGGCAGTGTATTAGCTGGGGAGTGGATAGGATTGGGGATAGTTGGACAAGATTAGGATTGTAAAGGATCAGAATCCGACCATAAGTTGCTTCATTGTGGTTGTGTATGAATTTCCACCTGGGATTGATGTACTCTGCAGCTTTGATAGAAAGGGCAAGGTTCAATTTTGTTTCAAGAACTGCCAAGACAGCCAGCTGGTGAGTAGAAATTAGTTGCTTACATTGGTCCTGCTTAATTACATGATGTGCACCGCGTATATTCCATGCCCCAATGCGTAGCATCATTGGTCAATTTGTGCGTTGAGAAACTCTATTTTCATACTCCTAGTAACTGCTTGTTTCGAAGACAAGTAATTAGGAATGGTGGCTGATAGGGGGGTCACTGCTTGTTTAGAAGAATCTTCTTGCATTTTGGAAAATGACTGAGTTGGAGTGGTAGGTTTGGTTGGTAGAGTAGTGATAGCTGCAGAAGGCGGGGCTTTGAAAGCATGAGGTGGTTTGATATTGGAATACAAGTGTGGTAAAGGGGTATTTGGGGATGAGTTAAAGTCAGGGTTAAATGTATTGGAAGAATGATTTGTGTGCTTTGCTGTGCATGGGATGTGCACTTCCTTGTCTTCTTGTGATTTAGTACTGTGTTTTGGTAACTTGATGTTGTTCTTTTTCCTTAGACCACTCTCTAGCGATTCACAATTACTTGCTTCACCAACACCTTTGTTTTCTTCAACTTCCACTTCCCTCCTGCATGTATTGAACTTTGTATGGACCATCTTGTGCTTCTCTTCTTTAGTTTTGCTACTGCCTTCTTCTTCATTTTGTCTCTGTATATTATTTTCCTGTTGTTTAGCATCCACTTTACTTTGTACAAATTGACATTTATCTCTAACGTTCATTTCCTCTTCTTGCCTATCACTGACATTTTCCTCGTCATCTAGTGAAAATAACACTGCAAACTTGTTATATGTCAGTGGGTTGCCTTCAGTTTCACTTTCACTACACTCCACAGCTCCTTCGATTCCTACCACTATATTCACAGTGTCTTCTTCGTGTTTTTCGTTGCTTTCATCCATTTCTCTCGTGACTTGTTTTTCTACTTCAATTTTTCCTGAGTGAGTAAGTTCACAACTTTTGTTAACTTCACTCACTTCTCTCTGCATTTCTATAATATCTTCTCTCTTTTCTTCCTTATTACTTTTGTTTACTGGATCCATCCTTTTCCTGGTTACACGTTGCCAAACCTTAAAGTTTCGTTTAACAGCCTGTCTTTCATTTCTTTTCAATTGTTTTGGTTTAGCTTTTATCACTTCTTTTTCTTTGATTGTCTTACTATTATCTTCCACTTTGTTCTCAAACAACTCTTCCTTCTTATTATTACAAACATCAGTCTTGTGTCCAAAAGCATTGCATAACACACAAATGTCAGGTTTCCACATGTATTGAACATGTATCTTCTGTTGCCCACCTTCAACCAACTTGACCATAAATTCTTCTGGTAGCTCCTTACTCGGTTTTACTTCCACTAAGCATTTGGCAAAGCTAAGTCTTTCCTGTTTTTCAGTCATTTGGTCCATGCACAACATCTTCCCCAGATGGCTACAAAGCCAGTTAATACCAAGGGGAGACCACGCAAAAATCGGAAGGTTATACATATTAACCCAAACAGGAACTGCTGTTACCGATCCAGCAACGTTGCTAATGGAAGGATCATAAGGTTTAAGAATAAATAACTTCTTGTTCAAAATAATGGGATCACACTGAAGGATGTTATCTCTGTCCTCAGCACAAGAAAAGTTAAACAAGAATAATATACCGTCAGACTTAACTTTCACTGAGCCTTTAAGTTTCCAAATCAGTTTAAGTTTGGAGATCACTGCAGTATAGGAAAGAGGTTTATCAAGAAAGAACCCCACCAAAGTATCTTTCCAAACCGTCGTGCCAGCATCAATGACATCAGCAGGTGGCACTAAAGCATCATCTTCGTAAAAAGGTGACAAGTGAACGAGAATGTACTTCCCTGCATTCTTGGGAATATGCTTGAACAAGGAAGTCCATGCCCGTTCACAAGGAGGAGGAGCAGGAGGTACAGGAGAAAGAGACGGGGGAGCAGTTAGAACGGGATCAGGTGGATCAGGTGGGGGGTAACCAAGAGGGGTGGGGAAGAAGGAGAAATGGTTAGGGCATAACCAGCTGGGGACAAAGAATTAGCGGAGGTACGGACCAGAGAGTCAGAGAGGGACGAAGAGGGGTCAACTAGAATGGCAGAGGGTATGGTTGGTGAAGGAACAGTGTTGGCAGAGGGTAAGGTAGACGGTACTACTGAGGGGACAAGGTAGGTAAGGTTGGGGTCTCCATGAGCAGACATGGCTGAGGGGACAAGGATTTGTGTGTATATTTTCATCTTGCCTTTCATTTACGTTACCTTTTATTTTATTGATTGTAATAAATTCACTTATTAAAATTTCCAATTTCAATAAATTTGAGTAAACTGATTTCCATCCTTTTATTCAAATCAAAGGTCATACTATGATAAAAATTTACATTGGTTACATTGCATAGAATCAACCTTTTACCATTACCAATTAAACCTACATTAACTGCACTAATTAAGGGAACTAATTGCCATTTATTTCCACTTAAATTTAATACCCAAATAAATAGGTAATATATATAATAATTGTCACCATTAGCCTTTAATTATATTTATAAGTTTATTACTTCCAAAGAAATGTTACCATTTCTTTCATAACACTAATTTTATTTATTTTCCATTAACAATAAATTATTTCATCAATGAATTCAATATTTACATTCTTTTTCCTATGTTCACTTTAACCAAGTATAAACCTTGCACTATTTCGATTAATTGGAATTCCATTCAAATTGTTAATAATTAGCTCTAATTAACATTGTTGCACTTCATTTTAGTATTATTCCAGTTATAAATCTTAAGTTTTAATTTCTTCCAACATTCAATTACCAATACCTTATTAAATTTGCTATTTTTAATTTTCGAAAATTACAGGTCGTTATATTTTAACTCTATTTAATCTATTTCAAATTCATTTAATCCACTTTTAAATCTAATTAATCCATAATAAAACTATTTAATCTATTTTAAACCATTTAAATCTATTTAAAGTATTTTAACTCTATTCAATCTATTTTAAATTCATTTAATCTACTTTTAAAACTACTTAATCCATAACAAACCTATTTAATTTATTTTAAACCATTTAAACTATTTCTACTTTAAGTATTTCGAGTCTGTTTTAATCTATATTAAATTCATTTAATCTATTGTAAACCTATTTAACTTAATTAAACTGTGTTAAACTAATTAAACTGTTTATAACTATCCAAATTATTTTCTAAATTTCAAATGGTGAAAAGTGGAAATGTTTATATTTTAAATCCTTGATTTGAAAGCGATAATGATGTTGAACTAAGGATTTAATTAATCTATTTATCGGTAAATTCAAAATTGTATATGATTTAGAAAGTGATATGCGTTGAATTTAATATGATATTTTGGGATCAATTATGAAACGGTTTTAAAAATGTAAAAGAACCATCCGGTGTGTAATAAACTTTCGATTGTTAAAGAGACCGGGATCGGATACTGTCATACTCTTTGCCAATACCAAAAACCACTTTAGCAAATACATACGTGGTGGAGATTCTATAAATGAAGTAGGATGGTTTGACGAACGATTCTGTATGAGGTATTTATGTGACCCTGACTCCCGTGAGTCAGCTTGATGTGGCTAAAACAGGAGATATGATGGGCTAAGTGAGATCATTCCTCCTATCAGACATGCTTCTTCGATACCATATTATGACTTTGTGATTGATTTGGTGGCTACACTTGATTTTGATTATGGTAGTGTGTTCCGAGGTGGACGGTAGTAGCTACTATGCGTTACCACCAGTCTGGATCCGCAATTGGTATATCTACCCTGGCATTGCCTCGAGTGCCATGTTCATATGCTCCATCGCGCCTTCTACGAGTGTGTTTTGTACCATACCTATGGAGTACCCTATGGGTAAACCTCACAGAGGAGCGTACGGTACTGTATAGATAGTGGGAATATATAAAATGTGTTAGGGAGGATATGGGTAATGCCTTAACGCTATTTTAATATTTTACTAAACTATAGACACTATTATAATAGCATATTGTACTATGTAGTAGATAGTTTAACGGATCCTTAGGAGATGGAAATCCCTAACATCTCTTAAGTTATTGCACTCACGTTGACACAGCATAGGAGATGTCAAACCCCATAAACATCTCCGATGCTGTTACACTCATATTTATTTGCTGTTAATTTAACTTACATAAGATCATTTAGTTTTGAATTGAGTATTTTGTTTTTTCAATTCGCTTGGGTTAGTCCGACCTTTTTAGTTTATCGAAGACTGCTTTCTGGAGGATGAAGACCAAGATTTTGTACTATTATTAATTTCTTTTTATTAATTCCACTGCATCATGTTATTCCGCTGCATTTATTTATTATTTATTCTTGTTGTATGTAACTCTAATCTGTATTATAAAAGTATAATCAATGTTATTTGTAAACATCTTCATGAACTGTTTATTTAATTATTGTATTTTGTCATTCCACTACGAGATTCTACATTTGTTTTCTTTCTTTCTCTGTTTTTCTTATTTATCACATAACAATCTACCTTTGGAATGGTTTGAGTTTGACTGTGTGGTTTATCGTCGATTTAGACCATCCTAAAAGGTAGGTCATTCCAAGTAGGCAACATATACATGTGCAAACATCATGATGGATACATAAATAGGCAGCATATACATATGCAGATACTGTAATCAAGAGCAAGCTCCCAAAAAGCAAATACACACTGTACAGGTTCACGAACACAAGCATTTCAACAAAGAAATCAGGAATTTCAAAATTGAAATCACAGGAAATAAATTAAAAAATGAATCTGTTCAAAATTAAAAATCAGAAAATCTAAAAAATCAAGCCCAAAGCCAGTAAAATCAATGTCTAAATTATATTCGAAATAGATTTAGGAATTTCAAAATTAAAATTTAGTAATTCAAACCCTATAAGTTGACCCATATCATCATCGGCAAATTTAATCTAGTTCGAGCATAAAATTGGAAGGGGAAAAATTGCTAAACATGACAAATCGATAGTAATCAACTCGACAAAGAAAGCAGCCACGTAGCATTCATGGGTAACCGAGATGTGCGAGTATCAAAGAAGAAGGAGTATCATTCGCACTTCATATTCCAAGCGGCGGTTTTCGATCTGGAAACCCTATATCAGAACGAAGAGGGAACGCGACCATCAATTTATTGAGAGTGAGATAAGAGGGAAGAGGGAATGTGGTCGATTTCATTCTACCGATTTGGTTTTGAGAGTGAGATTAAAGGGTTTTGCTGATTTAGTTTTGAGTGGGAGAGAAGAGGGAACACAAAATATCAGGAGGGAAATAATTTAAGGAACGCAACCACCAAAATATCAGAGGAAAAAACCACTAAAATATTTAGAAGTAAAATGTAGAGCTAATTTTTCTTGATAACTTCAATTAGAAAACAGATATATTAGAGGGAAAAGTTGAAGCCACCAAAATATCTAAGGGGAAAATATGAAGCCAAAACTAAATTTTTTTGATAATTTCAATCAGAAAACAGATAAGATGTTATCTGAATGACAAGCACTAACTTTGAGATTTCAGGAGCTATTCAACCGAAAGAGTTTTTTTTCCACACGTTGTGTGAAACAATGGAAAATGTTTGGACAATAGCTAGTCAACCTTATGTTGTGTGGTCACCTTTTTGTGATTCACTTTGTGACATAGTGACAACTCATACCCTGACTTTCTTCGTATTATAGAACATACTATCAAATTAAAACTTACACAATCCTTTATGTGACTTTCACACTCCGGCATATCTTATCATAAGCTATTATTTTAAATAGATTCAATTAACGATTTACTATTTTTCACGTACAATAAATTTTCAAAAAACATTATAGGTGTTTGAATTTTCAGAAAATTTTGACAATATCCCCTTCCTATAGAGAGTATTTCGAAAAATCAAAACACAAATATATCACAACATCAACATACATCCCAATATGGAGCACCCCGAAACATGAAAATGCAAGACAATATCACAATATATACCGGTTTACTGGAAAACGTACCTTTTTTTATTAGTGTTTCAAGTAATTTACCTATTTATTTAGTGAGCAAAAGTGAGCCTACGCCCTTTGTATATCCAAATGTGCCTCTTAAACACTAATACTTAACTCAGATTTGATCACTGGCCGTATATAGTAAAGAATAGGATAAGAATATATTCAATTTAAAGTAGAAGAAATATAACCCACTTGTTTATCCATTTTTTCGACAAACTTTCAAAGGCCAAAAACACTAAATCAACTAATGGTGTTAAAGAATAAATCATTGCATAATGTGTCAGCTTTCCAAAACATATTTTGAATTGCAAAAATTTAGATTACAACTCAATTTATGAGGTAATTTCAAAATGTATATAGCTCAAATTTTCCAATAAATACGCAGGCCCACTTTAGAAATGCACGTTTTTGGCATTTCAAACATTAAAGTTGGGCAAAAATATGAATAGAAAATTTGTTTCTTATATTCTTAGCTTTTCATGATAGGTAAGATCGTCGAAATTGGATAATTTTTTCGAAAGTTATGAGCGAATCAGCTCAGCTCAGTTTTATCGAATTTTGCATTCCGGAACAACGACAAACAACTATTTTGGTTCAAGTATAAACTATAGCTAACTTCAAAATTTTGCAAAGTGATTAACATGAAAGTTTTTCTATATTTAATTATCATTCAAATGGAAAAGGATTCATCAATATATAACAAAAAATCAAAAGTTATGGTCATATTTATATAACACTTTCAAAATGCAAAATTTCTAAACTCTCTTTTATATATACTAAGCACATTTTCTATAAAATGTAACGACCCAAAATTTTCGACCTTGGTAATTCGACACTAATATGTTCACTGTAGAAGTGCCGAGCAATTGAATGCTAGAAATTTCAGACTGTTAGGGTAAAGAAGAAATTAGGTAGAAGAAGAAACAGAAAAACAACAGCACAGACACCCACATTTGCAGCGGATTAAAATATAATATTAAATAATAGCATTTACAAGAAAAGCTGTAACTGTTACTTTTCATACAATATTAGAGTACAACAAATGTTCAAAATAAACTGGATAGTTGTAACAACTTGTCCCAGAATACTAGCAATACAAACTCAATACACCGTGGAATAAACTTCATACATTCATGCCTCCAGCGTGCCACCTGAGCTCCAGAACGTCATAACCAGAAAATCTGTAATACTTGATCTGACCCGAGTATTACAACAAAGTAACACCGGGTCAGGCTGGAAACCAGCGGGAGTAAACCCATATAACTTGAAATACTATGTTATAAAACATAGTTGCAAATCAGGGTAACTCGTACCTCCCTACGAGTTATTATCTAGTTATAATCAATACCTATTTCATAAGATTATATCTAAGAATTGTTACTCAGTTTAAATGCCATGTTGCTTCATTTATTTCATTCCAGCCGGTTTGATTCTACAACCAAAATTCATAAAGAATTATTGTAGTTACTAATCGAAGTGGTTTTGGGTATTTGTTGATACCCGACCCCTGTCTCTCCGAATCCAATGTCATTTTTAATCCAAGTTGCTTAAGTGGAAAAACAATTAAATTTTAAATACAGGATGTCAATTTACATGCAATTCATCATCAATAGATATCCACATTATCATTGTTCAACCCAAACATATCATATCACAGAACATTACATATTAGGGATATAAACCAATTCAAGGCATTCAATATAATCCTATTCATCCATAAGCAAGATTAATTAATCACACAAAAGCGTCCAAAATACTGAGCGTCACCAGATACACAGGATAACTCGTGCACGTGTGCACGAGCTCTTCGCCCCTTCGATCATCTTCACCATCGTCTGCAGGTCATCGATGACCTATACGAATCTTCTAACCACCCAGAATCATTAGTCACACCGGAGCTCAAAATCGAGCTAGTCGACACCTTCACGAACTTAAACCGATCGATGAAAACTACCCTGTGCCGCCTCCCATAGTGACAGGAGACACTGCGATCACGACCAGAACTTTTCCTCCGACCCACACATCGATCCCCCACACCGACCAAGTCTGATGCACCCACGTCGGAGAAATCGACTCGAAAACATTGACTAACCCAACAAGGTTTAAACCCTACAACACCGTCGCATCACCTCTACGAAGATATGGAAATCCAGAGACCATTTTTCCTAGATACCCCAACCTCCAAGCTACAATCAGCCTTGATCTCGACAACCAACCCTGCACCGATCGTCGAAAATTGACGAAAAAGCACTTCTCGATCAACTTGCAATATCTCGACACACACAAATCTCAAAATCTTGAAATTACTACCAAAAATCAACGTTTCCCTGTACGAAACTAAATCTACAATCAAATTACGAAATCGTGATGATTGATTTCCTTGATCTGATATGATTTTCGCTGTAATCTCTTCTTCCAGAAAAATATCCTACTAATTATGCTTTAAAAATATTTTTAAAAGTTGAATCTAGTGAATACAAACCATTTCCTTTCAAAGATCATAAATAAAATCTATTTATATAAGGGGATATAATTTTTTTGAAATTGATTTGAAACAAACAGAGAGCAGATTTATTCATACACGGGCATGCATGTATATATACATAGGGATTCAACTGCATTTCAACAAAATCTCATCCATGCAAACATCATTCACAATATAACCTCAAAAAATTTCACATGCATTAGAAAATAAACAGATTAAGCTTTAAAATGAAATGATTGTTTACTCACCTGTTTTTAAAAAAACAGAGAACATGCCTAGATCTTTTATCTAAAACTTTGTTTTGATCTGAAGCTTGAAACTCAAATGCTTGATGTTGATTTACTTGTTGAGTTGCTCTATAATTCAGGTTGAAAGAGTTGAAGATTGGAAATAGTTTGATTTTATTCTCTTTTTAGTTTTGATTTTGGTTTACAGGAAGAAGGAAAGAAAGAATAAAAAGATTTTGAACTGAAAATCCAGGTTTCTCTAAATACTTTGTTATTTATAATTAAATCTTAAAGAGACAAAATTGCCACTTGTTAATACTAAGCTTACAAATGTCAATGCAAGTAATTACTTTCTTACAAATGTTTTAAACTGTTATTTTATAAATTACTTATGTTTTTATATGAATATGATTATGTTTGTATTTTCATATGTTTTTATTAATTAGCTTTTAAATCTTTATATATATATATATATACACACACAAACTATCTTTATTTCAAATATAATTTTAAAAGAAAGCACATTATCCTTATCAAATCCTATGTTAAGCTAAAATATGTGACGCCCCACCTCTATACCCACGCTAGTCAAGAACACTACGGTGTAGTGCTGTCAACTAGCACGGAGAATAAGGTTGTTGAGGAGCGGCCATCAATAGTTTGGCCTTACACTAGTATTGGTTTTCTCGATAGGAGTAGTATACTTCTCTCCCATCGACATACCCCAATACCAGTATAAAACGAACTACGATGGTTCAAATAGTTTAGAACAGTAAATATAAAATATTACACAGATAATATAATGCGGAACACAAATAAAACTGAAAGTCTCATATATACAATAACTGATGTCAGTTACAATACATTTGATACAATACATATAACACGGTACATATGATACAACTACCACAGTCGACTCAAGAAGTTACATATACAAGTACATTAACGTTTATAATATACATGAATACATATCTTCCTATACAATTTTTTTATACTACTACAAATGACGACGACCACTCCAAAAGATATGAAAGAACTTCATAGCTTTAGCAGCAACCCAAAGCAGAATATCTACAACCTGAAATACTCGGTCTGACCCGAGTATTAGATTCAAAAGAAAATAATACTCGGGTCAGTCTAATTCAAACTCAGTTATTAGTGCGCAGAAGCAATAATAATCAAATAATGAATAGACGACAGTAATTAAACCAAATCAGAATGCAATTCAGAATATTGAATTGAAATGAACAAACAGTTCAAACCATTGAAATATCAATTAAAATACTAATTCAAGTAGGGCTGCAGTACACGCACGCGTGCACTGCCTCGCCACTACGGAATATGGAATACGCAAAAAGATCCATAAGTCAAAACAAATAGAATATCATACACGCCATACCGTGTGGCTACAGTTCACGCTTGCGTGCACTGCCTTGCCACTATAGTGATGATGTACCCATTGAATACCGTGTGGCTGCAGTTCACGCTTGCGTGCACTGCCGTGCCACTACAGTGATAATGTACACAAAATCTCAATGAAAAGCTCAAAAACGAGCATCAGGTCAAACCCAAAATCAGGTTCAACACGAATGAAATTCCAATAAAATCGCAACGCGAGCACGAGGTCCAACTCGAGCGTTAAAGCCGGATTCAACACAGGTGAAATTTGAAAAACAAGTCCAATTGCATCAGTGCAACACAAACTATCAAGGCGAGACTGCATATAACAAAACGAAACTGCAGTCACTAATGGATACAAGGGCAATACTGCCACAAGACTGCAGTCACCACAAGTATCACACCGGAAAACAACTTAATGAGCCACAACCCAAATGCGACAGGGTTTCAAATGAACATGACTGCATGGTGAAACACAAAAAAAATGGACCAGTTCAATATGAACTAGCTTAATCGGGTCAAAATGCAGACAGTACAAAACCAAGCCCCAAAACGACTCATATAAATCAATGTTACAACCTGAAGCTGGACAGTGCACCTATGATAAGGCAACGTAGCCAGGCATCACGAATAACAAAATACAAGACAATGCCAATTGTGGAACAATGAAGCACAGAGACTACAGGTACAAACTGAACAAAGCAATGCAACTAGCAACAATGAAGGCAACTGGCAATAATGAATGCAACTGGCAATAATGAATGCAACTGGCAACAATGAAGCACAGGGACTACAAGTACAAACTGAACAAAGCAGTGCAACTGCAAGTATCTAAATACAAGGGCAGTGACCTCATACTATGATGAACAGGCAGTAAGCCCATATACAACATGACAGTAAGGTGGCTAAGTGACAACATGAATGTCACAAATATACACAACAAGCATCAGAGTGCAAAGAGCTCGAGCACAAGAACATGACTCAAGCTCAACCAAAAGCTGATACAAGTAAAATAGGAAATGGAGCATCAATAATGAACTGCACATATCAAGTTTAGCGACAACATGAAATTATCATGAAAGTGCACAGATGCATCAAACCCAAGTCTGCAATTTCAAGAAGGCATCAAACAACAAAAAAAAAAACCAACATCAATGCCCAAGCTCAAAACTGTATATATATACAGTTATGAAGATCAATATCAATTGACGACTCGAATCAACCTATAATGATCAAAATACTTCACAGATTAGAATGCTCAAAGGGAAAATATCAAATGTATCATGAACAAATGTCCATGAAAATCAAAACTACTCGGGGACGAATACAAAAATAGTCAAGTATAGCCTATAACAGCAGCTACCACCGAAATGTCCGAGAAGGTAACCAAATGTACAAGAATATACAACTACATCTGAGTGCAGACATGTGGTTGAACTAGACAGGGCTTCCAGTAGTTGATAAAGCGCACGAATACTTGCAACAAAATGGTGCAACATGAACCAACAGTGTGTAAGAGGTTCGAACTCATGTCAGTGCACAAATCAAAGACCAGAGATCAGAAGAAAATCAACACGAATGCATACAAAGTCCAGAACACTAAGACAAGTCGAAAATGCTACAGAGATGAACACAGAGATGGCCACAGCAATATCAATGCAACGATGGTGGTAGGTACGAACATAGCTTAACAGTATTAGGTCGAGCAAATGTCGAAATTTGCAAAAAAAAATCAATTGCCAGAAATTCGAAACAAGTGAACCCGAAACTCATCATCACAACAGACCAATTTCTAAACCGTGGGAATCAATTAATCAAGCAACCAAAATCACGAATTTAAACGAGCCAGAAACCATTAAAACGACTTGAATTAGATGTGAGCGGAGGACCACTCACCTTGGCCAAAAGCGATGGCGAACGCGACCCTCGTTCCTGAATCAAAGGGGACGCAGTGGAAGATGGGGGAAGCCGTGCGAATTTTAGGAAGAACGAGAGAGGCCGCCCTTTATTTTCTTCGTTCGATTATATTGTAGGGTTTCGAATGAAAAGGGGGAAGAGGGGGGAACCGGTTTGAATAAAAAAAAAATAAAAAAAAAAGAATCGTGGGCCGAGAATTAAGGCCCATCAAACTTTTCAACAATTTATAAAAGAATTTTAATTCAAAATTTAAAAAGAAACTTCAAATGGAAATTTGCAAGAATATTAATCGTCAAAATGTCAATTATTAATTGATGCAAATACCGGGTTATTACAGACTCCCCTCGTTAAAGAAATTGCGTCCTCGCAATCATAAGGAATAAATGGACAAATGGTAACAACCATAAGGAACATCATCACAAGATTAAGAAATTTGAAAATAGAAAGTTCACCATATAGAGCTTGAAAGAGAAAGCCTGAACGTGTTTGCTCGATGAATTCTCTGGATTCCTAAGAGAAATCCATAGAATTTGAGAACCATTGAGAATCTCCACAAGAGAAACATCTTTATTTCGAAGGTGCTACACCGCCGAAGCAATGATGTGAATATAAGGTGGTTCAAGAATTAGAATAAGGATCGGAAATCCCAAAGGCATTTCCGTAATTGGAAGACGTGGAAAATGTCACGAATAGCAAAAAAATTGAGCCGGCACACTGGCGAAATCCTTTAATTTCATAAAAGAAATTCACAAATTCTCAACAAAATCTAATTATCAATAGATAATTCAGAAATCTCAAATCACAAATATTTAATTATCACAAACGATAATTAAACCTCAAATATCTAATTATCACAAGCGATAATCAGAAACAATAAATATCTGATTATCAAAAACGATAATCGAAATCACAAATCAACGGTGATTTAATTATCACAATTGATAATCAAATCTCAAATCGCAAATGTTTAATTATCACAAACGATAATTAAACCACAAATATCTAATTATCACAAACGATAATTAGAAACAATAACTATCTGATTATCAAAAACGATAAATCAGAAATCACAAACATCCGATTATCAAAACGATAACCAGAAATTACCACAACGGTAATCAAATTTCAAATCATAAATATTTAATTATCACAATTGATAATCAAATCTCAAATCCCGAATGTTTAATTATCACAAACGATAATTAAACCCCAAATATCTAATTATCACAAACGATAATTAGAAACAGTAAATATCTGATTATCAAAAACGATAAATCAGAAATCACAAATCAACGATTATTTAATTATCACAATCGATAATCAAATCTCAAATCACAAATGTTTAATTATCACAAACGATAATTAAACCACAAATATCTAATTATGACAAACGATAATTAGAAACTATAAATATCTGATTATCAAAAACGATAAATCAGAAATCATAAACATCCAATTATCAAAACGATAATCAAAAATTACCATAACGGTAATCAAATTTCAAATCACAAATTTTTCAATTAACGAGTCCGAAATTAACCGAAATAGCAAACGCACATGACCCATAACCACGAGTTTTACTAAATCGTTTAATTCACTTCATCGTTTCCTTGAAAGTGCAAAATTGTGTATTTTAAATAAATAACATTTTACGTTCTCAGACGGACAAGTCCGGAATTAAGCGAATCAGTAAAAGAAAGGGGTCATAGTCCTCGATTTTTCTGAAACGTTTAAATCGCTTCCTCATTCTTTTGAAAGCGTAAACTGTAAAAAAAATTGAAAACCATTTTATTTATAAAATTACAATTTACATTCTCAAACGAACAAGTCCGGAATTAAGCGAATCAGCAAAAGAAAGGGGTCATAGTCCTCGATTTTACTGAAACGTTTAATTCGCTTCCTCATTCTTTTGAAAACGCAAATTGTAAAAATTTTGAAAACAATTTTGATTTATATTTTGAAACAATTTTTAAAACACGTGATTAAAACAGCGACATCAGTAGCAACTTCGATAAGTGGATTTTCATTCATCAAAAGTGTCACAAGAATCTTCTCAAAGATAGAAAGGGGTATCATACCCTAAACTTGTATTCATAACAAGTCAATAACACACGAGTTCACCAATGCACAAAAATTGATAAAACTTATCAATAGAAATCACAAAAATTGGTGAAGCACAAATTCTAGATATCTACACAAGAAATCCAGAAATCACAAGATGAGAGTATGAAAACTCGAACGCGAGTATGAAAACTCGAACGCGAGTATGAAAACTCGACCGGAGTATGAAAACTCGAACGTGGGTATGAAAACTCGAACGGAGTATGAAAACTCGAACCGGAGTATGAAAACTCGTCAGCACATGTAAAGCAAAGCGAGAACGGGAGCACGGAATCTCACCTACACGTGAGCATGAAAATCACCAACACGTGCAACGCAAAGCGAGAACGGGAGCACGGAATCTCACCTACACGTGAGCATGAAAATCACCAAAACGTGCAACGCGAAACATAAAATATCCATAATAACATACTACTATAAGTATGTAAATAATGATCAACAGGAGATCAACCGATGAGAGGTATAGCATAAATATGGAATATCCATACTGACATACGACTATAAGTATGCAAATAATGATCAACAGGAGATCAACCGATAAGAGATAATCAATATCACAAGATCTTCTCAAAGATCCAAAGAGGTATCATACCTCAAATTTGTACTCATGACAAATCAATAACATATGAATTCACCAATACACAAAAATAGATGAAGCATAAAATTTCCAGAAATCAACATAAGGAATCTAGAAATCACAGAAAAAGGGAAAGAGGCCTATCACATGACGGTCCGAAGACCAAGGGGAGTTACCCCACATGTGTGAATGGAATCACACAGATTGAGGTCAAGACTAACCAAAAAGCAGAAAGGTATGTGTGAATGGAATCACACAAGTGGTGTCTAGTCTGACCATCAGAACGATCATCATGATCAACGAGGAGTGTCAATTACACTAAGCATGTGTGAATGGAATCACACAGATTGAGGTCAAGACTAACCAAAAAGCAGAAAGGTATGTGTGAATGGAATCACACAAGTGGTGTCTAGTCTAACCTCGCAAATAAAAAGACATAGCACAATTGCTAGTCTAGTTCATAAAGCGATCGTCAAGATCAACGAGAAGTGTCAATTACACTAAGCTAGTAAATATAAAAGTTTAGCTTCATGTCCCATAACCACTTGCTTAACTTAAATATTTACGAACAAACTGTAAATCTTCACTAATAAAATTGTCAAAAGAGATTCAATCGAATAAGTCCAAGAATTAACCGGCGAAGTAAACGCAAGCGTTATATACCACTCGTTTTACTAAGTCGTTTAATTAGATTTCTCATACGAGTGAGGTAAAGGTTAGTATATACTAATAGATTGGAAAACGGTTTAGAAAAAGAGTTTTGTAGTAAAATAGTTTTGAAATCGTTTGGAGAAAAGGGTTTTGATATTTACTACTAGTATAGAAAACCTTTATATTTTTAAAGTGACAAATCACAAAAATGATTGTAGGAACAATCAAGCACAAGAATTCACATACAAAGATGTGAATAGAATCTAAAGAAATCGATACTGTATCCATCAAAAGGAATGCTCACAAAAATCCCGAAGAAAATATTATCAAAGTTGCTAATAAATGGTAGCAACAAATCGGGGAATTAACAAGAATCGATTAAATTTGGAAAAACAAAGCAGAACAAGCATAAGTGCATAAATGACTTCAACGAAAATGAAAATCAAGTCAATGCCGAAGTCAACAAGTAATGGCCATTATAGAGTACAAAACGATTCAACATCATCAACAAAGAATTTAACGGCAAACAAAGTCAGAGTCTTGGAAATCAAGAAATTAGAAATTTCTCAAAAACAAAGTGACCGAAGTCGAATGGAAATCAAGCCGAGGAAAACATAAAATATCAAGTTCAGAATCGCTGAGATTCGAACAAAATCAATCATCGGCTAAATCAAATCAAAGCCGAAAACACAAGAATCAAAATCAAATGCATATGAATAAGCGTTAGGAATTCATACCTAACAATTCAAAGACAATCATATGCAAATATGAGAGATAAAACGTCGACAAATAGTTGTAACACATGTACTATCTAAGTTATGTTTTATATTTGTTCTAAACCTGAGGCTCTGATACCAAGCTGTGACGCCCCACCTCTATACCCACGCTAGTCAAGAACACTACGGTGTAGTGCTGTCAACTAGCACGGAGAATAAGGTTGTTGAGGAGCGGCCATCAATAGTTTGGCCTTACACTAGTATTGGTTTTCTCGATAGGAGTAGTATACTTCTCTCCCATCGACATACCCCAATACCAGTATAAAACGAACTACGATGGTTCAAATAGTTTAGAACAGTAAATATAAAATATTACACAGATAATATAATGCGGAACACAAATAAAACTGAAAGTCTCATATATACAATAACTGATGTCAGTTACAATACATTTGATACAATACATATAACACGGTACATATGATACAACTACCACAGTCGACTCAAGAAGTTACATATACAAGTACATTAACGTTTATAATATACATGAATACATATCTTCCTATACAATTTTTTTATACTACTACAAATGACGACGACCACTCCAAAAGATATGAAAGAACTTCATAGCTTTAGCAGCAACCCAAAGCAGAATATCTACAACCTGAAATACTCGGTCTGACCCGAGTATTAGATTCAAAAGAAAATAATACTCGGGTCAGTCTAATTCAAACTCAGTTATTAGTGCGCAGAAGCAATAATAATTAAATAATGAACAGACGACAGTAATTAAACCAAATCAGAATGCAATTCAGAATATTGAATTGAAATGAACAAACAGTTCAAACCATTGAAATATCAATTAAAATACTAATTCAAGTAGGGCTGCAGTACACGCACGCGTGCACTGCCTCGCCACTACGGAATATGGAATACGCAAAAAGATCCATAAGTCAAAACAAATAGAATATCATACACGCCATACCGTGTGGCTGCAATTCACGCTTGCGTGCACTGCCTTGCCACTATAGTGATGATGTACCCATTGAATACCGTGTGGCTGCAGTTCACGCTTGCGTGCACTGCCGTGCCACTACAGTGATAATGTACACAAAATCTCAATGAAAAGCTCAAAAAAGAGCATCAGGTCAAACCCAAAATCAGGTTCAACACGAATGAAATTCCAATAAAATCGCAACGCGAGCACGAGGTCCAACTCGAGCGTTAAAGCCGGATTCAACACAGGTGAAATTTGAAAAACAAGTCCAATTGCATCAATGCAACACAAACTATCAAGGTGAGACTGCATATAACAAAACGAAACTGCAGTCACTAATGGATACAAGGGCAATACTGCCACAAGACTGCAGTCACCACAAGTATCACACCGGAAAACAACTTAATGCAGCCACAACCCAAATGCGACAGGGTTTCAAATGAACATGACTGCATGGTGAAACACAAAAAAAATGGACCAGTTCAATATGAACTAGCTTAATCGGGTCAAAATGCAGACAGTACAAAACCAAGCCCCAAAACGACTCATATAAATCAATGTTACAACCTGAAGCTGGACAGTGCACCTATGATAAGGCAACGTAGCCAGGCATCACGAATAACAAAATACAAGACAATGCCAATTGTGGAACAATGAAGCACAGAGACTACAGGTACAAACTGAACAAAGCAATGCAACTAGCAACAATGAAGGCAACTGGCAATAATGAATGCAACTGGCAATAATGAATGCAACTGGCAACAATGAAGCACAGGGACTACAAGTACAAACTGAACAAAGCAGTGCAACTGCAAGTATCTAAATACAAGGGCAGTGACCTCATACTATGATGAACAGGCAGTAAGCCCATATACAACATGACAGTAAGGTGGCTAAGTGACAACATGAATGTCACAAATATACACAACAAGCATCAGAGTGCAAAGAGCTCGAGCACAAGAACATGACTCAAGCTCAACCAAAAGCTGATACAAGTAAAATAGGAAATGGAGCATCAATAATGAACTGCACATATCAAGTTTAGCGACAACATGGAATTATCATGAAAGAGCACAGATGCATCAAACCCAAGTCTGCAATTTCAAGAAGGCATCAAACAACAAAAAAAAAACCAACATCAATGCCCAAGCTCAAAACTGTATATATATACAGTTATGAAGATCAATATCAATTGACGACTCGAGTCAACCTATAATGATCAAAATACTTCACAGATCAGAATGCTCAAAGGGAAAATATCAAATGTATCATGAACAAATGTCCATGAAAATCAAAACTACTCGGGGACGAATACAAAAATAGTCAAGTATAGCCTATAACAGCAGCTACCACCGAAATGTCCGAGAAGGTAACCAAATGTACAAGAATATACAACTACATCTGAGTGCAGACATGTGGTTGAACTAGACAGGGCTTCCAGTAGTTGATAAAGCGCACGAATACTTGCAACAAAATGGTGCAACATGAACCAACAGTGTGTAAGAGGTTCGAACTCATGTCAGTGCACAAATCAAAGACCAGAGATCAGAAGAAAATCAACACGAATGCATACAAAGTCCAGAACACTAAGACAAGTCGAAAATTCTACATAGATGAACACAGAGATGGCCACAGCAATATCAATGCAACGATGGTGGTAGGTACGAACATAGCTTAACAGTATTAGGTCGAGCAAATGTCGAAATTTACAAAAAAAATCAATTGCCAGAAATTCGAAACAAGTGAACCCGAAACTCATCATCACAACAGACCAATTTTTAAACCGTGGGAATCAATTAATCAAGCAACCAAAATCACGAATTTAAACGAGCCAGAAACCATTAAAACGACTTGAATTAGATGTGAGCGGAGGACCACTCACCTTGGCCAAAAGCGATGGCGAACGCGACCCTCGTTCCTGAATCAAAGGGGACGCAGTGGAAGATGGGGGAAGCCGTGCGAATTTGAGGAAGAACGAGAGAGGCCGCCCTTTATTTTCTTCGTTCGATTATATTGTAGGGTTTCGAATGAAAAGGGGGAAGTGGGGGGAACCGGTTTGAATAAAAAAAAATAAAAAAAAAAAGAATCGTGGGCCGAGAATTAAGGCCCATCAAACTTTTCAACAATTTATGAAAGAATTTTAATTCAAAATTTAAAAAGAAACTTCAAATGGAAATTTGCAAGAATATTAATCGTCAAAATGTCAATTATTAATTGATGCAAATACCGGGTTATTACAAAATACATCTTAAATTAATAAATATATATATATAAACACTACTTTTAGTGTTAAAAATATAGAATTCAACTTTAAATAACTCTTGAAAATTATTATATTAATTTCAAAACATAATTTCCGATTCAATATATATACCTATATTATATATTATGATTAGAAAATCACTTTTATTAGCTTTGAAAAGATAAATTTTGCAAAATTAAATACTTATAAAAGAAGATTATCAAATTATTATTGCCAAATTAAATTATTATATTAATATGCTTACTGTTATTATATATTCAGAATGGATCTGTATATGTATACACTTAAGATTTTCATCATTATAGAGTTTGCAAATATCTATTTATATATATTTGTTAATTTACTAAAAGATTTATTGTTTCTAGATATTTATCTTTCAATATTACAGTTTCAAATCCATATATATACATCCAAACATTTTTACATATCAAAATTTTATTTGTTCAACCAAGTAAAAATTCAGTGTCTTAATAGTAAAAACTAGTGAATTACCAATTAATAGATTTTTAAAAATCCAGGTTATCACATTCCTCCACCCTTTAAATTTTTTCATCCTCGAAAAGGAACGAAGCCGGAATTTATTTAAAATACTTGTCATCAGTTAAATTACTCCTTGAACATTTTTAACTCTTAACTCTTTTAAAGTTTTTAAAAAACTTTAAAATCTACATAACATTGCCAAAATAGCACTACAAAAATACGTTTTATAACTCGATGTCTCAACAAGCCATCCTTGTTCTTATAGAAATTCGGTCATACATTGATCAGGCGGAGGACTAAAAATCTATAAGTACTTGGTAATCCCTTTTTGAACACCCAGTGAAAATATTTATAAAACATTTTTGAAAATATAGAAAACATATTTGAAATTATAAAACATTTTTGGTGAGAATGCTTTGAAAATCATCACCCCTTCCATGGTTGTAGTTAACCCGATGGTTACGTTGCCATCTCGGCAAATCCATAGAAAACTGTAGGCACTCTGCGCCCCTCGATCACACCATGGAACCCGCCACAGATCGCAGCTACACCCAAGGTTACGTCGCCATCATGGCAAAACCCATATAACTATAGGCATCAGCGCCCTCGAATTCCACTGCCAAATGAAACTTTACCACTCCTTCATAGATCGTGGACTACATCAGTTGAGTCCCAATGTAGCCTGTAGGCACTCACTTCCACACGACTTTTGCTATGTCTTCATAGATCGCAGTCTACCTATGTTACATCGCCCTCCCGGTGAAATCTAACGTAGACCGTAGGCACTCACTGCCTCCGACTTCCGCTATGGTTTACAGTAGATCGCAGTGACATCGAGTTACACTGTCGTCACAGCATAAATCTCTGTAGGCATCAGCACTCTTGACTTTCACTACCCACACACAATCCTCAGGGACTTCAGTTTGTCCGAACTTCCTCCTAAGATCAAATTTAGAACCCCCCTTAGGGATCAAGGCAGAACCACCCCGTGGATCTCCTAAGAAGTTCATTTCATAGGAACGATTTTTCCTCAGAGCCAATCTCAAAACATTTTATACTATACACATATAGTATCTTTCAAATCATACTCTTTATGATTCACATAAAAATCTCCTTTACACAAAATCAATGTCTCAAATCGATAGTTCCAAACTTGGCTTTCCAAATTTTCAAAATTGATTTTTCCCAAAAATCAAAAGCCTTTCTAAATCAGTGAGTTCCAAAAACCCTTTTTCAAAAACCATTCTCATAAAATCACTTATATATATAATCTTGAAAAATCTTTGGATCACTTCATACTTGTATAAATTTTCTTTTATACTTCAAATAAAAAATCTTTTCTTCTAGCTATAGATTCTACAAGGGGAAGTTTGTCATATGGAATATATATATATATACATACACACACACACATACATACACACATACATACACACATACATACATACATACATACATATACATACATACATACATACATACATACATACATATATATATATATATATATATATATAGACACACACACACTTATGACAAATCAACATTCAAATTCGATCTCTTTATAAAGTTACCTGCTACATTTCTTACTTTTATAAATGAATTTCAGTTATAGTGATATCCAATTCCCACACTTATATATTTCTCAAAATATTCTTTTCTATTTCATAAATCATTTTTACATTTCCTTCAAAATCTTCAATATCTATTTCATTCAAGCACGTACGATGTACGTATATCATCCGTATGCAATATCAAATCCGGTCGTTCCTTGATCACATAATTTCACTTCCGAACTAGTATCGTTCACTCGACTTCCTAGTATGGACTCAGATCTGGTTCTTGATCAGAATCCGTCAATCTCCGTGCATAGCCACAACTATGATCGAGAATTTCTAGAATCCATCAAAATCCATATCCAGGGTTCACCGTCGAAAATCGAGTGAAAAATCCAAACTCGGATCAATATACTATCTCGAAATTCTATGCTCGAAATTTGAATCAAATCATTATGCGAATAGAATAATATACATACATCCTACTTATTTATCTTCATTGATTATTAGCTAAATCACTTTTCTTTCTCCTTCATTTTGATTCTATTCGCTTTTTCACAATTGCTTCCATTTCCTTTTGGGCTATCACTTCAATTATAAACAGTTTGCACTCTTACCAACTTAAATTTAGAAAATAGTTTGAAATTTTTTAAATGGATAAGTAGTTGTAAAATAGTTATTAGTTGTAAAATAGCTATAAAATAGTTAAGTAATTATAAAATAGTTGTAAAATAGTTAAGTAGTTGTAGAATAGTTAGATAGTTGCTAAATAATTGCAAAATAGTAACTAGTTTGTAAAACAGATGTAAAATAGTAATTAGTTTCAAAATAGTTCTAAAATAAGTATAAAATAGTTTGGAAAAATAGATTTAAAACAGTTTACTTCAAAATAATTTATTCGAAAATAATTTCAGAGTCAAACTGATTCAATTTCCCAATCTCCATTTCCAATTAATTTCCCATCCCATTAAATTGATTCAATTCTAATTCAAGTTAAATTAACTTTAGTACCTATCCCAATTCAAATCAATTTCCATTTGAATTTAAACTTATTCAACTTCAATCACTGTTCCCATTTAATTCAAATCAAATCCAATTTATTACCCAATTTTAACTTCTAACTTCGAAACCAATCCTACAAATTTTAGTTCGCAGGTTCATTTAAACATTTAAAATCTTAAGTTCAAAGTGAATACATTCCCATAATTTAAATTTTATTTCCAAAAATCAAAATTATTTAAATAGTTAAAATTAAATTTTTATTTCCATTTTCATTTCAATAATGAATATATATATATATATATATATATATATATATATATATATAATCTCAATCTACTTCTTAATTCTACTAAAATAATCCAATTCACAGTTCCACAGATTATTAATAACAACAGGATGATATCAGGTTCAGTCAAAGTAAACAAACATCCAAATTATTTAAAACATCCATCAATAGCATCCATCTCACATTTCTAGATCTCAAACCCGTTTTGAGATCACACATAATTCCCTTCCAATTTAACCCATTTAACTTCCGTAAGTTAAATTCAAATCATTTAATCCAGTCAATCCTACTCAATTTGAATTCTTTATTTCAAAATTTTAAACTTCTTATCAATATCCTTTCCCACTTATAATTCAAAAAATTATTTATCGTTAGGTTCACATCACATTTTAGGGGAAAATTTAAAACTCAACACTTAGTGTTTACTTCCGATCAACTTGTTATTATGTATATCCCACATATATACATAATCATTTCTTTTGCACCTCAAATCATATTTTAAATTCTAAACCATTCTTGGTTTTCAGTTCAAAACAACTTTCTTTAAAAAATATTAAAACAACTATTTTTTTATAGTAGGATTCCTATATATTAATAAAAATATTATTTATTATATCCTTTAATACTTTAAAACAATTTCAATTTTTTGGACTTAGATTTAAAACTGCACAATTTAAATTCTTTTCAATTTATAAGTCACACTTACCAATATTGTTACTTCCTTAAAACATTCCATTTTGCTTTATCGTTGTTTATTTTAAAAATAAACATCCCTTTATTAAGATACAATGCCCAATTTATAAGAGTTATCATGTCTAGAAATCATATACGCCTTATATACCATAATCATTTGCTGGAAAATCATATCAAGGCAACTTATTTCAATGCTTAGGAAAATTTTCTAGGATTTTAAATTCAGTTTGAATCCATTTCTAGCTTATCTTATATGTATAGTTCATATTATCCAATTCTTATTTGGTTGTATTTCTACTACCACTTAATTCTTATTATTACATTTAATTCCAATAATCAACAACCAAATATATACAATAATTAGAAAAATTATTTCTTTATGTATCAAAATATAGGCTTATATAAAAATCATTTTTAAAACTGAATTAAAATTTTTATATAAGAAAGTAACAAATACGCTCATATATAATACACTCAACTCATTTTAGGGTACTACTGACCCTATCCTTATTGAGTAAATCCACCAGAGTCAAGTTTTCGCTTAACCTTCGCTCCGATACCAAAATGTAACGACCTAAAATTTTCGACCTTGATAATTCAACACTAATACGTTCATTATAGAAGTGCTGAGCAATCGAATGCCAGAAATCCTAGATTGTTAGGGTAAAGAAGAAAAGAGGTAGAACGGGAAATAGAAAAACAACAACATAGAAACTCACAGTCGCAACAGATTAAAATATAAAATCAAATAATAGCTTTTACAAGAAAAGCTGTAACTGTTACTTTTCATACAATATTAGAGTACAACAAATGCTCAAAATAAACAGGACAGTTGTAACAACTTGTCCTAGAATACAAACAATACAAACTCAGTATACCGCGGAATAAACTTCATACGTTTCTGCCTCCAGCTCACCTTTTGAGCTCAAGAACGTCCTAACTTGAGAATTTGTAATACTCGGCCTAACCCGAGCATTACAACAAAGTAACACCCGTGTCAGGCTGGAAACCAGCGTGAGTAAACCCATATAACTTGAAATGCTAAGTTATAAAACGTAGTTGCAAACCAGGGTAACTCGTACCTCACTACGAGTTCTTATCTTGTTATAATCAATACCTATTTCATAAGATTATATCTAAGAACTGTTACTCAGTTTAAATGGCCATGTTGCTTCATTTATTTCATTCCAGCCTGTTTGATTCTATAACTAAACTTCATAAAGAATTATTGTAGTTACTAATCAAAGTGGTTTCGGGTATTTGCTGATACCCGACCCCGGTCCCTTCGAATCCAATGTCATTTTTATTCGAAGATGTTTAAGTGGAAAAACAATTAAAATTTAAATACAGGATGTCAATTTACACAAAAATTCATCATCAATAGATAACCACATTATCATAGTTCAACCCAAACGTATCATATCACAAAACATTACATACTAGGGATATCAACCAATTCAAGGCATTCAATATAATCCAATCATCCATAAGCAAGATTAATTAATCACACAATTAATTCAATTAATTCAAATGAATTAATTACTTATGAATTAATCAACTAACCCTGTTTAATTAACATTAACTAATTACAAACCATTCTTTATTCTTTTAATTAATTAATTAGTCATCCTTAATTATCCATCTTAATTAAGTATCCTTAACTACTTACATTAATTAATTATCCATTAATTAATTATATTAATTAATTATCCTTTAATTAATTACATTAATTAATTAATCCTTACATTAAGTAATTAATTCTCTAATTAATTATTTGGAGTAATTATCCTTTTAATTGCTTCCACCAAGTAATTTTCTTTAATCACTTTCATTCAGTAATTATCCTTTAAGTAATTATCTTTTAATTACTCTTAATAATTATAATAAGTAATACATTAATTATCCCTTAATTAAGTCCCTAATTAATTTAAAAATAAACCATTTACCTTAATTAATCACTATAATTAATTATTAATCAAGACCTTAATTAATTAAAGATAAACCCTTATCTTAATTAATTTCTTAATTACATCATTATATTTTTGAAAACACTTAGGAATTTAATTACATAATTAACCTAATATATTACAAAACCACAGCAATTAGTTTTAAAAACATTTAATCTTTTTTTTTTAAAAAATATATAAATTTTAAAACCTTGTTTGAAAACTTGTAAATAAATTTACTTAAGAAATTTGGTTTGTATCCCTTTTGAAAACTTATTCATTTTTAATATACTTTTTAAAACTTGATTTAAAAGCCTGCTTTTCTTTTAAAACTTGAATATTCTCTTTGTTTTGAAAACTTATAAGCTTGCAAAAGAAAACCCGAGCCCAACCCATCATTTACCCGAGCAAATCCCGATCCTCACCCGAGCCAAAATTCAACCACTCCTCTCAGGAAAAAAACTCGAGAATGACTTCGAGTCACACCCCATCTTCCCAAAAGCATCCAAAATACTCAACATCACCAGATACATAGGATAACTCATGCACGTGCACACGAGCTCGACACCCTTCCGATCATCTTCACCATCGTCTACAGATCATCGATGACTTAATACGAATCTTCGGACTACCCAGAATCATCAATCTCACTGGGGCTCAAAATTGAGCCAGTCGACACCTTCCGGAACTAAAACCGATCGATGAAAACTACCCTGCGCCGCTTCCTATTGTGACCTGAGACCCTGCATCCCGGCCAGAACTTCGCCTCCAACCCATGCATCGATCCCCCACACCCCGACTAAGTCCGATGCACCAATGTCGAAGAAATCGACTCGAAAACATTGACGAACTCAATAGGGATTTGAATCCTACAACGTCGTCGCACCACCTCCATGTTGATCTAGAAATCCAGAGACCATTTTCCTAGGTACCCCAACCTCCAAGCTACCATCAGCCTTGATCTCGACATCCAACCCTCCACGATCATCGAAAATCGACGAAAAAGCACTTCTCGATCAACTTGCAATATCTCAACACATATAAATCTAAAAATCTTGAAATTACTACCAAAATTCACCGTTTCCCAGAATGAAACTAAAATTATAATCAAATATGAGATCGAGATGATTGATTTTCTTGATTTGATATGATTTTCACTATAATCTCTTCTTCCATAAAAATATCCAGTTAATTATGCTTTAAAAACATTTTTTAAAGTTGAATCTGCTAAATACAAACAATTTCCAATCATAACATAAATCGATTTATATAAGGGGATATAAAATTTTTGAACTTGATTTAATTGATTTGAAACAAACAGTGTAACAACCCAGTTTTTGTGATTGTTTTTAATTGCTTATTTTAATTATTTAAATTGAAACTCCTGATTTAAAAACTTTATTATATTTATTAAAATGAATAAATTTTTGTCATTTTATAATATAAATTTTGATTTTTGTGTGAATTATAATTCCAAACCTGAATAAATAGGATATTTCTAGAAAATGTGGATTTTAGTCAATCTGGTCAAACTTTTACTTTTAAATTTAATATTTAAATATTTGAATTTTTTGAATTTTTTCTTTTATTATGAAATTAGATTAATTTTCAAGAATATTTCTTTTTGTTTCGTTGAAATCTGATTTATATTGAGAAAGTTATGCTTTTTACAATATTGTGTATAGATTGATTTATTCAATAATATTGTTTATTTTAATTTATATAAATAATATTTCTAGTTGTCAAATCATGTTCTAATATGTGTTATATGACACGTTAAGTATATATTTTATTTTAAAATATTTTTAAAGTGATGTTTAAATTTTTCCAAAGTTTATTGAATTTATATTCAAATTTTAAAGCCTATTTTCCAATTTTTGCTATTTTCTTAATTTAATTACATTTAATTAAAATTTATTTATTTGTTTTTGTGCATTCATCATATTTTTGTGTTTTTATCTGTATTTACATGTATTTTTCATGCATTTAAAATTTCAAAAGAAATTAAGGTAATACGAATAGTTTGTGACCTTTTGTGTACATTGTCTCTTCACATTCACTCCACCTTTTCACCAATCAATGCGTTAATTCAATTTCCTGCCTTATACCTTTCTTTTAGCCTATCATTTCATTTTTCTCATGTGCAAATACACTTCTCAAACCCTAAAAACAATCGGCCTACACCTGAAACAAAATTTTGGTAAAAAACTTTCATTCTTTTTCACATTTTCTACTTGATTTACTTAATTTTTGCACTTGCAATCTCTTATGCACTTCGGCCCGTCTCTACTCCAGCACCTTGGCTGCCTCCACCACCACATACTCTAGCCATCATCCCTCATTTCCACCTCCATTCCAAAGCCGAAGCTATCCATGATGGTGATCCACCAAAAAAAAAATGACAAAAACTCCACTAAATTACCATAGTCGAACTCCCCTTGTTGCTATCACTTCAACCACCACTTTGGCCGACCATACACCACCACCACCAGCCACAACTTAAGACTTGGACCTCTGTAACACCTGTAGTTGATCCTTCCAGATCTGGCCATGCCCAATCATACCGTGGCCGAAGCCATTTAGGCCTTGAAATCCTTGTTATTGCCTTGTAGTTGTGTGTTGATGCACACATATATCTCTCTCTCCTTTATATATTGTTATGGCCGACCTATATGACCTGAACTTGATCCAAACCTGATCCATATCCATTCCATTACAGTGCTTTTACAGCCCATAGCTGAAGCATAGGATGGTGAATGCAAGTGAAAAAGCGTTAGCTTTGTGTTACATGCTTATTCTTAGCATTGTTTTGTAATAGTTTGGTTGTAATTCATGTTTGTACTTTGTTTGTTTGATTTGACAACGCAATTAGCTTTGGCTCTCCCACTCTCAAATCATCGTCTTGTTATTGTGTCTTTAAAGATCTTTGTTTGTGCATTTGATTGTCATATCCGGCTTATACTAGTGAGTATTTCTCACCAGACATTCCGTACTTATATAAGTAGTAAATTGACACCCTGTGAATCTGTGGATATTATTATTATTATTATGTTATAACTGCTTATGCTATGATCATATGATGTTCACCCTATTTAGATACCTATCATATCATCTGTTACTGTTTTATGATGTTATTTTGTTTATTTATACCAGTTTATCACACTACAAGTTCCCTGTAGATAGAATCACTATGGGTTGAAATGATACATACCCGAACGGACTTTAGAATAAGAGAAAATCGTTATGGGCTGAAACGATAGGCCTAAATGATTTTTATTTATTTTTATTTACATGGGATTGCGGGTTTGAAATGATAGAACCCGGGTTTTCTTTGTAAATTATGGATTGAGATGAAATGATATCCGTATCACTTTACCTAGGATAGAAAATGATATACAGACCCGTGGTTAGTATAAATTTTTCTAAAATATTTAAAGTATTTTAGAAATGTAAATATTATAATATTTTGATTTAAAACTTAATTAAAATTTTGAATTCAAATGAATTTAAAATGATTTTATAAAGTATTTGTGATTTTTGAATAAGTTAAAAGGTTAAATAAATGAATATTTAAGTTGAATTTTGAAATATAACTTAGATTGGAAGTTTGTGAATTTTGTTTAAAAATTAATTTTAAGTTAAGTAAATAAAATGAAAAATAAGTTATATTTGAAAATTTAAAATTAAGTGTTAAGCTAAAAATTTAATTATAAATAATTGAAATTGAATGTTGAATTTTATAAGTAAATTGTTATTAAATTGATTTTTGAATGAAAATTTAACTTTATAAAATCATGAATATAAGGGTATTTAAATGATTGTTCTAAAAGTGAAATTGTACGATTTTATAAGTTTAAAATGATTTAAATAAAAATTTAATTGTTGGTAAAATTATATTGAATATTTGGAATTTAATTAATAGCATTTTTGAAATGCTATTATTTCTAATGTAAAGGATATTACAGCATTTGTAAATGCTGTAGTTGATAGAAATGAACTAAATGGCTAAACTGAATTAAGGGCTATTATAGCACTTTGTAAGTGCTGTAGTTGCTGAAATTAATTAAGGTTTTATTTGAACTAAAGTAACCCTATTACAACATTTTTTTAAATGCTGTTTTTTGTTAAATTGAATTGTTTTAAAAGTAACTTTCCGTAGCATTTTCTAAATGCTACAAAAGTTGAATTTTCATTGTTTTAATAAATTTAAGTGCATAAATGAATTTTGAAAGATTTAAATTTTGGAAATTTAATAATTTAATTATTAAATATAATAACTTCATTTTAATGATTTAAAATGAAGTAATTTGTTTGAAATATTAACTATTTTGAAATGTGTGTTGAAATGGTATTTTAAAGTTTTTGAAAAGATACGATATTTTGATATTTTTAAATGGATTTTTTGAATGATATTGAATTTTTAAATAATATTTGATTTAGATGTATAAAATGCCATTTTGAAATTTTAACCATGGGATGTATTTAATTTATAGTTTAACTGATCCTTAAAGGATGTGCGATCCCAAGCATCCTTTAAGTTATTGTACATTACTACTACAGTTCACTTGAGTTGGTTTACATTATATAAGTATATATGTCCTGACTCGAGTGTTTTGTTTTACTTTGCGCTCGAGTCGGCCTGAGTACTTACAGCTTAGCTTTGGATTTCTTTTCTGGAGCTAGGAATCGCTGGAGATTCTGCTTGTCCAGTTATCTGTTCCCTTTTAGTTTCAGTTGTTCTATTTCAGCTCTGGTATTTATAAACTACTATGTATTAGAGATTTCTATTGTATATGTTTTTCAAACTGATATTATGTATTTTGTTTTGAGAGTTTGTTATAGTAGCTTCATGAACTACTATGGTATTTTAATTTCCAATGTGAGTTATTCTGATATTTCTATGTCTATGATTCTATGATTGTATTTCATTTGCTCTGAATTTATTTACAATGCGGTATTTTGAGCAATTCAAGTCAGGCATGTGTGGATGAGAATGGCTGAAAATATCAGGTTGTTACAAACAGAGAGCAGATTTACTCATACACAGGCATGCATGTATATACACATAGGGATTCAACTATACTTCAAGAAAATTTCATCCATGCAAACATCATTCACAATATAATCTCGAGAATTTTCACATGCATCAGAAAATAAACAGATTAAGCTTTAAAATGACATGATTGTTTACTCACCTGTTTTCAAAAAAAAAAAAAAAGGCCTAAATCTTTTATCTAAAACTTTGTTTTGATCTGAAGCTTGAAACTGAAATGCTTGATGTTGATTTACTTGTTGAGTTGCTCTTTGAATCAGGTTGAAAGAGTTGAAGGTTGGAAACAGTTTGATTTTTTATTTATTTTGGTTTACAGGAACAAGGAAAGAAAGAATAAAAAGATTTTGAACTGAAAATCCAGGTTTCTCTAAATACTTTGTTATTTATAATTAAATCTACATGAGACAAAATTGCCACTTGTTAATACTAAGCTTACAAATGTCAATGCAAGTAATTACTTTCATAGAAATGTTTTAAACTCTTATTTTATAAATTACTTATGTTTTTATATGAATATTTTTATTTTATATTTTCATATGTTTTTATTATTTAGCTTTTAATTCTTTATATATATATATACAAACTATCTTTATTTCAAATATAATTTTAAAAGAAAGCATATATACCCATATCAAATCCTATTTTAGCTAAAATACTTTTTAAATTAATAAATATATATTGATACTATATTTAGTGTTAAAAATATAGAATTCAACATTAAATAACACTTGAAAATTATTATATTAATTTCGAAACATAACTTCCAATTCAATATATATACCTTTATTATATATTATGATTAGAAAATCATTTTTATTAGCTTTAAAAGATAAATTTTTCCAAATTAAATACTTATAAAAGAAGATTATCCAATTATTATTGCCAAATTAAATTATTATATTAATATGTTTACTGTGATTATATATTCATAATGAATTTGTATATGTATACGCTTAAGATTTTCAACATTATAGAGTTTGTATATATCTATTTATATATATTTGTTAATTTACTATAAGATTTATCATTTCCAGATACTTATATTTTCAATAGTTATTACAATTTCAAATCCATTTATATACATCCAAACAATTTTAATTATCCAAATTTTATTTGTTCAACCAAGTAAAAATTCAGTGTCTTAATAGTAAAAACCAGTTAATTACCAATCAACAAATGTCCAAAAATCTGGTTTATCACATAAAAATTCCAAATATGACAATAAACCTTTTCTTTCAAATTACCCTTCCCAATGTATTCTAAATAGCCCTTTATTTCAAGTTGTCAAGTTCTCAAAGTATTATTTTTAATTTCTAAAACTTAATTTTCCCCGTAAATCAAGCATTTCAAACCTCCCTTCTTTTAATAAAAATGATGCTTAAAGGACAGAAAGGATATCATATTACCATTATTCTTAATCTCAAAACATTTCAACAAAACTTCTCCCATTTTTATAATAAGACTTTTTCAAACTACTCTCTAAAATATTCTTTTAAAATGCTACTACAGTTTGCCAAAATATGCATATATTCTTTTCTAAATAATAGTTCTTCATTTTTCAAAGCATCGCAAACTTTTCAATACATTAAATATAACTCCTTCAGAATATATATTTCAATATAACCCATTATGTTTTCTTTAGCGTATTGTTTTCCTTTCAAAACACGTTTCTCCAAAATATTCTTTATATCACACCAATCTCTTCTAACATAATGAATATAACAATCTTCGAAATATATTTGAAAACATTAATTTCTATATAGCTGAAAATACTTTACTCTTTTTTTCTAAAATATTCTCAAACTTTATGTCCATATGTCTCATCCTAATGTTTAGAATCCCTATTGATTACGTTGATCAAGCATATCGACCAGAGTTTTTAAATCACTCGATGGACAAATTAACACGAAATCAAAAATAGTTTGATGTATTTTGAATATATTATGAATGTATGATACATAAGCATGAAATCAAAATTTAAGGAATCACAAGAACAAAGAGTTAAAAATGAAAACACAAAGTTATAAAAGAATAAGTATCAGGAAATAACCCAAAAATAGCATCGGGCTAGTGCACTAGTGGTCCGGTGGTCCACATAGGTGCACTGATCACCGGGAAAAATTTGATTGGTCGAACCTAGACTTATTTTAGGACATTATATATATATATATATCATTATATATATATATATATATATATATAAGGATCGCTCCAAATTCCCTGAGTGTATTTGGCATGAGTGAAGGGTTAAATGATGTATCCTAGCCTAAATGACATTATATGTTAGTACATGGATATCGCATTTCGTAGAGGGGCGATGCTTATATGTTATGCGGCTTAGTTTATAGCCATGGATTTGGTATAGCACAAGAATAGGAGAGAGTCATGACTTTGGATGTTGCAAGTTGGCTACAACTCATTATTATTGGGTATATCGGGGTTCATAGTTTGTCTGGTTTTTCTATGATATGACTGCACAACTTACCATAATGGAAAGTGTGAATTTAGTCACCTCAGTTTAGAATGGGTATAGCAACATTGCTATAGGAAACTTTATGAACAAGAATTGTATATCAGATTTGATATGAGTTGAATATGAAATGAAATGAAAATGATATAGTAGCTTATCATTTTTGATTATGTTATATTATTGAACAACTATAGTAAATGTTGAATTTGGTTATATCCACTCACCAAACTTTGCGTCTGCCCCCTCCCCTTTACCTTGTTTTCCTTATCTATAATATATGACAGGTTGATGGAGACAGATTAGATTATAATGAAGTTGGAGGCTTAGGTGAGAAAAGCATACTATACACACACACACACACACACACATATATATATTAGTATGTGTGTATGATGATATATATATATATATATATATATATATATATATATATAAGTAAGATACTTGGTGTATTTTATGGACTTGGGTTTGTGTTGTACATATAAGTGAGATGTGGAACTATGTACGGATTGGTTTTGAAATGACATAATGTTATTTGTTTATTATATTTTGTATCCTCCTGCTGTGAGTTCTAAAAAACAATATATATGGTTTTTGTTTTGTTTTCTTATACCAATTACCTAATGATCAGTTTTTTTCTGACTTCCCTGGTTAAAGTTATTATTTAATGTCGAAAACTAGAGGTCTAAATTGGCGGTTTGTTACATTGCACTTCGTTTCATTTTCTCTTCGCATTGGTTCATACCACGACACCATTCATGATAAAGTAGAGATTCCATTTTCATATATTCCGAAGTCATACAGGCCATCCGGATCACATTGAACCTTAGCTAGCTTGAATGACCACTCAACTCACACGGCTATCGAAACAATATTTCTACAACAATCAAGTCTATACATGGAAATACGTTACTATTGAATTTAACTAGTTTGGCAATGGATGAAATGGGTTAATTTCAAAAAGTTTTCTATTTGGATCTTAATAGGCATATGTAGACTATTAGTTTAGATCCAATATATATTTCAAAATGATATCTTATTTCATTTTTAAATGTTTACATTAATTTATTCATATGATGTATTTTTTGAATATATGACGTATATATATCTAAAGTAACGTAATACTACGATAAAACATTTAACAAATGATAAACATAAGCATGTATATAAATATAAGCAAACATGCATGGATATATATATATATATATATATTAGGATTTATATTTATTATATATACATACATATTATACTTACACACAAGGTTCCTTTAGCTTCTTCTCCTTCTCCCCCAGTCCTTTATCTTTCCCTTCCAACTCCCAACCCTTCAACTTCAAGGCCTCCTTGGTTGTTTAAATTTACTAAATTATATGTATATGAATTGTGTACACATGCTGTTAAGACCACATATATATATGTATATTCTATATTTTTCGATATATATATATTGTTTGTGCCAAAAATGGGTACAGACACCCTGTTATAAGCGAAAGCATCTATATCCAATATTTTGATTCTAACAAAGAAGCATATATTCATAGATCATAGAATAGATTGAAGAAAAGTAAATGAACATGTAATTTTTATAGTGGTTCAGCAAACTTCGGCCTATGTCCACTACAATAATCTTTTATTTATGCTATAAGATTACAAGTACAATGTACAATTGTTTTTGCCTTAGAAAAATAATAGAGGAAGAGATAAGAAGTAATGAAGGAGAATTAGCCAAAAAACCATTGCAATGAGCCAAGTTTGCGTTATTTATAGGTGAAGACGTGCATGGATCAGGCTGAAATTTCACCAGAAGAACCTCTAGAGCTGTACGACCCAATCCACCAATTTTTAGATCGATTGCATACCATTGGAAAGATTGGTGCTAGTCGTTCATATTAGCTCCAATAAGTGTGCAATGTTTTTTATGGGGTCTCCATAATGTTTGCTACTTGCTCTCCAAATTTCGTGCCATTCCGACTTACCATTTGTGAGAAATTGCATTTTCCATGAAGTTGGGACGTTTTGGCTGAAATAATACGATTGTTCAAGAACGATGTAGGTTGATCATTCAAGTTTCTCAAAATGATGTGCGATCAATATAGTAGGTTCCTTTACATAATATTTTACCATTCCTAAAGTTTTGTGTCATTCCGACTTTCCATTTGTGAGATATTGATCGATCATCAGTGATTTGAATTGTTTTATGGATCGATCCATATGGATCATAACCGATCAATCCGACTTCATCATATGGTCCATCATCAATGGTGTTAGTCCCTTATGGTGTGGTGTAATTGTCCTTTAAATTTCATGTCGATTGACTTTGTAGATTTTGAGTTATAGATCAATCATAATCGAAAATCGCCAAAACGAAACGATCGTCAAAAAACCCACTTCAAGGTTGATCCAAAGCGAGGCCCAACGTAATCACCTTTCTAACTCGAAGCAAGTGCTAAAAATTCTGGCCTAGGGTTAAACTCGGGTAAAATCCAAATTTTCTTGAAGTAAACATGATTCTGACTTCAAGCATGAAAAACGATCAGTGTCGGTCGTTTTTCTCCAAAATGATCGATGCCCATCGTTTTTCTCCAAGCAAACATGCATCCGACTCCAAGTGCGATCCAGCACTTCAAATTTCTATGACTCAAAGTGAACCATCCTCCTACTCTAAGCAAGTAGAAAATTTTCTTGGGTCTGACTCCAAGCAAATTCGATCAAAACTGGTCCATCTTCTTTTGTCCATAACATGAGCATAAGAAATCCAATTGACTTGAAATTTGGAATGTAGCCTTATATAGCCTTCCTTGTCACTCCATACTAATCGCACCTTGATTAGGTCAAAAATTAAGGATCCGATCCGTTGCATTGGTGAAGTACCAACTACAAAATTAGCCATTTTATGAGTGTTGCCGTTCGAATCCGTCCAACTATCGTCCACGGTTTCAACTGTAATCGATATTCTACCCATCCATTTTACCAATCTATGGAAACATGGCCTAATCAAAAGGCGGGATAACATACATACATACATACATACATACATATGTATGTATGTATGTATGTATATGTATTTGGAATAATAATAGGTAAACAAAATTAAATCAGTTGACTAAATAAAATATGTTAATTTAAATTATAATTCAATATTGGAAATTTTCTAAATTCAAATCCAATTCTAATTAAGTCAAAAACATTTTGTATTCAGATTTGTAATCAAAAGTGATTATTTTCAAATTCAAATTATAGGAAGGAATATCTAAAGTGTTGAATAATTCAAATATATTAATTTAAATATATATATATATATATATAGTATTAAGTTTAGCTAGAAAAAATATAGATGAAAAATATTTTTTAAATATAATTTATGTATAATAAATAATCCAATTATTTAATATAATTTTTTTACTAATCCCATAAGCAAAATTAATATATTTGTTTTATTATATATCTAGCCAAAATTAATTTAAATATAATTATTATTATAATTAAATAAATCTAACTAAAATATATACAAGATATTATTATTTTATATGGTCGAAAATAATATTATACACATACATATATATGTCTATATGCGTATTTTATCTATTCGCAATTTCAATATGTAATAATTTAAAATCAAATCACATGAGTTATATCTAAACTTCTAAATCTTTAGTACAAAAGTATAAGCTTGGCAATACACACATACACATACTAAAAACCTAAGCATATATAATAGAAATAAAAATTATTACCTAGTAAATCCTGCTATTTGAAACAGCTCGATCTGAAATTGACTCATAGAACCTCTATTTCACCGCTCGAACAAGCAATTGGACGAGTGCTATCACCTAGAATAATTGTATTTAACTATGTGGATAAAATGTGGTTTAGCCTTGGAAGTATTGGGGCTAGTTGGAAGATGATGAAGGCTAGGGTTCAAGAGAGGTAAGAGTAAAAGAGTTTGGTTTGGCTTGGTGTTTATAGAGGGATAAAGGGAGAAATATCTACTACCTTTTACTCGGTCCCTTACACCAATTCAAAAAAGATCTACCTTTTTTTGCTACTCCTATGGCCAGCCATACCATGTCCAAACATATGTAAAAAAGTCTTCAAGCTGGTTAAGAAATTTGTTTATGTTTTAACGCTTGTTCAAATATATATCGATATCGTATGTCGATATGTGCACAAATAACAATTATACATCCATTCAAACAATTACTAATGACACCCATAAAATATTTAGAAGCCACCCCATTTACTAGAAGCACCCCAACGTCAAAATAATAATAATTAATATTTCATAAATATTAATTAATTTATAAAAATTTATAAACCAATTAAATCGTGTGGTATTTTGGAGAATTCACATATGCGGCTATGTGACGCGTAAGTCTGAATTCAGTCAACGATTAATATTAAACGATTCAAATATTAGTGTTTACATGTCACCTTATTTGATGATGTGATCGTTTGGCCAAATCCACTACTTACAAATCTTTGAATTTTAGATCATATTAAGCGGTGCCATCAAGTGATAGTATAATAAACGCACGTTCTCTTTGTCAACACTATATCGTTTTAGGATATACAGAGTTTGGTATTGGTCAAAACTTCAAAAATATCCATATTTAACTATTCAGTCAATTTATAATGTCCTTGTGTGACGACCCGACTTTCTACTCCCAGAAAATCGCATCATCTTGAAGAAAGAAAGGGATAGAAGAAGAAAAGAAAGAGAAAGAAGAAACAGAACAACATCAGAGAACTCACAGAGGAACGAATAAAATATAATATATCTCATAAAATATTACATAGCACCTAGTACATCAGAGTACACAACTTAAACAACAGATAATAGACAGTTATAAACTTCTGTCTAACTATACAACTCAAGTATACAAGATACAAACACAACATACATAGCGGAATCAATATATATCTACACGTCGAAGCCTCCTGCTCCATATCTCCTCCAAAATTTGTCAAGCAAACCTGAATCACTTGACTACTCATACATAATATGAGTACCCAAGAGTTTAATAAAATAGAAAATAAACACTCGGGTCAGACAGGGGTCTGGTGTGAATAAACGGGTTAAAATTGCTTTTCTTTAGAAAACCTTTGAAAGAAAAAGGTATCACGTAAGACTTCCCACACATAAACATGGAAAAGTTTTTCCCTTACGCTAACCAAAACATTTGATAGGAAATCCAATGATATTATAATAGTGTCTAGGGTTTTCAAGTAAATATGAAATAGCCGAAATTGTTACATTTATTAAATTCCAACTACTAGCCACAAAAGTGGGTAATACAATCAAAACCGTAGGGTCTCGTAGGAAGAATGAGTTTCCATCAATGGCAGGGCTACTGGGGTACCGTCCGTCACAGCACGTGGCCTAGATCAACGTACCGAGGAGTACTCACACTCCCCTGCAACACAAGGCCGGAACCATCCCTTACTGGACAGTCCCGAACAAGACAACCCCGTAGTTGGTCGTGACCCAACTGCCCACACAGCCCAATAAAAAGGGACTTCTAGACAGGGGAAAATCTTGCTCTCCAGTGGGAGCTACCCACGAAGCCTTGCTGCACCTCCCCTGTTTTAGCCATTCCCGGTTGATGAGGCTTGAGGTTACGATTACCTTTATAGGACATCAAATCTTAGAATGCTCATCGTCCACCTGACGATGTTCTGAAAGCATTCAATCCATACAAGTTCGTTCCGGGTTCGAACGAAACCGAAGGCACCATCTCGTTGCACTCATTATTGGAATCACCCTCAGAGTCAACGACCATAGCCCTTGCACTCTGAATCTCCATCTCGAATCTATAAGCACTATTCCGTCAAACTCATTACAGAATCACCCACAGAGTTATACTGACGTATAGCCCTTACACCTCGAGTCTTCACTTGCTCCACTTGGATTAACGACCTAACGTTTAATTGGAATCGATGTGGTTTTCGGATCCCAAATATGGAAACTCGATCCCGGTCTCATCGAAACCAAACGCCATTTTAATGTCCAAGTTGTACTTAAGGGTTTAAACAATTTAACTTATATTCAGGATGATATATAAACAGATAGATGAATCATATTATCATAAAAGATAATTCATAACAACATTCATCTTACACAGCAGCATCACATAATAGATATATCCAAATCATTCAGCATCAAGCCAATATCAAACATCCAATATCAACCAATCATCCAATACCAATCTCCAAATATTGATCATTCAATATCAATCAATTAACCAATATTAATCAATCAATCCATATTAATCAAACATCCAAACAGATTAATTATCTCTTAATCAATTGGATTATCATAATTCTTCTACATTAATTATTCCAAATAAATTAATCAATCATCTCTAATGATCTTCACTAATTAATCTTCCTTGATTAATTATATTTAGTTACATTCAAGCAATTATCCTATCCATATTCAGTAATTAACCCTAATTATTATCATTAATTACAATAATTAATGATCATTCATTACTTAATTAACTATAATTAATTACATTAATTCTTAATTAATTACAATTAATTAATCACAGTTAAATTAATTATTTTTATTAATCAACCAGGATTAATATCATTAATTACCTTAATTAATGATCCTTATTAATTAATAATTACTTTAATAAATTAAATAATTAACTTATAATTAATCATCTCATAAATCTTAAACAGTAATTAACAATTTGTAATTACTTAACTAAATTAATTAACTTCTCAATTAATTAATTTCTAATTTAATTATCTTAATCCTTGATTAATTAATTCAATTAATTAATTCTTAATTACCTCATTAAGTAATTATTAAACAATTAAATTAATAAATAAATCTTTAATTAATTACTTTATTAATTAATTTTAATTTGAATTAATTACACTTAGTAATTAACCTAGGTTAAATTCATTAATTAATTAATCACATTAATTATTTGACTAAATAACTAAGTAATTAACTCTTAATTACTTACATAAGAAATTATCTCTAATTACTTTCATTAATAAGTCTTAATTACTTCCTTAATTAATCACTTAACAAACGATTAACTTCATCATTAAATAATTCTTAATTCTTTAATTAATTAATCACTTCATAACTAATTAACTTCAACAATTATATTAATCAATTCTTAAATTGATATCATTAAGTGTTTAACCAAAAATCACTTCAACTAATTACTCCATGAGTAATTATCATTAATTACTTCCATAAGTGATTAACTTCCTTAATTACATTCACAATGAACCATTATTTATCTTTATACATAAGTTATCTGAACTAAATCAAATTTGAACAACTTAATCAACTTATCCCATTTGGATTTCAAAATCAAAATAATGATAATAATAATAATAATAACCTTATTTGAAAATAAGGCATTTAGAAATCTAATTTATAATTTAAAACAATTAAATCATCAAATTTAAACTTATTTGTCTTCCATATAATTTGAAAACTTTGATTTTAAACTTTACTTAAACTTTGATTTAATACTTTAAATTTGAAAACACCCCTTTGAATTAAAATTCAAAATTAAATCAAGATAATTACTTTCAAAAGCAATCATCTTAGACAATTTAAGTTTGAAATTAAATTCAATTATCACTTTTAATAACTTGATTTATATTTACTTCAAAGAACAAGTTATAACCTATAAATTTATTTCCACTTTTATAAAAACTTAGCTTGTATTTATTTATTCAACATCAAGTAACTTTTGCAGTTTAACATTATACAGAATGCTACCCCTGAAACCCGAGTAAATCACTCCCACCCCATGCGACAGCCCCGAAGAAAAAAAACAACTCCCTGCTTCGAGTCGACTCAACAAAAACACGAGACTATCTTCGGGTCAATTCCCTTCTTCCCCACTGTTCCACTTCCAGTCACCCAAACTCATCTCCCATCTCAAACTATGCACGAACATGGTGCACGTGTCCATCGTCCTCCGGCGAACTTTGGTCGCCGCGACCATCGATGACTGTCGCACCTATGCATGCGAACTCAAATCAAACCCCAGATCCAACAAACACTACACGAAACGAAATTCGACCGTCAGGCTCAAAAACACTGCCGAACGATGCCTTCAATCCAACCCAATGCCGTCCGTCCCAATCGTTGATGAACTTCACCGTCGCCACCAAAGAATCGCCACGCTTCACCCAAAAATCATCAACCCTTGCGATGCATTCCGGTTCCCAAACCAAGTCGCGACAGTCGCGATAACAGAGCCGAGCAAAATGCAACTAAAACCCTAATTTTCTCTAAATCACACAATTCTTCCATTTGAAAAATTCGTAGACATTTTTCCCATGATCTATAGCTTACATACAAGCTACGATCCAAGAATCAAATCGAATTATTATGTATTCAATCTACAGTTCATGAAAATCCCAAAATTGTTCAACCTCGAAATTCTCTTGATTCTTTAAACTAAAAATCATGAATCTTGTATTAAAATTCATGATTTACAAACACGAATCCATTTATTCAATCGAAACTATAAATTGAATACAGTGATTTTTAACATGTATCAGTGATTTACTGAGTTTTTCCATATTTAAGATTATTTGTAAATTAAAACTACAAAAACTAAATTTTAAAATTTCCTTCAACAATAACACATAATCCTTCCTTCAATCATCAAGGCCAAATACTGATGTTTTAGTGGGAGATTAAAATTTTCTATAGAAAGATGATCCTGTTCTGGAAAGAACAGAATACAAAATCTATATATGTATACATACCAACTACACACATATATATACAAATCTATCATTCCAATAATATGATTAATGAAGAATTTTCATGCATCATCAAGATTAATTCACTGATAAACACATGCATTTAGGTTAAACCAAGATTATCTGTTTTAAAAAATTTACTCTCCTGTATATTATAAGCAGAGCAGAACAGACTTCATTGCTTTTGAAATTCCTTTGCATGCTTTAGTTTGATTGTTTAATAAGTTGAACAGACCTTAACTTGCTGTTGAACTCCTAATGCATCCCTCAAATTGATGATGAATTTGCAGAAGAATTGAATTGCAGGTTGATTGCAGATTTGAACTTGAGGGTTGATTGCATATTGGAATTACAGATTGATTTGCTTTGTGGAATTTAAATTTTTCTTTTGGTTTTATTTTCAGATTTTCCATTAATTTGAGCTAAGAAATGGAAACAAAGGAAAAGTGTTTGAGAAACTAGTTTTCTTTTAAAAATGTTTATTAAAATTAAAATGAATATATTGCCACTTGTTGATAAATTGAACAAGTGTCTCAAGCATATTTTAAAAGTTTACAAGTGTTGAAAAGAAAGATTATTATGTTTATATCCTTAGCTTACTAAGTATTATGCTTTGTTAATTATGTAAATATGGATTTATATTAATCTATTTATATATTATTCATGTTTTATTTATATATATTTACAACTATTCTTAGTTTTCAAAGATATTTAAAAAGAAAGCTTATTTAAAACCATATATAATTATGACCATTTTAGTTTAAATACTTTAAAAAGAGAACAAAATAAAACTTGTTTAAATCCTTTTTAAACTATCATATTTTTAAAATAACAATTATCTTATATCTTGAAAACAAATAGAATTAAACTTTTAAATTAACTTCTAAAAATATCAAGTTTTTAAAACAAAGCTTTAAATTATAATCTCAAACATATTCAAATTATCAATAGTTTAAAATTAAATTTCAAAATAACTCAAATTATAACATATACAAACATATATATTACAATTTGAAAATTAAATCTTAAATTTAAAACAAAAGCTCTTCGATTCACAATATATATCAATTTTATGTATATTATAAACAAAATAAACTTTGATTAGCTTTTGAAAAACAATTCTTATCAAAATTTTAAATTGTTAGAAAGACATAAATCAAAATTATCAGATTAAATATTTATTAACCATAAAAGAATAAATTTATCAATTTAAATTAAAATCATAAAGAAAAATTATCAAACCAATTAAATTATTAACACAGATTATTAAATTAATATTGCCCAAAATTCCGGGTCGTTACAATCCTCCCCCCTTAAAAGAATTTCTTCCCCAAAATTTAAAAGCAAAGGTAATTTAATAATCCCAGTACAGATTTTAATTCCAAACAGCAAAGCATTCCTAACAACCAATTACTAACAATCATAGAAACCAAATAAACAAACAAACAATTCTAACTAATTATTCTGACACAAATCAGAATAAATTTCTAATACTATCTCGAGTTTCCCAAGACAAATCACCGGGAGACTTGTTCTACAAAAGCCAACAAACTAACTACAAAACCAAAATCCAGAGCTCCTCTCATCTCTAGATCCAAAATCTAAACAGAACATCAGATTATTCTCAAATCCAGCTCAACTTCTAAATCCAACTGAACTACAGATTCATCAACCAATCAATGAATCATACACGTATTCCCTCAGTAATACATGATACACAATGAATTCCAGCTATCCAAACTGGCAATTCAATCTTATCCTATCAAAAACACAGATAAGAAATCTTCAAATGCCTCAGTACTAACCAACCAATCTTATCCAATTACTGCTCTCTTAACCAGAGAAATCTTAATAACAATGAAGTCTCCAACTTCAAATTTCCAAAACTCCTTATCTCATATCTGTATAACTCAACAGACAATCCTGGGCAGCCAAACTTCTTCCGATCATCTCAACCTATGCTGATAATCCCAGAAACAACTAAAGCAAAGAAAACAGTTCCTAGATCCTATTCAACAGAAAAGTCTTCCAAAATCCATCGAAATCCAGAATTTAAGTTTTACTATTCAAGTAATAGCAAACTGAACTCGCTTCCTTCCTTGCACAGCTGCTATCTCGCTTCCGTTGCACAACTCTGATTCTGAAATAGATGAGAATATAGATACAAACTTATCCAATATATACCAGAAACTTTGTTCATCAAATCCATAAAAATATGAGTGACACATCAGACTCAGTCACCCATCCTTAAAACGGAATCCAATTCAAGAGCTAGATTAGTCCAATTCCAATTCCAAAAATAAATTCTGAGCTGCTACACCAACTATTTTCTCTAAGAACCACCCAACTATCAGGCTAACTACCAAAATCATTTCTGGTGTAACGACCCGGAATTTTTGACAGCACATTTTAATGACAAGTTAATTTAATTTAAATTAAATATAAGCTTGTCAATGTTTAAAATAATGAGATCTTAATTATTTACTAGCATATATGTGTTTATAAAAGAAGTTTTGATTTGAAATTTTAAAATAGAACGTTTCAAACCCATTTAGAACCAAACCTGTCTTATTCAATAAAATCAAATCAAAGACTCTATATTTTATTCCCTGATAATATGTATATGAATACGATGTTAGCTTTTAAAATAATGGAGTTAAAAATAAACAAACGTATTAATATTAACATAAACATGGAAATCTAACATATAAGTTTTAAACAATATAATTGATTATAAATATAAACATCCAAAACACGTATGAATCATAATTATAAACATAAGCATAAACCATAATTATAAAATATAAAATATAACTAACAATAAATATACGAATATAAGGTATAACTAGGAATATAAGTTTACATATGAAGTATTATGAATCAAATACCTAGAAATCTGAAGTACAAATAGAATAAAATTTATTTAGTCAAGATAATAACCTATAAAACTCATTTGTATAACATAAACCTTTTAACCAAAGCCTTTTACATTGTTGAATGTCATAAGAACATGTTAAAATGCTTAAGTAAAAGAAGATACTTGTAACATATTTCTGTATTAATCATGTTTGTGCTGTCATACAGTTTATAGGCATGAGCAAAACAAGTTTTCACTTCAAACATAATAAAAACAAAAAAAAAGCTGTGTCTTACAAAATAGGCTAGCCGAAATGATAAATATTTTTATACCATACAATATAACAATCAGTAAAACATTAAATACTTGTCATCATAATTAAGAGCATGATCATTAAATAGCATAATTTCTTGTTTAATAAAGTACATGTAGCCGAGATCACAATATCATTCATATTGCAGTAAATTTGATACCAAAATTCTTGCTTGGTCAAACAAGGTGGCTGTCCAGTTATATCCTATACAAAGTCATTTCTATTTATATATCACCCTATTCCAATTCATTTACAAACTGAAGTATTAAAACTTATAAAGTAAACTTGAGAAAAACATTGTTTTAGCTTTGCAAACAAAATTAGTTCAAAATAGAGAAAAGGAACAAGTAGAGTTTCAGGGTATGTCTGCAGTGCCTTCTTCAACATTTGCTTGCTGTTCAACTGTTGCTTTTAGGTGAGTAGACTTATCATTTTCAATTTAAAACTTTATATTTAACTCACAAAGTTTTGTGCTTGGATGATTGCTTTAAATAAGATGTTTTGAGTTCTTCCCGTTGTTCTGTAATACATGAAGTTGTACTTCAGGAACTTTGAATAACTATCCAGAGTTAAGCTAAGAAATTTCAAATACTTCTTCATGTAGGTGTTTTAAATCTGGATATTGATGCAAACTTAAGTAGTTATTCAAAATCATAGGCCTACAATTTTGTTTTGAGGTTTAACAGTATTTATCAATACTGTTTATGCAAGTATCAGGAAACAGAGAATCAAAGTCAAAACTTTGAATGTTTAAACTTGTAAATTTATTAACATGATTTGATTTCATATATATAATTTGGATTTTTAACATAACACTTTTGATTTCTAAGCAAAGATATTTAGAGCAGTTTTAAAGAGGAACTGTAATGGGTTTTCATCAATTTTGAATGATGGAGTTACTTTTAATCATTGTCAATTGATAGAAAGCAAGATTGTAACTCTTTTTACACAAGAAAATTGTTGAATTATTTTTCGAATACATAGATTATGGGATTGGGATAAAAGTAGGGTTTAGTACTTATGCTTTTCTATGCTCTGTAAAATTTTGGTTTTATCGCCGTGCTTTGATCGAGTGCATCGCGACTTTTGGTGGAGTTAGAGGGGGAGGTGAGTGACGTACTGGTAGATTTTCAACGCCTACGGTGATGTATGGTGGCCGCACGGGGATCTTGTCAGTGGGGGTTTGGTTGCCATGTTCGAACTGCAGGTCAAAATTTGTTTTCAACTTGTAATTGAAAAACTGGGGTTCGATTGTGATACTTGGGATGATTTGTGGTTTGTGGGTACGGTAGCGGGTCGCCGCAGGGGAGGCGAGCCACCGTGCACGTGCACGGTGGCGAAGAGGTGCCTGGCATGTTTTATCTGGGGCGGTCGCGTGCGCGTACTCGAGAAATTCGAGTGTTGCTTCGATCGAGTCTTCGGGCTTTTGCTCGTGTGTGTGTTACTGCAGTTTAATTTTACTTAAACTTAAAAAAAAATATAAAGAAGGTAAGATACAGGAAGAAGAAGAAGATAGAGAGTGAGAGAAAGGAAACACACGGGAGAGTCACGAGGAAAAACTCTAGTTTCCTCGAGTAAAAATTGATGCGGTCTCGGTACCTTCCCCAAATGGCCGTGTATAATGATTTTTGTACAATTGTTTAACTTAGTTAATTAAGTAATTGTTAGTTAGTTAAGTTAGTATTTTAATTAAAGGTTGATTTAGATAAGTAAGAAAAGATATATGAGTAATAATATGAAATTAGGATGTTAAGTAATTTGTATTTGAAATCTTAAATTGATAACCTTAAATTTATATTTTTTTTTTCTAATTAGAAATAAATTATATGATAAGCAATTTAAATCTTAATAACGTTAGTTAATTACTTGAGGTTAATTAATGGAAATTTATTTAAATGATTAATAGGAATTATACTTTAATTAAATTTATAATAATTGATTTATTCAAGTAATTTGTGACAATTAAATAATTAATTTGTTTTAATAAGTAAGTTATTAACTAACTAACTGAGTAAATAAGTATCAGTTAATGAATAAAAGTTTAGTAATTAATTAATAAATTAAAATTTTGAATAATTAATAAATTGAGTAATTGAGTTACTTAATCAGTAATTAATTTAGTACGATAAAATAATTTATTCTTAAGTAATCAATTAAGTAAAGTAATCCAAACTGTTTGGAATGCATTGATAATTCGATTTGATTGACTTTGATATCTGTTGATGACATTTCTGTGATATGTTGTGATGTATTATTGATATCTGTGATAATTGTGTATGATTTATCTGTTATATCTGTTATGTTAATTCCTAATATTGAATTGAACTGTTAAGTTAAATAGACAACTTGGCCCCTTAAAATGGCGTTTGGATCCGATGAGACCGGGATCGAAAGAATCAAAATTGATTCTTCGAAAACCACATTGATCCAATTTAAACGTTAGGTCGTGAATCCTGAAATGAAGATCGAGATGGTGTTTTCAGAATGCAAGGGTTATCGTTGTTGACTCTGAGGGTGATTCCAAAATGAGTGTAACGAGATAATGCCTTCGGTTTCGTTCGAACCCGGAACGAACTTGTATGGATTGAATGCTTTCAGCACATCGTCAGGCGGACGATGAGCATTCTAAGTAATATGTTCTATAAAGGTAATCGTAGCCTCAAGCCTCATCAACCGAGAATGGCTAAAACAGGGGAGATGCAGCAAGGTTAGGTGGGTCATGCCCAAGCAGGACAAGATAGTTCCCCTGTCTAGATGTCCCTTTTTATATTTCTGCTTAGTGGGCGGTTGCTAGCTACAACCGCGGGGTTTATCTTGTTCGGAACTGTTTAGTAAGGAATGGTTCCGGCCGTGTGTTGCAGGGGATGAAGGGAGTAATCCTCGGTATGGTGATCTAGGCCCCGTACTGTGACGGGCGGTACCCCAGTAGCCCTGTCATTGTTGGAAATCCATTTTCCCTATGAGACCCTATGGTTTTGATTTGTATTACCCACTTTTGTGGCTAGTAGCTGGAATTTAATCATGTAACAATTTCGGCTATTTTCTATTTACTTAAAAACCCTAGACACTATTATAATATCACTGGATTTCCTATGAAATGTTTTGGTTAGCGTAAGGTAAAAACTTACCCGTATTTATTTGTGGGGAGTCTTACGTGATACCTTTATTTTCAAATGTTTTTCAAAAGTTAAACAACTTTAAACCGTTTACTCATACCAGACCCACGTCTGACCCGGAGTTTATTTTTGTTTTTCATAAACTCTCGGGTACCCAAATTTTTACGGGTAGCCAAGGGATTCAGGTTAGCTTTGACGAATTCTGGAGGAGCAATGGAGCAGGAGGCTTCAGCGTTGTAGATATATATTTAGTTCTGTTGTGTTAGTATCTCTGAGTCATATTGTTTGAGTTGTATCGTATTGAGTTGTATGAACTAGACAGGTGTTATAATTGTCTAGTATTGATGTATTATCTGTATAACTCTGATATATTTAAAACTTGTAAATATTTAAGTGATATATTATATTTTGTTCCGTTCCGCTGCGAGATTCTGTTGTTGTTTTTCTTCTTTCTTCTTCTTTCTTTTCTATTTTCTCACCCCTTTCTTTCTTAATGATGATGCGTCTTTCTGGTAGTGGAAGGTCGGGTCGTCACAGTTGGTGTCAGAGCATAGGTTGGTGGTAACCTTGGCTCTGGTTGGAATTACTCATAAAATAGAGTCAGTAGAACTCTAAAATGAGTTTGAGTGTATTAATATATATGAGCGCGTATTTGTTAGTGAATATAAAATGGTTTTATATTGCGTTGATTGATTTATTGAGTGGTATATGAACCATCGTCGGCACAGCCTCGAGAACTGTATCGAAGGGGTTTCTAAACACTCAAATAGAGCAATTCGACACAGTATTGTTTTTAAAGATAGGGTAAATGAAATAATTTTACCCAAAATTATATTTTGATATAAAGGAATATTTTTTTGAAATAACTATATATACTTGGATGTTTGATTGTCAATAGTACAATCAAATAAAAATTTAAATTTGAGGGGTCTATAAATAAATAAAATTGTCTAAGTATGATCTTTAATACAAAAGGAATATAGCTAAAATTTGATTAAACAAGAATTTAAGTCCCGGAAATTTTAAAGTGTTTAAATGAATTTAAACAAAAGGATTTGGAAAATTAAAAACCTTGGGAATGTTTGAAAAGTTTATCCAAAGATTTGAAGGGAATAATGGAATCTTGTTTTGGAAAATATTGTTGGTTATGATATTGTTTGTGGTTGTTGGGCATGCAAGTTGTTTCAAATTTTTCAAAAGAGAAAATTGTTTTGGTGAAAACAAGTGATCGGAATTTGGAAATTTGACTGGATATACCTGATGGGTATGTATAGTCATCATTTCAAAATGGTTTTGGAAATGAAAACCGAGAAAATTGAATTCTAAGAAATTCTATTTAGATAATGTGGAAGGTTTAAATGGATCAACTATTGAATTTATAAAGTAAAGTTGATAATTATAAGATGAAATTGGGAATTTTAATCCAGGAGATTAAAATTTGACTTAAGTAAATGAAAATAAGAAATATACTAGAGGTTAACCTGAGATAAGTTAAATGGAATTGAAGTTCAAAATGAACTTAGTTGGCTATAAAGTTTGAAGCTAAAATGATTGTGATTGTAAGGTGAAAATTTATACCTTAAGACAGTAAGTGATATATATATATATATATATATATATATATAAAAAAAATCTAAAGTTGTGGTTATAAGGTGAAATGGTTCAAATGAGTAATATAAGTTGTTAAGTAGAACAAATAAGTTTTGAGCTCATATATTGAGAAATAAATTTAAGGAAGGGTAAGTGGCTAGATTTAACTGAAGTTGAAACAGAATAAAACTGAATTTAAATGAATTCAATCGAGTTACTGATAAAATTGAATAAAATGAAATTGTTAAATAAATAAGTAAATGTAAAACCAAAGTAAGTAGTGAATTGGATTTAAATAGAAATGGTGTAAGTTGTAAACAAATCTAATTCAAGTATAAATTGAATAACCTTATTATGAATAAATTCAACAATGAATTGATAATGTTAATATAAATTTAAGAATGGATAAAAGATAAACTAATCAGTAAGTAGTTGGGATTTGATTAAAAGAAAATCAAATCAAATATTTGAATGGGAATTGGTGGAATAAAATGAACTTAAGTTATTAAGTGAAACAGTTAATGACTTAAATAAATTGTGAGATGATTAATTTAAAATATGGATTGTCAAATTTAATAAAATGGTTTGGAATCAAACTTTTGAAATAAAAGAAAATGCAACGAAAGGATTGTGAATAAATTAATTGAGATGGACTCAAGTATAAATTAAGTTGAAATAATTTAAGATTTGTTATAAAGCTTAAGTGATTATTTATTCACAATGATATTGTTAAATTGCCTAAGGAAATGGGTTGTTTGAAGTAGATAAGATTGAATAAAATTCTATGAATTATTGGAAGCAAAATAAGATGATTTTGAATATGAGTTTGTTGTGCTTAAATGAATTATATAAGCAAGTAAGTTGTACATTCCTTTTAATTAAAAGGGAATGGTTTGAGAATTGATTGAAATTAATTGGGTTAAGGATTGGAACCTTACATATGTGCTTATGAAAATGTGTAATGGAGAATATGTCAAAACTTTTCAAAATTTGAAAAAAAAAAAATTAGCAACAAAACAATTTCAAATTGAAAATTTAAAGTAAACTAATGAAAGAAACTAATTTGAAAATAATAATAATAGGAATCAGTTTTAAATGGAGATAGTCAATAAAGGTTCAATATTCAGAGTTGGAAATAAATTGAAATTCACATGAAATTAGAAATTCAAAAAGAAATAAGTAGATATAAGAGGATATAAAGGTTATAGTGATAGAGTAATAATATAAGGGAATATATAATGCTTATATCAAAACTTAAGAAATGGATGGTGAAACCCTTAAGTAAAATTTGATATTGGGAAAAATTTATTCCAAGTGGATAGCATCAGAATAATGTGAATAAAAGAAAATTGATATGGTTGATAATCAATGAATATAAATACGTAGGATGTACGTATAGGATTTTATTCACGTAGCAATTAGATCCAGATTCGAGCACAGAATTTCGAGATAGTAATATCGATCCGAATTAGGATTTTTCACTCGATTTTCGACGACGAACCATGGATTGGGATTTTGATTGATTCTGGGGAATTCTCTATCATAGTTATGACTATGCAAGGAGAATGAAAGACTCTAATCTAGAAATCAGTTCTGAGTCCACACTAGGAAGTCGGGTGGACAATACTAGTTCGGAAGTGAAATTGTGCGATCGAATGAGTGATCAGATTTGGTATTGCGTACGAATGGTATATGTACATCGTACGGGCTTGATTGAATAGATATTGAAATTCTGTAAAAGAGTCAATAAAATTTAGAAAGAGTTAATATTGTAGCTTTTAAAATTGAATTGCTAGAACGGATGTCTGGAATTTATTGTGTATCCCATATATCTTATCTAAGGAAATTTGTTCATGATTCATCATTAGTTGTTAAACTAGTAATTCAGGAATTTGAAAGTTGAATCAAATTTAACTATGGTCAGAAATACAGTTTGGATTATTGATCGTCAAGAAAGCAAACTCTCGACATTTTTAGGGAAACTTATCTGAACTTGTGTTCGGATAGCTAGCGTTGTTTGTTAGAATAGACTGTTTGTTTGTTGTTAATATATAAATGATATGTATGTTTGGATGATTAATATAAAAACTTTTGAATTAACTGTTGTTTAAATTTCGGGGACGAAATTCTTTTAGGGGGGAGGAATGTAACGACTCGGAATTTTTGACAGCATATTTTAATGACAAGTTAATTTAATTTAAATTAAATATAAGCTTGTCAATGTTTAAAATGATGAGATCTTAATTATTTACTAGCATATATGTGTTTATAAAAGAAGTTTTGATTTGAAATTTTAAAATAGAACGTTTCAAACCCATTTAGAACAAAACTTGTCTTATTCAATAAAATCAAATCAAAGACTCTATATTTTATTCCCTGATAATATGTATATGAATATAATGTTAGCTTTTAAAATAATGGAGTTAAAAATAAACAAACGTATTAATATTAACATAAACATGGAAATCTAACATATAAGTTTTAAACAATATAATTGATTATAAATATAAACATCCAAAACACGTATGAATCATAATTATAAACATAAGTATAAACCATAATTATAAAATATAAAATATAACTAACAATAAATATACGAATATAAGGTATAACTAGGAATATAAGTTTACATATGAAATATTATGAATTAAATACCTGGAAATCTGAAGTACAAATAGAATAAAATTTATTTAGTCAAGATAATAACCTATAAAACTCATTTGTATAACATAAACCTTTTAACCAAAGCCTTTTACATTGTTGAATGTCATAAGAACATGTTAAAATGCTTAAGTAAAAGAAGATACTTGTAACATATTTCTGTATTAATCATGTTTGTGCTGTCATACAGTTTATAGGCATGAGCAAAACAAGTTTTCACTTCAAACATAATAAAAACAAAAAAAAATGTGTCTTACAAAATAGGCTAGCCGAAATGATAAATATTTTTATACCATACAATATGACAATCAGTAAAACATTAAATACTTGTCATCATAATTAAGAGCATGAGCATTAAATAGCATAATTTCTTGTTTAATAAAGTACATGTAGCCGAGATCACAATATCATTCATATTGCAGTAAATTTGATACCAAAATTCTTGCTTGGTCAAACAAGGTGGCTGTCCAGTTATATCCTATACAAAGTCATTTCTATTTATATATCACCCTATTCCAATTCATTTACAAACTGAAGTATTAAAACTTATAAAGTAAACTTGAGAAAAACATTGTTTTAGCTTTGCAAACAAAATTAGTTCAAAACAGAGAAAAGGAACAAGTAGAGTTTCAGGGTATGTCTGCAGTGCCTTCTTAAACATTTGCTTGCTGTTCAACTGTTGCTTTTAGGTGAGTAGACTTATCATTTTCAATTTAAAACTTTATATTTAACTCACAAAGTTTTGTGCTTGGATGATTGCTTTAAATAAGATGTTTTGAGTTCTTCCTGTTGTTCTGTAATACATGAAGTTGTACTTCAGGAACTTTGAATAACTATCCAGAGTTAAGCTAAGAAATTTCAAATACTTCTTCATGTAGGTGTTTTAAATCTGGATATTGATGCAAACTTAAGTAGTTATTCAAAATCATAGGCCTACAATTTTGTTTTGAGGTTTAACAGTATTTATCAATACTGTTTATGCAAGTATCAGGAAACAGAGAATCAAAGTCAAAACTTTGAATGTTTAAATTTGTAAATTTATTAACATGATTTGATTTCATATATATAATTTGGATTTTTAACATAACACTTTTGATTTCTAAGCAAAGATATTTAGAGCAGTTTTAAAGAGGAGCTGTAATGGGTTTTCATCAATTTTGAATGATGGAGTTACTTTTAATCATTGTCAATTGATAGAAAGCAAGATTGTAACTCTTTTTTCACAAGAAAGATGTTGAATTATTTTCAAATACATAGATTATGGGATTGGGATTAATGTAGGGTTTAGTGCTTATGTTTTTCTATGCTCTATAAAATTTTGGTTTTATCGCCGTGCTTTGATCGAGTGCATCGCGACTTTTGGTGGAGTTAGAGGGGGAGGTGAGTGACGTACTAGTAGATTTTCATTGCCTACGGTGATGTATGGTGGTCGCACGGGATCTTGTCAGTGGGGGTTTTGTTGCCATGTTCGACTGCAGGTCAAAATTTGTTTTCAACTTGTAATTGAAAAACTGGGGTTCGATTGTGATACTTGGGATGATTTGTGGTTTGTGGGTACGGTAGCGGGTCGCCGCAGGGGAGGCGAGCCACCGTGCACGTGCACGGTGGCGAAGAGGTGCCTGGCATGTTTTATCTAGGGCGGTCGCGTGCGCGTACTCGAGAAATTCGAGTGTTGCTTCGATCGAGTCTTCGGGCTTTTGCTCGTGTGTGTGTTACTGCAGTTTAATTTTACTTAAACTTAAAAAAAAAATGAAGAAGATAAGATACAGGAAGGAGAAGAAGATAGAGAGTGAGAGAAAGGAAACACACGGGAGAGTCACGAGGAAAAACTCGAGTTTCCTCGAGTAAAAATTGATGCGGTCTCGGTACCTTCCCCAAATGGCCGTGCATAATGATTTTTGTACAATTGTTTAACTTAGTTAATTAAGTAATTGTTAGTTAGTTAAGTTAGTATTTTAATTAAAGGTTGATTTAGATAAGTAAGGAAAGATATATGAGTAATAATATGAAATTAGGATGTTAAGTAATTTGTATTTGAAATCTTAAATTGATAACCTTAAATTTATATATTTTTTCTAATTAGAAATAAATTATATGATAAGCAATTTAAATCTTAATAACGTTAGTTAATTACTTGAGGTTAATTAATGGAAATTTATTTAAATGATTAATAGGAATTATACTTTAATTAAATTTATAATAATTGATTTATTCAAGTAATTTGTGACAATTAAATAATTAATTTGTTTTAATAAGTAAGTTATTAACTAACTAACTGAGTAATTAAGTATCAGTTAATGAATAAAAGTTTAGTAATTAATTAATAAATTAAAATTTTGAATAATTAATAAATTGATTAATTGAGTTACTTAATCAGTAATTAATTTAGTAGGATAAAATAATTTATTCTTAAGTAATCAATTAAGTAAAGTAATCCAAACTGTTTGGAATGCATTGATAATTCGATTTGATTGACTTTGATATCTGTTGATGATATTTCTGTGATATGTTGTGATGTAGTATGGATATCTGTGATAACTGTGTATGATTTATCTGTTATATCTGTTATGTTAATTCCTAATATTGAATTGAACTGTTAAGTTAAATAGACAACTTGGCCCCTTAAAATGGCGTTTGGATCCGATGAGACCGGGATCGGAAGAATCAAAATTGATTCTCCGAAAACCACATCGATCCAATTTAAACGTTAGGTCGTGAATCCTGAAATGAAGATCGAGATGGTGTTTTCAGAATGCAAGGGTTATCGTCGTTGACTCTGAGGGTGATTCCAAAATGATTGTAACGAGATAATGCCTTCGGTTTCGTTCGAACCCGGAACGAACTTGTATGGATTGAATGCTTTCAGCACATCGTCAGGCGGACGATGAGCATTCTAAGTAATATGTTCTATAAAGGTAATCGCAGCCTCAAGCCTCATCAACCGGGAATGGCTAAAACAGGGGAGATGCAGCAAGGTTAGGTGGGTCATGCCCAAGCAGGACAAGATAGTTCCCCTGTCTAGATGTCCCTTTTTATATTTCGGCTTAGTGGGCGGTTGCTAGCTACAACCGCGGGGTTTATCTTGTTCGGAACTGTTCAGTAAGGAATGGTTCCGGCCTTGTGTTGCAGGGGATGAAGGGAGTAATCCTCGGTACGGTGATCTAAGCCCCGTACTGTGACGGGAGGTACCCCAGTAGCTCTGCCATTATTGGAAATCCATTTTCCCTACGAGACCCTACGGTTTTGATTTGTATTACCCACTTTTGTGGCTAGTAGCTGGAATTTAATCATGTAACAATTTCGGCTATTTTTTATTTACTTGAAAACCCTAGACACTATTATTATATCACTGGATTTCCTATGAAATGTTTTGGTTAGCGTAAGGTAAAAACTTACCCGTATTTATTTGTGAGGAGTCTTACGTGATACCTTTATTTTCAAATGTTTTTCAAAAGTTAAACAACTTTAAACCGTTTACTCGTACCAGACCCACGTCTGACCCGGAGTTTATTTTTGTTTTTCATAAACTCTCGGGTACCCAAATTTTTACGGGTAGCAAAGGGATTCAGGTTAGCTTTGACGAATTCTGGAGGAGCAATGGAGCAGGAGGCTTCAGCGTTGTAGATATATATTTAGTTCTGCTGTGTTGGTATCTCTGAGTCATATTGTTTGAGTTGTATTGTATTGAGTTGTATTAACTAGACAGGTGTTATAATTGTCTAGTATTGATGTATTATCTGCATAACTCTGATATATGTAAAACTTTTAAATATTTAAGTGATATATTATATTTTGTTCGGTTCCGCTGTGAGATTCTATTGCTGTTGTTCTTTCTTCTTCTTTCTTTTCTATTTTCTCACCCCTTTCTTTCTTAATGATGATGTGTCTTTCTGGTAGTGGAAGGGCGGATCGTCACATCTGGAAACCAAATCGATATGGAACTCAACTCCAGATGCAGACAAACTTCTGATTACCTCAGTAGCTCTTACTTCCACATGAGAATTCTCAGTCTCAAACAAAGATCACCCAAGAAAAATTCCCAAATTATCACAAGTCACTTTTGCGATCCTACCTAGTTCTGATTCCAAAGAAACTGTCCCCACTTTACCAATTAGAGCAGCTTAAAGCTTTTCCAAACCAGGTTAACCTTTCAAGAAAACTTCCACCACTTGCCCGGACTGCTAAAATAGAACCACAAAGATTTCCCAACCATCGGAGAAACAACCAACACTGCTGCTTCCAAACTCTACCTCGATGATACTTGCGAAGCTAAAAGATCTACTTGCCAGCACACCGAACACTTCGAGATGGAACTGCTACTACAGCTAACCAAAGTCTTCAAATCCAAATGCTTCTCCAAAACCAAAAACCTTCAAAAAACCACACAACTGACTTCCAAGATGGCATACAACTCTTCAAGAAACTCGGACACCAAACCAAGCATCCACAACTCGCTTACCTTAAGGAATAACAAATGAGACCATGCCTGAAGAGAAACAACTCATAGACCTTAGTCTCATATCCCAAAATAGCCAATCTCCTTATTAAAGATCCAAACAACTTCTACACAGACGAATCTTCTCTACGGCAGGTAAAGACTGCTCCGCAACCACTACTAAAACTGCTTCAAGAGAAAACATCTTCGGAAAATATATCCAAGGATACTGCATCTCATCACGTAGTTACCGAGATATCATTACTTACTTCAGCACTTCCATCAAATTCAAGCACTAGAAAATTCGCTTACCTGAGCGAAATACAAACTTACATTCCAAAGATACACTCCGAATCTTTAAAAAGATTTCCTTCGGATATCAGAGAAATCCTCACTCCAAACTACAAATCTTCCTCGAGACGGTACTAGGTCTACAATCTCGACAAATACTTCAAACCTCAAACATATGGACCCTCTTCCATCAGTGGTAGTCGTGTTACACACACACACACACACCACTACTCCATCTACCTCTAAAACTTATGTGGGAAAATCCGAACAGATAACCCAACAAATCAGGTTGATACAGATATATAAATATATAGATATATATAAAAATTACAAGTACGCTCTCTCAAGAAAGACACCACTACAGAGCCTAAGTATTCACTCAACCTAATGCTCCCTAAAGAAAGACATACTTCAGAGCCTAGGTATTCACTCAGCCTACTGCTCTGATACCAAGTGTGATAGTCTAGGCTTTGCAACCATCAACAGCGGCTCACCGACTGGTAGGCTTTTCAACCATCCCAGCCCCGCTGTGGCTCCCAGTGGTACCTCGGGTTTGCTTTTACGACCAGCCTCTCGACTCGCAACCAACCCAGGGCCTTATACTACCCAAAAGGGAAATGTAGGGGCAAGAGTCTCCCGTTCGCCACCTAACGCAAAGCGAGAACCCCCTATCATGTTGTACTGTAGCAAACCGATCCCGGTCTCATCGAAACCAAACGCCATTTTAATGTCCAAGTTGTACTTAAGGGTTTAAACAATTTAACTTATATGCAGGATGATATATAAACAGATAGATGAATCATATTATCATAAAAGATAATTCATAACAACATTCATCTTACACAGCAGCATCACATAACAGATATATCCAAATCATTCAGCATCAAGCCAATATTAAACATCCAATATCAACCAATCATCCAATATCAATCTCCAAATATTGATCATTCAATATCAATCAATTAACCAATATTAATCAATCAATCCATATTAATCAAACATCCAAACAGAATTAATTATCTCTTAATCAATTGGATTATCATAATTCTTCTACATTAATTATTCCAAATAAATTAATCAATCATCTCTAATGATCTTCACTAATTAATCTTCCTCGATTAATTATATTTAGTTACATTCAAGTAATTATCCTATCCATATTCAGTAATTAACCCTAATTACTATCATTAATTACAATAATTAATGATCATCCATTAATTAATTAACTATAATTAATTACATTAATTCTTTATTAATTACAATTAATTAATCACATTTAAATTAATTATTTTTATTAGTCAACCAGGATTAATATCATTAATTACCTTAATTAATGATCCTTATTAATTAATAATTACTTTAATAAATTAAATAATTAACTTATAATTAATCATCTCATAAATCTTAAACGTTAATTAACAATTTGTAATTACTTAACTAAATTAATTAACTTCTCAATTAATTAATTTCTAATTTAATTATCTTAATCCTTGATTAATTAATTCATTTAATTAATCCTTAATTACCTCATGAAGTAATTATTAAACAATTTAATTAATAAATAAATCCTTAATTAATTACTTTATTAATTAATTTCAATTTGAATTAATTACACTTAGTAATTAACCTAGGTTAAATTCATTAATTAATCACATTGATTATTTGACTAAATAATTAAGTAATTAACTCTTAATTACCTACATAAGAAATTATCTCTAATTACTTTCATTAATAAGTCTTAATTACTTCCTTAATTAATCACTTAACAAACAATTAACTTCATCATTAAATAATTCTTAATTCTTTAATTAATTAATCACTTCATAATTAATTAACTTCAACAATTATATTAATCAATTCATAAATTGATATCATTAAGTGTTTAACCAAAAATCACTTCAACTAATTACTCCATGAGTAATTATCATTAATTACTTCCATAAGTGATTAACTTCCTTAATTACATTCATGATGAACCATTATTTATCTTTATACATAAGTTATTTGAAATAAATCAAATTTGAACAACTTAATCAACTTATCCCATTTGGATTTCAAAATCATAATAATAATAATAATAATAATAATAATAATAATAATAATAATAATAATAATAATAATAATAATAATAACCTTATTTGAAAATAAGGCATTTAGAAATCTAATTTAAAATTTAAAACAATTAAATCATCAAATTTAAACTTATTTGTCTTCCATATAATTTGAAAACTTTGATTTTAAACTTTACTTAAACTTTGATTTAATACTTTAAATTTGAAAACACCCCTTTGAATTAAAATTCAAAATTAAATCAAGATAATTACTTTCAAAAGCAATCATCTTAAACAATTTAAGTTTGAAATTAAATTCAGTTATCACTTTTAATAATTTGATTTATATTTACTTCAAAGAACAAGTTATAACCTATAAATTTATTTCCCCTTTTATAAAAACTTAGCTTGTATTTATTTATTCAACATTAAGTAACTTTTGCAGTTTAACATTATACAGAATACCGACTCGAGATGACAACCCCTAAAACCTGAGTAAATCACTCCCACCCCACGCGACAGCCCCGAAGAAAAAAAAAACAACTCCCTGCTTCGAGTCGACTCAACGAAAACATGAGACTATCTTCGGGTCAATTCCCTTCTTCCCCACTGTTCCACTTCCAGTTACCCAAACTCATCTCCTATCTCAAACTGTGCACGAACATGGTGCACGTGTCCATCGTCCTCCGGCGAACTTTGGTCGCCGCGACCATCGATGACTGTCGCACCTATGCATGCGAACTCAAATCAAACCCCATATCCAACAAACACTACACGAAACGAAATTCGACCGTCAGGCTCAAAAACACTGCCGAACGATGCCTTCAATCCAACCCAATGCCGTCCGTCCCAATCGTTGATGAACTTCACCGTCGCCACCAAAGAATCGCCACGCTTCACCCAAAAATCATCAACCCTTGCGATGCATTCCGGTTCCCAAACCAAGTCGCGACAGTCGCGATAACAGAGCCGAGCCAAATGCAACTAAAACCCTAATTTGCTCTAAATCACACAATTCTTCCATTTTAAAAATTCTTAGACATTTTTCCCATGATCTATAGCTTACATACAAGCTACGATCCAAGAATCAAATCGAATTATTATGTATTCAATCTGCAGTTCATGAAAATCCCAAAATTGTTCAACCTCGAAATTCTCTTGATTCTTTAAACTAAAAATCATGAATCTTGCATTAAAATTCATGATTTACAAACACGAATCCATTTATTCAATCTAAACTATAAATTGAATACAGTGATTTTTAACATGTATTAGTGATTTACTGAGTTTTTCCATATTTAAGATTATTTGTAAATTAAAACTACAGAAACTAAATTTTAAAATTTCCTTCAACAATAACACATAATCCTTCCTTCAATCATCAAGGCCAAATACTGATGTTTTAGTGGGAGATTAAAATTTTCTATAGAAAGATGATCCTGTTCTGGAAAGAACAGAATACAGAATCTATATATGTATACATACCAACTACATATATATATATATATACACACACACAAATCTCTCATTCCAATAATATGATTACTGAAGAATTTTCATGCATCATCAAGATTAATTCACTGATAAACACATGCATTTGGGTTAAACCAAGATTATCTGTTTTAAAGAAATTTACTCACCTGTATATTATAAGCAGAGCAGAACAGACTTTATTGCTTTTGAAATTCCTTTGCGTGCTTTAGTTTGATTGTTTAATAAGTTGAACATACCTTAACTTGCTGTTGAAGTCCTAATGCATCCCTCAAATTGATGATGAATTTGCAGAAGAATTGAATTGCAGGTTGATTGCAGATTTGAACTTGAGGGTTGATTGCAGATTGGAATTACAGATTGATTTGCTTAATGGAATTTAAATTTTTCTTTTGATTTTATTTTCAGATTTTCCATTAATTTGAGCTAAGAAATGGAAACAAAGGAAAAGTGTTTGAGAAACTAGTTTTCTTTTAAAAATGTTTATTAAAATTAAAATGAATAAATTGCCACTTGTTGATAAATTAAACAAGTGTCTCAAGCATATTTTAAAAGTTTACAAGTGTTAAAAAGAAAGATTATTATGTTTATATCCTTAGCTTACTAAGTATAATGCTTTGTTAATTATGTAAATATGGATTTATATTAATCTATTTATATATTATTCATGTTTTATTTATATATATTTACAACTATTCTTAGTTTTCAAAGATATTTAAAAAGAAAGCTTATTTAAAACCATATATAATTATGACCATTTTAGTTTAAATACTTTAAAAAGAGAACAAAATAAAACTTGTTCAAATCCTTTTTAAACTATCATATTTTTAAAACAACAATTATCTTATATCTTGAAAACAAATTGAATTAAACTTTTAAATTAACTTCTGAAAATATCAAGTTTTTAAAACAAAGCTTTAAATTATAATCTCAAACATATTCAAATTATCAATAGTTTAAAATTAAATTTCAAAATAACTCAAATTATAACATATACAAACATATATATTACAATTTGAAAATTAAATCTTAAATTTAAAACAAAAGCTCTTCTATTCACAATATATATCAATTTTATATATATTATAAACAGAATAAAATTTGATTAGCTTTTGAAAAACAATTATTGTCAAAATTTTAAATTGTTAGAAAGACATAAATCACTATTATCAGATTAAATATTTATTAACCATAAAAGAATAAATTTATCAATTTATATTAAAATCATAAAGAAAAATTATCAAACCAATTAAATTATTAACACAGATTATTAAATTAATATTGCCCAAAATTCCGGGTCGTTACACCTTGATTCAATAATACCATTTATTATTAACGTTCTACTATGGCCTAAGATTTAGACTTTGAGTTAACTACAATTGACCATGACACTAACGTCATACAACTAAAGAGATAAATTCTAAACTGAATAGTGCATCACTTCCTATGTTTAAACTTAGACCCAACTGTAGTTGCTTAATGGTTGCAATGCCATGTTTTAACTATAAACAAAGTGGAGTATCCATTTTAATGATCCATAATATCTCATGTCTAGAGAACTGTGTAACATCATTACATTGAGATTTCTTGTTTAACCTAGTTGTTATCAACCAACAGGAAACTCTCGCTCGAGTCATTCTATTGTTATCCACTAACTATAATTATGTGACCTCTAGGTGTCCCCAACAACGATGTAATGCATTGCCAAACATTCGAAGAGTATTACATAATCGTTGTTAGTACCTTAGGTATTGTTTCGATGTTAACAACTAAAGTACATTATATAAAATATAAATACTTAATGTTTTATCAAGATATATATATATATATATATATATATATATATATATATATAGTACATAGTGTAGCATATTAGACATGTGTTGATGAAGAAGACTATACAATATCAAGAGTAGATTCAAGATGCTGATATAGAGTTTCAAGAGTTCACGAATGAAGACACATAAGTATTGAAGAGTTTAAGATTTTAAGATATTCCAGATAAGTTGTAGAGTCATAGAATTTATGTTAAAACCTTAATAGCACTTTCTTGATTTATCTCACCTTTTTTAACTTTGTTTAAATTATTTTTTAAATATTCTAGTTTTAAAATAATCTTCTTAGAAATATTTCCCAAAATAATTTTCAACAAAGATATCATTTTAAGTTTATATATATATATCTATATATTGAATTTTTGCTTAAATTTTAATAAGTTATAATTATATTAATTTTTATATATTATTGAGTATTCTTATTAAATTTTTCAAAATTATTGTATAAAGTTTTATTAAGTTATATTTTGATTCAAATGTGTATAAACTATATTTAAATTATTCTACCGAGTATCAAATTATTTTACAAAGCAATGGATTTTAAAAAAAAAATATTTTTCAAATGTTTTTTAAAATTATAAAGAGTATGTCGACATACTGTATGGGCATATGTTGACATAATGGCCGTAAAATTTAAAATTCACATTTGAGTGAAAGTGTCTTTTCGTCGTATATCTTCACGAATGAACATGACCATTGTTTCCTCGTATATACCAGACTTCCAAATGAATTTTCATTAACTACTTTCTTGTTCTTCTCTCCTCTTTTCACTCTCTTGATTTCTAAATCAATTTATATCAAAACTCTGCCGAAATTCAACCAGAAACAAATTCAGTCATTACTAGTTTGATTCTCTTTCATATATTCTTTGATTTCTCTCCTCTCTCATATGATCAATTGTAATCAAGATTGAAGATCTGAGTCTGTAACTCTATCAAATCATACTCTTGTACTTTGTGGTGTGCTTGGTATCCTTGAAATCTAAGTAGGTGTGATTGTAGCCTGTTAAAAGCAATTGGGATTGCTTAGTAGCCCGTAAACCTAGTGGGTATGCTTGTGGCTCGAAAGTCAAGCGACTTTACCCAAAGGTCGAGATTCTGGAGGATGTTTCTCATAGCCTGGAAATCGAGATCGTGTTTGCATTTACTAGTTGAAAGGAAATCCGTACAAGGAATTATGCGAGACTGGATACAAGGTAACTCCAAACCAGTATAAAATCCTGGTGTGTTCTTTCCTATTTTGCTTATACTACATTTACTTTTTTATGTACTTGATTTTGTGATTGTTTCGGTGATTGTTAATTACATCATTCAAAGTATAATCTTAAAGAATTTGAAAAATGTTCATATAAATAGTTAAACAATATTCACCCCTACCTTCTAGTGTTAATTTAGCCTTAAGATCCTTATTCCATTGGCTCACACTCTAGTCTCAATGGATGTATCGACATTCTTTCTAAAAACATCTTGACCAAGAGTGTATAAATAAAATGTTATTTTATATTATGATTAATTAATTATGATTACACCTATTTGCAGTTATAATCATATAACATTTCATTTAAGGATTTTATTATTTGTATACTTTATGTTAATTACTTAATTAGTTATATCAAAATATAAAAAAGTATATAAAAGAAAACAAACACCAAATAACTTCTATTACGAACAAGATTGATTAAGGAGTTATATATATATAACAAGTCACATAATTGTACCTAACACGTACCACTAACTCTTTTAACCACCCTTCTAGCTGAGGCCAATTATGGTCCTCAATCCCATTCCTATGATCGGTTTACTTAGATTGATCGAGCTAGTCCCTTCGTGAATGGATCTGCTATGTTGTACTTATTGTTCACTCTGTTAATCGCCACTTCACCATCGCTTATAAACTACCTTAACAGGTGGAACTTTCGAAGTATGAGCCTTGATTTCTTGCAAACTTTAGGTTCTTTAGCAACCTGCATTATGGCACTATTATCGCAAAACAATGTCATGGGATTCTCAACAACTGAAATCACCCACAGCATGGTCATAAATTTTCTCATCTAGAATGCTTCTTAAGCTTCTTCGTTTAGAGCAATGTACTCAACCTCCATCGTTAAATTAGTGATTATTTCTTGTTTGAAAACTTTTCCAACTTACTACTCCACAATTTAATGTGAATACATAGCCCAACACTAATTTAGTGTTATCGGTACCACTCTAGAAACTTGTGTGATGACCACCCTACACCGTCGATACTAAAATATCAGATGGTGTGATGCTTTGGTATCAGGCCAAGGTAAAGTGGTGGTCAAGGGTAAAGTAATAGCCATCCAAAGTAGAACCTATCGTATATCTCATAATGCATATAATAAAATACAATAACCAACACAGGTATAAAATTGACGAGACAGTGGTCTAACTAAAAGAACCAAAAAGAATTACGCTGCAACAGGTTCAATGCAATTATACAAAACAAAATGCAATAGATTTTGTTCATCTGTATAATAAACTCCAAACCAAAAACAACCTATAAAATAAACATGTGCCGATACAGCTACACGGTACTACACATCGGACTATAAAGGTAATAACTCCTAAAATAGGTATATAAATCATAAGCCACCTGCTTATTCTCTATACAATTCCATGTGTTGTCTCATATCTTCTAATCTAATCTACTCATTTAACGTTACCTTAGATGATAAGAAGCAAACTAAACTAACTCGGGTCATATAGAAGTCTGGTATAAGCGTTCAATAATCTCAAAATAGGTTTAAAACCATAACATTGTAAATAAGAATAAATGGAATGAAGAATTATAACTAACATGTCTTTGCATCTAATAAGTTAAAAACATATAATAGATGCATGATATGTTACCATCATTATATGGGTGTACTATCACTTAAAGTACAGTATAGGATGTCTAGGGATCTAGCATCAAAAATATCTACATCATGTGACATAGAATATAGCAAACAGATCAACAATCAAATAGCCTCAAATCATTCGCTCAAGTGTGTTGGATATAAAACAACTCATATGACCACATCAATGGGTAGAAAATACTCAGAATGTTGGTTTCTCGGTGGTCTAATCCATTCCACTTTGAAGGCCAGAGAACTAGACCTATCGCATAAAAGTAACATAGTACATGGATCAGATCAATGAATTAGGATAACATCAAATCCAGATGAGCGTCCTTACATACCCCTCTTTACAAGCACCAGTCGAACCTTAGAGTTATCAACTATTGCTAGATAGTAAAAACATTTTATTTTAGAAATATTCCATCCAAACAGCTTACATCATTGATTCACCGAAGTTTGGATCATCTTTGGTCATCCAATAAAAGTCAAAGGTGCCTTTGCGTATGCCTTGAAGTAAATTCATAAATCTCCAGTATCATTCCTGGAGCAGAACCCAAATTTTCTCATGCAAATCTCAATCTAGCTAGATTGTTTGGTAGTCGATCATAGCTCCCAAACCGAGCATCGTTTCGACTTATGATCGATCATGCACATTCCTAGAGGCAAGCTTTCCATTTTTTCCAAAGATGAATCGATTGGTACCAACCAATATAGACTCATCTAATTTTGTACTTAGCCAAAAAATGGTAAGTACATATGAATTTGCTCATAGCTTGCATGATACAGTAGACATCGCATTCCCCTCATGTAACTCCTAGCCCACTTCAACATCATTCCTCAAGTGCAATTTTGCACTTTCCCCCTGCATTTTTGATCGATACCGATCCATATCGTTCGGTGTCGATGGATCATACTTAAAAAAAATTTGGCTAAGTCATTTTGCTTCTCTATTTTGCATGCAACCTTCTATTTAGCATTGATAAATCTTTTACTGGTTTAGAACCAATTCACCTACGTGTTGTTCCATCGATTTGGATCTTCATCATTTTTGCAATCCATCTTAAATAACTCATCATCTTGGCTAACCATATGGACAAGATCCCTTCTTACAGAATAACCCATACCAATTTAATTATGAATAAGCATTTTAACCAGTACATCCATATAATCATATATTCAAACAACAGACAGCATCATACACATTAAATAAGATCAGACAAAGCATACATAACCTATTATGGCAATTATTTCAACATTCAAAGTATAAATCTAGAAGGTAAAGTCAATTTTAATCCAATTAACTTAGTCCATAAATCATTTTAAATTTAGATCAGTTCAAAAATCACAAATTTTAGGTTAAAAGGTATTTTAAAAACACATCTTTAATATGTGTGTGTGTGTATAGCTTATAAAGATCGTGAGATGATAGAACACTCATATTTAGGGTGTACAATCAACCAAAATAACCAAAAAATCTAACCTAATAGCCAAACACGAATTCCATGACAACTTATTTCAAAATCCCAAGAGTCCCGTTGCTATTATGTGTGTTTTCACCCTCTGATTGCTTAATTAATTAAATTTAATATGGATTTGATGGAGTTTTGATGAGAGAATGTCTAATGGACGCCGAGAGATGTTTTTAGAAGAGAAAATAGTGATTAGTAGCTAATGAGGTGTTACAATTGACCCGAACCCCAAAATCATTAGAATGCCTAATTATGAGCTAGGGCCGAGAGATGTTTTTAGAAGAGAAAATAGTGATTAGTAGCTGATGAGGTGTTACAATTGATCCTAACCCTAAAATCATTAGAATGCCTAATTATGAGCTAGGGTAATTTTTAATTACCCATTGTCTAGAAATAATCTAACTTAAAACGGTCATATTTCCTAAAGCGTAAGGCCAAAAATATAGTATGACCATTCAATGGAAAGAGAAATTATCAAATCATTCATTTAGAAGTGGTTTCAGACCATAAATATGGTTTTATCAAAAGTTATAGATCCTATAAGTTTTTGGTGTCAAAACCGTCCACATTAATTGTGAGAGTTGAAAATGTCAATACTCCACATCTGCCAAAGTTATAGTTCATTTACACCTAATTTGGTTATAAAAATATTATTATTTTTATTCTTTGATATGTAAAAATATGAATGGTTACATTCTCCCCTTCGTTAGGATTTGTGTAACAACCTTGGTTTAGATTATCTGAAATTAAATTAGGAGAATAATTTAATTTAGTGATAATTAATAATTATAAGATTTGGGAATTCTTAATGTTAATTAAATTGGAGTTTGGATATTCTATTTATAAGGAGCTCATGTAAATGAATTTTGTACTAAAAATGGGTATTTGAGAATTTTAATAATAATGGAAATAATTTCAACATTTCGAATATGATTTTCCCATAAATAGATTATTTTAGTAAAACTATGAAGAATAATTTTTATTGTAAAAGTTGAATTGAATTTTGGACACAAATGGTGTATTTTTACAACGTTAGTAATAAAAATATATTTTATTATGAAAAATATGGTTTAATTAAATTTAAACATGTTTTAATTTATAAAATAAAATTTTTATCTTATAGAGCTTGTTAAAACTCAAGTGGTTGAATTTATATAAAAATATATAAGTTCGTTTAAATATAAAGTAAAGTGTTTTATAATTCAAAATTGTAATTAGCAATACCTTGTGATAAGAGAATTTAGTGACACTTCTTATTGGATATCTACACATTATCCTAAAGCCCATTAGCAATTAAACAAACGAGAATATGTTCATCTTATTTCTATCTTTCTCAAACCAGCAAACACAAATCATCTCCACCTTACTTTCGAACCAAATCAAAGGGCAAACTCAATTTTCTGAAATTTTCACAAAATACTAGCTGCTCCAAAAATCATAAAAATCAAATAAATTTCACAAAATTCTCAATTTTGGATATACCATTTCTAACATATTCTAGCACCTCTATTCTAAATGTCATAGCACTTGGTTTAGTTTGGCGGGTCAAAGGTCACCTTTTCTCAAGTGGTTTTTTCTAGTAGATTTGGGCTGAAAAATAAAGGTCGGTAGAATATTCATAACTAAAGGTATAAATGATAAAAATCTAAAATTTGGATATGTTGTTCTAGCACATAAATATACATTTTGTAAAAATTTCGTAGGAAATATTTAGTTTTACTATGTCATATCGTTGCTGCACTAAGGGTCAAATTATGGAAATTTTGGTTGTTTGGTTGAAACAAAATGCAAGCAATTTGAAGCCTTAAGCATGATTTAGGTGAGTTATCCTCACAATTCTAGTCTAGATTCATTTGAATGTGGTTAATGGTGAAAATAATAGTTTTATTGATCTTTTTTTTGATGATTACTGTCAGTGTTTTCTAAATCTACTCCTTATTTGTTCACTGCCAGTTTACTATTTTCTAGATGTTGAAATTAGATTTTGCTCAAATTTTTAATGTTGTTCTCCGATGATTTTTTAACATGAATTTTGAGTTTCAAATCAATGGAAAATAATTGTATTTTGATGTTTTTGTTTTCTACGGAAGAAATTCCATTTTTGATACCTTTGTGTTCTATGGAAGAAATTTCAATTTTGATGTATTCTATTACTGCTGAATTTTAATGGTTTAATTCATATTTCTGGATTTTATGAAATTTGTGTTTCGCCAAATATTTTGTGAGATTTGCTTTAACAAACTAATAATGGTTTTGTGATTTGGTGAATAATTTTAAGAAGGATAACATTCCTCTTTTCTTAATTCTACGTGAATTTCATGATAATTCTATGTGAGTTTTTATGTTCCTATTATGGCCTGTAAACTATCATTACTTTTATCTCACATTATTTCAAATTAGACTAGACTGATCAATTTATCATCTTTATGTAATACTCTAGTCAGACGACATATTCAACATGATGATCTTAGAGTTGGATTAGTTTGAGGTTCGTTGTATGCTTTAGTAGACTTGTAGTCTAATTATGTTGTAGTCCTTCTTCTATGTTGAAATGGAGATTCATTTTGATGTTTATTCATTTATGTTGTCTTAGACATCTCATATGTATATCGTGGATCTTTTATTATCATCTTTTGTAGTTCACATCATGTATTATATATATGTTCACATCCGCTCTATGAGAAATGTTTATATTTCTTTGTCGCGTTCCATGATTCTATGTTATGTTATGTTTTATATTGTTCTATACTATATTAAGCCAGTGTGTTGTTTTTTGTGCTTGGACCAGATAGGTTGAATCCTTTTATAAAAGAAAAGTACTTTCATTAATTCAATGTATCAATACTCGCCCAAAGTAATAATACAGATGGTCGCTTCTAACGAGACTTATTCTCCACATTAACAGACGATATTACATTATAATGTTCTTTGTTAACGAGGACATAAAGGTAGGGCATCATAATTTGTTCCCCCGAAATTGTATATGAACAAAACATGACAACACCAATATAGATACCCATAATGCCACAACCAACGAAGCATCGCAATCACCAAACATGCACAAAAGCAAGAAATAAACCTATACAAATACCCTACGTGCTCTAGATAATCAGTTTATCATGCTCTCCTCAGTTACTCAAGTATTATCATCCTCTCTTTCACTCCACTAAGCCCTTAACAATTTCACCACCATTCTCCTACATTTCTTCGTTCTATGTTCAATTATATGAATATGACTATTAGTTCTGGATGTTATAAGTTCAACTTCAATGTTCAATTGATCCGCTGTCACTATCATGCTTAAATGATGCATAAACTTCCAAAGGTACGAAACATGGATCACAACGTACACACCTACCATCTTCTTAGGCAAGTCAACTCTATATGCTAGATTCTCAATTCTTTCAAGAACTAGAAAAGGACCTACGAATCTCAACGCCGGCTTCCACTTATTACCATCAAATTGTATTCATTAATGGAGAGATTTTGACAAATACCATACCACTAATAGAGAAGTCTAGATCACATTTTATGCTATCAATGTAGCTCCTCTATCTATTATATGTAGGTTTCATTCGTTCCTAAATGAACTTTGTCTTTTATGAAGTTTCCCTAATCATATCTGGCCCTTAGTATCAGTTTCTCACCCGTTTCCCACTAACATGAGGGATCATATAATACCTTAAATGGTGTCATGCCAATGCTTGATTGGCTATTGTTATATATGAACTCAACCTTATGTAAATTATCATTCTACGAGCTTTTAAAGTCAAGAATGCAAGCCCATAAGAGATCATTTGATAGGCAATTCACTTTCTCGATTTGACGTTAATTTGTTGGTGATAAGCCATACTCAAATGCAGCTGTATCCTTGATTCCTCTTGTACGCTCTTCCAAAATCCATTAATGAATTTA